>CM060921.1:273618057-275040191 GCA_030737875.1 Allium sativum | reverse complement strand
AAATCTCTAGACCTTGAAAAAGCTAGTTTAAAACAAAGTTAGACGACATTTCTAAAAATGTTTCTAACTTTAACAAAGGTCGAGAAAATTTGACAAAAATTATTGAGAGTTCACAATCAGCTACAAACAAGCAAGGATTGGGATATAAGAAACAAGTTTTCAAGAAACATCTTGGTAAAAGAAAAAGAAAAAATAAGAAAGTTCAAGAAACTGAAGCTAAGAAAAATCTTAGTTTATTATATTCCAAACCAAAACCGATTGTGAAATCTCAAAAGAAGAATGTCAAATCTATAAAAATATGGGTTCCTAAAACAAATAATAGTTTGATTAGGAACAAGTACATTCAATTTTTTTTGAATACTGTGCATTATAATCCAAATTATTTGTATAAAGGGGATACTGGACCCGTATGGGTTTGGACTCCTAAGACATAACTCTTAAGACCCTATAAAAAGTGGGTACCATGGACTTAACTTTATTTTTTGCAGGTCCCACTTAAGAAAAGAGGAAAGTGGATATTGGACAGTGGTTGCTAAAAGCATATGACTGGAGACAAGAGCTTATTAACAAATATTACTTATTCGGATGGTGGCTCAGTCACTTTCGGAGATAATTCAAAAGGCTATATCATCGGCAAAGGCGATGTGAGCAATTATGGTACATCTAACTTACCTCTTATCACAAATGTCATGCTAGTTAAGATTTGAAACATAATTTATTAAGTATTAGTCAATTGTGCGACAAAGGTTTTACTATTTCCTTTTCAGATAATAAATGTAGTATACTAGATAAAGATCGAAATATAGCTTTTGAAGGAAATAGAGATAGAAACATTTATATTCTGAATATGAATATCAATCATAATTCAGATATGTGTCTTGTAGCAAATGATAATGATCCATGGCTATGGCACAAACGTTTCTGTCACATAAACTTCAAAACTATTGACAAGCTAGCCAAAAATGATCTTGTTAAAGGTCTCCCCAAAATGAGCTTTTCGGTTAATAATATTTGTGATGCATGTCAATTAGGAAAATTGACTAAATCTTCCTTCAAATCCAAGAAAATCATATCAACATTACAACCACTTGAATTATTACATATGGATTTATTTGGACCAACAGAGGTTCAGTCAATAAATCATAATAAATATGTGTTTGTAATTGTTGATGATTATTCTCGTTATACATGGGTTATTTTCTTAAAAAATAAAAGTGACACTTTTCATCATTTCAAATCCTTCGTCAAAAGAATTCAAAAGTCAAAAGGACTTAAGGTTAAAAATATTAGAAGTGATCATGGCGGAGAGTTCGAAAATAATGAATTTGAACATTTTTGTACAAGGAAAGGTATCAATCATAATTTTTCGTTTCCTCGAACTCCACAACAAAATGGAGTTGTAGAATGGAAAAATCGGACACTACAAGAATGTGCAAGAACATTATTAAATGGATCCACTCTACCAAAACATTTCTGGGCAGAAGCTGTTGCAACTGCATGTTATGTTTTGAATCGTGTATCTATTCGACCTCTGACTAAAAATACATCATATGAGTTATTTAATCAAAGAAAACCAAATATCTCATATTTCAAAGTTTTTGGTTCTAAGTGCTTTATTTTAAATACGAAAGACCATCCTGGAAAATTTGATCCAAAATCCGATGAAGGTATATTTGTCGGATATTCGGAAAGAAGCAAGGCCTATCGTATATTCAATAAGAGAACCAAATCTATTGAAGAATCACTTCATGTTTCCTTTGATGAATTCTTTAAACCATCTCATATAATATCAGATGACGAAGAAACCATAATCACTGATAGCCCTATCATCACAAATAATGACTCTGACTCAGAAATAGTTGATGATAACCCTCAAATTGATGTAATACCTTCTCCACCAAGATTTAGATCTCCTCCAAGAATTCTAAGAGATCATCCAGTTCAAAATATAATTGGAGAAGTATCATCTCAAATAAGAACTAGAAGTCAACTTAACCAAATGGGACATGTTGCATTTATTTCTAATATCGAACCTAAGAATCCTAAAGAAGCTGCTACCGATGAATATTGGATTATTGCGATGCAAGAAGAACTAAATCAGTTTGAACGCAATAATGTATGGGAACTTGTTCCAAGGCCAACCGATCAATCGGTTATAGGAACTAAATGGGTTTACAAAAACAAGGCTGATGAACAAGGAAACATAACTCTAAACAAAGCACGATTAGTAGCACAAGGATACAATCAAGAAGAGGGTATCGATTATGAAGAAACTTTTGCACCTGTCGCTAGACTAGAAGCAATTAGAATTCTTCTATCATTTGCTTGTCATCATAACTTTAAATTATATCAGATGGATGTTAAGAGTGCATTTTTAAAAGGATTTATAAAAGAAAAAGTATATGTTGAACAACCACCTTTATTTAAACATGAAAAATATCCGGATCATGTGTTCAAGCTTAAGAAGGCTTTGTACGGTCTAAAACAAGCACCACGTGCTTGGTATGAACGACTACAAAGTCATCTAATTGATTCTGGATTTCAAATAGGAAAGGTTGATCAAACATTATTTATTAAACATTCGCACAAAGATATACTTGTTATTCAAATATATGTGGACGACATAATCTTTGGTTCAACAAATGAGAAACTTTGTAAAGAGTTTGCAAATATCATGACCAAAGAATTTGAAATGTCACATATGGGAGAGTTATCATACTTTCTTGGTCTTCAAATTAAACAACTTCCGAATGGTATTTTTATAAATCAAGAAAAATATTGTGAAAATCTTATTAAAAGATTTGGTCTTGAAAATACTTTCGGAAAACCAACTCCGATAAGTACAACTAGTTATCTCGAAAAGAATGAAAGTGGAAAGAGTATAGACCAAAAGACGTATCGTAGTATGATAGGTTCTCTCCTATATTTAACAGCTAGTCGTCCTGACATTATGATGAGTGTTTGTTTGTGTGCACGTTTTCAAGCTAATCCTAAGGAATCGCATCTACGAGCAGTAAATCGAATTATTCGGTACCTTAATAACACCAAAGATTTCGGTCTTTTCTATCCTAAGGATTGTGCATTCGAATTAGTATCATATAGTGATGCTGATTTCGGAGGATCACGAACGGATAGAAAGAGTACAAGTGGTACGTGCCATTTCATTGGAAAATCACTTGTCTCTTGGTTTAGTAAGAAACAAAATTGTGTTTCACTCTCGACATGTGAAGCAGAGTATATCTCAGCGGCTTTAGCATGTACACAAGTTATATATATGCAACAAACACTTAAAGACTTCGATATGAACTTGTCAAATTCTATTATATATTGTGATAACACAAGTGCGATAAACTTATCCAAAAATTCGGTTAACCACTCTCGAACTAAACATATCGACATCCGACATCATTTTCTAAGAGATAATATTGAGAAAGGAAATATAAAATTAGAATATGTAAGCACAAACAATCAACTAGCTGATATATTTACAAAGCCTCTACTAGAATCAAGTTTGGTCAAATTACGTAGAGAGCTAGGCTTGGTTTCAAGAAAATAACTCGAAGGCTAATATTTTTTTAATTTATAACAAGAGTTCGCATTTTTTTTCGGAAACCAATTTTTTTTCCTTTTTTACTATATAGAGAAGAGAATTTTTCTACGGTTAAACAAATACAAACCATCTTTTCCTTTTCTAAAAATAGAAAACTCTTTCTCTATATATACGTTTGTATTTTTGAGTGCTCTCAGACAATCACTCTCTCAAAATCTCCTTTAACTTTTTAAATTCATGGCACACATTTGTGAAAAATGTGCTGAAAACTCTCATATTTCAATCACGAGTTCCGAACCAACGGAATACAATTCCCCGAAAACACCAGAACATCCACCTGGATTTCATCCACCTTCTCGAACACCAGGGATCATACCAACTTCTGAGAAAAGCAAGAAAGTTTTGTTTTGCTCTCCACGAACAAAAGAAAAGATTGACGAAATGCATTATTATCAGCAGCAAATGTTCTATGAGCAAAAATTAACGACTTCTCGTTTGACGTATCTCGAACGATTAGCCTCTTTCTTCTGCAGCTCTGACAGGCATAACGTACATGAGCCAATACCTATACCATCATATTTGCGAACTCCAAACTCATGGGATAGGAATTACAACAATAATGAAGGAGCAAGTGGAAAATACAATCCTCGGGAACCAAAGAATCCTTGGGAACCAAGGAGATAATTTTTTATCGTTTAAATTTTCTGAAAATAAATTTGTATTTAACCTTCAAAGCATCTGTTTTTGAATTCATATTGTTTTGAATAAAATATTTTATATATATATATATAGTTCATTTCATCTCAACAAACCAGAAAAACAAAAGTATTCAGCACCTGTCGACCGCCCAGTTCTATGCTGTCGACCGGTCTAGTCGTTTTTGTTTTTTTATTTTCAACCAGAGAATTAACCTGTCGACCGGTTAGGCTAAAAATATAATTCAAATTTCTTCCAGAACTCTTACCTGTCGACCGCCCCAAATACTCCCTGTCGACCAGTCAAGATAAAATTATATGTTTATAATTTTCCAGAACCTTTACCTGTCGACCGCCCCAAATACTCCATGTCGACCGATCAACATACAAAAGGTGGCATATATTCTTCCAGAACTTTAAGCTGTCGACCGCCCTAATTTATCCTGTCGACCGGTTAAGTTAAAATATATTGCATCGATTCCTCCAGAACTAATTCCTGTCGACCACCCCAAAATTTTCTGTCGACCGGTATGGGGAATTGCTGTTTCCCCTTCTTTCAGACACTTCGATTCATTTTTTTTAATCCTTACAACCCTTCATCAAGATCATATCTATTCATTCTCTTCACCTTTTAAAACTGTCACATCTCTTCATCAAACACCCATATTTATTTATTCCTCACCTCCACAACCCAAATCTCTTAAAAATTCTCAATCTCTCTAAAATTCTAAAATGGCTCCTAAGCAAAAGAGATCAAAAACTTCATCCTCTCAAGCACCTGTCCAACCCATTGATTCTCAAATCAAACAATGGCTTATGGATCCACTAGCGGTGAAAAGGTGGAACAAAATGAAAGACTATACAATTCACCATGGATCTTTCATCAATTTCTGTGATTTTGTTTACTACGAAGTTCGAGAGATATCAAACCGAGCAGGTATTGAATCTCTTCTTTCTTTTGAATACAACAATGTTGAGATTAGTCACATTTTGATAAAGCTATTCTACGCTAATCTCAACTTAGAGAAATTTAAACCCCAAAACTCAGAAGATTGCTTATGGTCAGTGATATGTGGACAACACATTTTTCTTTCTAAAGATAGAATGGCAGAAATTCTTCGATCTCATACTGATGGTATACAATTCTCTACTGATTTCTGCCCTATTCATATTCGTGATAAACATAGTCACTTATTCATTGAAGACAATAAGTCAAGTACCAAAGGAGTCAATTTGAGACCCTCGGCTAGAATTCTTCATCTTTGCATCACGCATTCTCTACTTCCAAGGACTGGAAATTTTGATGCTGTTTACAGAGAAAACTTTAAGGCATTGTACGCTATCTTTGGGAATATCAAGGTAAATTGGGTTGAGATGATTTTTGACGAAATTTCAATGGTGAACAAACGCTCTAGGCCACATCTGTTTTATAACGAGTATATTATGCGTTGCCTCATGGACTGTGGAATAAGATCCCCCGCGTCCAAAATTTCAATACCAAAATGTATTGATAAAGCGTCTAAAAAGAGGATGAAGCTACCCGATCCGTGTTTTACCATTATTCCTTTTGAGCAATATGTTGAACTAGGTCCTCCGGAGACTTCTTCTTCACAAATCCCTAGGCAAAGGCCTGAAGACGTTACAATTCCACCACCTACTTCTTCAACTAAAGAAACTCTTAAGCAAATTGCACGTAATCAATTTTTACTCGAAGCAAGATTGAAACGAACCGATAATAAGCTTGACCGCTTGGACACTAAACTTAATAAGCGGTTCAACAAATTAAAGTCTTTCTTCGGAACAATTTGGGAAGCAATCTCCTGTGCCTCAACTTCAGCAACACTTGCACAAGATCCCGGAAAACGTCCTATGCCTCCTACTTTTACATGGCCCTCGTCGGAAGAAGATACCAGTTCTGGAGCAAGTACCCAACATAATCATGGTCGTGGAATGTCGCATATTGAAGAAGGAGCTCATGACGATGTTGAGAAGGACGATGATGACGGAAACAATGAGGAACAAGAGGAGGAAGGAGACAAAGACGAAGAAGAAGATAGTGATTCGGACTGGCCACCACAATAGTCTTTACGTTTTTATCTCTTTATCTTCAAAAACTTAATTATGACTGGTGTATGTAATTATGCCACTATCTAGTACTTCTGGTGTGTTTGGTTTGGTTTGTAATATGCGGAACAATTTACTTATTCTTGTATTATGGTGCTAGCCTTATGCAATTCTTCTGGACACCCTTTTTGTCGATGACAAAGGGGGAGAAAATATTACTAACGACTGTTGTGCAGAATATATATTATTCAGGGGGAGCTTATATACAGGGGGAGCATATATACAAGGAGAGATAACTATTTTAATCCATGTTGTCATCATTCAAAAAGGGGGAGAATGTTGAGTCAAAGCTTCACGGATTATTTTGATTTATGACAAGAAGAAGCTTCTACATCGACAAAAAGAAGACGAGATGCCTTCATAGGTTAGAAGTTGATTATTTAGAGTCATAAATGTTAAAATCTATCCTCAAATAATCATACTTCTTTTTGGCTTTCAAAAATTACTTATAAAACCTTTTTTTATGCATATCATCAAAAACATGTCGACCTACACTTTTTTATAGGTCAACAGGTTTTCAAAATATAACGGTCGAAAAGAGGTCGACCTATACTTTTTTATAGGTCAACAGATTTTTAAATTACAACGGCTAAAAACATGTCGACCTATAAATTTTTATAGGTCAACAACATTTTGAAATTTTGTGAAAAGTCATCTCCTTTCTTGAAGAGTTACATCCATTTCTTCTCAAGAATAATCACTTCTTTTGAGAGCAACTTTTCACCAACAATTACATCTTCTCGATTATTATAAATACATCGATTTTCATTCATTCAAATTACCGAAATTTCTCTCCATTCTCTTATCTATATTGTATTATTCTTAGCATTCTAAAAGCACTCAAAAGCATTCAATTATCGTTTGAATCTCCAAGCATATTTAACACACTTGTGATTCAACTCGATAATCCACTTCCAAATCTTTGCAAACATCAATATATATTTGAGGATAAGATTATAGGAAGGTTGTACTCAATCATTGACTAATCAGTGTTGAATAAAGAACACATTCAAGGTCAAACTCTTGTAATCGTCTTGTGGGTAAGCTTGTAGCCCGTGAAATCAAGTGGGTAAGCTTGTGGCCCGTGAAATCAAGTGGGTAAACTTGTAGCCCGTAAATCAAGTAGTTGTGTACCTGTTCCTCCGGGTGAAGTGAGGGTGTTGTTTAGTGAAAAGCCGAAGAGGAGCTTCGGGACTGGACGTAGGACGGGAGGTCGGAACCAGTATAAAAATCTGGTGTCATTACTTTACTTTATCTACAGCATTTATATTTGTTAGTGATATATTTCTTGTTTGTGAATTTTTACCTGTGTAACTATTGAATAGCTTAAGTTATCACATACATTCCGCATAGCCATATTATAGATCCTGCACAAGCCGTATACACACCCGACTTTTCAGTTAGACTATACAAGTCTAGCCTATATTATGCGTTGAATAAGCGAACGTATAAACAAGGGGTAGGGGTAATATTAAGGATTTAATATTAAAAAGTTGGGGTGCAATTGATATGATTTTGCATGCCATAAGTGGATGGCCATAATTGAGTCAATTATGGACATCATTAAAAGTTGACTTAATTAATAATTTGAATAGGGAATTATTAAAACTGGGGTAAAAGATTTTAAGTGTTAATCAATGCTTAGGACACGAGGTTGGACTCGTTTGTGATGTAAACCTGCCCGGACCCGCCCGGCAAATCCAGTGGTCACAAATGTCAGCCCAATGTGAGAGGTCCTAGGCCTAAACTAAAGCATAACGGTTGTAAAGACACGAGGTTAGACTCTTTTATGGTGTAAGACTGCCCGGACCTGCCCGGCAAATCCAGCTGCCATAAATGCCAGTCTAATGTGAGAGGTCTTTATGAGGTTATGGCCTGAATGAATTAAAAAATACTTAACCAGATAAACATGTAAGGTGGGACATGGGGGTTAAGTAGGTGCCTTGGGTGGCATGAGGAATCTAGGGGGTGCCCTTAGTGTCATGTGAAATACGATTAGTAAGACTTACCAAACACATGTGTAAATGAACATGACTAAGAGGGTTAAGTGGGATATACTAGTGACAAGCTTAGGTGGGTAGCTTGTGGGGGCCCATTTCGACCAGTATCCCAAACGTATCTTTGTGGGCTCGACCCAAGTCGAGGACGGGACACGCATGCTGGGTTTGACTATAAGAGCCCAAAACGAGGAGCGGTGGCAACGCAAGTCCAACGGATTTCATATGCGTGTGTGGACCCGGGCTGGTACATAAGACGTTGTTGCGTCGTGTAGGTATAAGTCGTGCATTCTCAAGTTGTATCGGGTTGCCACTTTAGGGGAGTGATACACCCCAGTGTGGGGCCAGCACAGGTATCTACGAGTAGGGAGCCGATCGAAAGTGGGTAGTGGGGTACACCTAGTGGAGATAGGGGCAGACGACACCTATGTAGTCGGCTAGGGGTACGTAAGGCTATTTATAAAGTTTCTGTGTGAAGCAAGTGGGATCAAACAATAGGGTGACTGGTGTGGTGCAGTGTAGTAATGTGCGGTGCAGTGTAGTAATCATTCATTAGTAATTAGGTGTGCCTTTACCGTTATCTTTAACGTTATCTTAAACGCTATCTTTATCTTCCTAAGAGTTCATAGACATTTACTTGTCTTCCAGCTTATGCCTTAGTCTAGTTATTTTGATAATAGTATTGTTAGAATTATCATACTCGCCAGACTTTATGTCTGACCCCTCTATTTCTATCCTTTTTCCCCCTCCAGGTCCTCAGGTTGGGCCCAGCTCTAGTGGAGTTTGATTGAATTGCTTCATCTCTCTTTGGAAAGCTTGGACCGTTGAAGTAAAGTCCAGCTTGTTATCTTTTAATGGCTATTTATGTAATGGGATTATGTATTTTGTTTTTATGAAGATGGATATTGTACTTGGTTATGATCTATGGTTTTATGATGTAACAAACATGTTTAATTTCCGCTGCAATAAAATGAAGTTTTAGATTTCCAAGTACTATTTACTATCTGTCTTGTTGTAATTTTTCCGTTCTATATTCACTTATAACCTCCATGGAAGTTAATGCATTCCCTTCGTGAGTGACATTAATGGACGTGGGGTGTTACATATACCATCGCACGTATATCGTAGTTTAGGCCTAGGTCTGAAATTGACCTAGGTTGATCAAAAGAAAATAAATAGGGAAAGGTAGAATTTTGCATAAAAATAAGATCAGAAAGAAAAACATCATCACAGGCATGAAGATTACAACTTAGTAATAATATCAATATGAATCAAGAAAACTGATTTACAACAGGCTGAATAGATCACAAACTAGACATGGGAATAAAGATAGACAAGTCTCAAAACTCAAGATCCAAGAAGCAACAGAAATAGATCGATAAACATACTTAAATCCAATTTCACTTCATCACATGCCCATATTATATTTAAATATTTTAATCTGAAAATAACTAGAACTTACAGGGCATGGCTAACGAATTAAGAACTGAAATTGTCATAGAACGTTGTAGTAGTGTTGATTTATTGTTTAAACCATTGTTGAAGCTTTGTTCTTCAAATTGATTTGAGTTTGAATGCTTAAGCCTTAATTTGGGGGCGGCGGCCATGGTTCAAGAGGGAGTTCAGCAGCATGATAGTGTAAAAATAATTTGTTGTGAATTAGGTTAGGTCTAAGGGTGTTTTTATAGCTGTAGCAACTAGTTTAGGCCCTTAGATTAACCCTAGAATCAATCCAGACCATCAAAACATATCTCAGGCTTCAAAAATGAGTTCTGGGTCAAAACAGGCCGACCAAGTCGACCTGTAGGGGGGGGGAGGTCGACACTATGGTTGACCTGGGGGGTAGGTAGACCCTATGGTCGACCTGGGGGGGGGGGGGGGGGGGGGGGGGGTAAGGTCGACCCTTGGTCCAGTGCTGTCTGAAAACTGCTGAAACTTGTACAGGCCATAACTTCTTCGTCCAAACTCCGATTTTTGAAAACTCAGACTTTATTTCATGTAAAATTTCGAGACGAACGCAATGGCGTAACCCGTTTCCCCTGATTCTGACTTTAAAATTTAATTCTGCCTTAATTTCTTGTTTTAACATGTTATAAAAATACGGGTTGTTACAGCTCCATACCATACTTCTAGCTAGAAAGAAACGCAAGTCCTCCCTACTGTCCTCATTCCGTTTTTGACTCATATCGAGGTGTGAGGCTCGCGAAGTGACGCTATACACAAATCTATGCTTAATTAAAGTTGTGCTTTGATCATCAACCACAAGGCTCTGTTTTTCAACAAAAGCCTTAATCATTTGCATCTTAGCATGCCACATTGACAATCCACGCCATGCGACTGATGTCTATTAATATATAAACTCTAAGCTCATATGTCTAAGAGAAGAGTGTTAAGCAAGAGAATAAATTCTCCACCACCAAACAGATATATATTTAATAGAAATCAATTCACACAGAACGAAATCAAATGTCAGACATATATCCATTTACAAGTCTGTTCTGGGTCTGAACGAAACCGGCGACACTTATTCCTCATCCCGTATGTCCAATACAGAAGAGAGGCTCTCGAATATCCGGACAATCAACAAGTACGTCCAGACAACTACCACTTTAGCCCTTTATTGGGAGCTACCCAATTCAGGGCATCAATAGTCATCCATTCGATATGAAGATCGCCGGTCTTCAACCATCATCTTCAATGTCTTCGACTTTAAATCGTCGTATAATTATTTGAAATGAGTTTTAACTTGGCCTTTCAAATAATTCTCGAATATATATAATTCAAATCATTTCTTATCATTAATAATATTTTATAACGATTTGTCGCTATTTTTATTTATAAGAAAATAGCCCATTTAATTCGAATGACGCTTCAGGTCATTACGTTACCCTAGCGCTGTTTTTATCCAAATTTGGATTGCACATTTCTCGAAATCTACCCGTTGAATCTTAACAAATTTAGTATCATTGGAAAGAACTTTCCAAAGTGAACCCAACAGTTCCAGTTTTGGGAGAATGCGATGGTAGGATCTCTCGGTATAATCGTTTAAAGTTACGATTCCAAAATGCGAACTACCGTGCGTGATTCGTTTTATTTTAATTTATATATATATAGTGTGGTGCTAAGGGCACCCCTTTATGTTCATCCTAATACCACAATAAAAAAAATAAAACTCATTAAATTTTGTATGCTTCCTAATACCACATTACCTTTCTATTCTAATCCCTCACTCAATCACTATTTGTCAAACTAACCACGTACTACGGTAATCTAAATAGCTTAATCTCTCGTAATTAATGTCTTATTTGCATCTCTCGTGGGAAAATTCAAATTTGTACGGTAATCTATCAATGGTTTGGTGAACTGAAAACCCTAATATCTCACTTTCTCTTCTAGTTTGCTTAATTCAAACCTTATTCACGACTTTTGTATATTGCAGCGTCGAATTCGTTGATCGGTTATAGATCTAGGGTTTAGCTCGTTGATCGGTTTTACAAATGAGGATGAACAAATATCGAGCGAAATAGAAATAAGGTAAAACAGTGTTGTAGTCCCTATTTTTTAAGTGTGGTATTAAGAAGAGTGTAGTACTAATTCTTGTGGTATTTTTTAGTTGCGGTATTAGGAAGAACATATTGGGGTGCCCTTAGCACCACACTATATATATAATATTTTCGACAATTTCAACTAACATGTTAAAAATAATGTTTTAATCAAACAAGATCATATTCTAACATATGATTCATTTATTCTAATTTAACATGATAAAAATGTCATTTTTAATGACAAAACATGTTTAACATATCATTCTTCTCATTCTAACTTACATGATAAAAATGTCATTTTTAATGACTTTGCAGGTTAATCATATATTTCTTTTCTTTTTTTCTAACATGATAAAATATCATTTACATTAACAAAACAAGTTTAATATGTTTTTCTTTTTATTCTAATCTAACATATTAAAATGTCCTTTTCTAATAACATATCATATTTTACATAAAATCCCTTTTACTCTAATCTAACATATTAAAATGTCCTTTTAAATGACAAAACATGATTAATGTGTTATTCTTTTTATTCTACTCTAACATATTAAAATGTCCTTTTAATTGACAAAACATGCTTAACATGTTATTCTTTTTATTCTACTCTAACATATTAAAATGTCCTTTTCTAATTTACTAACATGCAAATAATGTTTTGATTAACAAAATTTCTTTAATGAATCAAGCACACAATAAAAATATAAAATTTATTATCTAATCTTTTTATTTAAAACATAATTCTTTTTAATATTGAATCAAATATACATTAAAAATATAATTTTTATTGTGTAATCTGTTTATTTAAAAGATGATTCTTTTTAATATTGAATCAAATATACATTAAAAATGTTATTTTTAATGTTTAACTGTTTTCTTTAAAGCATGATTCTTTTTTATACAAAATCAAATATACATTAAAAATGTTATTTTTAATGTTTAACGATTTTCTGTAAAACATTATTCTTTTTTTATAGTAGATCATACGTACACTAAAAATGTTATTTTTAATGTCTAACCATTTTCTTTAAAACATGATTCTTATTTATATTGAATCAAATATACATTAAAAATGTTATTTTTAATGTTTAACCATTTTCTCTAAAACATGATTCTTTTTTTATATTGAATCAAACATAAATTAAAAATGTTATTTTTAATGTCTAACCATCTTCTTAAAAACATGATTCTTTTTTATACTGAATCAAATATAAATTAAAAATGTTATTTTTACTGTTTAACCATTTTCTCTAAAACACGATTCTTTTTTATATTAAATCAAATAGACATTGAATATTTTGTAATTTTTAATGTTTAACCATTTTCTCTAAAACATGATTCTTTTTATACTGAATCAAATATACATTAAAAATGTTATTATTAATGTTTAACCATTTTCTCTAAACCATGACTCTTTTTATATTGAATCAAATATACATTAAAAATGTTATTTTTAATGTCTAACCATTTTCTCTAAAACAAGATTCTTTTTTTATATAGAACCAAATATACATTAAAAATGTTATTTCTAATGTCTAACCATTTTCTCTAAAACACGATTCTTTTTATATTGAATCAAATATAGATTAAAAATGTTATTTTTAATGTTTAACCATTTTCTCTAAAACATGATTCGTTTTTATAATGAATCAAATATACATTAGAAATGTTATTTTTAATGTCTAACCATTTTCTCTAAAACATGGTTCTTTATTAATGAATCTAACATACATTAAAAAATGTTATTTTTAATGTACAAAACATTTTATTTTAAAATGTGATAAATTTGTGATTAATATCTATACAATAAAAGTAATTTTTATTATATAAACAATTATTTCCAACATGACAATTTCTATGATCCATGTATACAATAAAATGGTAATATTATTGTATAAGCTATTATGACAAATTCTATGATTCATATATACAATAAAAAGGTAATTTTTTATATAAACAATTACGACAAATTCTATGATTCATATATACAATAAAAAGGAAATTTTTTGTTGTATAAACAATTATGATAAATTCTATGATTCATATATACAATAAAAGGAAAATTTTATTGTATAAACAAATATGACCAATTCTTTGATTCATCTATACAATAAAAAGGAAATTTTTATTGTATAAACAATTATGACAAATTATATGTTTCTTATATACAATAAAAAGGAAATTTTTATTGTATAAACAATTATGACAAATTATATGATTCATATGTACAATAAAAAGGAAATTTTTATTATATAAACAATTATGACAAATTTTGTGATTCATATATACAATAAAAAGGAAATTTTTATTGTTTAAACAATTATGACAAATTCTATGATTCATATATACAATGAAAAGGAAATTTTTATTGTATAAACAAGTATGGCAAATTCTATGATTCATATACAAAATAAAAAGGAATTTTTTGATTTATAAACAATTATGACAAATTCTATGATTCATATATACAATAAAAAGGAAATTTTTATTGTATAAACAATTATGACAAATTCTATGATTCATATATACATTGAAAAGGAAATTCTTATTGTATAAACAATTATGACAATTTCTATGATTCATATATACAATAAAAAGGAAACTTTTATTGTATAGAAAAATTATTTTTACACGATGAATATTTTTTTTATTCGTACATAAATTAAAAAATGTTTTTATTGTATAAACAAATTTTATTCAACATGAATATTTTATCTACATATATACAATAAAAATAAGGTTTTTATGGTATAAACAAATTTTATTCAATATGAATATTTTATCTAGATATATATATATATACAACAAAAATATGATTTTTATTGTATAATTTTTTTTTTATTCAGTGTGAATATTTTATCTACATATATATAATAAAAATATGATTTTTATTGTATAAACAATTCCTTATCAAACATAAACATTTTTCTAACATACACAATTCAATCCATTCTTTCATCACAATCACAAACAATCAATTCAAATTTTATACAACACATATATGAATTTCACATCGAAATCAACAATAAATTTTATTTTAAATTAGATATCTCATATTGGTTTTAAAATAACAATGAATGTGAACTAACAGACGCCGTACAACATTTTATGATAATTAAACAGATAAAAATCAACATTGACAATCGATGTATGTAGTTATAAAATAAATAACTGTAAAATATTTTAGTGAGAGAGTTCTCACCTTGATTGGTTTTGGAATCGTTAAACAACGATTATTTTAATAAAAATAAACAGGGGTTTAATTTTATCAAAAATCATAACCAGCTTCAAATCTGTTCCAACTAATTCCATTGCATAGATCTCGATTTTTCGGTTCCAACGGATCCAAAACCGTCCAATTCTGTTTTGATTTGAATGAGATATAAGGGTTTAAACATTTTAATTACATTAATTGTTAATTAAATTAATTACATTCAAAACCCTTCTGATCCAATGGCCTTCCTTTCTTCTTCTAATTTCCATCGTTGCTTCCTGAAACACATTGAACCCATCGCTCCACTTCATCTCTCCTGCACACTGCACCCACCAAGCCACCGGACGGCAATCCAACAGCACCCCTCGCGCGCCTCCAGATGCTCCTCCACCACATTAGTCGCGCCAACTTCGGTGGTCCGTGCGGCCCCAAAATCTGGTGCGAACGAGCCAGGTTTAAGCTCGAAAATCGAGCAATCCTCCACTCGATAATCCATCACAACCGTCAGATCTCTAGAGGGCGTTGAGTTCTTCAATTTGGGTTTGGAATTTTCGAAAATTATTAGGAGGATTTGGAGAATTTTTGGATTGAAAATCGGAGAATAGGGGCCTTCAATTTTTGAAGATGGCGGCACTGACTTATGGGGCTAGGGTTTTGCTTTCTAGGCTATTTATAATATTATTTAATTCTTCAACACTAAAAAAGGCCCGTTAATCCCTATGAGCTCCAAATCAAGCCCAACGACTATCGCCCTTAGCCAAATACCCCTATTCTTGATACATTGGAATATGTTTCATAAACCCATTTGACTGTATCAGCCTGTTTTTCTTTAAATTAAAATATAAAACATTTAATATTAAATTTAAATGTACAATTTAATTTACGGGGCCACATACTGACTCCAAAAATTCCCGAAAATAAATCTAGCTATGTTTCGACGATACGACCCTAACAAAATTAATTTCGTCGAAATTGGAGACCGTTTGAAAAATGGTCTTTTTAATGGTTGATCCAATTCAATAGAAACTACCAAACGCATTTTAATTTACCACGCTCACATATTAATTCCAAAAATTATGAAATTTGAAACCTGACTATAATTTGACTTTTCGGATCCAACAAAAGTATTTTCATCGAAAATGGAGGTCATTTGCAAAATGGTTATTTTTAATGGCTATATATTATATTAAATTCCATAACGACTATTTTAAATTTTAAATTGGACATAACTTTTTATTCCCGTTATGAAATCTGGATTTTTCACATTCGCTAAAAAGATATAATTAAACAGATTCAAATATTTCTGGTTTTACAGAAATCCGATTTATTTTGAATTCTGTACATTTAGTTAAGGTTTAAAATCAAATATTCAAACTGTCACGCCATTTCAAACTCCTTTTATAATTAAAATAAATTTATTACGTTTTAACTTCGATTAAAATAAATTTTTAGTCGTTATTATTTAAAATAAATCATTTTAAATATTCAAAATCCATTAAAATCGCTAAAATAAAAAATTTTAATTGGTTCAAAATTTCCAGGTTGTTACAATCTCCCTATTAAAATATTTTCGTCCTTGAAAAGGACCGGAACTGAAGGTTGTTTAACTAACCAACTCAACTTTCATTCTTTTATTGGTTTCAATAATTTTATTAGTTGAACTAATAATCACACAACACAATCATCAATCAATTAGTTGATTAGATTTTCAAATATATATAACTTTTATATATTCAAAAATCATATTTTCTAAGATCGGATTATATATATAATCACAAATACGTAAATTTTAAACTTGTCATTCTCAACTCATTCTAGGGCATTTCTGACCCCATCTCTAATGAGTATCTTATTCTAGGATACTACAGATCCTATATGTAATGAGTATTCTTTTATAGGATATTTCTAATCCTACCTTTGATGAGTTTTTTGTTCTGTTCTAACGAGTTGTATCCCAAAGATTTGAGTTAACCAAAGCTCTGACACCATCTGTAACGATACGGATTTCGCCCGGACCAAATCAATCACTAAATCGACCAAGACCGTCTGAATCCCGCATACGCTAACTTTGGGCATACAACACATTAGAACAAATAATAGAAGACTATTATAGCATCATAATAACGTTACACCAGAGTACAGAATATATCAGAGTACATCGAAAAATAATACTACAGCGGAAGATTAATTTACAATAAATTGTAATACAATGCAGCAGAATTAATAAACTAACACATCGGAAGACTATAAATACTTTGGAAGCAACTATAAGCTTCTATCGAGAATCCTGCTCAATAAATCAATATCTTCAAAACAAATCACTCGACTGCCCGTGTGGAAAATAGGGGCACCCGAGTTTGCAAGTGAAACAAACTACGAGTCAGTCATGGGACTGGTGTGAGAAATCTTACTTAACTTATCTAATAATAAGGATAATCATTGGACCACACCGCTAATGCGGAACTGGTTTACTCCATTGGATTGCTAGTGCATAAAATAGAGTAAACCTTTTAAACAACGCAATGCTTTCTAGAAATATGAAACCATTATAAGACTCAAGTCCCATCACATAATGCAACGCAAACCAGAGGATAGAGTTTTACCTTCTAATTGTCAAACATGATTGATACGTATAAAACAAAAATCATTTGATATTATTAGTGCCTAGTCAGTTTAAAACACTTTTCAAAGTAAATGTATCAATCCTAGACGGCATAGTACCCCATCCTACTATGTCGCCATATATAGGTTTACAATCAAATCCGTAATCTCGTATTGAAAATTGGGTTTCCATCAAGAGTTGAGGCAAGGAATCACCCTCACTGATTTCGAGACACTCTAGCAAATACCTTAAGACTCGGGCGCAGGCGAGCCCTGGTTAGCGGTAGGGTTTGTCCACACATACTTTAGTGGATTAGTTATTCCTGAACAATACGTTTCCCGGTCCTATTGGACCTATCACTTGGCCAGTAGCGACCAATATCTGAGGGCCCTTACAATCCATCATCCACATAAATAAAAATATTTGGGCTCCATACCATGACACCACTTCTAGCTAGAAAGAAATGCAAGCTGTAACACCCCACATCCGTTAGTGTCACTCACAAAGGGAATGCACTAAGTTCTGTGGAGCATTTTAAGGTAAAAGATGCAGATGAATTACAAGACAAACAAAAATTAAAACAGCGGAAAACAAAACTTTGCTTTATTGATAAAATAGTTTGTACAACGATTTCTTTACAATATCAGAGTATCATCTGTCCTACAAAATAAAGAAGCATAAAACAACATTTATATTCCCCAATGTAGCAAGAGCCACCCATAGCATCTGAAAAGAGACTCCAAGCAAAACTTCGACAAATCTTCAAGCTAGGAAAGAGTGACGGTCCAACTTAACCTGAGCTATACTATTCCCTCCTTTACTACCTGGTTGAGGGGGGAAACGGAAGAAAAGAAGACGAAAGAAAACTGGGTCAGACATAAAGTCTGGTAAGTTCAGTTACTTCTAGCATATGAACAGGGCAAACGAAACGACATGAAATAACTGAATACAAGATAATACCATGATGACAGGATCAACAAGATAAGATAAGATTAACACAAGATATGCTAAGACAAGATAAACTAGATATGCTATAATACTTTCGTCGCTTCGCTATTTCATTGTTACACTGGTTTCTATATCTCTGCACCACCTAACTAGTGTCCCAACTAGTAATAATAACGTGATCCCAATCCCGGTAATTTCGATTACCTTCAGGCATACATTTATTATTTATTACCTAGATCTAATCTAGGGTTTTCTATCAAGTGCTTCCTAGATTCAACCAGGGTTTACGCGACTTATCTAATGCTTCACAGAATCAGGGTTTATGCCACCTAGGTTCACTAGGGATTACGCTACCTGTCGAACGATGCCCCTAGTCTAGGACACACTACCTAGAGTGGTATATGTTCCTAGACTTTCCCCACGTATGCATTGCGAATCGTTTATCGCTGTCTAGATGCACATGTCCTGAAATGTGCAACCCGAGTCCCATGGCAGGGCTACTCTAGAAACACGAAACTCGGTCGGGAGCTTTTCAGATATCTGCCGGTGCAGATGCTAAGGTATGTTATTCTACCAGTGGTTATGGTCCCACGTGACCCCTCCCTCAACTAATGAAAGGCAATCCAAGAAAATCAAGCGCGAGAACTGTACTCTTGCCACCCTATGCCCTACTTTCCTATTGGTCAGCCTCGCCCATAACTAGATAGCAAGTATATGGTCTGTTGGGAGTTCTCTGCCTTTCCGCATACGTACAACGATTGACTAAAGATGGTAGGTAGACGACGAGTTGGTATCACAGGGCAAAAACTAGTCTCGCCGAATCACGCTGATCCACCCTAGTCTTTAGGTTGCCATATATTGCAACCAATGCATACCCTTGGTTCTTCTAACGCAGACCTTAACCTCTGTGAGCCCAGGAGGATCATCTGCCACCTCACAGAGGGATACCAAGAGTACCCTCACGTCCCCTCGAAGCCTCGGGCTTCGTAACCCAATTCGTTGGAGCCTTCTTTTTAATCAGACGGACGTTCACTCCTTCCCTTGATATACTAAGAATTACTACTTAGTTTTGCTAACTAAGGTTTACCGCTTAGTTTCCAGAATCGTTGTTTTCTTAACTAAGGTTTACTACTTAGCTACTTTTACTAAGGTTTACTACTTAGTTTTCTTTCTCGTTAAGTTGGATTGGTTAGGTGTCATTAGTCAATTCAAGCTAACTTAACCCTCTACATTTATCCTGTTAAACTGGTTAAGTGTTATCAGTAATTCATGTTGACTTAACCCTACCACAAACCAAGTTATATTGGTTAAGTATTTCTTATTACTTAACCCTACCCATTCATCCTGTATTGGTTAAGTGTTCCTTTTTAACTTAACCTTGCCCATCTGTTTTAACTAACATGTTATTAATGGTTGAGTATTATCCCTTCATGTTTTAGACTTAACCCTATTCATTTATCACTATCTGATGGTTAAGTGTTCAAGTTTACTTAACCCTACGGTCTAGTCCAGCTAACATATCAAATTGGCTAACTGTATTAAATTTTTCTTAACCCCAACCTCTAGTCTAGTTAACATGTTAATTTGGCTAAGTGTTTTCTTAGTTACTTAACTCCTACAAATCTTGTCATGTTACCATGTTAAGTTTGGTTAAGTGTTCCTATGGACTTAACCCTCCCATTCTAGCTTAACTGTGTTAAGTTGGTTAATTGTTCCTATGGACTTAACCCTCCCATTCTAGCTTAACTGTGTTAAGTGTCTGTATGAACCTAACCCCACCCATCGGTTTAGTTATCATGTTGAATTGGTTAAGTGTCTTAGTTAACTTAACCCTACCATCCTTGTTCTAGCTTTAACTAAATAAATTAAAGCCGCAACCACTCACATTAGACAGGTATTGTTGCGATTACTGGATGTGTCGGTTGGTTCCAGCAAGGTTTACATCGCAACTCAGACTAACCTCGGGTTAGGCATATTCGTGTTTTCTAAGTTCAAAGGGTATTGATTAATTTCCAAATCAGTTTTTAAAAGTAACCATCCCGTCCGTCGGATTAGTTAGGGATAGCCAGGGAGAGAAGGAAACTTGTATTTTCCAAACCCAAGCCTAGACACTATCCTCTCTATCACCCTAGAACTTTCTGGTGTATGTGTTATTAAAAGAGATGTCATTAATAAACCTTTCTTTTGTATATATATAAATTGTTAACAATTTATCCTCAAAGTTTAACCATTTATCCTCAAAGTCCATTTTCCCTTTCTAAATAAATTTGGCCTATACCATATTCATTTTCCATGCCCACTAATGGACTTATATTCTAGGCCCAAATCTTGATTTGCCTATCTTACAATTTATAGCAATTTAGATCCAACATCCTCATTTATAGTTCATGCCAAAACTAGATTTTATATTCTAGTTTACAATTTATGCCAAACTAGATTTCATATTCTAGTTCAGCGTTTATGCCCAAAACTTAATTTGCATACCAACTACCTACTTTGTGGCCCATTTAACCATTTACCATTTACGCCCAATGTATGTAAATTATTCACAATTATGCTAATATACTTATCATGCTTAATTTAGCCACCCATTTCTGATTTAATATTCTAATTTCAGTTCATGTCAAAACTAGACTTGATATTCTAATTTTCATCTTAATAGTCATGCTATAATGCATGTTCCCAAATTATGCCAATTTCCAAGTTTATTCAATTTCATGTTTTTCCCAAAACGTATTCCCATCGTTCGTATAATCGTGATTCAACCTAGATTATAAATAAATCTAGATTCGTGGATAAAAGGGAACGAACCAAAATGCCGTGAAAGAATAGACATAATAACTGGCATAAGATGATAATTCACAGGCATATAGATCTGGTAATATTACGACATGAAATGGGTTGAATAGTATAGGTTCAAGAACATGGGTAGACCTAACTTAATAGGTAAATTCCCAAGATCAAGATCCAAGGATAACTAAGAATAAACTGAAATAGGAAGTCAAGCCTAGATCCAATATAATTCCGGTTTGGGGGTACAACATGGTTTTGTAACTACAGTGTCATGGGCATAAATAATAATCTTATATTCATAGTCATAGGCAATAAATCCTCACAGTTAATGAATCAAAGTCATAGGCGATGTTCATAGTCAAAGGAAAATAATTCTCACAGTCATGAGTCACAGTCATAGGCAATGTTCATAGGCAATGTTCATAGTCAAAAAGGCATATGGTTTTAAGGTCAATAGTTTCATAGTCACAGACTTATTGGTCATCGAATCATAACAGTTCTTAATTAGGTCCAATGATATAAGCACTGATTCGAATAGAAAGATTTGGCAAATTCTTTTATTCCTTTAATTTCATGTAACGAATATAGAAAACGTTCACATCTAAAAAGTAACCGACTTACAGAGATTATATTAGATTCGTAAAAAAACAGTCGTTGAAGTCGTTTGAAACTTCACTTGAATCCTAACTTGTTTTGAATCTCCTCTTGAAAGTCTTGAGCAGCATTTCCTCGTCTTGATTTATTTTATATATTATTTTATTAATTTATACATTTTCTCAGAGGCAGCATAAGGATATAATGAAATGGTGTAGAGAGAAGGAGGCTAGGGGGATGTTTATATAGGATTAGGCAGACGAATCTAGGCAGAAAACGAGACCAGGTACATCAGAATGCACCCAGGCCCAAAAGTGGGTTTTGCACCCAGGTCGACACCCAGGTCGACTGCCCAGTCGACCTGGTCGGGTGGGGGGAGTCGACTACCCAGTCGACTCCCCAGTCGACCTGGGTGGGTTTGAATTCGAATTCGAATTTCAAGCTGTTTACGATTCTGAAAATTCCTGAAACTTCGGAGGGTCATATCTCCCTCATACGGACTTCGATTCTCGCAAACTCGGACTCGTTTCCAAACAGAATTTCGAGACGAACGCAATGGCGTAACCCGTTTCCCTTAATTTTTATTCTAACATTTAATTATACCTTGATTTGTGCATCTTAGTGTTACAGAATTACGGGGCGTTACATTCTCCCCCACTTAAAAGGATTTCGTCCCCGAAATCTTTAAGTTAGGAAGAATGTGTCCTACCATCCAATCACCCATCTACTCAACCATTCAATCATAGGCATTCATTGTCCTTAAAAGATTTCTAATGCTTTCATGTTCATATGCATAGTGTGTGTCTATGTCTTTATCTAGTGCAAAATCAGGCGGTCTACTGATTTAGTTGACCTCCTTGATGCGAATCATGTCAGTGCCATGCGTCCAATCATGTGTGCAAGCATCCCTAGTTATGTAAATACTACATGCGTGCATAGCCATTCATCTATACGCAACATCCATATGATAACATATCAAGTTAAACTTACAAACAAATACATATCTGTAAATGCAATATGAAAGCGTCCGAACTGATCTAGTGCCTAATACGTATGCATATGCATTCACGAGCAACCATTAGCAACCACTCGCAACCATCAACCATAACATGTTTCAAATACATGTTTACACCCAAAAGAGTTTCTACCTAAGGATCGAAGATACGACCTAGAGGATATACTTTGGAAAGAGAGGGACAAGTATGCGTAAGGTTCCTACAAAAAAAGAAATCAGGGATGCACTCTTAAGAAAAAGGGTATGATGCTTGTATCCAGTCTTTTTGAGCTTTACTTTACTGTATCTTAACTAATTTAACTTCACGATTGCGAAGTTTCTTGACCTCCATTTCCAAAATAAACAGATGTCAGCCATGATACCAAGTGTATATACTAGGATGATTAGAGGTCTCCCTCTTATCCATCATGCCATAACTATGAGGGTCAAAAGGTCACTACGTACTTTTTACCTCTCTTAAGGTTAGTCCTTCTCTATATAGAGCGCCTGCCGCAACTATTCATCTCTCAAGCAAACCATCCTAGTCGAACTCAACATCCCTCAAGTACAAGCCCCAAAGGCCTAAACCAATACCAGACAAGCACCCGATGAATGTCTCCTCCGAATTTGGACGATCTACATGAGATGATCTAAGCAAAAACAACCAAACACTTGAGCACTAGTTGGGATCTTTTACTATACAAGTACTAAGGTGTAGAGACTCAACTATGGAAGCAAATATGAACAAATGCGAAGCGCTAAAAACGAAAGAGTACGACCAGAAAAACTAGACTCTTCCAACATAACTTTACTACCTTTCTCCTAGGTACGCTTAGTGGTGAAAGTATGTACTTACCCTTCTGAAAATCTTGTTCCTCGTTCTTGCCCTTGTCCTTAATTATATGCCCTATTCTGCCCTAGTAAAGATACTTCCTCTTGTCTTAGGTTTTATAATCCTTTCCTCCTTCGTGAGCCAAGTCTACATCCATGAATTCCTCATCCTTGGGTTGTGCTCCTTAGCCAAACTCCTCATCCTCTTTCGTGTGTAATCATGTTGACAAATCTCTCGAAAGCTGCCTCCATCGTATAGAAAACCCTACTAAGCTTGAAAGAAAAATAGCCGCAGGTGAAACTACTATGGTTATAGATGGAAGTCGGGCACTACTTCGCCCTTCGATGAGGTTACCTCCCAGAAAGCCAGGAGCCCCAGAGACTCAAGAAAGAAGGAAACAAGGACTCAACAGAGAATCAAAAGATGGTGCATATGGCTTTGGGGAATATGCCTTTAAACAAATCTTTTCTCTTGAAAATGCTTCTTTTAAAACCGTTTTGAAAATAATTTTTCGAATCCTTTATCTGATCTAGTAACCTTCAGCTCTGATACCACGTGTAACACCCCACATCCGTTAATGTCACTCACAAAGGGAATGCACTAAGTTCTGTGGAGCATTTTAAGGTAAAAGATGCAGATGAATTACAAGACAGACAAAAATTAAAACATCGGAAAATAAAACTTTGCTTTATTGATAAAATAGTTTGTACAACGATTTCTTTACAATATCAGAGTATCATCTGTCCTACAAAATAAAGAAGCATAAAACAACATTTATATTCTCTAATGTAGCAAGATCCAGCCATAACATCTGAAAAGAGAATCCAAGCAAAACTTCGACAAATCTTCAAGCTGGGAAAGAGTGATGGTCCAACTTAACCTGGGCTATACTATTCCCTCCTTTACTACCTGGTGGGAGGGGGGAAACGGAAGAAAAGAAGACGAAAGAAAACTGGGTCAGACATAAAGTCTGGTAAGTTCAGTTACTTCTAGCATATGAACAGGGCAAACGAAACGACATAAATTAACTGAATACAAGATAATACCATGATGACAGGATCAACAAGATAAGATAAGATTAACATAAGATATGCTAAGACAAGATAAACTGGATATGCTATAATACTTTCGCCGCTTCGCTATTTCCTTGTTATACCGGTTTCTGTATCTCTGCACCACCTAACTAGTGTCCCAACTAGTAATGATAACGTGATCCCAATCCCGGTAATTTCGGTTGCCTTCAGGCATACATTTATTATTTATTACCTAGATCTAATCTAGGGTTTTCTATCAAGTGCTTCCTAGATTCAACCAGGGTTTACGCGACTTATCTAATGCTTCACAGATTCAGGGTTTATGCCACCTAGGTCCACTAGGGATTACGCTACCTGTCGAACGATGCCCCTAGTCTAGGACACACTACCTAGAGTGGTATATGTTCCTAGACTTTCCCCACGTATGCGTCGCGAATCGTTTATCGCTGTCTAGATGCACATGTCCTGAAATGTGCGACCCGAGTCCCGTGGCAGGGCTACTCTAGAAACACGGAACTCGGTCGGGAGCTTTTCAGATATCTGCCGGTGCAGATGCTAAGGTCTATTTTTTTACTAGTAGTTATGGTCCCACGTGACCCCCTCCCTCAACTAATGAAAGGCAATCCAAGAAAATCAAGCGCGAGAACTGTACTCTTGCCACCCTATGCCCTACTTTCCTATTGGCCAGCCTCACCCATAACTAGATAGCAAGTATATGGTCTGTTGGGAGTTCTCTGCCTTTCCGCATACGTACAACGATTGACTAAAGATGGTAGGTAGACGACGAGTTGGTATCACAGGGCAAAAACTAGTCTCGCCGAATCACGCTGATCCACCCTAGTCTTTAGGTTGCCATATATTGCAACCAAGGCATACCCTTGGTTCTTCTAACGCAGACCTTAACCTCTGTGAGCCCAGGAGGATCATCTGCCACCTCACAGAGGGATACCAAGAGTACCCTCATGTCCCCTCGAAGCCTCGGGCTTCGTAACCCAATTCGTTGGAGCCTTCTTTTTAATCAGATGGACGTTCGCTCGTTCCCGTGTTATACTGAGAATTACTACTTAGTTTTGCTGACTAAGGTTTACCACTTAGTTTCCAGAATCGTTGTTTTCTTAACTAAGGTTTACTACTTAGCTCCTTTTACTAAGGTTTACTACTTAGTTTCCTTTCTCGTCAAGTTGGATTGGTTAAGTGTCATTAGTCAATTCAAGCTAACTTAACCCTTTACATTTATCCTGTTAAACTGGTTAAGTGTTATCAGTAATTCATGTTGACTTAACCCTACCACAAACCAAGTTATATTGGTTAAGTATTTCTTATTACTTAACCCTGCCCATTCATCCTGTATTGGTTAAGTGTTCATTTTTAACTTAACCTTGCCCATCTGTTTTAACTAACATGTTATTAATGGTTAAGTATTATCCCTTCATGTTTTAGACTTAACCCTATTCATTTATCACAATCTGATGGTTAAGTGTTCAAGTTTACTTAACCCTACGGTCTAGTCCAGCTAACATATCAAATTGGCTAAGTGTATTAAATTTTTCTTACCCCCAACCTCTAGTCTAGTTAACATGTTAATTTGGCTAAGTGTTTTCTTAGTTACTTAACCCCTACAAATCTTGTCTTGTTACCATGTTAAGTTTAGTTAAGTGTTCCTATGGACTTAACCCTCCCATTCTAGCTTAACTGTGTTAAGTTGGTTAAGTGTTCCTATGGTCTTAACCCTCCCATTCTAGCTTAACTGTGTTAAGTGTCTGTATGAACCTAACCCCACCCATCGGTTTAGTTATCATGTTGAATTGGTTAATTGTCTTAGTTAACTTAACGCAACCATTCTTGTTCTAGCTCTAACTAAATAAATTAAAGCCGCAACCACTCACATTAGACAGATATTGTTGCGATTACTGGATGTGCCGGTTGGTTCCGGGCAGGTTTACATCGCAACTCAGACTAACCTCGGGTTAGGCATATTCGTGTTTTCTAAGTTCAAAGGGTTTTGATTAATTTCCAAATCAGTTTTTGAAAGTAACCATCCCGTCCATCGGATCAGTTAGGGATAGCCAGGGAGAGAAGGAAACTTGTATTTTCAAAACCCAAGCCTAGACACTATCCTCTCTGTCACCCTAGAACTTTCTGGTGTATGTGTTGTTAAAAGAGATGTCATTAATAAACCTTTCTTTTGTATATATATAAATTGTTAACAATTTATCCTCAAAGTTTAACCATTTATCCTCAAAGTCCATTTTCCCTTTCTAAATAAATTTGGCCTATACCATATTCATTTTCCATGCCCACTAATGGACTTATATTCTAGGCCCAAATCTTGATTTGCCTATCTTACAGTTTATAGCAATTTAGATCCAACATCCTCATTTACAGTTCATGCCAAAACTAGATTTTATATTCTAGTTTACAGTTTATGCCAAACTAGATTTCATATTCTAGTTCACCGTTTATGCCCAAAACTTAATTTGCATACCAACTACCTACTTTGTGGCCCATTTAACCATTTACCATTTACGCCCAATGTATGTAAGTTATTCACAATTATGCTAATATACTTATCATGCTTAATTTAGCCACCCAATTCTGATTTAATATTATAATTTCAGTTCATGTCAAAACTAGACTTGTTATTCTAATTTTCATCTTAATAGTCATGCTATAATGCATGTTCCCAAATTATGCCAATTTCCAAATTTAGTCAATTTCATGTTTTTCCCAAAATATATTCCCATCGTTCGTATAATCGTGATTCAACCTAGATTATAAATAAATCTAGATTCGTGGATAAAAGGGAACGAACCAAAATGCCATGAAAGAATAGACATAATAACTGGCATAAGATGATAATTCACAGGCATATAGATCTGGTAATATTACGACATGAAAAGGGTTGAATAGTATAGGTTCAAGAACATGGGTAGACCTAACTTAATAGGTAAATTCCCAAGATCAAGATCCAAGGATAACTAAGAATAAACTAAAATAGGAAGTCAAGCCTAGATCCAATATAATGCCGGTTTGGGGTACAACATGGGTTTGTAACTACAGTGTCATGGGCATAAATAATAATTATAGTCTTATATCCATAGTCATAGGCAATAAATCCTCACAGTTAATGAATCAAAGTCATAGGCGATGTTCATAGTCAAAGGAAAATAATTCTCACAGTCATGAGTCACAGTCATAGTCAATGTTCATAGTCAAAAAGGCATATCGTTTTAAGATCCATAGTTTCATAGTCACAGTCTTATTGGTCATCGAATCATAACAGTTCTTAATTAGGTCCAAAGATATAAGCACTGATTCGAATAGAAAGATTTGGCATATTCTTTTATTCCTTTAATTTCATGTCACGAATAGAGAAAACGTTCAAATCTAAAAAGTAACCAACTTACAGAGATTATATTAGATTCGTAGAAAAACAGTCGTTCAAGTCGTTTTAATCTTCACTTGAATCCTAACTTGTTTTGAATCTCCTCTTGAAAGTCTTGAGCAGCATTTCCTCGTCTTGATTTATTTTATATATTATTTTATTTATTTATACATTTTCTCAGAGGCAGCATAAGGATAGAATGAAATGGTGTAGAGAGAAGGAGGCTAGGAGGTTGTTTATAAAGGATTAGGGAGACGAATCTAGGTAGAAAACGATACCAGGTACATCAGAATGCACCCAGGCCCAAAAGTGGGTTTTGCACCCAGGTCGACACCCAGGTCGACTGCCCAGTCGACCTGGTCGGGGGGAGGGGGGTCGACTACCCAGTCGACTCCCCAGTCGACCTGGGTGGGTTTGAATTCGAATTTCGAATTCGAATTTCGAGTTGTTTTCGATTCTGAAAATTCCTGAAACTTCGGAGGGTCATATATCCCCTCGTACGGACTCTGATTCTCGCAAACTCGGACTCGTTTCCAAGAAAAATTTCGAGACGAACGCAATGGCGTAACCCGTTTCCCTTAATTTTTCTTTTAACATTTAATTATACCTTGATTTGTGACTCTTAGTGTTATAGAATTACAGGGTGTTACATAAGCCCTCCCTACGGTCCTCATTCCGTTTTTGACTCATACCGGGGTGCGAGGCTCGCGAAGTAATGCTATACACAAATCTATGCTTAATTAAAGTTGTGCTTTGATCATTAACCACAAGGCTCTGCTTTTCAACAAAAGCTTTGATCATTTGCACCTTAGCATGCTACATTGACAATTCGAGCCAATTTAAAAATTTTATTTTGATAATTTTAGCAAATTTTGATTATTTAAAATGAATTATTTTAAATAATAACGACGAAAAATTTATTTTTTTCATTGTTATTATTTGAAATAATTCATTTTAAATAATCAAAATTCGCTAAAATTGCCAAAATAAATTTTTTAAATTGGCTCGGATTTCCGGGTAATTACAATCTCCCCCACTTAAAACTTTTCGTCCCCGAAAAGGAACGAAGCCGAAAGTTGTTTCACAAATCAACTCAACTTCCAGTATTTTCACTGCGGCTTAAGTTATTCAACTTTTCAGTTTCTAAAAACTTTTCAAATTTTTCAAAAATTTGGCTAATACCCTAAATTTTCGAAAAATTTCGCTATAACCTCCCCTGCACCGGGGACTTTGGGATATTTCATATAGACTCCCATGGCCTTCAATCCAAAAGAAAAAGAAAAATCCAAGGCTAGCCAATCGGCTCATAAAATCATCAAAACCAAAGAAATACAATAAACATGTACCTATTTGTCGGGCAAACAATTTTATTCCTCTTCTCTAGCCTCCTTGTTATGATCTGTTCAATGTAAGTACATGTATATGCATGCATTTTCAAACAATTTTCAATACAGTTCAATATTTGGTTCAATTTGGCTAAAGTTTCAACATTTAAATTAATCAACCAATAATCAAACTACACAATCGGCAATCAATTAGTTGATTAACTTTTCAAATTCATAACTTTGATGCATAGTCCAAAAAATCAGATTTTTGATGCCAAATCACAACAGTAAGCCCTATCTATTTTCGTTTCTCACACCAGTCAATTGGAAATATATAAATATCACACCTTCAAAACTCGAACACTAATTCTGATGATGTAGCTACAATCATCAGAATCCTCTCCGGGCGACTAGAGTGTGACTCTATATCTATCCAGTATATTAAAACTTTGAATACACGTTTGCAAGGCGTATATGCAAAATCTTTATATACTGGATTGTCCAAATTCAATACAAATAAATATTCAAATACGTATAAAACGATTTAAATTTCAAAACAAAATTGTTTTCTTTTTTAAAATATACTCTTCACACTCGTTCTAGGATACTACTGATCCCATCTCTAACGAATCATTCCCATTGGATATTACTAATCCAATCTCTGATGGATGCTTTCGTATGGTTCTAATGTGTCTTGTTCTCCGAGCTCTGTAAACCAAAGCTCTGATACCAGCTGAGACGACCCGGATCCAACAAAAGTGGTTTCGTCAACAACAGAGGTCGTTTGCAAAATTTCCACTTCCAAAGGCCTTTATATATATATTAAAAAAAATATAAATTCCACAGCGACTTTTCTGAATTTTAAACTGGACATATCTTTGTGACGACCCGATTTCCCGTTCCCACGGAAACAAGGTTATCTTTTGGAATATAACACAGAAACATATAATAGCAGAACAGAATTAAATAAATACACCAGAATGAACAACAAAATATACTGGATAAAAGTAATCATCAGAGTTACACAGTATACAGGATCTTACTTAGTACAAATACAGTTCAGCTATACATAAATGTCTACAGCGGAAATAAACAAAATATGTACAGTAGGAGCTGAACAGCATAAAAAGAAATAAATGATAGAATCCATCTTCAGCTCCAGCTATCCAGAAGAGAACCAGCTAAACCTGAAGACAAGGCTGCCCGTGTAGAAAAAGGGGCACCCGAGTTTGAAAGTGAACAAACTACGAGTCAGTCATGGGACTGGTATGAGAAATCCACTCAACACATATATAATTGGCTAATCACAGGACCACGCCACTTTCGCGGAACGGGTTTACTCCATTGGATTGCCAGTGCTTTAAAACAAATCTTTCTTTTAAACATCGCTATGCTTTTTATAAAAATGAAGCCGTTATAAGACTCAGTTCCCATCACACAATGCAACGCAAACCGGAGGATAGAGTTTTTTCCTTATAACGGCCAAGATATGCTTGATACGAATAAAACAAAGGCATTTGATATTATTGCTAGTGTTTATATGTTTTGAAAACAATTTCAAATCATAACTATCAATCATAGACGACATGAGCGTCCCATGCCACTATGTCGCCAAATATATATATATATATATACAATCGAAATCGCACGATGTCGTATTTGGAAATTGGATTTCCGTCATGAACCAAGGCAAAAGATAGTCCTTACCGAATTCGAGACAATCTAGCCCATGTCTCAGGCCCAGACTCAGGTGGGCCCTTAGATCGTCAGGGCCGGTCCACCGATGTGGATTATTATGCCTGAACACTACGTTTCTCCGCCCTTTGGGGCGTAAACGAGCCAACGAATGACTCCATCGGACCCGGATCGTCCGATCAAACCGAGGCGCCTCGCAACAGCAACAACCACATAGGTGAAAAGTATATAAATGTCAGGGCTGGTAGGTCACTGACACCACCCTAGCTAGAAAGAAACGCATGTCCTCCCTGAGGTCCTTCTCCCGTTTTAGGTTCATACCGGGGTGTGAGGCTCGCGAATTTACGTTATACACAAAGCTACGCCACACAGGCGGTGCTTTGATCATCACCACAAGACTTTGCTTTTCAACAGAAGCCCTGATCACTGCATCTTAGCATGCCACACAGAATAAATCCTATGTCAGACACACAGTCCATTTACAAGTCCGTTCTGGGTCTGAACGAAACCGGAGGCACTAAATACCTCGCAAACCCTTTGATCAACACGTACGTCTGAACGATCACCACTCATTATCCATATTTCGGGATGCCTCCCAATCAGGACCTCGGTTACCATCCAAACGAGGTGAAGATCTCCGGTCTTCGACCATCGTCTTCATCTTCGAATTTCAATCGTCGGTCGATTATTCGAAATGAGAATTAACTCGGCCTTTTCAAATAATTCACGTATATTTAGAATTTCAAATCGATTTATTTCAATGGTTAAATTATTCGACAACACCAATTGTGTTCTTTAATATAGTTTTCACACCAAACACATTCAACCATCAAACATCACATAAATCAAGCAAATTCAGTTTATTTCCATTCCATATCGCTTACGATATTTTATAACTATTTATCGCTATTTTTATTTATTTTAAAATAGACATTTTATTCAAAACGACGCTTCGGGCCATAAGGCGGCCGTGGCGCTGTTTTTCTTCAGATTTGATTTACACATATCTGAAAATCTAACCGTTGGATCTTCAAAAAATTTACATCATTAGAAAGGTCTTTTCAAAACGAATCCAACGGTTCCAGTTTCGGGAAAATCCGACGGTCGGATCTCCCGGTACAATCGTTTGAAGTTTCGATTTCAAAATACGAACTGCAGCGTCGTTATTCGATTAAATATAATTATATTTATATATATAAATAAATATAATCGTTTCTGGCGCTGTTTTTCTTCAGATTTGAATTAAACATTCCAGACAATCCAACCGTTGGATTTTGACAAGGTTGGTGCCGTTGGAAAGATTATTCCACGGCGAACCCGACGGTTGAGGTTTCGGGAAAATCCAATGGTCGGATTTCCCGTACTAGTCGTTTGAAATCACGGTTTCAAAATACGAACTGCACGGCCTCGTTTCGTTTTAATTTTATTTATATTTATATAGTTATATAAATATAGTTCATTCAACAATTCCAATATTGTTTTAACTTCAAAAAATTTTCTAACACCTTAAATTTTGGAAAAATTTCGCCATAACCTCCCCTGCACCGGGAGCGTCGGGAAATCGCAAATAGCGTCCCGGTCCTTCTAATCTCAAAAAGAAAAAGAAAAAAGCCAAGCGGCTAGCCAACAGGCTCAAAATCATCACCCAAACAAATCAGTAAATGTGTACCTATTTGTCGGGCACAAAATTTTATTCCTTTTCTCTAGCCCCTTTGCTATAACCTGTTCAAAGAATATTGCATGTACATATATATACAGTTCATATCATTTTTCATTTTCTATTCAACTTCATATTTGATTTCTATTTGGTTTAAAAACACCATTCATTCTAATGTCACATAAATAGGCGCAAATCATTTCATTAGCTAATTAATGAATATTTCAACTGATATATGTTTATTTGAACAAGTGGCTATTTTTAACATTTCACATTTCAACGATTTATGCATACAATAAAAATGTGATTTTTTATTGTAAAATAATTCATTTCAAAACACTATTTTTCTATATAGTTCATATAGTCTATAAAAGGTGATTTTTATTATCAAACTATTTATTTCAAAATACGAATACCATTCAACACATGAATTTCTAAACAACGAATGAATATCAATTCAACACATGAATGTTTCTATAGTTTTTATATATCGATAAAAATGTGATATTTATTATCGAACAATTTATTTCAAAATATGAATACCATTCAACACATGAATTTCTAAACAACGAATGAATATCAATTCAACACATGAATGTTTTCAATAGTTTTTACATATGGATAAAAATGTGATTTTTATTATCGAACAATTTATTTCAAAATATGAATACCATTCAACACATGAATTTCTAAACAACGAATGAATATCAATTCAACACATGAATGTTTCTATAGTTTTTATATATCGATAAAAATGTGATTTTTATTATCGAACTATTTATTTCAAAATATGAATACCATTCAACACATGAATTTCTAAACAACGAATGAATATCAATTCAACACATGAATGTTTCTATAGTTTTTATATATCGATAAAAATGTGATTTTTATTATCGAACTATTTATTTCAAAATATGAATACCATTCAACACATGAATTTCTAAACAACGAATGAATATCAATTCAACACATGAATGTTTCTATAGTTTTTATATATCGATAAAAATGTGATTTTTATTATCGAACTATTTATTTCAAAATATGAATACCATTCAACACATGAATTTCTAAACAACGAATGAATATCAATTCAACACATGAATGTTTCTATAGTTTTTATATATCGATAAAAATGTGATTTTTATTATCGAACTATTTATTTCAAAATATGAATACCATTCAACACATGAATTTCTAAACAACGAATGAATATCAATTCAACACATGAATGTTTCTATAGTTTTAAGCAAATGAAAATAATTCAATCACACAAATATTATTCAAAATTTCGGCAGCATAACGGCAGGGTAGTTACACCGGCACCGTCCCTAGTACGGCTCCTCGCTCTACCTTAAAACCTCGCGGTTTTTGACAATGGGAAACATGCATCTAGTTCGCACGCAGGCGGCATGTATATATATTTATTCATTTCCACAACTAATCCTAAGTGGTTTCAACCAAATATTTCACAACCACAAATGGGTATTTTTCAACCACAATCAACCAATAACCATCACAAACAATCCCAAACAATCATTCGCTATCAATCAAATTTCCACAACAATTTCAACCAATAAATATCGTCCATGGTTTGTGGACGAGGGGGCGTATATATATATATATATATATATATATATATATATATATATATATATATATTTATATATAGCAATTCACTTTTACTTCACACATATATATATAAATTTTAAATCAGAAATCTCACCAATAGCTATCCAACTGCACGACTCTTCCTAATAGAAATCTTCGCCTTTTGTTGCTTTCGCCCGTATTCTCTACACATGCAAAAATAGAATTTTTACTATGCTATTCAATATATAAAAATATGATTTTTACTTTGACTTTCAACATATAAAAATATGATTTTTTACTTTTGCCTCCCACATATAAAAATATGATTTTTACCTTTGCTTTTAACATATAAAAATATGATTTTTACTTTTGAAAGAAATCAGTTTTCAACCTTTCAAGAAAACCAGTTTTTATATTTTTATAAATCACAGTTTTTATACTTTTTATAAATCAGTTTTATTCTTTCATAAAAATGCAGTTTTTAGTTTCTTTTTCTAAAAAAAAAATTCTGTTTTTAAAATCTTTTAAAAATTCAGCTTTAAAGGTTTTAACAAATCAGTTTTTTTTCTTTTATAAAATCTGTTTTTAAAATCTTTTAAAAATTCAGCTTTAAAGGTTTTAACAAATCAGTTTTTTTTCTTTTATAAAATCTGTTTTTTTCTTTCTTAAAAAAAAAACAGTTTTATGTTTTTTTAAAAATTTCAGTTTTTAATTTCTAAAACCCAAATCAGTTTAAAAAAAAAAAAAATCTTTTCAAATCAGTTTTTACTTTTTATTAAATTCTAGTTTTATCTTAAAAAAAAAAAAAAAAAAAAATTCAGCTTTTATCTTTTTAAAAATCTCAGTTTTCAAGAATTCAAAAAAAAAAAAAAAAAAATTGAAAATACTTACAGATAAAGGGGGGGGGGTCTGCAGATCGTCGGAGGCGGGCTCTCGAGGGTGGCGGTCGGCGGTTCAGCGTTGCGAACCAGGGGGGCTTCAGCGGAGCTCGAGCGGTCTGGGAGGCGTTCGAGGGTTTCGAGGTGGAGGCGGGGCCTTTGCTGGAAGGAGGCGGTCGCGAGGGTGGCTTCGGGATGGGGGCGGCGGCGATTCGATTGCTAGGGTTTTTTTTTTTTTCTTCTTTCTGATTTGAAATTATAATGAACGGGGGGGGGGGGGGGGGGGGCAGGAGGAAGAATAAAGGGAGGGAGGGAAGAGTACCTTTTTTTTATTATTTATTTATTATTTAATTATTATATTTAGCAAAGAGTTGACCCTTTACGTACGACCCCTAAACGAGGCCCACCGCCTGTCGTCCATAGCGTTTAACCCCCATTCCGAACACAATGGGATATGTATCGCAAGCTGGTTTGATCGTTACAATCGGTTTCCTTTTGAATTTTCATTTAAATCACTATATTGAATTTTAAACGTACATTTCAAATTACCGGGGCCACATACTGACTAGAAAAATTCCAGAAAAATATTTTCTAGCTTCGTATTGACGATACGGTCCTAACAAAACTAGTTTCGTCGAATTCTGAGGCCGTTTGAAAAATGGCCAATTTCCAGTCGATTAAAATCAACTGAAACTGGTCAAACGCGTTTTCCTTTGCCACGCTCACATATTGATTCGAAAAATTATGAAATTTGAAACCTAACAATAACTTGACACTGCGGACCCAACAAAAGTGGTTTCGTCGAAATCCGAGGTCATCTGCAAAACGTCCATTTTTAAGGGCCTGAATTCCATAGCGACTATTCAGAATTTTCAACTGGACATATCTTTTGATTCCCGCTATCAAACTTCGATTGGTCAGATTCGTTAGAAAGATATTATCAATTAGATTCCATTATTTTTGGTTTCACTAAGATCCGGATTGTTTTGCACCCGGTATATTCAATTGAAGTTTGAAATCGAATTATCGAACTAACGCGCCATTTTCAATTCTATATATAATTATAATTAATTATATTGGTTTTCAAATGTCGATTTCAACTCAGTTTTCATCGCCATTATTTAAAATATTTATTTTAAATATTTAAAATCCATTATTTTAGCCAATTTAAAATTTTTAAATTGGTTCAGATTTTCTGGGTCGTTACAATCTTTCAACTTCTAAAGTGAAATCTAAGTTTCTTACATTCATTAGAAAGATATCGTCAAACAGATTTAGATATTTCTGGTTTCGTCCAATTCCGAAGTTAAAACGAATAAATTTATTTTAATTATATAATGAGCCTGAAATGGCGCGGTAGTTTGAAATTTTGATTTCGAATTTCAAATGAATATACACAATTCGTTTTAAGTCGGAATTGGACGAAACCAGAAATATCTAAATCTGTTTGACGATATCTTTCTAACGGATGTAAGAAATTGAGATTTCACTTTAGAAGTTGAAAGATATGTCCAGTTTAAAATTCAGAAAAGTCGCTGTGGAGTTTATATATATTTTAATATATATAAAGGCCTTTGGAAATGGAAATTTTGCAAACGACCTCTGTTTTCGACGAAACCACTTTTGTTGGATCCGGGTCGTCTCATGTAACCTCTAAGCTCGTACGTCTCAGAGAAGGGTGTTAAGCAAGATAATAAATTCTCCACCACCAAACAGATATATATTTAATAGAAATCAATTTACACAGAACGAAATCCAATGTCAGACACACATCCATTTACAAGTTTGTTCTGGGTCTGAACAAAACTGGAGACACCTTATTCCTCATACCGTATGTCCAATACGAAAGAGAGGCTCTCGTATATCCGGGCAATCAACAAATATGTCCGGTCAACTACCACTTTAACCCTTTACTGGGAGCTACCCAATTCAGGGCATCAGTAGTCGTCCATTCGATGTGAAGATCGCCGGTCTTCTACCACCGTCTTCAACGTCTTCAACTTTAAATCGTCGTATAATTATTTGAAATGAGTTTTAACTCGGTCTTTCAAATAATTCTCGAATATATATAATTCAAATCATTTCTTATCATTAATAATATTTTATAATGATTTATCGCATTTTTTATTTATATGAAAACGACCCATTTAATTCGAACGACGCTTCAGGTCATTACGCGGCCCTGGTGATGTTTTTATCCAAATTTGAATTACATATTACTCGAAATATAACTGTTGGATCTTAACAAATTTAATATCATTGGAAAGATCTTTCCAAAGTGAACCCAACGGTTCCAGTTTTAGGAAAATCCGACGGTCGGATCTCTCGGTATAATCGTTTAAAGTTACGATTCCAAAACGCGAACTACCGTGCACGATTCGTTTTATTTCAATTTACACACACACACACAAAAACACACACACACACATATATATATATATATATATAATTCGTTCGACGATTTCAACTAACATGTTAAAAATACTGTTTTAATCAAACAAGATCATATTCTAACATATGATTCTTTTATTCTAATTTAACATGACAAAAATCTTTTTTAATGATGAAACATGTTTAACATATCATTCTTCTCATTCTAACTTACATGATAAAAATGTCATTTTTAATGACGTTACATGTTAATCATATATTTCTTTTTTTTTCTAACATGATAAATTGTCATTTCTAATAACATAACAAGTTTAATATGTTTTTCTTTTTTCTAACATATTGAAATGTCCTTTTCTAATAACATAACATTTTTTACATAAAATCCTTTTTATTCTAATCTAACATATTAAAATGTCCTCTTAAATGATAAAACATGATTAACATGTTATTCTTTTTATTCTACTATAACATATTAAAATATCCTTTTAAATGACAAAACATGCTTAACATGTTATTCTTTTTATTCTACTCTAACATATTGAAATGTCCTTTTTAATGACAAAACATGTTTAACATGTTATTCTTTTTATTCTTCTATAACATATTAAAATGTCCTTTTCTACATTACTAACATCCAAATAACATTTTCATTAACAAAATTTCTTTAACGAATCAAGCACAATAAAAATATACTTTTTATTGTCTAATCTTTTTATTTAAAACATGATTCTTTTTAATATTGAATCAAATATACATTTAAAATGTTATTTTTAATGTTTATCCATTTTCTATAAAACATGATTCTTTTTAATACAGAATCAAATATATATTAAAAATGTTATTTTTAATGTTTAACCATTTTCTCTAAAACATGATTCTTTTTTATATTGAATCAAACATACATAAAAATGTTATTTTTAATATCTAACCATTTTCTCTAAAACACGATTCTTTTTTATATTGAGTCAAATATACATTAAAAATGATGTTTTAATGTTTAACCATTTTCTCTAAAACATGATTCTTTTTTTAAATTGAATCAAACATACATTAAAAATGTTATTTTTAATGTCTAACCATTTTCTGTAAAACATGATTCTTTTTTATACTGAATCAAATATGCATTAAAATTTTTATTTTTAATGTTTAACTATTTTCTCTAAAACATGATTCTATTTTATATTGAATCAAATATACATTAAAAATGTTATTTTTAATTTTTAACCAATTTCTCTAAAACATGATTCTTTTTATATTGAATCAAATATACATTAAAATTTTTATTTTTAATGTTTAGCCATTTTCTCTAAAACATGACTCTTTTTATATTGAATCAAATATACATTAAAAATGTTATTTTTTATTTCTAACCGTTTTCTCTAAAACAAGATTCTTTTTTTTATACAGAACCAAATATACATTAAAAATGTTATTTTTAATGTCTAACCATTTTCTCTAAAACACGATTCTTTTTATATTGAATCAAATATAGATTAAAAATGTTATTTTTACTGTTTAACCATTTTCTCTAAAACATGATTCGTTTTTATAATGAATCAAATATACATTAAAATTATTATTTTTAATGTCTAACCATTTTCTCTAAAACATGTTTCTTTTTTAATGAATCTAACATACATTAAAAAATGTTATTTTTAATGTACAAAACATTTTATTTTAAAATGTTATAAATTTGTGATTAATATCTATACAATAAAAGTAATTTTTATTATATAAACAATTATTTCCAACATGACAATTTCTATGATCCATGTATATAATAAAAAGGTAATATTATTGTATAAACTATTATGACAAATTCTATGATTCATATATACAGTAAAAAGGTAATTTTTTGTATAAACAATTATGACAAATTCTATGATTCATATATACAATAAAAAGGAAATTTTTGTTGTATAAACAATTATGACAAATTCTATGATTCATATATACAATAAAAGGAAAATTTTATTGTATAAACAATTATGATAAATTCTATGCTTCGTAAAAAGGAAATTTTTATTGCATGAACAATTATGACAAATTCTATGATTCATATGTACAATAAAAAGGAAATTTTTATTGTATAAACAATTATGACAAATTCTGTGATTCATATATACAATAAAAAGGAAATTTTTATTGTTTAAACAATTATGACAAATTCTATGATTCATATATATAATAAAAAGCAAATTTTTATTGTATAAACTATTTATTTTCACATGATGAATATCTTGTTTATTCATACATACAATAAAAAATGATTTTTATTGTATAAACAAATTTTATTCAACATGAATATTTTATCTACATATATACAATAAAAATATGGTTTTTATGGTATAAACAAATTTTATTCAACATGAATATTTTACCTACATATATATGCAATAAAAATATGATTTTTATTGTATAAACAAATTTTATTCAGCCTGACTATTTTGTCTACATATATATAATAAAATTATGATTTTTATTGTATAAACAATTTTTATCAAACATGAACATTTTTCTAACATACACAATTCAATCCATTCATTCATCGTAATCACAAACAGTCAATTCAAATTTTATACAACACGTATATGAATTTCACATCGAAATCAACAATAAATTTTATTTTAAATTAGTGATCTCACATTGGCTTTCAAACAACAGTGAATATGAATAAACAGACACCGTACAACATTTTATGATAATTAAACAGATAAAAATCAATATTGACAATCGATGTATGCAGTTATGAAATAAATAACTGTAAAATATTTTAGTGAGAGATTTCTCACCTTGATTGGTTTCGGAATCGTTAAATAACGACTATTTTATTAAAATTAAATAGGGGTTTAATTTTATCAAAAATCATAACCAACTCCAAATCTGTTCCAACTAATTCCATTGCATAGATCTCGATTTTTCGGTTCTAACGGATCCAAAACCATCCAATTCTGTTTTGATTTGAATGAGATATAAGGGTATAAACATTTTAATTACATTAATTTTTAATTAATAACACAATTAAATTAATTACATTCAAAAACCTTATGATCCAACGACCTTCCTTTCTTCTTCTAATTTCCATCGTTACTTCCCGAAACACGTTGAACCCATCGCTCCACTTCATCTCTCCTCCACGCTGCACCCACCAAGCCACCGGACGGCAATCCAATAGCACCTCCTCGTGCGCCTCTAGATGCTCCTCCACCACCATGAGTCACGCCAAATTCTATGGTCCGTGGGGACCCAAAATTCGGTGCAAATGAGCCAGCTTTATGCTCGAAAATCGAGCAATCCTCCACACGATGATCCATCAAGACCATCAGATCTCTAGAGGGCGTTGAGCTCTTCAATTTGGGTTTTGAATTTTCTAAAATTATTAGGAGGATTTGGAGAATTTTTGGATGGAAAATCGGAGAACGGGAGCCTTTGATTTTTGAAGATGGCGGCGCTGACTTTTGGGGCTAGGGTTTTGCTTTCTAGGCTATTTATAATATTATTTAATTCTTTAACACTAAAAGGCCCTTTAATCCCTATGAGCTCCAAGTCAAGCCCAACGACTATCGCCCCTAGCCAAATACCCCCATTCCGGACACAATGGACTATGTTTCGTAAGCCCTTTTGACTGTTTCAGCCTGTTTTCTTTAAATTAAAAAATAAAACATTTAATATTAAATTTAAACGTACATTTTAATTTACCGGGGGATAAAGTATCGAACGATATTAATCGTTCGTTCTCTTTCTGGCGGATGCGTTATAATGAAGAGAAACTAGGGTTTTAGTTTCTTTTAATTATGTATATAAATAATTTTTATATACAACAATATCAATACATGAAAATTTTTATACCAACTGAGACGATCCAAACTTCCCCGTAAAGGAAAGCCCGAATTGAGTTGAGAACACGACAAATCAGAACACAAATGACAGAACATTTCATTGCTTATTACAACAATTTACATCAGAGTACAAGAACATAATAGAGTATGAATAAATATTACACATTGGAAAATATCAAAGATTAAAATGCATTACATAGCAGCGGAAAAATAATAAATAACACAACTGTAAGAAATGCACAGATACAGAGCATTCCGAATAAAGCTCCAGCTGTAAATCAGGACCCTACGAGTATAATATCTGCAAAACCAAAATTACTAGCTGCTCGTGTGGAAAATAGGAGCACCCAGAGTTTAGGTTAAAACAATAAACTCTAGGTCAGTCATGTGACTAGTGTGAGAACTAAAACAGTTAATAATTTGATTTTAAAGTTAGGTAAATCAAGGGACCACGCCATATAAAATGGAACGGGTTTACCCCCAAAAATACCAGTGCATAAAACAAATTGCGCAATGCTAAAGAGAAAATTGAAGCTATTATAAGACTCGGGTCCCATCACACAATGAACGCAGTCGAGGATAGAGTTTTCCCTTATAATAGCCAAATATGCTTGATACGCGAAATTTCATCTTTTATTATTACTATAAGTGAAGAAATAAACTTCAAATATAAATGTATCAATCATAGGCGGTGTAGGTACCATTATATTACGTCGCCATATACATATTTACAACTAAAACCAAATATCACGTATTGGAAATAGGATTTCATTTGTGAACCAAGGCAAGGGATCATCCTGTGCACATTCGAGACACCCTGGCAAGTGCCTCCGGATTCAGTCGCAACTGCATCTGGATTGGTAGGGCTGGTCATCCGTCGATGATTAGTTATACCATAAACTATATGTTAGTCGGTTCCATCGAACTTCGAAAATGGTCAGTATGTCGACCATATCCATCAGTCCCGTAGTGACCGATATAATATCCATCAACCCAGATGAGCCAATATATCCGAGGTACCTTGTCTCCCATCAAGTAACAATAGTGTGCAACATCCACATGAGTAAACAGCCTGGGCTCCATACCATGACGTTTGACATGGCCCGAACTTCCCCGTGAAGGAAAGCTCGGATGGCGTTGAGAACAACACACATCGGAACGCAAACGGAAGAATATTACATTGTTTATTACAACAATTCCATCAGAATACAATAATATACAGAGTATGAGTAAATATTGCACAGAAAATATCAAAGATTTAAATTACATAGCAGCGGAAAAATATTACAAAACACAACTAGAAGTAATACACGGATACAGAGCTTTCCGAGTATCATTCCAGCTGTAAATCAGGATCCTGTGAATATAAATCTGCAAAAACCCAACTACTAGCTGCCCATGTCGAAAATAAGGGCACCCAGAGTTTAGTTTAAAACAATAAACTATAGGTCAGTCATGTGATGGTGTGAGAACTAAAACAGTTATTTAAAACTTTACTTTAAAAGAGAGTAATTCAAGGGACCACGCCGTATAACAAGGAATGGGTTTCCTCCCGAGAACACTAGTGCATATAATAAAATAGCGTAATGCTTTTTGGAAAAATGAAGCTATTATAGGACCCAGGTCCCATCACACAATGCAACGCAAGCCGGAGGATAGGGTTTTCCTTTATAATAGCCAAACATGCTTGGTACGTTTAAAACAAATAATTTGATACTATTATAAGTGTATAGTGTCAAAACAATTTCAATCATAAATATCAATCATAGACGGCATTAATGACCCATACCACTATGTCGCCATACTAGGTTCTACAAATAAAACAGAAATATCTCGTATTGGAAATTGGATTTCCGTCATGAGTCGAGGCAAGGGGCAAGCTCCTCTCTACTTCGAGACACTCTAGCAAATGCCTCAGGACTACACACTCTGGGTAACCCTTGGATCTTCAGGGTCGGTCCTCTCTTACGTTTGAGGATTAATTATTCCTGAACACACGTTTCCCGGTCCTTACAGACCTATAATCGAGGCGCCTCGCATCCAACAACCACATAGGTGAAAATAACATAAATGTCAGGGCTGGTAAGTCACTGACACCACCATAGCTAGAAAGAAACGTCGTGCTCTCCCTGCAATCACTATCCCGTTTTGGCTCATACCGAGGTGTGAGGCTTGCGAATTCACGCTATACACAAAGTTGTGCTACACAAGCCATGCTTTGGTCATCAACTACAAGACTTTTCTTTTCAACAGAAGCCTTGATCATCTGCCACTTAGGCATGCCACACAGGCATTTCACTCCATGCGACTGATGTCCATCGATATACAACCTCTGAGCTCGTACGTCTCAGAGAAGGGCGTCAAGCAAGAGAATAAATTCTCAGCCGCCAAACAGATGTATATTTAATAGAGATCAATCAACACAGAATAAAATCCAATGTCAGACACACAGTCCATTTACAAGTTCGTTCTGGGTCTGAACGAAACAGTAGGCACTTTCCTCGCATATCCATCGATCTCCAAGTACGTCTGGACGATCACCAACTGATTCCCTCCTCTTGGGTGTACAGCCCAATCAAGATCATCAACAATCACCCAAACGATGTGAAGACTTCCGGTATTCAACCACCGTCTTCCTCTTTGACATATCGTCGAATCTGTTATTCAAAATGGGTATAAACCCAACCTTTCCGAATAACCCGCGTATATAATAAACAAATGTTACACAAACACAACATACGCCTCATTCCAATTCAAAATATTCTTTTATTCAAATTTTCACATTCTTAGGGAAAGGTTCCCATTAATTTTACCAAAGATAAATTCTTCTAAATTTATTCTTTAATCTTCCTTTGGATATCATTTCAAACCATGTTAAGGTTTTCCAAACTAGTTGGGATTAGCGAACCACACCGAAGTAATTATTTATTTTATTTTCCAATCCCAACCTATTCACCCCATAAAGCAAAACTGGTAATACTCCATATCTAACACCACGGTGTTATCGATAAAATTAATTACCATTTCACATTCAAATCTAATTAAAGATTTAACTATCGCTTTAGAGCAAAACTAGTGATACTCCATTCTCGATCACTTTCCAAATTTGATAATTTAAATAATCATTTCACATTTCAATCTAATTACAGATTCATTAAAACTCCCCTTAATTTTAATCTTCTCAAAAATCAATATCCTGTCTTTAACTGGGTTAAAGAACTAATGTCACCTAATACACGATTCACGATAAACCCAAAATCACTTTCAAATTCAATTCCAATTAAATATTATTTAATTGGTACACTTCGTTAAATCTAAATAGAAAGATTTAATCTTTTCTCAACTTGGTTCAAGAACAGTGTTAATGAAGACACCATTCATGACAAACCAAAATCACATTTGATATTAAATACAAGGCACTAAATGGAAAATATATCGGCTTATATTCAATATCAAATTCTACGACCAACAAATATCGTATTGGAAATAACGATATAAATATATCTTTCAAATATCCACAGCCATATCTGTATAATCATGAAATCCAACATCGAAATATTCCGAAGATAATTTTGATTCAAATCCATTCCAATTCGTATATTGGAAATTCTGATTATTTTCAAAACCACTTCAAATCCACTTTATTTATTTATTTAAAAATAATTGGATTTTAATTCTTGTTCAAAACTAGTTCATTTCGATAAAATCTATTTTTATCCTTTCAAATGTGGAATTTTTCATCCCAGTACTTTCCAATTCATATATTATGATTTTACACAAATTATTAATATTTTTAATAATTTTATCAAGGCCTGTACAGTCGATTTCCATCATCGGCCATCGAACTGCACTTACAGCGACCTTTTCCAAATTTGATTTGGACATAATTCCAAATCCAACCATTAGATTTCATTTATAATATTCGTTGGAAATCGCTTTTCGATACGAACCCAACGGTTTCGGTTTCAGGAGAATCCGACGGTCGGATCTCCCGTAATGTCCATTCGAAATCAATGGTCGAAATTCACGAACTCGCGGCGCGGCGCGTTCTATTCAGGCCATTATATATATATATAATATATATATATATATATTATATATATTTCATCGATTTCCATTTAAAACTTATTTTATAAATCGTTTTAAATTCGTTTTCGAAACGATTTCAACTTCATATTTAATTTCGAATCAAAATTGAGTATCCCATATCATCGATATACAAATGACAATATTTTCAAAACATTATATTTTGAAATCACTTCCTTTTATATAATCATTATAAAAACGAATATAATCGATATAAATATCGTTCGCGTCAAAATAGCGAATATCTAATCAACACGCCTTTATATTTTTCAATAACTTCGTTATTCTATTCAACAAATGAATATTTATTCTATTCAACACATGAATCTATATTTCTTTCAACACATGACTATTCTCAACACATGAGTACTATCAACACATGAATGTTTTATTATTCATTTCACATCAACATCACAAACAAACTTCACAACACATCAAACAAGCATACAAGTCGTCCATGGTCTGTAGACGACAGGTGTCGGGTGTTGCTAAGCACCGTCTGCATCCTAGTATATATTTTTAACTAGAAAACAAGATTTAAAGTGAGAAGTTCTCACCTTTGGGTTCCACTCCGCCAGTTTTACTTCTGAACTTTTGAACCGTTTGGATTTGTTTGAAATTCCAATGCAGTCCTCACCACGCTGTTCATAATAAAAATTATATTTTTATTGCTTCATTCCAATAAGTAAAAATCACATTTCATTTATGATTCATATATTTTTACGACGCTTCATTCTATATAAAAATTATATTTTTTATTTCTACTTCTTATATGAAGATCGAATTTTTATATCATCGCAATACAAGTCACATTTTTATTTCAACATATATATAATAAAAATCAGATTTTTATTTCGCAACATATATAAAGATCAAATTTTTACTAACTACATAATATAAAAATCGTATTTTTATTCTTCTACTAATATAAAAATCATATTTTTAAACATCTCTTTCTTTGTAAAAATCACATCTTTATGTGATAAAAATCATCACTTTATATGTATAAAATCCCGACCTTTCCATCTCTAAAAATCCTAACTTTTCATGTTAAAAATCAAAGCTTTCGTTGTTTAAAAATATTACCTTTCTCTATTTAAAAATCCTATGTCTTATAAATCAAAAATACAATCCTTTCAATAACAAAAATCATGACTTTTATAAACAAAAATCATATTTTTATTCGCTATTTCATACATGAAAAAAACATATTTTCCTTCGCTACTTCCTACCCAAAAAATCTGATCTTTTCTACTTAGAAAAATCCGACCTTTTCTATGTAATTAACTTTATAAAAATCCAATCTTGGTTTATATGAAAATTTAAAACTTTGTTCACATTAAAACCGATCTTTCCTTATTTAAAACTAATTACATTTCACAAAAAAAAATATGAACTTATAGTGGAAATTGAGAGGGGGAAAGGGCGGTTTCTTCACATTGAAGGGGGAGGGCTCGTTGCGCTCGGGCTTGGCGGTTTAGGGTTGGACAATGGTCAGGGCGTTCGGTTTTAGGCGGAGGAGCTTAGGGTTTGGGGTGCTGGAGCGTGGGATCGGCGGTTTAGGGTTAGGGGGGTCAGGTAGTGGCGGGATCGAGAAGAAGGGGCCGCGGTGGTCTTGTTGGCAGAGGCGCTGGCCATCAGGCGGAAATGATCGACGAGGGGGGGTTTGAGGGTAGAAGAGGAGAGAGAGGATCGGGAGGAGCGATAGGAGGAGGGGGAGGCGGCGCTCTTGGGCGATGGCGGCGGCGGCGTGGGGGGAATCGACGAGGAACGAGTTTTTTTTTTATATTTTCTTCTGATTGAAAAAGAGAGAGAGAGAGGAGGGAAGAGGGGTAAATGAAGTTATATAATATAATTAATTATTTAATTAATTTAATTCTCCACATAGTTGACTTTTCATTCAAAACCCAATTCGAACCCAACGACTGTCGCCCTAGCTAGTTACCCCCATTCCGAACACAATGGGATATGTATCGTAAACTGATTCGATCGTTTCGATCAGTTTCCATCAAAATCAAAATTTAAATCTATATATTGAATTTGAACTCGCATTTCAATTTACCGGGGTCACGTACGGACTCTAAAAATTCCCGAAAAATATTTTCTAGCTTCATATTGTCGATACGGTCCTAACGAGACTAATTTCATCAAATTCCGAGACCGTTTGAAAAATGGCCATTTTCCAGTCGTTTAAAATCAACTAAAACTGGTCAAACGTGTTTTACTTCGCCATGCTCACATATTGATTCGAAAAATTATGAATTTTGGAATCTAGCAATAATTTGACATCACGGATCCAAAAAAAGTGGTTTCGTCGAAAACCGAGGCCGTTTGCGAAATTTCCATTTTTAAGGGCCAGAATTCCATAGCGACTATTCTGAAATTTCAACTGGACATATCCTTTGAAACCGGCTATGAAATTTCAATTTTTTGGATTCGTTGGAAAGATATTCTCAATTAGATTCAAATAATTTTGGTTTCACTAAAATCCGGTTTATTTTTCACCCGGTACATTCATTTGAACTTCGAAATTGAATTATCGAACTACCGCGCCGTTTTCAATTCCTTTTATATTTAAAATAAATATTTATATTCTAACGATGATTCAAATAAATATATACATTCTATTTCTAATCAAAATAAATTTCTCGTCGTCATTATTTAAAATAATTCATTTTGAATATTCAAAATTGCCAAAATAAAAATTTTAAATTGGCTCGGATTTTCCGGGTTATTACAACGTTGCTCTTGCTAGAACTAACATATGTCCATTTCCCTACTGTCCTTCCCGTTTTTGGTTCACACCAGGGTGTGAGGCTCGCGAATTAACACTACACAAAGATATGTTATTTAAAGTAACGCTTTGATCATCAACCAAGATCAAAATCTGGCTCCGATACCACGCTGAGACGACCGAAACTCCCCCTTATGGGAAAACCCGGATTGAATTGAGAATACGAAAAATCAGAACATAAACAGAAGAACATTTCATTGCTTATTACAATAATTTACATCAGAGTACAAGAATATATCAGAATAGGAATAAATATTACAAAGAAAAATATCAGAGATTTAAATTACGTAGCAGTGGAAATAAAATGTAAAAATACAACGCATAGCAGAAATACATTAACAAATACAACATAAAGAAATACACAGATACATAGCGTTCCGAATATAGCTCCAGCTGTAAATCCAGATCCTGTATAAATAAATCTGCAAAACCAAAACTACTAGCTGCCCATGTGGAAAATAGGGGCATTCAGAGTTTGGGTTAAAACAATAAACTCCAAGTCAGTCATGAGACTGGCGTGAGCACTAAAACAGTTATTTAAAACTTTACTTTAAAATAAGGTAAATCAAGGGACCACGCCGTATAACACGGATCAGGTTTACCCCCAAGAATACCAGTTCCTAAAACAAACAACGCAATGCTAAATAAAGAAAAATGAAGCTATTATAAGACTGAGGTCCCATAACACAATGAACGTAGTCGAGGATAAAGTTTTACCTTATAATAGCTAAGTATGTTTGGTACGTTTTAAAACGAATCTTTTATTATTTCTATAAGTGAAGAAATCAGCTTCAAATATGAATGTATTAATCATAGACGGCATGAGCGCCCCATCCCACTATGTTGCCATATATAATATACAACTAAAACCGCAAAAGGTCGTATTAGAAGTTTGGATTTCCATACTGGTGTCTCCTGATTCGAAAGATCTATCGCATAGTGCAATACCCAACGGTTTACAACGCAGGCATGTGAAAACAACGTAATGCACATCCGCACTATCCAGAAAACAAGTTACCGCGGCTTATGTCCAAGCATTGGAAAACACCGCTAACTCTATCCATCTGGGAAGCGGGGGTGTGCTCTATCCCTACTGATATGGAGCGACCACATCCAGTATCTCCTCGGTCGACCGAATCCATGACAACCTGTAGGATGTCTATCCTCATCTCTAAAGTATACTGATCTAACCATCAGTTTACCACCATACCTGTGTGCGGCTCGCGAATTAACGCTACATAAAGCTATGCTATTTAAAGCTATGCTTTGATCATCATCCACCAAGCTTTTCTTTTCAACAAAAGCTTGGATCAATGCAACTCAGCATGTCACACTGTCAATCCATACCATACCACAGATTTCTGCCGATATATAACCTCTTAGCTCGTACGTCTCAGAGAAGGGTGTGAAGCAAGAGAATAATTTCTCCGCCATCAAACAGGTATATATGTAGCAGAGATCAAAAAATACAGCATAAAGGAATACGATGTCAGACATACCATCCATTTCCAAGTCTGTTCTAGGTCTGAACGAAACCGAAGGCACCTTATTCCTCGTCCCGTATGTCCAATACAGGAGAGAGGCCCTCGCATATCAGTACAATCAACAAGTACGTCCGGACGGCTACCACTGTAGCCCCTTCAAGGTAGATACTCCAATCATGGGCATCAGTAGCAACCCACCAATTCAATGTGAAGATTGTCGGTCTTGCACCGTCTTCAATCTCTTCGATTTTTCATCGTACCAGTTATTCAAAATGGGTTAAACCCTGTCTTTCCAAATAACTCCCTTATCTTATAATCAAGTGTTATAACAACACATAATACACCTCATTCCAATCTAGAATATTCTTTTATTCAAATATTCTTTTCACAATTTAAACCAAATTAAGGTTTTCCAAACTAGTCGGGATTAACGCACCTTACCGAAGTAATCATTTTTTATTTCCCAATCCCAACCTATTCATCCCATGGAGTAAAACTGGCAATACTCCATATCTAACACCACGGTGATATTGGTAAAAATTAATTACCATTTCACGTTCAAATCTAATTAAAGATTTAACTATCGCTTAGAGCAAAACTGGTGATACTCCGTTCTCTATCATTTTCTTGAATTGATAATTTTAATTATCACATTCACTTTTCAATCTAATTAAAGATTCAATAAAACTCCACTTAGTTTTAATCTTCCCAAAAATCAGTATTAATGATTATTTAACTTTGGGAAATCAAACATGTCACATCGACCATCCATACCGTACCACTGATTTCTGCCGATGTATAACCTCTAAGCTCGTACGTCTTAGAGAAGGGTGTTAAGAAAGAGAATGGATTCTCCGCCACCAAACAAATATATATTTAGCAGAGATCAACGAATATAGTTTCGAAATACAATGTTTGACATGTAATCCTGCCTTTAACTGGGTTAAAGAACTAATGTCATTTAAAACACAGTTCATGATAAACCCAAAATCACATTCCATTAACCGTGGAATCTTCATGGAAAACAGATCAATATATAGTCGATATCAATTTCCGTATCCGACTAATAATATAAATGGAATAACGACAAAGCCTTTTAAATTCCATATGTATTAATAGTCTTCCTCCACAGAAGCTCATCTCGATTATTACCAAATCGAATTCCATTCATTTCCAATTTAACATATTAATTGGAAATATTTGCTTTGGAAAATTCCATAAATATTAATTAATAGATTATAAATACCAAATCATATTCTTCACTGTTAATTGGGTTAAAGAACTAGTGTTATTTAAAACACCGTTCACGATAAACCCAAAAATCCAATTCTATTATTCAATTCTAATTTAATATTAATTAATTGGAAAACTTCACTAAATCTTAGTTTAAAGATTTATTCTTTTCTTAACTGGGTTTAAGAACAGTGTTAATGAAGACACCATTCATGACAAACCCAAAATCCAAATTCAATCCAATTAAATATTAATTAATTGGTAAATTTTCCTAAATCTTAATTAAAAGATTTATTCGTTTATCAACTGGGTTTAAGAATAGTGTTAATGAAGACACCATTCATGACAAACCCAAAATCAAATTTGATATCAAATACAAGGCTCTGAATAGAAATTATATCGGCTTATATTCTATATCAAATTCTGAAACCAACCAATATCGTATTGGGAATAATGATATATATATCTTGCAGATTCCTCAACAATATTCGTATAATCATGAAATCCAATATCGAAATACTGCGAAGATTATTTCCATTCCAATTTATTTATTAGAAAAAATCTAGTTATTTTAAATCCATTTTTCAAATTCTATTTATTTATTTAAAAATAATTGGATTATTATTCTAGTTAATAACTAGTTCATTTTGATAAAAATATATTTTTATCTTTTCAAAACTGGAACTTTTCATCCAAAATATTTCCAAATCATTTATTATAATTTTACATAATTTTTCCATATTTTTAATAATTTTATTATCGCCTGTATAGTCGGTTTCCAATAACGGCCACCGAACTGCATCCATAATGACCTTTTCTGAAATTGATTCGGATATATCTCCAAATCTAACTGTTAGATTTCAAATCTCTTATATTCGTTGGAAATATCTTTTCGATATGAACCCGATGGTTCCGGTTTTAGGAGAATCCGACAGACGGATCTCCCGTAACATCCATTTGAAGTTAACGATCGAAATTCGCGATTGGTCGTTGCGTGGCGCGTTCTATTCAGGCCATTATATTATATATTATATATATTATATATTTCGTCGATTTCCATTTAAAACTAATTTTATAAATCGTTTTAAATTTGTTTTAAAAATGATTTCCACTTCCATTTCAATTTCAAATCAAAATTGAATATTCCATTTATAAATTCATTTTAAAACGATTTCTATTTTATTTTCAAACTTAAATCAAAATTGAATATTCCTTTATAAATTCATTTTAAAACGATTTTAATTCCATTTCAATTTTTAAATCAAAATTGAATATTCCTTTTAAATTCGTTTTAAATTCATTTTAAAACGATTTTAATTCCATTTTAGTTTTAGATCAAAATTGAATATTTCATATCATTATAATATTAAAATGATAATATTATCAAAATATCAGATTTTGAAATCACTTTTCGTTATTCATTATAAAATGAATAAACTCGACAAAATTCCCGTTCGTGTTAAAATGACGTTTAGCTACTTAGCACGGCTTCACATTTCAATATTTTCTGAATATTATTTTAAAATATTCGTTAATTCTGAATTGGAATCAGACTCAATCAATTACCATATAATTTCAATTATATGGATTTCATACATCGCATGTATGCAATAATAACGATAAACAATCATTAAAAATTCATACAACATCCATGGTGCATTCTACAACTGTATAAGCATTAAAATAAACAAACAATGCTTATACAGTCTGTCAACCCATCGATTGACATACAACTAATTATTGGGATCAATGTATGCCAAATATTATCCCAATACCCATGTGGGATTTTCAAACAACAAACTGTTTATTATTTGTGCAGTTGGGCGATGTGTAAAATTTATCGTCCCAATCAATATCAGATAAATAAGTGTACATAAACAAACCATCCAGTTTGTAAATGAATATTTATTTTATTCCATGGTAATATATATATATATATATATTATAAATAATTTCTATATACAATAATACAATCAATTACAATCCCAATCACAATCCACATAAACAATACAATCAAACAAGTCGTCCATGGTCTGTGGACGACGGTTTCAGGAGCTACTAAGCCCCGTCTACAACCTAACATATAATAACTGTAAATTAAATTGAGTGAGAGAGAGTTCTCACTTTCGTTTCCACTCTGCCTTCTTTCAGTCAGTTCCATACTGTAGTGTTCTCCACCGTGATCCCCATGCAATCTGTTTCACGCGGTATAAATATTAAAAATCATATTTTTAATAATGCTACATAAAAATAAAAAAATCACATTTTTAATTCGCTGTTCTTATATATAAAATAATATTTTTATTGCAATGCTTTATATAAGAAATTAACACATTTTTATTTCAATGTTTTATATTCTAAAAATCTGATTTTTCTTTTCAATGTTTTCATTTCAAAAATCACATTTTAAAGCAATGCTATTTATTTATAAAAATCCAACTATATATTTAAAACAATTCTATATATTTAAATTTCTAATTTTTAAAACAATTATGTATATATATTTCTAATTTTTTATACAATACTATATATATATTTATAATTTTTAAAACAATACCATATATATAAATTTCTAATTTTTAAAACAATTATATATATATATATATATAAATTTCTAATTTTTAAAACGATTCTATATATATATATATATTTCTAATTACATTAATAACTTTAACTAAGATAATTATAAACTAATTGACTTATTCATTATTTTGTTATTTTCTTCCTTCAATACGCGAGCTTCAGAACCCATCCATCGTTTGCCCTAATGCCATGTCGCACGCCACTTCAACACCTTCGCCACCAATCCAAGGGGTCCACAACGAAGATCTTGAGCCACTCCACCATCGCCGGCGACAACGCGCCCTCCGACGCCCTCCATCACCCCAAATTTCGATTGCAACTCGCCCCCTTGCAGTCCAAAATCTGAACAGCCCAGACATCCATAATACTTCAAACCAATATGAAATCAAAGAGCTTGAAGAGCTCTCCAATATTTGTATTAAAAGTTTCATAAATTAATTTATGGATAAAGAATGTTTAAGGTCCAAATTTCTAATGATTTCATCCTTTCATTCGAACCCGGCAGCTGTGTAAAGTGGAGATTGGGGTTAGGAATTGAAAATGGAATATATACTATTATAATATTATTATTTAATTCAATGTCGCTTCTTTATGTAATTTTAGCGTCCAAACTCTAAACGAACTCTAACGACTGTCATCATAGCTAAATACCCCTATTCCGGACACAATGGGATATGTTTCATAAGCCAATTCTATCATTTAAATCAGTTTTTCTTTAAATTAAAATATAGGTCGATATATATTGGATTTAAACGTACATTTTAATTTACCGAGGCCACATACTAACTCCAAAAATTCCAAAAAAATAAATCTAGCTATGTTTTGACGATACGGACCTAACCAAACTAATTTCGTCGAATTTGGAAATCATTTGAAAATGGTCATTTTCTGGTCGATCCAATTCAAATTTAAATTACCAAACACATTTAAATTTAATGCGCTCACATATTAAATCCAAAAATTATGAAATTTGAGACCTAGCAATAATTTGACATTCAGGATCCAACAAAAGTGGTTTTGTTGAAAACGGAGGTTGTTTGCAAAATGGCTATATATTATATTATATTAATTCCATAGCGGCTATTTTAAATTTTAAACTGGACATAACTTTTTATTCCCGTTATGAAATCTGGATTTTTCACATTCTTGGAAAGATATTTTTAAACCAATTCAAATATTTCTAGTTTCACTAAAATCCGATTTACTTTTAATCCTGTACATTCATTTGAAATTTGGAATCGAATTTTCAAACTACCGCGCCATTTTAAACTCTATTTATAATTAAAATAAAATTATTCGTTCTAACTTCGATTAAAATAATTTGTTAGTCGTCATTATTTAAAATAAATCATTTTAAATATTCAAAATCCATTAAAATTGCTAAAACAAAAATATTAAATTGGTTCTGAAAATCAGGGTTTTTACGTATTGACTCCGAAAATTCCCAATAATAAATCTAGCTATGTTTTGATAATATGGTCCTAACAAAATTAATTTTGTCGAAATTGGAGACTGTTTGAAAAATGGGTTTTTAATGGTCGATCCAATTCAACAGAAATTACCAAATGCATTTTAATTTACCACGCTCACATATTAATTCCAAAAATTATGAAATTTGAAACCTAACTATAATTTGACATTCCGGATCCAACAAAAATGGTTTCGTCGAAAATGGAGGTCATTTGCAAAATGGTTGTTTTTAATGGTTGTATATTATATTAAATTCCATATTGACTATTTTAAATTTTAAACTGGACATAACTTTTTATTCTCGTTATGAAATCTGGATTTTTCACATTCGTTAGAAATCTATAGTTAAACAGATTCAAATATTTCTAGTTTTACCGGAATACGATTTATTTTGAATTCTGTACATTCAGTTAAAGTTTAAAATCAAACTTTCAAACTGCCGCGCCATTTCAAACTCCTTTTATAATTAAAATAAATTTATTATGTTTTAACTTCAATTAAAATAAATTTTTAGTCATTATTAAATAAATTATTTTAAATATTCAAAAACCACTAAAATCACTAAAATAAAAATTGTAAATTGGTTTAGAATTTCCGGGTTGTTACAGTTTAGCTATTCACCCATTCAGTAGGGTAGTTATTCTTGGCTATTTAGCTATTCACCCATTTAGTAGGGTAGTTCTGCTTGGCTTTTTTGCTATAAATAGTTATAAAAAGAAATAAAAGAGTATCATGCCCACATGAAACATGTAATTTCTATGAACAACTCAATATTGTCATATCATATTAACTACAGGCAGTTTTTTTTCTTTTATTTTTTTACTTTTTTCTTTCGGAGAAAGAAAAAAAACAAATTTGAAACATGTCTGCTAAGTTGGACTAACAAGAAAAAAGGTCCCCATTGCATTGAAATAAGCCTGACGGTCCATGACTTATGTTAACACATTCATGTTGTAGATTGATAAACATGGACCCTGTGGGCAAAAATTTGTGTATATGAGCCCACTAAAATAGAACAACTTGGCAGTGAATCAAATGGTTTATCTAGAATACATGTTATAAATTCAATAAATGTGCATCGACAAGATTAATGTTTCTCCAATATACCTTATTTACAATTTTAAAATGATTGTTTCTTAATCAATTTAATGAGACAACAATATAACTAACTTGAAATATCATAGAATAATAAATATATGAGAGTAAACTTGCATAAGGGCACATAAATACAGTTGAAATAAAGATAAAAATTAGAGAACCAGAACTAATATTATTGAAAGTGCAAGAGATAGCCCATTGGTATAGGTTCCATATTAGTATCACCTTGACATATGAATATTATCAAGAACAATTTGCGAATGGATTTTTTACATTATGACTATTAGTTTTGTATCGAGAAAACTAATTGAATTCATTTCATATATTTCCTTATGTATTATGATGACCATGAACTAAACTATAAAACTTGTTTTGCATTTTTGTTATGTTTACTCGATACATACAAATAAAAAAAATTAAGTTATATATTAGTTGGATATTAAATTAGAGTAAAAATGAACTTAAACTAGACTAATCTGTACTTTCTCTTCTGTCTAAACTTTCTGAAAGACAAAAGTTTGCATTGTTTGCATGCCTTGAAAGGCGAATTTTGAAGGCAAAATATACAATCATTCAAAATAAGATAATTGCCAAGCACCCTATAAGTAAGCAAAAGGTCCACTTTGGTTTTGATTAAGTTTAAGACTAGTCATACTAGTTGGGCTAGAAGACCGACTCTTGCATAATTACCAAAGTAATGTCTGTTGGATGTTATTAACTACAAAAGTAATGCCTGTTGGACCAGAAGACCGGCTCCACATACATAGTATAAAATCAAAAACCGTGGGCGCTTATTGGGTAATGGATTTCCAACTATGACAAGGTATGGAACCACCTTCCAATAGTGTATCTCTAGAGGGGAATACAATAGGTTCTACAAGATCATCTTACAACCTAGCTACATATGACGGGCCACATTTTGCTTGAGTGTACCGAATGTATAATCACCAACGGTTGGGATCAGCAACTGTTTCCTGAAAGGGACAACATTGGTAGATGAAAGAAGGAAATGAATTTTCTCTAGATAGGTTACTTCAACCTGATTGGGAGTGATCCACTTAGCTACGTTGCCTGTCCGATTTTTTTCATCCACCTTTTGTGAGGCTTGAGGTTACTATTACCTTTTTAAGAACATTATATCTTCATTCATTTTGAATGCCACATCGTCAAACCTGCTAAACCATTAATCGATTTCCCCAAAAATACCACGAGTATAAAGTTACGAGAAATGAATTTCTTCACCACTAAATGTAATACGTTTGAAGAGATTAATGTATATGATTTATTAGGCATACTCTGTCAGACAGTCGTCCATGCAATTTGTCCTGGGACTGGACAAACCGAACGCACCATCCCATCATTCCATCTTATTCAGTTTCAACCTAGGATTGCTAGAACAACCCTTGCATAACTCTGTCTTCAATTGTCTTTAGCATAATTTGATTCTCAATGCTAATGCTAATGTCGAGTGGTTTTCAAGTAATAAACTTGATCTCGGTCTCTCTGTATTGACAACATAAATATAAAATGGGTCAAAACATTGATAGCCGGTTATTTAACTATCAAAGGAAACATCCATACAACCAAGGATCCTGTTTCCAAATGGAAATTCTATTTATCAAGCATCAAGCAACACTGACCCCTTTAAATAAGTTTCTTATCAATATATCAATTTCCGACCTCCCGCTTTCCATATCTATCCCCAGATATTTCTCAAAACCCTTTTGCTTCTTACGGCTCTTGGAAAACATTTCTATTATATTCAAAAATTCTTATTTTCTATATTTAGAAAATATACATTATTAATATTGGAAAATATTTCCATTTCTTATTCTTGCATCACTATTCTTTCACATTCGTCAGTCCCTAACTATAAACTAGTAAGAGAACAACTCCTTAAGTATCAAGCCTGTAGGCCGAAACTAACATCGGATCGACACTCAGGAAGCCATTCAACTTGACTAATCTCCTGTTATTTTATAATCTCCTAAACTCCATTTCTTAAATTTTTATTAAAAAAAATCATTACATTTTCTATATTTAGAAAACATCTCTGGATATATTTGAAAAACATTTCCAAATCCATTTATATAGATTTAAAAGAACGTTGTATAAAACATTGATTGTAACAATAGCGTTATGATACCTACTTCCAATATATTCAAATTTAAATATAACTTTGATTATTCATTTAGAATAAATAAATAATATTTAATTAAATAAATATATCTTAATTAAAAACGAAAAGTAAATAGTACCTTCCTGAATTTGATATAATCGAATTTCAATGTATAACACTCTTTCGAGTAATCTCTATTCGATTAACGTTCCGAACATCGGAATAAATTCACCATTTCAGGTTAATCTCTATTCTATATTTACTTCTGAATTTATCACTTCCAAATATTTAACAATTTCTCGGTATCACCATTTAATTTGCAAAACGTTTGCTTTTAAATCATTACTCACTTCAAAACATGAATATTATTTCTTTATAGAAAACTGGACTCGTTATATCAATCAGATCTTGATTTTTATTTATAATTATCATTACAGGTTCAAATCCGATTTATCGAGTTATTTTTATAAATTCATATTCATATTCCACTTCATAAATTCCATTTACAAGTTAGCTTCTTGTTAATTATATATTAAGTTTATAATTTAATCTCGATTACATTATTGGTTATAAATTATTGGTCTCAAACCATATATTAATTATCTTGTCAAATTCTGAATTATATAATAAATATTTTCTAAAAATAAATCTTTTTTTATAACATTCAACATAGTCGAATGCTAAATATAAATCCTTATGGATTTATTGCAATTCTATTTACATTTCGAACATTGAAATAATTTCATCGTTTCCTTTTAAAAATGATCCCAATTTTCCCTTTTTAAATTCATTCTTGAAATTATATTTCCAAATTACTTCATAATCAATTTATAAACATCGTAAATAGATTTTTTTTTTCTTTTTAAAACTCGTTCTCCTTTCCAATATATTTTTATGGTATTTAAATACCAATTATTTAAAGGTTAACGCCATTCAAACATCTCAAATACACAATAATAAACCACAGATTATTTGTCACATCATATAACGCAATATATGCAAAACAATAATATAATTGTTGAGGAATCCAATTGGATCCCTCCAACCTGATTCTCTGCATCCACATATGTTAATCAACACAAATAACATCAATTTTATTTCAGTATGAGATATCATGATAAATAGAATCAATATCTAATTAACGATTTTTATATATATATAGCTATATCTATAATTTCAACTAATTAATTAGCAAATCATCCAAACAACCATCACACAACATTCAATTACTACTCATTAGTATTAAATAACATTTATAAAATTATAAAACTGGACATAGCTAGTGAGTTTACTCACTTTGGTCGTTAATTGTTGAATAACGATTAATATCGATTGAATAAATTAGACATTTTAATTCTACCGAAAATTGTAATGATCTCCAAATTACTCCAGAATGGTTTCATTGTGTAGTAAGCGATCATACGATTCCAACGGATTAGACCATTCATGAAATTGACAACGTACCGTAAAATATTACATTTATAAGTTACTACACTAATTAAATTAATTTAAAATGTTTTATTTATATAATTGGTCCTACCGTTTACTTAAACAACCCATTTCCCAAATAACCCACCCTCAACATATGCCCTTCTTCCCCATAATAAAACTCCAGCCTCTAGACAAGCCATTACAGCGTCATTCTCCTACTCCCCCTCTCTTTACTCAACGTTTTCCCTCGAAACAACCTCCATCGAACATCTCTTCACTCCCTCTTCCTCCCCAACATCAAAGATTTGAACTCGCATTAACCCACGAAACCTCGTTCTCCAGACCAACTCACATACTTCGGTTAAAGTACCTAACTTTATATGTATAAAAATCCAGAAAAGTTCGCAAGCAGGTGCTATTCGTTCCTACAAACCCAACTACAACCTCCACAACTCGAATCAACGCCTATACTACATGAATTCCTCAATCTCTAGGCAACGCTGCTCCCTATTTTCAACGAGCCGACCTACGTCAAACACAATGAAATGGATACGAACGTGAAGTACTTGCTAGGATTACAACGATATCGGGTTTGTAATTTTTAGTGAAGTATTGATGGAGGAATATATTTTTAAGATCTCGTTTCCATTTTTCTTTAATGTTTGAATTCCTAAAGCCAAAGAATGCGAGTCTTTCGTGCGTGATTTATAGCAGCAATACGTTGGCACACATGGTTTATACATAGCTTGGCAGTGAAGGAACAAAATAGAACTAGAACATGATAGGTTGGTTGAAATGGTGACAGTTCATGCACGTTGCTTAGGTTATATATAGATGGGTGGTACCTCAAACTTGGCAGCCAAGGAATATAGGTGCAGAGCTATATACGAAGGTAGGAGACCGAGACATACATTAGAAGGTAATCCCAATTGTCATGTTAAGGAATGGGACCAAAATAGTTTTTATTATGTAGATGAAACACTAGAAGCTACAAATATAATAGCTGCTTCAGGCAAAGAAGGAAACAAACCAACAACAATAGTAGTGGAAATTTAAAATGTATAAATACAATGTACAGCGGAAATACATCAACTAGCACAACTGAAAGAAATGGACGGATACAAAGCTTTCTGAATATAGCTCCAGCTGTAATCCAGGATTCTGTGAAAAGAAGTATCTATGAAAACCAAAACTACGAGCTGTCCGTATGGAAAATATGGGCACCCAGAGTTTAGATAGAAATAATAAACTCCGAGTCAGTCATGGGACCGGTGTGAGAACTAGAACGGTTATTAAATCTTTACTTTAAAAGTTGGGAAGTCATGGGACCATGCCGTATAACATGGAATGGGATTACTCCACATGAATCTAAGTTTAAAATAAAACAACGCAATACTTTTTGGAAAATGAAGCTATTATAAGACTCAGGCCCCATCACACATTGCAACGCAAGCCGAATGATAGAGTTTTACCTTATAATAGCCAAACATGCCTGGTACGTTTTACAACAAATCATTTTGATATTACTACATGTATATAGTTTCAAAACAACTTCAAATATAAATGTATCAATCATAGACAACATATTACCCCATCCTACTATGTTGTCATATAGGTTTACAACTAAAACCAAAAATCATGTACTGGAAATTGGATTTCCATCATGAGTCAGGGCTAGGGATGGCTCCTTCCGATTCGAGACACTCTAGGAAATGCCTCAGGAATACACACTCTGGGCAACCCGTGGATGCTTCAGGGCCGATCCACACTTACGTTAGTGGATTGGTTATTCCTGAACACACGTTTCTTGGTCCTATTGGACCTCTAAAATGGTTAGTACGTCGACAAATCATATCTGAGGCGCCTCGCAATCCATCATCCACAAAAGTAAAAATGGCTAGGCTCCATACCATTAGATCACTTTTAGCTAGAAAGAAACGCATGCACTCCCTGCAGTCACGATCCTGTTTTTGACTCATACCGGAGTGTGAGGCTTGCGAATTGACGATATATGCAAAGATATGCTAATTGAAGTTGTGATTTGATCATCATCCACAAGACTCTACTTTTCAACAAAAGCCTTGTTCATTTGCATCTCAGCATGCCATACTGACAATTCACGCCATACGACTGATGTCTATCAATATATAACCTCTGAGCTCATACGTCTTCGAGAAGGGTGTTAAGCAAGAGAATAAATTCTCCGCTACCAAACAAATATATATTTAATGGAAATCAATTAACACAGAATGAAATCCAATGTCAGACACACATCCTTTTACAAGTCCGTTCTGGGTCTGAACGAAACTGGTGGCACCTTATTCCTTGTCCCATATGTCCAATACACGAGAGAGGTCCTCGCATATCCGGTCAATCTCTAAGTACGTTTGGATGATCACCACTTATTACCTTGTCTTGGGTGTACAGCCCAATTAAGACATCGGTGATCATCCAAATGATGTGAAGAACTCCGGTCTTCAACCACCATCTTCATCGTCGACTTTTAGTCATCGCATCAGTTATTTAGAATGGGATAAACCTGGTCTTTCCGAATAACTCGCGTATTTTATAATCAATGATCAAGTGCTATAAAACACATCATACGCCCTATTCCAATTCAAAATATTCTTTTATTCAAATATTCACATTTTTAGGGAAATGTTCCCATTAATTTTATCAAAGATAAATTCTTTAAAAATTATTCTTTAATATTCATTTGGATATCAATTTTGATAGATTTTATTTTATCCTTTATCAATTCTAAACCAAATTAAGGTTTATAAAACTAGTCGGGATTATCGAGCCGTACCGAAGTAATCATTTATTTATTAAATCCAATCCCAACCTATTTTCCATGGAGCAAAACTGGTAGTACTCCATATCTAACACCCACTGTGTTATTGGTAAAATTAATTACCATCTATCATTCAAATCTAATTAAAGATTTAACTATCTCCTGAAGTAAAACTGGTGGTACTTCAGTATCAATCATTTCATGAGTTCGATAAATTTAATTATCCCATTCTCATTCCAATCTAATTAAATATTCGTTAAAACCCCAACTTGGTTTTAATATCATAAATCATTACTTTATGATTATTCAACTTTAAGAAATTAATCTTGTCTTTAACCGAGTTAAAGAACTAATGTCACTTAAAACCCAGTTCATGATAAACCCCAAAATCATATTCCATTAACTATGGAATCTTCACGGAAAACAGATCAATATATAATCGATATAAATTTCCATATCATAGTAATACTATAAATGGAACAACGACAAGGCCTTATAAATCCCATAAATAGTATTGGTCTTCCTTCACAGAATCTCATTTCGATTATTACCAAATTGAATTTCGTTCATTTCCAATTTAATATATTAAATTGGAAAATCTTGTCTTCGGAAAATTTACATTAAATCTTAATAAAAAAAATTATAAATTCCAAATCTTATCTTCACTGTTACTTGGGTTAAAAAACGAATGTTATTTAAAAGATTGTTCACAATAAACCCAAAATCAATTTTCATTTCAGTTCTAATTAAATTAATTGGTAAACTTCTCTAAATCTTAATTAAAAGATTTATTCTTTTCTAAACTGGATTTAAGAACAGTGTTATTAAAGACACCATTCTTGAAAAACCAAAATCCTATTTGATATCAAATACAAGGCTCTGAATAGAAATTTTATCGGCTTATATTCAATATCAAATTCTGAAACTAACAAATATCGTATTAGGAATAACGATCTTTATATCTTCCAAATTACTCAACAATATCTGTATAATCATGGAATCCAATATCGAAATATTCTGGAGATGATTTCTTTTCCCATCCATTCTAATTTATATATTGGAAATTACTGGTTATTTCAAAAACCCATTATTAATCCCGTTTATTTATTTAAAAACCCTTGGTTCTCTAATCTAGTAAATAACTAGTTCATTTAGATATAAATATATTTTTATCTTTTCAAAACTTGGAATTTAACACCCAGAATCTTTCCAAATCATTTATTATGATTTTACACAATTTTTCCATTTTTTTAATATTTTTATAAAGGCCCTTACAGTCGGTTTTCAATAACGGCCACCGAGCTGCATTCATAGCGACCTTTTCCAAAATTGATTTGGACATATGACCAAATCCATGTTATAGCCCGTAACTTCCCCGTGAAGGAAAGCCCGGATTACCTTGAGAACAACAGACAAATTGGAACGCAGACGGAAGAACATTTCATTGTTATTACAATTCCATCAGATACAAGAATATACAGAGTATAAATGAATACTATACATTCGATAAATATCAGAGATTACAATAAATTACATAGCAGCGGAAAATAATACAAAACACAAGTGAAAGTAATACACGGATACAGAGCTTTCCGAGCATCGTTCCAGCTGTAAATCAGGATCCTGTGAATATAAATCTGCAAAACCAAAACTACTAGCTACCCGTATCGAAAATAAGGGCACCCAGAGTTTAGGTTAAAACAATAAACTCCAGCTCAGTCATGTGACTGGTGTGAGAACAAAAGCAGTTATTTAAAACTTTACTTTAAAAGAGAGTAATTCAAGGGACCACGCCGTATAACACGAAACGGGTTTCCTCCCAAGAATACTAGTGCATATAACAAAACAGCGCAATGCTTTATGGAAAAATGAAGCTATTATAAGACCCAGGTCCCATCACACAATGCAACGCAAGCCGGAGGATAGGGTTTTCCCTTATTGTTAGCCTGCTTTGTGACCAGGCTACCCAAAGCCAGGGACTTGAGTATGAACTTACATTGATTGGCGATCACTTGGATGCAGTGATAGAAAGATGGAAAATTTGAATTATTCATGCAAATGTCATCGGATCGGATCCCCTATCCGGATCGGATCGGATCCCTGCTTTCGGATCGGATCGGATCCCCCTCCCCGGATCGGATCGGAGTACCCTCTACCTGGACCGCCTGAAGTATTCTGCACAAAAGTGCGTGCAAGCATTCTGCTCGAACAACTGGTTCGGTTCGGATCCGATCCGAACCGACTGGACCTGCTTCTGCACGCAGAGTTTGACCTCTTCTCTTGGCATAACCGACTCCTACAATTGCGGATCGGACTCCACTTGGCAAAGCACGACCTGGTAACCACTTTTCCACGTTCTCCGCTACTTCTGAGATCTCCTCCGGTCACGCCACGTGGCCCATCCGAACCGGAAGTGCCCAGAGCTTCTCTACAGCTATAAATACACCACAACATGGCCATTTGAAGGGACTTTTGGCATTTCATTCATTCATGATAGCCATGGCCGAATTCCCCCACCAATAACTATCTTCTTCTTCAATGAAAATCAATGAAAATCAATGAATTCGGAGAGAATTATTCATTGTATTTGAGCGATTGAGTGATTGAATTCCTTGTAATTGTAATCCATGAATGAAATGAGAAACTATGAAGTGGATGTAGGCTTGTTAACGCCGAACCACTATAAAAATCCTGTTGTCTTGCTTTTCTCTCACTTTTTCAGTTATTTCTTCATATCCTACGCTCTAAATACGATAATTTGGGTGTTAGGACCATTTTTTGGTCTAACACTTATAATAGCCAAACATGCTTGGTACGTTTCAAAAACAAATCATTTGATACTATAATAAGTTTATAGTGTCAAAGCAATTTCAATCATAAATATCAATCCTAGGCGGCATGGGTACCATCTATCATGTCGCCATACTAGGCTCTACAAATAAAACCAAAATACACGTATTGGAAATTGGATTTCAGTCATGAGTCGAGGCAAGGGGCAAGCTCCTCTCCGCTTCGAGAAACTCTAGCAAATGCCTCAGGACTACACACTCTGGGTAACCCTTGGATGCTTCAGGGCCGGTCCTCTCTTACGTTTGAGGATTAATTATTCCTGAACACATGTTTCCCGGTCCTTACAGACCTAAAATCGAGGCGCCTCATCCAACAACCACATAGGTGAAAAGTATATAAATGTCTGGGCTGGTAAGTCAATGACACCACCAAAGCTAGAAAGAAACGTCGTGCTCTCGCTGCAGTCCTTATCCCGTTTTTGACTCATACCGAGGTGTGAGGCTCGCGAATCTACGCTATACAAAAAGCTATGCCACGTAGGCCATGCTTTGATCATCAACCATAAGACTTTGCTTTTTAACAGAAGCCTTGATCAATTGTCACTTAGGCGTGCAACACAGGCAATTCATGCCATGCGACTGATGGCCATCGATATACAACATCTAAGCTCGTACGTCTCAGAGAAGGGCGTTAAGCAAGAGAATAAATTCTCCGCCGCCAAACAGATATATATTTAACAGAAATCAATAAACACAGAATAAAATCCAATGTCAGACACACAATCCATTTACAAGTTCGTTCTGGGTCTGAACGAAACCGGAGGCAGTTTCCTCGCATATCCATCGATCTCCAAGTACATCTGGACGACCACCAACTGATTCCCTCATCTTGGGTGTATAGCCCAATCAAGATCATCAATAATCACCCAAACGATATGAAGACTTCCGGTCTTCAACCACCATCTTCATCTTCGACTTATCGTCGAATCGGTTATTCAGAATGGGTATAAACCCGGCCTTTCCGAACAACCCGCGTATATAGTAAACAAATGTTACACAAACACAACATACGCCTCATTCCAATTCAGTAGCTACTAACCGTAAATCAACAAGAGAACAATTTCCCAAATATTAACCCCAAAGGCCGAAACCAACATCAGATCAATACCAGGAAACCATTCTTCTTAGCTAACCGACAGCTAGTTTCTAAATTTCATATTCTTAGGGAAAGGTTCCCATTAATTTTATCCAAGATAAATTCTTTGAATTTATTCTTTAATCTTCCTTTAGATGTCATTTCAAACCAAATTATGGTTTTCCAAACTAGTCGAGATTAGCGAACCACACTGGAGTAATTATTTATTTTATTTCCCAATCCCAACCTATTCATCCCATGAAGCAAAACTGGTAATACTTCATATCTAACACCACGGTTTTATTAGTAAAATTAATTACCATTTCACGTTCAAATCTAATTAAAGATTTAACTATCGCTTTGGAGCAAAACTGGTGATACTCCATTCTTGCTCATTTTCCAAATTTGATAATTTAGATTATGAATTCTAATTTCAATCTAATTGCAGATTCATTAAAACTCCCTTTACTAGGTTAAAGAACTAATGTCATTTAAAACACAGTTCACGACAAACCCAAATCACATTCTATTTATTATCGGGTTAAAGAACAAGTGTTATTTAAAACACCCTTCACGATAAACCCACAAATCAATTCTACAACCCATTTCAAATCCAATTTATTTACTTAAAAATAAATGGGTTTTAATTTTAGTTCAAAACTAGTTCATTTCGATAAAAATCTATTTTTATCTTTTCAAATATGGAGTTTTTCCTCCTAATTTTTCCCAAATCATTTCTTATGATTTTACACAAATTGTTACTATTTTTAATAATTTTATCATGGCCCGTACAGTCGATTTCCATCAACGGCCATCAAACTGCACTTACAGCGACCTTTTCCAAATTTGATTTGGACGTATCTCCAAATCTAACCGTTAGATTTCAAGTTTCTAATATTCGTTAGAATGCTCTTTTCGATACCAACCCAACGGTTCCGGTTTTAGGAGAATCCGACGGTCGGATCTCCCTAATGTCCGTTCGAAGTCAATGGTCGAAATTCACGAACTGCCACGGCGCGGCGCGTTCTATTCAGGCCATTATATTATCTATATATAATATATATTATATATATTTCTTCGATTTCTATTTAAAACGAATTTTACAAATAGTTTTAAATTTGTTTCAAAAACTTTTCAACTTCCCTTTCCAATTCAATTCAAATCTCGATTCATTCTATATTCAATTCAATTCGAATTTGGTTTATATTCAATTCAATTCGAAATTGGTTTATATTCAATTCAATTCAAATTCGTTTTCTATTCAATTCAATTCAAATTCGTTTTCTATTCAATTCAAATTCGTTTTCTATTCAATTCAAATTCGTTTTCTATTCAATTCAAATTCGTTTTCTATTCAATTCAATTCAAATTCGTTTTCTATTCAATTCAAATTCGTTTTCTATTCAATTCAAATTCGTTTTCTATTTAATTCAATTCAAATTCGTTTTCTATTCAATTCAAATTCGTTTTCTATTTAATTCAAATCAAATTTGTTTTCTATTCAATTCAAATTCGTTTTCTATTCAATTCAAATTCATTTTCTATTCAATTCAAATTCGTTTTCTATTCAATTCAATTTAAATTCGTTTTCTATTCAATTCAAATTTGTTTTCTATATATTCGATTTTTAAATCTCTTTTCAATATTCATTATAAAACGAATATAATCGATATAAATATCGTTCGCGTCAAAATAGCGCATCTCTAATCAACACGGCTTTATATATTTCAATAATCCTGTTATTCTATTCAACAAATGAATATTTATTCTATTCAATATGTGAATCTATATTTTTGTCAACACATGACTAATCTCCACGGATGAGTACTGTCCATATGTGACTATTTTTGTTATTCAATATATTTTATAAAATTATGATATCCATCGTTTGATTTCAAATCAGACTCCAACCGTAAATTAGTAAGAGAACGATTCCCTAAATATTAACCCCGAAGGCCGAAACCAACATCAGATCAATATCCAGGAGACCACTCATCTTATCTATTTTCCAATTAGTTTCTAATTTCATATATGATAAAGATGTAAATTTTATTGTTAAAATATTTCGTTCAACACATGACTAATCTCGACTAGTTTGGAAAACCATAATTTGGTTTGAAATGACATCCAAAGGAAGATTAAAGAATAAATTCAAAGAATTTATCTTGGATAAAATTAAAGGGAACTTTTCCCAAAGAATATGAAATATAGAAACTAGCTGTAGGTTAGCTAAGAAGAATGGTTTCCTGGTATTGATCTGATGTTGGTTTCGGCCTTCGGGGTTAATATTTGGGAAATTGTTCTCTTGTTGATTTACGGTTAGTAGCTACTGAATTGGAATGAGGCGTATGTTGTGTTTGTGTAACATTTGTTTACTATATACGCGTGTTGTTCGGAAAGGCCGGGTTTATACCCATTCTGAATAACCGATTCGACGATATGTCGAAGATGAAGACGGTGGTAGAAGACCGGAAGTCTTCACATCGTTTGGATAATTACTGATGATCCTGATTGGGCTGTACACCCAAGAGGATGGAAATAGTTGGTGGTTGTCCAGACGTACTTGGACATCGATGGATATGCGAGGAAAGTGCCTCCGGTTTCATTCAGACCCAGAACGAACTTGTAAATGGATTGTGTGTCTGACATTGGATTTTATTCTGTGTTGATTGATCTCTATTAAATATACATCTATTTGGCAGCGGAGAATTTATTCTTTTGATTAACGCCCTTCTCTGAGACGTACGAGCTCAGAGGTTGTATATCGATGGACATCAGTCGCATGACATGAATTGCCTGTGTGGCACGCCTAAGTGACAATTGATCAAGGCTTCTGTTGAAAAGCAAAGTCTTGTGGTTGATGATCAAAGCACGACCTACGTGGCATAGCTTTGTGTATAGCGTGGATTCACTAGCCTCACACCTCGGTATGAATCAAAACGGGATAAGGACTGCAGGGAGAGCACGACGTTTCTTTCTAGCTTTGGTGGTGTCAGTGACTTACCAGCCCTGACATTTATATACTTTTCACCTATGTGGTTGTTGGATGAGGCGCCTCGATTTTAGGTCTGTAAGGGCTGGGAAATGTGTGTTCAGGAATAATTAATCCTCAAACGTAAGTGAGGACCGGCCCTGAAGCATCCAAGGGTTACCTAGAGTGTGTATAATATATATTTTATTATTTTAATTTCTAAAAACTTCGAACTCGAAATTGAGCCCACCGACTGTCGTCCCTAGCTAATTACCCCTATTCCGAGCACAATGGGATATGCTTCAAAAGCCAATTTTATCGTTACGATCTTTTTTTGTTGAATTTAAAATATAATTCTTTATATATTCAATTTTAACGCACAACTCAAATTACCGGGGCCACACACGAACCCGAAAAATTCTATAAAAATATTTGTAGCATCATATTAATGATACGGTCCTAACAAAACTAGTTTCGTCGAATTCTGAGACCGTTGGAAAAATGGCCATTTTCCAGTCGATTAAAATCAACTAAAACTGGTCAAATGCGTTTTCCTTTGCCACGCTCACATAATGATTCGAAAAATTATGAAATTTGAAACCTAGCAATAACTTGTCACCATGGATCCAACAAAAGTGGTTTCGTCGAATTCCGAGGTCGTTTGCAAAATGGCTATTTTTAAGGGCCGAAATTCCATAGCGACTATTCTGAATTTTAATCTGGACATATCTTTTGATTCCCGCTTTGAAATCTTGATTGTTCGGATTCGTTGGAAAGATATTCTCAATTAGATTCTAATATTTTTGGTTTCACTAAAATCCGGTTTATTCTGCACCCGGTACATTCGTTTGAAGTTTGAAATCGAATTATCGAACTACCGCGCCATTTTCAATTCCTTTTATAATTATAAATAATTATTTATATTCTAACGACGACGTATATAAATATATACGTTCGAATTCCTTTAAAAAAATAAATTTTCATCGATATTATTTAAAATAATTCATTTTAAATATTAAAATTCAATAAAATTGTCAAAATAAAAATTTTAAACTGGCTCGCATTTCCGGGTTGTTACAATCCAACTATTAGATTTCAAATCTCTTATTATCATTGAAAATCTCTTTCCGATACGAACCCAATGGTTCTGGTTTTAGGAGAATCCGACGGTCGGATCTCCCGCTATGTCAATTTAAAGTTAATGGTCGAAATTCGCGAACGGTCACTGCACGTCGCGTTCTATTCAGGCCATTTATATATTTTCGATTACTATTTAAAACGTATTTATAAATCATTCATAAATTTATTTTAAATGATTTTAAATTCATTTTACAATTTTAAATCAAAATTGAATATTCCATATCATTGTAATATTAAAATGATAATATTTTCAAAATATCAGGTTTTGAAATCAATTCTTTTCTATATTCATTATAAAATGAATAAAATCGATATAAAATTTGTTTGAGTTAAAATGGCATATCTCTACTTAACTCGGCTTCATATTTTTATATATTTTTATGCCCATCAAAAATCGGACATCAAAATCCTATTTTGATTCTTTACTGAATATCATTTTAAAATATTCATTATTACTGAATCGAAATGTGACTTAATCAATTACCATCAAATTTCAGTTATATGGATTTCATACATCACATGTATATAACAATAATGATAAATAATCATTCAACATTCGAACATCATCTAGAATGCAATTTACAACTGGATAAGTGTTAAAATAAATAAATAATGCTCATCACAGCCAGTTAACCCAGCGACTGACATACAACTAAATATTGGGATTAGTGTATGTCAAATATCATCCCAATACCCATGTGGGGTTTCAACCAACAAACACTTATTATTATTTGTTCATTTAGGCGATGTGTGTAATTTATCGTCCCAATCAATGTCAGTTAAATGAGTGTACATAAACAAATGGTCTGATTTGTAAATGAATATTTATTCCAATTTCATTTTAGGAGAATTTTATAAATCATATTTATTTGTTAAAAATAATATTTTTAATGAACAAATAATTTTTATACTTTTAGAAAATGACAATTTTATATACATTTTACATATTTTAGTTTTAGAAAAAATCGGCATTATGACGACGTGATGTTAGAACCAGGATAATGTCTAACATTATCCCTCTCCTAATACTGGCTCGCGCCATACTCAACAATCAATCAATCCAATAATATCGCAATATAATCAATTTTTCCACAACACAATCATATCAGACAAATCCACCAAGGTTTGTACAAAAGGTAGTGTCAGGAGCCACTAAGCCATACTGCAACCTAGGATATAATGACGTAACAAAAATGATTTGAGTAAGAGAGTTATCACCTTTGGTTTCCACTCCGTCAGTCTTTAATTGATGTTTTTGATACCGTTCAGGTTCATATTTTCCCCAAATTCTAACTTGCTCCAAAATGGACCTAGTTAGTTTTTTGCGAAGCTTTCGACTCCACGATCGCAACGGATCCTATTTCATGCGATTTGGAGTTCGTAACGAAAAGTTATTTACGTATAAAGCTTAATTACAAAAATTTAAAAAAAAATTAGATTTTTAAACCTTCTACGTTGTTTACCGTTGACCCTTGCATGTTTCCACCGCCTGGGCCCATCGTAGCTCTGACCGCCGCCACGAGATGCTTCGTCGTTGCCTGACGCCCCTCCAGCTATCGCCGCCGACCCTCTAACGCTGCCGTTAACCAGAAATAAACCGAAGACCCAATTTTAGTTTGCCTGAAATTTCTCCCACTACAAGAAAATGTGGATACGGTTGCTAAAGATGGTTGCGTTCATGTCTGACTGCAGCCAATTTTTTATTTCCACGGATTCCGTTGCATACGTATCTTTCCCCCCATTTATTTCGTTTTCCCCCCAAACCCTAGTTTACTTTCTGTAACAACCCGGAAAATCTGGGCCAGTTTAAAATTTTTATTTTGGCAATTTTGGCGAATTTTGATTATTTAAAATGAATTATTTTAAATAATATCGACGAGAAATTTATTTTGAATATAAATCGAACGTATATATTATACGCGTCGTCGTTAGAATATAAATATTTATTTTAAATTATAAAATAGAATTGAAAATGGCGCGGTAGTTCGATAATTCGATTTCAAACTTCAATTGAATGTACCGGGTGCAAAACAATCCGGATTTTAGTGAAACCAAAAACATTAGGATCTAATTGACGATATCTTTCCAACGAAGTTAACAAACTGAGATTTCACTTTATAAATGATAAGATATGTCCAGTTGAAAATTCTGAATAGTCGCTATGGAATTCAGACCCTTAAAAATGGACATTTTGCAAGCGACCTCTGTTTCCGACGAAACCAGTTTTGTTGGGTCCGTGATGTTAAGTTATTGCTAGGTTTCGAATTTCATAATTTTTCGAATCAATATGTGAGCGTGGCAAAGGAAAACGCGTTTGACCAGTTTCAGTTGATTTTAATCGACTGGAAAATGGCCATTTTTCTAACGGTCTCAGAATTCGACGAAACTAGTTTTCTTAGGACCGTATCGTCAATACGAAGCTAGAAAATATTTTTCTAGAATTTTTCAAGTTATTATGCGACCCCGGTAAATTGAAATGCGCGTTCAAATTCAATATACAGAGTTATATTTTGATTTTAACGGAAACTGATCGAAACAGCTGAATTGGCTTACGAAACCTATCCCATTGTGTTCGGAATGGGGGTAAAACGCTAGGGGCGACAGTCGGTGGGCTCAATTTTGAGTTCAAAATAAAAGTCAACTCTAGGGAATTAAATATGATATAAAATATATATATATATAAAAAAAACCTTTATCTCCAGACCCCCCCCCCCCGTACATTTCAAAACAAAGAAAGAAAAAAAAACCTACGCCCTAAATCGCTCGCCACCGCAGTGCTGTCCAGCCGCCGCCGACCTCCAGGCGACCCCCTCCTCCATCGCCTTCCCTCCGCACCTCCTCCACCGACCTCGAGACCAACCCACCTCCCCCTTTTTCGAGCGCGTCCAGACCCCGTTGCCCCGCCCGCCACCACCGCAGGCTGCCAGAGGCTGGCGCACCCCTCTCCCTCCCCTCCTCCAAGCAACGTCGACCCCCTTCCCTCATGACCCCCACGAATCGAAGACCACCATCGCTGCCTAGGGCGCCACCACCGCCTGCCGAGACCTGGTGCCCCTCCACGACCTCTGGCGCACCATTCTCCCACTCCCCAAGTCCAACACAAACCACAGTAAGTTTGTCTGTTTTAATTTTATTTTATTTTTATTTATTTTCTGATTTTATTTAATAAAAAAAATCTTAGAATTTTTATATAACGAAAAGTCTGAATTTTTATAAGAGAAAAAAAATATTTTTATAAGTAGGAAGTTTATATATTTATATAGTGAAAACTTCATATATTTTTATAGCGAAAAGATTATGCTTTTATATGAGATTCATAAAAATTAGATTTCGTTTGTAGAAAAAGGTATGATTTTTTTTTTTTTTAGAGAAGTTAAAAATATGATTTTTATATTTTTAAAGTATTAAAAATATAGTCTTTACTATATGAGTGGTGTAAAAATATGATTTTTGTTTAGGTAGAGAATTAAAAATATAATTTTTGCATGATAGGAATATTAAAAATATCATCTTTATATGTGTAGAAAAATAAAAATGAGATTTATATAAAGATGAAATCTTTAAATTTGAAAAGGCGAAGTCTATTGTTTTTATAAAGGCGAAAACTTTATATGGAAAATAGCGTGATAAAAATATAATTTTTATCTATTGAACATAGTAATAAAAAAGTAGATTTTTATATATATTGAATAACAAAGTAAAAATTCGATTTTTATATATTGAATAACAAAGTAAAAATTCGATTTTTATATATTGAATAGCAAAGTAAAAATTCGATCTTTATATATTGAATAGCGAAGCCAAAATATGATTTTTATATATTGAACTTCGAAATAAAAATATGATTTTTATATATTGAACTTCGAAATAAAAATATGATTTTTATATATTGAACTTAGAAATAAAAATATGATTTTATATATGGAATAGCGAAGTAAAAATTCTATTTTTACATAGGTGGTGAAAGCGGACAACGAAGATGACGAAGATGCGATAGCGATGAAGATTTCTATCAATGAAGTGCCGTGGAGCTAGGATAGCTATATGTGAAAATTTCTCACCTTTCAATTTATTTTCTAGTTATATATATACTAGGATCCGACACAATCGTCCACAGACCATGGACTTGTTTGTTTGGTTGCATAAATTAGTTTGATGATTTGATTTGGATTTGATTGTTTGGTGAATTTGATTGATATGTGAATGGCGTGGGCCTTCACTAGACCGGGGATAAGGCTAGGCCTTGTCCCGTTTCTAGTATCGTGCCGTTATGCCGCCGAAATTTTCTAAAATATGTTAGAAAAATAAAAATGTCATTTATTGAATAAATGAACTGAAAAGAAAATTCATGTGTTGGAATAAATATTTTATCGTTAAAAATATAGTTTTTAACGTGAATGTGAATAAAATAAAATATTCATTTACAAACCAGACGGTTTGTTTATGTACACTGATTTGACTGATATTGATTGGGACGATAAATTTTACGCATCGCCCAACAGCACAAATAAAATATGTGTTTGATTGTTTGAAACCCCACACGGGTGTTAGGATGAAATTAGAAGTTCACTCATCCTGATTGATTAAATATGTCGATCGATTGATTGACATGCTGTAATAAGCGTTAGATATCTTTATTTGATGCTTATACAGTGTAGTGCACTTTGGTTGATGGTTGATTATTTTTCAATGCTATTATATACATGTGTTGTACGAATATCCATATAATTAATTTTATATGGTAATTGATTGGGCCTCATTCCAGTTTAGAAATAGAAATATTTGAAATAGAAATATTTGAAATAGAATATTTGAAAATAGAAATTTATGAAGCCGTGTTGATTAGATTGACGCCATTTTGACGTGAACGATATTTATATCGATTTTAAATGAATTCAAAGTGAATTGAATTGAAAACGATTTCGAAGTGAATTGAATTGAAAACGAATTCAAAGTGAATTGAATTGAAAACGATTTCGAAATGAATTGAATTGAAAACGAATTCAAAGTGAATTGAATTGAAAACGATTTCGAAATGAATTGAATTGAAAACGATTTCGAAATGAATTGAATTGAAAACGATTTCGAAGTGAATTGAATTGAAAATGATTTCGAAATGAATTGAATTGAAAACAAATTCAAAGTGAATTGAATTGAAAACGATTTCGAAATGAATTGAATTGAAAACGAATTCAAATGGAATTGAAAGCAAATTGAAATGAATTCAAATTGAATTGAAATTTGAATTGAACAGAAATGAATTTTAAAACGAATTTATAGAGAAGAATTCAATTTTGCTTTGAATTGAGATGGAAGTTGAAATAGATTTTGAAACGAATTTTAAAACTATTTATATAATTCGTTTTAAATAAAAATCGACGAAGTGTATATTATATATATTATATATATAATATAATGGCCTGAATAGAACGCGCCGCGCCGCGGCAGTTCGTGAATTTCGACCATTTATTTCAAACGGACATTACGGGAGATCCGACCGTCGGATTCTCCTAAAACCGGAACCGTTGGGTTCGTATCGAAAAGAGCTTTCTAACGAATGTTAGAAATTTGAAATCTAACGGTTGGATTTGGAGATACGTCCAAATCAAATTCGAAAAAGGTCGCTGTAAGTGCAGTTCGATGGCCATTGTTGGAAATCGACTGTACGGGCCTTGATAAAATTATTAAAAATAGTAATAATTTGTGTAAAATCATAAGAAATGATTTGTGAAGATTTGGGATGAAAAACTCCATATTTGAAAAGATAAAAATAGATTTTTATCGAAATGAACTAGTTTTGAACTAGAGCTATAATTCTATTTATTTCTAAATAAATAAATTGAATTTGAAAAAGGGTTTTAAAAATAACCAGAATTTCCAATAATTATATTGGAATGGATTTGAATCGAAATTGTCTTCGAAATATTTCGATATTGGATTTCGTGATGATACAGGTATTGTTATGGGAATTTGAAAGATATAGATATTTATATCGTTATTTCCAATACGATATTTGTTAGTCGTAGAATTTGATATTGAATATAAGCCGGTATATTTTCTATTCAGAGCCTTGTATTTAATATCAAATGTGATTTGGGTTTGTCGTGAATGGTGTCTTCACTAACACTGTTCTTGGACCCAGTGGAGAAAAGATTAAATCTTTTTATTTAGATTTAATGAAGTGTACCAATTAAATAACATTTAATTGGAATTGAATCGATATTGATTTTTGGGTTTATCGTGGACAGTGTTTTAAATAACACTCGTTCTTTAACCCGATGATTAATGAATGTGATTTTGGGTTTATCGTGAACCGTGTTTTTTAAATGACACTGATTCTTTAACCCAGTCGAAGATTAAAACTAAGTGGAGTTTTAATGAATCTTTAATTAGATTGAAATAATCGAAATGGAGTATCACCAGTTTTGCTCCAGGCGTTAGTTAATCTTTAATTAGATTTGAACGCGAAATGGTAATTGAATTTACCGATAACACCGTGGTGTTAGATATGAAGTATTACCAGTTTTACTTCATGGGATGAATAGGTTGGGATTGGGAAATTAAAATAAATGATTACTTCGGTAAGGTTCGCTAATCCCGACTAGTTTGAATTGAGATTCAAAAATAGAATAAAGAATAAATTCAAGGAATTTATCTTGGATAAAATTAATGGGAACATTTCCCTATGAATGTGAAATTTAGAAACTAACTGTCGGTTGGCCAAGCAGAATGGTTTTCTGGATATTGATCTGATGTTGGTTTCGGCCTTGGGGGTTAATATTTAGGGAATTATTCTCTTGATTAATTTACGGTTAGTGACTGTTGAATTGGAATGAGGCATATGTTGTGTTTGTGTAACACTTTTATAATATATACGCGAGTTATTCGGAAAGACCGGGTTTATCCCATTCTGAATAACTGATACGACGATAAGTCGAAGATGAAGACGATGGTCGAAGACCGGAGGTCTTCACGTCGTTTGGGTGATAACTGATGATCTTGATTGGGCTGTACACCCAAGAAGATGGAAACAGTTAGTGATCGTCCAGACGTACTTGGAGATCGATGGATATGCGGGGTACTAGGTGCCTCCGGTTTCGTTCAGACCCAGAACGGACTTGTAAATGGACTGTGTGTCTGACATTGGATTTTAGTCTGTGTGATTGATCTCTATTAAATATATCTCTGTTTGGCGGCGGAGAATTTATTCTCTTGCTTAACGCCCTTCTCTGAGACGTACGAGCTCAGGGGTTATATATTGATGGATATCAAACGCATGGAGTGAATTGCCTTTGTGGCATGCCTAAGTGGCAATTGATCGAGGCTTCTGTTGAAAAGCAAAGTCTTGTGGTGATGATCAAAGCACGGCCTTTGTGGCGTAGCTTTGTGTAACGTTTACTTCGCGAGTTTCACACCCGGTATGAACCAAAAACGGGAGACGGACCTCAGGGAGGGCATGCGTTTCTTTCTAGCTAGAAGTGGCGTCAGTGGTTTTACACGCCCTGACGAGTTTGACTTATGTGGTTGTTGCTGTTGCGAGGCGCCTCGGATTGATCGGTCGTTCTCGAACCGATGGAGTCATTTAGTTGGCTCGTTTACGCCCCAAAGAGTGGAGAGACGTATTGTTCAGGCACTATAATCCACATCGGTGGACCGGCCCTGACGATCCAAGGGGCAGTTGCGGCTGTTCCGGAGACATGGGCTAGATTGTCTCGAATCGGTTGAGGACTATCTTTTGCCTCGGTTCATAGATGGAAATCCAAGCTCCAAATACATGACTTTGCGATTTTGATTGTATAACCTATATATGGCGACATAGTGGTATGGGGCATTCATGCCGCCTATGATTGATACTTATGATTTGAAGTTTTTTTATACACTATGCACTTATAATAGTATCAAATGATTTGTTTTAAGCGTATCAAGCATTCTTTGGCTGTTATAAGGGAAAACCCTATCCTCGGCTGCGTTGCATTGTGTGATGGGACCTGGGTCTTATAACAGCTTCATTTTTCTTTATTTAGCATTGCGCTGTTTGTTTTATGCACTGGTATTCTTGGGAGGAAACCCGTTCCGTGTTATACGGCGTGGTCCCTTGATTTACCTAACTTTGAAAATAAAGATTAATAACTGTTTTAGTTCTCACACCAGTCACATGACTGACCTGGAGTTTATTGTTTTAACCTAAACTCTGGGTGCCCTTATTTTGACACGGGCAGCTAGTAGTTTTGGTTTTGCAGATTTATATTCACAGGATCCTGGTTTACAGCTGGAACGATATCCGGAAAGCTTTGTATCCGTATATCTCATTCTAGTTGTGTATTGTATTATTTTTCCGCTGCTATGTATTTAAATGTAATTTAAATCTCTGATATTTCTGTGTAATATTTATTCGTTTATACTCTGTATATTCTTGTAATCTGATGCATTGTTGTAATATACAATGAAATGTTCTTTTATATGAGTTCTGTTGTGGTTTGTTCTCGAACTATCCGACGCTTTCCTTTACGGGGAAGTTACGGGTTTTTACACTTTCCTCATTACTGTATCGTTTCCCTTAATTACAGCGAGAAATCCGAAGCTTCTCCTTCAATCCAGCGAGAAATCCCAAGCTTCACCTTCAATCCAATCTCCTGAACGTTCTGTCCACTTAGATCGGTCTCCTGCTCGTCTATCTACTCCACGTTCGCTCCTTCTCCTTCAACCGACAGATCCACATTTTCTCCTTCTCCTCTTCGATTTCTTTTAGATCCACGTATAGTTTTATGACTATTTTTGTTTTTTGATTCACAGATCTACAGCTCTGCTTTCAAATCGAGATTTTTGTTCAAGCGATTCAGATTAAGGTAACAAATCTATCTAATTGATATTTTATTTTCAAATAGTCATGGTTTGTGTTGAATATTTCATAATAAAATGAAACTCCACAAAAAGCAAAATGGATAATTGTATATAATAGTCAAGTTACATTACTTTAAACTGATTACCTCTCTAAAATGGGTAATTGTGAACTGATCTTTTGTTTGATCATTGTATCTCTAGTTAATCCTATACACTAGCGCCCTATTATCTTGAGTAATGTTGTAGTTTGAAACATTGTAGTCTTGCTACCTGTGTGTTTTGTTTGTGTCTTATTTTGTCATCAAACGTAGCATTGCATGCAGAAACAAAGCATGATCGAGATCCATTTGTTCTACTAGCTAGAAGTTCATGATGTTCATCCATATATTTGCTTATGTAAAAAAAGGTCCTCTTTAAACTGGATAATTGTTGGTGTATGTTGCAACTTATGGAGACTAAAATACACAATGTTGCAACTTAACATCTCGAACAAATCAACATTGCAACATATGTACCCTAGTCGAAAGTCGATTACTTATAACAATAGAAAATTGATATAGGTGGATTGCGGGTTTGATTTTTTTGCTTCGATTATTAATTATGCAAATTTTTATTGTCTTTATTCTCCAATTTTTCTGTATTTTTAATATAGTTTTAATGGCACTACCTGGTTGATGCTGCCATTTTATTAGCCATCGGCACAATTCTTTGCTTGATATTTTATTTTTTGATTATACGGTACAATGACCCTGTGTAATTGATGATTTTGTTTTAGAAACGGCATACGTGGAATACAGTGGAAGATGACACCTTTTTTTTTTGGAGATAGATCACATGCTAAGAACAAATCTGTTAAAAATTGGGTCATTCCAAGTCCATATAACATAAATTGATTGACTGTAACAAAAAGATCTGTTTCTTATGGGGTAAGAATTTTGATGTTTCATGTGAATTAGTTCATAGACACAACTAATTTTAAAAGCACTAGGTTGATTTGAAAAACCTTAGCATGTGAAATGTTAGCACCTGAAAAGAAGCAGATTTCTTTTCAGGACATTTCAAATAACGTACATTTTTTCATTCTTTAAAATCGGAAGATAACATGTTTTAGTGTCTTTCATGAATTCATGATGACTCAAAAATCATGTTCCGATGATTCACAATGTTGCAAATAAAATAACATGTTTCGGTATCTTTCAAATAACGTATTATGTTGCAATGTTGATTTGTTCGTGATGTAAAGTTGTAGTATTGTGTATTGTAGTATTGTGTATTTTAGCCTAATTATTCTATTGTTATGGAGACTAAAATACACAATGTTGCAATTTATTGTACATAATAAAGTTGTAGTATTGTACATTTTAGTTTCCGACTAGGGTAACTTATGGATAATAGTGGATGAATAATTGAAATGGAACTAAAATACACAATGCTATGCTGGCAGTTGTAGTGCAACGACCAACTTAGGATAATCAATAATTTTATGGGGATAGAGTTCGTTTCAGCAATCATATTGTGTGCTACTTCCTTGTTTTAAGTTTTTTTTAACCTGAGTATTCTAGTTATATTGGTGATTTGTATGGTTCAGCTCCCTGAAAAACATAAACATTATTCTAGCATAATTAACCAGAATAATTAGGCTACCAACCAGTTGCAGTAGCATTCAAGTTAGAGCATCATAAATAATCCTTCTTTAAGGTGAACAAAAATTTTAAAGCTATTGCTTCGGAAACCAGAACCTTTGAAGGAAATAAAAATAAAAATTTGGAAGCCGCGAAGACCTATGATTTTTCAGAAATGAAGCCATCAAAATGTTAACAAAGCCAATCATGCTTGGAAATTAAACAACTAAATAAGGATTCATTTCTATTGCGTTTCATCGATCTTTTAAAGTTACATGATATACCAAAGTGAGAAAATAAATTATATGTAAGAAAATAAATGTCACAAATAGTAAAGGAATAACAATAATAATTTACAGAAAAATAAAGTAAACTAGAAACAATCAGTGAGAAAATTATTTATGAAAGAGTGGATCCAACAGTGGAGGAAAATAGAAAACAGTAAATGTTAGCCGGGATAAAAGATATAAAATTATCATTTCCGCTTGCTATGTACATAATTACATATAAATTATGCAGAATGAAGTTTTGAGAAATGATCCATAAGAAAAACATCTAGGGTTAAAAATAAAGCAACTGATAGAAGGTTGAAAAACATGGCGATGGAAACTAAAATGACTATTTGCTGAATAGTTCACAAATCATGATGATCTCAGGTAACATTATTTACAAATTCTTTTGTGTCCATCTATTTCTTAGTGAACTGAGATATCACATGCAAATTGGGCGTATTAATCCACATTGCGGGATTCATCTAAAGTGAAGTCGTAGCTCTTACAAAGGAACAGTTATTTAACTTACCCAAGCGTTTGAGTCATGGGCAATGGAGCAAGGGGCCTGCAAACATGAATTTATAACATGGATTTTTTTTTTGGTCCCAAAAATTGTATAAACCAAATGTCTTTTTTGCAAGTGTTAAATTTCCATAAAATTATGTGTCATTATGGTTGAATCCTGAGCACTTCAAAAGGTATTTTTCTGTAAAAATAAATAATACGTATGTTTTTTTCTTTCTGATAAGTCTAATTTTTTCTCTGCTATCGTATGGATGTTGTTACTAAACAGTATATGTGTTCAATTTGCTGATAGTGGATGAAAGCACAAAATGTTACTTTTTGATATTTATGTATTCGGTGCTGATAGTGGATGGTAACACCAACAAGGTGGGCAACATATTGAACACGTTTGTTCTTATCAAATATTTGATTATCAATGTTGCACCTAAATGTAATATGATAAAGAAGAAGATAAAGCAACAAAGCTTAATGAATATTTACATTTCATAAGTGCGACCAACTTACTGATTAATTTTTCATAACTTAATATATCACCTGATGATACCGTCATCAGTTACAGATCATAAAATATTTTCTCTTTTTAAAGAAAGGTATAGAAGAAACATTTTCAATATTTTACCTTATCTTTAAAGTTTTGAAGAACATATAGTAGTATATAGAAATAAACTACAATCTTATTTAAACTAACATAATATTTCACAGTGTTGTCAAGGCGCTCGCCTAGGCGCCAAAAAAGCGCTCGAGGAGCCAAAAAGCCCTAGGCGCCAGGCTCCAAAAAAGGCGCGCTTAAGTGGTTTTTTTTTCATGCTGCAGACCCAAAACCGAGCCCGACTTCGTGAAACTAGGGTAAACTATAAACGTCGATCCAGGGAAAAAAGATCGAATTGCAAATCTTGACATCAACTAATAGCCAATTTAGGGAAAATGCTTTGTTTTTAACATTAAATTGCAGTTTTTTGAAGAAGTACTGTAATTTATTATTTATTTTGTTTAAGAAATGCAGTTTTTGTACTTTTATATTTTAAGAAGTGCAGGTTTTGTTTTCATAGGTGCAGTTTTTTTTTTGTTTTGTTTTAGGTTCAGTTTTTTTTTCCTAAATTGCATTCTTTTCAATTTGAAGTGCATTATTTTGTTGAAGTGCGGTTTGTTCTATAATCAAAACTGCAGTTTTTCTTGACATCAACTAATAGCCAAATTAGGGAAAATGCTTTGTTTTTAAAATTAAAATGCAGTTTTTTGAAGAAGTACTGTAATTTATTATTTATTTTGTTTAAGAAATGTAGTTTTGGTACTTTTATATTTTAAGAAGTGCAAGTTTTGTTTTCATAGGTGCAGTTTTTTTTGTTTTGTTTTAAGCTCAGTTTTTTTCCCTAAATTGCATTCTTTTCAGTTTGAAGTGCATTATTTTGTTGAAGTGCGGTTTGTTCTATAATCAAAACTGCAGTTTTGCAAGTTTGCTTGTTTTTTTTTTTTTTTTTTTTTTTTTTTTTTTTTTTTTTGCAGTATGAACTTTGAAGTGCATCTTTTTAAGCTTTTTTATTTTCTTTCAGTTTGAACTTTGAAGTGCGGTTTATTTTTTCCTTTTAACTACAGTTTTTATAAGAAAATTAAAACGACTGTTTAAAAAAAATTTAAAACTCTATTTATGACTCTAAGTTGTTTGTAGATTTTAAGTGAATGACTTTATGCCTTCTTTGTTTGGTTTATAATGATGGTATGATGTTTAAATCTCAACATTGCATTTATACGCACTTTTTGAAAGCCAGGCTATGAAACTGAGCACTTGTGAATCCATAATCATAGATCAATTTAAGCCTGAACTTCAGCTTAGCTATGAAACTGAGCTTCATCCGAGTATAAATGCTAAGCTTCAATTCAGTAATACAACCAGCTTAAGCTTAGTTTAAACTAAGCTTCAATTCATTTTAAACCGAGTTGAACTCAATTGTAAAACTGAGCTTGCTCAGTTTGAAATTCATCTATAGTGTTTTGTTGGGTATGAACAAATATACCCAACAAACAATATAAAAATGAATAAATACTAATATATTAAAGGTCAACGAACAAATTAAAGGTGGAAAACGATATAAGAAGAAACTCGTGCTATGCACACAGAGCTATTCTACAGACATTTTTTATTGATGAGTTGTTTGCGTTTTTGATAATTTTGAAGAAAATAAAGTACATGTTTGTTTGCTCAAATATATGGTTCCAAAACATAATCATGTGGAAATTTTAGTAGTGGACGAATTTACGATTAGTAGAAGAAATACATCTGAATATGGTAACTATCAAGAAAGTTCACTCTACTATATCACGTGCTAAAAATTAATGCAATCACCACGTAACTGAGAGGTAGGAAATGAAGACAAATGATGTAAAATGCTGTCAGTGTATTGCTTTTTAATTTAATGCAGATAATTAGATCGACATCAACTATTGTGATGATTGATAACACAATAAAATTCATGAAAAAAATATTAGACAAGTTTGTGTTGGCTGTAGAAGGTTGCGGAGTTGATGCCAAGGATTGCTGTCGATGTTCTTGAGCAGTGATGGTAATGTGAAGGTGGATGGAATTGGTAATTTGAAGGTGGTATTTGAGATAGGAAGTGTGGTAGTGTGTGTAAGAGGATGTGAAGACCCGTAACTTCCCCGTAAAGGAAAGTGTCGGATAGTTCGAGAACAAACCACAACAGAACGCATACAGAAGAACATTTCATTGTATATTACAACAATGCATCAGATTACAAGAATATACAGAGTAAAAATGAATATTACACAGAAATATCAGAGATTTAAATTACATTTAAATACATAGCAGCGGAAAATATTACAATACACAACTAGAGGAGATATACGGATACAAAGCTTTCCGGATATCATTCCAGCTGTAAACCAGGATCCTGTGAATATAAATCTGCAAAAAACCAAAACTACTAGCTGCCCGTGTCAAAATAAGGGCACCCAGAGTTTAGGTTAAAACAATAAACTCCAGGTCAGTCATGTGACTGGTGTGAGAACTAAAACAGTTATTAGTCTTTATTTTTAAAGTAAGGTAAATCAAGGGACCACGCCGTATAACACGGAACGGGTTTCCTCCCAAGAATACCAGTGCATAAAACGAACAGCGCAACGCTAAATAAAGGAAAATGAAGCTGTTATAAGACCCAGGTCCTATCACACAATGCAACGCAAGCCGGGGGATAGGGTTTTCCCTTATAACAGCCAAAGAATGCTTGATACGTTTAAAAACAAATCATTTGATACTATCATAAGTGCATAGTGTATAAAACAACTTCAAATCATATGTATCAATCATAGGCGGCATGAGCGTCCCATGCCACTATGTCGCCATATATAGGTTTACAAATAAAACCGCAAATGTCACGTATTTGGAAATTGGATTTCCATCTATGAACCGAGGCAAAAGATAGTCCTCAACCGATTCGAGACTGTCTAGCCCGAGCCTCAGGCAAGTACTCTGTCAAGCCTTTGGATCCTCAGGGCCGGTCCACCGATGTGGATTAAAATGCCTGAACATGCGTTTCCCCGCCCTTTGGGGCGTAAATGAGCCAACTAAATGACTCTATCGGTTCGAGAACGACCGATCAATCCGAGGCGCCTCGCAACAGCAACAACCACATAAGTCAAACTCGTCAGGGCGTGTAAAACCACTGACGCCACTTCTAGCTAGAAAGAAACGCATGCCCTCCCTGACGTCCTCTCCCGTTTTTGGTTCATACCGGGTGTGAAACACGCGAAGTAAACGTTACACAAAGCTACGCCACAAAGGCCTTGCTTTGATCATCACCACAAGACTTTGCTTTTCAACAGAAGCCTCGATCAATTGCCACTTAGGCATGCCACACAGGCAATTCACTCCATGCGATTGATATCCATCAATATATAACCCCTGAGCTCGTACGTCTCAGAGAAGGGCGTTAAGCAAGAGAATAAATTCTCCGCCGCCAAATAGATATATATTTAATAAAGATCAATCACACGGACTAAAATCCAATGTCAGACACACAGTCCATTTACAAGTCCGTTCTGGGTCTGAACGAAACCGGAGGCACCTAGTACCCCGCACATCCATCGATCTCCAAGTACGTCTGGACGATCACCAACTGTTTCCATCTTCTTGGGTGTACAGCCCAATCAAGATCATCAGTTATCACCCAAACAACATGAAGACTTCTGGTCTTCAACCACCGTCTTCATCTTCGACTTATCGTCGTATCAGTTATTCAGAATGGGATAAACCCGGTCTTTCCGAACAACTCGCGTATATATTATAAAAGTGTTACACAAACACAACATACGCCTCATTCCAATTCATTAGTCACTAACCGTCAATTAATCGAGAGAATAATTCCCCAAATATTAACCCCGAAGGCCGAAACCAACATCAGATCAATATCCAGAAAACCATTCTGCTTGGCTAACCGACAGTTAGTTTCTAAATTTCACATTCATAGGGAAAGGTTCCCATTAATTTTATCCAAGGTAAATTCCTTGGATTTATTCTTTATTCTATTTTTGAATCTCAATTCAAACTAGTCGGAATTAGCGAACCTTACCGAAGTAATCATTGGTTTTAATTTCCCAATCCCAACCTATTCATCCTATGAAGTAAAACTGGTGATACTTCATATCTAACACCACGGTGTTATCGGTAAATTCAATTACCATTTCACGTTCAAATCTAATTAAAGATTTAACTAACGCCTGGAGCAAAACTGGTGATACTCCATTTCGATTATTTCAATCTAATTAAAGATTCATTAAAACTCCTCTTAGTTTTAATCTTTAATTGGGTTAAAGAATCAGTGTCATTTAAAACACAGTTCACGATAAACCCAAAATCACATTCATTAATTATCGGGTTAAAGAACGAGTGTTATTTAAAACACTGTTCACGATAAACCCAAAAATCAATATCAATTCAATTCCAATTAAATATTATTTAATTGGTACACTTCATTAAATCTAAATAAAAAGATTTAATCTTTTCTCAACTGGGTTCAAGAACAGTGTTAGTGAAGACACCATTCACGACAAACCCAAATCACATTTGATATTCAATACAAGCCTCTGAATAGAAAATATCCCGGCTTATATTCAATATCCAATTCTGCTGCCAACAAAGATCGTATTGGAAATAACGATATATATATCTATATCTTTCAAATTTCCATAACAACATTTGTATAATCACGAAATCCAACATCGAAACATTCCGAAGAAAATTTCGATTCAAATCCATTCCAATGCAATCATTTGAAATTCTGGTTATTATCAAAACCATTTCAAATTCAATTTATTTAAAAATAAATAGAATTATAATTCTAGTTCAAAACTAGTTCATTTCGATAAAAATCTATTTTTATCTTTTCAAATATGGAGTTTTTCATCCCAATTCTTCTCAAATCATTTCTTATGATTTTACACAAATTATTACTATTTTTAATAATTTTATCAAGGCCCGTACAGTCGATTTCCATCAACGGCCATCGAACTGCACTTACAGCGACCTTTTTCGAATTTGATTTGGACATAATTCCAAATCCAACCGTTAGATTTCAAATTTCTAATATTCATTAGAAAGCTCTTTTCGATACGAACCCAACGGTTCCGGTTTTAGGAGAATCCGACGGTCGGATCTCCCGTAATGTCCGTTTGAAATAAATGGTCGAAATTCACGAACTGCCGCGGCGCGGCGCGTTCTATTCGGCCATTATATTATATATATAATATATATAATATATATTTCGCTGATTTCTATTTAAAACGAATTATATAAATAGTTTTAATTTCGTTTCAAAAGCAATTTCAACTTCCTTTTCGATTCAAATCAAAATTGAATTCTTCTTTATAAATTCGTTTTAAAATTCATTTCTATTCAATTCAAATTTCAATTCAATTTGAATTCATTTCAATTCGCTTTCAATTCAATTTGAATTCGTTTTCAATTCCTTTCGAAATCGTTTTCAATTCAATTCATTTCGAAATCGTTTTCAATTCAATTCATTTCGAAATCGTTTTCAATTCAATTCATTTCGAAATCGTTATATATTCAATTCATTTCGAAATCGTTATATATTCAATTCATTTTGAAATCGAATAAAATCGATATAAATATCGTTCACGTCGAAATGGCGTCAATCTAATCAACACGGCTTCATATATTCCTTTATTTTCAAATATTCTATTTCAAATATTTCTTTTTCAAAATAGTTGTTATTATCAAAATATTTCGTTCAACACATGACCAATCTCAATGGATGAGTACTGTCAACACATGAACTTTTATTTTATAATATTAAAGGTGCAAATTTTATTACTAAAATATTTCGTTCAACACATGACCAATCTCAATGGATGAGTACTGTCAACACATGAACTTTTATTTTATATCGATAAAGGTGTAAATTTTATTACTAAAATATTTCGTTCAACACATGACCAATCTCAATGGATGAGTACTGTCAACACATGAACTTTTATTTTATATCGATAAAGGTGTAAATTTTATTACTAAAATATTTCGTTCAACACATGACCAATCTCAATGGATGAGTACTGTCAACACATGAACTTTTATTTTATATCGATAAAGGTGTAAATTTTATTACTAAAATATTTCGTTCAACACATAACCAATCTCAATGGATGAGTACTGTCAACACATGAACTTTTATTTTATAATATTCTTTATTCTTCAAATTGGAATGAGGCCCAATCAATTACCATATAAAGTTAATTATATGGGTTTTCATACAACACATGTATATCATAGCATTGAAAAATAATCAACCATCAACCAAAGTGCACTACAGTGTATAAGCATCAAATATAGATATTCAACGCTTATAACAGCCTGTCAATCAATCGATCGACATATTTAATCAATCAGGATGAGAGAACTTCAAATTTCATCCCAACACCCGTGTGGGGTTTCAAACAATCAAACACAGATTTTATTTGCGCAGTTGGGCGATATGTAAAATTTATCGACCCAATCAATGTCCTTCAAATAGGTGTACATAAACAAACCGTCTGGTTTGTAAATGAATATTTATTTATTCACATTCACGTCAAAAATTATATTTTAACGATAAAACATTTTTTTTCAACACATGAATTTCTATTCAGTTCATTTCTTCAATAAAATGATATTTTATTTTTCTAACATATTTTAGAAAATTTCGGCGGCATAACGGCACGATACTAGAAACGGGACGAGGCCTAGCCTTATCCCCGGTCTAGTGAAGGCCCACGCCATTCACACATCAATCATATCAATTCATTTCACCACACAATTCAAACCAAATAATTTAATCAACTACACAACCAAACAATCTAACAAACAAGCCATCCATGGTCTGTGGATGACGGGTGTCAGGTGCTACTAAGCACCGTCTGCATCCTAGTATATATATATAACTAGAAAATTTAAATTGAAAGGTGAGAAGTTCTCACATATAGCTATCCTAGCTCCACGGCACTTCTATTGTAGAGATCTTCGTCGTTCCCGCCTTTTTGTCACCTTCGTTGTCCGCTTTCACTACATATGTAAAAATCGAATTTTTACTTCGCTATTCCATATATAAAAATCGAATTTTTATTTCAAAGTTCAATATATAAAAATCGAATTTTTATTTCAAAGTTCAATATATAAAAAACGAATTTTTATTTCAAAGTTCAATATTTAAAAAACGAATTTTTATTTCAAAGTTCAATATATAAAAAACGAATTTTTATTTCAAAGTTCAATATATAAAAATCACATTTTTATTTTGTCTACTTCCTAGTAAAGATCACATTTTTATACTCTTCATACATAAATAAAAATCACATCTTTATTTGTTCGCTTTCAATATAAATAAAAATCAAAACTTCACTTCTTTAGTCTTCTAAAAATCAGATCTTGACTATATTAAAATCATACCTTTGATTTGTATGTTATATATATAAAACATATATTTACTTCGATTTATTCTATATAAAAATAGCATTTTAAAACTCGGTATTACATATATTGAAACTGAAAATATAAAATAAATGTAAATAAATGAAAACACTGTTTGGAAGGGAAGGAGGGTTTTCAGTTGAGGGGGGGCCACTGGTCGGCCTGAGGCGGCGCTGGAGGAGGCGTGGGCCGACGTTCGTCGGGGTTGGGGCTCCTAGGCAGGGGATGGTGGCGGAAGGAGGTGCTGTCGAGGTCGAAGGCTGCTCTGGGCTAGGGTTGCAGTGGTCTTCGTTGATGGATCGAATGGAGGAGGCTGAAGAGGGGACAGGGGCTTCGACTGAGTGGCGGGCGACTGGGGGAGGAGGCCGACGCGAGGGTGGAGGAGCCGGGCGCGGTGTCGACGTCGAGGGGAGCGACGGGTTTTTATTTTGATTTGGGGCTGAACGATTAGGTCTAGGGGCAAATGGGGAGGGATATTTATATATAAATATTTTTATTATTTTATTTTATTTTAATCTCCATAGTTGACTTTTCTTTCGAAGTCGAAACGAGACCCACCGACTGTCGCCCATAGCGTTTTACCCCCATTCCGAACACAATGGGATATGTATCGCAAGCTGATTTGATCGTTTCGATCAGTTCCCTTTGAATTTACCTTTAAATCACTATATTGAATTTTAAACGTACATTTCAAATTACCGGGGTCACATACTAACTAGAAAAATTCCAGAAAAATATTTTCTAGCTTCGTATTGACGATACGGTCCTAACAAAACTAGTTTCGTCGAATTCTGAGACCGTTAGAAAAATGGCCAATTTCCAGTCGATTAAAATCAACTGAAACTGGTCAAACGCGTTTTCCTTTGCCACGCTCACATATTGATTCGAAAAATTATGAAATTTAAAACCTAGCAATAATTTGACATCACGGACCTAACAAAACTGGTTTCGTCGAAATCCGAGGTCATTTGCAAAATGTCCATTTTTAAGGGCCTGAATTCCATAGCGACTATTCATAATTTTCAACTGGACATATCTTTTGATTCCCGCTATGAAATCTTGATTTGTCGGATTCATTGGAAATATATCATCAATTAGATCCTATGATTTTTGGTTTCACTAAAACCCGGATTGTTTTGCACCCGGTACATTCAATTGAAGTTTGAAATCGAATTATCGAACTACCGCGCCATTTTCAATTCTATTTATAATTATATATAAATATTTATATTCTAACGACGACGTATATAATATATACGTCGGATTATATTTAAAATAAATTTCTTGTCAATATTATTTAAAATAATTCATTTTAAATATTCAAAATTCGCCAAAATTGCCAAAATAAAAATTTTAAACTGGCCCAGATTTTCGGGTTATTACAATCTCCCCCACTTAAAACTTTTCGTCCCCGAAAAGGAACAAAGTCGAAAGTGGTTTGATCAATCAACTCTACGTTCGATCTGGCTTCCATTCTCTAACTTTTCAGTTTCTGAGAATTTTCAAATTTTCAAAAATTTGGCTAACACCCTAAATTTTCGAAAAATTTCGCCATAACCTCCCCTGCACCGGGAGCATCGGGGAATTTCAAATAGCTTCCCCGGTCCTTCAGATCTCAAAAAGAAAAAGAAAACGCCAAGCGGCTAGCCAATAGGCTCACAAAATCATCATCACCCAAACAAAACAGGAAATTATGTAGTAAACATGTACCTATTTGTCGGGCAAACAAATTTTATTCTCTGCTCTAGCCTCCTTGCTATGACATGTTCAATGTAAGTACAAGAATATGCAAGCAAATGCGACCAAATTTCAATACAGTTCAAAATTTGGTTCAATTAGGCATAATGGTTCAAAATTAGCAAACAAATAAACAAACAACACAAACATCAATCAACTAGTGATTTAGAGTTTCAAATTCATAAATTTGATACATATACAAAAATCATGTTTTTTGATGCCAAATCACAACAATTAGCCCTATCTAATTTTGGTTCTCACACCAGTCTAATGGAAATATATAGATATCACACCTTCGTTACTCGAACATGAATGTTGATGATGCGATCGCTATCATCAATATCATCTTCGGGCGACTAGAGTGTAATGCTATATCTATCCAATATATTAAAACTTTGAATACACGCGGATCAGACGTATACGCAAAATCTTTATATACTGGACTGTCCAACTCAATATAAATAGATAATCAGATACGAATAATTGATTTAAATTTTCAAAACAAAAATTTGTTTTCACTTTAAAAATTTACTCTTCACACTCGTTCTAGGATACTACTGATCCCATCTCTAACGAGTCATCCCCATTGGATATTACTAATCCAATATCTGATGAATTCTTTCGTATGGTTCTAATGTGTCTTGTTCTCTGAGCTTTGTAAACCAAAGCTCTGATACCAACTGTGAAGACCCGTAACTTCCCCGTAAAGGAAAGTGTCGGATAGTTCGAGAACAAACCACAACAGAACGCATACAGAAGAACATTTCATTGTATATTACAACAATGCATCAGATTACAAGAATATACAGAGTAAAAATGAATATTACACAGAAATATCAGAGATTTAAATTACATTTAAATACATAGCAGCGGAAAATATTACAATACACAACTAGAGGAGATATACGGATACAAAGCTTTCCGGATATCATTCCAGCTGTAAACCAGGATCCTGTGAATATAAATCTGCAAAAAACCAAAACTACTAGCTGCCCGTGTCAAAATAAGGGCACCCAGAGTTTAGGTTAAAACAATAAACTCTAGGTCAGTCATGTGACTGGTGTGAGAACTAAAACAGTTATTAGTCTTTATTTTTAAAGTTAGGTAAATCAAGGGACCACGCCGTATAACACGGAACGGGTTTCCTCCCAAGAATACCAGTGCATAAAACGAACAGCGCAATGCTAAATAAAGGAAAATGAAGCTGTTATAAGACCCAGGTCCTATCACACAATGCAACGCAAGCCGGGGGATAGGGTTTTCCCTTATAACAGCCAAAGAATGCTTGATACGTTTAAAAACAAATCATTTGATACTATCATAAGTGCATAGTGTATAAAACAACTTCAAATCATAAGTATCAATCATAGGCGGCATGTGCGTCCCATGCCACTATGTCGCCATATATAGATTTACAAATAAAACCGCAAATGTCACGTATTTGGAAATTGGATTTCCATCTATGAACCGAGGCAAAAGATAGTCCTCAACCGATTCGAGACTGTCTAGCCCGAGCCTCAGGCAAGTACTCTGTCAAGCCTTTGGATCCTCAGGGCCGGTCCACCGATGTGGATTAAAATGCCTGAACATGCGTTTCCCCGCCCTTTGGGGCGTAAATGAGCCAACTAAATGACTCCATCGGTTCGAGAACGACCGATCAATCCGAGGCGCCTCACAACAGCAACAACCACATAAGTCAAACTCGTCAGGGCGTGTAAAACCACTGACGCCACTTCTAGCTAGAAAGAAATGCATGCCCTCCCTGACGTCCTCTCCCGTTTTTGGTTCATACCGGGTGTGAAACACGCGAAGTAAACGTTACACAAAACTACGCCACAAAGGCCTTGCTTTGATCATCACCACAAGACTTTGCTTTTCAACAGAAGCCTCGATCAATTGCCACTTAGGCATGCCACACAGGCAATTCACTCCATGCGATTGATATCCATCAATATATAACCCCTGAGCTCGTACGTCTCGGAGAAGGGCGTTAAGCAAGAGAATAAATTCTCCGCCGCCAAACAGATATATATTTAATAAAGATCAATCACACGGACTAAAATCCAATGTCAGACACACAGTCCATTTACAAGTCTGTTCTGGGTCTGAACGAAACCGGAGGCACCTAGTACCCCGCACATCCATCGATCTCCAAGTACGTCTGGACGATCACCAACTGTTTCCATCTTCTTGGGTGTACAGCCCAATCAAGATCATCAGTTATCACCCAAACGACATGAAGACTTCTGGTCTTCAACCACCGTCTTCATCTTCGACTTATCGTCGTATCAGTTATTCAGAATGGGATAAACCCGGTCTTTCCGAACAACTCGCGTATATATTATAAAAGTGTTACACAAACACAACATACGCCTCATTCCAATTCATTAGTCACTAACCGTCAATTAATCGAGAGAATAATTCCCCAAATATTAACCCCGAAGGCCGAAACCAACATCAGATCAATATCCAGAAAACCATTCTGCTTGGCTAACCGACAGTTAGTTTCTAAATTTCACATTCATAGGGAAAGGTTCCCATTAATTTTATCCAAGGTAAATTCCTTGGATTTATTCTTTATTCTATTTTTGAATCTCAATTCAAACTAGTCGGAATTAGCGAACCTTACCGAAGTAATCATTGGTTTTAATTTCCCAATCCCAACCTATTCATCCTATGAAGTAAAACTGGTGATACTTCATATCTAACACCACGGTGTTATCGGTAAATTCAATTACCATTTCACGTTCAAATCTAATTAAAGATTTAACTAACGCCTGGAGCAAAACTGGTGATACTCCATTTCGATTATCTCAATCTAATTAAAGATTCATTAAAACTCCACTTAGTTTTAATCTTTAATTGGGTTAAAGAATCAGTGTCATTTAAAACACAGTTCACGATAAACCCAAAATCACATTCATTAATTATCGGGTTAAAGAACGAGTGTTATTTAAAACACTGTTCACGATAAACCCAAAAATCAATATCAATTCAATTCCAATTAAATATTATTTAATTGGTACACTTCATTAAATCTAAATAAAAAGATTTAATCTTTTCTCAACTGGGTTCAAGAACAGTGTTAGTGAAGACACCATTCACGACAAACCCAAATCACATTTGATATTCAATACAAGGCTCTGAATAGAAAATATCCCGGCTTATATTCAATATCCAATTCTGCTGCCAACAAAGATCGTATTGGAAATAACGATATATATATCTATATCTTTCAAATTTCCATAACAACATTTGTATAATCACGAAATCCAACATCGAAACATTCCGAAGAAAATTTCGATTCAAATCCATTCCAATGCAATCATTGGAAATTCTGGTTATTATCAAAACCATTTCAAATTCAATTTATTTAAAAATAAATAGAATTATAATTCTAGTTCAAAACTAGTTCATTTCGATAAAAATCTATTTTTATCTTTTCAAATATGGAGTTTTTCATCCCAATTCTTCTCAAATCATTTCTTATGATTTTACACAAATTATTACTATTTTTAATAATTTTATCAAGGCCCGTACAGTCGATTTCCATCAACGGCCATCGAACTGCACTTACAACGACCTTTTCCGAATTTGATTTGGACATAATTCCAAATCCAACCGTTAGATTTCAAATTTCTAATATTCATTAGAAAGCTCTGTTCGATACGAACCCAACGGTTCCGGTTTTAGGAGAATCCGACGGTCGGATCTCCCGTAATGTCCGTTTGAAATAAATGGTCGAAATTCACGAACTGCCGCGGCGCGGCGCGTTCTATTCGGCCATTATATTATATATATAATATATATAATATATATAATATATATTTCGCCGATTTCTATTTAAAACGAATTATATAAATAGTTTTAATTTCGTTTCAAAAGCAATTTCAACTTCCTTTTCGATTCAAATCAAAATTGAATTCTTCTTTATAAATTCGTTTTAAAATTCATTTCTATTCAATTCAAATTTCAATTCAATTTGAATTCATTTCAATTCGCTTTCAATTCAATTTGAATTCGTTTTCAATTCCTTTCGAAATCGTTTTCAATTCAATTCATTTCGAAATCGTTTTCAATTCAATTCATTTCGAAATCGTTTTCAATTCAATTCATTTCGAAATCGTTATATATTCAATTCATTTCGAAATCGTTATATATTCAATTCATTTCGAAATCGATATAAATATCGTTCACGTCGAAATGGCGTCAATCTAATCAACACGGCTTCATATATTCCTTTATTTTCAAATATTCTATTTCAAATATTTCTTTTTCAAAATAGTTGTTATTATCAAAATATTTCGTTCAACACATGACCAATCTCAATGGATGAGTACTGTCAACACATGAACTTTTATTTTATAATATTAAAGGTGCAAATTTTATTACTAAAATATTTCGTTCAACACATGACCAATCTCAATGGATGAGTACTGTCAACACATGAACTTTTATTTTATATCGATAAAGGTGTAAATTTTATTACTAAAATATTTCGTTCAACACATGACCAATCTCAATGGATGAGTACTGTCAACACATGAACTTTTATTTTATATCGATAAAGGTGTAAATTTTATTACTAAAATATTTCGTTCTTTATTACTAAAATATTTCGTTCAACACATGACCAATCTCAATGGATGAGTACTGTCAACACATGAACTTTTATTTTATATCGATAAAGGTGTAAATTTTATTACTAAAATATTTCGTTCAACACATGACCAATCTCAATGGATGAGTACTGTCAACACATGAACTTTTATTTTATAATATTCTTTATTCTTCAAATTGGAATGAGGCCCAATCAATTACCATATAAAGTTAATTATATGGGTTTTCATACAACACATGTATATCATAGCATTGAAAAATAATCAACCATCAACCAAAGTGCACTACACTGTATAAGCATCAAATATAGATATTCAACGCTTATAACAGCCTGTCAATCAATCGATCGACATATTTAATCAATCAGGATGAGTGAACTTCAAATTTCATCCCAACACCCGTGTGGGGTTTCAAACAATCAAACATAGATTTTATTTGCGCAGTTGGGCGATGTGTAAAATTTATCGACCCAATCAATGTCCTTCAAATAGGTGTACATAAACAAACCGTCTGGTTTGTAAATGAATATTTATTTATTCACATTCACGTCAAAAATTATATTTTAATGATAAAACATTTTTTTTCAACACATGAATTTCTATTCAGTTCATTTCTTCAATAAAATGATATTTTATTTTTCTAACATATTTTAGAGAATTTCGGCGGCATAACGGCACGATACTAGAAACGGGACGAGGCCTAGCCTTATCCCCGGTCTAGTGAAGGCCCACGCCATTCACACATCAATCATATCAATTCATTTCACCACACAATTCAAACCAAATAATTTAATCAACTACACAACCAAACAATCTAACAAACAAGTCATCCATGGTCTGTGGATGACGGGTGTCAGGTGCTACTAAGCACCGTCTGCATCCTAGTATATATATATAACTAGAAAATTTAAATTGAAAGGTGAGAAGTTCTCACATATAGCTATCCTAGCTCCACGGCACTTTTATTGTAGAGATCTTCGTCGTTCCCGCCTTTTTGTCACCTTCGTTGTCCGCTTTCACTACATATGTAAAAATCGAATTTTTACTTCGCTATTCCATATATAAAAATCGAATTTTTATTTCAAAGTTCAATATATAAAAATCGAATTTTTATTTCAAAGTTCAATATATAAAAATCGAATTTTTATTTCAAAGTTCAATATATAAAAAACGAATTTTTATTTCAAAGTTCAATATATAAAAAACGAATTTTTATTTCAAAGTTCAATATATAAAAAACGAATTTTTATTTCAAAGTTCAATATATAAAAATCACATTTTTATTTTGTCTACTTCCTAGTAAAGATCACATTTTTATACTCTTCATACATAAATAAAAATCACATCTTTATTTGTTCGCTTTCAATATAAATAAAAATCAAAACTTCACTTCTTTAGTCTTCTAAAAATCAGATCTTGACTATATTAAAATCATACCTTTGATTTGTATGTTATATATATAAAACATATATTTACTTCGATTTATTCTATACAAAAATAGCATTTTAAAACTCGGTATTACATATATTGAAACTGAAAATATAAAATAAATGTAAATATATGAAAACACTCACTGTTTGGAAGGGAAGGAGGGTTTTCAGTTGAGGGGGGGCCACTGGTCGGCCTGAGGTGGCGCTGGAGGAGGCGTGGGCCGACGTTCGTCGGGGTTGGGGCTCCTAGGCAGGGGATGGTGGCGGAAGGAGGTGCTGTCGAGGTCGAAGGCTGCTCTGGGCTAGGGTTGCGGTGGTCTTCGTTGATGGATCGAATGGAGGAGGCTGAAGAGGGGACAGGGGCTTCGACTGAGTGGCGGGCGACTGGGGGAGGAGGCCGACGCGAGGGTGGAGGAGCCGGGCGCGGTGTCGACGTCGAGGGGAGCGACAGGTTTTTATTTTGATTTGGGGCTGAACGATTAGGTCTAGGGGCAAATGGGGAGGGATATTTATATATAAATATTTTTGTTATTTTATTTTATTTTAATCTCCATAGTTGACTTTTCTTTCGAAGTCGAAAGGAGACCCACCGACTGTCGCCCATAGCGTTTTACCCCCATTCCGAACACAATGGGATATGTATCGCAAGCTGATTTGATCGTTTTGATAAGTTCCCTTTGAATTTACCTTTAAATCACTATATTGAATTTTAAACGTACATTTCAAATTACCGGGGTCACATACTAACTAGAAAAATTCCAGAAAAATATTTTCTAGCTTCGTATTGACGATACGGTCCTAACAAAACTAGTTTCGTCGAATTCTGAGACCGTTGGAAAAATGGCCAATTTCCAGTCGATTAAAATCAACTGAAACTGGTCAAACGCGTTTTCCTTTGCCACGCTCACATATTGATTCGAAAAATTATGAAATTTAAAACCTAGCAATAATTTGACATCACGGACCTAACAAAACTGGTTTCGTCGAAATCCGAGGTCATTTGCAAAATGTCCATTTTTAAGGGCCTGAATTCCATAGCGACTATTCATAATTTTCAACTGGACATATCTTTCGATTCCCGCTATGAAATCTTGATTTGTCGGATTCGTTGGAAAGATATCATCAATTAGATCCTATGATTTTTGGTTTCACTAAAACCAGGATTGTTTTGCACCCGGTACATTCAATTGAAGTTTGAAATCGAATTATCGAACTACCGCGCCATTTTCAATTCTATTTATAATTATATATAAATATTTATATTCGAACGACGACGTATATAATATATACGTCGGATTATATTCAAAATAAATTTCTTGTCAATATTATTTAAAATAATTCATTTTAAATATTCAAAATTCGCCAAAATTGCCAAAATAAAAATTTTAAACTGGCCCAGATTTTCGGGTTATTACAGAGGAGTGAAGGTTTTTGTAGTGTATGGGTTGGGGACGAGGCAGTCAGGTGTTTTCGGATTGTCTGGATTTGTAATTTTGGAGTGAACTGTTTGAAGTTTTTTGTTTGTAGTTGTGGTGCACAGGCAAGTGAAAGGATGGGTCTGTTTTGGTGGAATTTGAAAATAAGTTTGAATTTAAGTTAGGATTGCTTTACAGATGTGCAACTGCTAGAATCATAATTGTTTAATGTTGTGCGTTCAAATCTTGTAAACTTACTCAGGAACACTTGGTTTTACATACTTCTAAACTTCCAAAGTGAAGATAAAATTTAATTAACTAATTAAAATTTATAAAAAATGGTTTGCTTGTGTGATCTTAGTTCAAACCAGGCTAGATCAAAACCAAAGAATATTTTATCAAACCAAATATGAAAGCGGATAATATCAAATAGTAGGACTACAGCGAAAATTAATGGAATAGGTAAAAGACCTAAGTTGCGAAAAAGTTGAAGAGGCTGTAAATAAACATAGCCACTGCTGCCGAAAGCTCGAACTTCGAGAATTCAGCTACAAATAAGTCATCAGATCTCTTGATCCTGCGTCACTAATGCGTTGACCGCAATTCTGATTCACCAGAAACAGGATAATACATGAGACAGAGCGGGAATAGTCTGAACAATCAAACTAAATTGCCCCTTGATTTGTACAGCATTTTATTCATTATACCATCACTCATATTTCTACAAGATTTGACAAAGCAGATCCTGCGTCACTAATGCGTTGACCGTCACTAATGCATGAGATCTCTTGATCTCTTGATCTAGGACCGTCACTAATGCATTGAACGCAATCCTGCGTTATCAGATCTGCGTCACTAATGCACATTTTGCATAGTTTGAAGATGTTAGTGGAGGAGGAGCTTGAAATGGAGCTGGTGAATGAAGTCGTTGGTTCTAGAATGACTGGTATCGAAAGGATGCTGGAAGAATCACCCATGACTGCAGGAAAGAGAGAAAGGCTGAAGAAGAGTATTGAGTTACTCAAAGAGTCCAAGAATGTTGTGGCAAATTTGATGGACAAGATCAGTTCTACTGCTTGAGTATTCGTTTCTTTTCGGATTTTTTTGACTGCAGCTGAATTCTCGTGCCCCAAAATCTATGTACAAGCATTGTTTATGCCTTGGGGTAGAGAGAGTTCTTCCCTTTTATGGTTAAGCTATTTGGGTTTGTGTCCTTTTTTCATGCTGGTCATCAGGTAACGAAAGTATCACTGCTGTTAGTGTTATTTTTAACTGTGTTGTGATAGTCATTCCTAGTTTTAATCTTCAAGCTAGTAAATTTCATTTATAATAGGCAGATAAGGCCGTGAATTCCACCTGTTACCTACATAAGTACAATAATATCCGTACTGTAATATGAAATGTGGACTTTATATCGGCCGAAACAGGCATGTATTGCCCTAGCTGGCGTTATTTGGTTTCATGTTTGGTCCTTGGAATTGTCAAATAAATATTTGAGCCAAAACTCATAGCCTCTTAGCCATGTTTTATGATTCTTGTTAGGTACTCAGAACCTTCAAATGGGTAATTATTCACCCATATTTCTACATTCCCTTTTTTAGTCATTATACCATCACTCTTTGGGAATCGTAGTGGTTCAAGAATAGACTTGACAGTAGGGTCCTCTGGGGACTGTGTATGACAACCAAATTAGATTCATATCCCACACAAAAGTTGGATTCGAACTATATACATGCAGGCAGCTTATGTGATAAATCAATCAAAAACAGAAGATAATCGGCATAAAAAGAAAAATGCAGAAAAGATGATGGTAGTAGCAAATTTGTATGCATGACGGCATGAGGTATGACTTCAAGCATAGTATAAAAGAAGACTGAACATTGGTATAATTTGTACAACATGGCTAGACATGCATGTAATAAATTTGAGTGTATGATGTAGGCATCATACCGCATGGCCTGTAGCCATGTAGAGAGAAAGAAAATAGAGAGATAAAGAGATGAATGAATTGTACTGAATAATTCTCGTGAAGTTTGAATTGCAAAAAAGAATATTTATAGCCTTAAAACAGCGGTTGATACAAGTTGCTGTTTTGAGCTTCAAGCAACTGTACCTATTTTATTTGTTGATTATCTTATTTGGTGTTTTGTAGACGATTGCATAGGAACACATGGGAACACCATATTTTAAATGCACCATATATATCGTCATAAAGTACAATATCGTCCGAATGTTATTTGATAATTCATGACAAATATTTATTGATGATTTTTTGAATGTGTTTACAGGTAATTAGCTTTTCCGGAGTAAAGACCATCATCAACAATGGACGTGACTTAAATTGTTATATGTATTATGATATTAGTCGGTACTTAAGTAAAACTCTTTGGGAATGCTTGTGGTATGCGAACTTGTTCATTTTGTCAAACTACTATTATGTAAATGGGTATGGATAGTACTTATGTAATTAACGTGTTATCAATTATTTGAATATGTTTACTTTATGATTGGTTCATTGTTGGTTTGAATATGATAATTATATGATTGTTGTCGATTCTGGCAATACTATTACAAAGCTGGTTACTGGAAACAATGTAAGCCGACATTATATAGTAGCATTTAAAAAATGCTACAAAACAATCAATACATTTTAGCAGCGTTTTTGAAATGCTACTGAAACAAACGTAAATTATTATCTGAATTTATAGTGGCATAAAATAAATGCAACAAAAAGTTTTTAGTTACATAAAATAAACGCTAAAGAAAATCAAAGAAAGGGACCAATCAAAAACGCAACCAAAAAATGTAAGTTTTTGTTGGATTTTTTAAACGCTGCAGAAAATTTTTGATTGCTTTAGTTCGGCAGCGTTTATGGAAACACAATAGAAAAAAACAGACTTTTAGTTGCGGGACCTATAGTAACGTTCTTTAAAACGCTACTAAAGGCTTTGGTAGCATTTTTTAAACGCTGCTAAAGGCGTTTTCTGGTGTAGTGTCCGCCTTTGGTGATCTTCAGGTCGCGCACCCCTGTGGATAGACGTGCCTTCCCACGATGAAGAACTTCCCTTCAGCCACCACCACCTGAAAGTGCCTCTAGGTCCGCCACCAAGCCCAAAACCGAATCGAGCTTCACTAGAAAATACCCCAACATTGAACTTCAGATTCCAGCCACCATAGTCCATATCTGGCTGAGCACCCTAAGGCAAACTTGTAGCCCTTCCTCTTGGCTACAACTTTCCCTCAGGTGCCTCTATCAAATACTACACGGTCTGGCCACGATCATTAAAAACCAAAATCAGTTTCTAGCCATTGACCATCAATTTCTCCCAATCCATGCAACGATAGGTCTTGGAACTTTTATGGTAGGTAGAGACCATCATGATCTATAATACCCAGAAGTAGTTTGGGATAATTGTTTACGGATTGAGAGATATAAATTGTTTTGTGTTCGGGGGCTTTTTGTAAAATTACTCGAGGGGCTGCTGAGAAATTTTTGAGGAAGAAGATAAATGAGGGTTTAGGAATTGGAAAAGATGTTATATAGGGGTATGGTATGATTTTATATTAATTCTCTAGGTTACGCTGTCTTCGGTCGACAATCATCGATGCCACGACCACACATGAACTCCATTGGTGATGAAAATTGACAAGCTGCTATGTTTTGACGATACGGTCAAAACAAAACTAGTTTCGTCGAATTCCGAGTCCATTAGCTCAGAAAGCTCTGTTTCTGGCTTAAATGGCTGATCGATTCACAATTTATTGTGCACGGCCACATACGAGCTCCAAAAATTACGAAATTTTGAATTCTCACTATGTTTTTCACATAAGGCTTCAATAAAACTAATTTTGTCGAATTTGGAGATCGTTTGAAAAAATGGCCTTTTTAACTAGTCGATTAAATTTAAACCGAAATTGAAAACATGCTTTAATTTACTGTACTCAGATATTAATTCCAAAAATTATGAAATTTGGAATCTAGCTATAATTTGACATTCCGGATCCAACAAAAGTGGTTTCGTCGAAAACGGAGGTCGTTTGCAACATGGCTATTTTTAAGGGCTATAAATTATATTAATATATATATAAATTCCATAACAACTATTTTGAATTTTAAACTGGACATAACTTACAATTTATACAGTGAAATCTCAATTTCTTACATTTGTTAGAAAGAAATAGTTAAACGGATTCTAACACTTCTTGTTTCCTCCAATTCTGATTTATTTTGAATTCTGTACATTCATTTGAAATTTTAAATCGAATTTTCAAACTACCACGCCATTTCAAATTAAATTTATAATTAATATAAATATATGCATTCTAACTTCGATTTAAATAAATTTAATCGTTATTATTTAAAATAAATCATTTTAAATATTCAAAATCCATTAAAATAACTAAAATAAAAATTTTAAATTAGTTAAGAAATTCTGGGTTGCTATAGCCATGATCCCAAACTATAATAAAATTGATAAGTTGACTTATTTTTTAAAATTCCAAAAACGCTGATATAGGATGTAAATTATGTTGAACAAAAAGTTGATTATTTTCCAAAATAAAAATTTCAGAAATATTCTATAATTAAATAAAAAATACGTCTCAAAAATTTTGTCTAAATTTGAAACCAACAATTTATTATAATAAATAAATCGTTATGGCTTATAAACGATTCCATAGAGACTTCCTAAAAAATTAATTTGGACATGACTTACAATCTATAGGACGAAATCTCAATTTTTCACTTCCATTGGAAAAATAAGTTCAATAGATTCGAACATTTCTTGTTTTTAAGAAATCCAACTTATAGCGAACCTTGATTTATTTGAAGTTCAAAACGTAATATTACGAACTACCGCGATATTACGAGTTCGTTTTAAATTATATTATAATTAATATTTTCAAACATTGTTTATTAAATAAATTTGTTATAAAAATTCGATTCAAACTGAATTAAATTTCTTATATTATCAAATCCATATAATATTCCAAATTCAACTAGTTTCAATTATTTCAGAATTACATTTTATTATCCCATTATCTGAATTAATTAGATAATAAAAATTATTTATTTCAAATGGTTTAAATTACCAAGCCGTTAATTGAATAATTGAATAAATTAATTATTCAGTCGCCTAAAAATCCGGGTCATTACAATTCTTCCCCCTTAAAAGAATTTCGTCCCTGAAATTACTAAGGTTGGGAAAATGTTATAAACCCTATTAACTAGGGTAAAAAAATTATCTTACTTTTTAACTTCAGTTTGAACTAAACCAATTAATTTCAACTAAAATATTAATTCCTTCTTACTAACGAATATTTTCAAAAATTCTGAAAATTTTCTAACACCTTAAATTTCTCGAAAATTTTGCAAATGTATCCTTTGTATGGCTCAATCAGTTGAACTACAACTCGCCTCTCTAGGCCTTCTCCAATCCAAAAGAAAATCAAACAGCCAAGCGACTTGCCAAATAGGGTCATAAATCTCATACTCATATAAAATATAAAATTGTACCTTTTTGTTGGGCTTCCAAATCTATCTCTTCCATTAGTTACCAAATCAGCATATACAAATGCATTTCTAATTTATCTCTAATCAGCTTATCATCAAATTCAATCATTCTCTTATAACCAAGCCAAATTCCATTTCAACTCTAATTTCCAATCTTGATTCCAAATTCTTAACTTACTAATCCAATTTACTTAACCTCATCAAGTTCCATTACGACATTCCATTAACTAATTTATTTCTCAAATCAGATATCTTTAAATAAAAATTATAATCTGATTTTATTTCAATATCATTTTCATCCAATTTAATTTGCACTTAACTGGTTTCAGTTAAATTTTTACTTAATTTTTTTTAGTTTAAACAATTTCTTCCTGGGAGGTTTCAAACAACTTCGCTTTTCTAAAATCAAATATTTCCTTTCGGAATTCAAAACATCTTGTTTTCTCAAAATATTCAAAAACACTAATTTTGGTAGTAATCCATCATTTAGAAATTCGAAAATAAACACTGATGATGTGGCCAACATCATCAAGATTATTTTCCGACAACCGAAGTGAGTTCAATCCTATATCACTTTCAAACTCATTCTTAAACACTTCCATTTTGAAACTTACTTCAATATATCTTTCAAAATGCTTGCAAAATATGTCCAAATTCTCCCAAGATCTTAAAATTTCCATATTCTAAATTAAATCCAGATTTGTTCATTTCACAACACTTATACGAATTTTAATAAGCTATTTACAATCATCTTAATTATAATCTTATTCGATTATAATAACAACCAATACATCCAATATATTATAATAATTCCAATATCAATCATTCTTTTATATCAAAATTTGTTTAAGGCAAAATTATTTCATTTACCCTCCTTACAAAACATACTACATCGGTTCATCGTATTCAAGTGTTTGGAAACCCCTATCGATGCAGTGGATCATTCCGATCGATTAGAATTCATATGCCACTCAACCAATAAATCTCTACAATATAAACCCATTTTTATACAATCTAAAAATATGCTCTCTCGTATATATACACTCAGCTAAATCTAGGATATTTCTAATCCCATGTCTATTGAGTTACGCCACAGAGCCAAGGTTAGCACTCGACCTTACTCTAATGCCACTGTAACGAACCAACAGATTCTCGATCTTGATCATCGACACTAATATCACGTCAACTAATTAAGCACTAGAAATTTACATGATCTCTAACAGAAAGAAGATAGAGGGTGAGAATAGAAAGAAAGAAAGCTAGAATAGAAGAAAAAGAAGAACATAAATACAATAACATCAAAGTAAACACGAATCTCACATCTGAACAAATAAAATATATTATATAACATAGCGTTGAAATACAAATATGTACTTGTATATACATACCATTATCAGAGTACAACACTTACAACACAACGGAAATAACCAATAGCTATAAAATTCTGAAGCCTTCTGCTCCGAGCCCTTCCAAGTATATATGTAAAATCTCGACTGCTTGACTGCCCGTACAAACTTGGGCACCCAAGATTTTAGGCTAAAATGAAACAAAATAAACTCTGGGTCAATCATGAGACTGGTGTGAGTAAAAACTAACCATTTGGTTTAAATTTTTAAAAAATCTTTTAAAAGAAAAGATAATTGTAAGACCGATCCACACTTTAACATGGATGGTTTTTACCTTATGATAACCCAAAACATTCTTTGAAATCAACACTATTCAGATACTATAATCATGTCTAAATCAAATAAATAGCAATCTAGCGAAACTCTTACATCTAACGCTCCACATACATAATATAAAATCAAAAACCACGGGTGCTTATTGGGAAATGTATTTCCAACTATGACAAGTTATGGAAACACCTTCCTATAGTGTATCTCTAAAGGGGAATACACTGGGTTCTACAAGAACAATATAACGACCCTAACTTTCTAATTCCTCCACAATATCCGTATAATCACGGAATGCAATATCGAAATATTCCGAAGACAATTTCGATTCAAATCTATTCCAATTCATATACTGGAAATTCTGGTTATTTTTAAAACCATTTCAAATCCAATTTATTTGTTTAAAAGTATTGGATTATATCTAGTTCATAACTAGTTCATTTCGATAAAAATATTTTTTATCTTTACAAACTTGGAATTTTTCATCCCAATTCTTTCCAAATCATTTATTATTATTTTACATAAATTATTGATATTTTTAATAATTTTATTAAGGCCCTTTCAATCGATTTTCATAAACGGTAATCGAACTGCACTTACAGTGACCTTTTCCAAATTTGATTTGGACATAATTCTAAATCCATCCATTAGATTTCAAATCTTTATATTCGTTGGAAAGCTCTTTTCGATACGAACCCAACGGTTCCAATTTTAGGAGAATCCGACGGTCGGATCTCCCGTAATGTCCATTCGAAGTCAATGATCGAAATTCGCGAACTGCCATGGCGCGGCGCATTTTGTTCAGGCCATTAGATATATATAATATAAATATTATATATATTTCATCAATTTACATTTAAAACATATTTTATAAATCGTTTTAAATTCGTTTTCAAAATGATTTCAACTTCATATTCAATTTTATATCAAAATTGAATATTACATATCATTAATATATAAATGATAATATTTTCAAAACGTTAGATTTTGAAATCACTTCCATTTCGATATTCATTATAAAAATGAATAAAATCAATATAAATATCGTTCATGTCTAAATGGCATTAATCCAATCAACACAGCTTCACACATTTAAATATTTTTGTGTCCATACCAAATCGGACATCAAAATCATATTTTAATCCATTACTGAATATTATTTCAAAAATATTAGTTATTTTAAAATATTCATTACTTGTCCTTTCAAAATATTCATTAATTTAAAATATCCATTCTTTCCTAATTGGAATCAGACATAGTTAATTACCGTATAATTTTATTTATATGGATTTCATACACATATATACACTACAATAATCAAACGCAGTCAACCATCATCCAGAGTGCATTACAAAACTGTATAAGCGTTAAATATAAATAATTAACGCTTACAACAGTCTGTCAACCCATCGATTGACATACAACAAAATATTGCGATTATTGCAAGTCCAGTATCATCCCAATACCCGTATGGGGTTTTCAAATTACAAACACTGATTATTATTTGTGCAGCTGTGCGATGTATAAAATATGTCATCCCAATCAATATCAATAAAATGTGTGTACATAAATAAATCATCCGATTTGTAAATGAATATTTATTTTATTCATATACATGTTAAAAAAAATATTTTTAACTATAAAATATTTATTTCAACACATGAATATTTTATTCAGTTCATTTATACAATAAAAATGATATTTTTATTGTTCTGATATTTTCAGAAAATTTCGGCAGCATAACGGCGCGATACTAGAACCGGAATAAGGTCTAGCTTTATCCCGCGCCTAATAATGGCTCGCGCCATGTACATACCAATTCTAATCAATTCATTTCATTTCCCATACCCAATTCAGCCAAATAATCCAATCAACCAAACAACTAATTAAACATGGTTTCAAATAAAGGTGTCGGATGCTACTAAGCACCGTCTGCATCCTAGTATATATTTTTAACTAGAAAATAAATTAAAGTGAGAAGTTCTCACCTTTGGGTTCCACTCCTCCAGTTCTATTTTTGAATTTCTGAACCGTTTGGTTTTCCCTTAATGTCAACGCAATCCTTTTTCACGCTGTTCATAGTAAAAATCACATTTTTAACATGATGTTTATACATTAAAAATCATATTTTTAAACCACTACTTCACATATAAAAATCCAATTTTTATATCGTTACTCATATAACAAAATTATATTTTTATTGCGCCATTCAAATAAATGAAAAGTCATATTTTTAATATGATAATTATACATTGAAAATCATATTTTTATCTCTTCGCTATATACATAAAAATCAGATTTTTAATTCTCTACATATATAAAAATAATATTTTTAATTCGCTACTTATATAAAAATAATATTTTTATATTATGAAAAATTATATCTTTTCCTTTTTTAAAAATTTAATCTTTTTCATTTTAAAAATCTAACCTCTTTCATTTTAAAATCATACTTTAAACAAATAAAAATCAATTCTTTAAACAAATAAAAATCTATTCTTTTTGTTTATAAAAATCTATTCTTTTCAAATTAATATATATATATATATATTTATTTTAAAATAATTATATTATTCTGAAATCAGATTTTAAAAACTATGTTTTAATATATAACTAAAAAGAAAAAGGAATAAAACAAGTAAAGGAATAAATAAATGATAAAAACTTACTGTTGTTTGTTGGACTGAGGGGCTTTCACGTCGTTGGAGGCGAAGGGGAGGTACGGTGGCGGTGAACGGCGCGTTGAGGGTGGGCGGTGGCGGTTTGGTGTCAACGGCGGTGGTCTTCAGGGATTTGGTGGGAAATCAAATGGAGATAGAGGAGGAGAAGAGAGAGAGGGAAGGGGTGGTGGCGCCGGAGGTGCAGCGTCGCTTCCTCCCCCCCAGTCGTTCTTTGTTCTTTTTAATATCTGATATCGGGGAGAGAGAAGAGGGAAAGGGGGCATATATTTTAATTTTTTTTCATTTTATTCTCCAAAATGTTGACTTTCTATTTGAACCCCAAACGAGACCCAACGATTGTCGCCCCTAGCTAATTAGCCCCATTCCAAACACAATGGGATATGTTTCGAAAGCCAACTCGACTTTTTCAATCAGTTTTCATTAAATTTAAAATATAAATCATTATATTTTAAATTCAAGCGCACATTTTATTTTACCGGGCCCACATGCTGACTCCAAAAATTCCCGATAAATAAATCTAGCTATGTGTTGACGATAAGGTCCTAACAAAACTAATTTCGTTAAATTTGGAGACCGTTTGAAAAACGGTCATTTTTCAGTCAATTAAATTCAAAATGAATTAACTAAACACGTTTAAATTCACCATGTCCACATATTGATTCCAAAAATTATGAAAATTGGAATCTAGCAATAATTTGACAATCCGGATCCAACAAAAGTGGTCTCATTGAAAACGAAGGTCATTTGCAAAATAGCCATCTTTAAGGGCTATATTTCCATAACGACTATTCTGAATTTTCAACTGGACATAACTTTTTATTCCCGCTATGAATTCTGGATTTTTCTCATTCGTTGGAAAGATATTTTCAAACAGATTCAAATATTTCAGGTTAAATCCGGTTTATTTTGAATCCTGTACATTCAATTGAAATTTGAAATCGAATTTTCAAACTACCACGCCATTTCCAATTCCTTTTATAATTAAAATAAATATTTATATTCTAATTTCGATTTAAATAAATTCATACGTTCTAATTCTATTCAAAATAAATTTCTAGTCATTATTATTTAAAATAAATCATTGTAAATATTCAAAATTAATTAAAATGGCCAAAATAAAAAAATTAATTGGTTCTGATTTTCTGGGTTGTTGCAATCTCCCCCGCTTAAAATCTTTTCGTCCTCGAAAAGGAACGGATCTGAAAGTTGTTTAACTAACCAACTCAACTTTTAGTTTGGCTTTCATTCTTCAACTTTTTAGTTTCTAAGAATTTTCCAACTCTTCAAAAATTTGGCTAACACCCTAAATTTTTGAAAAATTTCGCCATAACCTCCTTTATACGGGGAGACATTTAAAACCTAAACTAGCCACGCAGGGCCCTCATCATCCACAAAGAAAAAGAAAAAGCCAAGCAGCTAGCTAATCGGCTCATAAAATCACCAAAACCCAATAAATTTGTAATCATGTACCTGTCAAGCATACAATTTTATTCCTCTTCTCTAGCCTCCTTGCTTTGACCTATTCAATGTTTATACATGTATAGGCATGCAATTGCAATCAATTTTCAATTCAGTTCAATATTTGACTCAAGCTATTGGTTCAAAATTTTTAATTAATTAAACCAATAATCAAACAACACAGTCAACAATCAATTAGTTGATTATCGTTTCAAGCACATAGCTTTATATATATATATATCCATTTTTGATGCCAAGTCACAACAATAGACCTATCTATGTTTTGGTTCTCACACCAGTTAATTGGAAATATATAAATATCTCACTTTCGAAGCTCGAAAATAAATGCTGATGATGCTGCGCGATCATCAGAATCATGTTCGGGCGACTAGAGTGTGATTCAATATCTATCCAGTATATTTGATACTTCGAATATATGTTCATGATGCCTATATGCAAAATCTCATATAATCGATTATCCAAATTCAATATAAAATAAGTATTCAAATACATATAAATGGTTTAAATTTTCAAAACAAAATTTGTTTTTATAATCAATACTCTTCTAACTCGTTGTAGGATACTACTACTGGTCCTATCTCTAACGAGTCATTCTTATTGGATATCACTAATCCAATCTCTGATGAAGTCTTTCGTTTGGTTCTAATGTGTCTTGTTCTCGAGCTCTGTAAAACCAAAGCTCTGATACCAAACTATAACGACCTGAACTTCCAAATTCCTCCACAATATCTGTATAATCACGGAATCCAATATCGAAATATTCCGAAGATAATTTTGATTCAAATCCATTCCAATTCATATATTGGAAATTCTGGTTATTTTTAAAACCATTTCAAATCCAATTTATTTGTTTAAAAATATTGAATTAGAATTCTAGTTCATAACTAGTTCATTTTGATAAAAATATATTTTTGTCTTTATAAACGTGGAATTTTTCATCCTAATTCTTTCCAAATCATTTATTATGATTTTACACAAATTATTGATATTTTTAATAATTTTATTAAGGCCCTTTCAGTCGATTTCCATAAACGGTCATCGAACTGCACTTACAACGACCTTTTCCAAATTTGATTTGGACATATTTCCAAATCCAACCATTAGATTTCAAATCTCTTATATTCCTTGGAAAGCTCTTTTCGATATGAACCCAACGGTTCCGGTTATAGGAGAATCCGACGGTCGGATCTCCCATAATGTCCATTCGAAGTCAATGGTCGAAATTTGCGAACTGCTGCAGTGCGGCGCACTCTATTCTGGCCATTAAATATATAATATATATTATATATATTTCATCGATTTCCATTTAAAACATATTTTATAAATCGTTTTAAATTAAAACGATTTCAACTTCATATTCAATTTTGAATCAAAATTGAATATTCCATATCATTAATATATAAATGATAATATTTTCAAAACATTAGATTTTGAAATCACTTCCATTTCGATATTCATTATAAAAATGAATAAAATCGATATAAATATCGTTCACGTCTAAATGGCTTTAATCTAATCAACACGACATCATATATTTAAATATTTTCGTGTCCATCCCAAATCGGACATCAAAATCATATTTTGATCCAAAAATGAATATTATTTCAAAATATTATTTATTTTAAAATATGCATTACTCGTCGTTTCAAAATATTCGTTAATTTAAAATATTCATTCTTTCCGAATTAGAATCAGACACAGTCAATTACCATATAATTTTATTTATATGGATTTCATACACACATGTACACTATAATAATCAAACACAATCAACCCTCATCCAGAGTGCATTACACAATTGTATAAGCATTAAATATAAATAACTAACGCTTACAACAGTCTGTCAACCCATCGATTGACATACAACTAAATATTGGGATTAGTGTATGTCCAATATTGTAACACCCCACCTCCGTTAAGGTCACTCACAAAGGGAATGCCTTAACTTTGGTGGAGCATTTTAGTAAACAGAACAAAAAATTTCAAGACGGATAAACAATACTTGAGAAATTATAACTTTATTAAAGCGGAAAACAGAAATCAGTTTGGTTACATCTTTACCAAAAACTCAAGTACATAAATATCAGTCTTGTTCAGAAAATCATCAGAGTACAAAACTTTAAAATCATAATCCCCACAGAAGCTGCCATAAGGAGTCAAGCCATACTTTAAGCACTCTAAGTACTTCAAGCAAAAGAAATCCAGGTCAAGCTAAAGTGTTCCCTCCTTGGAAAACCTAGGGGGGAAACGGAAGAAAAAGGGGCAAAAACAAGCAAGGTCAGACATAAAGTCTGGCAAGTCCAGTGACTTTCAGCATATGAACAGATAATAATAATTATGACATGAAAATAAGCTGGATAAGAGATAACGGTAACAGGAGCAGCAGATGTACTTAGGTTAAACAGAAGAAACAGAATAATATTACTTTTCATTTCTCTGCACTAATACTAGTATAACAGGATTAGGTGTCACCCTAATGTCTAAACTGAAGCAGAAATGGGAACAGAATAATTTCCACAGAAGAGAATGCTAGTAATGGGCTTTTACCACCCCAACAGAAACAAACAGAAACATAATGCTAATAATGGGCCTTTACCATCCGAACAGAAATAGAAAAAAAACAGAATGCTAATAATGGGTCTTTGCCACCCGAACAGAAAGTACTAAAACAGATTAATCCCTACGGAAACAGAATGTAGAATCAGGTGTACACTAGTAAATGGGCCTTTACGACCCGAACAGACGGTACCACATAAAAACAGACAGGTGTTGCCACCCAACAGAAACAGACAGAACTAAGTGTACCCTAAAACCCTACCCTGAGCGATCGGCTCCCTAATACATACATACCCTGTGTCGGCCCCACACTTGGGTGTATCACTCCCTAAAGTGACAACCAATTGGCACAGAGCTATTTACAGATGTTACAGCGTCTTACATCCTCAGAGGCAGACCGGGATCCATGCACGCGCATGACCCGGTTGGAACGCACCATCAACACCCCTCGCCATTATCAGAATGAACCGCTTATAATTAGTTCAGTAAGCGTGCCCGGACCCTACCTACTGTTGGGTCAAAGTTTTGATACCAGAAAGGTTTACTGACTAATATGGGTTCCAAACAACAGATGACACAAGTAATTTCCCTCCTAACCTTGTGTCCCCAGACTAACAGATTTCAGATTAACTTGTTTACAAGTTCAGACATATAGAGTTCAGATCAACTAGTTCACAAATCAGACAAGCTTTCAGACTAATGGATCAGATATACGGATTTAACAGATTTACAGATTTGTCTAACTTTGTAATTGAGCCTACAGATTCACGAAACGGGTTTGTTAAATTCATTATTCAAAATGGTTTAACCCTATCCACCCAACACGTTTTAGACATCATATTTATCCCAGATTTGTATCAATTAAAAATTAACGCGCATGCCTCTCACCTTAGACTAACAGTTTGCGACCACTGGTTAGGCCGGTTGGTTCCGTGCAGGTTTCTGCCGCAAACTGAGTCTAACCTTGGGTTTTGAAGCACGTTATGACTTACTTCTCACATTAGAACCTATTGTTTGCGGCCACTGGATGTGTCGGGCGGTTCAGGGCAGAATTACGCCGCAAACTCATTCTAACCTCGAGTTATCCATGTTTCATGTTTAGCCAATGCATTCATTCACAGATTGTGCTAATATCAGACTAATCATGCTAATTTAACAAATTAACTTCTGTACGAGTTACAGCAGATTATTCGAGGTTCTATTAACAAGTTTTGCTCAATTTTAAATCGAGCCTACAGATTTACATACTTCAAACTTCAGTATTTCAGTTCCAACAGATTACGCCATTCAACAGACTAAACAGATAACAGATCTTGCAGATTAGGTGATTTAGCAGGTCTAGCAGATAAGGAAATTTTAACATAATTAGTAGATTAGGCAATATGAAAGAACTAGCTGATTAGGCAATATAACAGATTTAATCATTCCTTAAAGTTTCATTGACATATCTTGCCTAATTATAAATTTAGCCTAAACTTACATGCCCAAATCAAGGTCATAATTCATAATACAATATATGCCCCAAATTTTAGCCTTAATATTCCCATTTACAGTTCATGTCAAAACTAATTTTAATATTCTAGTTTACCATTTATGTCCAGGACTAATACACATGTAAATTATTATCTATTATAGCCAATTCAGATTATGCCAGCATATTTGCTATGCCAAATTAACTTAATTAAGCTACGCCCAATCCCCGTATAACATGTTTTCCCCAAGTTCTCTAAATACTCTTGAAATGACCCTATAGGCTCGATGTCCATAACAGTAAATGGGAATAAACTAGCAAAGTTACATACAAAATATGAGATCTAACATCATCAAGGGAATAGGCATAAGAAACTAACTACAATAGTTATAGGCAACTAACCACAATAGTCATGGGCGACTAATTACAACAGTTTCTTATTCAATGTCATAGGCAATAGTCTAATAGTCATGAATCATAGTCATAGGCAATAGTCTCATAGGCGTGAATTATAGTCATAGGCAATAGTCTCATAGGCAACAGTTTCATGTCCAATTATGCATTATTCATTATTTGTCCCAAAATTTAGCATTCGTGCGTTAATCTCTTATGAGATTCGGCGCAGGCTCGTAGTAGCCTGGCTATAGAACAGAAAGAAGAAAGAGGTACAGAATAGTCACAGAAAAACTGATCTGACAGATAAGAATATACATAACCTCAGATTCAGATTTATAATCATGCCAAAACCATAATTAAAGTTTATATCGAAAAATAACTGTACTTTCCTTCCATGGTTTTAAGAAAGGATAATAAACTGTTGTTGATGCAGAAATGCTGAATTATTCCTCTTTAATTGTTGTTGTAGCTCTTAACTTTGATTTGAGATTTGATTTAGCTTTTGATTCTATTAAGGTTGGAAGAGGATGCATCAGTCCAAGTTTTGATTCCAGCAGAGTAGCGACACCATTTTTTTGTTTTTAATTAGAACAGTGGCAGAATATAGACAAAATGATATTGTGTAGAGAAGATGAGGCTGGGGGGCTGTTTATATAGGATTAGGCGGACGAATCTAGACAGAAAACGAGATCGGATACATCAGAATGAACCAGGTTCAAAAACTGGGTTTCGGGAGCAGGTCGACCCCCAGGTCGACTCCCCAGTCGACCTGGTCATGGGGGGTCGACTCCCCAGTCGACCTTGGTATATGGGTGGGAATTTTCCCACCAGCCTTCTCTGGGTTTGAATTTCGAATTTCTGGCTTTATTTCCGAGCTGTTTTATTTTATTTAAATTCCTAAAACTTTGGGGGGTCATAACTTGGTCATACGGACTTCTTTTTTCGAAAACTCGGACTTGTTTTCATGCTGAATTTCGAGACGAACGCAATGGCGCAACCCATTTCCCTTGATTCTTATTTTAAAAATTAATTATTCTCTGATTTGTTACTTATATGTTCATAGAAAATATGGGGTGTTACATTCTCCCCTCCTTAAAGGATTTTGTCCCCGAAATCTTCAAGTTAAGAGGAATGTGTCCTACCATCCAGTCATCCATCTACTCAACCATCATCCACAAGCATCCATTGTCCTTAGAAAACATCTAATGTTGTATGATCATATGCAAAAGTGTGTGTATATGTTCCTTATCTAATGCAAAGATCAGGCGGTCCACTGATTCAGTTGACCTCCTTAATGCGAACTATGTCAGTGTCATGAGTCCAACATGTATGCAATCTTCCTATTTGATACATATTATTCTTATATGAGTGACAACCATTCATTCATATGCAACATCCATGTGATGAGTCAATCATTTTGCATCCACAAAAATTGAAAATGCTCACACATCCATATGCAGTATGAGAGTGTTTTCGAGCCGATCTTGTGCCTAGTGTGTGTATATGCATCCACGAGTAACCACTAGCAACCACTTGCATCCACTTGCAACCATCAAACATAACATGTCTCAAACACATGTTTATATCCATTAGTTTCTACCTAAAGTTCGAAGATTCGATCGATAGGATACAGTCGAGTGATGGGAGCGAGTGCAGATAAACAAAAACTTGGTTTCCATTAGACCTTGGTTGAGAGACAAATTCCCCTAAGTATCAACCGCGAAGATCGAAATCAACATCAGATTGACACCCAGAGGATTACCCTCCTTAGACAATGTCAAAACTGGAAATCTCAACCTTATCAGAAATATTCAGATATTTACAGTTTACCAGTACAGATAAGATTACTAAATGATTCTTAGGGAACTAAGCATGATAAAAACCCAGAATGTATGCGTCATAGTCAACTTAACGCTCAACACAGATACCGAACTTATCACAATTGGATGAGTCATAACCCTTATGGGTCTGAGTCTACATCGGAATAAGAAACAATACTAGTATTCAAGTGCAGAGTATCGATTACAGAATCGAAATGCCAGAATCAGAAAAGAGTTTTAACTCAAAAATCAGATAAAGAAATTAAACCTCCTACAGATTGTCTTCCTATTTCTATCCTATCCACTAGCCTCGAGATTGTTCGCCTGCCCTCCAGAAGTTGGCCCTGCCCTCTGCCTTTCCCCCGTTTCTTCGGGCAGACCCTAGTGAAGTGTCCCATCTCACCACAGTTGAAGCAAGTGCCCTTTCTTTTTCTGCAATCCTTGTTTAGATGAATCGAGCTTCCACAAGTAAAGTACTTTTTCTCCTTCTTATCTTCAGACTTTTCATCCTTCTTTTGTTTTACCTTTTTGGGGCATGCTTTCTTGTTCTGTGGTTCTTCCTTCTTTGCCTCTTTCTTGTCGTTGTCTTCCTCGTGCAGTAGTGCCGTGTCCACCAATCTCTCGTAAGTCGATCCCATGGGTCATGGCTAGGCTATGCAGTGGCTCGTTCAATCCTTTAACAAAGCGGAGAGCCTTTTTATGCTGGGTGTTGACTAAATCTAGTCCGAACCTAGCCAGTTGGTAGAACTGATTGACGTATTCCCTGACCATCATACTTCCTTGCTTAAGAGATAAGAACTTTTCCAGTTGTAGACTTCATTCAGCTTGCGAGAGGAATTTCGTCTCAAACCTTGTTCTGAAATCCATTCATGTTTCAACCGGCCTCTCGGCGTTAGTGACTTCCCACCAATAAGAAGCTTCGTCCTTGAGCAAACATACTGCCAATTGTACCTTCTACCGACCGTCCACCTCGAAAATAACGAACAGATCCTCAGTTTCTTTGAGCCAGTTCCTTGCTTCTATGAATGATTCAGTTCCCTTGAAATCCTTTCCACCCATGGCCCTAAAATCTTTACAGATCTTTGCAAAAGCAATTGCACGAGGAGGGGGCGGAGGAGGAGGAATTGCTGCAGCTAGAGGAGGAATATCTGCTGGGCCTGCATCGTTGGCCCTAGTCTCTAAGTACCTCCTGAACCAGCCAGGTATTGGCACGCCCTCTGGAAAGTTAAGATTCCCAGACATGCTGGAATGAAAGAAAAAGATTTAAAACGGAGAACGGAAAAGATAGATATATAGCTTTTTGGGGATTATGTTTTTCAAAATAAACATTATTTTTGAAAATACTTCCTTTTAAAACCTTTTTGAAAATAGTTTTCAAAAACTTTACCCAATCTGGTAACCTTCAGCTCTGATACCAAGTGTAACACCCCACCTCCGTTAAGGTCACTCACAAAGGGAATGCCTTAACTTTGGTGGAGCATTTTAGTAAACAGAACAGAAAATTTCAAGACAGATAAAAAATACTTGAGAAATTATAAATTTATTACAGCGGAAAACAGAAATCAGTTTGGTTGCATCTTTACCAAAAACTCAAGTACATAAATATCAGTCTTGTTCAGAAAATCATCAGAGTACAAAACTTTAAAATCATAATCCCCACAGAAGCTGCCGTAAGGAGTCAAGCCATAGTTTAAGCACTCTAAGTACTTCAAGCAGAAGAAATCCAGGTCAAGCTAAAGTGTTCCCTCCTTGGAAAACCTGGGGGGAAACGGAAGAAAAAGGGGCGAAAACAAGCAAGGTCAGACATAAAGTCTGGCAAGTCCTGTGACTTTCAGCATATGAACAGATAATAATAATTATGACATGAAAATAAGCTGGATAAGAGATAACAATAACAGGAGCAGCAGATGTACTTAGGTTAAACAGAAGAAACAAAATAATATTACTTTTCATTTCTCTGCACTAATACTAGTATAACAGGATTAGGTGTCACCCTAATGTCTAAACTGAAGCAGAAACGGGAACAGAATAATTTCCACAGAAGAGAATGCTAGTAATGGTCTTTTACCACCCCAACAGAAACAGACAGAAACAGAATGCTAATAATGGGCCTTTACCACCCGAACAGAAACAGAGAGAAACAAAATGCTAATAATGGGCCTTTGCCACCCGAACAGAAAGTACAGAAACAGATTAATCCCTACGGAAACAGAATGTAGAATTAGGTGTACACTAGTAAATGGGCTTTACCACCCGAACAGACGGTACCACATAGAAACAGACAGGTGTTGCCACCCAACAGAAACAGACGGTACCAACAAAAACAGACAGATCTAAGTGTACCCTAAAACCCTACCCCAAGCGATCAGCTCCCTAATACATAAATACCCTATGTCGGCCCCACAGTAGGGTGTATCACTCCCTAAAATGACAACCAATTGGCACAGACCTATTTATAGATGTCACGGCGTCTTACATCCTCAGAGTAGACCGGGATCCATGCACGCACATGACCCGGTTAGAACGCACCATCAACACCCCTTGCCATTATCAGAATGAACTGCTTATAATTAGTTTAGTAAGCGTGCCTGGACCCTACCTACTGTTGGGTCAAAGTTTTGATACCAGAAAGGGTTGCTGACTAATATGGGTTCCAAACAACAGATGACACAAGTAAATTCCCTCCTAATCTTGTGTCCTCAGACTAACAGATTTCAAATTAGTTGTTTACAAGTTCAGACATACAGAGTTCAGATCAACTAGTGTAACGACCTAGAAAATCTGAACCAATTTAAAAACTTTAAATTGACTAAAATAATGGATTTTAAATATTCAAAATAAATATTTTAAATAATAGCAATGAAAAGTGAGTTTGAATCGATGCTTGAAAACGAATATAATTAATTCTAATTATAAACAAGGCCTGAAATGGCGCTGCAGTTTCAAAAATTGAATTGAAACTTTGTCGGACTGTACCGGGTGCAAAACAAAACGGATTTAAGTGAAACCAAAAATATTTAAATCTGTTAGTGAATACCTTTCTAACGAATCTGAAAAATCGAAGTTTCATAGCGGAAAGCAAAAGTTATGGCCAAATGAATGTTCAGAAAGGTCGCTATGGAATTTATATAGCCCGTGAAATTGGCCATTTTGCAAACGACCTCGGAATTCGACGAAACCACTTTTGTTAGATCCGGGATGTGAAGTTATTGCTAGGTTTCAAATTTCATAATTTGTGAAGCTAATATGTGAACGTGGCAAAGGAAAATGTGTTTTGTTCAATTACAGTTAAATTGGATCGACCAGAAATGGGACTTTTTGCAAACGGGCTCAGAATTCGACGAAACTAGTTTTGTTGGGACCGTACCGTCAAAACATAGCCACATTTATTTTTCTGGAATTTTTCGAATCAGTTTGTGGCCTTGGAAAATTGAAATGTACGTTCAAATCAAATATTGAATGTTCTATATTTTAATTTGAAGGAAAACTGACTGAAACAGTCGAATAGGCCTTCGAAACATATCCCATTGTGTTCGGAATGGGGGTAACTAGCTAGTGGTGACAATCGTTGGGTTTGATTTCGAGTTCGTTTGAGAAAACGCTATTTTAAAAATTAAATAAACCATCGCCCAATCAGAAATTTCTATTCATTAATTTAAAAATAAAAAAAACCTTTCTCTCTCCCCGTAACAGCCGATCAACGGCGAAACCCATTCCCTCCATTCCCGTCCACTTTTCGACCAAACCAGGCAAAATTAGCCCCTCCTCCAGTTGAAGATTTTGAAGAGCTCGAGAAGATCTTCAAATCCATATATAGTTTGAATTTTTTCGTTCAACATTCAAGGAGATATCAAGCTCGAAAGCTTCGAGCTTCCAACCGCCCCCGCACCCTCCTCCGGCCGTCGAACTGGCCAACTCCCCCCGGCGCTTGAGCGCCTCTCCTCCCCCTTCGACACTGCATAGCCCGATCGAGCTATCGATTCACGGATTTCACGAAATCGCATGATCTAGTTTTGAACATTTCAGAAAGTTATACGGCTATTTTTATTTTAACTATATTATAGCAGTTTAAAGCGCTACGGTTTTTGATTTCACTGTAAAAATCATATCTTTTTCGTTTCTTGACGAAATTCAGTGAAACAAGAGACAGTGGACTCATGTGGACGTCTTTTACATTCTAGAAGAGACCGCATATTTTTCTGAGCCTTCTGCTATTTTGGGTGGAGTGGAACCCAATGTGAGATTTCTAATTTATAAACGATATGGAAAACGACGATGTATAAATTATATAGTTGATGTATGAGTTATATAAGCGTTGTACACCCCTTTTATAAGCGTTGTATAAGTTGTACGTTCGATGTATAAGTTATATATGCATTGTAGAAATTATATATGTGTTGAAATAGAAGTGAATTGCTATACATATATATATATATATATACATATATATATATATACACACGCCCCTCGTCCACAAACCATGGACGATATTTACTGGTTGTGATTGGTGTGAAAATTGATTGATAGCGAATGGTTGATTGGAATTATTTGTGGTTGACATTGATTGATTGTGGTTGAAAAATAACCGTTTGTGGTTGAGAAATATTTGGTTGAAACTACATAGGATTAGTTTGTGGAAATGAAATAAATATACATGCCTCCTACGTGCGAACTAGATGCATGATCCCCATTGTCAAAAACCGCGAGGTTTTAAGGTAGAGCAAGGAGCCGTACTAGGGACGGTCCCAGTTTTAACTACCCTGCCGTTATGCTGCCGAAATTTTGAATAATATTCATGTGTTTGAATTATTTTCATTTGTTGAAACTATATTTATTCGTTAAATAGAAAACCTTCATGTGTTGAATTGATATTCATTTGTTGAATTGAAATTCATGTGTTGAATGGTATTCATGTTTTAAATATAAAAATCACATTTTTATCTATATATAAACTATAGAAAACCTTCATGTGTTGAATCGAAATTCATTCGTTGAATTGAAATTCATGTGTTGAATGGTATTCATATTTTGAAAGAAATTGTTTTATAATAAAAATCTCATTTTCAACATCAATATGAAATGTATAAAATCATCTTGTTTTGAAATAAATTAATAGTGTTTTGAAATAAATTGCTTAAAATAAAAATCCTATTTTTATCACCTATATTAACTATATAAAATAATCGTGTTTTGAAATAAATTGTTTTACATTAAAAATCACATTTTTATTACATACATGAATTGGTAAAAATAGTGAAGTGTGGAAATAGAAGCCAATTAGAAAAAAAATATCATTTTTATCAAATGTATGAAAAGAATATAGTTTGTAATCGAAGAATTGATATATATATATATATATATATATATATATATAATTGAAATATATCGAATAACGACGCTGCAGTTCGTATTTTGAAACCGTAACTTCAAACGATTATACCGGGAGATCCGACCATCGGATTTTCCTGAAATCGCAACCGTTGGATTCGCTTTGGAAATATCTTTCCAACGGCACCAACTTTGTAAAAATCCAACGTTTGGATTGTCTGGAATGTTTAATTCAAATCTGAAGAAAAACAATGCCAGAATCGATTATATTTATATATATATATATATAATTATATATAATCGAATAACGACGCTGTAGTTCGTATTTTGAAATCGAAACTTCAAACGATTATACCGGGAGATCCGACCGTCGGATTTTCCCGAAACTGGAACCCTTGGATTCGTTTTGAAAAGATCTTTCTAATGATGTAGATTTTGTGAAGATCCAACGGTTAGATTTTCAAATATGTGTAAATCAAATCTGAAGAAAAACAGCGCCACGGCCGCGTTATGGCCCGAAGCGTCGTTTTGAATAAATTGGCTATTTTAAAATTAAAAAAATAGCGATAAATCGTTATAAAATATTATAAATGATATGGATGTGAAATTTAGAAATTAACTAAAGGTTGGCTAAGTCGAATGGTTTCTTGGGTATTGATCTAATGTTGGTTTCGGCCTTCGGGGTTAATATTTGGGAAATCGCTCTCTTACTGATTGACGGTTAGTGACTAATGAATTGAAATGATGTGTGTGTATGTTAGTGTTGCACTTGTTAATTATATACACGAGTTGCTCAGAAAGACCAGTTTTATCCCATTCTGAATAACTGAATCGACGATAAGAAATCGAAGATGAAGACGGTGGTCGAAGACCGGAGATCTTCACCTCGTTTGGATGGTAACCGAGGTCCTGATTGGGAGGCATCCCGAAATATGGATAATGAGTGGTGATCGTCCAGACGTACGTGGTGATCGATGGGTTTGCGAGGTATATAGTGCCTCCGGTTTCATTCAGACCCAGAACGGACTTGCAAATGGACAGTGTGTCTGACATTGGAATTTATTCTGTGTGATTGATAGCCATCAGTTGCACGGTGTGAATTGCCTGTGTGGCATGCTAAGATGCAGTGATCAGGGCTTCAGTTGCCAAGCAAAGTCTTGTGGTGATGATCAAAGCACCACCTGTGTGGCGTAGCTTTGTGTATAACGTAAATTCGCGAGCCTCACACTCCGGTGTGAACTAGAAACGGGAGAAGGGCCTCAGGGAGGGCATGCGTTTCTTTCTAGTTAGAAGTGGCGTCAGTGGTTTTACATGCCCTGACGAGTTTGACTTATGTGGTTGTTACTGTTGCGAGGCGCCTCGGTTAGATCGGACGATCTGGGTCCGATGGAGTCATTTGTTGGCTCGTTGACGCCCCAAAGGGTGGGGAAACGTATTGTTCAGGCATAATAATCCACCTCGGTGGACCGGCCCTGACGATCTAAAGGGTTGATGCATTCTAATCCTGAGACACGGACTAGAGCTTCTCGAATTCGGTAAGGACTATCTTTTGTCTTGGTTCATGACGGAAATCCAATTTCCAAATACGACATCGTGTGGTTTTGATTGTGTGTGTGTGTATATATATATATATATATATATATATGGCGACATGATATATGGTACCCATGCCGTCTATGATTTATAGTTATGATTCGAAATTGTTTTCGAAACAAGTAAACACTAGTAATAATATCAAATGCTTTTGTTTTAGTCGTATCAAGCATATTTTGGCTATTATAAGGTAAAACTCTATCCTTCGGTTTGCATTGCATTGTGTGATGGGAACTAAGTCTTGTAATGGCTTCATTTTTAGAAAAAGCATTGCGATGTTTAAAAGAATGATTTGTTTTAAAGCACTGGTAATCCAATGGAGAAAACCCGTTCCACGAAAGTGGCGTGGTCCTGTGATTAGCCATATTATAAATGTGTTGAGTAGATTTCTCATACCAGTCCCATGACTGACTCGTAGTTTGTTTCACTTTCAAACTCGGGTGCCCCTTTTTCTACACGGGCAGCCTTGTGTCCAGGTTTAGCTGGTTCTTTCTGGATAGCTGGAGCTGAAGATGGATTCTATCATTTATCTCTATTTATGTTGTTCAGCTCCTATTGTACATTATGTTTGTTTTCCGCTGTAGACATATATGTATAGTTGAACTGTATTTGTACTAAGTATGATCCTGTATACTGTGTAACTCTGATGATTACATTTATCCAGTATATTCTATTGTTCATTATCTGGTGTATTTATTTATTTCTGTTCTTCTATTATCTGTTTCTGTGTTATATTCCAAGGATTACCCTTGCCGCCGTTAGTACGGGGTTTGGGGTCGTCTCATTTTGTATCAGAGCTTTGGTTAAGCTTAGTTCTGGAATATAACATATTAACGAACTCGTCAGAAATAGAACTAGTAGTGTTCTAGGACGGGTAACTCTATACAGATAGGATGAGTAATATCCTAGTATGAGTAAAGAAGAATGGAATTACACCCCAGTAGACACATTTACATTGAAGTATGTGTTTCTATATTTTATAACATCTTTTCTGTTGACCTGACACTTTGTCTACTAATTGCAGACGCACTAGAAAATGAGTGACAGGAACAGAAGAAATAATCGTATGGCTCGAGCAGCTAATGAGCCAGTTGTGCTCCCACAGCCAGAATCAGATATAGAAGTTCTATTCAAGAGATTTCGAAATCTGGGTGGATCGCCATTCTTAGGCAAAGAGTCCATTATGGAAACACAAGCTTGGATTTGTTCTGCAGAGAAAATCTTTGAGGGTTTAAAGCTGAGAGACGATTAGAAAAGATTACTGGCGTCTTGGGCACTCAAAGAAGAAGCTTTGTTTTGGTGGGATTCAGTTATTAAAGATAATCCAGAAGGTGATATCACTTGGGACAGATTCAAAGTGATTTTCTTAGGAAGATTCACTCCTCCCGAAGCAACCGAGCGATTATGTGATGAATTTTCTTATTTGACACAAGGTGATATGACCATCCTAGAACATCATAAGAAATTCAATGAACTTTCTCACTTTGCTCCTCATCTGATTCAAGATCCAAAGAGGAAGAATCTGAGATTTATTTATGGCCTGCAAAGAAAATATTAGAATAGTATAATGAGGAATGTGAAGCTCCCCTTTCTGAAATGATATACATGGCTTACCAGTACGAAGATCTCGACAAGAAAGGTATGTTGCCTTACGAAGAAGAGGTCAGCTCTAGTAAGAAAGTTGAGGCTGAAACTGATCGTCCAGAGGCCAGTACAATGTCTGAGCTCAGTAAGAAGCCGAAAGTAAATCGGAAAAGGGCCAGATCTGGGAAAGGACAAGTAACGACTGCCATATGCAGTAACTGTAAGAAGCCAGGGCATTTAGCGATAAATTGCGGACCCTTAATGAAACGAATCAAAAGTGGATCTAAATCAGAGAAGAATTTTCACGAGAAAAGAGGTTGTAGTAAATGCCATCAGACTGGTCATCTTGCAAAGGATTGCTGGCTCTTAAAGAAGCCTGAAGTAGTACATGTAAATGAAGTGGCAGAAGTGCCTGCATCTTCGTCTGCACAGGAAAAGCCTGATGTTTTAGAAGGCACGCTTACTGTCAAAGACATTCCTGTTAAAGTGCTATTTGATACAGGCGCGTCACGAAGCTTCATTGCCAAAAATGCAGCTAAGAAGCTGGATTTGAATTTGAAGAAGCTCAAGGAACCAATGACTGTCCAGAATCCGGTTGGGGGTTCCATTTATCTCAGTTGGGTTTGTGGAGTGCCGGTTTCCTTTTCTCGTTATAGGTTTCCTACCATCGTGGTCGTCATGAATTTTAAAGAGTTTGATCTTATCTTGGGGTTAGACTGGTTGACCAAACATGAAGATGAAGTTAAATGCGCCGACAGAGTCGTTAAGGCGAAGATTAAATCAGGTAATTATATAACCATTCCCTGTGAAGGTCAGAATTCTAATAGAAAAGACTTCTGGGCAGCTCTCGATGTTTCTCCAGCCCAAAATGAAAATATCCCTGAAATCACAGAGAATATTCCCGACCTAGTGAAAGATATTCCTGTCGTCAAGAACTATGCGGATGTGTTCGAATAAGTTGTTCGCTTACCTCCGCAGGGAGAAATAGATTTCAAGATCGCTCTAATCCCGAATGCAAGGCCGGTAGTTCACGCTATTTGAAGAATGGTCCTTGAAAGAGAAAGAGGAATTAGACAATCAAACGCGACAACTCATATGGAAGGGTCTGATCATGCCTAGTTTCTCTGATTGTGAAACACCCCACCTCCGTTAGGGTCACTCTCAAAGGGAATGCCCTAATTTTGGTGGAGGTTTATAAGTACAAGTCACAGATATACAAGACAGATATAAGAACACATATTTGTAAACAGCGGAAGAACAACAAACTTTTATTTCATAAAATCAAATACGTGTTACAACAACATCCTTTCCAAAAACATAACATAACACTTTCATAATCTGTCTTGAGTACATTATTTAAAGAAGCATAAATAAAACGTAGATAAACTGCAAAAGCCCCATAGTGGATTGTCCAAAGCCATAGTTCAAAACAGGAAAGTCCAAGCAATACATTTCTCTACTTCAAGCTGGATGTCAAGGCTGATCAAGCTGCTGTGTTCCCTCCCTGAGGACCTGGGGGGGGGGGAACGGAAGAAAGAAGACGAAAGAAAAATAGAGTCAGACATAAAGCCTGAGTAAGTCTAGTACTATTTTGTCTATGAATAAAGAACCGGGTATGATAAGTACAAACAAGAAGTGGGCAAGCACAATAAACTTGGTTAAGTTGTCTAGGGTCGAATATACTATCGTACCCCATGTTAATCTCTGAACCCATATAAACTAGTTTCCAATTTGCACCCCATAATCAGGGTGATGTGATCCATTCTATGACGATCGGCTCCTACTCGCATAGTTACATGTGTCTTACGGCCCCCGATGTTTGTAGTTACCTATGCTGGTCCCACCATGGGGTGTATCAAGTCCCATGGCAGCGGCCCGACACAACCTTAGAATGCACAGGTATGCTACTGGTGCCCAGTGCTTTATTTTTCTGCGCCGGAGTGCGTGCACGCCCGCACACCGTTAGAACCTACACTGCTACACCACCGCCGTCGCTTTGACGTCTTACAATCAGCCCAGTAATCGTTCCCCACCCTGCCTAGTTTCAGGGTATCCTGATACACCTTTTAGGGTTACTGCTGAAAAGGGTCCCCCGTTACTAGGTTTTCTATCTCTAGCCAACATGCTAAGTTGGTTAAGTGTTTCCTACCTAACCTCCACCAGTCCGTTTAGTTTAGCATGTTCCATTTTGATTAAGTCTTTAGTTCACTTAATCCTAACAATCCTGACTCAGCCTTAATTGTCTTATTAAGGCCCTGACCTCTCACATTAGACAGGTATTGTTGTGGCTGCCTGTTGCCGGTTGGTTCCGGGCAGTCTTACGCCACAACTCAGTCTAACCTCGGGTCCTTATTGGGCTCCATGTTTAACCTCTCACATTGGATAGGTATTGTTGTGACTACTGGACAGCCGGGCGGTTCCGGGCAGGTTTACATCACAACTCAATCCAACCTCGGGTTAAACACATCGTATGTTCTACATTTACATATCTTGTCATTCCTCTTTATTTATATGTAAATATTTGCGGCCCATTATTAGGTTAATGGTGTACAGGTTACACCAATCATGGGCCCAACCCATACTTGAATTTGGGCCCTTCTATTTTATATTTTCATTCATTAATTAATTTTAACCCAACATTATTTTCCCCCGTTTTACACGTCCGTTTATATATATTGGGCTTAGCCTTTTAAAGCCCAATTTAGCCATGCGAAAAGGGGAGGCTTAAAGCGTGATTACATACACAAAGAGGGGAAGGTGAGCGCATGAACTTGCATATGACGTTGGGAATACAAAATAGAGACTGGTGTACTTGCATAGTAGTGACATATACTTTGGTCATAAAACATAGGTGACATGAATCAAAGCATGTGAACTTGTAATTGAGATATCATTATTGACACATGAACCTATATTTTTATTTAGGCATAATGTCAAACATAAGCATGGCATAAATATTTCTAGCATAAGCATAGCATAATGTCAAACACAAGCATGGCATAAATACTTCTAGCATAAACATGGCATAATGTCAAACATAAGCATGGCATAAATACTTCTAGCATAAACATGGCATAATGTCAAACATAAGCATGGCATAAGTATAGTTGAATTTGTTCATGGCCTAAATATTTCTAACATGAAACCATGATTCTTACTTTAGTCATGTAAACTTGCAAAAAGGGATTTTGAAACTAATCCTAACTATGTACCACATATGTCATCATATAATTCTTGTAAACAAGATAGACTTAATCATGGATTTCAATTATGCCAAATATCATTCATAGTCTAGCCATATTCGTAAGTTTTCAAATAGGTTCTCTAGTACAAAAGCATGGCTTAATACATGATGCCAAATTCTCAACATAATTTCCTATGGATTATAATAACCAAACTTGTTCTAATTACTTACAAAATGATTTATGCACAAAAATATACATCATGATGGCATAGTAGCAAAACCCCAAACTTGCATAAATTTAAATCAACTACATACATGTAGCTTCAACATAGATTACATAATTTGCGCAATATTCCAAACGTATACTTGCATAGAACTACCGCATGTAGTTCTTTATAATGAATAACATAATTTTGCACAAATATGAACTACTTTATTATCCCAATTCAAGCATACAAATCAATACAGTTGTTTATTCATACCAAAGTAATACTCTACTTACAATGGTTGCGGCGAATTCTCTAATTAAGAGATATGATTCCTTTGTTGAATTGATTGGCTTTAGGTTGCTTGAATTGCTTTAGGCTTTAGAACTTTCTTCCTAATTCTCTCTCTAGTTGGCGGCTACTCTTAGTCGTTCCTCAGCAACATGGCGGCTATGTTCTTAATTTGAATGAATAGATTAGGGTTTAGTCTAGGGTTGTTTATATAGAGGTTAGGAATTGATTAGGACCATTGATGTTGCTAGGTTAGATCGTAGCCATTCATTAGATAGAGAGACCAATTAGAACCCGCCACCTAGCCCTAATGACAAAGCAGACCACAGAAAATCGACCAAACACAGACCTGGCCAGCCAGGTTGACTGGGCTCGACCAGGTCAACACCCCTGTCGACAGGGCTGTCGACAGCCCTGTCGACATGGGTAGCCCAGGTCGACAGCCCAGTCGACCTGGGTGGCCCAGGCGGTGTTCTTCCACCCTGGCCCAATGGGCCCCACTTCGGAATATTTAATTATTTAATTCTGTTTGAATTTTAAACTTAATTTAAAAACTTCCGAAGGCCATATCTTCTTCATACGGACTCCGTTTTTCGAAAACTCGGACTCTATTTCGCGTATTTTTCCGAGACGAACCCAATGGCGTATCCCGTTTCCCTTGGTTCTTTGATTTCAAATTAATTATACTTTAATTTGTTAATTTCAAAGTTATAGAATTTTCGGGGTGTTACATTCTCCCCCACTTAAAAGGATTTCGTCCCCGAAATCTTCAAGTTAGGAGGAATGTATATCCTAACATCCAATCATCTATCTACTCATCCATCAAACACGAGCATCCATTGTCCTTAAAAGATTTCTAATGCTTCATGATCATATGCGAAGTGTGTGTGTACATGTACTTATCTAATGCAAAATCAGGCGGTCTACTGATTCAGTTGACCTCCTTAATGCGAATTATGTAAGTGCCATGAACCCATTATGTATGCAAATTTTCCTATTCATGATTCTACATGAGTGCACAATCATTCAATACAAATGCAACATCCACATGACCACACATCAAAGTTCAACCATATACGAATGCAAACATATATGCATATGCAATATGAAGTGACTGAGCCGATCTAAAACCTAGATTGTGTGTGTATATGCAACCACGAGCAACCACTAGCAATCACTTGCAACCACTTGCAACCATCATACATAACATGTTTCAATTACATGTTTTCATCCAAAAAGGTTTCTACCTAAAAGATAAGGTCGAGGAAATATACCTAAAAAGATAGACAAAAGCGCAACTTAAGGAAAAGGAAAGATCAAGGATGTACCCTCGAACAGAAAAGGGTAGGCTGCACGGATTCTAGCTTCAGTTTCCCAAGTTGCGTCTCCCTCGGCGTCGCTCCACTGAACTTTGACGAGCTTGACTTCGCGGTTGCGTAGCCTCTTCACTTCCGTTCCTAAGATGCGGGTTGAAACTCTCCTTATGGTTGCTTCGCGTTCCACTTCGGCCTCTTCGAGGATATTTGGCTCTGCCACTTCAGCAGACTCATGTAGACATTTTCGGAGGTGTGAAACGTGAAAAACGTTGTGGACTCCAGCCAACTTCTCGGGTAGCTCTAATCTATAGGCCATTTTCCCAATTTTCTCGATGATAGGGAATGGACCTACGAACCTTGGTGCTAGCTTTCCTGTGGTTCCAAACCGAACAACGTTTCTTAGCGGTGATACCTTGAGAAAAACTCTGTCTCCAACCTCAAATTCAAGGTCGGTCCTTCTCTTGTCGGCATAGGACTTTTGTCTGTCTTGGGCCGTCTTCATCCTTCTTCGTATTAAGTCTACTTTCTCTGAAGTCTCTCGGATCATATCTGGTCCAAGTATGAGCTTATCAGTAGACTCCCACCAACAAGTGGGCGATCGGCACGGTCTTCCATATAAAGCTTCGAAGGGCGCCATTCCGATGGTTGCTTGATAGCTGTTGTTGTAGGCAAACTCCACCAAAGGAAGGTGGTCTTCCCATGTCCCTCCGAAGTCAAGGACGCATAGTCTTAGAAGGTCTTCCAAAACTCTGTACTCTCTCTGTTTGGCCGTCGGTTTGGGGATGATAGGCTGTACTCAAGCATAACTGCGTTCCTACTGCTTCTTGCAGACTCCGCCAAAACTCGCTGGTGAAGATAGGGTCTCGGTCACTAACAATGCTAGATGGTATTCCATGGAGTCGAACGATTTCCTTAAGGTAAAGTGATGCTAGGGATGAGGCAGTTCTTTTACTTTTGACAGGTAAAAAGTAGGCGCTTTTAGTAAGCCTATCCACTATTACCCAAATGCTAGTGTTGCCTCTCCTAGACCTAGGCAGCCCATCGATGAAGTCCATTGAGATGCTATCCCACTTCCACTGTGGGACCTCCAGAGGATGTAGCAGTCCGCCAGGCTTTTTCTGTTCCGCCTTAACCTGTTGGCACACCATACACTTAGAAACAAACTCTGCCACGTCCTTTTTCATGCCGTTCCAAAAGAAAGTCCTTTTTATATCTTTGTACATTTTATCCCCGCCTGGGTGTATCGTCATCTTGGAGTGATGTGCTTCCTCGAGAACCTTCTTTATTAAATCGTTTGTCTGTGGGACGCATAGTCTTCCGTCTCGCCTTAGAAAACCCTTATCGTCGATGGTGTATCTGTTGAGGTGACTTGAAGTCTCACCCCTAATTAGCCTATCAATCATTTCTACAAGCTGAGGGTCTTCGCGTTGTGCTGTCCCTACAGAATCCACTAAAGTTGGGCGCACTTCGAGAGATGCTAGCAAGCCTGGTACGAAATCGGAGGAGGGCCTAAAATCGAAGCTGGCTATAAACTCTAGGCTTTGTCTTTCAACAAACAATGGGCTTAGGGTCAATTTCTTTCGGCTCAACGCGTCTGCCACTACGTTGCCTTTGCCCGGAGTGTAGGAGATTTCGAAATCGTACGAGGCAAGAAACTCCATCCATCTTTGTTGTCTCAAGTTAAGATCCTTCTGCGAGAAAAGATATTTCAACGATTTATGGTCAGTGTAAAGTTCGAACTTCTCACCTAGGAGATAGTGTCGCCAAGACTTGAGTGCAAAGACGATGGCGGCTAACTCAAGATCGTGGGTTGGGTAGTTCTTTTCATGCACCTTCAACTGCCTCCCGCCATAAGCTACCACCCTTCCTTCTTGCATTAAGACGGCGCCTAGACCTGTCCCACATGCATCCGTATAAACAGTGAACATCTTGCTCCCATCTGGCAGCGTCAAAACTGGGGCTGTTGAAAGAGCCCTTTTCAGTCGTTGGAAAGCAAACTCGCAATCCAAGTCCCAATTGAACACTAGATTCTTCTTAGTCAATTTCGTGAGCGGAGCTGAGATTTTCGCAAAATCCCTTATGAATTTTCGATAGAAACCCGCTAGTCCTAGAAAGCTTCGGACCTCCGTTGCATTCCTTGGTGTCTTCCAATCCTGTACCGCCACTACCTTAGCAGGGTCCACTGCTAACCCTTGTTTGGATACTATGTGCCCAAGGAACCTCACCTCTTCTCTCCAAAAGTGGCATTTGGAGAATTTGGCTTTTAGTTGATGGACTCGCAAAGTTTCCATGATTGCCCTTAAGTGTTGAGCATGTTCCTCTTCACTCTTTGAGAAGATAAGGATATCATCTACGAAGACCACTACGAATTTGTTGAGGAAATCTCTAAATACCCTACTCATCAGGTCCACGAAGTAAGCGGGTGCATTTGTCAAGCCGAAAGGCATGACAAGCCATTCAAAGAAGCCGTCTGGGGTTCTGAACGCCATTTTATCGGTGCTATCTTCAGCCACCCTTAGCTGATGAAAACCGGTTGCTAAATCGAGTTGGGAGAAAACAGACGCTCCTACAAGCTGGTCAAATAAATCGTCAATTCTAGGGAGAGGATGCCTATTCTTTTTCGTTAGCTTGTTGAGCTCCCTATAGTCAACACATAGACGGAGTGAACCATCCGCCTTTGTAGCGAATACCACCGGAGCGCCCCATTCTGAAATGCTCCTCCTAATGAACCCCTTTTCTAGAAGCTCTTTAATCTGTTTACTGAGCTCTTTCCTTTCTCGTGGAGCCATATGTCTAACGGGCAACGCAACGGGCTTTGCACTATCTACGAGATATATGCGGAAGTCTATTTCCCGCTTCGGAGGCAAGCCCTTCACCTCTTCGAAGACATCCGGATATTCCCGGACCACTCTAACTGATCGCAAATTTTCAACAGAGGCATCTAGCGATTCAAGATAACTAAGCATAACCGCATACGAGGGATTACAAGAAATTTCCAAAGTATTACCGAGCTGGGTTAGGAGCCTAACAACCCTTTTCTCACAATCAAGGATAGCCCCATTACTGGATAGCCAATCCATACCCAAAATCAAACCATAACCCGAAAAGCCCAAAACAAAGGCACTACATTGAAATTCAGCACTTAGGATAGAAATTTTCAAATCCAAACAGATCATAGACAAATGAGCTGGGCCCCCAATTGGGTTTGAAACAATTAAGGGGTCCTCTACCATACTAGTTTTTAGGCGCAGAGATTCTACTAAAGCAGACGAGATAAAGGAGTGTGATGCGCCAGAATCAAATAAAGTGCGAACGGGGTGATCATAAAGATAGACTACACTTTCTACAGAAGTGTTTGTACCTCGCTGTTGCAAAGGTGGCGCTTCCAGCACATGAACCTGTGCCCCTGGGGTGGATCCAGTCCTCTGCCCCTGTCCTCGTTTCTTTGGGCAGTCCTTAGCCCTGTGGCCTGTCTCACCGCATGAAAAGCACCCACCATTCTCCTTGGCCTTCTTTTTCCGGCAGTCCTTTACTAAGTGCCCCACTTTGCCACAGAAATTGCACTTCCTTTTCTCTTTGTTGCCTTTCCCGCCCTTCTTAAAGTCCGTCTTCTTAGGCTGCAAACCCTCTTTCTTCTTGCCCTTATCCTCTTCATTCAGCAATGCCATTTGCACCAATCTTTCATACGTGGCCCCCATGGGTATATGGGTCATGGCCAAACTGTGTAATGGCTCATTTAACCCTTTGACGAAACGGAGAGCCTTCTTGTGCGGGGTGTTGACTAGGTCAAGCCCAAACCTAGCCAGCTCATCGAATTGATTCACATACTCTCTGACAGTCTTGTCTCCTTGTTTAAGAAATAAGAATTTTTCCAACTGCAAACTCCTTTCCGCATCTGAGAGAAATTTGGTCTCAAACCTTGCCCTAAAGTCCTCCCATGTCTCCACTGGTCGTTCAGCATTAGTGACTTCCCACCAGTAGGAAGCCTCGCCCTTCAATAGCCACACCGCCAGTTGTACTTTTTGTCTATCTTCTACCTCAAAGATGATGAATAGGTCCTCCGTTTCTTTCAGCCAATTTCTAGCTGCCACGAAGGACTCAGCTCCTTGGAAATCCCTTCCTCCCATAGCTTTAAAATCTTTACATATCTTAGCAAAAGTGTTTCCCCGAGGAGGAGGTGGAGGAAAAGGTGCTGCTGCAGCTGGATGATTTCCTTCAGCTGGGGGAGGAGGAACGGTAGGACCTGGCTGAGTGGACCTTGCTTCTAAGAATCGTCTAAACCAACCAGGTATTGGTACCCCTTCCGGCAAGTTAAGATCTTCGGACATGCTGAAACAAAAAGGATAGGTTCAAAACGAAGGATAAGAGATAGTACCTATGGCTTTGGGGAGTGTACTTTGCCTTTTAAAAAAAAAATAATATCTTTATCTTTTTAAAAATGCTTCTTTAAATTTCCTTTTTGAAAATAAATTTTCAAAACTTTTTATCTTATCTGGTAAACCTGGCTCTGATACCAAGTGAAACACCCCACCTCCGTTAGGGTCACTCTCAAAGGGAATGCCCTAATTTTGGTGGAGGTTTATAAGTACAAGTCACAGATATACAAGACAGATATAAGAACACATATTTGTAAACAGCGGAAGAACAACAAACTTTTATTTCATAAAATCAAATACGTGTTACAACAACATCCTTTCCAAAAACATAACATAACACTTTCATAATCTGTCTTGAGTACATTATTTAAAGAAGCATAAATAAAACGAAGATAAACTGCAAAAGCCCCATAGTGGATTGTCCAAAGCCATAGTTCAAAACAGGAAAGTCCAAGCAATACATTTCTCTACTTCAAGCTGGATGTCAAGGCTGATCAAGCTGCTGTGTTCCCTCCCTGAGGACCTGGGGGGGGGGGGAAACGGAAGAAAGAAGACGAAAGAAAAATAGAGTCAGACATAAAGCCTGAGTAAGTCTAGTACTATTTTGTCTATGAATAAAGAACCGGGTATGATAAGTACAAACAAGAAGTGGGCAAGCACAATAAACTTGGTTAAGTTGTCTAGGGTCGAATATACTATCGTACCCCATGTTAATCTCTGAACCCATATAAACTAGTTTCCAATTTGCACCCCATAATCAGGGTGATGTGATCCATTCTATGACGATCGGCTCCTACTCGCATAGTTACATGTGTCTTACGGCCCCCGATGTTTGTAGTTACCTATGCTGGTCCCACCATGGGGTGTATCAAGTCCCATGGCAGCGGCCCGACACAACCTTAGAATGCACAGGTATGCTACTGGTGCCCAGTGCTTTATTTTTCTGCGCCGGAGTGCGTGCACGCCCGCACACCGTTAGAACCTACACTGCTACACCACCGCCGTCGCTTGACCTATTACAATCAGCCCAGTAATCGTGCCCCACCCTGCCTAGTTTCAGGGTATCCTGATACACCTTTTAGGGTTACTGCTGAAAAGGGTCCCCCGTTACTAGGTTTTCTATCTCTAGCCAACATGCTAAGTTGGTTAAGTGTTTCCTACCTAACCTCCACCAGTCCGTTTAGTTTAGCATGTTCCATTTTGATTAAGTCTTTAGTTCACTTAATCCTAACAATCCTGACTCAGCCTTAATTGTCTTATTAAGGCCCTGACCTCTCACATTAGACAGGTATTGTTGTGGCTGCCTGTTGCCGGTTGGTTCCGGGCAGTTTTACGCCACAACTCAGTCTAACCTCAGGTCCTTATTGGGCTCCATGTTTAACCTCTCACATTGGATAGGTATTGTTGTGACTACTGGACAGCCGGGCGGTTCCGGGCAGGTTTACATCACAACTCAATCCAACCTCGGGTTAAACACATCGTATGTTCTACATTTACATATCTTGTCATTCCTCTTTATTTATATGTAAATATTTGCGGCCCATTATTAGGTTAATGGTGTACAGGTTACACCAATCATGGGCCCAACCCATACTTGAATTTGGGCCCTTCTATTTTATATTTTCATTCATTAATTAATTTTAACCCAACGTTATTTTCCCCCGTTTTACACGTCCGTTTATATATATTGGGCTTAGCCTTTTAAAGCCCAATTTAGCCATGCGAAAAGGGGAGGCTTAAAGCGTGATTACATACACAAAGAGGGGAAGGTGAGCGCATGAACTTGCATATGACGTTGGGAATACAAAATAGAGACTGGTGTACTTGCATAGTAGTGACATATACTTTGGTCATAAAACATAGGTGACATGAATCAAAGCATGTGAACTTGTAATTGAGATATCATTATTGACACATGAACCTATATTTTTATTTAGGCATAATGTCAAACATAAAAATGGCATAAATATTTCTAGCATAAGCATAGCATAACGTCAAACACAAGCATGGCATAAATACTTCTAGCATAAACATGGCATAATGTCAAACATAAGCATGGCATAAATACTTCTAGCATAAACATGGCATAATGTCAAACATAAGCATGGCATAAGTATAGTTGAATTTGTTCATGGTCTAAATATTTCTAACATGAAACCATGATTCTTACTTTAGTCATGTAAACTTGCAAAAAGGGATTTTGAAACTAATCCTAACTATGTACCACATATGTCATCATATAATTCTTGTAAACAAGATAGACTTAATCATGGATTTCAATTATGCCAAATATCATTCATAGTCTAGCCATATTCGTAAGTTTTCAAATAGGTTCTCTAGTACAAAAGCATGGCTTAATACATGATGCCAAATTCTCAACATAATTTCCTATGGATTATAATAACCAAACTTGTTCTAATTACTTACAAAATGATTTATGCACAAAAATATACATCATGATGGCATAGTAGCAAAACCCCAAACTTGCATAAATTTAAATCAACTACATACATGTAGCTTCAACATAGATTACATAATTTGCGCAATATTCCAAACGTATACTTGCATAGAACTACCGCATGTAGTTCTTTATAATGAATAACATAATTTTGCACAAATATGAACTACTTTATTATCCCAATTCAAGCATACAAATCAATACAGTTGTTTATTCATACCAAAGTAATACTCTACTTACAATGGTTGCGGCGAATTCTCTAATTAAGAGATATGATTCCTTTGTTGAATTGATTGGCTTTAGGTTGCTTGAATTGCTTTAGGCTTTAGAACTTTCTTCCTAATTCTCTCTCTAGTTGGCGGCTACTCTTAGTCGTTCCTCAGCAACATGGCGGCTATGTTCTTAATTTGAATGAATAGATTAGGGTTTAGTCTAGGGTTGTTTATATAGAGGTTAGGAATTGATTAGGACCATTGATGTTGCTAGGTTAGATCGTAGCCATTCATTAGATAGAGAGACCAATTAGAACCCGCCACCTAGCCCTAATGACAAAGCAGACCACAGAAAATCGACCAAACACAGACCTGGCCAGCCAGGTTGACTGGGCTCGACCAGGTCGACACCCCTGTCGACAGGGCTGTCGACAGCCCTGTCGACATGTGTAGCCCAGGTCGACAGCCCAGTCGACCTGGGTGGCCCAGGCGGTATTCTTCCACCCTGGCCCAATGGGCCCCACTTCGGAATATTTAATTATTTAATTCTGTTTGAATTTTAAACTTAATTTAAAAACTTCTGAAGGCCATATCTTCTTCATACGGACTCCGTTTTTCGAAAACTTGGACTCTATTTCGCGTATTTTTCCGAGACGAACGCAATGGCGTATCCCGTTTCCCTTGGTTCTTTGATTTCAAATTAATTATACTTTAATTTGTTAATTTCACAGTTATAGAATTTTCGGGGTGTTACAGATTGGGGAGTAGCAGTGGTGTTTGTCCCAAAATCTAATGGTACTCTACGGCTATGTGTGGATTATCGTGATTTGAACAAGCAGACAATAAAGAACAAATATCCATTGCTGCGAATCGATGACTTATTAGATCGTCTGAATGGAGCACAAGTATTTTCAAGGATGGACCTAGCTACAGGTTTCCACCAACTTCGAATTGCCGAAGAGTGTGTTCCAATGACAGCATTCAGAGGTCCCGACTTATTCTACGAGTGGTTAGTAATGTCGTTCGGCTTATGTAATGCTCCAGCTTACTTCGTCGATCTAATGAATAGGGTGTTCAGAGGGGTTTTGAATAAATTTGTTCTGGTTTTTATTGATGATACTCTAATCTTCTCTAAATCAAAGGCCGAACATGAAAAGCATTTGGAACAGGTTCTGGAAATCCTCAGAAGGAATGTATTAAAAGCCAAACTATCCAAATGTATATTCTGGCAAGATGAAGTGAAATTTCTGGGCCACGTCGTATCTAAAGAAGGAATTGCTGTGGATCCAAGCAAAATCAGCTATTCAGAATTGGAAACAGCCCAGTACCCCAACAGAAGTCCGCAGTTTTCTCGAATTGGCTAGTTATTACCGGAAGTTCGTTAAAAACTTTTCGAAGATATCTGGTCACTTAACGAAGCCTACAAAGAAGCACTCAAAATTCAAATGGACTCTAGAAAGTGAAGAGGCTTTTGAAGAGCTAAAGTTAAGATTAACGACAGCTCCAGTGTTAACCATCATCGATGGCAATCAGGATTTGAAAGTCTGGACTGATGCTTCTAGAGAAGGCCTTGGCGCAGTGTTAATGCAAAGGGGTCAAGCGATTGCTTATGCTAGCCGTCAGCTGAAGCCACATGAGAAAAACTATGTCACTCATGATCTTGAGTTATTGCCGATAGTATTCGCTTTGAAAATATGGAGGCATTATCTTCTGGGTGAGAGATTCGAACTGTTTATAGATCATCAGTCGCTGAAGTATCTGTTCACCCAGAAGGACCTGAATCTGAGGCAACAACGTTGGCTAGAGTTCCTTGCAGCATAGGATTTTGAGATTATATACACTCCAAGGAAAGCCAATGTCGTGGCAGATGCGTTAAGCCGAAAGAACGAAATGATCGCCAGTTTTATTATCACGACTTCATTGCTAGATAAAATATCTGCTCTTCAGAAAGATGATCACTTCATTCAGAAGATCAGAGAGATAATTCAACAAGGCGAACCCTCGAGTTTTCAAGTTGATAATGATGGGATTCTAAGGCTGAAAGGTCGAATCTGTGTCCCTAACATTGCTGAGCTCCGAAAGGAAGTACTGGATGAATGCCATAAGTCAAAACTTAGTATCCATCCGGGAGTAAGCAAAATGTATAAAGACATCAAACGCACTTTCTGGTGGAATTCTATGAAAAGGGACATTTCTTTATATGTTAGCCGATGCCCTACTTGCCAGCTAGTCAAAAGCGACCAACAGAAACTTGCTAGACTATTACAACCGCTAAACGTTCCTAGTTGGAAGTGCGAACATATCTCCATGGACTTCATTAATGAATTGCCCAGAACCAGAAAAGTAAATGACAGTATTTGGGTGATCGTAGACCGCGTCACGAAGACTGCCCATTTCATACCTGTCAGATCAAACAGAACTGCTCAAAGTCTGGCACAGATATATTTCAAGGAAATAGTTAGACTACATGGAGTGCCGCTCAGTATAGTCAGTGATAGAGACACAATATTCACCAGCAAATTCTGGGAGGCATTTCAAGTAGAACTGGGAACAAAGCTGAACCTAAGCACTGCCTATCATCCTCAGACAGATGGTCAGACTGAGAGGGTGAGTCGTATATCGGAAGATCTGTTGTGGGCTTGTGTTCTAGATTTCGGCGGATCATGGGAAGACCATCTACATTTGGCTGAATTCTCTTATAACAACAGCTACCAAGCAAGTCTGACAATGTCTCCATTCGAAGATTTGTATGGTAGACCATGCCGATCTCCTGCTTGTTGGGTCGAACCTGGAAATAGACTTGTGTTAGGGCTTGATATGATCCGAGAAGCTGCTGACAAAATCGATTTTATCAAGAAACGATTACTGGCCGCTCAAAGCCGACAAAAGAGCTATGCCGATAGAAGAAGAAGAGATATATCCTTTGCTGTTGGTGACTACGTATATTTGAAAGTATCGCCGATGAGAGGAGTTATCCGGTTCGGTAAAACTGGGAAGTTGGCGCCCAAATTCATTGGTCCGTTTCCTATTCTGGTACGGATCGGGACTCTCGCATATAGGGTTAAATTGCCAGATTGGTTGCCTGGAGTTCATGATGTGTTTCACATATCTCAACTTTGAAAGCACGTTCATGATCCAGGCTTGATCGTGGAAGAAGCAGCTCAGCAGGATATTGAAATTACTCCAGAACTAGCTGTGAGAGTAGAGCCGCTAAAGATTATCGGCAAAGAAACCAAAGAGCTGAGGAACAAGAAGGTTCACTTAGTCAAAGTGCAATGTTGTGGAGATCCGCGAGAGTACTTGGGAAACTGAGGAGAGCATTCAGAAAGCCTACCCTAGATGCCGAGTGGATATATCTGATTGACTCCGGTGCAAGGTACATTTACCATACTTTGCATTACCAATTAGTTCTCTACTCAGTTGTTATTTTCTTTCCACGGATGTGCACTTTTAATTCTATAGTCTGAATGATTTTAAAAGAATATAGGAATTGATTTGTATGATTTTGAGAAGTTAAAAACAATTTGATAGTTGTTTATGTTGTGTGATAGTAAATTGGATTAATTAAATTACAGAAATGATAGTTAATTTAATTAATAAGAGAATGAATGGTAGAGTTTATTCGATTATATCGCACATTTAACTAATTAGAAAATAGATAGAAATATAGACATGTGCATTATATATGTTTGAGCAGGTAAATGGATTAGTTGTTGAGTAAAGATTTTATTTGCGTGCCCGACAAATAGGTAAACCTTAATGAGTTGGATGCGAAATAATATTATATCAACTCCTGTGAATGCCATTAGATGCGGAGTGCTGGTTATTCTGTGTGAAATAATAAATATCGCCATAGGATAGTAACAATTAATTTTGAACTACATTACATGGCATACTACAGAAGATAGGCATACTTCATCATATACCACATAAGCATTTGGAGCTTGTGTGACGAGGTGGAAGATTTACCATACGAGCGAGAGGCTTGTATGGCGATGACTATATTTTACAGGTTAAACTGATGACTGATATGGACTATTTAAAATTGTAACGATAAAATTGCCAGATTAATAAAACCCCACATGGGTCTGGAGTTGACAATAACCACGTCTTTCTACTTATTAGATACGGCATATGGACTATTTATTTCCCATACGGGACGAGGTGATGAGGATTTATCCTCTGGAGCATTTAAAATACACACTACCTCAGGCTTTGAGAGGGTGACGAGAATTTATTCTCTGGAGTTATTATCAATACACGCTCCCCTGTAAACACCAGAATATATCACTATAAATATGTGTATGCTTATTAGGATTTATTGGGTACCTAATACGGCCCAATAAATTTCCAAACCTCTCCCCGTACAAAGGAGGTTATGGCGAAATTTTTCGAAAATTCCGGGTGTTAGCCAAATTTTTGAAGAATTTGAAAATTCTCAGAAATTGAAAAGTTGGCGAATGGAAGCCAGATCGAATGTAGAGTTGATTAATCAAACCGCTTTCGACTTTGTTCCTTTTCGAGGACGAAAAGTTTTAAGTGGGGGAGAATGTAACGACCCAGAAAATCTAAACCAATTTAAAAATTTTAAATTGGCTAAAATAATGGATTTTAAATATTTAAAATAAATATTTTAAATAATAGCAACGAAAAGTGAGTTTGAATCGACGCTTGAAAACGAATATAATTAATTCTAATTATAAACAAGGCCTGAAATGGCGCTGCAGTTTCAAAAATTGAATTCAAACTTTGTCGGACTGTACCGGGTGCAAAACAAAACGGATTTGAGTGAAACCAAAAATATTTAAATCTGTTAGTGAATACCTTTCTAACGAATCTGAAAAATCGAAGTTTCATAGCGGAAAGCAAAAGTTATGGCCAAATGAATATTCAGAAAGGTCACTATGGAATTTATATAGCCCGTGAAATTGGCCATTTTGCAAACGACCTCAGAATTCTACGAAACCACTTTTGTTGGATCCGAGATGTGAAGTTATTGCTAGGTTTCAAATTTCATAATTTTTGAAGCTAATATGTGAGCGTGGCAAAGGAAAATGTGTTTTGGTCAATTACAGTTAAATTGGATCGACCAGAAATGGGCCTTTTTGCAAACGGGCTCAGAATTCGACGAAACTAGTTTTGTTGGGACCGTACCGTCAAAATATAGCCAGATTTATTTTTCTGGAATTTTTTGAATCAGTTTGTGGCCCTGGCAACTTGAAATGTACGTTCAAATCAAATATTGAATGTTCTATATTTTAATTTGAAGGAAAACTGACTGAAACAGTCGAATGGGCCTTCGAAACATATCCCATTGTGTTCGGAATGGGGGTAATTAGCTAGGGGCGACAATCGTTGGGTTTGATTTCGAGTTCGTTTGAGAAAACGCTATTTTAAAAATTCAATAAACCATCGCCCAATTAGAAATTTCTATTCATTAATTTAAAAATAAAAAAAACCTTCCTCTCTCCCCGTAACAACCGATCGACGGCGAAACCCATTCCCTCCGTTCCCGTCCACTTTCCGACCAAACCAGGCAAAATTAGCCCCTCCTCCAGTTGAAGATTTTGAAGAGCTCGAGAAGATCTTCAAATCCATATATAATTTGTATTTTTTCGTTCAACATTCAAGGAGATATCGAGCTCGAAAGTTTCGAGCTTCCAACCGCCGCCGCACCCTCCTCCGGCCGTCGAACTAGCCAACCCCCCCCAGCGCCTGAGCGCCTCTCCTCCCCCTTCGACACTGCGTAGCCCGACCTAGCTATCGATTCACGGATTTCACGAAATCGCGTGACCCAGTTTTGAACATTTCAGAAAGGTATACGACTATTTTTATTTTAACTGTATTATAGCAGTTTAAAGCGCTACGGTTTTTGATTTCACTGTAAAAATCATATCTTTTTCATTTCTTGATGAAATTCAGTGAAACAAGAGACAGTCGACTCGTGTGGACGTCTTCTACATTCTAGAAGAGACCGCATATTTTTCTGAGCCTTCTGCTATTTTTGGTGGAGTGGAACCCAATGTGAGATTTCTAATTTATAAACGATATGGAAAACGACGATGTATAAATTATATAGTCGATGTATAAGTTATATAAGCGTTGTACACCCCTTGTATAAGCGTTGTGTAAGTTGTACGTTCGATGTATAAGTTATATATGTGTTGTAGAAATTACATATGTGTTGAAATAGAAGTGAATTGCTATATATAAATATATATATATATATATATATATATATACGCCCCTCATCCACAAACCATGGACGATATTTATTGGTTGTGATTGGTGTGAAAATTGATTGATAGCGAATGGTTGATTGGAATTGTTTGTGGTTGACATTGATTGATTGTGGTTGAAAAATACCCGTTTGTGGTTGAGAAATATTTGGTTGAAACCACATAGGATTAGTTTGTGGAAATGAAATAAATATACATGCCGCCTACGTGCGAACTAGATGCATGATCCCCATTGTCAAAAACCGCGAGGATTTAATGTAGAGCGAGGAGCCGTACTAGGGACGGTCCCGGTTTTAACTACCCTGCCGTTATGCTGCCGAAATTTTGAATAATATTCATGTGTTTGAATTATTTTCATTTGTTGAAACTATATTTATTCGTTAAATAGAAAACCTTCATGTGTTGAATCGATATTCATTCGTTGAATTGAAATTCATGTGTTGAATGGTATTCGTGTTTTAAATATAAAAATCACATTTTTATCTATATATTTAAACTATAGAAAACCTTCATGTGTTGAATCGAAATTCATTCGTTGAATTGAAATTCATGTGTTGAATGGTATTCATATTTTGAAAGAAATTGTTTTATAATAAAAATCTCATTTTTAACATCAATATGAAATGTATAAAATCATCTTGTTTTGAAATAAATTAATAGTGTTTTGAAATAAATTGTTTTAAAATAAAAATCCTATTTTTATCACCTATATTATCTATATAAAATAATCGTGTTTTGAAATAAATTGTTTTACATTAAAAATCACATTTTTATTACATACATGAATTGGTAAAAATAGTGAAGTGTGGAAATAGAAGCCAGTTAGATAAAAATATCATTTTTATCAAATGTATGAAAAGAATATAGTTTGAAATCGAAGAATCGATATATATATATATAAATAGAATTGAAATATATCGAATAACGACGCTGCAGTTCGTATTTTGAAACTGTAACTTCAAACGATTATACCGGGAGATCCGACCATCGGATTTTCCTGAAATCGCAACCGTTGGGTTCGCTTTGGAAATATCTTTCCAACGGCACCAACTTTGTAAAAATCCAACGACTGGATTGTCTGGAATGTTTAATTAAAATCTGAAGAAAAACAGTGGCAGAATCGATTATATTTATATGTATATATATATAAATATAATTATATATAACCGAATAACGACGCTGCAGTTTGTATTTTGAAATCGAAACTTCAAACGATTTTACCGGGAGATCTGACCGTCGGATTTTCCCGAAACTGGAACCGTTGGATTCATTTTGAAAAGATCATTATAATGATGTAGACTTTGTGAAGATCCAACAGTTAGATTTTTAGATATGTGTAAATCAAATCTGAAGAAAAACAGCGCCACGGCCGCGTTATGGCCCAAAGCGTCGTTTTGAATAAATTGGCTATTTTAAAATAAATAAAAATAGCGATAAATCGTTATAAAATATTATAAACGATATGGATGTGAAATTTAGAAATTAACTGAAGGTTGGCTAAGTCGAATGGTTTCTTGGGTATTGATCTGATGTTGGTTTCGACCTTCGGGGTTAATATTTAGGAAATCGCTCTCTTACTGATTAACGGTTAGTGACTAATGAATTGAAATGATGCGTGTGTATGTTAGTGTTGCACTTGTTAATTATATACGCGAGTTGCTCAGAAAGACCGGGTTTATCCCATTCTGAATAACTGAATCGACGATAAGAAATCGAAGATGAAGACGGTGGTCGAAGACCGGAGATCTTCACCTCGTTTGGATGGTATTCGAGGTCCTGATTGGGAGGCATCCCGAAATATGGATAATGAGTGGTGATCGTCCAGACGTACGTGGTGATCGATGGGTTTGCGAGGTATATAGTGCCTCCGGTTTTGTTCAGACCCAGAACGGACTTGCAAATGGACAGTGTGTCTGACATTGGAATTTATTCTGTGTGATTGATAGCCATCAGTTGCACGGTGTGAATTGCCTGTGTGGCATGCTAAGATGCAGTGATCAGGACTTCTGTTGCAAAGCAAATTCTTGTGGTGATGATCAAAGCACCGCCTGTGTGGCGTAGCTTTGTGTACAACGTAAATTCGCAAGCTTCACACCCCTGTATGAACCATAAACGGGAGAAGGAGCTCAGGGAGGGCATGCGTTTCTTTCTAGTTAGAAGTGGCGTCAGTGGTTTTACACGCCCTGACGAGTTTGACTTATGTGGTTGTTACTGTTGCGAGGCGCCTCGGTTAGATCGGACGATCTGGGTCAGATGGAGTCATTCGTTGGCTCGCTGACGCCCCCAAAGGGCGGGGAAACGTATTGTTCAGGCATAATAATCCACCTCGGTGGACCGGCCCTGATGATCTAAAGGGTTGATGCGTTCTGATCCTGAGACACGGACTAGAGCGTCTCGAATTCGGTAAGGACTATCTTTTGCCTTGGTTCATGACGGAAATCCAAATTCCAAATACGACATCGTGCGGTTTTGATTGTATATATATATATATGTATATATATATGGCGACATGGTATATGGTACCCATGTCGTCTATGATTGATAGTTATGATTCGAAATTGTTTTCGAAACAAGTAAACACTAGTAATAATATCAAATGCTTTTGTTTTAGTCGTATCAAGCATATTTTGGCTATTATGAGGTAAAACTCTATCCTCCGGTTTGCGTTGCATTGTGTGATGGGAACTGAGTCTTATAATGGCTTCATTTTTAGAAAAAGCATTGCGATGTTTAAAAGAATGATTTATTTTAAAGCACTGGTAATCCAATGGAGAAAACCTGTTCCACGAAAGTGGCGTGGTCCTGTGATTAGCCATATTATAAATGTGTTGAGTAGATTTCTCATACCAGTCCCATGACTGACTCGTAGTTTGTTTCACTTTCAAACTCGGGTGCCCCTTTTTCTACATGGGCAGCCTTGTATTCAGGTTTAGCTGGTTCTTTCTGGATAGCTGGAGCTGAAGATGGATTCTATCATTTATTTCTTTTTATGCTGTTCAGCTCCTATTGTACATTATGTTTGTTTTCTGCTGTAGACATATATGTATAGTTGAACTGTATTTGTACTAAGTATGATCCTGTATACTATGTAACTCTGATGATTACGTTTATCCAGTATATTCTATTGTTCATTATCTGGTGTATTTATTTATTTCTGTTCTGCTATTATCTGTTTCTGTGTTATATTCCAAGGATTACCCTTGCCGCCATCAGTACGGGGTTTGGGGTCGTCTCAACTAGTTCACAGATCAGACAAGCTTTCAGACTAACGGATCAGATATACGGATTTAACAGATTTACAGATTTGTCTAACTTTGTAATTGGGCCTACAGATTCACGAAACGGGTTTGTTAAATTCATTAGTCCAATTAGTTTAATCCTATCCACCCAACACGTTTTAGACATCATATTTATCCCAGATTTGTATCAATTAAAAATTAACGCGCAGACCTCTCACATTAGACTGACAGTTTGCGGCCACTGGTTAGGCCGGTTGGTTCCGGGCAGGTTTCTGCCGCAAACTGAGTCTAACCTCGGGTTTTGAAGCACGTGATGACTAACTTCTCACATTAGAACCTATTGTTTGCGGCCACTGGATGTGTCGGGCGGTTCCAGGCAGAATTACGTCGCAAACTCATTCTAACCTCGAGTTAGCCATGTTTCATGTTTAGCCAATGCATTCATTAACAAACTGTGCTAATATCAGACCAATCATGCTAATTTAACAAATTAACTTCTGTACGAGTTACAGTAGATTATTCGAGGTTCTACTAACAAGTTTTGCTCAATTTTAAATCGAGCCTACAGATTTACATACTTTAAACTTCAGTATTTCAGTTCCATCAGATTACACCATTCAACAGACTAAACAGATAACAGATCTTGCAGATTAGGTGATTTAGCAGGTCTAGCAGATAAGGCAATTTTAACATAATTAGTAGATTAGGCAATATGACAGAACTAGCGGATTAGGCAATATAACAGATTTAATCATTCCTTAAAGTTTCATTGACATATCTTGCCTAATTATAAATTTAGCCTAAACTTACATGCCCAAATCAAGGTCATAATTCATAATACAGTATATGCCCCAAATTTTAGCCTTAATATTCCCATCTACAGTTCATGTCAAAACTAGATTTAATATTCTAGTTTACCATTTATGTCCAGGACTAATACACATGTAAATTATTATCTATTATAGCCAATTCAGATTATGCCAGCATATTTGCTATGCCAAATTAACTTAATTAAGCTACGCCCATTCCCCGTATAACATGTTTTCCCCGAGTTCTCTAAATACTCATGAAATGGCCCTATAGGCTCGATGTCCATAACAATGAATAGGAATAAACTAGCAAAGTTACATACAAAATATGAGATCTAACATCGTTAAGGGAATAGGCATAAGAAACTAACTACAATAGTTATAGGCAACTAACCACAATAGTCATGGGCGACTAATTACAATAGTTTCTTATTCAATGTCATAGGCAATAGTCTCATAGGCGTGAATTATAGTCATAGGCAATAGTCTCATAGGCAACAGTTTCATGTCCAATTATGCATTATTCATTATTTGTCCCAAAATTTAGCGTTCGTTCGTTAATCTCTTATGAGATTCAGCGCAGGCTCGTAGTAGCCTGGCTATAGAACAGAAAGAAGAAAGAGGTACAGAATAGTCACAGAAAAACAAATCTGACGGATAAGAATATACATAACCTCAGATTCAGATTTATAATCATGCCACAACCATAATTAAAGTTTATATCGGAAAATAACTGTACTTTCCTTCCGTGGTTTTAAGAAAGGATAATAAACTGTTGTTGACGCAGAAATGCTGAATTATCCCTCTTTAATTGTTGTTGTAGCTCTTAACTTTGATTTGAGATTTGATTTAGCTTTTGATTCTATTCAGGTTGGAAGAAGATGCATCAGTCCAAGTTTTGATTCCAACAGAGTAGCAACATCATTTTTTTGTTTTTAATCAAAACAGAGGCAGAATATAGACAAAATGAAATTGTGTAGAGAAGACGAGGCTAAGGGGCTGTTTATATAGGATTAGGCAGACGAATCTAGACAGAAAACGAGACCGGATACATCAGAATGAACCAGGTTCAAAAACTGGGTTTCGGGAGCAGATCGACCCCCAGGTCGACTCCCCAGTCGACCTGGTCATGGGGAGGTCGACTCCGCAGTCGACCTGGTTGGGGGGGGGTCGACTCCTAAGTCGACCTTGGTATATGGACGGGAATTTTCCCGCCAACCTTCTCTGGGTTTGAATTTCGAATTTCTGGCTTTATTTTCGAGCTGTTTTATTTTATTTAAATTCCTTAAACTTCGGAGGGACATAACTTGGTCATACGGACTCCGTTTTTCGAAAACTCGGACTCATTTACAAGTAGTATTTCGAGACGAATGCAAGGGCGTAACCCGTTTCGCTTGATTCTTATTTTAAAAATTAATTATTCTCTGATTTGTTACTTATACGTTCATAGAAAATACAGGGTGTTACAAATATCATCCCAATACCTATGTGGGGTTTTCAAACTACAAACACTGATTATTATTTGTGCAGTTGGGCGATGTGTAAAATATGTCTTCCTAGTCAATATCAGTGAAATGTGTGTACATAAACAAATTGTCCGAATTGTAAGTGAATATTTATTTTATTCATATACACGTTAAAAATTATATTTTTAACTAAAAAATATTTATTTCAACACATGAATATTTTATTCCGCTCATTTATACAATAAAAATGATATTTTTCTAATATTTTTAGAAAATTTTGGCAGCATAACGGCGCGATACTAGAACCCGAATAAGGTCTAGCCTTATCCCTCGCCTACTAATGGCATGTGCCATGTACATACCAATTCTAATCAATTCATTTCATTTCCCAAAACCAATTCAACCAAATAATCTAAACAACCAAACAAACATGGTTTCAAACAAAGGTGTCGGGTGCTACTAAGCACCATCTACATCCTAGTATATATTTTTAACTAGAAAATAAATTAAAGTAAGAAGTTCTCACCATTGGGTTCCACTCCACCAGTTCTATTTCTCAATTTCTAAACCGTTTGGGTTTTCCCCTAATGTCAACGCAATCCTTTTTCACGTTGTTCATAGTAAAAATCACATTTTTAATATGATCTTTATACATTAAAAATCATATTTTTAAACCGATACTTCATATATACAGATACAATTTTTATATCGTTACTCATATAATAAAATTCTATTTTTATCACGCCATTCAAATGAACAAAAAATCACATTTTTAATATGATGTTTATACATTAAAAATCATATTTTTATCTCTTCGCTATATATATAAAAATCAGATTTTTAATTTGCTACATATATAAAAACAATATTTTAAATTCGCTACTTATATAAAAATAATATTTTCATATTATGAAAAATTATATCTTTTTCTTTTTTAAAAATGTAGTCTTTTTCATTTTAAAAATGTAACCTCTTTCATTTTGAAATCATACGTTAAACAAATAAAAATCAATTCTTTAAACAAATAAAAATTTATTCTTTTTGTTTATAAAAATCTATTCTTTTCAAATTAATCTCTCTCTCTCTCTATATCATTTTAAAACAATTATATTATTTTAAAATCAGATTTTAAAAACTATTTTTTAATATATAACTAAAAAGAAAAAGGAATGAAACAAGTAAAGGAATAAATAAATGATAAAAACTTACTGTTGTTTGTTGGACTGAGGGGGGTTTCACGTCGTCGGGGGCGAAAGGGAGGTACGGTGGTGGTTTGGTGTCAACGGCGGTGGTCTTCAAGGATTTGGGGGGAAATCAAATGGAAATGAAGGAGGAGAAAAGAGAGAGGGAAGGGGAAGGGGGTGGCGGTCCCCTTAGGTGGCAGCTCCAAAGGTGCGTCGCCCCTGGTGGCCGCGGCTTCCTCCCTCCCCAGCTCCCCGCATTCTTTTTTTTAATATCTGATATCGGGGAGAGAGAAGAGGGGAAGGGGGCATATATTTTAATTAATTTATTATTATTTTTTCGTTTTATTTTCCAAAATGTTGACTTTCTATTTGAACCCCTAACGAGACACGACGATTATCGCCCTAGCTAATTACATCAATTCTGAACACAATGGGATATGTTTCAAAAGCCAACTCGACCGTTTCAATCAGTTTCCGTAAAATTTAAAATATAAATCATTATATTTTAAATTCAAACGCACATTTTATTTTATCGGGGCCACATACTGACTCCAAAAATTTCCGATAAATAAATCTAGCTATTGTTAGACCAAAAAATGGCACTAACACCCAAATGCAGATCACAGATCACAGAATGTAGAAAATGATAAATAAGAGGAGACACACGAAGTTTTTATAGTGGTTCGACTGTAGATGTAGCCTACGTCCACTTTATAATCTTATTGTTATACTGACAGATTACAAGAATCAGTTACATTCTGACACACAATCTGTGTGTTTAATTGAGATTACAAGAGCAGAATTTTGATGTAAGAAGGAACAAAATCCTTGCACTTAGCAATGGTGGAAGCCGTAGAGATGTATGAGAAAGGCCTTAGCCAAAAGTCAGAGAGAAATCCCTTAAAATTCCATGTAGAGGTGTATTTATAGCTGTAGGAGGGCTTCTGGGTAGACCGGTTCGTAATGGGGTACGTGGCACCCGATTCGAGAAAGTAGGAGCGGGAGTAGCCTTTAGAACAGGTCAAAATTGAGTGTTGTTGATGTTATGGTACAGGCGGTTCTTGATCAATATATGCCCCACGATCGGGTCGTGGTCTAGGGGCGAGTCACGAACCGAGTCGATTGCAAGCTGGAGTGAGAAGCTGGGATGGTGAACCTGCGAGCGGATCATGGTCCATAGGTTGACCATGAACGGGTCGTGATCAATATATGCTCCACGATCCAGGATGCTCCACGAGGTGAGGAGGCTTCACGAATCGAGGAGTGGGGGCAAGCCGATGTCTAGGTCCCATGATCCGGTCCATATTCTGAACATTTTGATATTTCGTCACTTCATCCAAGTGATTGCCAGTCGATACCTCCACACACGTTCACGAAAACGGGCATAACTTCCAAACCGTAAGTCCGATTGAGCCAAACGAAAGCTCAACCTGAAGCTAATTCAAAGGTCTACAAGAATTACCGAGCTCGGCTCCGTAATTGTTGTTTTCGGACCTAAAAGAGGTCGTCTGATAGGAGTTTCGGGCCTATTTATGTTGATGATGCAATTTCGACCAAACCGCTTCATGTTTGTTGACGATTTTCCTGAGTGCGATGCTATCCAGAAATTCCGTGTGTGACATCTTTTACCAAAAAGTGTGTCAACAGCTATTTTTTGGCAATACAGTCCTTACAAAACTAATTTCATCAAAATTGGAGACGGTTTGAAAAACGGTCATTTTTCAGTCGATTAAATTCAAACTGAATTGACCAAAAACATTTAAATTAACCACGCTCACATATTGATTCCAAAAATTATGAAAATTGGAATCTAGCAATAATTTGACATTCCGGATCCAACAAGGTGGTCTCCTCGAAAACGGAGGTTGTTTGCAAAATGGCCATCTTTAAGGGCTATATTTCCATAGCGACTATTCTGAATATTCGACTGGACATAACTTTTTATTCCCGCTATGAAATCTTGTTTTTTCTCATTCGTTGGAAAGGTATTTTCAAACAGATTCAAATATTTCTCGTTTCACTAAAATCTGGTTTATTTTGAATCCTGTACATTCAACTTAAATTTGAAATCGAAGTTTCAAACTACCGCGCCATTTCTAATTCCATTTATAATTAAAATAAATATTTATATTCTAATTTCGATTTAAATAAATTTATACGTTCCAATTCTATTCAAAATAAATTTCTAGTTGTTATTATTTAAAATAAACCATTTTAAATATTCAAAATTCATTAAAATGGGCAAAATAAAAATTTTAAATTGGTTCTGATTTCCCAGGTTGTTACAATCATCTTGCAACCCGACCACACATAACGGACCACTCATTTCACATGAGTGTACTGAATGTATAATCACCAATAGTTGGGATCAGCAACTGTTTCCTGAAAGGGACAACATTGATAGATTAAAGAAGGAAATGAATTTTCTCTAGATAGTAGATATTCACCCTAATTGGGAGTGATCCATTTAGCCAAGTTGTTTGCCCGATTTTTGTCATTCACCAGTTGTGAGGCTTGAGGTTACTATTACCTTTTTAAGAACATTATATGTAACGCCCCACCTCCATTAAGGTCACTCACAAAGAGAATGCCTTAACTTTGGTGGAGCGTTTTAGGTAAAAGATGAAGATAAATTACAATACAGACAAATAAAGCAGCGGAAAATAAAGTCATTTTATAAACAAGGTGGTTCAGTCAAGCTTTTACAACAATTGTCTTAACCATACTTAAAAACAATACATAGAACTTATGTCTTGATTCAAAAACTTCCAAGTATAATAGAAGCATAAAAATATAACAACGATATTCCCCAATAAAGCATGAACCTGCCACAGCAGTGAAAGAGAGAGTCCAAAGCAATGCATCGACTATCTTCGAGCTTGGAAAGAAAACTGAGCTAAGTGGTAACATTTACTCCCTGTGAACCTGGGGGGGGGGGGGGAACAGAAGAAAAGAGGCGAAACAAACTAGGTCAGACATAAGTCTGGTAAGTCCAGTGACTTTCAGCATATAAATAGGCAAAAGCATTATGACATTAATAAACCGAATATAAGACAATACCGCGATAACAAGGATAACAAGATAACATACGATTAGCATAGATATGATAAGGTAAGATAAACTGAATGCACTTCTACTCTTTTTATGCTTCGCTACTACCCTGTTATTCTGATTTCTATATCTCTGCGCCACCTAACTAGTGTCCCAACTAGTAATCTGTATAAAATGATCATATGAAAATGTGATCCTAATCCCCGCAATTGTGGTAGCCTTCAGGTGTACATCTTGTATGAGGATCTTACCTCAATCAGCCTAATTGCCTGTTAGATGTACCCTTACTACCCTATCGATCAGCTCCCTACTTGTATCAATGTTCCATGTGTCCATGTCAATCGGCCCTCTCTTGCGTGTAGATACCTTGTGCTGGCCCTACCATAAGGTGTATCAATTCCTATGATAGCGACCAGACACGATTCAAGATGCACAGTGTTTAACTACTGGAACCCAGTGCCTGCTTTTTTCCACTCCGGAGTATGTACACGCCCGTAATCCGTCGGAACCTACACTGACGTACCCCATGCTGCTATTTTGACTGCTTATAATCAGCCCAGTAATCGTGCCCCACCCTGCCTAGTTTCAGGGTACCTTGATACATCTATGTGGGTTACTACTGAAATGGGTCCCCGTTACTAGGGTTTCTTATTGGTTAAGTTTGTGGGCCTATATTTACTAATATTACCCACCAACCCGATATGTACTTAACCCTCCCACTGATTCAAACATGTTTACTTAATGGTTAAGTTTGTGAGCCTATATTTACTAATATTACCCACCAACCCAATATGTACTTAACCCTCCCATACATCATGTCATATTAGTTAAGTGTTGTCCATTCATGTTAACTTAACCCACCTACTCATCATGTCATGTTGGATGAGTGTTTCTTATTAACCCTTCTCACTCGTCATGTTGGATTGGTTAAGTGTTTCCGATTAACTTAACCCCGTTCATTCATCATGTTATATTGATTAAGTATTTCCCATTAACTTAACCTCATCCGTTCATCAAATTACATTAGTTGAGTGTTCCTTATTGACTTAACCCCACGCGTTCGTCATGTTGTATTGCTTAAGTGTAATCAAATCAATTCAAGTTAACTTAAACCACCGACTTGTCGTGTTACATTGGTTAAGTATTGTTGTATATAACAGTGTTGTATACACATTTATACGATTTTCATTTGATGATAACTACCAAATATATTTTATTATTGAATGTGTTTGTAAATGCACTAATATACTACACAACAGATAGGAATATAATATTTCTATTTAAATAAAATAAAACTGTGCAGAAATTTAAACAATCACACAATATTTTATTTAAATAAAAATATTTTATTTCAACTTCAAAAAGTACATCTCTTATAACTCCACTATTTGACTTACTACATTTCATTCATTACAACTCTGTCACTCACTCTATACAACTATATTTACATTCACATATACAGACACTTTTATACATTGACTCTGTTATTTTTCACTGTCTTTTTATCTTCCATCTTCATAGCCTTCAGTCATCTCCTGTCTTCATACCTGTCACAAGAAACACACACACACACAGAGTAGACTGCAACAAAAATAAAGTTAAATTCAAGAAAATAATATTTTTTTTAAAAAAAATTATTTGCCTCAGAACTTTGGTGTGTTTCTCATCATTTTTCTAGACTTTGTCTGATATGCAGGGACAGAAAAACTCATCTGGATGGCTGCACGTACACACATTTATAAATATACATGTGTGCACTGCCTCGCCAATCCAGTGTGCAACTGAGGAGTAGTCACATGGACCGTCTCGGCTCAATGCACAGTTTAAGCCAAAGTGAAAAATAGTCAAGACAGTAAAAACAACTAAGTCAAGCACAAACAACAATATGGCAAAGCAACACATCAACAAATATTCAAACAGCCCAAGTGTCGAGCCGAATGATAGCATGGACAAGAAAAATCCAACATGTACATGATCACAGCAATATGATGGTGCAGCCTAGAATGGAACAAGGCAAATGGTTCGGTCACAATTTTTTTTACAAAAGTGGTACAAGAAAATATGTCAAGAAAGTCAGGTCATCAATGTCAGGCAAAATGGAATGCATAGGCTCAATACCAAAATTACAAGTATAGTGATATGTTCTTAAGCAAGGATGCACAAGCACAAATGCATTAAAGAATGATCATTATCAAGATATAGACCAGTAGGCCGAGCAAGTTATAAAGACATTAAGGGTACAAAACAAACCAGCATTAATGGCACAACAAAGACATGGCATTTTTAAAAAGTTTTGGCAAATTAAAGAAACAGTTCCATCACTTGATGTGAAACAAGTTTTACACAGTAATAAAATAGTAGTAGCATAGGTAAAGCATGAGATCAACACAGAAATTAAAATGAGCAGCAAATAATAAACACAAACCAATGTTGCCAAGATTGGAGATGCAGCTCAATGGTATTTCAAGTACATGTAAACAATGGTAAAGCTAGCACCAAGTTCACACAAAAATTTCAAGTGACAAAACCAAACACTTTTGTCAAGCTAATGATAATCCAGTATAAGTTATATTGTGAAGCAGGTCAAGCAAACTATTCAAAGTGCAAAACAATTTTTGGCAAGACATAGCACCAATTCAAGTGTTCGGCAAATCAAAAAATAGTGACTGTTTAAAGCAATATCAAGTTACCAAGAATAGTCAATGGTAATATTTGTTACTACCAAGATAAATCTGAACAATAATTCACAATGAAATTGTGGAAGCATCTGTTCGATCCAGTTTTTTTTGAAGAGTTAAAATACAATTATGGGACAATTTTTCCAGAAGAATGCATTTTTGGTAATGTTGAAAGTATCCACGGAAAAGTTCTAGTATTCCTCACGCTAGTTTTAAAAAAAGTTTGAATTCTTCAAACCTAATTTAAAGTCCACAATATCTGGTCATATAACTCAAGTTTTTAAGAAAAAATTCAAGACCGATTCTAAGTTCTAGAAGCCAATAAAAATCGATACTTATCTCAGAACATATGAACAAGTCCAACAAATCAAATTGGGAATAAAAATCGCAAGAGAAATTCAAGGAGAAACAAAGCATCTAGAATCAGAGTTTTAAGGGTTTAAAAACCCCTATAAATTTACACCCATAACATCATCAGCATCATAGTGAAGAAAATAGAAATCAAACAACAATAATTTAGAAAAATCATTTCAATTCAGAGTACTCACCAGGGATTTCATTCTCTATCCAAAGGGGAAACCGATCGATGATGAGGTGCTTCAAAGGATTCAAATCTATAGGTAAATTCCAGAGCAAAATCGATTATCATGAATCGATTTGGGAGGATAACAGAAACCCTAGGGCTGCCATTTTCAATTCACAGAAGAAAAGTGAACTGGTCAACCAAATTGAAAAGCGGCCGGCAATTATTTTATAAAAGGGGATGACCCTTAACTCTAACTCCTAGGGTTTATTAATTCTTTATGTTTTTCTTGTTTTTAAATTTCAAGTTTTATCTCTTAGAATCAATATCTACTAGTGTCTGTAGTTGGAAAAATCACAACTTAACGGATCGGGTTGTGTCAAGGTCTTGAGCGTAGGGTTTAAACAGTCAGGAGCGAAGGTCACAAGTTTACAAGAGTTTGTAAGCGAAGAGATTGTTTATAATTCCTAGTAGAAACCTAGAATGCAGTAGTAGGCACAGTTTTGCCGAAGCTGGGTATCTTCTGTGTGTGATTTTCTTTCTGCAATTTTTCTATGATATTTATTTTATTTTAAATTCATTTAATTTGCAATAAACCCTATTCACCCCCCCCCCCCTCTAAGGTTAATTTAGATCCTACAAGTGGTATTGGAGCAAGGTATTTTTAACTCTAGAGTCATGAATCTATCTAATAACGCTTTTTCTGAGGGTCAGTCCATAGCTAGGCCACCAATGTTTGATGGAACTGATTATGCCTATCGGAAAGCTAGGATGAAAATTTACTTAAGTTCAATTGATTATGATGTATGGGATATTGTTGAAACAGGCTACAAACCTCCAGTTATGATTATTAATGATATTGAAATTCCTAAGCCAAAAGATAAGTGGGTTGCTAATGATAAAAAATTATTCTCAACTGATGCCAAAGCAATGAACGCTTTTAATTTGTGCTCCTGATAAAACTAAGTTTAACCGTATATCTCACTGTTCAACTGCGCAGGAAATTTGGCATACTTTGGAAGTTACACATGAAGGAACATCTCAAGTCAAGGAATCCCGTCTCGCACTACTCTGCAACGAATATGAAAATTTCACGATGCGTAAAGACGAAGATATAAAAGAGATGTATGGTCGATTCTCAACACTTATTTATAATGCAAGGGCTCTTGGTAAAGTCTACACTGAAGTTGAATTAATACACAAAATACTGAGAGTACTACCAATGAACTTTGAAGCCAAAGTAACAGCCATTCAAGAATCAAAAGATTTAATTAAGTTGAGAATAGAAGAGTTGATTAGAAACTTGATCGCTTATGAAATGGAGTTAAAAGCCAAAGAAGGACGCGAAGATTCATAATCGAAGAAAAAGATAATTGCTCTAAACAACATTGCTGAAAGTAATGATGAAGACGATAATCCCATTGAAGAGTTAGCTATGGTTCTTAAAAAGTGGTCTAACAAGAAATTCAAAATCCAACAAATCCAAGAATTCAAACAACTCAGACGATGAAGTCATATGCTACAACTGCAATAAACCAGGCCATATCAAACCAAATTGTCCACTACTTCAGAAAGACAGAAAGAAGAAGAAGAATAAAGGCTTTTGAAGCTACATGGGACGATGAAGAAGGAGAGGAAGAAGACTATAACATTGATAAAGAGGAAGCCAATTTATGTCTTATGGCACAGTCAGACTCGGAAAGTAGCAAAGAAGATTCCACTGAGCTGCCAAACTACTCTTACAAAGACTTAATTTTATTGTGTGATGATCTTACAAAAACCGTTGATTCTCTTGAACTAAAAGTTAAGAAATTGAAATTTGATAGGTTAAAACTGGTTCACGAAAACAATAGGTTAGAAATTGAGCTTGAAAAAGCAACAAATCTTGTTTGTGAAAACTGTAAGTTTTTAAAACGAGAGAAAATAGAATTTAAAGCAAATTTTGAAAAATTAAAACAAGAACACTTGGCTCTAAAAGAAAGTGATGACACAGAAAGAAAGAATTTCACCAACAGATGCACCTCTCTTGTAAATGAAAATGCAGCACTTAAAACCAAAGTAAAAAAATTTGAAATAACATTGAGCAAGTTTTCAAAAGGAGAAAAGTCATTTAGGATGCTGCTTGGAAGTCAATTATATGCTAACAACAGAAAAGGATTAGGATTGGGAAAACACACATTAATGATAATGCGAAGGGTGGAAGTGTTTTTCCTAAATGTATAAAGTATGGAAAATTTGGACATAGCTATGAAAAATGTGAAAGTAAGAACAATAGTAAAAAATTCATACAAGTATGGGTTCCAAAAGGGTTGACAAGCAAGTGTTACAGATTTGGATTTGGTAAGTTTAAACAAATTTGGATTCCAAAAGGATCTGTTGTTCAAAAATTTTCAGTTACTAATTTTGTTAGACCTGTGAGTTTCCCTAGGTCATTCTCTTCTTCTCGTGTGTAGATATGTTGGTAGGCTAAGGAGCAATAAGAATGGTACTTGGATTTAGGTTGTTCTAAACATATGACAGGTGATAAATCAAAGTTTCTTAGCCTCGAAAAACATAAAGATGGAACTGTGATAATGGGCGATAACAGAAAATGTAAAATTATCGGTAAAGGTAGAGTAGGTAATAGTACTTTCTCCTTAAATGATGTTTTATATGTTGAAAACTTGCATCATAATCTCATTTCCATAAGCCAACTATGTGACAAAGGAATGAGTGTGATATTTGATAGTGATTCTTGCAAAATTATTGAAAAATTCACTAACAGTATTGTATTCACGGGAAAAAGAAAAGGAAACGTTTATACGCTTTCTTTTGATGATTTGACTCTCTCACGATGTTTAATAGCTATAGATGAAGAAGTTTTCTTATGGCATAGGAGATTGGGTCATGCTAGTACGAGTCCCTTCGAAAAACTTGAATCAAAAGAATTGGTAAGGTGATTACCACATCAGAAATATAAAAGTAACAAAGTGTGCAAATCTTGTACTATGGGAAAATTCAGTCGATCATCATTTCGCCCCAAAAATGTTGTTAGTGCTAATAGGGTACTTGAATTGATTCACATGGATTTATTTGGACCAAATGAAATTGCTAGCTTGAATAGAAAACGTTATTGTTATGTATTGGTTGATGATTATTCTAGATTTACCTGGGTTTGTTTTCTAGCCAAAAAAACCCAAACTTTTGATTACTTTTCAAGGTTTGCAAAACTCGTTCAAAATGAAAAAGGCATTTCAATAAAAACTTTAAGAAGTGATCACGGTGGTGAATTTGAAAACTTGGATTTTGAAATTTTTTGTGAAGAGAATGGTTTTAAACACGAATTTTTTGCTGCTCGAACACCTCAACAAAATGGGGTGGTCGAAAGGAAAAATCGTACATTACAAGAATTGGCTAGATCTATGATAAGTGAATATAAATTGCCTTTGACTTTTTGGGTAGAGGCAGCCAATACATCTTGCCATGTAATGAATAGAGTAATGATTAGACCAATACTTAACAAAACGTCCTATGAATTGTGGTTTGACAGAAAGCCTAACATTTCATATTTTAGAGTTTTTGGATGCCATTGTTATCTTCATAATACAGGTGATCAACTTGGTAAGTTTGAGTCAAAAGCAGGTGAGGGAATTTTCATGGGTTACTCTTTAAGAAGCAATGCTTATCGAATCTTCAACAAACGATCAAAAACTGTTGTTGAAACCATAAACGTGCAATTTGATGAATCAGATCTGAATACGGTGGACAAAGAGAAAAACGATGAGGGAATTACATATGATGATGAAAAAGAAAATAGCAAAGAGAAGACTGGTAGTGATGACCCAACAAAAAAACATTTGAAGTCGAGACGTTTAAATTCAAAGCCAACCATCCTCCAGAATTGGTAATAGGAAATACAATAGCAGGAATACGAACTCGTTCATCATTTAATAAAGATATATGTGCCTTTTGTGTTCACAGCTGTTTTATCTCTGAAAAAGAACCTAAAAATGTTGAAATTGCACTTAGTGATGAAAGTTGGATTTTAGCGATGCAAGAAGAACTTAATCAATTTGAACGGAATAAAGTTTGGAAATTGGTTCCTAGAGCAAATGATTGTCAAGTAGTAGGAAATAAATGGGTGTTCAAAAATAAGCTTGATGAATCTGGAAATGTAATTAGAAACAAAGCTTGATTGGTTGCAAAAGGATATAATCAAATCGAAGGCATTGATTTTGATGAGACATTCGCACCAATAGCTAGGTTAGAAGCCATTAGAATTTTGCTCAGTTTTGCATGTTATAAAGGTTTCAAACTTAAACAAATGGACGTAAAAAGTGCGTTTTTAAACGGAGAATTAAAAGAAGTTTTTATAGAATAACCCCCTGGTTTTGAAAATCATGAATTTCCAAATCATGTATTTAAACTTGAAAAAGCATTATATGGTCTTAAACAAGCACCTAGAGCATGGTATGATTGTTTAAGTGCATATCTTTTGGAAAACGGTTTTAAAAAGGGTATTGCTGACACGACATCATTTCTATTACATGAAGGTGAAGATTTTTTAATAGTTCAAATTTATGTTGATGATATTATATATGGTGCTACTAATGATCGTCTGTGTGAGAAATTTGAAAAAGTCATGCAGGATAAATTCGAAATGAGCTTAGTAGGTGAATTAAAATACTTCCTTGGATTTCAAACCAAAAAAAGCACCAAGGGCATTTTCATATCACAAGCAAAATACGTCACTGAATTGCTGAAAAGATTTGGACTAGAAAACGCAAAACCACTCAGAACACCGATGAGTCCTTCAACCAAGCTTGACAAAGACGAGAAAGGAGTTGCAGTTGATCAAAAAAAATATCGTGGAATAATTGGTTCACTTCTTTATCTCACCGCATCTAGGCCTGATATTATGTTTGTTGTTTGTTTATGTGCACGCTTTCAGTCTAATCCAAAAGAATCTCACTTAAAAGCCACAAAAAGAATATTGAGATATCTTTTGCACACACACAAATTTGGATTATGGTACCCCGCATGTAATAATTTTAAATGAACTGGATATTCCGATGCCGATTATGCTGGATCCCTTGTGGATAGAAAAAGCACTAGTGGAACTTGTTTTATGCTAGGACATTCATTAGTTTCATGGTCAAGTCGAAAACAAAATTGTGTTGCTCTATCCACAACTGAGGCCGAATACATTGCTTTAGGAAGTTGTTGTGCACAAATATTATGAATGATGCAAACTCTTTCGGATTTTGGTCTAATTTATAAAAAGTACCACTAAAATGTGACAGTAAAAGTACTATAGACTTGTCTAATAGTCCTGTTCACCATTCACGCACTAACACATAGATGTGAGACACCATTTTATTAGAGATCACATTTCACGAGAAGATATTTGTATTGAGTTTATTTCAAATGATTGTCAACTTGCTAATATTTTTATAAAACCTCTTCCCTAAGATAGATTTTCACAATTACGCTTATATCTGGGAATTATAGAAATTGATTAATCATTATCCATTTTTAAGAAATTCTTAAATGGTTATTCAAAAGTTAAATGATTGATCATTTGAACTATTTTGGAACTCGTTGAAATTATGTCAGATCTTGAAATTGTGATGAGTATTGACTTTAATATTTTTTTATATCATGAAAAAATATTAAAAACCTCATGATGATTGGACAAATTTTATAATATTTGTGAATTAGAGCTTATTTCACAACCATCTTCTTTATCTACCATACTTCTGTCATTCATCATGGTTTTATTTAATTTGGGGAGTTCTAATTATTCTTGGAATTAAAAAAAATAAAAAAAATAAACAAATATATAATAATAATAATAATAATAATAATAACAATAATAATAATAATTTATCCTTGGTATTCACTCCCATTTAAAAGTCCTCGCGGTTATGCGTGGGTGAATTACCTTAATCTCTATATGCTTCCATTCTCACTTAAAAGACCTTTGTGCTGTGCATGGATGGAACTCATTAGAGAGGATAAAGTTAAGTTACTACTAACCCCATTTAAAAGACGTTTGGGCTATGCGTGGTTAGGAAGTGCTTAACACATTTTTTTTTGGGCATATTTAAAATCTTTAAAATTCATATTCAAATATTCAATTTTCATTGAACTCTCCTCATTCTATAAAATCCATTGTAAATCCATTCATTCTGAAAGTGAAATTTGCTTCTGATTCAATATTATGATTTTTGTTTGTTTAAATGAGATTTACAATATATTTTTCTCTTGATCTGAATTTATATTTCTAGTTTATATTCATCACTGTTTTAGTTTCTGTTATTCCTTTGATGATTAGAAAAGGGGGAAAAAGGTCAAGATTTTGATGGATGAGTAAACATTTATATAATATTTTGAAATTTGGTGTTTGATTAATTCAAAATTTTCAAATCTATGCATCAATAAGGGAAGCTTATTTGTAAGGGGAGCATACAAATAGGGGGAGTAATATGCTTCACGTGTTCAAACACATTCAAAATCATTTATTTGTTTGTCATCATCAAAAAGGGGAGATTATTGTATATAACAGTGTTGTATACACAATTATATGATTTTTGTTTGATGATAACTACCGAATATATTTTATTATTGAATGTGTTTGTAAATGCACTAATATACTACACAACAGATAGGAATATAATATTTCTATTTAAATAAAATAAAAATGTTCAGAAATTTAAACAATCACACAGTATTTTATTTAAATAAAAATATTTTATTTCAATTTCAAAAAGTACATCTCTTATAACTCCACTATTTGACGTACTACATTTCATTCATTACAACTCTGTCACTCACTCTATACAACTATATTTACATTCACATATACAGACACTCTGTAACGACCCAACTTTCGAACACATTGGAAGTCGTGCCATTAATAAGAAATAGGAATAGATAGAAGATAAAATCACAGAACATCAGAATCTCATAGCGGAATTTTCACAAAAAGATAATACTTCATATTATTACACAGCGGAATATATTACATCAGAGTATACAACATCTAGTGATACAACCCATTCATGGTACATCAGTATTTATACATATCATAGATGATCAACTGATAGACTTAGTTATACAAAAGATATATGGACCAGCACACAGCAAAATCTTCATCCTAGCTTCACAAGTTTATCCAAATCCTGATTCACTTGTCTATTCATAACAAGCGTTATGATTACCCAAGATTTTAAGGGAAACACAGAAAAAATAAACTCCGGGTCAGTCAGGGGACTGGTATGAGTAAACAGATTTAAAACAGTTTGAAGAAATCAAAATATCTCATAAGACCACGCCGTGAATACGGAACGAGTTTTTACCTTATGAGATCAAAAACATTTTGTATACTTGAAATAAGATATTATCATATAAGTTTTCCACAAAAAATTTAGAATCCAGAAGAATGCTTGCATCTCACATTCTCCTATATAGTATACAAATAAAAACCGCTTGGCACTTAGGGAAATTGGATTTCCAACTCTGACAAGGTATGGGACCACCTTCCGCTAATGTATCTCTAGAGGCAAATACATCTGGGTTCAACAAGAACGTCTTGCAACCCGGCCCTCACATAACCGACCACTCATTTCTCTTGTGTGTATCGAGTGTATATCACCGATGGTTGTGTACGACAACCATCCCCGAATGGGCAGAATCGATAGATTTAGAAACAAAAGGAATTTCTTTAGATAGGTGATACTACACCCTAATGGGAGCGACCCACATAGCCATGCTGCCTGCCCGATTTTTGTCATTTCCTGGGTGTGAGGCTTTGAGGCTACGTTATCTTCCAGAACATCTGGCCACCATTCACTTTGAATGCCACATCATCAAATCCGTGATCACATATTGATTATACAAATACACACTGGGTGTAAAATAAAGAGAAGTTACCTTCTCCCTACCAACTTGGTATATTCGTAATATCAACAGCGTGACCGTTGGAAATACTCTGTCGTACATTCGTCCATACAAGTTGTCCTGGGACTGGACAAACCGAAGGCACTATTCAAAAATAGCCCTTGTATCTCGCCGTCTTTAATTCAACAATCTCTGACGCGCGACGTATAATCAAATCAAAGTGAAATATTTAATTTCGGCCTCTTTGAAATGATTAACGAATATTTTTCTTTCAAATTATAAATATAAACTGAATTATAATCTAATCTGCATATACAGTTATAGTCAAACCGAACAGTACATGATCATCTTGTCAATATCTGGTATATTGATCATCTCTTCAAAACGGTCAATTTTAGTGTGTGCGTCGCAGGGGTTTTTCTTTCCGTTTTGTTCATCATCTTTAAAAATGAATTTTTATTCTATTTTACTTCAGAAAAATATCTCTCATCATGATTTCTAATCTGATCATCATAATTGACTTAAATTATGATTTAAAATCAACTTCCACACTTTGTATCGTTTTCGTCAAATTTCACTTTGATCTCTTCTACTTGATGTACTTTCTCTTCTATTTGATTTACTTCTTTTCTTCTTTTATTATATATATCAATAAGATTTCTCATTTATTTTTAATCACAATAAAAAAATATTGTTTACAGTTCTCATACAGTACAGAACTGTCCGTGATCTGTTTCTCGTATCCGGATGTTAAGATTACAGTTTAGACTGACAAATCTAGCGTATGAGTTACATACGGTTTTCCAACCTTGCTTTGAATTTAAATATTTCATTTGAAAATAAATTCAAAATTAAAATTATAAATTAAAATTTATAATTACAGTTCGTGTTTTAAACTTTTTGACGTCTGTCAAAAAAACCATATCTGATCTGTCATTCTTGAATGATTTCTTGGTTAACTTTATAGTTAAAATATCTCGTTAGAAAATCATTCCTAAGTCTCATATTTAAATTAAATTTATAATTTAATTTAAATTATAATTTCTGTATTTAAATATCAGTCTTTGACAAAAACAGTATTAAAAATCCTAATTCACTTATTCCATTTTAATTAAAAAATTCTATTTTTATTTAAATATTAATTTTTCCTATTTTACATAAACCATTTTTAAATTTAAAACTAATTTGAATTTAATTATATTTTGAAAACTTCATTTTAAATCAAAGTACCAATTTGGCAAAGTGCCACTTTGAAAACCTGGTGTGCACATGTGAAAACAGTGGCCGGTTCCCTTGTTTTTGGCAAAGTACCAACTTTTGCCTTGACCACATCAAAGTACCACGTCCTGGACGCCGTGGTTTCTACCCCGATCACACACACGCACTTGCACCCATTTTCTTTTCCTACTTCCCCTTTTGTACATTTCCTTCTATTGTTATACTTCCTCTTATTTTGCTTCTTTTCGGTTTATTTACATTTATAAAACCCATTTCCTGTTTTACTTCTTTATCCCTTTTTGTTTTACTTCTTTGATTCTTTTGTTCTACTTACATTCAGATATTCGAATGCAAGCTGTGGACTGGTGCACATACACGTACGTCCGACCGATCAGCCACCAACTCCGATCATCCCTACATGTGTCCCGCCACTCCATAACCCCATCCCCGAGACCAGATCGTACTCCGATGCACCCAATCAAAAACAAGTTGTTTGACCCCATTGAATTTTGAACAACCCTCTCAGGTCATCCTCCAAAACTGTCCCCTGTAGATTTGCCTCAGTCCGCCTGAAGCACCTGCACCACCTCCGATCCCTTCTCTGACCTCTCACACCCCTCTCTACTGAACCACACCGTACTCGATCAGCTGAGGCTCCCGCATGAAAGTTCAAAAACTCGTATGTGAACTGTTAAACCAAATCTAAATCCAATCTGTCCGATCATCTCCGACCGTCAGAGCCCCTGTGACTTCACCCGTACGCTTATCTAACCCCCAAGCACCTCCCACCGAAGCAGTTTTGAATTTCAACGATCAAATTTCAAGAATTCATTTATTTTCTGCAAAAACAGAAATAACCCAAATCTCATGGTTTAAGTACTTTAAAATCTAGAATTTCATCTTAAAAATCATAGTTTCAACACACCAATATCCTCATAAGCCTGAATCTTCTTTTCGTGATGATCAACAATTCGATTTGTAATATTTCCCTATTGCATCTTATTTATTCATGAAAATATATAAATATATATGAAGTGGGATCATTTTTAAGGTAAATTTTAACATAATTACAGAGCTTTTGTGTTGATCATCATGCTTAAATTTCAATTGATTTCTAGTTGTGGATTTTGATACTTGGTAGTAGTTTAAAATAACAGACCCTGTATATTCTGTTCCTAGGATGTTGATTTGAATTACTTCAGGATTGCACCCCTTTCCAGATTTAAACATGATGACCATATTGGTTTAAAGACATTCAAAGTATTCAATCAAGACTTTGAATTATTATCCACCCATACCAGTTTAATGGAAACATGGTGTTTCCTTATGAATACTGTTGGGTTCCAGATTAAAATGTTTAGTCAGGGAATATACCCCCATATTTGTTTCAAACATTAAAAAGGAGGAAAATCTACTTACACCATGATTTACAGTTTCAGATTTAAATTAGTATGAGGATTTATTCAACCGAATCAACATATTCATAGCTGCATAGGCTTGCCAAATCCGTAAAACAAATGGGAAAGCTTACTCTTACAGGTCTTGCCAAATTATGATACGTAAATATGGTACATACATGTATGGTTTGAAAGACTTGTGTTTGTGTGTGGCAACAACCCTAACAAAACAACATATTAATTTTACATGTATGGTCAGGGAATACATGTAGGGTCAGGGAATGATTTAAACCAAGTGTGCATTCAACAACCATAGCAAAACAACAGCCAAACCATTCACAGTCCAAAACAGAAAAAGAATATTGAAAAGTTTACTCACAAATAAAATGCTTGAACCATTAGGCCTTACTACTCCTTTATTGATCAAATACCAGTGTTTGTGTGAGCATGAAATGAGTGTGTTGGTGGCCTTATTTATTGGGGCAAAACAATAAAATATGTGCAAAAAAAACTGTTTTGAAAGGTGAAAAAAAAAACTGTTTTCAGATTTGGTTTTTGACAACACAAAAAAATATACTTTTCTCTTACCAAATCTACACTCCAACCAATATTCACATGGCCTTATCTCAGCCTAGATCCCCCCTTAAAACCCTTATGCACATGGCCTTTACCCCATTGATTCCTATGATATATCACCTCAAATAAATGCTTGTGTATCACTTATGATCTTTCACCATCTTCTTTGGTTTTTCAAACGAATTGCCATATCCTTTTTATACCATTTCAAATCAGTTTTTGGTCTAGTGTTTTCAAATCAAAATTCTCATATGTCATCATGATTTAACCACAAACATATAACATTTTTGCTTGCCTTCAAAGGTATAACAAAATCTGAAAATCTTGTACTACAAAATCAATAGCCATGTGAATGAAATAGACATGAACACCTCTTGAAAGTCTATGTTCTTAAATAATGATCTAGTGTATGCAAAACAATAATATCTATGTATGATTTTGTGGATCTTTCTATGCATATGTTCCTTGACAACATGGCCAAGGTTTTGAAAAATGAAACACGAATTTGAAATTTCAGAAAATCAATTTGAAAGGAAAGAGGAAGATTATAAAACTGAAAATGCTTTCATTCAAAAATGATTTTGTTATGTGCCAAATCTTCCTTAAGATCCTACTTACTAGCATCTATAGTGTAGGTGATATGAGGACATGATTTTTCAAGGGAAATTGACAATACATGTTTATTGACAAAACAAGCATGCTTTTGAAAATGAAAAAGGCAACGGTCATTTCAGCAAATCCTTTTTGAACTTAAAATATTTGATAGATTTTGTCATGTGACAAATACTTAACTAGATTTTCTTTGCTAGCTTCTTTCTAAGGTAGGTGTTTGTGCTTGAGTTCATGTTCATGAAATATGTTAGCAAAATGAAATAATACTTTTATGTCTTTGATGTTCATGTATATGTGAATTTCGAAATGGCCTTTAAATTTTCTTTAGACAACAAAAATGGATTTTGACCTGCTTTACATTCAAGTGTTTTTAAACTTTTAAAACAAGGATTTACAAAAACTTAATTTCTTAAATCCCTTGAAAAAAAAGAACAAACATGTATAATAAAAATGGCATCACAAATACATGCTATTAAAAAGTGTTATCATCATACATGTATAAAAAATCAATTTAAATAAACGCTATCAAACAGATGCTATCATACATGAAATGTGTAAAACTAGTTTTGGTAAGTGCTGTGCTATACACATCAGTAAATGCTATCATACACAAATTGACATGTTTTTTCATAAATTTAAAGTCTGGATTTTTAAATCGTATTTACAAACACGTACTTACGATCAATCAGTGTCTGTGATCAGTGTAAAAATCCCGGGTCATTACACACTCTTATACATTGACACTGTTATTTTTCACTGTCTTTTCGTCTTCCATCTTCTGTCTTCATAGCCTTCAGTCATCTCTTGTCTTCATACCTGTCACAAGAAACACACATACACATTAGACTGCAACAAAAATAAATTTAAATTCAAGCAAATAAAAATTTATTTATTTTAAAATTTTATTTGCCTCAGAATTTTGGTGTGTTTCTCATCATTTTTCCAGACTTTATCTAATATGCAGGGATAGAAAAACTCGTCTGGATGGCTGCACGTACACACGTGTATAAATATGCATGTGTGCACTGCCTCGCCAATCCAGTGTGCAACTGAGGAGTAGTCACATGGACCGTCTCGATTCAGTGCACAGTTCAAACCAAAGTGAAAAGTAGTCAAGACAGTAAACATAACTAAGTCGAGCACAAACAACAATATGGCAAAGCAACACATCAACAAATATTCAAACAGCCCAGGTGTCAAGCCGAATGATAGCATGGACAAGCAAATTCCAACATGTACATGGTCATAGCAATATGATGGTGCAGCCTAGAATGGAACAAGGCAAATAGTTCGGTCACAAGAAATTTTACAAAAGTGGTACAAGAAAATATGTCAAGAAAGTCAGGTCATCAATATCAGGCAAAATGGAATGCATAGCCTCAACACCAAAATTATAAGTATAGCGATCTGTTCTTATGCAAGGATGCACAAGCGCAAATGCATTAAAGAATGATCATTATCAAGATGTAGACCAGCAGGCCGAGCAAGTTACAAGGACATTAAGGGTACAAAACAAACCAGCATTATTTGCACAATAAAGACATGGCATTTTTAAAAAGTTTTGGCAAATTAAAGAAACAGTTCCATCACTTGATGTGAAACAAGTTTTACATAGCAATGAAATAGTAGTAGCATAGGTAAAGCATGAGATCAACACAGAAATTAAAATGAGCAGCAAACAATAAACACAAACCAGTGTTGCCAAGGATTGGAGATGCAGCTCAATGGTGTTTCAAGTACATGTAAACAATGGTAAAGCTAGCACCAAGTTCACACATAATTTCAAGTGACAAAACTGAACACTTTTGTGAAGCTAATGATAATCCAGTACAAGTTCTATTGTGAAGGAGGTCAAGAAAACTATTCAAAGTGCAAAACAGTTTTTGGTAAGACATAGCACCAATTCAAGTGTTCGGCAAATCAAAGAATAGTAACTGTTTAAAGCAATATCAAGTTACCAAGAATAGTCAAGGGTAATATCTCTTACTACCAAGATAAATCTGAACAACAATTCACAATGAAATCGAGGAAGCATCTGTTCGAACCAGTTTTTTTTTGAAGAGTAAAATACAATTATGGGACAATTTTTCCAGAAGAATGCATTTTTGGTAATGTCAAAAGTATCCATAGAAAACTTCTAGTATTCCTCACGCATGTTTTAAAAAAAGTTTGAATTCTTCAAACCCAATTTAAAGTCCACAATATCCGATCATATAACTCAAGGTTTTAAAAAAAAATTCAAGACCGATTCTAAGTTCCAGAAGCCAATAAAAATTGATACTTATCTCAGAACATATGAACAAGTCCAACAAATCGAATTGGGAATAAAAATCGCAAGAGAAATTCAAGGAGAAACGAAGCATCTAGATTCAAAGTTTTAAGGGTTTAAAAAACCCTATAAATTTACACCCATAACATCATTGGCATCACAGAGAAGAAAATCAAAATCAAACAACAATAATTCAGAAAAATCATTTCAATTCAGAGTACTCACCAAGGATTTCATTCGCTATCCAAAGGGGAAACCAATCGAAGATGAGATGCTTCAAAGGATTCAAATCTATAGATGAATTCCAGAGCAAAATCGATCATCACGAATCGATTTGGGAGGATAACAGAAACCCTAGCGCTGCCATTTTGAATTCACAGAAGAAAAGTGAACTGGTTAACCTAATTGAAAAGAGGTCGGCCATTATTTTATAAAAGGGGATGACCCTTAACTCTAACTCCTAGGGTTTATTAATTCTTTATGTTTTTCTTGTTTTTAAATTTCCAGTCTCATCTCTTAAAATCAATAACTACTAGTGTCTGTAGTTGGAAAAATCACAACTTAATGAATCGAGTTGTGTCAAGGTCTTGAGCGTAGGGTTTAAATAGTTGGGAGCGAAGGTCGCAAGTTTAGAAGAGTCTGTAAGCAAAGAGATTGTTTATAGTTCCTAGTAGAAACCTTGAATGCAGCAGTAGGCATAGCTTTGCCGAAGTTGGGTTTCTTCTATGTGTGATTTTCTTTCTGCAATTTTTCTGTGATATTTATTTTATTTTAAATTCATTTAATTTGCAATAAACCCTATTCACCCCCCTCTAGGGTTAATTTAGATCCTATAAGTATTGCCTTCTTCTGTTAGCTTTACCCTTCCCATTCATCATATCATATTGGTTAAGTGTTTCTTATTAACATAACCCTTCTCATTCATCATGTTGTACTGCTTAACTTAACCCTGCTCACTTTTCTAATTAACATGTTTATAACGGTTAAGTGTTCTAAATTTACTTAACCTCACCTTCTTGTCTAATTAACATGTTATAACAGTTAAGTGTTCTAAATTTACTTAACCTCGTCTTCTTGTCTAATTAACATGTTATAACAGTTAAGTGTTGCCTTTGTTAACTTAACCCTACCATTCTTAACATGTCTTGTTCATTAGCATTAATTGATTTATTAATGCACCAACCTCTCACATTAGATCTATATTGTTGCAGTTACTAGATGTATCGGGTGGTTCCAGGTAGTTTTACACCACAACTCAATCTAACCTCAGGTTTTTCTTGGGCATGATGCACTAACCTCTCACATTAGATAGGTTTTGTTGCGGTTACTGGCAGTTCCGGGCAGTTTTACACCGCAACTCAATCTAACCTCGGGTTAGGCATGTTTATCTTTTAGCATATTTACCATACATGTCCAAGTCTAGATTTTATATGCTAATCATCCAAAACTCACAAAACTAGTCATGTTCTAATTCTCAAGTTATACCCCAACAAAGTTGATTGCAAGTTATGCCTCATAAATTCAAATTCAAGTTATTACTCCAAATAGGTTACACCCAATTTTCCCAAATTTGCAATAATAGACATGCCCCAAAAGTCACGATATAACACATGCCCTAAGATTTAGTCATATTGCACCATACAAAATATTCTCCAAAAATAACCCCAATCTGATTCACAGTATAAACTATGCCAAATTATAGCCTTTAATTACAGTGCATGCCAATTACCCAAAATCCCAATTTAGGCGTGTTCACATTTAACACTTATCCATATCTTACTATAGGTTTCCATGCCTAATCTCCTTCTTCCAAGTCATAAACTATCATATATAATATGCCCTATTTTTAGGTCTTAAACCACAATATGTACTATGGCTTACATGTTTACAGTTCAATTTATGCCCCAAATCTAAAGTCATATCTCCAATATACATTATGCCTCAAATCTCAAGTCATATGTTCGATACACTTTATGTTTTAAATACAACATGTTATGTCCTCGAATCAGTTACAAATCAGTTATGCCCAATTATACATAATTTAATACTTTTCCTAATTTTAGCGTTGGTCATGACCAAATCATACATTATACCCAATTTTAGCGCTGGTCACTTTCAAATCATATATTATGCCCAATTTTAGCGCTGGTCATGTTCAAATCATATATTATGCAGAATTTTAATTCCAACGTACGTTCATCTCTTATGAGATTTGGCTCAGGCTCGCAGTAGTCTGGCTATAAAAACAAAAAGGGAAGAAGGAAAGAAGAGACAAAGAATGGACATAATATTATCAATGAGATAGATCCAATGGATATAGAAAGATAGATAGAAATAGGCGTAATCTCAGATTCAGATTTATTACAATGTCAGAATCACAATTAACTTTTATTTCTAAAAGTAACATGAACTTACAAATTATAGAACGGTCTTGAATTCTGGGATCTGGTTTCTGAATTTGATTAGCTATCCTTTGATGTAGACGTTTGATTTGATGTTCTTCTTAATCGATTACTAGTTTGGATTTGATTTTCTAGTTGGAGAGGATGAATGGAGGCTTAGGCTAGCTTGTAGACGAACTTCATGATGGCACCATAGTTTTAGGGTTATCACGTTAGGGTTTAGGTTTAGCTACATATATATAGATGTCTAGGATTATTTAGAGCCCTTAGATGAACTAGGAGTCCATCAGAATCACCCAGCTCAAATACACATCATTCGGCCACTCAAAAGAAGACACATCATCACAGAACACTCCAGAATTCTATGCTGGATCAGTATGGGCACACTTGGCAGTTGTGTCAGTTCATTTTTGCACTGGCGCACTTGTCAAGTGCGCCAGTGCATTCTGGTCAACTTTCGGTTTTTCTGCCTAACTTCGTTCGTCCATATCTTCTTCATACGGTATCCGTTTTACGCAAACTAGGACTCTATCTCAAGCATAATTATGTGACGAACGCAATTGCGTAAACCATTTCATCTAATTCTTATTTTAATAATTAATTATTCTTTAATTATCTCTTATGTCCTGTTTTAAAATTACAGGGTGTTACATTATATCTTCATTCACTTTGAATTCCACATCATCAAACCTACCAAACCATTTATTGATTTCCCCAAAAATATCATGGGTATAAAGCTAAGAGAAACGAATTTCTCCACCGCTAAGCGTAATACGTTTGAAGAGATCAATGTATATGATTTATTAGACATACTCTGTCAGATATCATCCATATAAGTTGTCCTGGGACTGGAAAAACCGAAGGCACCATCCCATCAATCCATCTTAGGAAATTTCTACCTTGGTTAGCTAGAACAACCCTTACATAACTCCATCTTCAATTGCCTTCAGCATAATTTGATTCTCAATGCTTATGCCAATACAGAGTGGTTTTCAGATAATAAACCTGATCACGGTCTCTCTGTATTGACAACTGAAATATAAAATGGGTCAAAACTTTGATAGCGGTTATTAAACTATTAAAGGAAATATCCATACAACCAACGATCCTATATCCAAATAGAAATTCTATTTACCAAGCATCAAGCAACACTAACCCCATTAAATTAATTTCTTATTAATTTACCCATTTCCCCATTTCTCGTCTTCCGCTTTCTGTATTAATTCCCAGATATTTCTCAGAATCCCTTTGCCTCTCACGATTCTGGGAAAATATACGTTATTAATATTGGAAAACATTTCCATGTTTATTCATGCATCACTATTCTTTCACATTCATCAGTTCCTAACTGTAAACAAGTAAGAGAACAACTCTCTAAGTATTAATCCCGAGGCCGAAACCAACATCGGATCAACACTTAGGAAGCCATTCAACTTGAATAATCTCCAGTTAGTTTCTAATTTCCTTAACTCCATTTCTTAATTTCTTATTAACAAAAAACATTACATTTTCTATACTTAGAAAACATGTCTGGGTATATTCGGAAAACATTTCCAGAACCATTTATATAGATTTAAACGAACATTGTATAAAATATTGATTATAACAAAAGCATTATAATTCCTACTTCCAAAGTATTTATATTTAAAATATAACTTTGATTCTTATTTATAATAAATAAATAATATTTAATTAACTAAATACATCTTAATTATAAACAAAATGTAAATAGTTCCTTCCTGAATTCGATATAACCGAATTTCAACATATAACTCTCTTTCGAGTAATCTCTATTCGATTAATGTTCTAAACGTCAAAATAAATTCACCATTTCAGGTTAACTTGATTTCTAAATTCACTTTTGAATTTATTAAAAAATCGTGTAATGACTTAGAGTAGGATCTTTGTATATGGAATATGCCCATATAATAACTTGTTTAATACAATAGTTATGCAAATAAATATTAAGTAGTATAATATATCACAGATAAGTAAATGCAGTAAGAAAAGTGACACTGGGAATTTTATACTAGTTCAGAATTCTCATCCTACGTCCAGTCCCAGACTCCTTCTAGAATTCTACTATCAACACCCTCTCTTTACCGGGAGGAACAGGTTCACAATACACCCAAGCACCAACACGGATTTCCCGCTTGAGCACCGACAAAGGACTTCAACAAGTAAGTAGAGTTTGACTTTCGATTGTGTTCTTGAACAACACTGAATGACCAATAATTGAGTATACCCTTCCTATAATCTTATCCTCAAGTAAATAACGTGCATGTGAAGACTGAAGGAAGTATATTACTTATTGAATCAAGAGATTTGAAATAAATTCAAAGATTCAAGATGTAATTTGAATATTTGAGAGCTTTTAGAATGCAAGAGTGCTTAGAAATACATTTCAAGATATATAATAGAAATCAGTAAGAATTGGTGATTTGTAAAACAAGTTTGTGATGTTTATATAATGGTTGAAAAGCAGTCAATGTTCATGAAGAGTTTTATCAAATGGAAGCAACCATTTCTTTTAGAAATCAAAAGAGATCACTTCATGAAAGGTGGTGAATTTTCAGAAATATGGCTTTATTGCTAAATCAGTTGACTGGTATAAATATCACCAGTCAACAGGTAGAAAATATGAATCATATATATATATATTTGAAAAATGGCAGAAAATAGTCATTACTAGGTTTTTTCCTTGATACTAGTCGACTGGTATGATTGGACCAGTCCACTGATCCAGGGCAAAAAGCCCATTAATGGCTATTTTGAGCCATTCTTATATATATACACACATACATATATTTGTGTTTTGTGTGATTGTGTTATAGTAAATGAGGATAGATTTTAACATAAATATGATACAATAAACACACACACACATATGTATATATATGAACTAACTCTTCAATTGATCTTCATTTCTTCATTGACGTGAATCAAAAAGTCATGAATCAACATTCTCCCCCTTTTTTGATTGTTGACAACCTCTTGCAATTGTGTAGAGTTATTTATTTTCTATCTCTGAATATAAAGCTTCTCTGCAACATTTTGTTAGTGCATATGTAAAATACTTACCATTTGTTTCCCTGTAGCAAAATGTTAATGTATAATGCGTATATATTCCATAAATTTTATCCCCTTTTGTCATAGATTAAAAAGAATATATACTATGATTAAAAAAAAAGTGAGCATAGAAAAAAATGTAGACATATATCCCTACAAATCTGCATATGAAACTATTCCTAGCTCCCTTCGAAGTTTGATAAAAGTATTTTCCAATAAAGGTTTTGTAAAGATATCTGCAGCCTGATTTTTAGAATTTGCAAATTCTAAATTTATAACCTATTTTCAGTATTATCTCGTAAGAAATGATGTCTAATATCAATATGTTTAGTTCTAGAATGATTTACCAGATTTTTGGATAAGTTTATTGCACTCGTATTATCGCAATAAATAGTTGAATTACTTAAGTTAATATTGAAGTCTTTAAGTGTTTGTTGCATGTATATAACTTGAGCACAAGCTAATGCTGTAGATATATATTCAGCTTCACATGTCGATAGCGAAACGCAATTTTGTTTCTTGCTAAACCAGGATATTAACAGTTTGCCAATGAATTGAAAAGTACCACTTGTACTTTAACGATCTGTCTGTGATCCTTCGGAATCAGCATCATTATAGGATACTAATTCAAAGGAGCAATCTTTCGATAAGAAAGTCCAAAATCTTTAGTATTGCTAATATAACGCAATATATGTTTTACTGCTTGTAAATGTGATTCTTTTGGATTAGCTTGAAATCCAGCACATAAACAAACACTCATCATAATATCCGGTCTACTAGCGGTTAAATATAAGAGAGAACCTATCATACTACGATATAATTTCTGATCAACACTTTTACCATTTTCTTCCTTTTCAAGATGAGTTGTTGTACTCACAGGTGTCGATTTACTTGATGTATTTTCCATCCCAAAATGTTTTATTAAATTATTACAATATTTTTCTTAATTTGTAAAAATTCCATTTGGAAGTTTCTTAATTTATAAACCAAGAAAATATGATAGTTCTCCCATATGAGACATTTCAAATTCGCTAGCCATTATTCTAGAAAATTCGTGACATAATTTTTCATTAGTAGAACCAAAAATAATGTTATCGACATAGATTTGAAATATTAAATATCTTTATTATCTCGTTTTATAAATAAAGTTTGATCAACCTTTCCAATTTGAAATCATGAATTAATTAAATAATTTTTAGGACGTTCTTACAAAGCACGAGGTGCTTGTTTTATTCCATATAACGCCTTTTTCAATTTGAAAACATGATCAGGATATTTTTCATGTGTGAATAGTGGAGGGTGTTCAGTGTAAACTCTTTCTTTTATATAATAATTTAAGAAAGCACTTTTAACATCCATTTGCTATAATTTTAAACTTATGATGACATGCATATGCTAATAAAATCCGAATTGCTTCTAGTCTGGCGAGTGAATAGAGCAAACGTTTCTTCATAGTTTATACCTTCTTCTTGATTATAACCTTATGCTACAAGCCTAGCTTTGTTTATAGTAATATTTCCTAATTTGTCTGCTTTATTTTTGTAGACCCATTTTGTACTAATGACGGTTTGATCACTTGGTCTTGGAACTAATTCCCAGACTTCATTGCATTCAAACAGATTTAATTCTTCTTGCATAGAAATTATCCAATTTTCGTCTGTAGAAACTTCTTTTGGATTTTTGGGTTCAATATTAGATAAAAAGGCAACATTACTTACTAGATTTAATTGGCTTCTTGTTCTTACATTTGAAGTTATTTCACCAATAATATTTTGAGTTGGATGATCGCGTAATATTCTTAGTGGGGATCTAAGTTCATTAATATGATCATTTTGATTGCTATTATCGGTATTATCTTGAGTTTCTGTAATATTATCAATTAATTTATTATGAACAATGTTTTCATCTTCTCTATAAACTATAATATATTCACCTTGAGAAGATCTATTTTTCAAAAACTTCTGAATCGAAGGAATTTTGAATAAAATATTCGTCAAAGGACACATGAAGTGATTCTTCAATATTATTGGTTCTCTTATTATAGATACAATAAGCTTTGCTTCGTTTGGAATATCCTAGAAATATTCCTTCATTGGATATTGAATCAAAATTTCCAAGCTGATCTTTTGGACTTAAAATAAAGAATTTCGAACCAAAAACCTTAAAATATGAAATATTTGGTTTTCTTCTAGTAAAAAGTGCATATGGAGTGTTTTTCGAAAGTGGTCAAATGGAAACACGATTTGAAACGTAACAAGATGTTGCAAATGCTTCTGCCCAGAAATTTATTGGTAACGAACTCCCATTCAACAACGTTCTAGTGCATTCTTGTAATGTTCGATTTTTCCTTTCTACAACTCCATTTTGTTACGAAGTTCAAGGAAACGAGAAGTCACTACTGCAAAAGTGGGCATATTCGACACTAATTTGTGTGTTTCGCACGAAAAGTGTGGCGAAAGCTATGCTTTCTTTGATCTTCTGCAAAAATATTCATATGTTGTTGCATTATATGTGAATGCACTGTAGCGGTGGAAATTCTAGTGTTTTGATGTGCAACACCAGTTAAAAGTGTAGCTTTACATATATATATAATCGAGCTCAACGATCCGCGTAATCAGCATAAACAAAACCACAATCGTAGATGTATGATTAATCCAACGGTTCAAATCAATCCTTGTTTCTTATCTAAACATTATCCCATCATCCAATCAAGGACAGCCGCCTCATTCCATTCTTCTGCTATGTGAAATTTTGGCGTGGCATTTCCCCTTCACCAAATACATTTAAAAATAATCTCATCGTTCATCTTCCTCTTAACTTTCCCCTTTTTCCTGTTGACTAAATTGTATACCTAAATTCACATCAGCTTCCATTCCCATCACCTAAAAACCTAAATCGATTCTCTCCAAATCTACAGGTAGCTGAATGACTCTAAAACCCCTAAATCGCATCAAGGGGTGGCAATCATATCAGCCAGATCCATGCTATCAAACAGAGCATCTCCAAGTCGCAAGCTTTTTACCATCATAATTTCGTGGATGAGCAATAGAAGAAACAGGTAAATGAAAATCCTGTTAGTTACAATTTTACATTGCTTTTTGTCGACCTAAGGTGCAAACCTAATCTATTTTAGGTTTAGAATATTGTCTTCCGTTTAAATAGGTTGTGTAATTGAATATTTTGTTGAACAGGAGGAGGATTTCATATTTTACCAGTTTATGGAAAAGTGAAGGAAACGACAATTTGCGCAGTTTAGATACTGTATCTAGTAAGAAAGTGAACTGCATTTCCTTTCTTTTTGGATCAAATTCAAACAAAAACAAAGACATCATGACAAGTATTAATAATTCAGAAATGAATCGTCTTGGGGATGGTTTTGAGTTTTAACTAATAACTTCCATATGGAACACAAATCATGTCCTGTTACTTAATATATCCAGACAGTGCCGGCGTACCAACTGGACCTATAGCTAAATCACTTGTTTATGATGATGGCAACAATTTAAAATTAATATTAGAAATGTAATATGAAAAAAGGTTTCTTCTCAAAACGTCCGTTTTTTTCGAGTTTATGGGTTGACCTTAACAAATTAGTAGCTCCTCCACTTCAGGTAGTTTCTGATCCTGATATAAGAAATGGTTTTGAGTCTACAGATTATGATGTTGAAATATGAAGGCTTGTGAGATATTATATACTAGATTACTTGATTGAGGATAAGCATTGCTAGTGTTGATAATGGTTCTGGAAATGCAGTTCACTTTGTTTAATATGAAATTGCTAGTGGTTAAGTGCGCTTTGTTTAATTTAGGTCACCACATATTTAAGACACCTATTGATTAGATTCATATCTGAATACGGTATTGCTATAATGTTTAAGTTTAGTGTTGTCCTCATACAGTGTTAAATATGTTATTAAACCTTCTAAATTTCTGCTGTTTTCCCTTTTGCAGGTTGTGCAAGGGACTTGTGCTACTATGGGGTCGTCAAATTCCTTGTAAGTAATTGATTCTCACTGCAGTGTCTGTTGGTTCTTATGCATTCATTTTTGTTGCTCTTTAATATTATAGGGACATTAGCTTCATTCACTTGAAGATTGTTAAATAATTTTTGTGAATTGGTTCTGTAAAAACCCGTAACTTCCCCGTAAAGGAAAGTGTCGGATAGTCCGAGAACAAGCCACAACAGAACCCATACAGAAGAACATTTCATTGTATATTACAACAATGCATCAGATTACAAGAATATACAGAGTATAAAAGAATATTACACAGAAATATCAGAGATTTAAATTACATTTAAATACATAGCAGCGGAAAATAATACAATACACAACTAGAAGGAGATATACGGATACAAAGCTTTCCGGATATCATTCCAGCTGTAAACCAGGATCCTGTGAATATAAATCTGCAAAACCAAAACTACTAGCTGCCCGTGTCAAAATAAGGGCACCCAGAGTTTAGGTTAAAACAATAAACTCCAGGTCAGTCATGTGACTGGTGTGAGAACTAAAACAGTTAATCTTTATTTTAAAGTTAGGTAAATCAAGGGACCACGCCGTATAACACGGAACGGGCTTCCTCCCAAGAATACCAGTGCATAAAACAAACAGCGCAATGCTAAATAAAGAAAAATGAAGCTGTTATAAGACCCAAGTCCCATCACACAATGCAACGCAGCCGAGGATAGGGTTTTCCCTTATAACAGCCAAAGAATGCTTGATACGTTTAAAACAAATCATTTGATACTATTATAAGTGCATAGTGTATAAAACAACTTCAAATCATAAGTATCAATCATAGGCGGCATGGGTACCATATATCATGTCGCCATATATAGGTTTACAAATAAAACCGCAAATGTCACGTATTTGGAAATTGGATTTCCATCTATGAACCGAGGCAAAAGATAGTCCTCAACCGATACGTGACTCTCTAGCCCGAGCCACAGGACCCAGACTCAGGTGGGCCCTTGGATCCTCAGGGCCAATCCACCGATGTGGATTAAACTTAAACCCTGAACATGCGTTCCTCCGCCCTATGGGGCGTAAATGAGCCAACTAAATGACTCCATCGGTTCGAGAACGACCGATCAATCCGAGGCGCCTCGCAACAGCAACAACCACATAAGTCAAACTCGTCAGGGCGTGTAAAACCACTGACGCCACTTCTAGCTAGAAAGAAACGCATGCCCTCCCTGACGTCCCCTCCCGTTTGTGGTTCATACCGGGTGTGAAACTCGCGAAGCAAACGTTACACAAAGCTACGCCACAAAGGCCTTGCTTTGATCATCACCACAAGACTTTGTTTTTCAACAGAAGCCTCGATCAATTGCCACTTATGCATGCCACACAGGCAATTCACTCCATGCGTTTGATATCCATCAATATATAACCCCTGAGCTCGTACGTCTCAGAGAAGGGCGTTAAGCAAGAGAATAAATTCTCCGCCGCCAAACAGATATATATTTAATAGAGATCAATCGCACGGACTAAAATCCAATGTCAGACACACAGTCCATTTACAAGTCCGTTCTGGGTCTGAACGAAACCGGAGGCACCTAGTACCCCGCATATCCTTCGATCTCCAAGTACGTCTGGACGATCACCAACTGTTTCCATCTTCTTGGGTGTACATCCCAATCAAGACATCAGTAATCACCCAAACGACGTGAAGACCTCCGGTCTTCGACCATCGTCTTCATCTTCGACTTATCGTCGTATCAGTTATTCAGAATGGGATAAACCCGGTCTTTCCGAATAACTCGCGTATATTTTAAATAAGTGTTACACAAACACAACATACGCCTCATTCCAATTCATTAGTCACTAACCGTAAATTAATCAAGAGAATAATTCCCCAAATATTAACCCCGAAGGCCGAAACCAACATCAGATCAATATCCAGAAAACCATTCTGCTTGGCTAACCGACAGTTAGTTCTAAATTTCACATTCATAGGGAAAGGTTCCCATTAATTTTATCCAAGATAAATTCCTGAATTTATTCTCTAATCTTCCTTTGAATTTCGATTCAACTAGTCGGGATTAACGAAACTTACCGAAGTAATCATTTGTTTTAATTTCCCAATCCCAACCTATTTATCCCATGAAGTAAAACTGGTAGTACTTCATATCTAACACCACAGTGTTATCGGTAAATTCAATTACCATTTCACGTTCAAATCTAATTAAAGATTTAACTATCGCCTGGAGAAAAACTGGTGATACTCCATTTTCGATCATTTCAATCTAATTAAAGATTCATTAAAACTCCACTTAGTTTTAATCTTCGACTGGGTTAAAGAATCAGTGTCATTTAAAACACGGTTCACGATAAACCCGAAATCACATTCCATTAATTATCGGGTTAAAGAACAAGTGTTATTTAAAACACTGTTCACGATAAACCCAAAAATCATTCCATTAATTATCGGGTTAAAGAACAAGTGTTATTTAAAACACTGTTCACGATAAACCCAAAAATCAATATCAATTCAATTCCAATTAAATATCATTTAATTGGTACACTTCATTAAATCTAAATAAAAAGATTTAATCTTTTCTCAACTGGGTTCAAGAACAGTGTTAGTGAAGACACCATTCACGACAAACCCAAATCACATTTGATATTCAATATAAGGCTCTGAATAGAAAATATATCGGCTTATATTCAATATCAAATTCTACGATTAACAAATGTCGTATTGGAAATAACGATATAAATATATATATCTTTCAAATTTCCATAACAACATCTGTATAATCCCGAATTCCAACATCGAAATATTCCGAAGACAATTTCGATTCAAATCCACTCCAATGCAATCATTGGAAATTCTGGTTATTTTCAAAACCCTTTTTAAATTCAATTTATTTATTTAAAAATAAATAGAATTATAATTCTAGTTCAAAACTAGTTAATTTCGATAAAAATTTATTTTTATCTTTTCAAATATGGAGTTTTTCATCCCAATTCCTTCTAAATCATTTCTTATGATTTTACACAAATTATTACTATTTTTAATAATTTTATCAAGGCCTGTACAGTCGATTTCCATCAACGGCCATCGAACTGCACTTACACCGACCTTTTTCAAATTTGATTTGGACATAATTCCAAATCCAACCATTAGATTTCAAATTTCTAATATTCGTTAGAAAGCTCTTTTCGATACGAACCCAACGGTTCCGGTTTCAGGAGAATCCGACGGTCGGATCTCCCGTAATGTCCGTTTGAAATAAATGGTCGAAATTTACGAACTGCCGCGGCGCGGTGCGTTCTATTCAGGCCATTATATTATATATATATATAATATATACTTCGTCGATTTCGATTTAAAACGAATTATATAATTAGTTTTAAAATTCGTTTCAAAAGCAATTTCAACTTCCATTTCAATTCAAATCAAAATTGAATTCTTCTTTATAAATTCGTTTTAAAATTCATTTCTATTCAATTCAAATTTCACTTCAGTTTGAATTCATTTCAATTTGCTTTCAATTCAATTTGAATTCGTTTTCAATTCATTTCGAAGTCGTTTTCAATTCATTTCATTTCGAAATCGTTTTCAATTCATTTCATTTCGAAATCGTTTTCAATTCATTTCATTTCGAAATCGTTTTCAATTCAATTCATTTCGAAATCGTTTTCCATTCAATTCATTTCGAAATCGTTATATATTCAATTCATTTCGAAATCGTTATATATTCAATTCATTTCGAAATCGTTATATATTCAATTCATTTCGAAATCGTTATATATTCAATTCATTTCGAAATCTAATAAAATCGATATAAATATCGTTCACGTCGAAATGGCGTCAATCTAATCAACACGGCTTCATATATTCCTTTATTTTCAAATATTCTATTTCAAATATTTCTTTTTTCAAAATAGTTGTTATTATCAAAATATTTCGTTCAACACATGACCAATCTCAATGGATGAGTACTGTCAACACATGAACCTTTATTTTATATTGATAAAGATGTAAATTTTATTACTAAAATATTTCGTTCAACACATGACCAATCTCAATGGATGAGTACTGTCAACACATGAACCTTTATTTTATATATTCTTTATTTTTCAAATTGGAATGAGGCCCAATCAATTACCATATAATGTTAATTATATGGATTTTCGTACATCACATGTATATAATAGCATTGAAAAATAATCAACCATCAACCAAAGTGCACTACACTGTATAAGCATCAAATATAGATATCTAACGCTTATAACAGCCTGTCAATCAATCGATCGACATATTTTATCAATCAGGATAAGTGAACTTCATATTTCATCCCAACACCCGTGTGGGGTTTCAAACAATCAAACACAGATTTTATTTGTGCAGTTGGGCGATGTGTAAAATTTATCGTCCCAATCAATATCAGTCAAATCAGTGTATATAAACAAATCGGCCGATTTGTTTATAAATATTTATTTATTCACTTTCACATTAAAAATTATATTTTTAACGATAAAACATTTTATTTAACCTATGAATATTCTATTCGGTTCATTTATTCAATAAAATGATATTTTTATTTTTCTAACTTATTTTAGAAAATTTCGGCGGCATAACGGCACGATACTAGAAACGGGACAAGGCCTAGCCTTATCCCCGGTCTAGTGAAGGCCCACGCCATTCACACATAAATCAAATCAATTTCATTTCACCAAACAATTTCCATTCAATCAAATATTCTAACTAACTACTCAACCAAACAATTTAACAAACAAGCCATCCATGGTCTGTGGATGACGGGTGTCGGGTGCTACTAAGCACCATCTGCATCCTAGTATATAAATATAACTAGAAAATTAAATTGAAAGGTGAGAAGTTCTCACCGATAGCTATCCAACCATCTTGACTCTTCTTTTATAGAAATCTTTGCCAATCTCGCCTTTTGTCGCTTTCGTTGCCCGTAGTCACTATATATGTAAAAATCGAATTTTTACTTCGATGTTCCATATATAAAAATCATATTTTTACTTCGATGTTCCATATATAAAAATCATATTTTTACTTCGATGTTCAATATATAAAAATCATATTTTTACTTCGATGTTCAATATATAATTATCAAATTTTTACTTCGATGTTCAATATATAAAAATCACATTTTTAACTCGAAGTTCAATATATAAAAATCACATTTTTAACTCGAAGTTCAATATATAAAAATCACATTTTTAACTCGAAGTTCAATATATAAAAATCACATTTTTAACTCGAAGTTCAATATATAAAAATCACATTTTTAACTCGAAGTTCAATATACAAAAATCACATTTTTAACTCGAAGTTCAATATATAAAAATCACATTTTTATACTGCTAACTTCTTAGTAGATATCGTATCTTTATATCTTTATACATATAATAAAAAATTGCATTTTTATTATATCGCTAAATATATAAACATCAAATTTTCACTTCGCCACTTCATGTATAAAAATCCGATCTTTATGAAATTTACATACATATAAAAATTCGATTATTTTTCTAACTCTTCTCATGTATAAAAATTCGATTTTCCCTAACTCTTTACAAAATTTAAAACATTTTATAAACAAAATCCTAATCTTTTTGTTAAACAAAAACAAAAATCAATTTTTATAACACATAAAATAAATCAGTTTTGATATAATCAAAAACCAGTTTTTTTTATATATATAGAAAAACCCTACATTCAAAACTGAAAATAAATAAAACATGGATTTAAAAACTCACGTTGCGTATCGAAGAGAGGGGGCACTAGCGCCTGAGTGGCGGTCGGAGGCAGCAGTGGTGCTCGATGGAGGTGGGACTGGCGCAGGCGGGGTCGACTTCGGTGGTGGGGTCTTCAGTGCTGAAGCGAAGGGGTGAAGGGGGGTTACGGGTTTGGGTTCGAACTGAAAAAGGGCGTCGTCCTTCGATCGAGCTGACGGAGCGAGGGAAGTTGGATGGAGGGGGAGGAGGTGCGGTGGCGCCAGGGGGACGGTGGGCGGCTGTCGCAGTTTCTTTTTAGGTTTAGGTTTTTTTTTTCTCAGAAGTCAACGGTAGAAAAAGGGGGGTAGTTAAAGAGATATATATATATATTTATTTATTTTTTTTTTTATTTTTCCATTCAAAAAGTATCTTTTAAATTCGAACTCGAAACGAGGCCCAACGACTACCGTCCATAGCTAATTACCCCCATTCCGAACACAATGGGATATGTATCGCAAGTTGATTTGACCGTTTCGATCAGTTTTCGTTAAATCTACTTTTAAATCGCTATACTGAATTTTAAACGTACATTTCAAATTACCGGGGTCACATAACAACTCTATAAATTCCATAAAAATATTTTCTAGCTTCGTATTGATGATACGGTCCTAACAAAACTAATTTCGTCAAATTCTGAGACGGTTGGAAAAATGGCCAATTTCCAGTCGATTAAAATCAACTGAAACTGGTCAAACGCGTTTTCCTTTGCCACGCTCACATATTGATTCAGAAAATTATGAAATTTGGAATCTAGCAATAACTTGACATCACGGAACCAACAAAACTGGTTTCGTCGAAATCCGAGGTCATTTGCAAAATGTCCATTTTTAAGGGCCTGAATTCCATAGCGACTATTCAGAATTTTCAACTGGACATATCTTTTGATCCCCGCTATGAAAATTTGATTATTTGGATTCGTTGGAAAGATATCATCAATTAGATCCTATTGTTTTTGGTTTCACAAAAATCCGATTTATTTTGCACCCGGTACATTCAATTGAAGTTTGAAATCGAATTATCGAACTACCGCGCCATTTTCAATTTTATTTATAATTATATATAATTATTTATATTCTAACGACGACGTACATAATATATACGTTCGAATTATATTCAAAATAAATTTCCCGTTGATTTTATTTAAAATAATATATTTTAAATATAGAAAATTCGCTATAATTGCCAAAATAAAAATTTTAAACTGGCCCAGATTTTCCGGGTTGTTACAATCTCCCCCACTTAAAACTTTTCGTCCCCGAAAAGGAACAAAGTCGAAAGTGGTTTGATTAATCAACTCTACGTTCGATCTGGCTTCCATTCTCCAACTTTTCAGTTTCTGAGAATTTTCAAATTTTCAAAAATTTGGCTAACACCCGGAATTTTCGAAAAATTTCCCCATAACCTCCCCTGCACCGGGAGCATCGGGGAATTTCAAATAGCTTCCCCGGTCCTTCAGATCTCAAAAAGAAAGAGAAAAAGCCAAGCGGCTAGCCAATAGGCTCATAAAATCATCATCACCCAAACAAAATAGTAAATTTTGTAGTAAACATGTACCTATTTGTCGGGCAAACAAATTTTATTCTCTGGCTCTAGCCTCCTTGCTATGACCTGTTCAATGTAAGTATATGTATATGCAAGCAAATGCGAGCAAATTTCAATACAATTCAATATTTGATTCGGTTAGGCATAATGGTTCAAATTTTAATTATTCAAACAATAATCAAACAATACAAACATCAATCAATTAGTGAATTAGAGTCTCAAATTCATAATTTTGATACATATACAAAAATCATGTTTTTGATGCCAAATCACAACAATAGGCCTTATCTAATTTTTGGTTCTCACACCAGTCAATAGGAAATATATAGATATCACACCTTCGAAACACGAATACCAATTCTGATGATGTTCGAACTATCAGCAGGATCATCTTCGGGCGACTAGGGTGTGATTCTATATCTATCCAGTATATTAGAACTTCAAATACACGTTGCAAGGCGTATATGTAAAATCTTTATATACTGGACTGTCCTAATCAATATAAACTAAATAATCAAATACGAATAATTGATTTTAAATTTCAAAACAAAAATCGTTTTTACTTTCCAAATATACTCTTCACACTCGTTCTAGGATACTACTGATCCCATCTCTAACGAGTCATTCTAATTGGATATTACTAATCCAATATCTGATGAATTCTTTCATATGGTTCTAATGTGTCTTGTTCTCTAAGCTTTGTAAACCAAAGCTCTGATACCAACTGTAAAAACCCGTAACTTCCCCGTAAAGGAAAGTGTCGGATAGTCCGAGAACAAGCCACAACAGAACCCATACAGAAGAACATTTCATTGTATATTACAACAATGCATCAGATTACAAGAATATACAGAGTATAAAAGAATATTACACAGAAATATCAGAGATTTAAATTACATTTAAATACATAGCAGCGGAAAATAATACAATACACAACTAGAAGGAGATATACGGATACAAAGCTTTCCGGATATCATTCCAGCTGTAAACCAGGATCCTGTGAATATAAATCTGCAAAACCAAAACTACTAGCTGCCCATGTCAAAATAAGGGCACCCAGAGTTTAGGTTAAAACAATAAACTCCAGGTCAGTCATGTGACTGGTGTGAGAACTAAAACAGTTAATCCTTATTTTAAAGTTAGGTAAATCAAGGGACCACGCCGTATAACACGGAACGGGCTTCCTCCCAAGAATACCAGTGCATAAAACAAACAGCGCAATGCTAAATAAAGAAAAATGAAGCTGTTATAAGACCCAGGTCCCATCACACAATGCAACGCAGCCGAGGATAGGGTTTTCCCTTATAACAGCCAAAGAATGCTTGATACGTTTAAAACAAATCATTTGATACTATTATAAGTGCATAGTGTATAAAACAACTTCAAATCATAAGTATCAATCATAGGCGGCATGGGTACCATATATCATGTCGCCATATATAGGTTTACAAATAAAACCGCAAATGTCACGTATTTGGAAAATGGATTTCCATCTATGAACCGAGGCAAAAGATAGTCCTCAACCGATTCATGACTCTCTATCCCGAGCCACAGGACCCAGACTCAGGTGAGCCCTTGGATCCTCAGGGCCAGTCCACCGATGTGGATTAAACTTAAACCCTGAACATGCGTTCCTCCGCCCTATGGGGCGTAAATGAGCCAACAAATTGACTCCATCGGTTCAAGAACGACCGATCAATCCGAGGCGCCTCGCAACAGCAACAACCATATAAGTCAAACTCGTCAGGGCGTGTAAAACCACTGACGCCACTTCTAGCTAGAAAGAAACGCATGCCCTCCCTGACGTCCTCTCCCGTTTGTGGTTCATACCGGGTGTGAAACTCGCGAAGCAAACGTTACACAAAGCTACGCCACAAAGGCCTTGCTTTGATCATCACCACAAGACTTTGTTTTTCAACAGAAGCCTCGATCAATTGCCACTTATGCATGCCACACAGGCAATTCACTCCATGCGTTTGATATCCATCAATATATAACCCCTGAGCTCGTACGTCTCAGAGAAGGGCGTTAAGCAAGAGAATAAATTCTCCGCCGCCAAACAGATATATATTTAATAGAGATCAATCGCACGGACTAAAATCCAATGTCAGACACACAGTCCATTTACAAGTCCGTTCTGGGTCTGAACGAAACCGGAGGCACCTAGTACCCCGCATATCCTTCAATCTCCAAGTACGTCTGGACGATCACCAACTGTTTCCATCTTCTTGGGTGTACAGCCCAATCAAGATCATCAGTAATCACCCAAACGACGTGAAGACCTCCGGTCTTCGACCATCGTCTTCATCTTCGACTTATCGTCGTATCAGTTATTCAGAATGGGATAAACCCGGTCTTTCCGAATAACTCGCGTATATTTTAAATAAGTGTTACACAAACACAACATACGCCTCATTCCAATTCATTAGTCACTAACCGTAAATTAATCAAGAGAATAATTCCCCAAATATTAACCCCGAAGGCCGAAACCAACATCAGATCAATATCCAGAAAACCATTCTGCTTGGCTAACCGACAGTTAGTTCTAAATTTCACATTCATAGGGAAAGGTTCCCATTAATTTTATCCAAGATAAATTCCTGAATTTATTCTCTAATCTTCCTTTGAATTTCGATTCAACTAGTCGGGATTAACGAAACTTACCGAAGTAATCATTTGTTTTAATTTCCCAATCCCAACCTATTTATCCCATGAAGTAAAACTGGTAGTACTTCATATCTAACACCACAGTGTTATCGGTAAATTCAATTACCATTTCACGTTCAAATCTAATTAAAGATTTAACTATCGCCTGGAGAAAAACTGGTGATACTCCATTTTCGATCATTTCAATCTAATTAAAGATTCATTAAAACTCCACTTAGTTTTAATCTTCGACTGGGTTAAAGAATCAGTGTCATTTAAAACACGGTTCACGATAAACCCGAAATCACATTCCATTAATTATCGGGTTAAAGAACAAGTGTTATTTAAAACATTGTTCACGATAAACCCAAAAATCATTCCATTAATTATCGGGTTAAAGAACAAGTGTTATTTAAAACACTGTTCACGATAAACCCAAAAATCAATATCAATTCAGTTCCAATTAAATATCATTTAATTGGTACACTTCATTAAATCTAAATAAAAAGATTTAATCTTTTCTCAACTGGGTTCAAGAACAGTGTTAGTGAAGACACCATTCACGACAAACCCAAATCACATTTGATATTCAATATAAGGCTCTGAATAGAAAATATATCGGCTTATATTCAATATCAAATTCTACGATTAACAAATGTCGTACTGGAAATAACGATATAAATATATATATCTTTCAAATTTCCATAACAACATCTGTATAATCCCGAATTCCAACATCGAAATATTCCGAAGACAATTTCGATTAAAATCCACTCCAATGCAATCATTGGAAATTCTGGTTATTTTCAAAACCCTTTTTAAATTCAATTTATTTATTTAAAAATAAATAGAATTATAATTCTAGTTCAAAACTAGTTCATTTTGATAAAAATTTATTTTTATCTTTTCAAATATGGAGTTTTTCATCCCAATTCCTTCTAAATCATTTCTTATGATTTTACACAAATTATTACTATTTTTAATAATTTTATCAAGGCCTGTACAGTCGATTTCCATCAACGACCATCGAACTGCACTTATAGCGACCTTTTTCAAATTTGATTTGGATATAATTCCAAATCCAACCGTTAGATTTCAAATTTCTAATATTCGTTAGAAAGCTCTTTTCGATACGAACCCAACGGTTCCGGTTTCAGGAGAATCCGACGGTCGGATCTCCCGTAATGCCCGTTTGAAATAAATGGTCGAAATTTACGAACTACCGCGGCGCGGTGCGTTCTATTCAGGCCATTATATTATATATATATATAATATATATAATATATACTTCGTCGATTTCTATTTAAAACGAATTATATAATTAGTTTTAAAATTCGTTTCAAAAGCAATTTCAACTTCCATTTCAATTCAAATCAAAATTGAATTCTTCTTTATAAATTCGTTTTAAAATTCATTTCTATTCAATTCAAATTTCACTTCAGTTTGAATCATTTCAATTTGCTTTCAATTCAATTTGAATTCGTTTTCAATTCATTTCGAAGTCGTTTTCAATTCATTTCATTTCGAAATCGTTTTCAATTCATTTCATTTCGAAATCGTTTTCAATTCATTTCATTTCGAAATCGTTTTCAATTCAATTCATTTCGAAATCATTATATATTCAATTCATTTCGAAATCGTTATATATTCAATTCATTTCGAAATCGTTATATATTCAATTCATTTCGAAATCGTTATATATTCAATTCATTTCGAAATCTAATAAAATCGATATAAATATCGTTCACGTCGAAATGGCGTCAATCTAATCAACACGGCTTCATATATTCCTTTATTTTCAAATATTCTATTTCAAATATTTCTTTTTTCAAAATAGTTGTTATTATCAAAATATTTCGCTCAACACATGACCTATCTCAATGGATGAGTACTGTCAACACATGAACCTTTATTTTATATTGATAAAGATGTAAATTTTATTACTAAAATATTTTGTTCAACACATGACCAATCTCAATGGATGAGTACTGTCAACACATGAACCTTTATTTTATATATTCTTTATTTTTCAAATTGGAATGAGGCCCAATCAATTACCATATAATGTTAATTATATGGATTTTCGTACATCACATGTATATAATAGCATTGAAAAATAATCAACCATCAACCAAAGTGCACGACACTGTATAAGCATCAAATATAGATATCTAACGCTTATAACAGCCTGTCAATCAATCAATCGACATATTTTATCAATCAGGACGAGTGAACTTCATATTTCATCCCAACACCCGTGTGGGGTTTCAAACAATCAAACACAGATTTTATTTGTGCAGTTGGGCGATGTGTAAAATTTATCGTCCCAATCAATATCAGTCAAATCAGTGTATATAAACAAATCGGCCGATTTGTTTATAAATATTTATTTATTCACTTTCACGTTAAAAATTATATTTTTAACGATAAAACATTTTATTCAACCTATGAATATTCTATTCGGTTCATTTATTCAATAAAATGATATTTTTATTTTTCTAACTTATTTTAGAAAATTTCGGCGGCATAACGGCATGATACTAGAAACGGGACAAGGCCTAGCCTTATCCCCGGTCTAGTGAAGGCCCACGCCATTCACACATCAATCAAATCAATTTCATTTCACCAAACAATTTCCATTCAATCAAATATTCTAACTAACTACTCAACCAAATAATTTAACAAACAAGCCATCCATGGTCTGTGGATGACGTGTGTCGGATGCTACTAAGCACCGTCTGCATCCTAGTATATAAATATAACTAGAAAATTAAATTGAAAGGTGAGAAGTTCTCACCGATAGCTATCCAACCATCTTGACTCTTCTTTTATAGAAATCTTCGCCAATCTCGCCTTTTGTCGCTTTCGTTGCCCGTAGTCACTATATATGTAAAAATCGAATTTTTACTTCGATGTTCCATATATAAAAATCATATTTTTACTTCGATGTTCCATATATAAAAATCATATTTTTACTTCGATGTTCAATATATAAAAATCATATTTTTACTTCGATGTTCAATATATAAAAATCAAATTTTTACTTCGATGTTCAATATATAAAAATCACATTTTTAACTCGAAGTTCAATATATAAAAATCACATTTTTAACTCGAAGTTCAATATATAAAAATCAAAATTTTAACTCGAAGTTCAATATATAAAAATCACATTTTTAACTCGAAGTTCAATATATAAAAATCACATTTTTAACTCGAAGTTCAATATACAAAAATCACATTTTTAACTCGAAGTTCAATATATAAAAATCACATTTTTATACTGCTAACTTCTTAGTAGATATCGTATTTTTATATCTTTATACATGTAATAAAAAATTGCATTTTTATTATATCGCTAAATATATAAAGATCAAATTTTCACTTCGCCACTTCATGTATAAAAATCCGATCTTTATGAAATTTACATACATATAAAAATTCGATTATTTTTCTAACTCTTCTCATGTATAAAAATTCGATTTTTCCCTAACTCTTTACAAAATTTAAAACATTTTATAAACAAAATCCTAATCTTTTTGTTAAACAAAAACAAAAATCAATTTTTATAACACATAAAATAAATCAGTTTTGATATAATCAAAAACCAGTTTTATATATATATATATATAGAAAAATCCTACATTCAAAACTGAAAATAAATAAAACATGGATTTAAAAACTCACGTTGCGTATCGAAGAGAGGGGGCACTAGCGCCTGAGTGGCGGTCGGAGGCAGCAGTGGTGCTCGATGGAGGTGGGACTGGCGCAGGCGGGGTCGACTTCGGTGGTGGGGTCTTCAGTGCTGAAGCGAAGGGGTGAAGGGGGGTTACGGGTTTGGGTTCGAACTGAAAAAGGGCGTCGTCCTTCGATCGATCTGACGGAGCGAGGGAAGTTGGATGGAGGGGGAGGAGGTGCGGTGGCGCCAGGGGGACGGTGGGCGGCTGTCGCAGTTTCTTTTTAGGTTTAGGTTTTTTTTTTCTCAGAAGTCAATGGTAGAAAAAGGGGGGGTAGTTAAAGAGATATATATATATATTTTTTTTTTTTTCCATTCAAAAAGTATCTTTTAAATTCGAACTCGAAACGAGGCCCAACGACTACCGTCCATAGCTAATTACCCCCATTCCGAACACAATGGGATATGTATCGCAAGTTGATTTGACCGTTTCGATCAGTTTTCGTTAAATCTACTTTTAAATCGCTATACTGAATTTTAAACGTACATTTCAAATTACCGGGGTCACATAACAACTCTATAAATTCCATAAAAATATTTTCTAGCTTCGTATTGATGATACGGTCCTAACAAAACTAATTTCGTCGAATTCTGAGACGGTTGGAAAAATGGCCAATTTCCAGTCGATTAAAATCAACTTAAACTGGTCAAACGCGTTTTCCTTTGCCACGCTCACATATTGATTCAGAAAATTATGAAATTTGGAATCTAGCAATAACTTGACATCACGGACCCAACAAAACTGGTTTCGTCGAAATCCGAGGTCATTTGCAAAATGTCCATTTTTAAGGGCCTGAATTCCATAGCGACTATTCAGAATTTTCAACTGGACATATCTTTTGATCCCCGCTATGAAAATTTGATTATTCGGATTCGTTGGAAAGATATCATCAATTAGATCCTATTGTTTTTGGTTTCACAAAAATCCGGTTTATTTTGCACCCGGTACATTCAATTGAAGTTTGAAATCGAATTATCGAACTACTGCGCCATTTTCAATTCTATTTATAATTATATATAATTATTTATATTCTAACGACGACGTACATAATATATACATTCGAATTATATTCAAAATAAATTTCCCGTTGATTTTATTTAAAATAATCTATTTTAAATATAGAAAATTCGCTATAATTGCCAAAATAAAAATTTTAAACTGGCCCAGATTTTCCGGGTTGTTACAGGTTTGAATTGGTAAAAAGAATTGAAATTCGAATATTGAGAGATCTCCATATAATTTTTGCGGAGTAAAAGCTAGAATCATACGAGTTTTAGACTTTTAGATATTTATCTTTAATATTTTTAAAGATGTTATTTGAAAAATCTGGCAACCTGATGGAACTGAAAATGCCTCAAACACACTTTCGCTTTTTTAAAACAATGATTGATGGTATAGAACATATTATTTGAAAGTTTTGGCAATATCTTATGTGCAACATATGTCTCTCATGGTTTAGCTTTGATAGCCTGTCTATGATAGCATGTTTACTAATGCACAGGTGCATGTTTATAGACCACACCTCTATCAAATATTGAGGCAAAGAAGCGGTATGAATTTTTGGAGACTGTAAGTGCAACAATGGATGCACATCTTCGCTATTTTAAACAAGTTAGTTTCTTTATTTCCTCTTTCTTGTATTCACTTATCTTATATTTCACATAACAAACATTCAATGTACAGTGCTGTCTGGTGAAGGTGTTTGAAGCATTCGTGAAATCAAATTCACATCAAGTTCCACATTATTTTCGATAATTTGAATGTAATGATATGTAAAATATTTTAGATGATTTGAATGTAATGATGAAGATTTTGGATGGATTTATTCTCTATACAAAACTGGTATTGTAGAATTTTTAATTAAAGCGTTGTATTTGCTTTCTTTTAGTGTAGCATTTGTTGTCTTCTGCTGATGCATTTGCTTTTTTTTCCTGATGTTGCATTTTAAGATAATAGTGTTGCATTACATAATATAAACATTAAATAAATTATTATTAATTCCACATGGCATGTAGGCCTCACAGCTGATGTAGCGTGTGACATGTGGGCTGCTGACATGGAGAGCTAATGTGACATGTGACACGTGGGCATCTTACATGGAAGCTGACGTGGCCCTCAGTATCATGACCTGGAAGCCATGCTCTGGCTTCTGATTAAGGCAACGTTGTATGTCGTTGAATTACATGCATATACTATTGCAATAGGGTTATAATGCAACATTTTTTTCCATGGCAGTAGATGGGCAAAAGTGTTGCCTTAGATGACTAATGCAATGGCCGCGGATGCCACGCCCACTGGTGTTGCCTATTTGAAAAAATGGCCTATGGCAACGCATTTTTGATCTACGGCCACAGAAAAATAGTGTCGAATATGCCCACTTTTGTAGTGAGTTGTGAAAAATTCCTTTCTTTTTACAATATAAATCAAAATTTTCGTTTTCAAAATTTCCTCTATGATCACTTCTTATGTTTTTAATTTTTAAACCTGTTAAATTTTGAATTTGTTTTACAAATAGTTTGAAGTTCTCAAATGTATCACTTTTATTTCTCAAAAATATGGGCTAAGTGTATCTTTAAAAATCATCAACTATTACAAACACATATTTACTGTGATTTATAGATTGTATTTGCGTTGGTCCGAATAAATCCATATGTAGTAGTTCAAGCATTTGTAATGTTGAGATAACATTTTTAGGTTTAAAAGAAGACTTCATTAGTTTTCCAAATTGACATGCATCACATAAATTTTCTGATTTAAATTTCATTTTGGGTAAACCTCTTACAAGATCATTTTTAGAAATCTTGTATATGGTTTCAAAATTTATATGACAAAATCTTTTGTGCCATAACAATAGATCATTTTCTTTGGCTAGTAGACACATACTTGGATTATTATTAACTGCCATATTCAAGATATAAATATTTTTATCCTTTTTTCCATCAAAAATTAGATTTTGGTTAGAATCTAGTATGCTACATTTATTTTTGGAAAATGATATATTAAAACCTTTATCGCAAAATTGACTAATACTTGATAAATTATGTTTTAAATTTTTTAACTAATAATACATCAGGAATAAAAGGTAAATTAGATATATTCTAATTGCTCACATCGCCTTTTCCGATGATATATCCTTTAGGATTATCACCAGATGTGACAGTTCCTCTTTTAGAGTAGATAATATTTGCCAACATTTCTTTGTCTCCTGTCATATGTTTCGAGCAAATACTGTCGAGTATCCATTTTCCTCTATTTTTAAGTGGAACCTACAAAAAATATATAAAAGACGTTAGTACCCACTTCCTTTGTTAGGGTCCTAAGAGTTTAAGTCTTAGATAACCAAACCTAAGTGAGTTCAGTGTCCCTTATAAAAATATAATTAATATTATTATGCCTAGTTTCTAAGAAATTTTTAATATACTTTTTCCTAATCAGAAAATTGTTTGTCATTAGCACCCATATACTAATATTTTTAGAAGATTTTTTCTTTGAAACAAAATCTGATTTCTTTGTATTAGGAAAAACAGGTTTGCTAGAATTTTTCTTAGCACTATTTTTTGTACAAATCCTAATCACTTTTTGCTAGAAGTAGGTTGAGAATTTTCTAAAATTCTAGATAATTTTTCTCTACCTTTGTTGAAATTATTAGCATTTTTAGAAATATTATCTAATGTTAACTTAAGAATAGAATTACCTAATTCGATAATTTTAATTTTAGTGTTTAAATCATGATTTTCAGAATCAAGCAGATTATTCTTTTCTTTCCGAGTTTCAATTTCTTGACTTAATAAAGAAAGTTGAGAATTAACATTAGATAGAGATTCTTGTAGTTTTCTAATTTCATCCTCTAAAATCTCTTTTTCATCTTTTAATAAATCTCTTCCAAATTCTGCTTTTTTCTTATCTTCATTTGTTATTTAAACTTTCTTTTATAATTATTTCTAGATTCTAGAATTTCCGTATTAATTTCAACCATTTCTTCGTAAGTAAAATCACTAACCTCGGTTTCTTTGGGCATGAAGCACACGTTAGCTTGTTCATTGTCGCTATCACTATCACTTTCCAGAGACATAGAGTCTGAATTATCCCAAGTAACCGAGAAAGCTCGCATTTTAGATTTCTCCTTTTTGTTGTGATTTTTTAGCTCTGGACATTGTTTTTGAAAATGTCCAATTTTGTGAAAATTGAAGCACTCAACTAAGGATGGATCAACCTTATTGTCTTCTATAGAATTCTTTTTTGCATTCTTCATTTGTTCCTTCTTATATTTTAGAATTTGTCTGATATTTTTGGCAACAAAGGCTATGTCTTCTTCTTCTGAATTCAATTCATCTTTTTCTGCTTGAAAGCTAGATTTTTCTTGTCTTGAGCACGAATCTTTTAGCCTGCAAATTTACTTCATACGACATAAGATTACCTATCAACTCTTAGAGTTTCATGGTTGAAAGATCTTTAGCTTCTTTGATAGCTAAAACCCTTCTTTCCCATTCATCCGTCAAAGAGTTTAAAATCTTTGATACTATATCAAAATCCGTATATTTTCACCTAAGCGCAACAATGAATGAAAAATATTTTGAAATCGTGAATACATATCATTGATAGACTCATTTTCATTCATTCTAAAATTCTTAAATTGATTTCTAAGCATGGGTATTTTTCTTTGTTTAACCTTGCTAGTTCCTTCGTAAGTTACTTTGAGTGTTCGCCAAATTTCATATGCAGTATTGCACATACAAATTTGGTTAAACTCGTCTCTATCCAAGGCACAATGCAACATATTCATAGCTTTAGCATTAACGATAACTTCGGTTTTTTCATTATTTGACCGTTCAGTATAAGGTGTAGTAGGTTGTGTATATTTTTTGTGTAATATTCTAAGCATCAAAACCATTAGCTTGCATATGTATTCTCACACATAGCCCAATAACTATAGTTCATGCCATTGAAAAAGGGTGGTCTTGTACTAGATTGGCCTTCTGTCAATCCAGTGTTTGTGCTAGTACTAGTGTTATTTTCCATATTAAATAAAATTCAAATAATGGTTGTAACGCTAAATGATGTCCTGCTCTAATACCAAATGAAAAGTCGTGTAATGACTTAAAGTAGGATCTTTCTATATGGAATATGCGGATGTAATAACTTGTCTAATACAATAGGTATGCAAGTAAATATTAAGTAGTATAATATATCATGGATAAGTAAATGCAGTAAGAAAAGTAACACTAGGAATTTTATACTGGTTCAGACTTCCCGTCCCATGTCCAGTCCCAGACACCTTCTGGAATTCTAGTATCAACACCCTCTCTTTACCCGAAGGAACATGTTCATAATACACCCGAGCATCGACACAGATTTCCCACCTAAGCATCGACACAGGACTTCAACAAATAAGTAGAGTTTGACTTCTGATTGTGTTCTTGAACATCACAGAATAGCCAATAGTTGAGTACACCCTTCCTATAATCTTATCCTCAAGTATATAACGTTTATGTGAAGATTAAAGGAAGTATATTACTTATTGAATCAAGAAATTTGAAATAAATTCGAAGATTCAAGTAGTAATTTGAATATCTGAGTGCTTTTAGAATGCAAGAGTGCTTAGAAATAAAGATCAGGACATAGAGTAGAAATCAAGAAGAATTGGTAATTTGTAAAACAAGTTTATGATGTTTATATAATGGTTGAAAAGTAGTCAATGTTCATAAAGAGTTTTATCAAAAGAAAGCAACCATTTCTTTCTAAATCAAAAGATATCTCTTCATGAATGGTGGTGAATTTTCAGAAATATGGCCGTTATTGACGGATCAGTCGACAAGTATAAAAATCATCAGTCAACTAGTAGAAAATATGAATCATATATATACCTGAAAAATGGTAGAAAATAGCCGTTACTGGGATTTTTCTCTGATACCAACTGTAACGACCCGCCATTTTGACCGTGTTGAATCGACAAAACACATCAACTCGAACCGCCCAAAATAAAAGATTGTTATTAGCTTCTGGGATAAATAGAATAAATCATAGAATCACATATCACAGACACAGATACAAAGCAATACAACATCTCGCAGCAGAAATAAATAATACAATAGTAGTTCGTGAAGCTACTAAATAAAATTCTATGTCAGAGTTTACATGAATCAATACAGCGGATGTCTAATATGATGAGTTCTAATATGTAAATAAAAGATAACTGTATAAAAACAGATATGACAAGAATAACTGGAACTGGATAAACTGAATAGGTAGACACAGGTGAACAAATCCCAATATAAACTCCAACTCCAAGGATGAATTTCGAAACTGTGACAATCAATCTGACCCGAGCAATAACGCAAAGACAAAACAACCCGGATCAGGAAAAACATTCTCATGGATGTAAATCATATCAAATGTTCGATGAAATGCAATCGGTAATTTAAAGGATGTTTGGGATCACCATCATCTAAGGATCCGTCAAACTAATACTATATAGTATAATACCCTATATACAATAGTGTCTATCAGTAAAATAAAATATCAAAATAGCGTAAGCGGGATTACCGTTATTACCCTTACACCATTTATATATTCCCATATATATACACTACTGTAATTCCTCCGTAAACTGGAGGGATATCAGAGGGCACTCTATATAAAACAGTACAAAACAAAATCGTAGTGGGCTCGTATAGGGCATGTGACAAGGCACGCAAGGAATGCAAGGGTGGATTCACCGTTTACAGAGCCGGACTGGTGGTAACGCATAGTAGTTGCTACCGCCCACCTTGATACACACTCCTATAATCAAAGGGCCTATATCGAATCTTAACAGTAATAGAATAATATCGAAGAGATGTGCTAGATAGGAGGTATGACCTCACTTGGTCTCGGCGTAGCTCCTGTTTTTGCCACATTAAGCTGACTCAAGGTAGTCAGGGTCTCATAATTAATATGAAATACAAAAATGGAGTCGTTCGTTAAATCATCCTCTTCATTCTTGAACTCCACCGCATACACAGTTGTTAAAGTGGTTTTTGGTATTGGTAGAGAGTATGACAATAGCAGATCCTGGTCTCTTTAACAACCCATCGTTTACAATTTTCACACTATGGTCATTATTTTATAAATCACTTTATAAAATAGTTTATATGAAATCTCATATCCGAATTCGAATTCAAAATCAAAGTTTAATATCTAACTTCGATTATATTAAATTTTGAGAATAACTAACTTAATTTGCATAAATCAAATCGATTTAGAAAACAATATCGTAAAGATCTCAAATATAGTATCAAATAATACTATAACATATAATTTCGATTATAATTTTCGAAAGTATTTACATGACGAATCCTAAATCCAAAAATCGACTTATATTTAAGCTATACCGTAAATGTCTCATTTAAATCGATAACAAACCACTTAATTTCGATAATAATTTGGTTTGGTTTATATCCGCAAAAATTCAAATTCAAAACAATTCAAATAATTCAATTCTACCTTTATAACAAAACGTTTTAAAATGATTCACACGAATTCAACATTTTGGTTCGAATTCAAATGTATAATTCAAGTCAAAAACTTACATTTTCAATTTTTAAACAAAACACATCGTGGTTTGCAATTCAAGTCATGAAATTTGAAATCGTTATTTATAAATTCAAATAATTCATATAATTCAATTTACCCTTATAAGAATTCATTTAAGTTGATTTAAATATTCAATCACTTAAGTTCAAATTCCATTTATAAAATTCAAATCAAATCTTTTATTTCAATTTCAACAAATCATATCAAAATTTATAACTCTAGTCGTTGAATTCAAATTCATTATTATAAAGTCAAATCAAAACCTTATATTTCAATTAAAACAGTTAATACAATTTTAAACCATTCTTATAAGTTCAAACCAATTCTAATTCAAATTAGTTTCATATTTTACCCAACTCAAATTCATCTCTACTAGAAGTTTGTATCAATTCGAATTCATAACTTAATATGAGTTTATTGGTTAATCAGATATCGTTATATAATTTACATCTTTAAACTTCGAATTTAAATCGTGAAATCTAACTTATCCATCTTGACTTTATTATTAAAGTTTATAAAATACATATTAGAAAATTAATTTTGAAAATAGATATATATATAAGTTTATAAAATTCTAAAATTAATTAGAAATAGAATATAAACATATATAAGTTTAAAATAATATAAAAATAGATTTAAAGAAATGTTTATTATAATAAAATAAAATTAAAATACTTATAGAAATAAATTATATGGTTTAAATAAACAAAATTATAAGTAAAATCTTAAATAAACACTTAAATCTATATTTACTCATAAAATCATTTTAAAACATATAATTCAAAATTTACAAAATTGAAGTTTAGAATAAATGTAAATGTAAAATATAAAATACTAAGTTATTACTTTAAAAGAATCAAACTTCCAAATCACTTTACTTCGAAAACATGACCAACGGTGTCCATATATAGTTTTCTACCCTATGGTCCAATGATACAGATATTTATCATTTTAACCCGTAATTTATAAAATTTCTACGGGTCTATCATTTCAACCTGCAATACCAAATTCAATAAAAACCATTCAGGTCTATCATTTCAACCCATAACGATTTTTCCTATTATAATGTCCGTTCGGGTATGTATCATTTCAACCCTTAGTGATTTTTCCTAAACTAGGGGCATCAACAACATAACAAATCATCACACATCATCAACCATATCATAGTCATATAAAATCAGTGCACTTACGTGTCATATAAATATAGTGTCATATATGAAAGTGTACATATTAAACAAACAATTTCTACTAGCAGTCCTATACATTTCATAACAGTTCAAATAGTTGATCTAACATCCATAAAATAAATGAGAGTCGGGTGTGAGATAAACTCACCTTTCGTGGCACAAATTAAAATAACAAAAGAATTTGACACCGAATTGAAACAGCGACTTCAAGGCACGATCCAAAATAGATTTATCTAGATGATCGCTCAATATTATTTTATTATAATAGGAAGGGGTTGGGGAATTTCTCTATAGATCGGTACTGTTATCGGGCTCGGAGCGGGTTTCGGGACTTAACACCAAACTCAACACAAAAATAAACTCAACAAAATTTATAAAAATAATACATAGACACATACGTATATTTATAGAAATTATAATGCATATAAATTTTAAAACTACATACACCGAAATAGTATATATATTATAAATATATAATACTCCAAAACCCTATTATAAAAAATATTTATTTATATAAATACACATGAACAAACAAATATATTTTTATAAATAAACATATAAAATATATTTGAACACACACATAACACAAAGCGACACATACAGGAACTCAAAATACACCACACACACATATAACACTGCAACAGTAACACTCGCACACACACACAAAATAATATATAGTACACTTACAGAATTTACACACACTGCAATACACTCACACTAAGAAGAAAGAATCACGTAGGGATTCATTCAAGAGGTGGGACGGAGCAAAACATTAGGAGAGATAGAGAGGCGAGGTGGTTGGGTATTGGTAGTTGGACTTTGGGCTTCAGCATTGGTGGACAAACGGGTTTGCTGGCTCGGAGGGAAGGAGCATGGGTTCAGGCATTGTCGGAACAGAGGGAGGAGCAGTGGTGACAGCTTTTGGAAGGCGGGGACTCAGGTGGGTTCGGCTTCAGAAAAGAGGAGAGGGTCGGGTTAGCGGGACAACAGGCAATGTCGGGGTCGGCTTTGGCTGTCGGCGAGCGGGTCAGGGCGGAGCTGGCTCGGCGAGATGCTAGCTGACTAGAGGGCGGAGCAGAAAGCTAGGAGGAGGAGCTGAAAATGAAGGACAGGGCGGAGAGGCGACGTGGAAGGAGCGGAGGGTGTGGGTGAGCTGGTTGGCGGCGGGCTTCAGGCCGAAAGGCGGAGAGGGGAGGCGGATAGGTGGAGCGGGCATGGGAGTGGCTGGGCAGAAGGAACAGGGACGAAATGGGAAGCTGATGGAGACAGAGAAATGGGTTGCTGAAGGGAAGAAAAATGAGGAAGAGTGTATAGTTTTGTTCGCGAAGAAGCTTTTGTTACCTTTTATACATATATATACACACACACGTTCACAAGTCAGTGACCTCGGGACTAGCCAAATGGGCTTTGGAATAATCAAACATTTGAATGGATATCTTGGAAAAGGAATGAACGGTTATTTTAATTTAAAAGGAACGAATGGTTACCTTATCAACATTTCGAATTTTAAAGAGGCACGAAACAGTTTTGAAAACAAAATGTGTATATATATGTATATATACAACGAATGGTTTAACAAACGGTTTTCAAAATATATAACGAACATTTGAATTTAGAAACTGAACGAACATTTCCAAATAAAATGAACAGTTTAAAATACCATAGAAATGAATTCGACAAATAGTAGATCAACAAGAGATGTAACGACCCGGTAGAAATTCGATGCTCGAATTTCGACAATAATATATAAATCTCATATTACTTGCCGAAATCTCAGTATCGAACACACCAGATAGTCATTAGAAAGAAATTAGAGGGTGAGATAAGAAAGAAAGAAATATTAGAATACAAGAAGAAGAAGAAACAACACTACACAGAGTCTTACATCGCAGCGGAATAAAATATAATATAGAAATATTCTTTATTGAGAGCTTGAAAAATAATACTTACATCATCAGAGTACATCGATAAATTTGGACAGTTGTAATGATCTGTCCTCATATACAACACACAGCGGAAACATACTATACGTCTAAACATCTCCAGCTCGTCTCTGGACTTCACAGCATTCGATAACCTGAACCTGTACACCCCGGGCTAACCCGAGCATTACAAACACCGGGTCAGTCTGGTGAACCAGAGTGAGAAACCCACTAAGTTTATATGACATCCATATTGATTTTAAAGTTCAAAATCCTTTCGAAAGAAAAGGATAATAGTAAGACCAGCCCACACATAAACACGGACGGTTTTTACCTTACTATAACCCAAAACAGTTTTGAAATCATAATTTATTCTGATATTATAATAATGTCTAAATACAAATAAATAACAATCTAGCAGAACGCTTACATCTCACGCTCCACGTATATAGTATACAATCAAAACCGCGGGCGCTTATTGGAGATTGGATTCCCAGCTATGACAAGGTATGGGACCACCTGCCGATAGTGTATCTCTAGAGACGAATACACTGGGTTCAACAAGAACGTCTTGCAACCCGGCCCACACATGACCGACCACTCATTTTGCTTGAGTGTATCGAATGTATATCACCAACGGTTGGGTGCGACCCACCGTCTCCCCGAAAAGGGACAGCATCGAAATAGATTTAAGAATGAAACTGATTTTCTCTAGATAGGTGATTATACACCCTAATGGGAGCGACCCACATAGTCATGCTGCCTGCCCGATTTTTGCCATTTCCCGGTTGATGAGGCTTCAGGTTATAATCGACTTTTGGAACGTCTGGCTACCATTCACAAGTCATCCAGGAACAGGATGAACCGAAGGCACCCTCCTACCGCATTCTAGGAATCACCCAAAGAATCAGTAGCGAGAAGTCCTTGCAATCCGAAGATTTCAATCACGACAGAATCACAAGTCAGAATATCTTCGGGAGCTACCCTTAGAAATCCAACGAGTAGTTCTTCCGCTCAAGAAGATCCACGGTCTTCATTGCTCCATCTCGACCATCTTCTGGTATCTTTAACGTTTACGTATTTGTTGGTCGAAATGGTTTTCGATTATAAATTAAATCCCGGTCTTTCCATACCAACAAACGATTTGGCCAAATTTTGATAGTCGGTGATTTAACTATCAAATAAACAACCATCATCCATAGAAAAATAAAGTGGATTCACTGGTTCAATATACAGCATCACTTGGCCTCTCAGTTAAACATTTGATTATAAAATTCTAAATCTTCCAACATTCGGAATAACGCCTTTTCACTTCTTATTTCCAAAACAAATTATTTAACTTATAAACTCTTTAATTTATAGTTTATAATATTCCTCACGAAAGTATAACTTAACTCCATCAACTGCCATCGTTTCTATACTAATATCATTCTTGGATAATCATGATGTCATTACAAGTTGGGGTATTTTATTTACCTCTCATACCTTGAGTCGACAACACTCTTATCTTCGGAATATATAGAAGTTTATAAACGAAATCTCATTTTATCACTTTTTCAAATACTTATATTTAAAATATTCATCTCTAGATCTTTATCGTTGGGTTCTTACTTTTATAATCAAGTTCAAGCCACTAAGGTTTCAGTTCGATTTCACATCAATCTTGTTTAAAACTTTCCTTTTATATCATTCCTTTCTGAAAATAATCTAACTCATATAAATATGAGTAAACTTATTAAAATCCGTTTTAATTGTAACAAGGTCTTTACTTGACTAATTCCCCTTTATCACCATTTCCATTTCAACCTCTTTTCAAACACTAGTCACTTTAAAAGTTAATATTATCCTTTTCATAGAATCTTGACCCGATATATCCAACGTCTTGGTTTAATTTGAAAAACACTATTATATATTAAAAACTTGTTTATCGAGTCACTTCATATCCATACTCTACTTTCAAAATCCCGTTTACAGTTCAATTCCCGGTCAATTGTCTAACATTAAATTATCAAATTATCAACCCTCCTTAAAAGGTTAAACTTAAAATGATACTCAACTTCAATAACAATCCAATCATATTCTTTAATAATCAATTCTCGTAACACTAGTCGACTTGGTTATCTCAAATGAGGTTACTTTGTTTAACCGTTTCTTCTCAGTTATTCCTTTTAAATTAATAAATAAAATTAATTTAAAATAATTTCATTAACAATCTAATTAAATCAGATAACCTCAATAAATTCTTTATTAATTCAAATCTTACTCATTTTATTAATCGCTTGCTTATTTGCTGACAAAACTTATTAACATACGAATCTCGCTTTATATACTCGTTTATAGTTACGAGATAAATATAATTATTTATTCCCTTTGATATCCTTTATCCAAAAATAATCCATACAAAATAGATTTCAAATCGGTTTTTAGTTATAAACAAAATTTATAACTTTCTTACTACTCATTTACCTGACGGTAAATCGAACTTTATAAAAAGATTCATTCTTAGGCCATCTGCCGATAATTACTCAACCAATATCACTCATTGGTTAATATAAAACCAGTGTTGGGTTTGAATTCAACAATCAACATTGATTAAACAGTTCATATAATATGAAAATAAACAACATGTTTGAGGAATCCGGTTGGATCCCTCCAACATGTCCTTCCCTGTATCACAATGGGTTACTTTAAATTCAATACGATGGTATTACGATACAGAGGTAAACAGTTCAACTAATAACAGTCAACACACAATTTATAACATCCAACCAAGCCTTCAATTATTTGTTTAATACATTATATTATTATAACATAACCAATAAGGTAAGCTACCTCATTTGGAATCTAATCGTTAAAAATAACGATTTAATTCGATTAAATTAAACAAACGCTTAATTTAATCACTGAATATTAAAAATATTCAGCACACGTGCAAACAGTCATCAAACCACCAACCAGAACAGCCATTACACACAAAATAAAAACCCAATTTATAAAAATTATAAATGGGTAAACTGAGTGAGGTAAACTCACCTTGGTTCGTTCATAGCTGCTGGCTCTGTCCATTCCAACGCTCCTTGTTTAATCCGGTTCTGCTACACATATTTGAATCCGCTCCGTGCTGCTACCCCATCACCGACCATCAGCCTAGGTCATCTTCTCCTCACCGCTACTAAAGCCTCATGTACCTCAAGTACATCACCACTTCAACATTCTTCACGTCCATGCATTTCCACCGTTCCCAAAAGCCTTGACTTCTCCACTGTTCCATCTTCCAGTTCGCACCTTTGTATTCTATTTTTATTTTAGATCGGAAGGCGTCACCATGCATGTGCTAACAGCCATGCTCCTCACTTACACATCTTCTCCTACGTCAGCTACACAAATTCCTACTGTAGCCTTCCAATATTTGCCTCCTACCCCAACTTCTCCTGTAGCTTTGCACTATCCTTCCCAGGCAATTTCGTTTTTGCCTTTCTCCTTCCAACTTTTTTTTTTTTTTTTTTTTTTTTTGATCCAACGCATGCATTAAGCCAAGCCACCTTTCCCTTCTTCTCTTCACCTACAGCATACCTCGCGCATGGCCTTTCTTCCTCCCATTTTCGTTTTTCTTTTAATCCCTTTTTTTTTTTTTTGAGGAAGGGAAGATCTGGATTTTTAAACTTTGAAGTGGGCTGCTGTTTGCTTATGAGCGAAAGTTTGGGCAATTCTGTTGAAACAAAATAGACAGGAGGGAAGGGGTATAAATACAAGGGAGAACCGTGCACAGGAAGGAATTGAAGAAGTTTGGGGACCAAGTTTTTTTTTTTTTTTTTTTTTTTTTTTTTTTTTTTAACAGTGTGGTGAGCACGCAATTGAAAAATATTTGTTTGGGTAGCAAGTAACGTGGGTATCACGGTAGGTAGGTGTAGCGCGCAAGAAAACTGTCCGTGGTATGCAAGGAAAAGAGTCGATGAAGCTTGCCTGCCACGGAATAGTTGGGAGGCTTCCAAACAAAGGAATTGATTTTTATTGTTATTTTATTTCTTTACAATAGTTCCTGTTTTATTTTGCTATGTTTGTTTTCTAGCTAGTATGAACAAGCGAAAGGTGATGTCTTTGTTTCCAGTTGATAACTTCGTTTGGTACGCCTTTGAACTAACATGGATAAATATCTTCAGTTTTATATTTTATCCAAGTATGTTTATTAACGGAACGTTGTATGAATTAAAGAGTGGTTCTAAGGGAACATAAACGTGGTGTCTTATATATTTAAACAAGTATGTTTATTTGTTGATACCGAACATCATTTCGTATTTATTAACAAAAAGCACCACGTATGATCTCTGTTTTCTGATAAAAAGGCTAATCTTGATGTAAAAAGGTATTCTGGACCCAATGGGACAAGTTTCGTTGAATTCCGACACCGTTTGCGAAAATCCCTTAGAAAATATCGATGAAAAACACCGAGCAATAATTCCTAACAATTCCAGAAAAAATCCTAAAAATATGAGGCCTTGACGTTTCACTAGACCTCTTCCTAAGGTTTCGTATGAAACTTGTTTCGTTGAATTTCGAGTCCGTTTGACCAGTTAACCATTCAGTTTAGTTTGTTTTAAGTTAAAAACATAGCGTACCCCACTATGAAATATTCTTTTCACGTAGGGACAGTTATGGACAGAAACAAAAATACCATTTAAATGAGTGATGTGCTCTGGTCCCAAAAATGTAATAATACCGGTAGATGAACTCATATTGTGAAACCCCGAAATGTCGATACAGGGTGCCAAATACTCCAAATAAAAAGTTGCTCATTAAATTAATTAAAAATTACCATAAAATTCTAAAAATTAAATTATCACTATTTCCCAAAAGAACCTTGTTTAAATTCACACCCGATATTCAAATATTCTTAAATAACAGTTATGGCCACGAACGAATATACCGCTGTTTTTCTGAATATTTAATTTGGACATAACTTCCAATATATACGACGAAATCTCGATTTTTCTCTTTCACTTGAAAAATATACTTCACCAGCTCCTAACATTTCTTGTTTCACAGAAATCCGACTTAGAACGGACTCTGTATATCCATTTGAACTTCAAAACTCTATTTTACGAACTGCAGCGCTGTTCTGAGCTCGTTTTATTTTATATACGAATATATATATCGTTTAACTACGTTAAAATAGTGATTTAAATATTAAAATCCATTTATATTCCAAATAAAATATTTAAAACCAATTTTAAATATTCAAATTCAAATGGTCGAAAAACACAGGTCGTTACATTCTTTCCCCCTTAAAATAATTTCGTCCTCGAAATTGCTAAGGCATAAAGAAGGTGTTATCTTTACGAAAATATATTTAATTAAACTCTGTTTCAAATTTAAAATCTAATCCAAACGGTTTTAAAAACAATTTATTTCAAATAACAAAATTTCCCACAAATTTCAAAAAAAAAAAAAAAAATTCTAACACCTTAATTTTTAGAAAATTTTCGGCAGAGTCTCCCCTGCACGGAGGGACATCTGCAATATCGCAGGTTCGAGAAATATCTATACATCGACCATCACGGTCGGAAAAATCCAAAATCCAAACTCAAAACCCAAATAAAAGCCAAAATTCTATATTTGCGTTGGCGTACCTTTTTGCGAGCGTTATTACGCGATAGGCGATAAATATATTCGGCCTTGCTTAATTAACATGCTAACTGGATTCAAATTTCTCCAGAGTTTTCTTGGATTAACTCTGTACCTGCTCTCAACTTCAATGAAATCTGTTAGTTCTTAAAACCATGTCAGTTATAACAAAATACCCATATCATCCATATCATCCATTCCAAACAGTTGGAAATAATCATTTCACTTTATTTAACTCCGATGGATTTCATTATAAACAAGCCTTATTAACAATCCATTTATTTTCTTCGATATCCGTTCAATTTCATTAATCCTGAATTGATTTCTTCAGGTTAGTTATTTCAGATTGGTTTTCAATCAACAGTTGGTGAATTCTATACACTCCATCCAATATCAAACAACAACCAAGGCATTCAATTCAACCAAACCATTTTGGTTAATATTTCTCATTTGCTTTTACTTTGTTTTCACATTCATTTAATTTACACTGGATTAATTCCATCCAATTTCCATTTCCTTGATTTCACAAGTGAAATCTCCTTATTATATAAATCTTTCAATTGGATATTCTAATTTGAATTATTATTCAAGCTATTCAAATAAATCAATTGAGGGAAATATATTTATATAAAAATATAATCCAGGGAAAACTATATAAAAATAATAAATTACAAATACGCGCTCTCATATATATATTCAAACTCAATCTAGGGTATTACTAATCCCATCTCTATCGAGTTACACCACAGAGCCAAGGTTATCACTAAACCAATAGCTCTGATACCACTGTAACGACCCGGTAGAAATTCGATGCTCGAATTTCGACAATAATATATAAATCTCATATTACTTGCCGAAATCTCAGTATCGAACACACCAGATAGTCATTAGAAAGAAATTAGAGGGTGAGATAAGAAAGAAAGAAATATTAGAATACAAGAAGAAGAAGAAACAACACTACACAGAGTCTTACATCGCAGCGGAATAAAATATAATATAGAAATATTCTTTATTGAGAGCTTGAAAAATAATACTTACATCATCAGAGTACATCGATAAATTTGGACAGTTGTAATGATCTGTCCTCATATACAACACACAGCGGAAACATACTATACGTCTAAACATCTCCAGCTCGTCTCTGGACTTCACAGCATTCGATAACCTGAACCTGTACACCCCGGGCTAACCCGAGCATTACGAACACCGGGTCAGTCTGGTGAACCAGAGTGAGAAACCCACTAAGTTTATATGACATCCATATTGATTTTAAAGTTCAAAATCCTTTCGAAAGAAAAGGATAATAGTAAGACCAGCCCACACATAAACACGGACGGTTTTTACCTTACTATAACCCAAAACAGTTTTGAAATCATAATTTATTCTGATATTATAATAATGTCTAAATACAAATAAATAACAATCTAGCAGAACGCTTACATCTCACGCTCCACGTATATAGTATACAATCAAAACCGCGGGCGCTTATTGGAGATTGGATTCCCAGCTATGACAAGGTATGGGACCACCTGCCGATAGTGTATCTCTAGAGACGAATACACTGGGTTCAACAAGAACGTCTTGCAACCCGGCCCACACATGACCGACCACTCATTTTGCTTGAGTGTATCGAATGTATATCACCAACGGTTGGGTGCGACCCACCGTCTCCCCGAAAAGGGACAGCATCGAAATAGATTTAAGAATGAAACTGATTTTCTCTAGATAGGTGATTATACACCCTAATGGGAGCGACCCACATAGTCATGCTGCCTGCCCGATTTTTGCCATTTCCCGGTTGATGAGGCTTCAGGTTATAATCGACTTTTGGAACGTCTGGCTACCATTCACAAGTCATCCAGGAACAGGATGAACCGAAGGCACCCTCCTACCGCATTCTAGGAATCACCCAAAGAATCAGTAGCGAGAAGTCCTTGCAATCCGAAGATTTCAATCACGACAGAATCACAAGTCAGAATATCTTCGGGAGCTACCCTTAGAAATCCAACGAGTAGTTCTTCCGCTCAAGAAGATCCACGGTCTTCATTGCTCCATCTCGACCATCTTCTGGTATCTTTAACGTTTACGTATTTGTTGGTCGAAATGGTTTTCGATTATAAATTAAATCCCGGTCTTTCCATACCAACAAACGATTTGGCCAAATTTTGATAGTCGGTGATTTAACTATCAAATAAACAACCATCATCCATAGAAAAATAAAGTGGATTCACTGGTTCAATATACAGCATCACTTGGCCTCTCAGTTAAACATTTGATTATAAAATTCTAAATCTTCCAACATTCGGAATAACGCCTTTTCACTTCTTATTTCCAAAACAAATTATTTAACTTATAAACTCTTTAATTTATAGTTTATAATATTCCTCACGAAAGTATAACTTAACTCCATCAACTGCCATCGTTTCTATACTAATATCATTCTTGGATAATCATGATGTCATTACAAGTTGGGGTATTTTATTTACCTCTCATACCTTGAGTCGACAACACTCTTATCTTCGGAATATATAGAAGTTTATAAACGAAATCTCATTTTATCACTTTTTCAAATACTTATATTTAAAATATTCATCTCTAGATCTTTATCGTTGGGTTCTTACTTTTATAATCAAGTTCAAGCCACTAAGGTTTCAGTTCGATTTCACATCAATCTTGTTTAAAACTTTCCTTTTATATCATTCCTTTCTGAAAATAATCTAACTCATATAAATATGAGTAAACTTATTAAAATCCGTTTTAATTGTAACAAGGTCTTTACTTGACTAATTCCCCTTTATCACCATTTCCATTTCAACCTCTTTTCAAACACTAGTCACTTTAAAAGTTAATATTATCCTTTTCATAGAATCTTGACCCGATATATCCAACGTCTTGGTTTAATTTGAAAAACACTATTATATATTAAAAACTTGTTTATCGAGTCACTTCATATCCATACTCTACTTTCAAAATCCCGTTTACAGTTCAATTCCCGGTCAATTGTCTAACATTAAATTATCAAATTATCAACCCTCCTTAAAAGGTTAAACTTAAAATGATACTCAACTTCAATAACAATCCAATCATATTCTTTAATAATCAATTCTCGTAACACTAGTCGACTTGGTTATCTCAAATGAGGTTACTTTGTTTAACCGTTTCTTCTCAGTTATTCCTTTTAAATTAATAAATAAAATTAATTTAAAATAATTTCATTAACAATCTAATTAAATCAGATAACCTCAATAAATTCTTTATTAATTCAAATCTTACTCATTTTATTAATCGCTTGCTTATTTGCTGACAAAACTTATTAACATACGAATCTCGCTTTATATACTCGTTTATAGTTACGAGATAAATATAATTATTTATTCCCTTTGATATCCTTTATCCAAAAATAATCCATACAAAATAGATTTCAAATCGGTTTTTAGTTATAAACAAATTTTATAACTTTCTTACTACTCATTTACCTGACGGTAAATCGAACTTTATAAAAAGATTCATTCTTAGGCCATCTGCCGATAATTACTCAACCAATATCACTCATTGGTTAATATAAAACCAGTGTTGGGTTTGAATTCAACAATCAACATTGATTAAACAGTTCATATAATATGAAAATAAACAACATGTTTGAGGAATCCGGTTGGATCCCTCCAACATGTCCTTCCCTGTATCACAATGGGTTACTTTAAATTCAATACGATGGTATTACGATACAGAGGTAAACAGTTCAACTAATAACAGTCAACACACAATTTATAACATCCAACCAAGCCTTCAATTATTTGTTTAATACATTATATTATTATAACATAACCAATAAGGTAAGCTACCTCATTTGGAATCTAATCGTTAAAAATAACGATTTAATTCGATTAAATTAAACAAACGCTTAATTTAATCACTGAATATTAAAAATATTCAGCACACGTGCAAACAGTCATCAAACCACCAACCAGAACAGCCATTACACACAAAATAAAAACCCAATTTATAAAAATTATAAATGGGTAAACTGAGTGAGGTAAACTCACCTTGGTTCGTTCATAGCTGCTGGCTCTGTCCATTCCAACGCTCCTTGTTTAATCCGGTTCTGCTACACATATTTGAATCCGCTCCGTGCTGCTACCCCATCACCGACCATCAGCCTAGGTCATCTTCTCCTCACCGCTACTAAAGCCTCATGTACCTCAAGTACATCACCACTTCAACATTCTTCACGTCCATGCATTTCCACCGTTCCCAAATGCCTTGACTTCTCCACTGTTCCATCTTCCAGTTCGCACCTTTGTATTCTATTTTTATTTTAGATCGGAAGGCGTCACCATGCATGTGCTAACAGCCATGCTCCTCACTTACACATCTTCTCCTACGTCAGCTACACAAATTCCTACTGTAGCCTTCCAATATTTGCCTCCTACCCCAACTTCTCCTGTAGCTTTGCACTATCCTTCCCAGGCAATTTCGTTTTTGCCTTTCTCCTTCCAACTTTTTTTTTTTTTTTTTTTTTTTTTTTGATCCAACGCATGCATTAAGCCAAGCCACCTTTCCCTTCTTCTCTTCACCTACAGCATACCTCGCGCATGGCCTTTCTTCCTCCCATTTTCGTTTTTCTTTTAATCCCTTTTTTTTTTTTTTGAGGAAGGGAAGATCTGGATTTTTAAACTTTGAAGTGGGCTGCTGTTTGCTTATGAGCGAAAGTTTGGGCAATTCTGTTGAAACAAAATAGACAGGAGGGAAGGGGTATAAATACAAGGGAGAACCGTGCACAGGAAGGAATTGAAGAAGTTTGGGGACCAAGTTTTTTTTTTTTTTTTTTTTTTTTTTTTTTAACAGTGTGGTGAGCACGCAATTGAAAAATATTTGTTTGGGTAGCAAGTAACGTGGGTATCACGGTAGGTAGGTGTAGCGCGCAAGAAAACTGTCCGTGGTATGCAAGGAAAAGAGTCGATGAAGCTTGCCTGCCACGGAATAGTTGGGAGGCTTCCAAACAAAGGAATTGATTTTTATTGTTATTTTATTTCTTTACAATAGTTCCTGTTTTATTTTGCTATGTTTGTTTTCTAGCTAGTATGAACAAGCGAAAGGTGATGTCTTTGTTTCCAGTTGATAACTTCGTTTGGTACGCCTTTGAACTAACATGGATAAATATCTTCAGTTTTATATTTTATCCAAGTATGTTTATTAACGGAACGTTGTATGAATTAAAGAGTGGTTCTAAGGGAACATAAACGTGGTGTCTTATATATTTAAACAAGTATGTTTATTTGTTGATACCGAACATCATTTCGTATTTATTAACAAAAAGCACCACGTATGATCTCTGTTTTCTGATAAAAAGGCTAATCTTGATGTAAAAAGGTATTCTGGACCCAATGGGACAAGTTTCGTTGAATTCCGACACCGTTTGCGAAAATCCCTTAGAAAATATCGATGAAAAACACCGAGCAATAATTCCTAACAATTCCAGAAAAAATCCTAAAAATATGAGGCCTTGACGTTTCACTAGACCTCTTCCTAAGGTTTCGTATGAAACTTGTTTCGTTGAATTTCGAGTCCGTTTGACCAGTTAACCATTCAGTTTAGTTTGTTTTAAGTTAAAAACATAGCGTACCCCACTATGAAATATTCTTTTCACGTAGGGACAGTTATGGACAGAAACAAAAATACCATTTAAATGAGTGATGTGCTCTGGTCCCAAAAATGTAATAATACCGGTAGATGAACTCATATTGTGAAACCCCGAAATGTCGATACAGGGTGCCAAATACTCCAAATAAAAAGTTGCTCATTAAATTAATTAAAAATTACCATAAAATTCTAAAAATTAAATTATCACTATTTCCCAAAAGAACCTTGTTTAAATTCACACCCGATATTCAAATATTCTTAAATAACAGTTATGGCCACGAACGAATATACCGCTGTTTTTCTGAATATTTAATTTGGACATAACTTCCAATATATACGACGAAATCTCGATTTTTCTCTTTCACTTGAAAAATATACTTCACCAGCTCCTAACATTTCTTGTTTCACAGAAATCCGACTTAGAACGGACTCTGTATATCCATTTGAACTTCAAAACTCTATTTTACGAACTGCAGCGCTGTTCTGAGCTCGTTTTATTTTATATACGAATATATATATCGTTTAACTACGTTAAAATAGTGATTTAAATATTAAAATCCATTTATATTCCAAATAAAATATTTAAAACCAATTTTAAATATTCAAATTCAAATGGTCGAAAAACACAGGTCGTTACAAGAGAAATATATCGAAATTAAACCAAAGTTATATTTTATCAATACTGCAAACAAAATAAATACGAATTTAATATTTAAATTAAAATCTTACGAAATAAATTTAAATAAACAAACTCCATAAAATACAATAAATAAATAAGATCTGAAATAGCAAATATAAAGTTTCATTATTAAATCATATTAAAACCAAATTTATTTGCAATATAAACCAAGATAAATTTAGTTTTAAATCATTATCAAAATAATTATTTTAATAAAAATATAAACAAATTGAGTTTTAAATGAATAAAATAAAATAGAAATCATCTAAAAAATCTGGTTGTTACACCAGTCGACTAGTATGAATTGGACCAGTCGACTGGTCCAAGGCAAAAAGCCCTGTAACGACTGTTTTGAGCCATTCTTATATGTAAATACGTATATTTGTGTTTTGTGTGATCGTGTTATAATAAATGAGGATAGATTTTAACATAAACCTAATACACTAAACAAACACACACACACACACACATACACACATATATATATGAACTAATTCTTTAGTCGATCTTCATTTCTTCATTGTCATGAATAAAAAACTCATGAATCAATGTTTATCACTTCCAAGTATTTACCAATTTCTTGGTATCACCATCTAATATACAAAATATTTGCTTTTAAATCATTATTCACTTCAAAACGTGAATATTATTTCTTTATAGAAAACAGGACTCGTTATATCAATAAAATATTGATTTTTATTTATAATTACCATTACAGGTTCAAAGTTTGTTTATCGAGTTATTTTGTAAATTCATTCATATTTCACTTCATAAACTCCATTTACAAGTCAACTTCTTGTTAATTATATATTAAGTTTATAATTTAATCTCGATTTCATTATTGGTTATAAATTATTGGTCTCAAACCACGTATTAATTACCTTGTCAAATTCTGAATTACATAATATATATTTTCTAAAAATAAATCATTTTTTATAACATTCTACATAGTCGAATTGTTATTATAAATCCTTATGGATTTATTTCAATTCTACTTACATTTCAAATATCGAAATAATTTCATCGTTTCCTTTTGAAAACGATTCCCAATTTACCCTTTTTAAATTCATTCTTGAAATTACATTTCTAAATTATTTAATAATCAATTTGTAAACATCGTAAATAATTTTTTTTTCTTTTTAAAACTCAAATTTCTTTCCAATATATTTTTATGGTATTTAAATACCAAATATTTCTTGGTCAAAGTTATTCAAACATCGCAAACACATAATAATCAACCACAGATTTTTTGTCATATCATATAAACCAATATATAGAAAACAACATTATAACTATTGAGGAATCTAGTTAGATCCCTCCAACCTGTTTCCCTGCATCCACAGATGTTAATTAACAAAAATAACAACAATTTTGTTTCAACATGAGATATCATGATAAATAAAACCAATATTTGATTAACGATTTATATATATATAGCTATAGCTATAATTTCAACTAATTAATTAGCAAATCATACTGACAACCATCACAAAACATTCAATCATTACTCATCAATATTAAATAATGTTTATAAAATTATAAAACTGGACATAGTTAGTGAGTTTACTCATCTTGGTCGTTAATAATTGAATAACGATTAACGTTGGTTGATTAAACCAGACATTTTAATTCTACCTAAAATTGTAACGATCTCCAAATTGCTCCATACTGGTTTCATTGGGTAGCCTGCGATCCTACAATTCCAACGGGTCAGACCGTTCGTGAAACTAACAACGTACGAATGAAATATTATGTTAACAAGTTACTACGCTAATTAAATTAATTTAAACTTAGCTTTATTTATATAATTGGGCCTACCATTTATTTAAACAGCCCATTTCCCAAATAACCCGCCATCAACAGGTGCCCTTCTTCCCCGTAATAAAACTCCAGCCTCTAGACAACCCATTGCCACATCATTCTCCCACTCCCCATCTCTCTATACTCCATGTTTTCCCTCGAAACCACCTCCATCGAATATCTCTTCATTCCCTCTTCCTCCCCAACATCAAAGCTTTGAACTCGTACTAACCCACGAAATCTCGTTCTCCGGACCAACTCACGTACTTCAGTGAAAGTACCGAAATTTATATGTATCAAAATCCATAAAATTTCGCAAGTAGGTGCTATTACTACAAACCCAACTACAACCTCCATAACTCGAATCAACGCCTATACTATATGAACTCCTCAATCTCTAGGCTATGCTGCTCTCTTTTTCTAGCGAGCCAACCTACGTCAAACCTAATGAAATGGGTACGAACATGAAGTACTTGCTCCCAGGATTACAACAATATTGGGTTTGTAATTTTTAGAGGAGTATCGATGGAGAGGTAAATTTTTTAAGACCTCATTTCCATTTTTCTTTACCGTTTCGAATTCCTGAAGCCAAAGAATGTGAGTTTTTCGTGCGTGATTTATAGCAGCAATTCCTTGGCACACACGGTTTGTACATGGCTTGGCAGTGAAGGAATGCAATACAGCTAGGCTAGGATAGGTTGGTTGAGATGGTGAGAGTTCACGTACGTTATTTTGGTAATATATAGGTAGGTAGCGACCTCAAACTTGGCAGCCAAGGAATATAGGTGCAGAGCTATATACGAAGGTAGGAGACTGAGACATACATTAGAAGGTAACATTCGATTGTCATGTGAAGGAACGAAAATAGCTCTTTATTATATAGATGAAACACCGGAAGCTATAAATATAATAGCTGAGCAAAGAAGGAAACAAACCAACATCGGTAGTTTCGTAACCACACAAACCCTCACGTCTTCGGTATAAACTTACAAAAAGGAAACCAACTCTATATGTTATTTTTATCTTTTTGCAAACTCATAATTCAAAAGCTATAGAAAAGCTTAATCTTCATGCTAAATGTGGATAATATTACAATACACAAGCCTTTATAGACATATGATATACTTCTTTATAATGTTTTTTTAAAACTCATTCTTAGTATCCAAGTTATGATATATGAGATTTAACTTTAAGATGTTCGTTTTTTCATTGCAATAACCAATATAGTTTATAGTTTGGAATGTACATGGTCGTTAATGTTTGCATATAGAAGATTGTTCTTGACTAATCCTAATTCCTAAATAACCAAAGTGATTTGTGTTAATTGCTCCAGTCATCACGTATAACTGATTCACACTATAAGTTCTACTTGTGATGATAATATTTGTAAATTATGAGTCCTTGGCTATTGTATAATGAGGTTATTAATATCATCTTCTATTTTAAATTATATAGTAAGTAGGAATATGCAACAAGATAGCTAAAGAAACAAAAAAATAAAAACGCACCATTGGTCTGCATATTCAAATGATTGAGAAAAATATCGGTATCTGTTACAAAAAATCTCATTTGAAACCAACGTAAGGAGGAATGTGCCACGATCCCAAAACTATAATAAAATAGACAAGTTAACTTATTTTGTGAAATTCCAAAAACGTACAGTGTGTAAATAATGTTAAACGAAAAGTTGCTTATTTTCAAAAATAATAATTTCAGAAAAAATCTATAAATTAAATTAAAAATACATCTTAGAAATTTTGTCTAAATTTGAAACCAATATTTTATTATATTAAATAAACTGTTATGGTTTATAAACGATTCCATGGCGACTTCCTAAAAAATTAATTTGGACATGACTTACAATCTAAAGGACAAAATCTCGATTTTTTACTTCTAGTAGAAAAGTACAGTTCAATAGATTTGAATGTTTCTTGTTTCGAAGAAAGCCGACTTATAACGAACTCTGCATATTCATTTGAGGTTCAAAACGTATTATTACGAACTACCATGACGTTATGAGTTCGTTTTATATTATATTATAATTAATATATTCAAACGTAGTTTATTAAATTAATTCGCTATAAAAATTCGATTCAAACTTAATTAAATATCTTATATTATCCAATCCATATAATATTCCAAATTCAACTAATTCCAACTATATCATAATTAAATTTATTATTCCATTATTTAAATTATTAAATAATTAAATTATTTAATTTAAATCATTTAAATTACCAAACCGTTAATTAAATAATTAAATAAATTAATTATTCAATCACCTAAAAGTCCGGGTTGTTACACTCGAACTAATATAAAATCTCAGTATGTACTTTCCTTTTACTACTTTTTATTTTACTTTATGCATTTGTGATTGAATTCAGTGATTTGTGAATATGTGATTTGCATAGCATTCTTTTTAAACTTAATAGATATCAAGAAAATTAATAAAATCTATAAAACACTATTCACCCTCCCTCCTCTAGTGTTTAATTTTCTTTAAGATCCTTAATCCGCATCCCCAACAATTGTAATCAGAGCATTGGTTTTCAAAGCTTACATAATTTGAATTTTTAAAAGATTAAACGACAATTTTTGAAGATTTCCATAACAATAGTTCAAAATTATGCATTTCATCATTGTTTTATAATTTTACATTTAATTATTGTGAAAATTCAAGTTGTCTACGAATTGGTGTGTTGTATAGGAACAGAGATGTTACATGGCTATTGATAATGATTCAAAACTTGATGATCAATTAGTGCAAATCAAAAGAGATAAAGGATATTGGATAGTGGTTGTTCGAGGCATATGATGGGAAATCCAGAATTACTAAACAATATAATCTATACAGATTGTGGAATGTTCAATTTTGGTGATAACTCGAAAGGATATGTGATTTCCATCGGCAATGTCGGTCATTCTAAAACTCCTACTATTTCTGATGTTTTATCAGTTAGGAATTTGAAACATAACTTGCTTAGTATAAGTCAATTATGCGATAAAGGCTATAAAATTAAATTTGAAAAAGATAAGTGCCTTATCGAAGATAATAATTCAAACATAATTTTTGAAGGAATTATAAATAAAAATATGTACATCTTAAGTATAAAAATTTCAAATGATAATTTGTGTCTTTTGGCCAATATAAGTGACCCTTGGATTTGGCATAAGGGATTCAGTCATTTGAATTTCAAACATTTATCTAAAATCTCTAAATTAGATTTAGTTAGAGGATTACCCAAATTGAATTTCAAATTAGATAATTTATAATGTGATGCTTACCAATTAGGGAAATTAAGAAAAATTCATTTAAGCTAAAAGATGAGATTACCACTTCAAATCCATTAGATTTACTTCATATGGATTTATTTGGTCCGTCTTAAACACAATTAATAAACCATGGTAAATACATTTTCGTAATTATCGATGATTTCTCTAGATTTACTTGGACGTGTTTCTTAAACATAAAAGTGATGCTTTTAAATTCTTTGCTAAGAAAATTCAAAATCTATTATCATTAGAAATTAAAACCATACGTAGTGATCACAGTGGAGAATTTGAAAATGGAATTTTGAGAAATTTTTTAATAAAAAGGGAATCACTCATAAAATTTCTTTTCCAAGAACTCCGCAGCAAAAAGGAGTAGCTGACCGTAAAAATAGGACGATACAAGAGTGTGCGAGAACTATGTTATCCAATAGTAGTTTACCAGAAAGTTTTTGGGCTGAAGTAGTGACTACGGCCTGTTATATTATAAATAAAATCTTAATTAGACCATTAACAAACAAAACTCCATATGAACTTATGTATAAAAATAAACCTAAGGTGTCTTTTTTCAAAAAATTTGGGAGTAAATGCTTTATTTTAAATACTAAAGAAAATCTAGATAAATTTGATCCAAAATCAAATAAAGGAATATTTATTGGATATTCAAATAAAAGTAAAGCATACCGAGTTTTCAATTAATACTATTAAAGTAACTTAAAATGAATTATTTGATGAAAATTATAAAGATTTAAATCAGAAGAAGATGAATTTGATAATAATAATGAATCAAATGAAACAAATAATGAAATTAATCAACCTAAAAAAAGAACTAGGCTTTTAAGAGATCATCCTGTAAAGAATATACTAGGGGATATTGAATCTGTAGTTAGGACCAGAAATCAATTAAATAATATGAGTATTATAGCATTTATATCAACTTTCAACTGAAAAATCCAAAGGCAACATCATCTGATGATTCATGGACACCTATGCAAGAGGAATTGAATAAGTTCGTCAGAAATGATGTATGGGAACTTGTTCCTAGATCGGAGGACAAAACTATAATAGGAGCTAAATGAATGAACTAGGTGAGGGTGTTAGAAATAAAGCACGATTAGGTTCTCAAGGATATTGTTCAGAAGAAGAAATAGATTACGACAAAATCTTTGCCCCCGTAGAAGGACTAGAAGCCATTAGAATTCTTCTTGCCTTCGCTACTCATAATAATTTTAAATTATTTTGAATTGATGTAAAAAGTGCCTTTCTAAATGGATTTGTTAAACGTTTACATTAAACAACCCCCATTATTTAAGGATGAAAAATTCCCTAATCACATTTATAAGTAAAAGAAAGCCTTATACAGTTTAAACAAGCTCCTAGAGCCTTGTATGACCGATTAAGAACTTAGTTATTACAATCAAACTTTGAAAATGGTAAAGTAGATAATACTCTATTTATTAAAAGAAATGAAAATGATATCCAATTATTACAAATCTATGTAGACGATATAGATCAACTAATAATAAAATGAATTAAGAGTTCTCAGAAATCATAACAAATGAATTTTAAATGAGTCATATGAGATAATTTACCTTCTTCTTAGGATTACAAATTAGACAATTAGATAATAGAATATTTATTAATCAAGAAAAATATGCTAGGAGTTTAATCAATAAATTTAATACTGCCAGTAATAAAGGGAAACCAACTCCTATGGCAACCAATGTAGCCTTAAGTAAAAATGATTCTTCAAAAGATGTAGATCAGAAACTATATGGAGGAATGATAGGATCCTTACTATATATAACTACAGGTTGACCAATCATAATGCATAGAGTTTGTCTTTGCGCTATATATTGAAACGGCCCGAAATCCCCCTTACGGGAAATCCCGGATTGAGTCGAGGACAAGCCACAACAGAACACAGACGGAAGAACATTTCATTGTATATTACAACAATTCATCAGAATAAAAGAATATACAGAGTATGAATAAATATTACACAGAAATATCAGAGATTTAAATACATAGCAGCGGAAAATAATACAATACACAACTAGAAGAGACATACGGATACAAAGCTTTCTGGATATCATTCCAGCTGTAAACCAGGATCCTGTGAATATAAATCTGCAAAACCAAAACTACTAGCTACCCGTGTCAAAATAAGGGCACGCAGAGTTTAGGTTAAAACAATAAACTCCAGGTCAGTCATGGGACTGGTATGAGAACTAAAACAGTTTTTAGTCTTTATTTTAAAGTTAGGCAAATCAAGGGACCACGCCGTATAACACGGAACCGGTTTCCTCCCAAGAACACCAGTGCATAAAACAACAGCACAATGCTAAATAAAGAACAATGAAGCTATTATAAGACCCAGTTCCCAACACACAATGCAACGCAAGCCGGAGGATAGGGTTTTTACCTTATAATAGCCAAGAATGCTTGATACGTTTAAAACAAATCATTTGATACTATTATAAGTGCATAGTGTATAAAACAACTTCAAATCAAAAGAATCAATCATAGACGGCATAAGCGCCCCATCTCACTATGTCGCCATGCTAGGCTCTACAAATAAAACCGCAAATGTCACGTATTTGGAAATTGGATTTCCATCTATGAACTGAGGCAAAAGATAGTCCTCAACCGATTCGAGACTGTCTAGCTCGAGCCTCAGGATCAGAGCTCGAGTGACCCTTGGATCGTCAGGGCCGGTCCACCAATGTGGATTAAAATGCCTGAACACTGCGTTTCCCCGCCCTTTGGGGGCGTAAGTGAGCCAATAAATGACTCCATCGGACTCGGATCATCCGATCAAACCGAGGCGCCTCGCAACAGCAACAACCATATAAGTCAAACTCGTTAGGGCGTGTAAAACCACTGACGCCACCTTTTAGCTAGAAGGAAACGCATGCCCTCCCTGCGGTCCGTCTCCCGTTTTTGGTTCATACCGGGTGTGAAACTCGTGAAGTAAACGTTACACAAAGCTACGCCACAAAGGCCGTGCTTCGATCATCAACCACAAGACTTTGCTTTTCAACAGAAGCCTTGATCATTCGCCACTTAGGCTTGCCACTTAGGCAATTCACTCTATGCGTTTGATATCCATCAGTATATAACCCCTGAGCTCGTACGTCTCAGAGAAGGGATTTAAGCAAGAGAATAAATTCTCCGCCGCCAAACAGATATATATTTAATAGAAATCAATCACACAGACAAATTCCAATGTCAGACACACAGTCCATCTACAAGTTCGTTCTGGGTCTGAACAAAACCGGAGGCACCTAGTACCCCGCATATCCATCGATCTCCAAGTACGTCTGGACGATCACCAACTATTTCCATCTTCTTGGGTGTACATCCCAATCAAGATCATCAGTAGTCACCCAAACGACCTGAAGACCTCCGGTCTTCGACCACCGTCTTCATCTTCGACTTATCGTCGTATCAGTTATTCAGAATGGGATAAACCCGGTCTTTCCAAATAACTCGCGTATGTTATAAACAAATGTTACACAAACACAACATACGCCTCATTCCAATTCATCAGTCATGAACCGTAAATTAACAAGAGAATAATTCCCCAAATATTAACCCCGAAGGCCGAAACCAACATCAGATCAATATCCAGAAAACCATTTTGCTTAGCTAACCGACAGTTAGTTTCTAAATTTCACATTCAGAGGGAAAGGTTCCCATTAATTTTATCAAAGATAAATCCTTTAAATTTATTCTTTAATCTACTTTTGAATATCAATTCAAACTAGTCGGGATTAACGAACCTTACCGAAGTAATCATTGGTTTTAATTTCCCAATCCCAACCTATTCATCCCATGAAGTAAAAATGGTAATATTTCATATCTAACACCACGGTGTTATCTGTAAATTCAATTACCATTTCACATTCAAATCTAATTAAAGATTTAACTATCGCCTGGAGAAAAACTGGTGATACCCCATTCTCGATCATTTCAATCTAATTAAAGATTCATTAAAACTCCACTTAGTTTTAATCTTTAACGGGGTTAAAGAATTAGTGTCATTTAAAACACTGTTCACGATAAACCCAAAAATCAATACCAATTCAATTCCAATTAAATATTATTTAATTGGTACACTTCATTAAATCTAAATAAAAAGATTTAATCTTTTCTCAACTGGGTTCAAGAACAGTGCTAATGAAGACACCATTCACGACAAACCCAAATCACATTTGATATTAAATACAAGGCTCTGAATAGAAAATATACCGGCTTATATTCAATATCAAATTCTACGACCAACAAATATCGTATTGGAAATAACGATATATGTATATATATATATATATATATATATATATATATATCTTTCAAATTTCCATAACAACATCAGTATAATAACGAAATCCAACATCGAACTATTCCGAAGATAATTTCGATTCAAATCCATTCCAATTCAATTATTGGAAATCCTGGTTATTTTTATGAAATTTATTTATTTAAAAAATAAATAAATTATTATTCTAGTTCAAAACTAGTTCATTTCGATAAAAATCTATTTTTATCTTTTCAAATATGGAGTTTTTCATCCCAGTTTTTCCCAAATCATTTCTTATGATTTTACACAAATTATTGATAAGTTTAATAATTTTATCAAGGCTCGTACTGTCGATTTCCATCAACGGCCATCGAACTGCACTTACAACGACCTTTTCCAAATTTGATTTGGACATAATTCCAAATCCAACCGTTAGATTTCAAATTTCTAACATTCGTTAGAAAGCTCTTTTCGATACGAACCCAACGGTTCTGGTTTTAGGAGAATCCGACAGTCGGATCTCCCGCAATGTCCGTTCGAAGTCAATGGTCGAAATTCGCGAACTGCCGCAGCGCGGCGCGTTCTATTCAGGTCATTATATTATATATATAATATATACAATATATACTTCGTCGATTTCCTTTTAATACGTATTTAATAAATCGTTTTATATTCATTTTCGAAACGATTTCAACTTCATTTCTAATTCAAATCAAAATTGAATTTTTCCTTATAAATTCGTTTTTGATTCATTTCAAATTGAATTCAATTCAAATCGATTTTTAATTCAATTTTAGTTCGTTTTCAATTCAATTCAATTCGAATACATTTATATTCAATCTCAATTCGAATTCGTTTATATTCAATTTCAATTCGAATTCATTTCTATTCAATTTAATTCGAATTTCGAAAACACTTTCAATATACATTGAAAATTGAATAAAATCGATATAAATATCGTTCACGTCAAAATGGCGTCAATCTAATCAACACGGCTTCATATATTTCTATTTTCAAATATTGTATTTCAAATGTTTCTTTTTCAAATATTTCTATTTCAAAACTGGAATGGGGCCCAATCAATTACCATATAATGTTAATTATATGGATTTTCTACAACACATGTATAAGATAACAACGATAAATAATCAACCATCATCCAGAGTGCGTTCTACACTGTATAAGCATCAAATATAAATATTTAACGCTTATAACAGCCTGTCAATCAATCGATCGACATACAACTAATTATTGGGATTAGTGTATGTCATATATCATCCCAATACCTGTGTGGGGTTTCAAACAATCAAACACAGATTTTATTTGTGCAGTTGGGCGATGTGTAAAATTTATCGTCCCAATCAATATCAGTCAAATGTGTGTATATAAACAAATCGTCGATTTGTTTATAACTATTTATTTCATTTTAAATACATGTTAAAAAATTTATTTTTAACTATAAAATATTTTTAACTATATAAATATTTTATTTCATTTCACATCACATCACACAATCAACTACACATCAAAATCAAACAAACATACATACAAGCCGTCCATGGTCTGTGGACGACGGGTGTTGGGTGCTACTAAACACCGTCTGCATCCTAGTATATATTTCAACTAGAAAAATAAATAAAAGGTGAGGAGTTCTCACAGAGGGTTCCACTCCGCCGTGCTTTTCTTTTGAACTGCTGAACTGTCTGGGTCTGCTTGAAATTCCTATGCAGTTCTTTTCACGCTGTTCAAATAAAAAATTATATTTTTATCGTTTCATTTCAATAAATAAAAATCATATTTTCATTTCTACTTTATATATTTTTACAATGCTTCTTTCAATATAAAAGTTATATTTTTATAATTCCACTTCATATATAAAGATCAAATTTTTATTTCATCGTTATAAAAATCGCATTTTCATTTCAGCGTACATATAAGAAAGATCAGATTTTTATTTCGCTACTTATATAAAGATAATATTTTTACTATCAACATCATATAAAAATTATATTCTTAATACTTCTATAATATAAAAATCATATTTTTACTTCGCTATTCAATATATAAAAATCTCATCTTTCCTAGTTTAAAAATCACTTCCTTTTACATCATAAAAATATAAACTTTACTTAGCCAAAATCTAATCTTTGCATAAATAAAAATCGTTATTTTATTATGAAACCATAGACGCTTTTCATATATATATATATATATATATATATATATATATATATATATATGAAAATTGAATTTTTTTATAGGATGTCTTTCATAATAAAAATCACCTTTTTCCCCACATAAATATATAAAAATGAAACTAAAACTCACTGGCATTTCCCTAAAGTCGAAGAAACCCAAATCGGTGAAGGGGGGAAACATTTACAGTCGACTGAAGTGGGGTGCTCGACTTAGACTTCGATTCACGAGTGGGGGCGGGGGGGGGGGGGGGGATCAGGGGATGCGACAGACCTAGGTTGGCGGCGTGAGGTGGTGGGTGCGGGTTTGGGGGTAGCGGTGGCTGATTTGGGCGTCGGGGAGTCTGGGGGCGCGGTTTCTTCAGGGGCGGCGTTCGATTTTGGTGGTGGGGGGGGGGAGGGGGGAGGGCTGCGTCTTCATGGAGTGAGGGGGGTCGCGGCAGGAGGAGGAAGAAGAAGAAGCGGGAGCGGCGATCGATTCGTCGTCGTTTTTCTTTCTTTCTGTTTTGCAGATAATGAAGGGGGGGGGTGGGGTGAGTTGACCGTGTATAGGAGAGAGTGGAGGAAAAGAAATTATATTATTTATTTAATTTATTTTAATCCACTAAAAAGCAACTTTTTCTTTCAAACTCAGAATCGAACCCACCGACTGTCGTCCATAGCTAATTACCCCCATTCCGAACACAATAGGATATGTATCATAAGCCAGTTTGGCCGTTTCGATCAGTTTTCGTCAAAATCAAAATATAACTCTATATATTGAATTTTAAACGTACATTTCAATTTACTGGGGTCACATACGGACTCTAAAAATTCCCTAAAAATATTTTCTAGCTTCGTATTAACGATACGGTCCTAACAAAACTAATTTCGTCGAATTCTGAGACCGTTTGAAAAAAATGGCCACTTCCAGTTGATTAAAATTAACTGAAACTAGTCAAACGCGTTTTCCTTTGCCACGCTCACATATTGATTCCAAAAATTATGAAATTTGAAACCTAGCAATAATTTGACATCGCGGATCCAACAAATGTGGTTTCGTCGAAATCTGAGGTCGTTTGCAAAATGGCTATTTTCAAGGGCCGAAATGCCATAGCGACTATTCTGAAATTTCAACTGGCCATATCTTTTGATTCCCACTATGAAATTCCAATCTTTCGGATTCGTTGGAGAGATACTTACAAATAGATTCTAATATTTTTGGTTCCACTAAAATCCGGTTTATTTTGCACCCGGTACATTCATTTGAATTTTGAAATCGAATTATCGAACTACCGCGCCGTTTTCAATTCCTTTTATAATTTAAAATAAATATTTATATTCTAACGACGATCTATATAATATATATATACGTTCAAATTCTATTGAAAATAAATTACTAGTCGTTATTATTTAAAATAATTCATTTTAGATAATCAAAATTCGCTAAAATTTCCAAAATAAAATTTTTAAACTGGCCCAGATTTCCGGGTTATTACAATCTCCCCCACTTAAAACTTTTCGTCCCCGAAAAGGAACGAAGCCGAAAGTTGTTTCACAAATCAACTCAACTTCCATTATTTTCTTTACGGCTTAAGTTCTTCAACTTTTCAGTTTCTAAAAACTTTTCAAATTTTTCAAAAATTTGGCTAACACCCTAAATTTTCGAAAAATTTCGCCATAACCTCACCTGCACCGGGAGCACCGGGAAAATCCCGAAATTGCCATACATGCCCTCTGATCTCAAAAAAGAAAAAGAAAAAGCCAAGCGGCTTATAAAATCATCATCACCCAAACAAAACAATAAATTATGATAAACATGTACCTATTTGTCGGGCAAACAAATTTTATTCTCTGCTCTAACCTCCTTGCTATGTCCTGTTTAATGTAAGTACATGTATATGCAAGCAAATGCGACAAATTTTCAATACAATTTACTATTTGGCTCTATTGGGCTATATGGTATAAATTTTAATAAATCAACCAATAATCAACAACACAAGCATCAATCAATTAGTTGATTAGCTTTTGAAATTCATAACTTTGATACATAGTAAAAAAAATCAGATTTTTGATGCCAAATCACAACAATATGCCCTATCTAGTTTCGGTTCTCACACCAGTCAATTGGAAATATATAGAAATCTCACTTTCGAAACTCGAAAATAAATACTGGCGATGGTGCCCCGTCACCAGAATTATCCCCGGGCACTAGAGGGATTCTATATCTACCCAGTATATTAAAACTTCGAACACACGTTTGCAAGACATATATACAAAATCTTTATATAATGGATTGTCCAAATCAATATAAATAAATATACAAATATGAATAATTGAATTTAAATTTTCAAAATAATTCTTGTTTTCATTTTAAAAATATACTCTTCACACTCGTTCTAGGATACCACTGATCCCATCTCTAACGAGTCATTCCCATTGGATATTACTAATCCAATTTCTGATGAATTCTTTCGTATGGTTCTAATGTGTCTTATTCTCTGAACTTTGTAAACCAAAGCTCTGATACCACGATGAAACGACCCGAAATCCCCCTTACGGGAAATCCCGGATTGAGTCGAGGACAAGCCACAACAGAACGCAGACGGAAGAACATTTCATTGTATATTACAACAATTCATCAGAATACAAGAATATACAGAGTATGAATAAATATTACACAGAAATATCAGCGATTTAAATACATAGCAGCGGAAAATAATACAATACACAACTATAAGGGACATATGGATACAAAGCTTTCTGGATATCATTCCAGCTGTAAACCAGGATCCTGTGAATATAAATCTGCAAAACCAAAACTACTAGCTGCCCGTGTCAAAATAAGGGCACCCAGAGTTTAGGTTAAAACAATAAACTCCAGGTCAGTCATGGGACTGGTGTGAGAACTAAAACAGTTATTAATCTTTATTTTAAAGTTAGGCAAGTCAAGGGACCACGCCGTATAACACGGAACGGGTTTCCTCCCAAGAACACCAGTGCATAAAACAACAGCGCAATGCTAAATAAAGAACAATGAAGCTATTATAAGACCCACTTCCCATCACACAATGCAACGCAAGCCGGAGGATAGGGTTTTTACCTTATAATAGCCAAGAATGCTTGATACGTTTAAAACAAATCATTTGATACTATTATAAGTGCATAGTGTATAAAACAACTTCAAATCATAAGTATCAATCATAGACGGCATAAGCGCCCCATCCCATTATGTCACCATACTAGGCTCTACAAATAAAACCGCAAATGTCACGTATTTGGAAATTGGAATTCCATCTATGAACCGAGGAAAAAGATAGTCCTCAACTGATTCGAGACTGTCTAGCCCGAGCCTCAGGATCAGAGCTCGAGTGACCCCTGGATCGTCAGGGACGGTCCACCGATGTGGATTAAAATGCCTGAACACGGCGTTTCCCCGCCCTTTGGGGCGTAAGTGAGCCAAGAAAAGACTCCATCGGACCCGGATCGTCCGATCAAACCGAGGCGCCTCGCAACAGCAACAACCACATAAGTCAAACTCGTCAGGGCGTGTAAAACCACTGACGCCACTTTTTACCTAGAACGAAACGCATGCCCTCCCTGAGGTCCGTCTCCCTTTTTGGTTCATACCGGGTGCGAAACTCGCGAAGTAAACGTTACACAAAGCTACGCCACAAAGGCCGTGCTTCGATCATCAACCACAAGACTTTGCTTTTCAACAGAAGCCTTGATCAATCGCCACTTAGGCATGCCACTCTATGCGTTTGATATCCATTAGTATATAACCCCTGAGCTCGTAAGTCTCAGAGAAGGGCGTTAAGCAAGAGAATAAATTCTCCGCCGCCAAACAGATATATGTTTAATAGAAATCAATCACACAGACTAAATTCCAATGTCAGACACACAGTCCATCTACAAGTTCGTTATGGGTCTGAACAAAACCGGAGGCACCTAGTACCCCGCATATCCATCAATCTCCAAGTACGTCTGGACGATCACCCACTATTTCCATCTTCTTGGGTGTACATCCCAATCAAGATCATCAGTAATCACCCAAACAACGTGAAGACCTCCGATCTTCAACCACCGTCTTCATCTTCGACTTATCGTCGTATCAGTTATTCAGAATGGGATAAACCAGGTCTTTCCGAATAACTCGCGTATATTATAAACAAGTGTTACACAAACACAACATACGCCTCATTCCAATTCATTAGTCACTAACCGTAAATTAACAAGAGAATAATTCCCCAAATATTAACCCCGAAGGCCGAAACCCACATCAGATCTATATCCAGAAAATCATTCTGCTTAGCTAACCGACAATTAGTTTCTAAATTTCACATTCATAGGGAAAGGTTCCCATTAATTTTATCAAAGATAAATCCTTTAAATTTATTCTTTAATCTACTTTTGAATATCAATTCAAACTAGTCGGGATTAACGAACCTTACTGAAGTAATCATTGTTTTTAATTTCCTAATCCCAACCTATTCATCCCATGAAGTAAAACTGGTAATACTTCATATCTAACACCACGGTGTTATCGGTAAATTCAATTACCATTTCACGTTCAAATCTAATTAAAGATTTAACTATCGCCTGAAGCAAAACTGGTGATAACCCATTCTCGATCATTTCAATCTAATTAAAGATTCATTAAAACTCCACTTAGTTTTAATCTTTAACGGGGTTAAAGAATCAGTATCATTTAAAACATTGTTCACGATAAACCCAAAAATCAATACCAATTCAATTCCAATTAAATATTATTTAATTGGTACACTTCATTAAATCTAAATAAAAAGATTTAATCTTTTCTCAACTGGGTTCAAGAACAGTGCTAATAAAGACACCATTCACGACAAACCCAAATCACATTTGATATTAAATACAAGGCTCTGAATAGAAAATATACCGGCTTATATTCAATATCAAATTCTACGACCAACAAATATCGTATTGGAAATAACGATATATATATATATCTTTCAAATTTCCGTAACAACATCTGTATAATCACGAAATCCAACATCAAACTATTCCGAAGATGATTTCGATTCAAATCCATTCCAATTCAATTATTGGGAATCCTGGTTATTTTCAAATCCAATTTATTTATTTTAAAAATAAATAAATTATTATTCTAGTTCAAAACTAGTTCATTTCGATAAAAATTTATTTTTAACTTTTCAAATATGGAGTTTTTCATCCCAGTTTTTCCCAAAGTATTTCTTATGATTTTACACAAATTATTGATATGTTTAGTAATTTTATCAAGGCCCGTACAGTCGATTTCCATCAACGGCCATCGAACTGCACTTACATCGACCTTTTCCAAATTTGTTTTGGACATAATTCCATATCCAACCGTTAGATTTCAAATTTCTAACATTCGTTAGAAAGCTCTTTTCGATATGAATCCAACGGTTCCGGTTTTAGGAGAATCTGATGGTCGGATCTCCCGCAATGTCCGTTCAAAGTCAATGGTCGAAATTCGCGAACTGCCGAAGCGCAGCGTGTTCTATTCAGGCCATTATATTATATATATAATATATATAATATATACTTCGTCGATCTCCTTTTAAAACGTATTTTATAAATCGTTTTAAATTCGTTTTTGAAATGATTTCAACTTCATTTCTAATTCAAATCAAAATTGAATTTTTCCTTATAAATTCGTTTTTGATTCATTTCAAATTGATTTCAATTCAAATCGATTTTTAATTCAATTTCAGTTCGTTTTCAATTCAATTCAATTCGAATTCATTTATATTCAATCTCAATTCGAATCCATTTATATTCAATTTCAATTCGAATTCATTTCTATTCAATTTAATTCGAATTTCGAAAACACTTTGAATAAAATCGATATAAATATCGTTCACGTCAAAATGGCGTCAATCTAATCAACACGGCTTCATATATTTCTATTTTCAAATATTCTATTTCAAATATTTCTTTTTCAAATATTTCTATTTCAAAACTGGAATGAGGCCCAATCAATTACCATATAATGTTAATTATATGGATTTTCTACAACACATGTATAAGATAACAACGATAAATAATCAACCATCATCCAGAGTGCGTTCTATACTGTATAAGCATCAAATATAAATATTTAACGCTTATAACAGCTGTCAATCAATCGATCGACATACAACTAATTATTGGGATTAGTGTATGTCATATATCATCCCAATACCCGTGTGGGGTTTCAAACAATCAAACACAGATTTTATTTGTGCAGTTGGGCGATGTGTAAAATTTATCGTCCCAATCATTATCAGTCAAATGTGTGTATATAAACAAATCGTCGATTTGTTTATAACTATTTATTTCAATTAAATACACATTAAAAATTCTATTTTTAACTATAAAATATTTTTAACTATATAAATATTTTATTTCACATCACATCACACAATCAACTACACATCAAAATCAAACAAACAAGCATACAAGCCGTCCATGGTCTGTGGACGACGGGTGTCGGGTGCTACTAAACACCGTCTGCATCCTAGTATATATTTCAACTAGAAAAATAAATAAAAGGTGAGGAGTTCTCACAGAGGGTTCCACTCCGCCGTGCTTTGCTTTTGAACTGCTGAACTGTCTGGGTCTGCTTGAAATTCCTATTCAGTTCTTTTCACGCTGTTCAAATAAAAAATTATATTTTATCGTTTCATTTCAATAAATAAAATCATATTTTTATTTCTACTTTATATATTTTTACAATGCTTCTTTCAATATAAAAGTTATATTTTTATAATTCTACTTCATATATAAAGATCGAATTTTTATTTCATCGCTATAAAAATCGCATTTTTATTTCAGCATACATATAAGAAGGATCAGATTTTTATTTCGCTTGTTATATAAAGATAATATTTTTAATATCTACATCATATAAAAATTGTATTCTTAATGCTTCTATAGTATAAAAATCATATTTTTACTTTGCTATTCAATATATAAAAATCTCGTCTTTCCTAGTTTAAAAATCACTTCCTTTTACATCATAAAAATATAAACTTTACTTAGCCAAAATCTAATCTTTGCATAAATAAAAATTGTTATTTTATTATGAAACCATAGACGCTTTTCATATATATATATATATATATATATATGAAAATTGAATTTTTTTATAGGTTGTCTTTCATAATAAAAATCACCTTTTTCCCCACATAAATAAATAAAACGAAACTAAAACTCACCGGCATTTCCCTAAAGTCGAAGAAACCCAAATCGGTGAAGGGGGGAAACATCTACAGTCGACTGAAGTGGGGTGCTCGACTTAGACTTCGATTCATGACTGGGGGGGGAATCAGGGGACGCGGCGGACCTAGGTTGGCGGCGTGAGGTGGTGGGTGCGGGTTTGGGGGTAGCGGTGGCTGATTTGGGCGTCGGGGAGTCTGGGGGCGCGGTTTCTTCAGGGGCGGCGTTCGATTTTGGTGGGGGGGGGGCTGCATCTTCATGGAGTGAGGGGGTCGCGGCAGGAGGAGGAGGAAGAAGAAGAGGGAGCGGCGATCGATTCATCGTCGTTTTTTTTTTGTTTTGAAGATAACGAGGGGGGGTTAGTTGATCGTGTATAGGAGAGAGAGAAGGAAAGGAAATTATATTATTTATTTAATTTATTTTAATCCACTAAAAAGAAACTTTTTCTTTTGAACTCAGAATCGAACCCACCGACTGTCGCCCATAGCTAATTATCCCCATTCTGAACACAATGGGATATGTATCGTAAGCCAGTTTGGCCGTTTCAATCAGTTTTCGTCAAACTCAAAATATAACTCTATATATTGAATTTTAAACGTACATTTCAATTTACTGGGGTCACATACGGACTCCAAAAATTCCTGAAAAATATTTTCTAGCTTCGTATTAATCATACGGTTCTGACAAAACTAATTTCGTCGAATTCTGAGAACGTTTGAAAAATGGCCACTTTCCAGTCGATTAAAATCTACTAAAACTGGTCAAACGCGTTTTCTTTTGCCACACTCACATATTGATTCGAAAAATTATGAAATTTGAAACCTAGCAATAAGTTGACATCGCGGATCCAACAAAAGTGGTTTCGTCGAAATCCGAGGTCGTTTGCAAAATGGTTATTTTTAAGGGCCGAAATTCCATAACGACTATTCTGAAATTTCAACTAGACATATCTTTTGATTCCCGCTATGAAATTCCAAATTTTCAGATTCTTTAGAGAGATATTTACAAATAGATTCTAATATTTTTTGTTTCACTAAAATCCGGTTTATTTCGCACCCGGTACATTCATTTGAATTTTGAAATCGAATTATCGAACTACTGCGCCGTTTTTAATTCCTTTTATAATTTAAAATAAATATTTATATTCTAACGATGATCTATATAATATATACGTTCGAATTCTATTGAAAATAAATTTATCGTCGTTATTATTTAAAATAATTCATTTTAAATAATCAAAATTCGCTAAAATTGCCAAAATAAAAATTTTAAACTGGCCCAGATTTCCGGGTTATTTCATATATCAATCACAACCTAAGGAAACTCACTTAAAATAAGTGAAACGTATTCTATGATATGTCAAACATATTTTAGACTTTGGTTTATTCTATCCTAAAAATGATTCATTCGATTTAATTTCGGATTGCGATGCTGACTGTGCTGGTTGTAAATCAAACCAAAAAAGCACAAGTGGAACTTGTCACTTTTTGGGTCATTCCCTGGTTTTCTGGTTTACTAAAAAGAAAAATATCATTTCCTTGTCAACTATTGAAGCAGAATAGATATCTGCTGCTTTGGCTTGTTCTCAAGTAATATATTTGCAACAAACTCTACAAGAATTTGGTTTAAATATATCCAAATCACCAATTTACTGAGATAATATGAGTGTTATAAACCTATCTAAAAATCCAACACATCATGCTAGAACAAAACTTATTGATGTGAGACATCATTTTCTAAGAGATAACGTAAATAAAGAAAATATTACACTAGAATTTATTAACAAAGAAAATCAAATTGCAAATATATTAATTAAACCATTAAACGAAACAACGTTTACTAAATTAAGAAGAGAACTAGGAATTTTTCTCTAAATGAAGTAAAATAATTAAAATATAAATTATAAGAAAAACAAAAATTTCAAAATAAACATATGTATGTCAACATACATAAAGTCGGATGTCGACATATAACATAAAAAATTTAAAATTGAAATTCCCACCAAAGTGAGTTATTACTCTTACTTAAACACTCCACTTCGAAAATACTTCTCTTCTCACTCATTTTCTCCTTAATAAAAATTCAAAAACCATAAAACAATGGCTTCCACTTCAAATAATAATCAAAATAACTCCTTATCATTTCATACACCTACTCAAGGCCCATTTCAACGTTCCACGCATGCAAGGATTATCAAACTAGAAGAATCTATGAAAGATACCCTACAATTGCTCGCTGAAATCCAACTTCTTCAACTCCAAATGGAAAAAGAGCAAAAAAAAAGCAAGGGAACGTCATTAGGAATCTACAGAAATATATAATGGCTAACAAGGAAAATCCAATTATTATCGAAGACGATTCCTCCAACATTCTAGTCCATAATCCTGTGGAGGACGATGAAGAAGAAGAGGAAGAGGAAGAGGTTGAAGAAGAAGAGGAAATAGAGGATCAAAATCAAGGAATGGACAGAGACGATCAAGTAATCTGTGTCGATGAAGTTTATTTCGATAAGGATGGGAACGTGATTGAACATAATGGGGAATTCTGTCTCCGTTACCCAAATTGTCCAATTCGTAGATCCCCGATAGTTAAAAAAAATCAATAGTTAAGTTTGTATATTCGTGTATTCGAATATGCGCTATTGTACGTGAACGTTCGTGCATTTAGTTTTCTAAATGTATCTTTAGCATCGTTTGAAAAACGCTACCAAAACCTTATGCTAGCATTTTAAAGAACGCTAGTACAGGTTCCATAACTAAAAGTTTTGTTTTTTGGTTGCGTTTTGATAAACGCTACCAATCTTCTTTACGGTTTTCCAAATGCTACTAAAGATTTATACATGTGACATTTTTGGCTTTTCTGTAGCGTTTATTTTGTGCAATTAAAAATTTTTTGTTGCATTTATTTTATACTACTAAAAAATTTAGATAGTGTATTTCATTTGTTTCTGTAGCATTTCTTAAATGCTACTATAATGTGTTGATTGTTTTGTAGCATATTTTAAATGCTACTATATACGGTTAATGGCTTATATCATTTTCAGCAAATAGTTATATGATAGTCATATTAAAATCAGCAACAATCGTATATAAATCTAATTTAACAATTTATCAATCATATAATCATTATACTCAAATAACTGAGAACACATTAGTCACATATGTATTTTCCATAACCATTTAGATAATAGTTATTTGACAAAATCAATAAATTCACATACCGCAAGCATTCAAAAATGAGTTTACACAATAAATACTTACAAATATCATAATACATATAACAATTAAAGTCATGTCAATTGTTGTTGATGGTCTTCACTCCAGAAAAGCTAATTACCTGTAGACAAGGTTGATATCTGCAATAAGAATTTGCTATGAATTACCAAGTAACATTCAAACAAAAGTTTATGTCAAAGGAAATGATAAGACAAATGCTTTTCTTTTTGTTGGAGGTTGTATGTTACCTGAAGATTGTAGCTGCAACATATTTTATTTATGAATGGCGATGTTTGGTGATTAGTTGCACTGCAATCTCATGTAGTTTAGGTTCTTAAAATGTTAAACATAATTTCAATAATAGACGACATACTAGTCTAAAGTGTTTTTAGTTGTCATAGTTGGTAAATAAAGTATATAAAAACATATATTTAGTTTAGGTAGATCAAACACTAGTGAGATTTGTTTGCTGCTATATGTATAATCCTTTTGCTTAGTTCGGCTTTTAGTCAGCCACAATACTTGAAAATATTGTCGCTTTGATTAAAGGATTGGGGTCCTCCACAATAACATTACATCAAACCTAGAGTACCTTGACAAACCTCCTATTTACATTGTTTATAGGCACATCAATATATACAATTTGATTAGAATTTTGAGTTATCAAATGAAATGCAGTGCGACATATATATGATCAGGAGGGAAGCTGTAGAAAAAAAAATGGTATTTAGCTATGTGATAAGAACATGTACATTAGCATGGTTCAAATTTGAGTAATGATCTAATCATCATACATTTTGATTAACCAACTACAATTTGAATTTCCAATTTGGATATAGATTCTAAACTCGATCAATGATGACTAACATGTTTATCACCTTGTCTATTAATAATAACATTTCTAAACTAAGACACTTGGACAAATGTGCAGACATTTTTACCTTTACTTCAAGCATATAGTGTTTAAGAAATCCATGGAACTTCACCGGTCTTACACTTCTTGTGCACGTCATCTTTGATCTCTTACGTGTTCCTCACAACCATTATAAGATACTGATTTTAACTTACTAGCATTTGAAGGAAAAAACAAACTAATTTTAGAACAAATCATAGTTAAGATAAAATACATAAATTGTTGATTTCTTGAACAAAGTATACCATGATGTAAATCATAAGACCGCTTGTTCAATCTCTCTATATGTATTAGTATCTAATATATGAGTTGCTCTTATACATGTAATTTTTGTTAGGAAAAAGATTATATCTTATCATGAAACATTTAATAATTACCATATGCTCAAAATTTGACATAATAGATATAAACCCTGTCATGATTAAAATTTACAAAGGTTTCGGATGCTACAATACATATAAACCCTGTGCTAGACTCAATATAATATCATCTACCTTCAATTTGGAAACCTTTCAAGGAAACTCTTGAAAATCAAGATACAATTGTTGCCATACTTAATGATTCTTTAACTATCCCCACGTTAGAGATAGAAGCCTTAACCAAAACTAATACAGAAACATCTACAAATGAATCCTCTGAGAATTTTAACAATAATCTTTACCTTAGAAGCATATGTCATCTCATTCAGTGCTTCGATCCTAAGAAATGAATTATCAAAACTTTGAGCTTGCTTTAAACGCAATGTCTATTTATATGTATGATTTTGTAACTATTGATTATTGCATGATATATTCAGGATATATCACTTGACATGCCTTGAGCTGACTTTGGAGTTCTTGATTTTCCTCCAAATACTTGATCATCCATGGCATTGCACTTGATGTTGTAATCTGACCTGCATGAAACAGTCAATAGTGCTATATCCTCTTTTATAATTTACTCCTCCATGTTAATTCCGATCATCCTCTTCGAGGAAGTACCTATAAATCACATTCATTTCATCAATGGAAACCATTAACTTTGTCTTGCTAGCGACCGCCATTGCTTTGGTTCTCTCTTTGGCAGTCGCCACTACAGCACAGGACCGCAAAATGGGTATGGTGCCAGCTGCTTCTCAAGCTTCGGCCGCTTTTAGATTTCATGTTTCTGCTTTTGTTGCTTTTTGTTCTCTATTCATTGATGCGTTCACTTCTTTTCTATTGAATTAGATGTTCATCTGTCTATTGTTCATTAACATATCTGTGAGTTGGTGCTGTTGAAATTTATTTGTAGTATTTATTGATATAGTTGTAGTTTATGAATGATTGAGATTTGATTGATTCTCTCTCTCTCTCTCTCTCTCTCTATATATATATATATATATATATATATATATATATATATATATATATATATATATATAGTCGGTGCTATACTCGTTATTTTGCCATTATACTACATATTCGATTTCTGCTTGCTACTATGCAAGCTATGTGTATTAGTTTATCAGCTGTATACTCGAAAGGATATTAATTTTTTATCTCAATATATGCAATTGTAAGAGTCTGCACATACAAAATGTTATTGTATTATCAAGTAATTAAAAATTAGGAATTAACTACTATAGGGCTACTGTGTTTGCAATGCATACTGAGTTTTGCAAATTGAGTGCAAAATTAGTTTCAGCAAACTGAGTTTGCAATGCAAAATCGGTTTTCAATGCAAACTGAACTTAGCTTGCATTGCAGTTATTTTGATTTTGTGAAATTGAGTTTGCAGTACAAGCACAGCTCAAACCTAATTTTCAGTGTAACAAGCTGAGATATCTAATAGCAATTGTTTCACATGATTTTTTTTAACCAAGCATGCTTTTGTCGAACAAAATGCAAAACTATTATCTAAATTTTTTATTCCCCCCATTTATATCCCAATCATCCATTAATATAAAAATTAATAACTAATTTATTATAATTAATGACATGCGGCAGGAGGTAGCTAGAGAACCAATAATACATTACAAACTGAAAGGGTACGTATGTATACTATAGGGATTGTTCCCTTTACTAGTAAAGAAAAGGAAATAGGAAAAGATAGAAAATAATGGACGAGATTCAATGGTACAAGAGGAACATCCAGGTAGGAACTACTATAATTATGATTACATGTTCGATGTTTTTTCATATGTTCTTAAGAAAATTATCCTTATTATTAACTCTAAGATCCAATGATACAAAATTTATCTTGCCTTTTTATTTGAAACTTAAACATTCATCTTACGCAACATGGCAAATAATGGTTTTATATACACACACACATGTACATGTATTTAAACATAGATATGTATAAATACTCGCCATTCCAACTTGATGTGCGAAAGTTAAGCCAATAGTTCCTGTCCCACAAAAAATGTCAAACAACAATGTATCTGGACTCAGCTTGGATTAATCATCCACAAGTTTATGCATTTTTCTAGAGCAAGAGTGTTGACCTGTGTGGTTTAATGGGATGTGAGTATACATAAATTTCGACAAAAGAAAGCAACAGATAATTGTTATATATGTCTAGGAAAAAAGCTGCTGGAGAAGTTGATATGCTCAAATTGCTTACATAATCATGGATTCTTGATTTCATAAAACTTGACTTCTCTGGAGAAGATTTCCTTTAACATTTGATATAGCTAATGTAATTAATACACATCAGATTGAACAGTGTTTGATATCCCAGTGTGACCCTGTACTCAAAAGTTATTTATTTTAACAGTAACAAAGAATGGTAGCATATAATTAACAAATTGAATATATTAATAAGAACTACTTTGGCACAGTTCATCGTCAATCCAGATTTCCAAAAATTTGTTTATTAAATAGAAAAGAAAATCAAATGACAATGAATCTTCTATTCACAATAAGTCAAGCAAAGTGACTTATTTTGGATTATTATTATTCGATATTGACTCCTTTGTTTGAACAAAGTGATACTTAACTTCTAAGCAAAACACTTATTTTGATGTCACGGGGATGGAATCCACGAAACTCTAGAATTACAATATAGAAAACATAACCCTTAAAACTAATATGTTCCTGAATAAGAAAGTAACATTCAGAAGCTGCATTTTAAGCAGTGGAATCATTTGAAGTTGCTTATTTTGTTTTTATGATTGACCATATTCTTTCTTCACCTGAAAGTACATATGAGCAGTTTAAAATATAAGTGAAGATTTGAGTTCTAGTTTTATTTAGCCTATAGAATACAAATGTAGAGGAAGTATTAAAATAACAAAAGTAAATATCCACATTCTACCCAGATGTTTGATTGCTTATAAAAATCTACTGGTCCCCAGTTGTTGTTTGCTTTTGCTGAAAGAAATTTCTCTAAGTTATATTTGATCAAATATTTACCATTAACACTGTAAATAATTTAGCTATATTGTCTACAGAAAAAGACACGATACAGAGGATTTATTAGGAAAGAAAATAACAATAATGGTTGCAAACAAATAATGCAAGAGTAGCATTAAAGTGAATATCACTACATTTATACATTTACGCTCAAGCTAAATAATTTTAAACTGCGATTTAAATATACTTTTGTGTGAGTTCTAACATATTTTTAAACCCTGAAATTTTCTCTCGCTTACACCATCAAAACGACATTCAATCCACTAATGTATACATGACGGCAGTACAAGATCGCATATGGCAACACTAACAATTTTATGAGAGTTATTTCTTTATTTTTGATATTCAAAACAAATGGAAGAACTAATTACTAGGACATCACTAGCACACTTAGAAGAATAACAATATACAAAAAAATAGAAACGAGAAATGCTTTTTTTTTTGAATGAAAGTCTTTACAGGTAAAAGGTTGATTATAGATAAACACATTACGACCTTTACAGGTTACATGCTAAGAATTATCTTAAAGAGTTATTGTTGATAAATATTGTTGTGAATACTGTTGTGCTTTCCAAATATTTTTAACGGATGCACTATGCTAAAATATATAATCAAATATCTTTAAGAGTTGATATTAGGGCCCACATTGGTATATATTTTTACAGTAGCTTCCGCAAAATTTTGACTCTTCCTGCTAAAATTTTGACATTTTTCTTACACGGTTAGCAACAACATAGTGTCGAACATAACCTGGAAAGAAATAGTAAATGCTTGTCTATTAAATAATAAAATAATAGAACTTGGCCTTGATTTATTTTGTTAGAAATAAGTTTAAATAATATTAACAACTTAATGAAAATCAACTTTTTACTACATTCTCTGCTCTGATTCTACGTACATTTTTCTACATGTACGCACATGAAAAAATAGTCTTTAGTTGCAAATTTTACGATAATTTTGTTTCAGAACGCCCAGATGGTTAGGGTAACTTGTTGAAAAATGTTTAGTAGTAGTGTTGAAAATTAATATCATATACCATATGCCTCTTTTTATATGTACCATATCATGTTCTTTTTATATGAACCATATCATGTTGGAAAACCAATATTCTAGAATAAGTAATACATCAGTAAAGGGGGCACAAGTGTAAAAACAAAATAATTTGGAGATTATGAAACAACCCACCTCCGTTAAGATCAATCACAGAGGGAATGCCATAACTTCGGTGGAGCATTTTAGGTAAAAGATGCAGATAAATTACAAGACAAACAAATAAAGAAACGGAAAAATAAAGTCATTTTATAAACAATGTGGTTTAGTTAAGCTTTTATAATAGTTGTCTCAATCATACTTAAAAGTAATACATAGAACTTCTATCTTGATTTAAAAACTTCCAAATATAAAAGAAGCATAAAAATAACAATGATATTCCCCAATAAAGCATGAACCAGCCATAGCAGTGGAAGAGAGAGTCCAAGGAAATACATCGCCTATCTTCGAGCTTGGAAAGAAAACTGAGCTAAGTGGTAACATTTCCTTCCTTTGAACCTTGGGGGGGAGGCGAAACAAAACTAGGTCAGACATAAGTCTGGTAAGTCTAGTGACTTTCAGCATATAAACAGGCAAAAGCATCTTGACATGAATAAACTGAATATAAGACAATACCGTGAGAACAAGGATAACAAGATAAAACACGATTAATATAGATATATTAAGGCAAGATAAACTGAATGTGCTTCTACTCTTTCTCTGCTTCGCTACTACCTTGTTATTCTGATTTTTATATCTCTGCACCACCTAACTAGTGTCCCAACAAGTAATCTATATAAAATGATCATATTGTAATGTGATCCCAATCCCCGCAATTGTGGTAGCCTTCAGGTGTACATCTATTGTGAGGATTCCACCTCAATCTGCCTAATTGCAATGAACATGTTAGATGTACCCTTACTACCCAATTGATCATCTCCTTACTCGTATTAATTTTTCCTTGTGTCTATTTCAATCGGCCCTCTATTGCGTGTAGATACCCTGTGCTGGTTCCACCATAAGGTGTATCAATCCTTATGATAGCAACCCGACACGATTCAAGATGCATAGTGTATAACTACTGGTACCCAGTGCCAGCTTTTTCCTACTCCGGAGTACATACACGCCCGTAAACCGTCGGAACCTACACTGACGTACCCCCTACCGTTGTTTTGACCGCTTATAATCAGCCCAGTAATCGTGCCCCACCCTGCCTAGTTCAGGGTACCATGATACATCTATGTGGGTTACTGCTGAAATGGGTCCCCGTTACTAGGATTTCCTACTAGTTAAGTTTGTGGGCCTATATTTACAAATATTACCCACCAACCTGATATGTACTTAACCCTCCCACTGATTCAAGCATGTTTATTTAATGGTTAAGTCTGTGGGCCTATATTTACTAATATTACCCACCAACTCGATATGTACTTAACCCTCCTACTGATTCAAGCATGTTTATTTTAATGGTTTAAGTTTGTGGGCCTATATTTACTAATATTACCGACCCAACTTGATATGTACTTAACCCTCCCGCACATTATGCCATATTGGTAAAGTGTTGTCCATTCATGTTAACTTAACCCACCCATTCATCATGTCATGTTGGTTAAGTGTTTCTTATTAACTTAACCCTCCTCACTTATCTTGTTGGATTGGTTAAGTGTTTCCTATTAACTTAACCCCGTTCGTCCATCAAGTTATATTGGTCAATTGTTTCTTGTTAACCTAACCCCACGTGTTCATCATGTTGTATTGGTTAAGTGTCATAAATCAATTCAAGTTACTTAACCCACCTACTTGTCAAGTTACTTTGGTTAAGTGTTGCCTTCTTGTGTTAACTTAACCCTACCACAAATCAAGTTATATTGGTTAAGGGTTTCTTATCAACTTAACCCTACCCATTTATCATGCTATACTGGTTAAGTGTTTCCTATTAACTTAACCCTAGTCATTCATCTTGTTATATTGATTAAGTGTTTCTTGTTAACTTAACCTTACCATTCATCATGTTATACTGGTTAATATTTCCTATTAACTTAACCCTAGTCATTTCTTAGCATGTCTTGTTCATTAGCATTAATTTATTTATTAATGCACCAACCTCTCACATTAGATATGTGTTGTTGCGGTTACTGGATGTGCCGGGTGGTTCCTGGCTGTTTTAACCACAACTCAATCTAACCTCCGGTTTTTCTTAGGCATGATGCACTAACCTCTCACATTAGATACTTATTGTTGTGGTTACTAGATGTGCCGGGCAGTTCCGGGCAGTTGTACACCACAACTCAATCTAACCTCGGGTTAGGCATATCCATCTTTATTTTACACATTTACCATATATACCCAAATCTAGATTTTACATGCTAACTACCAAATTCACCAAAACTAGTCATGTTCTAATTCCCAAGTTTTGCCCAACGAATTTCCAATTTCAAGTTATTAATCAAAATTGGCTATACCCAATCTTCCCTAAATTTACAATAATAGTCATGCTCCAAAATCACAATATACACTATGCTTGGCGTTCCAACTAACAATTTTGCCCAATCTAGATTTAATATTCTATTTTACATCTTATGCCCAAAACTAGATTTTTCACGCCAAATTACATACTTTGTCGTTCATGCCAATTATAGGTTCAATATGTCAAATTACATATTCCATAATTCATGTCAAATTACCCCAAATTGCATCTTAACAGTCATGCCATAATACAAGTTCCAAGTTATGCCAAATAATGTAAATTTTATCTTATACCCACTTACCTCCCCCATTCATAACGTACGTATTTTGTGATTCAACTCAAGATTCATAAAATAAGCGGAGAAACATAAGAGGCATAAGAATAGGCATATGATGATAAGAACTGTTGGTCCAATAAATTTAATATACCAAATTGACAAGTTTTGCATAGAATACATTGCAGGCATATAGATATGATATGAATATCATTATCAACCATCACAAACGTTAGGTTTGACAAGAGTTATATCATGAACTTAAACATGATTACAATTCCGATATACAATAAGGATAGATATGATTGGACCAATTTCATAGTCAATAATGATTCCCAAAGGCATATACAAGCACATATTCAAATGAAAGGATTACTTTCATCAGGCGTAAATCTAATGGATTACATTTGAATAACATCGCACGCATAAATCTAATAGATTAGATTTGATAAATCTAAGAGGATTATCTCATAATCAAGTATAGCTTGGATCCAGATTATTACATGCTAAGAATTTCAATTAAGAATTCACATCTGAAAATAACTTGAACTTACAAAAAGAGGATGATTCTTGTATTTCTGGAATCTGTTTTCTGAAACTGAATAGCTCTCCCTTGAAGTAGACTATCGATTTCTCTAATTTGATTTGATCCGATTCGATTCGTAGCTTCTAATTTGCTTTCTAGTTGAAGAAGAAATGGTGGCTAGGCTAGGATGATCATGAACAACATGGTGGCTCCTTGGAATGAAGTTTTGTGATTTAGGGTTTGAGGACTAGGGTTGCTTTTATAGAAGTTTAATCTTATGTGAGCCATTAGATCATTCTAGGAGCAATCACAACCGTCCAGACTCGATATAGTTATCTAGAATTACCACCTATGCCCTAGTGACTCAGCAACAGGTCAGAAAAGACTCAGCAACAAGTCAGAATAGTCACAGTTTTGGATCTGGGCGAGGGGGGTAGGTCGACCCCCAGGTCGACCTGTATAGGGGAGGTCGACCCCCTGGTCGACATGGCCTGGGGCAGGAAAAATCTCGCCCAGCCTGCTTCCTCGTCTTTTGTTTGAATTTTGAATTTTTAACTCTGAACTGTTTTTAATTTATTTAAATTGCTGAAACTTCTGAGGGCCATAACTTCCTCATACGAAGTCTGATTTATGAAAATTTGGACTCTATTTCAAGCAGAATTTCTAGACGACCGCAATCGCGTAAACCGTTTCCCTTAATTCTATCTTTAAAAATTAAGCATTCTTTAATTCGTTCTTTTAATATTCTCAGAAAATACGGGGTGTTACAGATTACGTAAGAATGATATGAAGACTGCCCATAACTCCCGCACTTAACAAGGGAAATAATGCGCTGAAGGATGTGCAAGGCAGCTATAGACGATCATCAAGTAGAATAACAAAAGCGGAACCTGTCGTATAACTCGCAACGCAAGGATAAAAATATTAGAACATATACAATAGGTAGTAATAGTGAAGCATATTTGAGAAGAAACTTGAACTTTCATAATAACTAGAAAGAATATCCGTATGTCCTTGGATTACAACATAAGTGTCTGTTTAAACTACCTCACTAGATAGCCACCTAGAGAATCATACAACATAAGCAACATTGGGAACATCCAATATGTATAATATAACAACTAATACGCAAGCCTTGTGATCGCCTTCACTCTACATCCTCGCCTCGTTAAGCTCTACTACCTGTAACCTGCTACTCAGTCTGCCCATCCAACAAATGGATGAACTACCCAAGGTAATAAGAGGGAAACATAAAACCTTGAGTCATACATAGTCTTAGTGAGCAATAAAACTGTTAAGTAACATCATCACTGAAGTATATGTGAATAGGTAGATAAACCAACAAATCTACCTACATCAACAGAGAAGAACCCGCATCCGACAGTGATAGCCTTTACAAGCAACCGGAAGTAAATAAACAATAGCAGTCATAACAACCAGTTATATCTCACATAAACTATCCTAATCGAGCTCAAAATCACTCAAGCACAAGCCTCGAAGGCCAAAACCAACATCAGACAAGCACGCAAGAAACATTTCCTTCGACGTCAGACAATCAACGTGAGACGGTATAAGCAAAACAACCAACATCCATGACTCTAGCTATCACCGCCAATCCTGCTTTGAAACCATCATTAATCGTATAACGACCTACCTTGACATACGTCAAGGGCTAATGGTAACCCCAGTTCTAGTAAAAACTCCATAAGCCTTTGCGACTCGTATCTCTAGGCCCATCATGACTACCCAAGGTACTCGACCGACCATTTCTAGTCTTTGGGTGCCCCCGTTGTACCCCTGCTTTGAGTGCACCAGAACCTACGATAATGATAATCTCTCAGCCATCAATATCTTTATTCGTCATCACTAGCGACTATCCATAGCTCAAGTGCCTTCTCGAGCAACCATTATCCATGAACTCACCACCATGAGTCATCTTCACATTCTTTGCATTTTGACGATCAACGAATGTTTACCACACTTCGAACATTCCACATTGAATTTACTTCGAAGCTATAATCATCATCGATCCAAAAATATGCATCGTTTGGTCGACAATCCCTTTCATAGCATTTCCAAACTTCCCGCTATGAAAAACAAACTACAACGTTTAAACCCCTATTCACAGCATTTACAAAAGATGTATTTCTCCTTAGGTCGTTTAACGACCTAGCAACTGCGACATGCCCCATGCAACCGACCCATTCCCACGTCAACATGTAGGCTGACATGAACCATCAGCATCCAAACGGACCGACCCAAGAGCCAATGACTCATTGGCTTGCCTCTCCACCAACTCATGCTCTTGCCTCTTGAACGACCTCAGCTTCCCCGAACGATCCAAAGCTTTTCACTACCCCAACGCTTGAAATCTCCTGCAACCCACCTTTTCTAAGTACCAACGACTCGAGCTATGCACCAACGATTTGAGCTTTATATCTTGGAGCACAAGCCAGACGACTAGATCTTCATGCCACGCCATCAACTACCTACCAAAAACGACCCGACTCCAAATCTGACCAAAATAGCTCCAAACTTGATCAAGTTATCAAAAATGACAACATCGATGCAAACGACTCGTACAAATCATCCAAGTCAATCATAAACACTTTATGAAATCATCATCGACATAAAAACGACAATTATTCATCAATAACCATATTGAATTCACCAAATCATGATAAATCAATGAATAGACAAAACGATGGATCTAAACTTGCATAAACGTATGAATTAACATAAGATTCTAACGATTTAAGTTGCTAGATTAGATCCTATGGTGATTCAAATGAAAATATACTTACCATGACGTAAATTTTAATGAAAATAACTTAAAATAATGAAAATAAGATAAAACATCCCATATACTCAATTGAATTCGTGTGAGAGATGCTTATCACTCACAAAATCTTCAACCAAGCTTAAAAATAATGAATCTCGAATCCGAATAGCAAAGATCAACCTTCAAGCCTCTCAATTTGATGCTATCTCTCTTCACTTGATGTAGATCTAGCTTCAAAAGATGTAGACCTTCAATTCTCTTTCTTAGATTCAGAATTTAATGGAGGAAAGGTGTATTTGATTGAGCATGGAGGATCAAGAGCTCAACCAAATGAGAGAATGAAGAAAGTAAACTGTTCTCCATGTCTCTAACCCCCTATTTATAGCCTCCAACCAGGCCATTAACGGGCCTCACCAAATCAGCTCATTTATGGCTTATAAAATCTAAACAGAAATTGTGCAGCACTAAAACAGTGATTCCTCCCAAACCGCTGAACCAAATCTTTATTGTGGCCGCTCTACGGAATTGGCAACATAATTTCTTTTCCAATGAATTCGACCTCAGCGCCTCATTCGATCCCAATCAAAAGTCATTCCCTGTATAAGATTGATAGAGGCAAAATGGTCAAAAATAAAATTAGTAAAAATTATGGATATGTCTCACATCCCAATAAACAACATACCAAAACATAAGAATGGTCTAACCATCTGGGAATTAAATAAAAATATTTTATGATCCTCCGATATGTAAAATGCGGGTTGTTACATTTCCCTCCCCTTTAGGAATTTGGCCCCCGAAATACCAAGAAAACATAAGCAACCAAAATAATTTTGCATGCCTATCATCCACAAGCAACCAATTTTATCACCCAAACATGCAGCCATCAAACCATGTATCTATAGCCTTATCCTACCATTCGGAAATCAGCAACAACAACCACGAAAGTACAAGTTACAATGATATAATGTTGACATGAAATTTATGGGTTATACCAACGAAGAGTTCTGGATAGGTCATCTTCATCCTCTCTTCCGCCTCCCATGTGCAATCATCATCCTCACTCCACTACACCTTGACTAGCATAACCGTCTTCCTCCTAAGCCGTTTCATGTCATTCCCCACAATGCAAAGCGGCTTACGAGGTTTCCTAACTACAGTCTCGACTTCTAGATCTTCGTACTACTCTAGAGATACCACAAAATTCGAATCATGCACATACTTCTGTAGAAATGACACGTGGAAAACCGTGTGCACACTCAGCATCTTCTCGGGTAATACGCGAGCTTTTCAATTTGCTCGACTATTGTTAACGGTCCAACGAACCTAGGAGCTGACTTTCCTTTACTTCTGAATCGAACCACATGCTTTAGTGGTGAAACCTTCACGAAAACCATGTCACCCTAGTCGAATTCCAAATACTTACGATGCTTATTAGCATAACTCTTCTGATGATCTTGGGCTACCATCATTCATTGTTGAACGATCTCGATACAATCCAATGTCTGTCTAATCATTTCAGGCCCAAGTATCAACTTGTCTCTAGTTTCTAACCAACAAGATGGAGAATTGTACAATCTATGATACAACGCCTCGTATGGTGCCATCCCAATGCTCGACTGGTGATTATTATTATATGAAAACTCAACAACATGTAGATGGTCTTCCCATATTCCTCCGAAGTCAATACACAAGCCCTTAGTAGATATTCCAAAACTCGGTTCTCTCTCGGTTTGACCATCGGTTTGGGGATGATAAGTCATACTCAAATACAATTCAGTTCCCAAAGTCTCTTGCAAACTCTTCCAAAATCCACTTGTGAACAAAGGATCTCCATCACTCACTATGCCCTTTGGGATAACATGGAATAGAACTATCCATTTTATATAAAGCTCAGCCAACTTCGATGTTGTTCCAGTCGATTTGACAAGAATAAATCTTGCACATTTGGTCAAGCAATCCATGATGACCCAAATCGCTTCGTTTCCTAACCTGGTTCTAGGTAGTTCATCGATAAAATCCATTGATATCTGCACCCACTTCCATGTAGGAACTTCCAATGGATGAAGCAATCCACTCAGCTTCTTCTGTTTAGCTTTCATCAACCAATAGTTAATGCAATTGGAAATGGACTTTCCAACATCCCGCTTCATCCCTTCCCGGTAGTAGGCTTGCTTCATGTCCTAATTCATCTTATTACCACCAGGATGAATCGTTAACTTCGAGTGATTACATTCCCTCATAAACTCATCTCTTAATCTATCGATATCAGGAAGAACTAGTTGTCATCTCAATCGACCTCGAATTCCTTATCCTCTGGTTCTAACTTCTGGATAATCTCGACAAGCTTTGCATCACGTTTTTGGCTCTCGCTAATCCTTTCGATGAGAGGTCTTATCTATAAGCATGCCAACATTTTAGTTTCCAACTCACACTGTGGCCTAAAATCAAATCCTTCCAAGTACTCATGGCTCTTCCATTTCGAAACATCGCTCCCAAGCCTGCATGTCTTCGACTCAACTCATCCGCCACTGCGTTACCTTTACCAGGAGTATAGGCTAGACCAAAAGCATACGATGCCAGAAACTCTAACCACCATTGCTGTCGAAGATCCAAATCCTTTTGTGAGAAAAGACAATTCAATGACTTGTGATTCGTAAACAATTCGAATCAAACTCCCAATAGGTAATGTCTCCACATCTTCAAAGCAAACACAATCGCAGCCAACCCTAAATCATGAGTTGGATAATTCTTTTCATGCGGCTTCAGCTATTGGCTCGTGTAGGACACAACTTTATCCTTCTACATTAGCATTTCTCCAAGTCCAGTGCCACACATCGGTGTATACCACCATTTCTTCATTCCCACTTGGGATCGTTAAAACAAGAGAACTCGTCGGTCTCTCTTTTAGGATTCCGAAAGCTCGCTCACACTTTGCATCCCATGTGAACACTTGGTTCTTCTTCATCAATCATGTTAATGGTGCATCTATCTTGGAGAAATCCTTGATAAAAAGGAGATAATATCTCGCCAACCCAAGGAAACTTCTCACGTCCATCGCATTCTTAGGTCTATCTCAATCCCGTATTGTTGCCACCTTAGCGGGGTCAATCGCAATTCCATTTCCAGAAACAACACGACCTAAGAACCTCACTTCTCTCTTCCAGAAGTGACACTTCGAAAAATTAGCCTTCAACTGATGTTTTCGCATGATTTCCAAAACAACTCTCTATTGGATATAGATTAACCCTAGAGGGGGGGGGGGTGAATAGGATTTATTGAATTTTCGCGAGATATTAAAATATTCACAGACCACAGAATATAGCAAATATATAAATGCAGAAAGTAAATGACACAAGATATACCCAGCTTCAGTAAAATCCTGCCTACTGCTGCATTCCTAAGGTTTCTGCTAGGTGTTAATAACAGATCCCGCTTATAGACCCTGTAAACTCGCGAACCCCTCGCTCCTATCCTAACCCTACGCTCATAACCCTAGACTTATCTAATCCCCTATATTAGATTTCCCTTAGTTTTATAGACTCTAGTAAATTGCCTAGTTTTATAGACGAAACTAGAAATCACCTAGATTTTACAGACTCTAGAAACTGTCGGCTATCCCCTAAATGAATCCCCTAGAATTTTACAAACTCTAGAAACTGTTTGTATCGTTTTACAAATAAAAATACAACAAAAAGAAATTTAAAATGCAAATAAACCCTAGTCTTTAAAAAGGAAATTAATCTCCCTTTTTTAGACTTGGTCGACCCATTTGAAGGTGGTTCCACCCTTCACTTCATTTATCCAATCACTTCTATTTTCTCTGGAGAAAAACAAATGGCATCGGGGAATTGGAAATTGCTAGGGTTTACAGATTTTGCCCCAAATCGAATCGATTTCTTGAAATATGGATTAATCTCTGAAGCTCGAATCTGTGTTGCTTGATACTTCGATTTGAATTTTTCTCTCTCTCAATCAAAACTGTGAGTTTTCTGAATTATATGTCTTTGAATAACTCTCGAATTGTTTTGTGGTTTCGATGGCCATTGCCTGTGATGAAATGGTTGTTAAATAGGATAATAAAATCCTATAACTTGCTCTTTGATTTCCGTATGTGTCTCGATCTGATTAGTTGCATTATTTCCCCTTTTGGTTCCTTGATTAAATTGATATTGAGTAATTCTAGGAAAAAATATCCGTGGTCCCTTGAGTCTCTTTGCGTGATTCTCTACATTCATATGAATTTCAGTCATGAGCCTGGTTAATTCAATTTAATCGTTTTGCTTGGCAATTTCCAAAAAACTAATTTGTTAAATAATTCACTGGAAATCTACTTAAAAAGATACTGCTTTGATTTAAATTGTCGTGAATAACATGTAAATTGCAGGAATTACTTGACATGATTTCTTTCCATTTAAAAATTTGATTTTCTAGAAATCCCATATATTCTGCATTGATGATTTGATAACGTCTGGAAAATTATTTTCCATATATGTCACTCTGATTTCCTAAAAACAGTTTGCCAAAAATGTGATTGCTGAAATGAATTTGTTTCTTTGTTTGTTGCCTTGGTATTGAATGCTGTGAATTTCTGTACACATATTTTGGAAACTTGTATTGATTAAAACACTTAAGTGACTCTGATTTCATTTCTTCTGAATAAATGGGTTTCTTGGAACTTTGATCATCGTCGTTTTATGATATTCTCAACCTGGCCTTCTTAAATTGAAACACTCCTTTGCCTTGAAGAACATAGTATGAACAGTTGCTATACTAGATTTCCATTGAACAGACTTGAACTTGCTTTTGACACTTATCACTTGGTGCTTGTTAATGAATCAGCCGCAATTGTCACATATATTACTGGTTGGCCCTTGTACATATATATGTACATGTCTATACATGCATTTGAGTTCACTTGGTAGATTTCTTGTAAATGTTGACTTTGTCACTTGCTTGTTATATATGCATGCACCATTTTGTAGTGTAGAGCCATTTTACATGCTGTCTTGAAAGAGTATATGAACATCTATATTGCTGCTTTGAAATGAACCATTGGCTATGCTGAACCATGAAACTGGTCTGTGCCCTTTTGCTATGACTCTACCTACTTGTGCTTATTGAATTGCAACCTCGTTGCACCATTTTGAGTTTTCATATGTGTTGCTGCCATATACATTTGTATGAAAAACTTGAACCATTTTCTCTTGTGACTTCCCATTCATGAAGTTGTAACTGTGAAATATTTTGCTGCACCACATTGAAGCGGTGTTGTATTTACCTACTATGAAACATGTTTCATACATCATTTCAGCTGCTGCTCCCTTATTTAGTTCATGTTGGCACTTTGCTACTTTAAAAAAAAACTTGTACTAAAATGTGCACACATGTGTAGTTGCCATTGTTACACCATGCTGCTATGTATCTTTGTTTGCTACCACTTGTGCTCGACCATGTTTGCATACACGTGTACATGTCACACCATTTACCCATGCAAGTAACACCTGTACATATACACAACAACGTGTGTATACGTATATTGTGCATGGGTAATTTATTTATCATAAGACTGCTGCACTATGTTGTGGCTGTTCAGAATTAGCTAGTTTTAACGCTGGTTCTGATCAGCAAACCAGTGTGGTATGTTGAGGCTGATCAGTGGATATTGGATAGATGTATACAAATCAGATCAAGTCATGAAAAATGATGAGAAACACACCAGAAATCTGAGACAAATAAAATTTTAAAAACAAAATTTATATCTGTATGCCCTTCAGTTTTATTTCTATTGCAGTGTACTGTGTGTGCTTCTGTATGTGACAGGTAAGCAGATGATGATTAGACTGACTGTGCTGTGAAGACAGAAGACAGAAAACAATGTATATAAGTGTCAATTTGTATATGTAAGAAAGTATGCATATAAAAGGAGTGCTTGAGTGATTCTATAGTGAGGAGCTGTGGATATAAAATCTGATATGATATGAAATGTAATACAGAGATGTACAAATAGTGGAGTATAAAATGTCTACTGTTTGATATTGAAACAAAATATCTGTTCAAATAAAATACTGTGTGAATATTTAAATTTCTATACAGTTATACTTTATTTAAATAGAAATATTATATTCCTGTCTGTTATGTAGTATACCAGTACAGTTACAAACACATTTAGTAATAAAATATATTTGGTTGTTATCATCAAACAAAAATCATATTTATAACAGCGCTCTCAAGTGCGTCTTATGCTCTTCCTCATTTCGAGAGTAAACCAGAATATTGTCCATGAACACAAGCACAAACTTGTTCAACTGATCTCCAAACACTTTATATATAAGATCCACGAAATACGCTGGTGCGTTAGTCAACCCAAATGGCATCACCAACTATTCGAAGAAACTTGATGGTGTCCTAAAAAGTCTTTGGCAAACTTTCCCTTGCCACTCTCAACTGGTGGAATCCCGTTGCCAAATCCATATGATAAAACAATTTGGCTTCGTGAAGATGATCAAACAAGTCATCGATCCTTGGCTATAGATACTTGTTCTTTTTGGTCACCTTGTTCAGCTCATGATAATCCATGCACATCTCAAAGATCTGCCAGCCTTGGTTGCAAACACAACTAGTGCAACCATTCGGACACACTTCTCCAAATGAATCCTTTTCCCAGAAGGTCACAAACTTGCACCTCTAACTCTTGTTGTTACTTAGGTGCCAACAGCCTAAGAGGCATAATGATAGGTCTAGCACCCTCGACCAAATCGATTTTGAACTCAATCTCACGATGCTGCGACAGTCTTTGACTTCTTCAAAGACATCCTCAAACTCATTAGCGATCAGCACATATGACAAGTCTTCATATGGAATCGCAAGCGAATATAAAAAGCTGACGAAGACACCATCTTCGGGCTTACATCGAATCAAAACCTTTCGCCCTTCCACATCCCCGACTCTCACCTCAAGCTTCTCGCAATTCACTTTTTCCACGTACTTCTTAAGCCAATCCATACCAAAGATAATCCTAAACCCAGCAAAGTTCAAAACAAAGCAATCACATACAAAGGAGCAACCATGACTCGATAACACAAGACCACGACAAAGCATATAAAGGTTGGACGAACCCCCAACTGGATTAGTCACAATCAAAGGTCTATCACAAATATCAGGTTTGGAACCCAAGTGACACACAAGCTCATTACAAATGAAAGAATGCGATGCTCCAGTATCAAACAACACTCTAATTGAAACACCTATAACAGAAAGAGTACCTTGGACGACGACACCCTTCCCTTTCTCCGCCGCATTAGGAGCTCTCGAAGGAGATGGCACAACTTCCAGAGCATAAACCATCACATTCTATTTTCCCTTAGCTGGTTTGGACAGTCCTTCTTAAGATTCCCAGGCTTGCCACAGTTGTGACAATTCCTTTCCCCCTTTGGATTCTTACATTCATTAGAAAAATGACCCTTCTCTTGGTAGTTATAGCAAACTACCTCACTCTTAGGTTTCTTCTTGCCATCCTTTCCTTTCTGTCGTTGTTGCTTCCTTTTCTTATTGTTATTACCACCCTGTTGTGGTTTTGGGGATTCCTTGGCTGCAACAACAACAACTTCTTCTTTAGGAAACAAGCTTTCATCTCTCACAACTTTTTCCACTATTTTCTCGTATGGATCATCTAGATGATCCACTAATGGTCTCCCAATATAGGTATCCAAACCCATAACAAACTTCTCGTTCTTATGATAAGGAGAGTCAATATACGAATACTTGGACAATGCCTCAAATCAGAAACATGCTTCTAGCACTGGTCGACCATTCTGTTTCAGCTCCATAAATTTCTTGAACAGAACTAACTTCTTAGCAGTAGAGATAAACTTTATCTCAAATTTAACTTGGAGTTGCTTACATGAATTATCATCATCTAGAGTTTCAAGCGTAACAGAGTTCCACTAATTCATGGCTTTGCCCTGCAATTGTCTTGATGCAAGCTTCCTCTTCATTGCATCTTCTGTACCCAAGTCTCCAAAAATCCGCATACAAGCATCTAACCATCTTTGAACCTCTTCAGTCATCTTCGTCCCTTTAATATGTTTTCCTCCTAGAGATATGAAGTCTCTACACAACTTCACGAAGTCCACAACCCTAGACACTTGCACCTAAATCCCTACATCTACCGCGGCTGCTCCTAGAGCGGGTACCCTTCTCATGAATGCTTCCATCATAGCCTCAAACATGCTGGCTAATCTGGTATACCACCACTTACCACCTTCTACCATGTAATTGTCTTGATGCAAGCTTCCTCTTCATTGCATCTTTTATACACAAGTCTCCAAAAATCCATGCACAAGCATCTAACCATCTTTGAACCTCTTCAGTCGCCTCTGTCCCTTTAATATGTTTTCCTCCTAAAGTTGTGAATTCTTTACACATCTTCACGAAGTCCACAGCCCTAGGCACCTGCGGCTGAACCCTTACATCTATCGCGGCTGCTCCTGGAGCGGTTACCCTTCTCATGAATGCTTCCATCGTAGCCTCAAACATGGCTAGCTAATCTGGTGTACCGCCATTTCCCCCTCCAGGAATAGTCTCCTCCCTAGCAGTGTGTCATGATGGTCGACGACTCATTCAAAATCTGTAATATAGAATGATTAGCCACTTACGAGAAAAACTGCTAATGGAGTTCAAATTCCATTATACTATACACTACTATATAGTATACATCCATCAGAAATCTACAAATACCACTCTCATACGTAATTGCGTCTTCAAACTTTGGCTAAAATCGATAAACAAAGCTCTGATACCAAATGTGACGATCGCCCATAACTCCTGCACTTAACAAAGGAAATAATGCGTTGAAGGACGTGAGAGGCAGCTATGGACGATCAGTAGGGTAGGATAACACAAGCAGAACCTTTTGTATAACCCACAACGCAAGGATAAAATATAATACAACATATACAACAGGTATTAATAGCAAAGCACATTTGAGTAGAAATTTGAACTTTCATAACAACTAGAAAGAATATCCGTACATCCTTGGATTACAACGTAAGTGTTCATACAAACTACCTCACTACATAGACACTAAAACATAAGCAACAACGGAAACGTCCGATATCTATAATAGAGTAACTAATACGCAAGCCTCCTGCTTGTCTTCGCTCTGCATCCTCGCCTCATTAAACTTTGCTACATGTAATTTGTTGCATAGCCTGCCCATCCAATAAATGGATGAAAAACCCAAGGTAATAAGAGGGAAACCTAAAACCTTGAGTCAGACAACAGTCTCAGTCAGTGATAAAATAGCTAACTAACATCATCAATAAAGTATATGAGAACAGGTTGATAAACCAACAAATCTACCCACATGAACAGAGAAGAACCCACACTTGTCTTTCCCACATCCGACAGTGATAGCCTTTACAAGCAACCAGAAGTAAACAGACAATAGCACTCATAGCAACTGGTTATATCTCACATAAACCATCCTAATCGAGCTCAAAATCCCGCAAGAACAAGCCGCGAAGGCCTAAAATGACAACAGACAAGCACCGAAGAAACATCTCCTTCGACGTCAAACAATCTACGTTAGATGGTACAGGTAAAACAACCAACATACATGACTCTGGATATCACCGACAATCCTGCTTTGAAACCATCGTTAATCGTATGACGGCCAACCTTGCCATATTTGAAGGCCTAATGGTTACCCCGGTTCTAGCAAAATCTCCATACGCCTTCGCGGCTTGTATCACTAAGCCCATCATGACTACCCAGGGTACTCAACCAACCACTTCTAGTTTTTGGGTTCCCCCATTGTACCCTTGCTTGAGTCCACCTAGAACAGACGACAACGATAATCTCTTATCCTTCAATATCTCTAGTAGTCATTGTGATGGCCCGCCCCGCACCAGCCGACATTTCCAATGAAAGTGCGCTGTGCCGATGTCCAACCAGCACGGGACGGTCGCCAAAGAAAGGAAAAGAAGGGAATTTGAACTAGCAAAGAACCTGTAGGATGTCTAACAGTGCATGGAATAAAATATAATAATAACATACTTGAAATAAAACAAGCGAGACAATGCATAAGATGATATCTAAACCATGATAGCAGCAGAAAATTCAAAATATAGCTTATGTTCCACATCATTATTATTACAACTTTTCAAATTGTCTCTAAAGCAAAATAAGAAAGGTAAACTACTATTGCCCAAAGCAGTGACCAGCATCGACAAAGGGAGAATATCTACATATATCATACGTGGAAGCCTCCTGCTTATCTCCGGTACAGCTACTCGTGCATACCACCTAACCTGTCTTTAGTCTTCCCGTTTAAGAGCACCCAGAGTAATAAGAAGAGACATAAAACTCTAGGTCGGACAAAAGTCTGGTATGAGCGATAAGCAGCAAAAACAGAACAATAACAGGTATACTAAACCATATCTGAACCTGGACCTACAACCAAAGATTTAGCACAACAGGATGTACAATACTCTAAGGTGATACTAACATATAGTGTAAGGATAATAGGGGAGGGGTGTACATGTCATAGTGATGGCAAACAATCAAGCATAGCAATCATCCTCACATCTCTCACTCAGTGCGTAAAGCATAAGATATCCACCGCTTTGATCACCCAAATCCTTGCTATGATCACTCTGCCCATTGAGTCATGGCAACTCCACTGCACTGATCCATAGCCACTAGTCCTCGCTATGTCCACTTTTCCCCATGAAGTCATAATGACTTCACTGCACTGGCTCATAGCCGTTCTACGATCACTCTGCCCCATGGAGTAATAACTACCCCACTACACTGATCTGTAGCCTAACAATCGTCTCTCGGTGGTGAATCAAAGCTATGGACGTCGAAAACTCCTTAACACACGTCCCGCAGCAAAGTCCAATCATGAAGTTCACTCATCGGTTCACATCTGGATCCTGAGATACAACCTCCCATTTGGACTACCTTTGCATCTCAGGTTTTGGTCTCCTCCGGATCGGTTCGGCCATCCTAGTTCAGTTCATGATCACCTGCTTCGGATTGGATTCCTCCATACGGGTCGGGTCGTGATGACCCCATCGGTTCGGGTCGGACTTCTCCACTTGGGTTGGCCCATACACTTCTTCTTCTGGTGGTTCGGTTCGGAGTAGTTCCCTGGTTCGGATCGTGAGCTTCTGTTTGGTTCGGAGCTTATAGTCCTTGGTTGGCACTCTGGTTCGTGTCGTTGCATGTAGGCCATGAGCGGATCCATTCATGGTCACCGTCCACGAGCGGGTCGGTTTGGAGAACTCCAGATGCAGGCGAGTCGGTTTGTAGGATTCTCCACAAGTGGGTTGGTTCGTGCCCTCCTCCACCGATCCGATCCGGTTCGGGACAAATTCCTACAACTTTTCCAACGACTGTTTTACGCCATACGATGGCATTTTCGACCACTCTAACTTTTCTAATCAACCATAAAGCATATCATACAGTCATAGCAACATAGAGAATCAACAATAAGCACCAAAACAACAACTTAATATGTTAATATGGATCAAACATACCCAAAAACCTATGTTTTCCCCTTAATCCCCCTTAATCATGTTTAAGCATACAACTAGCAAAACTTATCCAAATTACCCCAAATTTCTATCAGAGCCCTAAAATAATATTTTAGAATTTTACAAATTTTCCAGATTTTTCTAAGCCAAAATTTCACTAATTAACACTAATTACCCCTAATCAACCGTAATTAGTGAGAAACTATGCAAATCACTCACTTTGGCCACAAATAACTATAGATATGAAATATTATCTATTTTGGGTTGAATTCTAATGCAACATAGCAGCTCCAACTCTGATTTGGTGTTATTTCCCCTTGATTTGACGTAGCTTGGCTTAATCTTTAACTAGAAGGCGATTAGGAGCGATTTGTGATGAAATCAGAAGACGGAGGCCATGGCTAGGGTTAGAGAAATGTTTTAGGCAAATGAAAAATGAAATGAAAATCATTTTCCTACTGTTCTCAGCCTCCACATAACCCTAATCCCGAAATGGGCTATGGGCCCTCTTCCTAATCACCCTAATTAGTCCCGGTTAAGCTGTTTTTCACCTTCTAAACCTTGTTTCAGCCATATCACCCAAACGGTGAGTCCGTTTGGCTAATGTGACCACTCTACGGAAAGGTAAACCATCATCAGGATCTAATGGAAGTGGTTTTAGGTCAAAACTCTTTACCAATCAAAAGTTATGGCCGAAACAAGATTAGCTAGGGGAAAAACAATCATTTAAAAATCAGCAAAAAAGTCGTGAACATGGGAAATGACCCAATAGCCGTCTCCCAAAGTTACATGGCTATACGACTTCGTATGAGAAAGAAATAAATATTCTCCGATCCCCTGATGCGTAGAATGCAGGTCATTACGGTCATCACCGGCGATTATCCATAGATCCAGCACCTTCTCGAGCAGCAGTTATCCACGAACTCACCACCTTTAGTCGTCTTCACAGTCATTGTATTTTGACTATCAACGAATGTTCACCACACTTCGAACATTCCACCTTGAATTTACTTTGAAGCTACAATCATCATCCATCTAAAAATGTGCATCGTTTGGTCGACATTCCCTTTCATAACAATTCCAGACTTCCTGCTATGAAAAACAAACCACAATGTTTAAACACCTATTCACAGCGTTTACAAATGCTGTCTTTCTCCTTAGGTTGTTTAACAATCTAGCAATGGTGACCTGCCTCATGTAACCGACCCATTTCCACCTCAACATGCTGGCCGACCTGACCTTGGTACACCCAACGACCCATCAGCATCCAAACGGACCGACCCAAGAGCCAACGACCCATTGGCTTGCCTCTCTACCAATCCGTGCTCTTGTCTCTCAAACAACCTGATTCAAGTCTTGCCAATGACCTGAGCATCCCCGAACGACCCGAAGCTTTTCACTACCCCTAGCGACCTGGAGTCTCCTACAACCCGCCTTTTCTAAGTACCAACGACCCGAGCTATGCACCAACGACTTGAGCATCATTTCTTGGAGCACAAGATAGACGACCTGAGCTTCATGCTACGTCATCAACGACCTACCAAAAACAACCCGACTCCAAATTTGACCAAAATAGCTCCAAACTTAATCAAATCATCACTAAACGACAACATCGATGCAAATGACTCATCCAAATCATCCAATTCAATCATAAACACTTTATGAAATCATCATCAACACTAAAATGACAATTATTCATCAATAACCATATAGAATTCACCAAATCATGATAAATCAATGAATAGACAAAACGATGGATCTAAACTTGCATAAACGTATGAATTAACATAAAAATCTACTGATTTAAGTTGCTAGATTAAATCCTATGGTGATTCGAATGAAAATATACTTACCATGACGTTGATCTTGGTGAAAATAACTTAAAATGATGAAAATAAGATCAAATAACCCACATACTCGATTGAATCTGTGCGAGAGATGATTATCACTCACCAAATCTTCAACCAATCTTAAAAATGATGAATCTCGAATCCGAACAGCGAAGATCAACTTTCAAACCTCTCAATTTGATGTGATCGCTCTTCACTTGATGTAGATCTGGCTTCAAACAATGTAGATCTTTACTTCTCTTTCTTAGATCTAGACTTTAATGGAGGAAAGGTGTATTTGATTGAGCAAGGAGAACACGAGCTCAACAAAATGAGAGAATGAAGAAAGTAAATTGTTCACTATGTCTCTAACCCATTATTTATAGCCTCCAACCAGCCCACTAATGGGCCTCACCAAATCATCCCATTTATGGCTTACAAAACTAGAACAAAAATTGTGCATCACTAAAACAGCGATTCCTCCAAATCGCTGAACCAAATCTTTAATGTGACCACTCTACGAAATTGGCAACACTATTTCCTTTCCAATGAAATCAGTTTCATCACCTGATTTGATCCCAGTCAAAAGTTATTCCCTATACAAGACGGATAGGGGGAAATGGTCACAAATAAGTTTGATTAAAATAATGGACATATCACACATCCTCATAAACAATATACCAAAATATGAGAATGATCCAGGCCTGAGGGAATTAAATAAAAATATTTTACGATCCTCCGATACGTAAAATGCAGGTTGTTGCAAATGCATAACAGATCCTGGTTGCAATGGGTGGACACCGATGATGTATTAACTCAGATAATTTTTTTATGGATTTAGTTGTTATACAACACAAGTTTTTTGCAAACAGCTGTAATATGATAATGTTAATCACATTCATATTCAAACATACGTAGCAATAAACTATTTGTGTTATAGCAGATTGAAGGACAATACTTCATTGTTGTGTTAATGAAGTTGACTTTAGTTCAAAGTCATAAGTTAATTGATCTAAGGAATAAAAGGATGAGTTGTTGCATTTTTTAGATAACTTTTAAAACTATATTCAAAATTTTTAAGTTTTAATATTGGTAACTACCTCTGTAAAATGAGCTATTTAATCAATTTTCAAAAACAGTTTAGATTTCTTTGTTTTTCCCATGATATCTGTTTATGATGACATTTTATGTACTAGTTTACCATAACATACATCAAAAAGTGATTCAACTTAGAAATGAGGACATAATATTTTCTTTTGTAATATACTGGTCGAAAATTTTCAGTTATGGTGAATGAAGGTCTGCTTTTCTCACATTTTAAGCTTCTTTAGTATAAGGATTTTAGTTGTTTTTTGTTTAAAAATTATGTAATTATCAAACGTGTAAAGTATTTTTTGGTAACATCTCACCGTGCTTGCCTCCAAATTGCATACCAAATGTGGAGGTGGTTGAATATTGTGCAACTACATTCCCAGTTTTAAATTTGTATACATAGTTCACACTTTTGTACATAGACACAAATTGTGGTTCAGCTAAATATTTTAACCTAAGGGTCTACTACACCATCATATAATAGCAATATTTTAACCTAAGGGTCTACTACACCATCATATAATAGCTACACAACTACATTAAGCTAATAGACTCAAAATTTTAAGTAAAAAAATAAAATTTAACTGAGGAGTAAACGTATTGGCATTAATTGACACACACAGAACTAAATTTTGTAATAAAGGTAATCAAACGAAAGGCTAAAAAAGATGAGCGTAGATGAACAGACATCATATATTGAATCATACAAAAAATTGTACCCGGAGAATATATATGCTACGAGTCGAAATGGACATGCATAATTTTATTTCCATAGGGAGTTCACCGACTTGTTGGATTTTCCTAGAAATTATTGAAAAAAGAAATCACTGATCTATTGGATTTTCCTATAAAACATTAAAAAAAGAAAAGAAAATATGACCATCATAAGTAGGCAGTGCATAAAATGTTACCTTGTCTAAAAATTTATCAGAACAACCAGCTAGATTTTCCTCTATGAAGAACAGTACTGATATTAGCTATGGTGGAAGAAGTGGGTATAATATTATCATATAGGCGATGAAAAATTATAGTGAACATAATTTCCAAATATTTTGATTTAGAGAAGTGTGTTAGCTTCCAAAAAGTAAGCACATAGTATATGAATATATGGCTAATTAGTTGCAACAAAAGCGTAACAGATTAACAGTAAAGCATATGTGGAAAGATAAAATTGTATGTCATTAGTGAAAAGTTGAAAAATTAATAGAAAAGAGATTCTCTAAACAACCTAAAATTTAAAGGAAAAAGATCTTAAAAAACCCACCAAAAATTCAAAAGATGTCTGAATACTCGAAATAATAGAAAAATAAACTTTCCCCACCACCATACAGATGCGTATTTATAATAAAAAATTACATGTTGCTTTATTCCTTATTTATATGACAACAATGAAAATGTTGTATTCATTTTTTTTATCTTCTCTTTAATAAAGATATGCATATCCATGTATGCAATAGTATTATGGATAAGTCTAAATATTCCCTTTTATTCCTTCTGAATTTGATTTTGTGTTAGAAAGCACAACCGTCCTGCAATCTATTTATAGGGCAATAAAGTGGAATGACAATCATGTTATGACTCATAATATCTTCAAAATGGGAAATATTCTATCCCAAAAGCCAACAAAATGACCCATTAAACAATGAGAAGGAATACTGCAAATTGTTTATCTAGCTACTGCTATATTTAGGAGTTGATTACTAACCCACTAAAGAAACCTAAGTGTGGACACGATAAGCATCTTGAAACTACTTTTGAAAGTGTACATGTACTAGTAAGATAAAACAAATTTGCAAAACATTGGTGTAATTCAACTCACGGGTCATGAAGTGTGCAATGGAATTAGTACAAACGTTCATGTTCAGCTTTTATTTTCTTCAAATAATAAAAATCTGGGTTTTGCTATTGCTGGCTTAAGTAGGAAGTCGTTTTATGGCAATTAGAGACATAAACTTATGTTAGTGAATAAAACAGTGCAGTAATATGTAAAATAATGAAGTACAAATCATTAAATACTTAAATGTAAAAACATTATATTAGGCATATCACACAGGCATATACTAAACTAAGTGTTAAAGGAGTGCAAAAATTGGTTGTATTTTAAGAGTTACTCAAATGGGATTACAAATTATAATCGATTTCCATAAACATGAACATTGAAACAACCATGTCGTAAGCAAGGTAGTATGTTTGATTTTGTATAACTTCAGAGAAAACAAACTACTAATAACTCACCTTTTTGTATTACTCAATGTAACGTAACTTTAAAACAACCTAGGAAAAAAAGATTTTTTTATATGTATCATTGCAAAACTAGGTAAAATTAAGGAAGGATTGAAAAATTCACATGTCATAACAATTAAAATACAGTACTCACTATACTGGAAATGATGCAGTACTTGAAAAAAACAATTGTTCAGAAAATGTCCTATAAGTCCAAATTTTATGCAGTAGAAAAACAAAACAACAAAGGAAGAGTATATTTATGTGGGTAATGCCCATTGATTTGGGAATGAAGACCGTTGACCACATGAAATAAATAAATTGACAACGTCTGATAAGGAAATAAGTCTATACCTGACAAATCAACGCCTTAACGAAATTCGGTAGAGCTTGAATTATTGCTATCTACAGCCAAAAACAGATGAAGCTCAGGATTCCAATGGAATTTGACAATTCAGTTGTTGTGATTTGGCTGAACCCATGGTACGAAATTTGGTATTGAAATTTTAGTCAAATCTCATCAATTTTGGGTGTGATGGTTGGTTATGAAACGCCGAACATATCTGGGAGGTTATTGTAAAGAGAAAGGAGATAACTTTACTTTAAAGTAGATGGGGATCTAATAGACATGTTAAATCATGTCGGGAGTTATTATGGTAAATGTTAGTAGAGGGAATGAAGAGATTTATTGTTAGAAGAAGAAAAAATGAACGTGGGTATGTAGAACGTATGAAATGATGGAAGACGAGTAATTGAAACGGGGAAGATGATAAAGGAGGGAAGTGATTTAGGTTTAGGTCGAAAAATCTGAAATAGAGGAGTGAAGTGAAACATAATGGAAGGGAAGTCCTAGAGGTAACTAGTATTTAGTCAATTGTTAAATAAATATAACCTAACCCTTAAATACAAAATTAGAAACTGCATTTCTTGCATTTAGATATCAAACGCAACCAATGAATGCAACCATATATATGTTTTCTTGTAGTGCAAGGTTGTCATCATCAAAAAAGGTAGATTGTTAGAGACTGAGATGTTGATGGTGATGGTTTTGATGACAACAACCTTGTTTCAATTATTATAATAAAATATATACTAACATTGTTATCTAAAATATATATATGTATATACAGGAAATCTACGCATGTATTGATTATTAAAGACTATACAGTTTAGAGAATCAAGATTTCAAAGTAGAAGAGTTCAATTTTCAAGATTCATAAGCATCAAGAATTCAAGAGTCCAAAAATATAGAGTAATTGTGGCTAGATATATTGCTAAAACTCTGATTAGCACCGAATTTTGATTTCAAACTTAATTCTGATTTCAAATTCCTTTTTCAAACAATTTCAAAATTACTTTTTTATTTTTAAATTTATTTTTTCAAAGATTTCAAAATTACTTATTTTAAATTTATACTTCTTTATGTTTTGAAATATTTTAACTCATGAAATTTATTTTACTTAATATACTTTAACTCCTAATTTAAATAAGTTTTACTAATCAATTTATAACTAATTTTATTATAGTTACTTGAATTTTCAATTTCCTTACTGGTATAAGTTTTAATATATTTATAGTTTTATATTTGTACTTTTATACCATTTTATATTTAGATTTTAATAATTTTTGACACTTTAATAATTCTCTTAAAGACATTTTAATATATGTGTTAATTATATTTTTACTTAGTATACTCTATTTCAATACAAAGGAAAATAACTTAGGAATTACCAAAATTTATTAAACATTATTTGATTTAGTTTAAAATTTTATATTTTGGATTTTTTCCAAAGGGATGTCAACATATCACTTTTTTGATGTCGACATAAGAGCCGTTAATTGGTTTTTTAAATTGTGATAAGTTATGTCTTTTGAATTCAAATCTTTTATGAAAGGTTATGGCTATTGGATAACTATAAATAGCCTTTAGAATTTGAATTTTTTAATTACTTTTCTTCTATTATATAATCATACCATCGTTATTATTCTTAATTTCTTAACATTCTGCACTTATACTCTGCCGATTTCAATAGAAATCATATCATTCTTCTTCTCTTTCAATTATAATATCTCTGAAATTCAAGTGCTGCTCAATAGTTATAGGCTGTTTGTAATCAAAGATCGCAAGATCAAGTCCTATAGATCAATACTACAAAAATTGATAAGAGAAGGGTGTGGTTTTATCCCGTATAAAGTGACTGATGCGATTGTGTCTTCGAAATCGACTGGATGTAAAGATGTGGCCTGGAAATCAACTAAGTCTAACTGTACTTGGAATATGTTGGGGTGTGCCCATGTCTAGTAGCATAAGACAGGGACCCGGTGGAATCAGAAGACACAAGTCGCCAGTACTTGACATGAAGAAACGATGCCCATAGAGAGTCATTCAAGCGGAATCTAATCCACAGCTTGCATGCGTAAGCCTTGCAAACATCCGTGGGATTACGAAGCCCAAACCGCCCTCGCATCTGAGATGGCAGATAACATCCACAGAAACCCAATGATGACGCTAAGAATTGTCCTTCCCCCTCCCCTCCAGAAAAAGGTCGATGCCAATAACCAATCCGAGCAAATGAAAGAGGAAATGGAGTCATGGCACAGAAGACATGAGATCTGATAGAATCCGACACTGATTTAATGAGAATAAGCCTTCAAACCTAAGATAGAAGAGACGAATCTCATTCTATAATCTTTCTCCTAGCCTTGTCTGTTAGGGGATCGAAAATAGCATTGAGCTTGCATTCGCGATACAAAACATATTAAGGTAGGGAAAAGGGGGATGCCACCTGAAATCCGGTAAAGGATTCAATCAAAATAATCCTTGATGTAGTCATATACTTGGAGGGAACGAAACAAATTTTGAAGAATTGACGAGTTGGCCTGAACACCTCTCGTACTGATGGATTAAAGCAAGACAACGATGAACAGAGCGATGGTGACTATTAGAGAAAATAATTGTAACACCTCGCATTTTTTAATATAATTAAATATATTTACATGCATGGATATATAAATAATGGTGATGCGCAGTTTAGATTAATACATACATTGAAGAGAAGGGAAATTAATATGATAACAATGTATGTAATAGAAAAGATAATAAAATAAAGATACTTAATTTAAATATCAAGAATTAAGTAAAAATGACATCACCATTGTGTTCGTCTCGGAATTCTGCTTCAGATGGACACCAAGTTTGCATAAAACGGATAAAGTATGAAGAATTTATGAGGTTTAGAAGTTTGTATGAATATAAGGCTCATATATTTATGTACAAAATACCTCCAGAATTCAAAAATATTCAAAAACGGTCAAAAGCGGGTGAGCGGGAAAAATCCTGCTCAAAGGGTGTCGACCCCCCCCCTGAGGGGTGTCGACCCCCTATAAGGGTGTCAACATAGGTGTCGACCCCCCTATAGGGGGAAGACACAGGTGTCGGCCCCCCTTAATGGGGGTAGACACAGGGGTAGACCCCCTCGACCAGATTTGTGCTGAATTCATATTTTTGAACCTGGACAGTTTTGATGACTTAATTCATGAATCCTAAGCTATATAATGGACCCTAATCTCATTGTTTTTCTCACCTAAATTAATGGAGATGCTATGATGCTGCTCCAACCTAAAATAGTTCAGATTCTTCTTCTTCCTGAAGCAATTCTTAGATCTAACCTCTTCTCTTCCTCTCCAAATCTCTTCTTAAAATAAAAAGATAGATATAGGATGTCTTTACTCCAAAATAAAATAAAAGAATTCAGATGACTAGATCTATGTTGCGCAAAAAGGGAGAAAACCATGGATCAGATCTAGAAGTATGAAAGCATATAAGTGAGTGGATTTAAAATACATTTTTTGTATAATAGTAGATCTATCGTTCGCCATTCACCATTTACACACATAATAAACATATTGAAGAGCTAATTCGATAAAGTGAGTTTGTGGTACTTATAGATTAAAATACCTAATAAGTAATTGGATCTAAGATTTGGACTAGAATCATATCAGTTCACCATAGTTTGTAGATTCAGATCTAGAATTCACTAATCCTAATTTTATCATTATATATTTAACTTATTATTATGAATAGTTGTTTTTTTGCCTATGCTTGTTTTCGTCCTTTCTTTCTTCCCTTTTTATTTTTATAGCTAGGCTATCTTCAAGCCTACGTCTATTGTGGATTTATGCGATTGAAATGATATCAGGAAAAAAGGGGAAGAGGTTGATTTAGGTATAACATGGGATTGGGAGGTTTGGGGCATAACTTATAATGGGGTTATAGGCATAACTACGCTTGGAATTATGAATATAACTATAGTGATATTTGTGTATATAAATCAAATTGGAATTATGTAAACAACTATGGTGGGATTTATGAATACTAATCAAATTGGAATTATGAATATGAAATTGGGATTTTAAGTTGAATTAGGATTATAGGTATAATCTATTGATAGGATCATAAGCATAAACATGAATTGGGGTGTATGGGCAATTGACATATATTATAATTCAAGATTTGAATTATGGGTATAAGTTATAATAAGAACTTATATGCCTAAGACATGAGGTTAGATTCGGATTGCGGTATAAGTCTGTCAGGAACCGCCCTGTAACATCCCACGTCCATTAATGTCACTCACAAAGGGAATGCATTAACTTCCATGGAGCGTATTTAGTGTATAGAACATAATATAACAAGACAGATATAAATAATGGTACTTGAAAATTTTAAAACAACTTTTATTGCAGCAGAAAATAGTTTGATTACAACAACTTCATAAACCAAGTACACTTAATATCCATCTTGATAAATTGTTTCAGAGTACATAAAATAAAAAGCATAAACCCCAACACAAGTAGCCATAAAAGAGATGAGTCGAACTTTACTTTCAGCAATCCAAGCACTTCCAAAAGAGAGAGAAAGAGATTCGAGATCAAACTCCACTAGTACTAGTCTCACCCTGAGAACCTGGGGAAGGGGGAAGGAAGAAAAGAGGCGAAAACAAGGGGGTCAGACATAAAGTCTGGCAAGTATAATAACTTTAACAATATAATTATTAAAGTAACTAGGATAAGGCATAAACTGGTAAGATAAGATATGACCATGAAACAAGTGGGCATGACAAAGCAAATAGAGGAATATTCTGGCATTAATCTCGTTCCTAATCACTATAGGATAATCACTGTACTGCACCACCACTAGTCACCCTAAAAGTTGATCCCGCCTACAAAACTTAATAATGATAATGGTAGTTTCATGTACCCCTAGCTGCCTTCATAGGTGTCGTCTGCCCCTATCTCCACCAGTTATACCCACTACCCCCATTCGATCGGCTCCCTAACTCGTAGATACCCATGCTGGTCCCACAGTGGGGTGTATCACTCCCCAAAAAGGCAACCCGATACCACCAAAGATGCACGACTTATATCTACACGATGCAACAACGACTTACCTACCATCCCGGGCCCACAAACGCACATGACCCCATTGGATTTGCGTTGCCACCGCTAACCGTTTTGGCCTCTTACAATCAAATCCAGTAAGCATGTCCCGTCTTCGACTTGGGTCGAGCTCACAAAGATACTTAATGGGTTACTTGTTTGAAAAGGGCCCCCATGCTTAACACAAGCCTTCCACCTATGCTTGGTCCCCCCTAAGGTTTCTCCACTTAACCCCATTCTTATTCATGTCTTCTTACATGTTTCAATCTTGGTTAAGTGCATCTAATCGTATTTCACATGCCATCTAAGGCATCCACTTAATTTCACATGCCACACAAGGCACCCACTTAACGCCACATGTCCCACAACAAGTTTATCTGGTTAAGTGTTACTTAATTCATTAGAACTGTAACCTTGTAAAGACCTCCCACATTAGGCCGACATTTGCGGTTGATGGATTTGCCGGGTGGGTCCGGGCAGTCTTATACCGCAACCGAGCCTAACCTCGTGTCTTTACAATTGTTACACATTTAATTCGTGCCCTTGACCTCTCACATTAGTCTGGCATTTGTGGCTGCTGGATTTGTCGGGCGGGTCCGGGTAGTCTTACACCACAAAAGAGTCTAACCTCGTGTCTTAGTCGGTTAATTATTATACATCTTTATTTAACCCTAAATCGGATTAATATCCCTATTCAAATTTGTTAATAAATTCCAAATTTATTTATGTCCATAATTGCCTCTTAAAATTATGTCCATAAATACCAATTATGCCAATTAATGTCTCAAATTAATTATATGCCTTTTAAGGCCATTTTATGCGAATTCACAATTTATGTATATTCAATATTATCCCATCATCCCAACGCTATTCGTACATTTTCATATGACATATGTTAGACTCGCAAATAGTCTAACTTATAAAAAGAAAAACAACATCACATAACAAATAAAATAGATCTAAGGTTCATGACATTAGATTACATAGCCAATAACTTGCATATGAATTTCATTCAAACTAGCATATGATATAAAACTAGCATAGGTAATTGGCCTAAACTTGCATAACTTATGTACTACTATAGATCCAAACATAAAGGTGTGAACTTGCATATGGATCTAAACATAAAGATGTAAACTTGCATATAGATCTAAACATAAAGATGTAAACTTGCATATAGATGTAAACATAAAGATGTAAACTTGCATATGGATATAGACATAAAGGTTAATGTCACATAAACTAGCATATGGATATAGACATAAAGGTTAATGTCACATAAACTAGCATATGCATATACATGTCTGACATATATTTTAACAACCCAAACTTGCATAAGATTCATACATGAATATATGATCCAATCATCACAAATTTGCATAAGATATATGATTCAACTTGCATAAGATTCACATAAGAACTAACATATGATCTAACTTGCATAACACTAACATATGATTCAACACAACAAACATACATATAATTTACATCACATGATTCAAAATCATATTCTCATAATCCCAATTATGTCTTATCATAATTAAATTAATTAATTATTTAGTGAAAGCTATAATACTCACAATTAAAAAGAATAGTCTTGTCTTTCTGGGATCTGTATTCTAAAACTGAATTGCTCGCCTTTGATGTAGACTAATCGTTATTTAGATTTGATTTGATTTTGATTCAAGCTTCTATCTTACTTTAGGGTTGAAAGTGTATAGAGGCTACTCTAGGTTCTCCATTGACGGCATGGCGGCTCTTGTTATGAATTAATGTGATTACGGTTAGGGGTTTAGTATTGTTTTTATAGAAGTTTAATTTAATAAGAGCCGTCAGATTAACCTAGGGATAACCAGAACCATCAGGACCACTAAGATGCCACATCAGCCCTTAGGGCGAATCGAGCCACGTGTTGACAACCAAAAACACCATGGATCGACCCCTATTTGACCCAGCGGGGCTTGGGTCGACTCCAAAAATGGTGCGGTTCGGCTATTCCCCCTCCTGATTCGCTGTTTTTCACTTTGTTTAATATATATATATATATGTATGTATATATATATATCATATGCATATAAACTTCAAGGCTTAATAACTTCTTCATAAATTATCCATTTTATGCAAACCAAATTTTATCTTGACCCAAAATTTTGAGACGAACATAATAGCACGACCCATTTCACTTAATTCTTCTTCTAAAAATTAAGTACACTTTAATTTGCGAATTTTAATGTTATAAAATTACGGGGTGTTACATTCTCCTCTCCTTAAAGGATTTCGTCCCCGAAATCTCTAAGTTAAGAAGAACGTATCCTACCAACCAATCATCCATCTACTCCACCATCATCCACAAGCATCCATTGTCCTTAAAGAAATTTCTAATGCTATATGAAATTATGCAAAAATGTGTGTATATGTTCCTTATCTAATGCAAAGATCAGGCGGTCCACTGATTCAGTTGACCTCCTTAATGCAAATCATGAAAGTGCCATGCGTCCATTATGTATGCGAAAGAATCCTATTGATACATATTATTTCTACATGTGTGCACAACCATTCATCAAAATGCAGCATCCATATGATAACACAACCATTATACATCCATTAATTTAGATATGCACACACATTTATGTGCAACATGAAGGTGATTGAGCCGATCTAGTGCCTAATGTGTGTGTACATGCATCCACGAGCAACCACTAGCAACCACTTGCATCCATTTGCATCCACCAAACATAACATGTCTCAAACACATGTTTGCAACCATATGGTTCTTCCTAACAAAAGTTCAAAGATGTCATCGCAAAGATAATACTAAAAGATAGGACAAGTGTCAACAAAGCGGTAGAAAAAGGAGAAATTAAAACATACCCTAAAAAAGGAAAGGGTACAGCGTACGCATTTTATCTTCCATCTCCCAAGTCGCGTCTCTTTGATCATCTCCCCATTGCACTTTGACCAACTTGACCTCTTTGTTGCGAAGCTTTTTGAACTCCGATCTGAGAATGCATGTAGGAGATCATCTGATTGTGGCATTGCGCTCTACTTCCACTTCTTCGAGCGTGCTCGGCTCTACTACTTCCGCTGTATCGTGTAAACACTTACACAAATGCGAAACGTGAAACACGTTATGAACTCCGCTGGGCTTCTCTGGTAACTTTACTCTATACGCCATCTGTCCAATCCATTCCGTAATTGGAAAGGGTCCTACGAACCTCGGTGCCAACTTACCTACTGATCCAAAACGGACTACGTTTCTTAACGGAGACACCTTAACAAAAACCATGTCCCCAATATTGAATTCAAGATCGGTTTGTCTCCATCAGCATATGACTTCTGTCGATCCTGCACCGTCTTCATTCGCCGTCGAATCAGGTCTATCTTATCCGAAGTCTCCCTAATCATGTCGGGTCCAAGCAAAACCTTATCGGTGGATTCCCACCAACATGTATGTGATCGGCACGGTCGTCCATAAAGAGCCTCAAAAGGTGCCATGCCAATGCTAGCCTGAAAACTATTATTATAAGCGAACTCCACTAGTGGAAGGTGTTCTTCCCATGTTCCTCCAAATTCTAGGATGCATTGTCTCAGAAGGTCTTCTAGAACCTGATTTACTCTCTCGGTCTAGCCGTCCGTCTGGGGGTGATAAGCGGTACTTAAGCATAATTGCGTTCCAACCGCCTCTTGTAAGCTTTTCCAAAATTCGCTTGTGAAAATGGGATCTCTATCACTCACAATGCTAGATGGTATGTCGTGCAAATGAACTATCTCTCGAAGGTAAACAGATGCTAACCACGCGGCAGTCCTTCTACTTTTAACAGGAATAAAATGGGCACTTTTGGCAAGTCTGTCTACAATTACCCAAATCCCCGTATTACCCTTCCTTGATCTTGGTAACCCATCTACAAAATCCATGGAAACGCTTTCCCATTTCCAAAGCGGAATCTCTAAGGGATGGAGCAAACCTCCAGGCTTCTTTTGCTCTGCCTTGACTTATTGGCACACTAAGCATCTAGCAATGAACTCGACCACGTCCTTCTTCATTCCGGCCCAAATGAAAACTCGCTTCATATCCCTATACATCTTATCACCACCGGATGTATGGTCATCTTAGAGCGATGTGAGTCTCCAAGAATTGCCTTCTTCAAACTCTCGTCTTGTGGTACGCAAAGTCTTCCATCTCTACAAAGCCAACCTCTCTTATCTATAGCATATCTATCAAGATGACTCGAGGACTCCCCTTCTATAAGCTTGCCTACTATCTCAACCAACCGTGGGTCATTTCGCTGTCCCTCTCCAACTCGACCAAAAAGTGTAGGTTGCACCTCTAACGATGCCAATAAGCCAGGTACATAATCGATAGAGGTTTTGAAGTTAAGGGAAGATATATACTCCAAACTCTGCTGCTCTACGAACAAATGACTTAAAGTTAACTTATTTCTACTTAAGGCGTCGACTACAGCGTTACCTTTGCCAGGGGTATATGCGATCTCAAAATCGTAGGATGCCAAAAACTCCATCCATCTCTGTTGCCTCAAGTTTAGGTCCTTCTGAGAGAATAAGTGCTTTAGCGGCTTATGCTCTATATACAACTCAAACCTCTCACCAAGCAAATAATGACGCCATGAGTTAAGTGCAAAAACTATGGCCGGCAACTCTAAGTCGTGGGTAGGGTAATTTTTCTCGTGGGCTTTCAACTGTCTTCCACCGAAGTATATCACCCTTCCCTCTTGCATTAAACTATGCCAAGCCCTGTCCATCGAGCATCGGTATATACAGTGAATGTCTTACTCCCGTCTGACAAAACTAAAACTGGAGCTATCGTCAAAGCCCTCTTTCAGACGTTGGAAAGCATCGTCACAGTCAACGTCCCAGGTAAAATTCAAATTTTTCTTTTTTAATCGAGTGAGAGGGGATGGTATCTTCGCGAAGTCCTTGATGAACTTCCTATAATAGCCAACCAGCCCTAAAAAGCTTCTTACTTCTGTTGCGTTCTTAGGAGTTTTCCAATCTTGGATTGCCACCACCTTGGCGGGATCCATAGCTAACCCTTCCCTAGAGACCACATGTCCAAAGAACCTCACTTCTTTTCTCCAAAAATGGCACTCGGAGAACATAGCTTTTAACTGATGCGCTCGTAGGTACTCTAAGACTTCCCTAAGACGTAGGGCATGCTCTTCTTCATTTTTAGAGAAAACCAGAATATCGTCTACAAAGACTACCACAAACTTGTTTAGAAACTCCCTAAACACCCTACTCATTAAGTCAACAAAGTATGCGGGTGCATTCGTCAAACCAAAAGGCATGACGAGCCACTCAAAGAAACCGTCAAGAGTTCTAAAGACAGTCTTATCGACGCTATCTTTAGCCACCCTTAGCTGATGAAACCCGTTAGCTAAATCCAATTGCGAGAAAACTGAAGCACCCACCAACTGATCAAATAAATCGTCTATCCTCGGTAATGAGTGCCTGTTCTTCTTTGTTAGCTTATTCTGCTCTATATAGTCCACGCACAATCTAAGAGAACCATCAACTTTTGTAGCAAAAATGACTGGAGCATCCCACTCCGAAATACTTCTTCTTATGAACCCCTTCTCAAGTAATTCTTTCACTTGCTTACTGAGGTCTCTTCTCTCTCTCTCTCGGAGACATGTGGCGCACTGGTAATGCAACTAGCTTTGCATTATCTACTAGATATATTCGAAAGTCTATCTCGTGCCTCGGGGATAAACCTCGAACTTCATCGAAGACGTCACTATATTCACGGACCACACGAACAGATTTCAAATCATCATTGGATGCATCTAGGGGTTTCTAGGTAGCTAAGCATTACCGGACCTCTAGGGTCATAAGAAATATCAAGGGTCTTTCCACAACGAGTCAACAATCTAACTACCCTTCTTTCACAATCTAGGATGGCACCGTATCTAGTTAGCCAATCCATACTTGGAATCAAGCCGTAGCCTATGAAGCCAAGAACAAAGGCATTGCATTCAAACCCAACGCCCAAGATAGTCAATCTCAAATCACGACAAATCATAGAAAGATGAGCGGAACCACCAATAGGATTTGAGACTACTACGGGATCCATAACTAGACTAGTATTTAGGTGTAATGTTTCAACTAACGAAGCAGATACAAACGAGTGTGAAGCGCCAGAGTTAAACAAAGTACGAACAGGATGATCTAACAGAAAAGCTAAACTTTCAATGGAAATGTTTCTACCTCTCTCCTGTACTAGTGCCATGAGAGCCTGAATCTACCCTCTCGCCTGCCCTGGTGCCATGAGAGCCTGAAGCTGCCCTCCAGAAGTTCTTTGCCCTTGCCCATGTTTCCTTGGGCATTCCTTAACTAGATTACATGCCTTCCAAAGTGGAAACAGCCAGTCTTCTTCTTTTTCCTATAGTCTTTGCTCAGATGGCCTAGTGTCCCATAATTAAAGCACTTCTTCTTTCCTTTTCCATTATTGTTCTTCCCGCCTTTCTTGTTTTGCTGTTGTGGCTTCTTCTGGTCTCCTTTCTATTTCGGTGCCTTATTAACATTTGCAACTTTCTCTTCCTCATGCGTAAGCGCCATGTCAACCAATTTCTCAAAGGTAGCCCCCATCGGAATGTGGGTCATCGCCAACCCATGTAGCGGCTCCTTCAAACCTTTAACGAACTTCAGGGCCTTCTTCTCAGGTGTGTTTACCAATTCCAAGCAAATCTTGCCAACTGATTGAACTTTTTGACGTACTCCTTTACTGATAAATCCCCTTGCTTCAACGACAAGAATCTTTCCATATATAAATTCTCTTCTGCTCGTGAGAGAAACTTCATTTCGAACCTATGGTTGAAATCCATCAATGTCTCCATCGGACGCTCTATGTTCGTGACCTCCCACCAAAACGAGGCTTCGTCTTTCATTAACCAAGCAGCCAATTGGACCTTCCTTCCATCTTCTACTTCGAAAATACCAAATAGATCTTCCACCTCCTTAAGCCAATTTCGAGCTTCAACAAACGTCTCTGATCTGTGAAAAGGTTTCCCGCCCATTGCCCTAAAATCTTTGCATATCTTTGCAAAAGTATCAACACGGGGAGGAGGAGGAGGAGCATTTGCTGGGCCTGCGACACTGGCCCTAGCTTCCAGATACCTTCTAAACCATCTTGGTATTGGTATCCCCTTGGGTATCTCGGGAATTCCAGACATTCTGAAAAGCAAAATGAAGAGATTCAAAATGGAGAATTCGAAATAAAGATATATGGCTCTTAGGGGTTATGTTTTTAAAACAAACTTTTCTCTTGAAAATACTTTCCTTAAAACATACTTTTGAAAGTATTTCTTTATAAAATGCTTTTTGAAAAATAGTTTTACAAAATTCATATCTGGTCTGGTAACCTTCAGCTCTGATACCACGTGTAATACCCCGCGTCCATTAATGTCACTCACAAAGGGAATGCATTAACTTCCATGGAGTGTATTTAGTGTATAGAACAGAATATAACAAGACATATATAAATAATGGTACTTGAAAATTTTAAAACAACTTTTATTGCAGTGGAGAAATTGTTTGATTACAACAACTTCATAAACCAAGTACACTTAATATCCATATTGATAAATTGTTTCATAGTACGTAAAATAAAAAGCATAAACCCCAACACAAGTAGCCATAAAAGAGATGAGCTAAACTTTAATTTCAGCAATCCAAGCACTTCCAAAAGAGAGAGAAAGAGATCCGAGATTAAGCTCCACTAGTACTAGTCCCACCATGAGAACCTGGGGGGGGGGGGAGGAAGAAAAGAGGCGAAAAAAAGGGGGTCATACATAAAGTCTGGCGAGTATAATAACTTTAACAATATAATTATTAAAGTAACTAGGATAAGGAATAAACTAGTAAGATAAGATATGACCATGAAACAAGTGGGCATGACAAAGCAAATAAGAGGAATATTCCATCGTTAATCTCGTTCCTAATCACTATAGGATAATTACTATACCGCACCACCACTAGTCACCCTAAAAGTTGATCCCGCCTACAGAACTTAATAATGATAATGGTAGTTTCATGTACCCCTAGCTGCCTTCATAGGTGCCATATGCTCCTATCTCCACTAGTTGTACCTACTACACCCATTCGATCATCTCCCTAACTCGTAGATACCCGTGCTGGTCCCACAGTGGGGTGTATCACTCCCCAAAGTGGCAACCCGATACCACCAAAGATGCACTGCTTATTTCTACACGATGTAAAGTCTAACCTACCAGCCCGGGCCCATGCACGCACACGACCCCGTTGGACTTGCGTTGCCACCGCTAACCTGTTTTGACCTCTTACAATCAAATCCATTAAGCGTGTCCCGTCCTCGACTTGGGTCGAGCTCACAAAGATACTTAATGGGTTACTGGTTTGAAAAGGGCCCCTATGCTTGACACAAGTCTTCCACCTATGCTTGGTCCCCACTAAGGTTTCCTCACTTAACCTCATTCTTATTCATGTCTTCTTAAATGTTTCAATCTTGTTTAAGTGCATCTAATCGTATTTCACATGCCATCCAAGGCACCCACTTAATTTCACATGCAACCCAAGGCATCCACTTAACCCCCCATGTCCCACCACATGTTTATCTTGTTAAGTGTTACTTAATTCATTAGAACCGCAACCTTGTAAAGACCTCCCACTTTAGGCTAACATTTGCGGTTGCTAGATTTGCCGGGCGGTTCCGGGAAGTCTTATACAACAAACGAGCCTAACCTCGTGTCTTTACAATTGTTCCGCATTTAATTCATGCCTTTTACCTCTCACATTAGACTGGCATTTGTGGCTGCTGGATTTGCCGGGCGGGTCCGGGCAGTCTTACATCACAAAAGAGTCTAACCTCATGTCTTAGGCGGTTAATTATTACACATCTTTATTTAACTCCAAATTGGATTGATATCCCTATTCAAATTTGTCAATAAATTCCAAATTTATTTATGTCCATAATTGTCTCTTAAAACTATGCCCATAAATACCAATTATGCCAATTAATGTCTCAAATTAATTATATGCCTTTTAAGGCCTTTTTATGCCAATTCACAATTTATGTATATTCAATATTATCCCATCATCCCCACGCTATTCGTAGTTTTCATGTGACATATGTTAGACTCGCAAATAGTCTAACTTATAAAAAGAAAAACAACATCACATAACACGTAAAATATATCTAAGGATCATGACATAAGATTACATAGCCAATAACTTGCATATGAATTTCATTCAAACTAGCATATGATACAAAACTAGCATAGGTAATGGGCATAAACTTGCATAACTTATGCACTGCTACAGATCCAAACATAAAGGTGTAAACTTGCATATGGATCTTAACATAAAGATGTAAACTTGCATATTGATCTAAACATAAAGATGTAAACTTGCATATAGATCTAAACATAAAGATATAAACTTGCATATGGGTCTAAACATAAAGATGTAAACTTGCATATGGATCTAGATATAAAGGCTAATGTCACATAAACTAGCATATGCATATACATGTCTCACATATATTTTAACAACCAAAACTTGCATAAGATTTATACATGAATATATGATCCAATCATCACAGACTTGCATAAGATATATGATTCAACTTGCATAAGATTCACATAAGAGCTAACATATGATCCAACTTGGATAAGACTAACATATGATTTAACACCACAAACATATATATAATTTACATCACATGATTCAAAATCATATTCTCATAATCCCAATTATATCTTATCATAATTAAATTAATTAATTAATTTGTGAAAGCTATCATACTCACAATTAAAAAAGAATAGTCTTGTCTTTTTGGGATCTATATTCTGAAACTGAATCGCTCACCTTTGATGTAGACTAATTGTTATTTTGATTTGATTTGATTTGATTTTGATTCAAGCTTTTATCTTGCTTTAGGGTAGAAAGTGTATGGCGGCTACTCTAGGTTCTCCATTGATGGCATGGCGGCTCTTGTTATGAATCAATGTGATTAGGGTTAGGGGTTTAGGAGTGTTTTTAAACAAGTTTAATTTAATAAGAGCCGACGGATTAACCTAGGGATAACCAGAACCATCAGGACCACTCAGATGCCACATCGGCCCTTAGGGCGAATCGGGCCACAGGTTGACAGCCAAACACCTTGGATCGACCCGTAGTCGACCCAGTGGGGCTTAGGTCGACTCCAAAAATGGTGCGGTTCGGCTATTCCCCCTCCTGATTCGCTGTTTTGAACTTTTTTTGAATTATATGTATATATATATTTCTCTCATATGCATAAAAACTTCAAGGCTTAATAACTTCTTCATAAGTTATTCGTTTTATGCAAATCAAATGTCTATCTTGACCCAAAGTTTTGAGATGAACATAATAGCGCAACCTATTTCACTTAATTCTTCTTCTAAAAATGAAGTATACTTTAATTTGTGAAGTTTAGTGTTATAAAATTATGGGGTGTTACACGCCCGGCATATCCAGCAACCGCAAATGGTAATCTATTGTGAGGGGTCGAAGGCCGAAATTAGATGCGTAATAGTGCTAAGACACGAGGTTAGAATTGGATTGCGATAGAAGTCTGCCCGGAACCGCCCGGCATATCCAGCAACCACAAACGGAAATCTGATGTGTGAGGTTTTGCATGATTACGGGTATAATGAATTAATAAGCACTTAACCAAGATAAGACATGTGGTAAGACATGGGAATAATAAAGGGTTAAGTGGGTAACGTGGGTAGCATGGATAATTCGTAAAATTGGAATACTTAACCTAATTAAATATGTAGCGGTATTACGAACCAATTCAATTGAGTAGGGGTTAAGTAAACTTGTTAAAGAAGTGGGAAGGATAAAGTAAATCTTAATTAACGCCAAAATGGGGAATGATAACAACCTATTATGAATGAACTGAATAAGAAGAGGGAAGATAATAGGTAGGCTTAACCTAGGGACAAGTGGGAATTATAACTTAAGAAATAAGGTAAGTTATAATGAACGATAGGGGAAGATGAAATAACTTATGTAATAAAGTTGTACTTAATCGAAGATTAAGTAATTAGCGAGAATAAGAATAAATCCATAAATGAGGATAACATAAGTTATATGAAGGAAAAGAGAAACTTATTAGTAAACCTTAGTTAAAAGAACTAAGTTAATAAGTAAGTTATGATAAATTGTAATGACGGTGTACGACGAGATTATTATTAAATGAGAAAGAAGAAGGCAAACTTATGGAGACAAGTAAGTTGTATTTAATCATAAATGTTGAATGACAGAAAACATGTAAATTAAGATATACTTAATTATAAATTAAGCAGATCATGTTATGGCAACCATGAGATGGGACAAAGAGTAGTGTAAAGAGAATGAATTATGAATATTGAATTACAATATAGAGAATAACATGTTGTAGGCTTATTAATGAACTTAAATGAATAAAGTTATGAATGAGGTTAATAAGCAAGAGAAACTTGGTAACTTGAAGAAGAAGTCAAGGGAAAATGGAAACAACCAAGTTAATGGGATATCTGTCGAGGTGGAGCAAGCTTGTAATTGATGATTAGACATAGGATCTAATGACGCAGTAAACTGAGGCGCTTGGGATAGTCCGTATGTTAGAGGATGAATAACCAAATGGGGTAGATCATCGTGGTGTCGTAAGACACGAAGGGAGTGCATGTTAATCTGATTATTCTGGCGGCTCCAACGGACCAGAAGGGGAAGCACGCACCTTCCTGAGACGTTAAAGGTGCTCCTGGTAGTCCTCTGTGGTGGTGTAGTTGCGGACCGTGCTCACAAAGGTTGGGTCTGCGTGTAACTATCAGGTGGCTGGGCCTTGACTTCACAAGTAGGGGGCAGTCAGAATGCTGTGACGTAGTGACATTAAGGGTAGCTCGGTGGCTGCCTCACTTCGGAGGCTGAGGGTTAGGACCAACAAAGATAGTATAGGTCGTCGAGAACCTGTCATCAACAGCTAGCGAGATGCAGAAAGACTAGAACCAAACCCAAGAGGCCATCGACCTTTCACTATCGAGGCGGTGGTTAAGGGTAGACGCCACATGGATATTTAGATTGTTTTCTTAGGGGCATGTCGCTTAGCTCTTTTAGTCTTTACTAGTTAAGGGAGGGGCCGAGGTAGGGCCATAACCACCATAGAAAAATATACCCTAGGGATATTTGTGTGAGAGGCTTTTAAAGGCGGGCCTGCACAAATATAAGGAAAGCCCCCGACCGAGTTTCGTGTGTAGCCCTGCCACGAAACTCAGTCATGCACACATGATAGGTGTGTGGGTTAGGCATCGAATATGTTTGGCGATACGTACATGGGAAAGTCTAGGTACACATATGTCTGCTCTGGGTGGTGTATCGTAGACTAGATGGCATTATTCGATGATGGCAGTCATTACACCTACATAATATAGTTATAATGGTTCCATGCAGACATAGCGTCGTTATATACAGAAACCCGTACGTCACTCGGACGTAGGATGAGGGACTGGGTATATTCCTACGATGATACGGTGAGGACCATGCGAGTGGGGTACCATGGTGTAACAACCCGAAAAATCAGAACCAATTTAAAATTTATTTTAAGGAAATTTTGTTAGAAAATGCATCAGAATTTAAAAATTCCATTACTAAATTAAATTATTAAATTGAAAAAATAAATAAATAAAATTATGATGTTATTTATGAATGTTTTTATATTTATTTCTAATAAACAATTATTTGTAATTAGATAAATAGTGATTTATTACAATTGAAATTTGTATCAAATTGTATGTATATTTATTTATTTTACTTATTCTTGCATAAGCATTGAACAGGTTGATTCTGTGTAGATTCTAAATAAATTATGACAACATGTCATTATGTTATAATATGTAGTGTTACATAAACAAGTCATTATGTTATTTAATATTATGTGTTTTGAAATTTAAAAAGTCACATAACTTTCTTATAGTCATCATTAAACAATAAGTTATGCATTCATTACTTTCCGTTATTCTCTTTCCTTATGTAATTTTCTTTTGAATTTTGAATAAGATATAAATGCTGATTAGATTGACATGTCATGTCAACGAATTTATTTCATTTGTAACCTACTACATATGTAGAGACACAAGTGAGGAATAAAGTAAAATATATAACCAAATAAAGAAAAAAAAAGATAATAGAAATAAATGTAATAAAAGGGTTTTAGAAAGAGAAACGTATGTTTATATGAGAAGAAATATAAAAGAGAAATGATTGATTATGGAATTAACGTAATATTACTAATGTTTGAGTCAACTATGAATTATTGTTCTTTGCTTCGATAATATTGGTTAACTATGTAACAATTGATTATTTAAATAAATTCCTAATATTTTGGTTGATGATATTAATTTGAATTATATGGTGTTATTAAACGGTTTGTTGACTAAGTTATGGTGAGAATATTCTAATCAAATAAATGGTTAGAGTAGTATTTAGGGAAATTTGTAAATTTGATTTAATAGATAAGTTGATTTTGAAAAGAAGAAAGAAAAAAAAGTAAATAATTAAATAGAATAAAACGTAAGGGGTTAAAATGAGATTTTCTCCTCTATATAATATCCTGAGCTCTGTCATACCACTCAACAAAACCCTATTCCATCTTTTCATTCTTTAGTCGCCGCCTCATTCTTCTTCTTTCTTCTTCAATGGCCTAAACCCCTCAAAACTTCCTCCTCTAATTTCTCTTCATCCGTAAAGAACTAGACTTCCATCCTTTAGAATATTTTGAAGATCTTTCTTCCTCTTGTGCATCCAATCTCGCGCAATCTCGATCAGAAGTTTTGAACAATTTGCTGAAACATATGGTATATATAAAATAAAAGAAATGCAAAATTTTAAATCCGTTGTTGATCTATTTAAAATTGTGAAAAATTGTATCTTTTTTCGTATGTTGAGCAAATCCAGTCGAAACAAAAGACGTAGGAGCGGTGACATCGAATTCTACGACATAGAGAAGGTTGGAACGTATTCTGATCCCGTTAGAAATTTAGATCTGATTTAAACCAAGGTGAGATATCTATTTTTAATAATTAATTAAAATTTAATTATTTTATCGCTATTTAAATCGATGTATGTATGTAGTGAAATCATACCTGTGATGTTGAGATTGAAATTGGTTGTTTGTTGTTTGTGTTGATTGTGATGTTCATATTGTTAGATCTACATCTAAAATTAAAAGTTCTTTCTCTTATCTGAGTCTCTAGTCTATGTTTTGATATAGATCTAAAATAAAAACCATATTTTTATTTTTATATTGATAATAAAGATCTTCTTCTAATTTGGTCCATGAACATAGATTTGTTCTTCCTCTATTTAGATCTATGTTCTTATAATGAGATTCATGTTCTTTAATTTAGATCTATATATAAAGTTTTGTTTTTAGAATAAAGATTTCATTTTTATTTAGACCCATGAATCTTGATTTGTTTATATTATATAAAAAAAGTCATCTTTATTGAATACATGAACATTGAAGATAGATTAACAATAAAAAAATATCATTATTATTGTTTACATGAACATGAATTTTTATCGAATTAAGATTTGTAATAAAAATCTCATTGTCATGATTTACAGGGAATATGAATTTTTATCAAATTTAAATTTGAAATGGAAACTCCTTTTTCATTGTTTACATAAAAATATTATTTTTATTGATTTCATAAAATGTGTTTTTTGCTTAAAATTGTGTTTCAACAAAAAGGACATATATTTGGTGTCATTTTGTTGTAACTAAAAATAACATATTTTTAGTGACAATTTGTTTAAAATAAAGAGAACACATTTTTATTGTTATTTAGTATAAATGAAATATTTACAATAAAAAGATTTTATCCTTATTGTAAAATTGTTTTCATTGAAATGGTTGAAATAAAGAGGCTACATTTCTATTATAATATTGTTTTCATTGAAAGGTTGGAAAAGAAAAAAAAATACATTTTATGAAAATTGAAATAGAAAAATTACATTTTTAATGTAACATTGCTTTCACTGAAAATGTTAGATTAGAAAGATCACCCCTTTAATGTTGTATCCATTAATGAAATTTGTCAACATTTGTTTTTAATTAAAATAGTCGTTTTATTAGAAATATAGGAAATGTTACAAATTAATTTACAAGAAAATTTACCTGTTATTGTGAATATAATGTGTGAATAACAAGTTCATCATGTTGTAGGAAAATTGGATAAAGTTAAAAAGAACATTTTTACACTTAAGAATAAGTTATAAAAAAAAGTTTCATTTTAGATATATATACATGTTAGAATGGAAGTTGTCATTTGAAAACATTTCACTTAAAGTATTATGTAGATTAGAAAGAATGACGCTTATAAAAAAAATGAGATTTTCATTAGAAAAAATTGAATTTGTATGCAAATTAAAAAAAACACTTTTTATTTGACATTAGAAACATGTAGAAAAGATTATGCGAATAAAATTCTTCTTTTATTTGACATTAGAAACATTAAAATCATATTTAGGAAAATATGTTGAAACATTAAAATTACATTTTTAATGTACGATATGATTTATGTACAATATACTTTGTTTCCATTAAAAAGAATAAAAAGAATAGAATAAAAAGAAGACATTTTTTATTTTGTTTTCAATAAAAAGATTAAATTTTTATTGTCATGTTGTTTCATTAAAAAGATTGAAATGAAAAGTATCATTTTTATTGCATTAAAATGATTGAAATATTTGTTATATCTATTTCATGGATGAATTGTTGTGTTGTTATGTATGTTATATTGTGATATGATTGAGATTTGGGAAATTAAACATGTTAAAATAATGTTATTATAATTACACTTCCATTTACAAGTTATCCGACTTGTTCATGTGATTGGGACAATATTTTTTTTACACATCGCCCAAGTGCACAAATAATTTATTATTTATTTGTTGGATGAAACCGCACACGGGTCTTGGGATGATATTCTAATCACACATATCCCTTGTGATTAGTTATAGAATGCACTCTGGTTGTTATTTGGATGTTTACTGATTATTTATCATTCATATGCAATGTATGAAAACCATATAAATGAACTTATATGGTAATTGGCTGAGTCGCATTCCGATTCAAAATTAAAGAATATTTGGTAACAATAATATTATAAAACAAATAATAATTTAGTATAAATGACATTTTAGAATAAAGGATATTTTAAATTAAGAATATTTTAGAATAAAGGTATTTTAAATAAAGAATAGTTTAAAATAATGAATATTTTTCAGTGAAATAATTACAATTATAAATTATAATTGCACTTTTGAAACGAGGTTAGGTTGCATTTGTGGTGGGAGTCTGCCCGGACCCGACCGACATATCCAGTAGCCACTAATGTTGAACTTAATGTGAGAGGTCTAAGTGCGCAAATACGAAGCGGGCTATGACACGAGGTTAAGCCCAACTTGTGGGATAAGTCTGCCTGTAACACCCCATAATTTTATAACATTAAAATTCACAAATTAAAGTATACTTAATTTTTAGAAGAAGGATTAAGTGAAATGGGTTGCACTATTATGTTCGTCTCAAAAATTTTGGGTCAAGATAGACATTTGGTTTGCATAAAACGGATAACTTATGAAGAAGTTATTAAGCCTTGAAGTTTGTATGCATATGAGAGAAATATATATATAGATATATATAATAAAAAATATATTCTAAAAAATTTAAAACAGCGAATCGGGAGGGGGAATAGTTGATCCGCACCATTTTTGGAGTCGACCCGAGCCTTCTTGGGTCGACTAGGGGTCGATCCAGGGTGTTTGGCTGTCAACCCGTATCCCAATTCGCCCTAAGGGCTGATGTGGCATCTGAGTGGTTCTGGTCATCCCTAGGTTAATCCGATGGCTCTTATTAAATTAAACTTCTATAAAAACACTCCTAAATCCCTAACCCTAATCACATTAATTCATAACAAGGGACGTCATGCCGTCAATGGAGAACCTAGAGTAGCCGCCATAAACTTTTAACCCTAAAGCAAGATAGAAGCTTGAATCAAAATCAAATCAAAACTAAATAACGATTAGTCTACATCAAAGCCGAGCAATTCAGTTTCAGAATATAGATCCCAGAAAGACAAGACTATTCTTTTCAATTGTGAGTATGATAGCTTTCACAAATTAATTAATTTAATTATGATAAGATATAATTGGGATTATGGGAATATGATTTTGAATCATGTGATGTAAATTATATGTATATTTGTGGTGCTGAATCATATGTTAGTCTCATGCAAGTTGGATCATATGTTAGTTATTATGTTAATCTTATGCAAGTTGAATCATATATCTTATGCAAGTTTGGGTTATTATAATATATGTGAGACATGTATATGCATATGGTAGTTTATGCGACATTAACCTTTATGTCTAGATCCATATGCAAGTTTACATCTTTATGTTTAGACCCATATGCAAGTTTACATCTTTATGTTTAGATCTATATGCAAGTTTACATCTTTATGTTTAGATCTTTATGCAAGTTTACATCTTTATGTTTAGATCCATATGCAAGTTCACACCTTTATGTTTGGATCTATACCAGCACATAAGTTATGCAAGTTTATGCCCATTACCTATGCTAGTTTTGTATCATATGCTGGTTTGAATGAAATCCATATGCAAGTTATTAGCTATGTAATATTATGTCATGACCCTTAGATCTATTTTATGTGTTATGTGATGTTGTTTTTCTTTTTATAAGTTAGACTATTTGCGAGTCTAACATATGTCATATGAAAACGTACGAATAGTGTGGGGATGATGGGATAATATTGAATATACATAAATTTTGAATTGGCATAAAATGGCCTTAAAAGGCATATAATTAATTTGAGACATTAATTGGCATAATTGGTATTTATAGACATAATTTTAAGAGATAATTACGGACATAAATAAATTTGGAATTTATTGACAAATTTGAATTGGGATATTAATCCAGTTTGGGGTTAAATAAAGATGTGTAATAATTAACCGCCTAAGACATGAGGTTAGACTCTTTTGTGGTGTAAGACTGCCCGGACCCGCCCGGCAAATCCAGCAGCCACAAATGCCAGTCTAATGTGAGAGATCAAAGGCACGAATTAAATGCTTAACAATTGTAAAGACACGAGGTTAGGCTCGTTTGCGGTATAAGACTGCCCGGACCCGCCCGGCAAATCCAGCAACCGCAAATGTCAGCCTAATGTTGGAGGTCTTTACAAGGTTATGATTCTAATGAATTAAGTAACACTTAACCAGATAAACATGTGGTGGGACATGGGGGGTTAAGTGGTTGCCTTTGGTGGCATGTGAAATTAAGTGGGTTCCTTGGGTGGCATGTGAAATACGATTAGATGCACTTAACCAAGATTGAAACATGTAAGAAGACATGAATAAGAATGGGGTTAGGTGGGGAAACCCTAGTGAGGACTAAGCATAGGTGGAATGCTTGTGTCAAGCATGGGGGCCCTTTTCAAACCAGTCACCCATTAAGTATCTTTGTGAGTTTGACCCAAGTCGAGGACGGGACACGCTTGCTAGATTTGATTGTAAGAGGTCAAAACGGGTTAGCGGTGGCAACGTGTAACGACCCAGAAAATATGAACCAATTTAAAATTTTTAAATTGGCTATTTTAGTTGATTTTAAATATTTAAAATAAATATTTTAAATAATAACAATGGAAAGTGAGTTTGAATCGACGTTTGAAAACGAATATAATTAATTTTAATTATAAACAAGGCCTGAAATGGCGCGGCAGTTTCAAAATTTGAATTCAAACTTTGACTGACTGTACCAGGTGCAAAACAAAACGAATTTGAGTGAAACTAAAAATATTTAAATCTGTTAGTGAATACCTTTCTAACGAATCTGAAAAATCGAAGTTTCATAGCGGAAAGCAAAAGTTATGGCCAAATGAATTTTCAGAAAGGTCGCAATGGAATTTATATAGCCCGTGAAATTGGCCATTTTGCAAACGACCTCGGAATTCGACGAAACCACTTTTTTTGGATCCGGGATGTGCAGTTATTGCTAGGTTTCAAATTTCATAATTTTTGAAGCTAGTATGTGAGCATGAAAAAGGAAAATGTGTTTTGGTCAATTACAGTTAAATTGGATCGGCCAGAAATGGGCCTGTTTGCAAACGGTCTCAGAATTCGACGAAACTAGTTTTGTTGGGACCGTATCGTCAAAACATAGCTAGATTTATTTTTCTGGAATTTTTTGAATCAGTTTGTGGCCCTGGCAAATTGAAATGTACGTTCAAATCAAATATTGAATGTTTTATACTTTAATTTGAAGGAAAACTGACTGAAACAGACGAATGGGCCTAGGAAACATATCCCATTTTCTTCGGAATGGGGGTAAAACGCTAGGGACGACAGTCGTTGGGTTTAGATTGGAGGTCGTGCTAGACAACCCCTTTTAGAACTTCCCGGCCAATCAGATTTTTTATATAAAAAAAAGAAAATCACTTTCTCTTTCCCCGTCGTCAATGGCGGAGCACCTCAAAACCTTCCCAGTCATTTTCCGATCAATCCACGCACCATTAGACCTCGACCCAGTTGAGGATTTTGTAGCCCTCGTCGAGCTCTTCAAATCCATACCTAGAGCATCCCCTATCGTTGCGCCGTCGATGAGATATTCCCCTCGAAAGTCGCGCCCTTCTATGTGCCGCCGGAGCTCCGATCTGCCACCGAGTTTGACCGCTCCACCCCCTATTCAGGCGCCTCTCGACCCTCTTCCAGGTGGCGCAGGCTGATCGGGTCCAAACTACACGGATTGATTGAAAAGTGAAAACCTAGTTTCAAATCAAAAAACTGAGGTATGGGCTATGTTTATTTTCAACAGTTTTAACACCTTTAAACCATTGCAAACTTTGAAAAATCATATCTTTTTCGTGTATTGATGAAATTCGATGAAACAGGAAACATCGTGACCATGTGAACGTCTTCTACATTCTAGAAGAGACCGCAAATTTTTCTGAGCCTTCTGCTATTTTTGGTGGAGTGGAACCCAATGTGAGATTTCTAATTTATAAACGATATGGAAAACGATGATGTATAAATTATATAGTTGATGTATGAGTTATATAAGTGTTGTACACCTCTTGTATAAGCGTTGTATAAGTTGTACGTTCGATATATAAGTTGTATATGCGTTGTAAAAATTATTTATGTGTTGAAATAGAAGTGAAATGCTATATATATATATATATATATATATATATATATATATGCCCCTCATCCACAAACCATGGACAATATTTATTGGTTGTGATTGGTGTGAAAATTGGTTGATTACGAATGGTTGATTGGAATTGTTTGTGGTTGAAATTGATTGATTGTGGTTGAAAAATACTCGTTTGTGGTTGAGAAATATTTGGTTGAAACCACATAGGATTAGTTTGCGGAAATGAAAAAAAACATACATGTCGCCTGCGTGCAAACTAGATGCATGATTCCCCATTTGCGAGGCTTTAAGGTAGAGTGAGGAGCCGTACTGGGGGCGGTCCCGGTTTTAACTACCCTGCCGTTATGATGCCGAAATTTTGAATAATATTCATGTGTTAGAATTATTTTCCTGTGTTGAAATTATATCCGTCTGTTGAATAGAAAACTTTCATGTGTTGAATAGAAATTCATTCGTTGAATCAAATTCATGTGTTGAATAGAAATTCATTCGTTGAATCAAATTCATGTGTTGAATGGTATTCGTGTTTTGAATAAATTGTTTTAACAATAATAATCACATTTTTACTCTATATATACGAACTATATAAAACCTTCATGTGTTGAATCGATATTCATTCGTTGAATTGAAATTCATGTGTTGTATGGTATTCGTGTTTTGAATAAATTGTTTTAACAATAAAAATCACATTTTTACTCTATATATACAAGCTATAGAAAACCTTCATGTGTTGAATAGAAATTCATTCGTTGAATCATATTCATGTGTTGAATGGTATTCGTGTTTTAAATATAAAAATCACCTTTTTAACTATATATATAAACTATAGAAATCCTTCATGTGTTGAATCGAAATTCATTCGTTGAATTGAAATTCATGTGTTGAATGGTATTCATATTTTGAAAGAAATTGTTTTATAATAAAAATCATATTTTTATTACCTATATGAACTATATAAAATAATCTCGTTTTGAAATAAATTGTTTTATAATAAAAATCATATTTTTATCACCTATATGAACTATATAAAATAATCGTATTTTGAAATAAATTGTTTTACAATAAAAATCACATTTTTACTATACAAAGGAGTTGTTAAAAATAGTGAAGTGTCGAAGTGAATGTTTGTTGGATAAAAATATAATTTTTATCAAATGTATGAAAAGAATATAGCTTTGAAATCGAAGAATCGATATATATACATATATAAATAGAATTAAAATATATCGAATAACGAAGCTGCAGTTCGTATTTTGAAACCTTGATTTCAAACGAATAGTGCGGGAGATCCGACCATCGGATTTTCCCGAAACTGCAATCGTTGGGTTCGCTTTGGAAATTTCTTTCCAATGGCACCAACTTTGTAAAAATCCAACGGTTGGATTGTTTGGAATGTTTATTCAAATCTAAAGAAAAACAGGGCCAGAATCGATTATATATATATATATATAATTATATTAAATCGAATAACGACGCTGCAGTTCGTATTTTGAAATCGAAACTTCAAACGATTATAGCGGGAGATCTGACAGTCGGATTTTCCCGAAACTGGAACCATTGGATTCATTTTGAAAAGATCTTTCTAATGATGTAAATTTTGTGAAGATCCAACGGTTAGATTTTCAGATATGTGCAAATCAAATTTGAAGAAAAACAACACCACGGCCGCGTTATGGCCCAAAGCGTCGTTTGAATAAATTGGCTATTTTAAAATAAATAAAAATAGCGATAAATCATTATAAAATATTATAAACGATATGGATGTGTGATTAAGAAATTAACTGAAGGTTAGCTAAGTCGAATGGTTTCCTGGATTTTGATCTGATGTTGGTTTCGGCCTTCGGGGTTAATATTTGGGAAATCGTTCTCTTACTGATTGGCGGTTAGTGATTAATTAATTGAAATGATGCATATGTAGTGTTTATGTAGCACGTGTTTATTATATACGCGAGTTGCTCAGAAAGACCGGGTTTATCCCATTCTGAATAACTGACTCGACGATAAGAAATCGAAGATGAAGACGGTGGTCGAAGACCGGAGATCTTCACCTCGTTTGGATGGTAACCGAGGTCCTGATTGGGAGGCATCCCGAAATATGGATAATGAATGGTGATCGTCCAGACGTACTTGGTGATTGATGGGTTTGCGAGGTATATAGTGCCTCCGGTTTCGTTCAGACCCAGAACAGACTTGCAAATGGACAGTGTGTCTGACATTGGAATTTATTCTGTGTGATTGATAGCCATCAGTTGCATGGTGTGAATTGCCTGTGTGACATGCTAAGATGCAATGATCAGGGCTTCTATTGAAGAGCAAAGTCTTGTAATTGATGTTCAAAGCACCAACTGTGTAGCGTTGCTTTGTGTATAACGTGAATTCGCGAACCTCACACCCCGGTATGAACCAGAAACGGGAGAGGACATCAGGGAGGGCTTGCGTTTCTTTCTAGCTAGGAGTTGTGTCAGTGTTTTTACACGGCCTGACATTTTACTTATGTGGATGATGGATAGTGAGGCGCCTCAGTTTTATCGGTCGATCCGGGACCGATGGAGTCATTCGTTGGCTCATTTACGCCCCGCCCCATAGGGCGGGGAAACGTAGTGTTCAGGCAAAATAATCCACATCGGTGGACCGACCCTGACGATCCAAGGCTTGTCTGCGCGCTTGCCTGAGACTCAGGCTAGACAGTCTCGAATTCGGTAAGGACTATCTTTTGCCTTGGTTCATGACGGAAATCCAATTTCCAAATACGTGACTGTGCGGTTTTGATTGTATACCTATATATGGCGACATAGTGGCATGGGACGCTCATGTCATCTATGATTGATAGTTATGATTTGAAATTGTTTTTGAAACATATAAACACTAGTAATAATATCAAATGCTTTTGTTCTATTCGTATCAAGCATATTTTGGCCATTATAAGGTAAAACTCTATCCTCCGGTTTGTGTTGCATTGTGTGATGGGAACTGAGTCTTATAATGGCTTCATTTTTATAAAAAGCATTGCGATGTTTGAAAGTAAGATTTGTTATTAAAGCACTGGCAATCCAATGGAGTAAACCCGTTCCACGAAAGTGGCGTGGTCCTGTGATTAGCCATAGTATAAATGTGTTGAGCGGATTTCTCATACCAGTCCTTGTTGCTGACCCTAAGTAGTTCGGGTACGCATGATAGGGGGTTCTCGCTTCGCGGTTTGGTGGCGAACGGGAGACTCTTACCCCTACATGTCCCAGTTTAGAGGGCTGGTTCAGCAGTAGCCGCGAGACTCGAGAGGGTCGCCGTAAAACAAGGGGCTGGGGGACCAGTGGGAGCCGCGGTGGGTTTTACCTGCTGTACTGGAGGATGAAGGGATGGTTGCAAAGCCTACCGGATTTCGCAGTAACGTCCATAAGAAATTCAATGAACTTTCTCACTTTGCCCCTCATCTAATTGAAAATCCGAAGAGGTAGAATTTGAGATTTATTAACGGGCTTCAAAGGAAATACCAGAATAAAGTAATATGGCATGTGAAGCTTCCTTTTTCAGAAATGATTTATATGGGTTACCAGTACGAAGATCTAGACAAGAAAGGCATGTTACGCTACGAAGAGGAGGTCAGCTCTAGCAATAAAGTTGAGTCTGAAAATGATCATCTTGAGGCCAGTACGATGTCTGAGGTCAGTAAGAAACCCAAAGTCAATCGAAAAAGGGCCAGATCCGAAAAAGAACCAGCAACGACGGCCATATGCAGTGACTGCCATAAACAAAGGCATTTGACCAGGAATTGTAAATCCTCGAAGAAACGAAAGGAGGATGGGTCTATATCCTAGGGCAAGTTTCATGTGACTCAAGAATGCAATCTCTGCCATTAGGCTGGTCATATAAAGCGAGATTGCTGGCAGTTGAAAAAGACTGAAATAGTTCAAGTGAATGAAGTAGCAGAAACTTCAGCACCCTCAGCTAGTCAGGGAAGATCTGATGTTTTAGAAGGAACGCTTACTGTCAAAAACATTCCAGTCAAAGTACTGTTTGACACAGGCGCGTCACGAAGCTTTATTGCAAAGAATGCAGTTAAGAAGTTGGATTTGAAATTGAGGATGATTAAAGAACCAATGACTGTCCAAAATCCGGTCCGGGGTTCCATCGATCTCAGTTGGGTTTGTGCAGTACCTGTCTCTTTTTCCTGCTATAAATTCCCTACTATCTCTATCATCATGAATTTTACTGAATTCGATCTTATTTTGGGATTGGATTGGCTAACCAAATATGAGGCAAAGGTTAGATGCGTCGAGAGAGTTGTTAGGGCTAAGATTAAATCAGGGAATTATATAACCATACCGTATGAAGGTCAGAATTCTAATAGAAAAGACTTCTGGGCTGCGCTCGATGTTTCTCCAGCCCAAATAGAAAATATCCCTGAAGTCACAGAGAATATTCCCGACCTAGTGAAAGATATTCCTGCCATCAAGAACTATGCGGATGTGTTCGAAGAAGTTGTTCGCTTACCTCCGCAAAGAGAAATTGATTTCAAAATTGCTTTAATTCTAAATGCAAGGCCGGTGGTTCACACTATTCGAAGAATGTCCTTGAAAGAGAAAGAAGAACTTGACAATCAAACACAACCGCTAGTATGGAAGGGTCTGATCAGGCCTAGTTTCTCTGATTGGGGAGCAGCAGTGGTGTTTGTCCCAAAATCAGACGGTACTATGTGACTATGTGTGGATTATCACGATTTGAACAAGTAGACAATAAAGAACAAATATCCATTGCCGTGAATCGATGATTTATTGGATCATCTGAATGTAGCACAAGTATTTTCAAGGATGGAACTAGCTACAGGCTTCCATCAACTTCGAATTGCCGAAGAGTGTGTTCCTATGACAGCTTTCAGAGGTCCAAACTTATTCTACGAGTGGTTAGTAATGCCGTTTGTCTTATGTAACGCTCCAGCTTACTTCGTCGATCTGATGAATAGAGTGTTCAGAGGGGTTTTGAATAAATTTGTTCTGGTTTTTATTGACGATATTTTAATCTTCTCTAAATCAAAGGCCGAACATGAAAAGAATTTGGAACAGATTCTGGAAATCCTCAGAAGGAATGTATTAAAAGCCAAACTATCCAAATGTATATTATGGCAAGATGAAGTGAAATTTCTAGGCCACATCGTATCTAAAGAAGGAATTGCTGTGGATCCAAGTAAAATCATGGCTATTTAGAACTGGAAGCAGCCTAGCACTCCTACAGAAGTCCGCAGTTTTCTCGGATTGGCTAGTCATTACCGGAAGTTCGTTAAAAACTTTTCGAAGATATTTGGTCACTTAACGAAGCTTACAAAGAAGCATTCTAAATTCAAATGGACTCAAGAATGTAAGGAAGCTTTTGAAGAGCTAAAATTAAGATTAACTACTACTCCACTGTTAACCATTATCGATGGCAATTAGGATTTAAAAGTCTGGACAGATGCTTCTAGAGAAGGCCTTGGCGCAGTGTTAATGCAAAGTGGTCAAGTGATTGCTTATGTTAGCCGTCAATTGAAGCCACACGAGAAAAACTATGTAACTCATGATCTTGAGTTATTGGCTATCGTATTCTCTTTGAAAATCTGGAGATACTATCTTCTGGGTGAGAAATTCGAGTTGTATACAGACCATCAGTCGTTAAACTATCTGTTCACCCAGAAAGACCTGAATCTGAGGCAGCAACATTGGCTGGAGTTCCTTGCAGCTTATGATTTTGAGATTCTATACACTCTAGGGAAAGCCAATGTCTGGGCCGATGCGTTAAGCCGAAAGAATGAAATGATCGCCATTTTTATCATTACGACTTCTTTGATTGACAAGATATCGGCTCTCCAAAAAGACGACCAATTTATTAAAGGAATGAGTCAGCGAATTCGTGAAGGAAATGCTTCAGATTTCCAGCTCGACAGCGAAGGGATTTCGAGGTTACAAGGACGAATTTGTGTTCCAGAAATTCCTGAACTCGGAAGAGATGTGCTTGATGAATGCCACAAATCTAAGCTCAGTATCCATCCGGGTGCGAGTAAAATGTATAACGATATCAAGCGAAAATTCTGGTGGAAGTCATTAAAAAGAGACATCTCGATATATGTTAGTCGATGCCCTACTTGCCAGCTAGTCAAAAGTGACCAACAGAAACTGGCTGGATTATTGCAACCGCTAGACGTTCCTGGTTGGAAGTGGGAACATATTTCCATGGACTTCATAGATGGTCTGCCCAGAACCAGAAAAGGGAATGACAATATTTGGGTGATCATAGATCGCTTCACGAAGACTGCCCATTTCATACATGTCAGATCAAACAGAACTGCTCAGAGTCTGGCGCAGATATACTTCAGGGAAATTGTTAGACTACATGGAGTGCCGCTCAGTATAGTCAGTGATAGAGACCCGATATTTACTAGTAAATTCTGGGAGGCATTTCAAGTAGAACTGGGAACAAAGCTGAATCTAAGCACCGCTTATCATCCTCAGACAGATGGTCAAACTGAGAGGGTGAACCGTATACTAGAAGATCTATTGCGGGCTTGTGTTCTAGATTTTGGTGGATCATGGGAAGACCATCTGCATTTGGCTGAATTCTCATATAACAACAGCTACCAGGCGAGTCTGACAATGTCACCTTTCGAAGCGTTGTATGGTAGACTGTGCCGATCTCCTGCTTGTTGGGTCGAACCCGGTAATAGACATGTGTTGGGGCCAGATATGATCCGAGAAGCTGTCGACAAAGTCGACTTTATTAAGAAGCGATTACTCGCTGCTCAAAGCCGACAGAAGAGCTATGCTGACAAAAGAAGAAGAGATATATCATTTGCTGTTGGCGACTATGTATATCTGAAAGTATCACCGATGAGAGGAGTTATCCGGTTCGGTAAAATAGGGAAGTTGGCGCCCAAATTCATTGGTCTGTTTCTATTCTGGAACGGATCGGAACTCTCGCTTATAGGGTTAAATTGCCTGATTGGTTGCCTGGAGTGCATGATGTATTTCACATATCTCAACTTCGAAAGCACGTTCATGATCCAGAATTGATCGTGGAAGAAGCAGCTCAACAGGATATTGAAATTACTCCAGAATTAGCTGTGAGAAGAGAGCCGCTAAAGATCATCGGCAAAGAAACAAAAGAGCTGAGGAACAAGAAGGTTCACTTAGTCAAAGTGCTATGGAGTGGAGATCCGCGAGATTGTACTTGGAAAACTGAGGAGAGCATTCAGAAAGCCTATCCTAGATGCCGAGTGGATATCTCTGATTGACTCCGGTGCAAGGTACATTTACCATACTTTGCATTACCAATTAGTTCTCTACTCTGTTATTTTCTTTCCACGGATGTGCACTTTTAATTCAATGGTCTGAATGATTTTATAAGAATATAGAAATTGATTAGTATATTTTTGAAGAGTTAAAAAAAATCACTTGTTGTTTGCATTGTGTGATAGTAAATTGGATTAATTAAATTATTGAAACAATAGTTAATTTAATCAATAATAGAATAATGGTAAAATTTATTCATTTAAATCACACATTGAACTGATTAGAAAATAGATAGAAATATATACTTGTGCATTATATATGTTTGAACAGGTAATTGGATAGCTGTTGGGTAAAGAATTTATTTGCATGCCCGACAAATAGGTAAACCTTAATGAGTTGGATGCGAAATATTATTATATCAACTCCTGTGAATGCCATTGGATGCGGAGTGTTGGTTATTCTGTGTGAACTAATAAACATCGCCATAGGATAGTAACAATTAATTTTGAACTACACTGCATGGCATACTTCTTGAAGATAGGCATACTTCAGCATATACCACATATGCATTTGGAGCTTGTATGACGAGGTGGAAGATTTACCATACGAGCGAGAGGCTTGTATGGCGATGACTATATTTTACAGGTTGAACTGATGACTGATATGACCATATAAATTGTAACGATAAAATTGCCAGATTAATAAAAACCCCACACCGGTCTGGAGTTGACAATAATCATGTCTCTCTAGTTATTAGATACGGCACATGGACTATTTATTTCCCACATGGGACGAGGTGACGAGGATTTATCCTCTAGAGCAATTAAAATACACACTCCCTCAGGCTTTGGCAGGGTGACGAGAATTTATTCTCTGGAGTTATTATCTATACACGCTTCCCTGTAAACACCAAAATATATCACTATAAATATGTGTATGCTTATTAGGATTTATTGGGTACCTAATACGGCCCAATAAATTTCCAAACCTCTCCCCGTACAAAGGAGGTTTTGGCGATTTTTTCGAAAATTCCGGGTGTTAGCCAAATTTTTGAAGAATTTGGAAATTCTCAGAAGCTGAAAAGTTGGAGAATGGAAGCCAGATTAAACGTAGAGTTGATTAATCAAACCACTTTCGACTTTGTTCCTTTTCGGGGACGAAAAGTTTTAAGTGGGGGAGATTGTAACGATCCAGAAAATCTGAACCAATTTAAAAATTTTAAATTGGCTGTTTTAGTTGATTTTAAATATTTAAAATAAATATTTTAAATAATAGCAATGGAAAGTGAGTTTGAATCGACGTTTGAAAACGAATATAATTAATTCTAATTATAAACAAGGCTTGAAATGGCGCGGCAGTTTCAAAATTTGAATTCAAACTTTGACTGACTGTACCGGGTGAAAAACAAAACAGATTTGAGTGAAACTAAAAATATTTAAATTTGTTAGTGAATACCTTTCTAACGAATCTGAAAAATCGAAGTTTCATGGCGGAAAGCAAAAGTTATGGCAAAATGAATTTTCAGAAAGGTCGCTACGAAATTTAGATAGCCCGTGAAATTAGCCATTTTGCAAACGACCTTGGAATTCGACGAAACCACTTTTGTTGGATCCTGGATGTGAAGTTATTGCTAGGATTCAAATTTCATAATTTTTGAAGCTACTATGTGAGCGTGGCAAAGGAAAATGTGTTTTGGTCAATTACAGTTAAATTGGATCGACCAGAAACGGGCCTTTTTGCAAACGGTCTCAGAATTCTACGAAACTAGTTTTGTTAGGACCGTATCGACAAAACATAGCTAGATTTATTTTTCTGGAATTTTTCGAATCATTTTGTGGCCCTGGCAAATTGAAATGTACGTTCAAATCAAATATTGAATGTTTTATACTTTAATTTGAAGGAAAACTGACTGAAACAGTCGAATGGGCCTACGAAACATATCCCATTGTGTTCGGAATGGGGGTAAAACGCTAGGGACGATAGTCGTTGGGTTTGGATTGGAGGTCGTGTCAGAAAACCCCTTTTAAAACCTCCCGACCAATCAAATTTTTTATAAAAAAAGAAAATCTCTTTCTCTTTCCCCGACGTTAACGGCGGAGCCCCTCAAAACCTTCCCAGCCATTTTCCGATCAATCCACGTACCATTAGACCTCGACCCAGTTGAGGATTTTGTAGCCCTCGTCGAGCTCTTCAAATCCATACTTGGAGCATCCCCTATCGTTGTGTCGTCGACGAGATATTCCCCTCGAAAGTCGCGCCCTTCTAAGTGCCGCCGGAGCTCCAATCTGCCACCGAGTTCGACCGCTCCACCTCCTGTTTAGGCGCCTCTCGACCCTCTTCCAGGTGGCACAGGCTGATCGGGTCCAAACTACACGGATTGATCGAAAAGTGAAAACCTAGTTTCAAATCAAAAAACTGAGGTATCGGCTATGTTTATTTTCAACAGTTTTAACACCTTTAAACCATTGCAATACTTTGAAAAAACATATCTTTTTCGTGTATTGATGAAATTCGATGAAACAGGAAACATCGTGACCGTGTGGACATCTTCTACATTCTAGAAGAGACCGCATATTTTTCTGAGCCTCCTGCTATTTTTGGTGGAGTGGAACCCAATGTGAGATTTCTAATTTATAAACGATATGGAAAACGATGATGTTTAAATTATATAGTCGATGTATGAGTTATATAAGCGTTGTACACCTCTTGTATAAGCGTTGTTTAAGTTGCAGCTCGTATTTTGAAACCGTGATTTCAAACGATTAGTGCGGGAGATCTGACCTTCGGATTTTCCCAAAACCGCAACCGTTGGGTTCGCTTTGGAAATATCTTTCCAACGGCACCAACTTTGTAAAAATCCAACGGTTGGATTGTCTGGAATGTTTAATTCAAATCTAAAGAAAACAGCGCCAGAATTGATTATATTTGTATATATATCTATATAATTATATTAAATCGAATAACGACGCTGCAGTTCGGATATTGAAATCGAAACTTCAAACGATTATACCGGGAGATCCGACCGTCGGATTTTCCCGAGACTGGAACCCTTGGATTCATTTTGAAAAGATATTTCTAATGATGCAGATTTTGTGAAGATCCAACGGTTAGATTTTCAGATATATGTAAATCAAATCTGAAGAAAAACAGCGCTACAGCCGCGTTATGGCCCGAAGTGTCGTTTGAATAAATTGGCTATTTTAAAATAAATAAAAATAGCGATAAATCATTATAAAATATTATAAACGATATGGATGTGTGATTTAGAAATTATCTGAAGGTTTGCTAAGTCGAATGGTTTCCTGGATTTTGATCTGATGTTGATTTCGGCCTTCGGGGTTAATATTTGGGAAATCGTTCTCTTACCGATTGACGGTTAGTGACTAATGAATTGAAATGATGCGTATGTACTGTTTATGTAGCACGTGTTTATTATATATGCGAGTTGCTCAGAAGGACCGAATTTATCCCATTCTGAATAACTGAATCGACGATAAGAAATCGAAGATGATGACGGTGGTCGAAGACCGGAGATCTTCACCTTGTTTGGATGGTAACCGAGGTCCTGATTGGGAGGCATCCTAAAATATGGATAATGAGTGGTGATCGTCCAGACATACGTGGTAATTGATGGGTTTGCGCAGTATATAGTGCCTCTGGTTTCGTTCAGACCCAGAACGGACTTGCAAATGGACAGTGTGTCTGACATTGGAATTTATTCTGTGTGATTGATAGCCATCAGTTGCATGGTGTGAATTGCCTATGTGACATGCTAAGATGCAATGATCAGGGCTTCTGTTGAAAAGAAAAGTCTTGTAACTGATGATCAAAGCACCGCCTGTGTGGCGTAGCTTTGTGTATAACGTGAATTCGCGAACCTCACACCCCGGTATGAACCAGAAACGGGAGAGGACATCAAGGAGGGCTTGCGTTTCTTTCTAGCTAGGAGTTGTGTCAGTGTTTTTACATGGCCTGACATTTTACTTATGTGGATGATGGATAGTGAGGCGCCTCGGTTTTATCGGTCGATCCAGGACCGATGGAGTCATTCGTTGGCTCATTTACGCCCCATAGGGCGGGGAAACGTAGTGTTCAGGCATAATAATCCACATTGGTGGACCGTCCCTGACGATCCAAGGCTTGTCTACGCGCTTGCTTGAGACTCGGGCTAGACATTCTCGAATTCGGTAAGGACTATCTTTTGCCCTGGTTCATGATGGAAATCCAATTTCCAAATACGTGACTGTGCGGTTTTGATTGTATACCTATATATGGCGACATAGTGGCATGGGACGCTCATGTCGTCTATGATTGATAGTTATGATTTGAAATTGTTTTTGAAACATATATACACTAGTAGTAATATCAAATGCTTTTTTCTTATTCGTATCAAGCATATTTTGGCCATTATAAGGTAAAACTCTATCCTCCGGTTTGCATTGCATTGTGTGATGGGAACTGAGTCTTATAATGGCTTCATTTTTATAAAAAGCATTGCGATGTTTAAAAGAAAGATTTGTTTTTAAAGCACTGGCAATTCAATGGAGTAAACCCGTTCCACGAAAGTGTCGTGGTCCTGTGATTAGCCATATTATAAATGTGTTGAGCGGATTTCTCATACCAGTCCCATGACTGACTCGTATTTTGTTTCACTTTCAAACTCGGGTGCCCCTTTTTCTACACGGGCAGCCTTGTATTCAGGTTTACATGGCTCTTTCTGGATAGCTGGAGCTGAAGATGGATTCTATCATTTATCTATTTTATGTTGTTCAGCTCCTATTGTACATATTTTGTTTGTTTTCTGCTGTAGACATTTATGTATAGCTGAACTGTATTTGTACTAAGTATGATCCTGTATACTGTGTAACTCTGATGATTACGTTTATCCAGTATATTCTGTTATGCATTATCTGGTGTATTTATTTATTTCTATTCTGCTATTATCTGTTTCTGTGTTATATTCCAAAGATTACCCTTGCCGCCATCAGTACGGGGTTTGGGGTCGTCACACGACGCAAGTCCAACGGGGTCATGTGCGTGCGTGGGTCTGGGCTGTTAGGTAAGACCTTGTTGCATCGTGTAGATATAAACCATGCAACTTTGGTGGTATCGGGTTGCCACTTTGGAGAGTGATACACCCCACTGTGGGACCAGCATGGGTATCTACGAGTTAGGGAGCCGATCAAATGAGGGTAGTGGGTATGTAAAAACCCGTAACTTCCCCATAAAGGAAAGCGTCGGATAGTTCGAGAACAAGCCACAACAGAACGCATATAAAAGAACATTTCATTGTATATTACAACAATGCATCAGATTACAAGAATATACAGAGTATAACCAAATAAATATTACACAGAAATTATCAGAGATTTAAATTACATTTAAATACATCGCAGCGGAAAAAAATACAATACACAACTAGAATGAGATATACGAATACAAAGCTTTCTGGATATCGTTCCAGCTGTAAACCAGGATCCTGTGAATATAAATCTGCAAAACCCAAAGACTACTAGCTGCACGTGTGAAAAATAGGGGCACCTAGAGTTTAGGTTAAAACAATAAACTCCAGGTCAGTCATGGGACTGGTGTGAGAACTAAAACAGTTATAAATCTTTATTTTAAAGTTAGGTAAATCAAGGGACCACGCCGTATAACACGGAACGGGTTTCCTCCCAAGAATACCAGTGCATAAAACAAACAGCGCAATGCTAAATAAAGAAAAATGAAGCTGTTATAAGACCCAGGTCCTATCACACAATGCAACGCAAGCCGGGGGATAGGGTTTTCCCTTATAACAGCCAAAGAATGCTTGATACGTTTAAAACAAATTATTTGATACTATAATAAGTGCATAGTGTATAAGACAACTTCAAATCATAAGTATCAATCATAGGCGGCATGGGTACCATATATCATGTCGCCATATATAGGTTTACAAATAAAACCGCAAATGTCACGTATTTGGAAATTGGATTTCCGTCTATGAACCGAGGCCAGGGATCATCCTCTACCGATTCGAGACGCTCTAGCCCGTGTCTCAGGCAAGCCTTGGAGCGACAGGGCCGGTCCACCGATGTGGATTATTATGCCTGAACAATACGTCTCCCCGCCCTTTGGGGCGTCAATGAGCCAACGAATGACTCCATCGGACCCGGATCGTCCGATCAAACCGAGGCGCCTCGCAACAGCAACAACCACATAAGTCAAACTCATCAGGGCGTGTAAAACCACTGACGCCACTTCTAACTAGAAAGAAACGCATGCCCTCCCTGAGGTCCGTCTCCCGTTTTTGGTTCATACCGGGTGTGAAACTCGCGAAGCAAACGTTACACAAAGCTACGCCACAAAGGCCTTGCTTCGATCATCACCACAAGACTTTGCTTTTCAACAGAAGCCTCGATCAATTGCCACTTAGGCATGCCACACAGGCAATTCACTCCATGCGTTTGATATCCATCAATATATGACCCCTGAGCTCGTACGTCTCAGAGAAGGGCGTTAAGCAAGAGAATAAATTCTCCGCCGCCAAACAGATATATATTTAATAGAAATCAATCACACGGACTAAAATCCAATGTCAGACACACAGTCCATTTACAAGTCCGTTCTGGGGCTGAACGAAACCGGAGGCACCTAGTACCCCGCATATCCATCGATCTCCAAGCACGTCTGAACGATCACCAACTGTTTCCATCTTCTTGGGTGTACAACCCAATCAAGATCATCAGTAATCACCCAAACGACGTGAATACTTCCGGTCTTCGACCACCGTCTTCATCTTCGACTTATCGTCGTATCAGTTATTCAGAATGGGATAAACCCGGTCTTTCTGAATAACTCGCGTATATTTTAAATAAGTGTTACACAAACACAACAGACGCCTCATTCCAATTCATCAGTCACTAACCGTAAATTAATCAAGGGAATAATTTCCCAAATATTAACCCCGAAGGCCGAAACCAACATCAGATCAATATCCAGAAAACCATTCTGCTTGGCTAACCGACAGTTAGTTTCTAAATTTCACATTCATAGGGAAAGGTTCCCATTAATATTATCCAAGATAAATTCTTTATATTTATTCTTTAATCTATCCTTTTGAATTTCGATTCAACTAGTCGGGATTAACGAAACTTACCGAAGTAATCATTTGTTTTAATTTCCCAATCCCAACCTATTTATCCCATGAAGTAAAACTGGCAATACTTCATATCTAACACCACAGTGTTTTCGGTAAATTCAATTACCATTTCACGTTCAAATCTAATTAAAGATTTAACTATCGCCTGGAGCAAAACTGGTGATACTCCATTCTCGATCATTTCAATCTAATTAAAGATTCATTAAAATTCCACTTAGTTTTAATCATTAACTGGGTTAAAGAATCAGTGTCATTTAAAACACGGTTCACGATAAACCCAAATCACATTCCATTAATTATCGGGTTAAAGAACGAGTGTTATTTAAAACACTGTCCACGATAAACCCAAAAATCAATATCAATTCAATTCCAATTAAATATTATTTAATTGGTACACTTCATTAAATCTAAATAAAAAGATTTAATCTTTTCTCAACTGGGTTCAAGAACAGTGTTAGTGAAGACACCATTCACGACGAACCCAAATCACATTTGATATTCAATATAAGGCTCTGAATAGAAAATATATCGGCTTATATTCAATATCAAATTCTACGATTAACAAATGTCGTATTGGAAATAACGATATAAATATATATCTTTCAAATTTCCATAACAACACCTGTATAATCACGAATTCCAACATCGAAATATTCCGAAGACAATTTCGATTCAAATCCACTCCAATGCAATCATTGGATATTCTGGTTATTTTTAAAACCCTTTTTAAATTCAATTTATATATTTAAAAATAAATAGAATTATAATTCTAGTTCAAAACCAGTTCATTTCGATAAAAATCTATTTTTATCTTTTCAAATATGGAGTTTTTCATCTCAGTTCTTTCTAAATCATTTCTTATGATTTTACACAAATTATTACTATTTTTAATAATTTTTATCAAGGCCCGTACAGTTGATTTCCACCAATGGCCATCGAACTGCACTTACAGCGACCTTTTTCAAATTTGATTTGGACATAATTCCAAATCCAACTGTTAGATTTCAAATTTCTAATATTCGTTAGAAAGCTCTTTTCGATACGAACCCAACGGTTCCGGTTTTAGGAGAATCCGACGGTTGGATCTCCCGTAATGTCCGTTTGAAATAAATGGTCGAAATTCACGAACTGTCGCGGCGCGGCGCGTTCTATTCAGGCCATTATATTATATATATAATATATATAATATATATTTCGTCGATTTCTATTTAAAACGAATTATATAAATAGTTTTAAATTCGTTTCAAAAGCAATTACAACTTCCATTTCAATTCAAATCAAAATTGTATTCTTCCTTTTAAATTCGTTTTAAAATTCCTTTCTATTCAATTCAAATTTCAATATAATTTGAATTCATTTCAATTCGCTTTCAATTCAATTCGAAATCGTTTTCAATTCAATTCATTTCAAAATCGTTTTATATTCATTTCATTTCGAAATCGTTTTCAATTCATTTCATTTCGAAATCGTTTTCAATTCATTTCATTTCGAAATCGTTTAATATCGATATAAATACCGTTCACGTCAAAATGGCGTCAATCTAACCAACCCGACTTCATAAATTTCTATTTTCAAATATTCTATTTCAAATATTTCTTTTTTCAAAATAGTTGTTATTATCAAAATATTTCGTTCAACACATGACCAATCTCAATGGATGAGTACTGTCAACACATGAACCTTTATTTTATATTGATAAAGATATAAATTTTATTACTAAAATATTTCGTTCAACACATGACCAATCTCAATGGATGAGTACTGTCAACACATGAACCTTTATTTTATATTGATAAAGATATAAATTTTATTACTAAAATATTTCGTTCAACACATGACCAATCTCAATGGATGAGTACTGTCAACACATGAACCTTTATTTTATATTATTCTTTATTTTTCAAATTGGAATGAGGCCCAATCAATTACCATATAACCTTAATTATATGGATTTTCATACATCACACGTATATAATAGCATTGAAAAATAATCAACCATCAACCAAAGTGCACTACACTGTATAAGCATCAAATATAGATATCTAACGCTTATAACAGCCTGTCAATCAAACGATCGACATATTTAATCAATCAGGATGAGTGAACTTCAAATTTCATCCCAACACCCGTGTGGGGTTTCAAACAATCAAACACATATTTTATTTGTGCAGTTGGCCGATGTGTAAAATTTATCGTCCCAATCAATGTCCTTCAAATAGGTGTACATAAACAAACCGTCCGGTTTGTAAATGAATATTTATTTATTCACGTTCACGTTAAAAATTATATTTTTAACGATAAAACATTTTATTTTAACATGTGAATTTCTATTCAGTTCATTTATTCAATAAAATGATATTTTTATTTTTCTAACATATTTTAGAAAAATTCGGCGGCATAACGGCACGATACTAGAAACGGGACGAGGCCTAGCCTTATCCCCGATCTAGTGAAGGCCCACGCCATTCACACATCAATCAAATCAATTTCATTTCACCAAACAATTCAATTCAAACCAAAGCATCTAACTAATTTATGCAATCAAACAAACAAGTCCATGGTCTGTGGACGATTGTGTCGGGTGCTACTAAGCACAGTCTGCATCCTAGTATATATATATAACTAGAAAATGAAATTGAAAGGTGAGAAATTCTCACCGATAGCTATCCAATCATCTTGACTCTTCTTTGATAGAAATCTTCATCGTCATCGCATCTTCGTTGCTGTAGCCACTACATATGTAAAAATCGAATTTTTACTTCGATGTTCAACATATAAAAATCACCTTTTTATTTCGAAGTTCAATATATAAAAATCACATTTTTATTTCGAAGTTCAATATATAAAAATCACATTTTTATTTCGAAGCTCAATATATAAAAATCACATTTTTATTTCGAAGCTCAATATATAAAAATCACATTTTTAACAATGCTGTTTATTTTCAAAAATCGTATTTTTATATCAAAGATATTTATTTTCACTAGTTCTATTTTAAAAACAACACTAATTTTATTTTAAAACAAAGATTTTTATTCTCAAACAGTGATATTTATATTTTTAAAACATTGTAAATTTTCTATTTCAAGAACAATGCTACTTATATATAAAACAACATTTCTATTTTGATTTTCTTAAAACAAATCTATTTATTTAAAAATAACATTTCTATTTTGATTTTCTTTTATTTTTCAATACAATGCTATTTTATTTAAAAATCATGCTATTTTCATTAATAACCCATGTCATTTTAAATTCCAAAAACATATTTTAATTTACTATGTTTTTTTCCTCTAAAAAACAAAAACTGAATTTAAATTAATTATAAAAATAAAAATATTTAAAACCTTACCTACCTTTACTGTTAATTACATCCCCGCATTAAAACTGTCAATCCCATTCACGGTCGGAAGAAGCCAGCGCCGCCGTCACCTGACGAAGCCGAACCTGATCCCCGCCTGCCATTCGAAAGCCCAACCTTCTCTCTACCATCGCCGATGATCTCGGCCAGCTCGCAGTCGTCGTTCGCCAGTAGATCGATGGTGAACGCCTCGATTTTCCACGTCGAATTCTCCCAGTTCACTGCGCTAGAGAGGATCAAACTTATATGAATCGAAAGCCCTCTCTTAGCTGTCTAATTTTTGTTTTAGATCGATGATTTAATTTGATTTATTTAGTGTGTGATTTGAGGAGAAAGAATTGAAGAAACCCGTCCTCCATTCGCTGGTGTCGGCTGTAATAGGGGCGTTGACCACGAAAGAAAGAATGGTAGGGTTTGACTGTGTTTTGACATTATATATATTTTATTTTATTTTTAATTTAATCCCAAAAATCTTTGTTTAATAATCCGATCTCCAAATCAAACCCAATGATTGTCGCCTCTAGCTAATAACCCCCATTCCGAACACAATGGGATATGCCACTCAAGCCAATTCAGCTGTTTCGATCAGTTTCCGTTGAATTTACATTTAAATCGCTATATTGAATTTTAAACGTACATTTCAAATTACCGGGGTCACATAACAACTCTATAAATTCTCGAAAAATATTTTCTAGCTTCGTATTGACGATACGGTCCTAACAAAACTAGTTTCGTCAAATTCTGAGACCGTTAGAAAAATGGCCAATTTCCAGTCGATTAAAATCAACTGAAACTGGTCAAATGCGTTTTCCTTTGCCACGCTCACATATTGATTCGAAAAATTATGAAATTTGGAATCTAGCAATAATTTGACATCACGGACCCAACAAAAGTGGTTTCGTCGAAATCCGAGGTCATTTGCAAAATGTCCATTTTTAAGGGCCTGAATTCCATAGCGACTATTCAGATTTTCAACTGGACATATCTTTTGATTCCCGTTATGAAATTTTGATTTTTCAGATTCGTTGGAAAGATATTATCAATTAGATCCTAATGTTTTTGGTTTCACTAAAATCCGGATTGTTTTGCACCCGGTACATTCAATTGAAGTTTGAAATCGAATTATCGAACTACCGCGCCATTTTCAATTCCTTTTATAATATAAATAATTATTTATATTCTAACGACGATCTATATAAATATATTCGTTTGAGTTCCATTCAAAAATAAATTTCTCATCGTTATTATTTAAAATAATTCATTTTAAATAATCAAAATTCGCTAAAATTGCCAAAATAAAAATTTTAAACTGGCCCAGATTTTCGGGTTGTTACAATCTCCCCCACTTAAAACTTTTCGTCCCCGAAAAGGAACAAAGTCGAAAGTGGTTTGATAAATCAACACTACGCTCGATTTGGCTTCCATTCTCCAACTCTTTAGTTTCTGAGAATTTTCAAAATTTCAAAAATTTGGCTAACACCCTAAATTTTCGAAAAATTTCGCCATAACCTCCCCTGCACCGGGAGCATCGGGGAATTTCAAATAGCTTCCCCGGTCCTTCAGATCTCAAAAAGAAAAAGAAAAAGCCAAGCGGCTAGCCAATAGGCTCATAAAATCATCATCACCCAAACAAAACAGTAAATTGTGTAGTAAACATGTACCTATTTGTCGGGCAAACAAATTTTATTCTCTGCTCTAGCCTCCTTGCTATGACCTGTTCAATGTAAGTACAAGTATATGCAAGCAAATGCGACCAATTTTCAATATAATTCCATATGTGATTCAATTAGGCTAAATGGTTCAAAATTAGCAAACAAATAAACAAACAACCCAAACATCAATCAATTAGTGAATTAGAGTTTCAAATTCATAATTTTGACACATATACAAAAATCATGTTTTTGATGCCAAATCACAACAATAGGCCCTATCTAATTTTGGTTCTCACACCAGTCAATAGGAAATATATAGATATTACACGTTCGTCACTCGAATATAAATTCTAATGATGGAGCTCCATCATCAAAATCATCTCCGGGCGATTAGAGTGTAATTCTATATCTATCCAGTATATTAAAACTTCACATACACGTTTGCAAGCTGTATATGCAAAATCTTTATATACTGGACTGTCCAAATCAATATAGAATAAATAATCAAATACGTTTTAAAATGGTTTAAATTTCAAAACAAAATTGTTTTCATTTGAAAATATACTCTTCACACTCGTTCTAGGATACTACTGATCCCATCTCTAACGAGTCATTCCCGTTGGATATTACTAATCCAATATCTGATGAATTCTTTCGTATGGTTCTAATGTGCCTTGTTCTCAGAGCTTTGTAAACCAAAGCTCTGATACCAACTGTAAAAACCCGTAACTTCCCCATAAAGGAAAGCGTCGGATAGTTCGAGAACAAGCCACAACAGAACGCATATAAAAGAACATTTCATTGTATATTACAAAAATGCATCAGATTACAAGAATATACAGAGTATAACCAAATAAATATTACACAGAAATTATCAGAGATTTAAATTACATTTAAATACATCGCAGCGGAAAATAATACAATACACAACTAGAATGAGATATACGGATACAAAGCTTTCCGGATATCGTTCCAGCTGTAAACCAGGATCCTGTGAATATAAATCTGCAAAACCCAAAGACTACTAGCTGCCCGTGTGAAAAATAGGGGCACCCAGAGTTTAGGTTAAAACAATAAACTCCAGGTCAGTCATGGGACTGGTGTGAGAACTAAAACAGTTATAAATCTTTATTTTAAAGTTAGGTAAATCAAGGGACCACGCCGTATAACATGGAACGGGTTTCCTCCCAAGAATACCAGTGCATAAAACAAACAGCGCAATGCTAAATAAAGAAAAATGAAGTTGTTATAAGACCCAGGTCCTATCACATAATGCAACGCAAGACGGGGGATAGGGTTTTCCCTTATAACAACCAAAGAATGCTTGATACGTTAAAACAAATTATTTGATACTATAATAAGTGCATAGTGTGTAAGACAACTTCAAATCATAAGTATCAATCATAGGCGGCATGGGTACCATATATCATGTCGCCATATATAGGTTTACAAATAAAACCGCAAATGTCACGTATTTGGAAATTGGATTTCCGTCTATGAACCGAGGCCAGGGATCGTCCTCTACCGATTCGAGATGCTCTAGCCCGTGTCTCAGGCAAGCGCGCAGGCAAGCCTTGGAGCGACAGGGCCGGTCCACCGATGTGGATTATTATGCCTGAACAATACGTCTCCCCGCCCTTTGGGGTGTCAATGAGCCAACGAATGACTCCATCGGACCCGGATCGTCCGATCAAACCGAGGCGCCTCGCAACAGCAACAACCACATAAGTCAAACTCGTCAGGGCGTGTAAAACCACTGACGCCACTTCTAACTAGAAAGAAACGCATGCCCTCCCTGAGGTCCGTCTCCCGTTTTTGGTTCATACCGGGTGTGAAACTCGCGAAGCAAACGTTACACAAAGCTACGCCACAAAGGCCTTGCTTTGATCATCACCACAAGACTTTGCTTTTCAACAGAAGCCTCGATCAATTGCCACTTAGGCATGCCACACAGGCAATTCACTCCATGCGTTTGATATCCATCAATATATAACCCCTGAGCTCGTACGTCTCAGAGAAGGGCGTTAAGCAAGAGAATAAATTCTCCGCCGCCAAACAGATATATATTTAATAGAAATCAATCACACGGACTAAAATCCAATGTCAGACACACAGTCCATTTACAAGTCCGTTCTGGGGCTGAACGAAACCGGAGGCACCTAGTACCTCGCATATCCATCGATCTCCAAGCACGTCTGAACGATCACCAACTGTTTCCATCTTCTTGGGTGTACAGCCCAATCAAGATCATCAGTAATCACCCAAACGACGTGAAGACTTCCGGTCTTCGACCACCGTCTTCATCTTCGACTTATCGTCGTATCAGTTATTCAGAATGGGATAAACCCGGTCTTTCCGAATAACTCGCGTATATTTTAAATAAGTGTTACACAAACACAACATATGCCTCATTCCAATTCATCAGTCACTAACCGTAAATTAATCAAGGGAATAATTTCCCAAATATTAACCCCGAAGGCCGAAACCAACATCAGATCAATATCCAGAAAACCATTCTGCTTGGCTAACCGACAGTTAGTTTCTAAATTTCACATTCATAGGGAAAGGTTCCCATTAATTTTATCCAAGATAAATTCTTTATATTTATTCTTTAATCTATCCTTTTGAATTTCGATTCAACTAGTCGGGATTAACGAAACTTACCGAAGTAATCATTTGTTTTAATTTCCCAATCCCAACCTATTTATCCCATGAAGTAAAACTGGTAATACTTCATATCTAACACCACAGTGTTATCGGTAAATTCAATTACCATTTCATGTTCAAATCTAATTAAAGATTTAACTATCGCCTGGAGCAAAACTGGTGATACTCCATTCTCGATCATTTCAATCTAATTAAAGATTTAACTATCGCCTGGAGCAAAACTGGTGATACTCCATTCTCGATCATTTCAATCTAATTAAAGATTCATTAAAACTCCACTTAGTTTTAATCGTTAACTGGGTTAAAGTATCAGTGTCATTTAAAACACGGTTCACGATAAACCCAAATCACAATCCATTAATTATCGGGTTAAAGAACGAGTGTTATTTAAAACACTGTCCACGATAAACCCAAAAATCAATATCAATTCAATTCCAATTAAATATTATTTAATTGGTACACTTCATTAAATCTAAATAAAAAGATTTAATCTTTTCTCAACTGGGTTCAAGAACAGTGTTAGTGAAGACACCATTCACGACAAACCCAAATCACATTTGATATTCAATATAAGGCTCTGAATAGAAAATATATCGGCTTATATTCAATATCAAATTCTACGATTAACAAATGTCGTATTGGAAATAACGATATAAATATATATCTTTCAAATTTCCATAACAACACCTGTATAATCACGAATTCCAACATCGAAATATTCCGAAGACAATTTCGATTCAAATCCACTCCAATGCAATCATTGGATATTCTGGTTATTTTTAAAACCCTTTTTAAATTCAATTTATATATTTAAAAATAAATAGAATTATAATTCTAGTTCAAAACCAGTTCATTTCGATAAAAATCTATTTTTATCTTTTCAAATATGGAGTATTTCATCTCAGTTCTTTCTAAATCATTTCTTATGATTTTACACAAATTATTACTATTTTTAATAATTTTTATCAAGGCCCGTACAGTCGATTTCCACCAATGGCCATCGAACTGCACTTACAGCGACCTTTTTCAAATTTGATTTGGACATAATTCCAAATCCAACCGTTAGATTTCAAATTTCTAATATTCGTTAGAAAGCTCTTTTCGATACGAACCCAACGGTTTTGGTTTTAGGAGAATCCGACGGTCGGATCTCCCGTAATGTCCGTTTCAAATAAATGGTTGAAATTCACGAACTGCCGCGGCGCGGCGCGTTCTATTCAGGCCATTATATTATATATATAATATATATTTCGTCGATTTCTATTTAAAACGAATTATATAAATAGTTTTAAATTCGTTTCAAAAGCAATTACAACTTCCATTTCAATTCAAATCAAAATTGAATTCTTCCTTTTAAATTCGTTTTAAAATTCCTTTCTATTCAATTCAAATTTCAATTCAATTTGAATTCATTTCAATTCGCTTTCAATTCAATTCGAAATCGTTTTCAATTCAATTAATTTCAAAATCGTTTTATATTCATTTCATTTCGAAATCGTTTTCAATTCATTTCATTTCGAAATCGTTTTCAATTCATTTCATTTCGAAATCGTTTTCAATTCATTTCATTTCGAAATCGTTTAATATCGATATAAATACCGTTCACGTCAAAATGGCGTCAATCTAACCAACCCGGCTTCATCAATTTCTATTTTCAAATATTCTATTTCAAATATTTCTTTTTTCAAAATAGTTGTTATTATCAAAATATTTCGTTCAACACATGAACAATCTCAATGGATGAGTACTGTCAACACATGAACCTTTATTTTATATTGATAAAGATATAAATTTTATTACTAAAATATTTCGTTCAACACATGACCAATCTCAATGGATGAGTACTGTCAACACATGAACCTTTATTTTATATTGATAAAGATATAAATTTTATTACTAAAATATTTCGTTCAACACATGACCAATCTCAATGGATGAGTACTGTCAACACATGAACCTTTATTTTATATTGATAAAGATATAAATTTTATTACTAAAATATTTCGTTCAACACATGACCAATCTCAATGGATGAGTACTGTCAACACATGAACCTTTATTTTATATTGTTCTTTATTTTTCAAATTGGAATGAGGCCCAATCAATTACCATATAACCTTAATTATATGGATTTTCATACATCACACGTATATAATAACATTGAAAAATAATCAACCATCAACCAAAGTGCACTACACTGTATAAGCATCAAATATAGATATCTAACGCTTATAACAGCCTGTCAATCAATCGATCGACATATTTAATCAATCAGGATGAGTGAACTTCAAATTTCATCCCAACACCCGTGTGGGGTTTCAAACAATCAAACACATATTTTATTTGTGCAGTTGGGCGATGTGTAAAATTTATCGTCCCAATCAATGTCCTTCAAATAGGTGTACATAAACAAACCGTCCGGTTTGTAAATGAATATTTATTTATTCACATTCACGTTAAAAATTATATTTTTAACGATAAAACATTTTATTTTAACATGTGAATTTCTATTCAGTTCATTTATTCAATAAAATGATATTTTTATTTTTCTAACATATTTTAGAAAAATTCGGCGGCATAACGGCACGATTCTAGAAATGGGACGAGGCCTAGCCTTATCCCCGATCTAGTGAAGGCCCACGCCATTCACACATCAATCAAATCAATTTCATTTCACCAAACAATTCAATTCAAACCAAAGCATCTAACTAATTTATGCAATCAAACAAACAAGTCCATGGTCTGTGGACGATTGTGTCGGGTGCTACTAAGCACCGTCTGCATCCTAGTATATATATATAACTAGAAAATGAAATTGAAAGGTGAGAAATTCTCACCGATAGCTATCCAATCATCTTGACTCTTCTTTGATAGAAATCTTCATCGTCATCGCATCTTCGTTGCTGTAGCCACTACATATGTAAAAATCGAATTTTTACTTCATTATTCAATATATAAAAATCGAATTTTTCCTTCGATGTTCAATATATAAAAATCACCTTTTTATTTCGAAGTTCAATATATAAAAATCACATTTTTATTTCGAAGTTCAATATATAAAAATCACATTTTTATTTCGAAGTTCAATATATAAAAATCACATTTTTATTTCGAAGCTCAATATATAAAAATCACATTTTTAACAATGCTGTTTATTTTCAAAAATCGTATTTTTATATCAAAGATATTTATTTTCACTGGTTCTATTTTAAAAACAAAACTAATTTTATTTTAAAACAAAGATTTTTATTCTCAAACAGTGATATTTATATTTTTAAAACATTGTAAATTTTCTATTTCAAGAACAATGCTATTTATATATAAAACAACATTTCTATTTTGATTTTCTTAAAACAAATCTATTTATTTAAAAATAACATTTCTATTTTGATTTTCTTTTATTTTTCAATACAATGCTATTTTATTTAAAAATCATGCTATTTTCATTAATAACCCATGTCATTTTAAATTCCAAAAACATATTTTAATTTACTATGTTTTTTTTCCTCTAAAAAACAAAAACTGAATTTAAATTAATTATAAAAATAAAAATATTTAAAACCTTACCTGCCTTTACTGTTAATTACATCCCCGCGTTAAAACTGTCAATCCCATTCACGGTCGGAAGAAGCCAGCGCCGCCGTCACCTGACGAAGCCGAACCTGATCCCCGCCTGCCATTCGAAAGCCCAACCTTCTCTCTACCATCGCCGATGATCTCGGCCAGCTCGCAGTCGTCGTTCGCCAGTAGATCGATGGTGAACGCCTTGATTTTCCACGTCGAATCCTCCCAGTTCACTGCGCTAGAGAGGATCAAACTTATATGAATCGAAAGCCCTCTCTTAGCTGTCTAATTTTTGTTTTAGATCGATGATTTAATTTGATTTATTTAGTGTGTGATTTGAGGAGAAAGAATTGAAGAAACCCGTCCACCATTCGCTGGTGTCGGCTGTAATAGGGGCGTTGACCACGAAAGAAAGAATGGTAGGGTTTGACTGTGTTTTGACATTATATATATTTTATTTTATTTTTAATTTAACTTAATCCCAAAAATCTTTGTTTAATAATCCGATCTCCAAATCAAACCCAATGATTGTCGCCTCTAGCTAATAACCCCCATTCCGAACACAATGGGATATGCCACTCAAGCCAATTCAGCTGTTTCGATCAGTTTCCGTTGAATTTACATTTAAATCGCTATATTGAATTTTAAACGTACATTTCAAATTACCGGGGTCACATAACAACTTTATAAATTCTCGAAAAATATTTTCTAGCTTCGTATTGACGATACGGTCCTAACAAAACTAGTTTCGTCAAATTCTGAGACCGTTAGAAAAATGGCCAATTTCCAGTCGATTAAAATCAACTAAAACTGGTCAAATGCGTTTTCCTTTGCCACGCTCACATATTGATTCGAAAAATTATGAAATTTGGAATCTAGCAATAATTTGACATCACGGACCCAACAAAAGTGGTTTCGTCGAAATCCGAGGTCATTTGCAAAATGTCCATTTTTAAGGGCCTGAATTCCATAGCGACTATTCAGATTTTCAACTGGACATATCTTTTGATTCCCGCTATGAAATTTTGATTTTTCAGATTCGTTGGAAAGATGTTATCAATTAGATCCTAATGTTTTTGGTTTCACTAAAATCCGGATTGTTTTGCACTCGGTACATTCAATTGAAGTTTGAAATCGAATTAACGAACTACCGCGCCATTTTCAATTCCTTTTATAATATAAATAATTATTTATATTCTAACGACGATCTATATAAATATATTCGTTTGAGTTCCATTCAAAAATAAATTTCTCGTCGTTATTATTTAAAATAATTCATTTTAAATAATCAAAATTCGCTAAAATTGCCAAAATAAAAATTTTAAACTGGCCTAGATTTTCGGGTTGTTACAGGGTACAACTAGTGGAGATAGGGGCAGACGACACCTATGAAGGCAGCTAGGGGTACACGAAACTACCATTATCATTATTAAGTTCTGTAGGCGGGATTAACTTTTAGGGTGACTAGTGGAGGTGCAGTATAGTAATTATCCTATAGTGACTAGGAACAAAATTAACGCTAGAATATTCCTCTTATTTGCTTTGTCTTGCCCACTTGTTACATGATCATATCTTATCTTTCCAGTTTATGCCTTATCCTAGTTACTTTAATAATTATATTGTTAAAGCTATTATACTCACCAGACTTTATGTCTGACCCCCTTGTTTTCGCCTCTTTTCTTCCTTCCCTCTCCCCTCTAGGTTCTCAGGGTGGGACTAGTACTAGTGGAGCTTGATCTCGGATCTCTTTCTCTCTTTTTTGGAAGTGCTTGGATTGCTGAAAGTAAAGTTCAGCTCATCTCTTTTATGGCTAGGGGTTTATGCTTTTTACTTTATGTACTCAGAAACAATTTATCAAGATGGATATTAAGTGTACTTGGTTTATGAAGTTGTTGCAATTAAACTATTTCTCCACTACAATAAAAGTTGTTCTAAAATTTTCAAGTACCATTATTTAAATCTGTCTTGTTATATTCTGTTCTATACACTAAATACGCTCCATGGAAGTTAATGCATTCCCTTTGTGAGTGACATTAATGGATGTGGGGTGTTACACTGCCCGTACACGACCGGCATGTCCAGCATCCGCAAGTTGTAGACTTACTGTGGGAGGTCTAGCCCATTATAAACCATAAATGGACATGGTAATGAATTTGACTATTTAGCCCATTATAAGTTGAAATGCCATTTTAACCCGAACGGGTATATCGATCATTTTTATTCATTTTATAATGAATAGAATAAAAAGTAGTAAATTCCAAAATCTAAAATTTTGAAAACATTATTTTAAAGAAAAAGAATAAATCTTTAATTAAGATTTAATGAAGTTTTCAAGTGTATTAGTATTTAGTTGGAATTAAATAAATAAATTGAATTTTGGGTTTGTCGTGAATGGTGTTTTAAATAACACTGTTCTTAAACCCTATGTGAAAAGAATAAATCTTTTTATTTAGATTTAGAGAAGTTTACTAATTAATTAATGTTTTAATTAAGCATTAAGATGAAAGTTGATTGTGGGTTTATCGTGAACTATGTTTTAAACGACATTTGTTTTTTAATCCCAATTAACAGTGAAATAATAATTTTGAATTTATAAATCTTTTACTAAGATTTAAATGGAATTTATAAATCTATGAAATGGTAATTTTAATAAGTGAAGTTTTCCAATTTAATATATTAAATTGGAATTGAATGTAATTCGATTTAATAATAATCAAGATAAGCTTCAGTAAAAGAAGACCGTTACTATATATAGAATTTAAAAGGTTTTGTTGTTATTCCATTTATATTATTGGTCTGATACAGAAATTTATATCGATTATATATTGATTTGATTTCTGTGAAAATTCCATATTTAATGGAAGATGATTTTGGTTTTATCGTGAAGTGTGTTTTAAATGACATTGGTTTTTTAACCCAGTCAAAGATAAGATTTATTTCTTAAATTTGAATAATCATTAAATATTGATTTTTGATATTAAAACCAAATTAGAGTTTTTTATAAATCTTTAAAAAGAAAGATTTAAGAATAAATTTAAAGAATTTATCTTTGATAGAATAATGTGAATATATTATTAAAAGAATATTATGAATTGGAATGAGGCGTTTGATGTGTTTTTATAACACTTGATTTTTGATTATAAAATACGCAAGTTAAATGTAATAACCCGAAAATCTGGGCCAGTTTAAAATTTTTATTTTGGCAATTTTTGCGAATTTTCATTATTTAAATTGAAATATTTTAAATAAAACGACGAGAAATTTATTTTGAATAGAATTCAAACGTATATATTTATATAGCTCGACGTGGGAATATAAATATTTATTTATATTTATAAAAGGAAATGAAAATGGCGCGGTAGTTCGATAATTCGATTTCAAACTTCAATTGAACATACGGGGTGCAAAATAAACCGGATTTTAGTGAAACCAAAAATAATAGAATCTAGTTGATAATATCTTTCCAACGAATCCGACAAATCAAAATTTCATAGCGAGAATCAAAAGATATGTCCAGTTGAAAATTCTGAATAGTCGCTATGGAATTTAGGCCCTTGAAAATGGAGATTTTGCAAACGAACTCGGATTTCGACGAAACCACTTTCGTTGGGTCCGTGATGTAAAGTTAACGCTAGATTTAAAATTTCATAATTTTTCAAATCAATATGTGAGCATGGCGAAGGAAAACGCGTTTGGCCAGTTTTAGTTGATTTTAATCGACTGGAAAATGGCCATTTTTCAAACGGTCTCAGAATTCAACGAAACTAGATTTCTTAGGACCGTATCATCAATACAAAGCTAGAAAATATTTTTCGGGAATTTTTCGAGCTAGTATGTGGCCCTGGTAAATTGAAATGCGCGTTCAAATTCAATATATAGAGTTATATGTTGATTTTGACGGAAACTGATCGAAGCGATCGAATCAGCTTACAATACATATCCCATTGTGTTCGGAATGGGGGTAATTAGCTATGGACGACAGTCATTGGGCTCGATTTGGGATTCGAAAGAAAAGTCAACTTTAAAGGGGTAATTAAATAATTAAATAATTAATATATAAGCTTCGCCCCCCCTTCTTCTCCTCAGACCAGTCAAAAGAAAATAAAAAGAAAAGAAAAAAAACCCACGAGATTGAGATCGTCGCCCCCACCCCTAGTCGTTGCCCGCGCCACCGTCGTGGGTGCGCCATCACCCCCTCTCTCGCATCCGCCCCTTCTTCCTCTTCCATCTCGATCCACGAACCCGCCACGCCCCAAATCGAAGACCAACGCTGCCCTTTCCACCTCCGCCCACTGCGATCCACTTCGACGCCGACCACCCTTCCGCCGTTCAACCCCTGGCGCGCCACCACCTCGTCGCTGCACCACCCCATCAGCCGACCCCCGACGCCATCAGCCCCCCCTTCGATTAAAACGCTGTAAGTTTTATAACACTCCTTTTTCTTTTTATATATATAATTCGATTCTCATTGCTTAAAGTTTTCTGATTTTATTTTATTTTGTTTAATAAGAATCTAATTTTTATGCTAGGAAAATATATGATTTTTAGTTGTGAAAATATACGATTTTTAAACGATAAAAGGTCGGATTTTTGAAAGAGAAAAGGTCGGATTTTTGAAAGAGAAAGGTAGGATTTTTAATTTGAACAAAGGTAGGATTTTTAATTTGAACAAAGGTAGGATTTTTATGATAGTGAGGATTGATTTTTAACATGATAAAAAAATATGATTTTTATATATTGAATAGCAAAGTAAAAATATGATTTTTATATATTGAATAGAAAAGTAAAAATATGATTTTTTATATATTGAATAGCAAAGTAAAAATATGATTTTTATATATTGAAAAGCGAAGTAAAAATTCGATTTTTATATATTGAATAGCGAAGTAAAAAATTTGATTTTTATATATTGAATAGCGAAGTAAAAATTCGATTTTTATATATTGAATAGCGAAGTAAAAATTCGATTTTTATATATTGAATAGCGAAGTAAATTCAATTTTATATATTGAATAGCGAAGTAAAAATTGAATTTTTATATATTGAATAGCAAAGTAAAAATTCGATTTTTACATATGCAGAGAATACGGGCAAAGAAAGTGACAAGAGGCAAGAACGGAGAAGATTTCTACATAAGAAGAGTCGTGGGATCGGATAACTATCTGTGAGAACTTCTCACCTGTTAGTTTAATTTTCTAGTTAAAATATATACTAGGATGCTGTAACGGCCCAGGATTTTCGGGCTCGAAAATCGACATAAATACCCTTTACCGTACTCATGCCGACCCTCTACACCGAAAACACTGGACGTTTATAGAAAGAAATTAGAGGGTGAGATAAGACAGATAGAAATATTAGAATAGAAGAAGAAGAAGAACCAACACAGAGTCTCACATCGCAGCGGAACAAAATATAACACAGAAATAATCTTTATTGAGAGCTTTTGAAAATACTTACAATATCAGAGTACAACACATATCTGGACAGTTTTTGATACTCTGTCCTCATATATATAATCACACAGCGGAATATAATTCATCTGAACATCTTTAGCTCGTCTATGGACTTCTCAGTACCTGATAACCTGAACCTGTACACCTCGGCCTAACCCGAGCATTTGCAAAACACCGGGTCAGTCTGGTGGACCAGAGTGAGAAAAACTCGCACAACATTTAGGTATCACGCAACTTGATTTTAAAGTTAAAATCCCTTCGAAAGAAAAAGATAATCGTAAGACCGATCCACACATAAACACGGACGGTTTTTACTTTACGATAACCCAAAACATCTTTTGAAATCATATATCTTGATCTGATATTATGATAATGTCTAGATACAAATAATTAACAAATCTAGAGGAACGCTTGCATCTCACGCTTCCCGTATATAGTATACAATCGAAAACCGCGGGCGCTTATTGGATATTGGATTTCCAACTTGACAAGGTATGGGACCACCTTCCGCTCGTGTATCTCTAGAGGCGAAAACACTGGGTTCAACAAGAACGTCTTGCAACCCGGCCCTCACATGACCGACCACTCATTTCGCTTGAGTGTATCGAATGTACATCACCAACGGTTGGACTCAAACCACCGTTCCCGAATGGGCAGAATCGATAGAATAAGAAACAAAAGGAATTTCTCTAGATAGGTGATTATACACCCTAATGGGAGCGAACCACATAGCCATGCTGCCTGCCTGATTTTTTTCATCTCCCGGTTGATGAGGCTTGAGGTCAGAACACATCTAATCATCATATACTTCGAATGCCACATCGTCAGATCCGCTGGATATCACTAATTGACGTCCACAAAAATGCCCTAGTTGGGAGCGACCCAACTATGACACGTTTGAAGAAATCAACGTACGTGGCCCATTGGAAATACTATGTCAGACACTCGTCCATACAAGTCATCCAGGAACAGGATGAACCGAAGGTACTCTCCTACTGCATCCAATACAGGAATCACCCCATGGATCAGTAGCGATAGCCCTTGCAATCCATAGTTTCAACCACGACAGAACCCCCAGTATATCTCCGGGTCGAATCAGAGATTTTAAGTGGTCCTTCCGCTTTATGAAGATCTATGGTCTTCACATGCTCCATCTCAATCGTCGCTTGATCTCTTCTTTCTATTCGTATTTGTTGGTCGGAATGGTTTTCGAATATATATTCGATCCCGGTCTTTCCATACCAACAATCGTAAAGGCCAGACTTGATAGTCGGTTATTTAACTATCAAGTAAACATCCATGAAATCACAAAAATAGATTCACTGGTCTAGTACTTAGCATCACTTGGCTTTTAATAGTTATTTCCCAATCCCCTTTCAATTCCATTACCAGGAAAATATCATTTCATATTATTTCCTTTACTTTGGAAATCTTATCGCACATTCTTGACATTACCAACTAGTGTTATCCTTGGATAATCCCGAAGTTGTTCAAGTTGGGGTATTTTAATTACCTCTCAAACCTTGACCAACCACGTTCTTACCTTTAGTTAAAGACAAGTTGTAATTCAAGAACCGATGTTCAATTTAATACCAAAACACTTCCCACTTATCTTGATTATTAAAATGACTTTGGTTTAACTTGGATTTATCATTACAAATCCTATTTCAACTTTGTTTACCAAACTTAAATCGAATCTCTTTTTACCAACCTCTTTTCTTTTGGAAACTCCCTTTTTACCAATTTCCCTTTCCTTCGGAAAACCCCTTTTTACATCCATTGATTCAACTTAATGTCCTTATTATGTGTTTCCAATTTAAAACAACGCTTTAATTCACATTTCCATTTATCAACCTTGTTTATCAATTTAATATAAACCCTTTCATTTCCCTTAACTTCACACGTTAAGTAAAACTCTTCATTCAAGTGATATACATTCCTTTAAACCTCTTATTTGCCTCGTTACAAAACTCGTCCTTAGCCTCTTTTCAACATTCGACCCTTCCCTTTCAAACTGGATTACTTAAGGGTATTTCATTACCATATCACTTGTTTACTTTTATTTCAACATTTATCATTTAAATCAATTAACTCTTTATTTACTAGAATGAATATAAATTCCCTTTCCTGCCCCTTACTAAGATTAACCAACCATTTATTAAATCATTTCACCAATTTAAGGTCTAATCCAGTTTAAATGGTCGACACAAAACATGGTTATTCCTTTAACCAACTCTATTTAACCCCTTTCTTTAAATTAATTAAAAGATAATTAATTTAAATAACTTTATTTAATCATTCACGATTAAACCCTTAACTGCTAGGTTAATTCCTGCTTTTTGTTTATAATTCCTATCGACATAAGAAATTTGTTTTATAACAACCATTTCATAATTTTCTATATATAAACTTTACATAAATAAATAATTAAATATTTATTTCCCCTTTTTTTTAATATCCTTTACAGGCAATAACTTCCAAAAATCTATTTTCGTTATAAAATATATTTATAACTCAAATATCATCGATTCACTGCCGTTAAAACCATATTTTATAAATCGATTGATTTATAAGCCAAGTGATGCCAATTACTCAACCCATGCCAGCCATCAGCATAAATGTTGAAAAATATTTCAATAGTCAACAATAACCAATCATTTCTTTTTATTTGACTGGTAAGTCCTATATCGATCATCAATAAATCAACAATCAATTCAAAGCATTCAAACAATTTCAAACAAATTCAAACACGTTTATAAATGTGACCAATCAGGGGAATTTACTCTGTTCGGGTCAAATCATAACGATTAGTGTTTTACTGAAATTAAACGACCGTTTAATTTCAGAAATTTAAATCAACAATAAATATATATCACTAGCAAACAGTCAATCACTAGAAATCAGAACACGCAAAATAAAAACCCAATTTATATAAAATATAAATGGGAAGAGCTGAGTGAGTTTAACTCGCCTTGATTTGAAATCCGTCGATAACAGTCTATTTTAATCAAATTAAACTGATGTTCAATTTGAATAAAAATTCCAGTAACTTCAGATCCGGACTGGGCCTGCTCCATCTCGAAGTACTCGTCTCCACGGTCCCAACGCAACTGACGGTGCTTGAATCTGATAACGTATGAGCCCGAAATTGTTCAAACAAGTTTTATAAACAATTTAAATTAAACATGGATTTTTCTTTTGTAATTAAAGGTTGGGCTTACCTTCAAACCGTCGGCCCAATACAAACAACCCGACCCGCCCTTGTTTAAAAACCCTCACACCCGTTCCTCCATTTCATTTTCAACAGCCGCCTCAAAATTAATCCAACCCGAAATCAAATCAGGCCCTAAACCGAAACATCAAACCCTAATCCCCCTTCTGATGGCATCGCAACCCTCTTCTCTCGCTCCTCCACGTCCATCGATCGGTCAGCCACCCTCAACACCCTCTACCGAAGCACGATCGAACGTGAACGGAAAACATCCCTATACCGAAAGCTAAGTTTCCTTTACTCAATTTTTACTTGCTGTAATACTTTTGTTTTAAATTTCTTTCTCTGGTTTAATTTGTGTTTGAATTGGATGAAAACTTGTTGAGTGGTTACGGTATTTATAGTTGCGGATTAGATCAGGATGAGATGACATCCACGAATTGTTCTTTCAACCCATATTCGAATCTGTACTAGGATTTTGCGTTCGGATTTGGATATAGGATTTTCCCCACACTTATTTACCTGTTCGAAATGGATTTTGGATCGAATCTTGGATAGGTATGTCTAGTTAAGTTAAATCAGGGATTCCGAAACTGAAAATAGATTTTCTTGTTTTGATTTTGTTGGATTTCTTATAGTATTGCCATCACTGTTGATTTGTACCAAAAAGAAACAGTGACCGAACTTTAGGCTAGGTAATGACTTGTTTAATCAGTACAGATCTTTGCAACTGTAAATTCTGCATTGGGTTTTTATATTCGAAATTGATTTCATACATGAATATATATACTATCAGTTCTGTACAGATTTCTTCTCTCTAGCATGTGCATAGACTTGACATAACTATTGTCACAAAATTTCTTTGACTGTTCATGTATGGTTTAAATCAGCCGTATGTAATAAAACATATCTATAATTTATTGAGCTATGCCTTGTCTATTTCTTAGCTATTCTAAGCTTCTTGCTGTTTTGGCTATATTTTTCATTTATTCTAGCTGAGTACCTATATATTTTAGCTATTCCTTTGTTGTTCGATTTGTCTGTATAGCTGTTTGTCTTTATGGAGAAGTTTTCATTCCACTGTTTCATGAAAGAACAGCCATGATATTGATTTAAATATGCATTCCTCTTATAAAATGCTTTGGTATGTGGCAGATAAAAATATACCAATATATGTTTAATACTTGGAATGTTTTGCTAAACTTTGATGACATTGAATTCATGGTTTCACAGCTACTCTTTATTTCTCGACAACTATTGCTGGTCCTAAGAAGTATGACTACCCAGTCATTTTATTTTACATGTACTTTGTATTTGTACAAAGTATATATTTTTTCTTTTGCTGTTCACTTGATAATACATATTTTTTTTCTTTCTTTCTTTTCATATTGATTTTCTTTCAGTTGTTCATGGTCCAAGATTGATGCTTACATATTTGTTTCCAGTTCGGCAATGCCTTGTCTTATCCCTACTCTATAGCTGTTTATGATTTTATTGTGGGTACTCAATATGCACACATGTTGGTACATTGAACCCTACTCAGTATGCACACATGTTGGTGCATTGAACCCTATTCAGTTGTACTAGTTTGGCACTTCAGTTTTGGCGTTTTGAACCCATGTTTAAGAGGTCAATATTCTTTCTTAGTGGCCTGAACTAAAGGCCTTATTACATGCATGTACTCATACTGTTATATCCACTTATTCTCTATTAATTTATCTTTTTCTTGTACCGTTCATTTTTGTCATGAAACACCCTTTAATGGGTTTTCTTCTTTTCACAGGTCACGCTGACAGATTCACCGGCACTGGAAAGGCCAAGGCATTATAGAAGTGGATTTTCAAAAATTGATTTTCTCCCTCTTTGTATTCTGTATTCTTGAACATGTATATATATATATTTCCTTCCTTTGTGTTGTATACAATTTCTTTCTTTGTGTTGTCTACAAACTTATGAATACAATTTGTCTTTATTTTATTGAACAGATCCATTTGTTCTAAATGTTTTTTTTTTTTTTTGATATATCTATACTCTCTTCAAATAAAAGTTGTATGGACGAATATTAGTGATGCGACCATATTGAAATTCTAAATTGTGTGCTCTACCTGTAAAGGTATTGTAACTAGCTTAACTCAATAGAGATGGATAAGGTATGGAAATATAAGTGAGTAATTAATGATTAAACTTTCCATGACCTTATTCCCATGGATCATAACAGTGTATTAGTCGGAAAACAATTCAGTTTGATATTGAATAAATTACTATTGTTAAATATAACCAAATCGGACCTATATAGCTTCAAAATAACTACATATATGTTAAACACGATGTTTGAAATCCTTGGTTAACGGTATATAGTATATAAAAATTCTTTTATATTTTAAATAAACGTTGTTGTTTATTAACGAATTACATAGCGATTATTAAAAAAATTTGATTTAACCATATCTAGCAACTATAACACGAAATCTGAATTTCTCTTTTCCATTTGAAAAATATAATCGAACCGGTCTCAACGTGTCTCGTTTCATGGAAATCCGACTGATATCGGATCCCGTATATTCCGTTAAAGTTCGAATCGAAAATTTCGAACTACCGCGTCGTTTTCGAGCTCGTTTTAATTAATATATAAATATATGTATTCGAACTCTATTTAAATAAATAAATTCGATTAAAATCCATAATTATAATATATAAACTCATTTAAATATTCGAGTTTAAATGGCCGAAAAATCCGGGACGTTACATTCTTCCCCACATAAAATAATTTCGTCCTCGAAATTGCAAGGTAAGAAGAATATTCCGAATCGTATATATTTTAAAATCATTACTGTTGAATTAAATTCAAAATTAAATTCGAACTACAAAATTTTCGAGAATTTCGCCAGCACCTCTGCTGCATGGCTCGATCGATACGACTACAACGGCTATTCTGGGTCCAACTTCTTCGAAAACAAAATTCAAATTTCAAACGGCAATCCACTTTATTTGAATCCCAATTTATTTATCCAATAAATTTTTAGACCCCTAATTCATTCAAGTTCGCTCACTTTGAATTCATTCTTAAATGGGTTTTTCTTAACCAGACTCAGTTTTACTCTCATATTTGATTCAATTGACGAATTGTTTTTCTAATGGGTTTAACTTTATTACAAAATTCAAATTTGATTTCAAATCAAATTAATCAGAACAAACAACCAAACACCCAACATTACTGCAAAAATATTTCTCTTTTCTATATATAAAAATATACCTTGGGTAAAATTATTTCATTTACCCTTTTTAATAAAACAATATTGTATCCACTCGCTAGTTCAACGTTTCTCAACACTTGAACCAGTCAAATAACACAATACAAAACATTTGTATATAAAATTTTACAAATACGCTCTCATATATATATATACACACTCAAACTCAATCTAGGGTGTTACTAACCCCATCTCTATTGAGTTACGCCACAGAGCCAAGGTTATTACTAAACCAATAGCTCTGATACCACTGTAACGGCCCAGGATTTTCGGGCTCGAAAATCGACATAAATACCCTTTAACGTACTCATGCCGACCCTCTACACCGAAAACACTGGACGTTTATAGAAAGAAATTAGAGGGTGAGATAAGACAGATAGAAATATTAGAATAGAAGAAGAAGAAGAACCAACACAGAGTCTCACATCGCAGCGGAACAAAATATAACACAGAAATAATCTTTATTGAGAGCTTTTGAAAATACTTACAATATCAGAGTACAACACATATCTGGACAGTTTTTGATACTCTGTCCTCATATATATAATCACACAGCGGAATATAATTCATCTGAACATCTTTAGCTCATCTATGGACTTCTCAGTACCTGATAACCTGAACCTGTACACCTCGGCCTAACCCGAGCATTTACAAAACACCGGGTCAGTCTGGTGGACCAGAGTGAGAAAAAATCGCACAACATTTAGGTATCACGCAAATTGATTTTAAAGTTAAAATCCCTTCGAAAGAAAAAGATAATCGTAAGACCGATCCACACATAAACACGGACGGTTTTTACCTTACGATAACCCAAAACATCTTTTGAAATCATATATCTTGATCTGATATTATGATAATGTCTAGATACAAATAATTAACAAATCTAGAGGAACGCTTGCATCTCACGCTTCCCGTATATAGTATACAATCGAAAACCGCGGGCGCTTATTGGATATTGGATTTCCAACTTGACAAGGTATGGGACCACCTTCCGCTCGTGTATCTCTAGAGGCGAATACACTGGGTTCAACAAGAACGTCTTGCAACCCGGCCCTCACATGACCGACCACTCATTTCGCTTGAGTGTATCGAATGTACATCACCAACGGTTGGACTCAAACCACCGTTCCCGAATGGGCAGAATCGATAGAATAAGAAACAAAAGGAATTTCTCTAGATAGGTGATTATACACCCTAATGGGAGCGACCCACATAGCCATGCTGCCTGCCTGATTTTTTGTCATCTCTCGGTTGATGAGGCTTGAGGTCAGAACACATCTAATCATCATATACTTCGAATGCCACATCGTCAGATCCGCTGGATATCACTAATTGACGTCCACAAAAATGCCCTAGTTGGGAGCGACCCAACTATGACACGTTTGAAGAAATCAACGTACGTGGCCCATTGGAAATACTATGTCAGACACTCGTCCATACAAGTCATCCAGGAACAGGATGAACCGAAGGTACTCTCCTACTGCATCCAATACAGGAATCACCCCATGGATCAGTAGCGATAGCCCTTGCAATCCATAGTTTCAACCACGATAGAACCCCCAGTATATCTCCGGGTCGAATCAGAGATTTTAAGTGGTCCTTCCGCTTTATGAAGATCTATGGTCTTCACATGCTCCATCTCAATCGTCGCTTGATCTCTTCTTTCTATTCGTATTTGTTGGTCGGAATGGTTTTCGAATATATATTCGATCCCGGTCTTTCCATACCAACAATCGTAAAGGCCAGACTTGATAGTCGGTTATTTAACTATCAAGTAAACATCCATGAAATCACAAAAATAGATTCACTGGTCTAGTACTTAGCATCACTTGGCTTTTAATAGTTATTTCCCAATCCCCTTTCAATTCCATTACCAGGAAAATATCATTTCATATTATTTCCTTTACTTTGGAAATCTTATCGCACATTCTTGACATTACCAACTAGTGTTATCCTTGGATAATCCCGAAGTTGTTCAAGTTGGGGTATTTTAATTACCTCTCAAACCTTGACCAACCACGTTCTTACCTTTAGTTAAAGACAAGTTGTAATTCAAGAACCGATGTTCAATTTAATACCAAAACACTTCCCACTTATCTTGATTATTAAAATGACTTTGGTTTAACTTGGATTTATCATTACAAATCCTATTTCAACTTTGTTTACCAAACTTAAATCGAATCTCTTTTTACCAACCTCTTTTCTTTTGGAAACTCCCTTTTTACCAATTTCCCTTTCCTTCGGAAAACCCCTTTTTACATCCATTGATTCAACTTAATGTCCTTATTATGTGTTTCCAATTTAAAACAACGCTTTAATTCACATTTCCATTTATCAACCTTGTTTATCAATTTAATATAAACCCTTTCATTTCCCTTAACTTCACACGTTAAGTAAAACTCTTCATTCAAGTGATATACATTCCTTTAAACCTCTTATTTGCCTCGTTACAAAACTCGTCCTTAGCCTCTTTTCAACATTCGACCCTTCCCTTTCAAACTGGATTACTTAAGGGTATTTCATTACCATATCACTTATTTACTTTTATTTCAACATTTATCATTTAAATCAATTAACTCTTTATTTACTAGAATGAATATAAATTCCCTTTCCGGCCCTTTCTAAGATTAACCAACCATTTATTAAATCATTTCACCAATTTAAGGTCTAATCCAGTTTAAATGGTCGACACAAAACATGGTTATTCCTTTAACCAACTCTATTTAACCCCTTTCTTTAAATTAATTAAAAGATAATTAATTTAAATAACTTTATTTAATCATTCACGATTAAACCCTTAACTGCTAGGTTAATTCCTGCTTTTTGTTTATAATTCCTATCGACATAAGAAATTTGTTTTATAACAACCATTTCATAATTTTCTATATATAAACTTTACATAAATAATTAATTAAATATTTATTTCCCCTTTTTTTAATATCCTTTACAGGCAATATCTTCCAAAAATCTATTTTCGTTATAAAATATATTTATAACTCAAATATCATCGATTCACTGCCGTTAAAACCATATTTTATAAATCGATTGATTTATAAGCCAGGTGATGCCAATTACTCAACCCATACCATCCATCAGCATAAATGTTGAAAAATATTTCAATAGTCAACAATAACCAATCATTTCTTTTTATTTGACTGGTAAGTCCTATATCGATCATCAATAAATCAACAATCAATTCAAAGCATTCAAACAATTTCAAACAAATTCAAACACGTTTATAAACGTGACCAATCAGGGGAATTTACTCTGTTCGGGTCAAATCATAACGATTAGTGTTTTACTGAAATTAAACGACCGTTTAATTTCAGAAATTTAAATCAACAATAAATATATATCACTAGCAAACAGTCAATCACTAGAAATCAGAACACGCAAAATAAAAACCCAATTTATATAAAATATAAATGGGAAGAGCTGAGTGAGTTTAACTCACCTTGATTTGAAATCCGTCGATAACAGTCTATTTTAATCAAATTAAACTGATGTTTAATTTGAATAAAAATTCCAGTCACTTCAGATCCGGACTAGGCCTGCTCCATCTCGAAGTACTCGTCTCCACGGTCCCAACGCAACTGACGGTGCTTGAATCTGATAACGTATGAGCCCGAAATTGTTCAAACAAGTTTTATAAACAATTTAAATTAAACATGGATTTTTCTTTTGTAATTAAAGGTTGGGCTTACCTTCAATCCGTCGGCCCAATACAAACAACCCGACCCGCCCTTGTTTAAAAACCCTCACACCCGTTCCTCCATTTCATTTTCAACAGCCGCCTCAAAATTAATCCAACCCGAAATCAAATCAGACCCTAAACCGAAACATCAAACCCTAATCCCCCTTCTGATGGCATCGCAACCCTCTTCTCTCGCTCCTCCACGTCCATCGATCGGTCAGCCACCCTCAACACCCTCTACCGAAGCACGATCGAACGTGAACGGAAAACATCCCTATACCGAAAGCTAAGTTTCCTTTACTCAATTTTTACTTGCTGTAATACTTTTGTTTTAAATTTCTTTCTCTGGTTTAATTTGTGTTTGAATTGGATGAAAACTTGTTGAGTGGTTGCGGTATTTATAGTTGCGGATTAGATCAGGATGAGATGACATCCACGAATAGTTCTTTCAACCCATATTCGAATCTGTACTAGGATTTTGCGTTCGGATTTGGATATAGGATTTTCCCCACACTTATTTACCTGTTCGAAATGGATTTTGGATCGAATCTTGGATAGGTAAGTCTAGTTAAGTTAAATCAGGGATTCCGAAACTGAAAATAGATTTTCTTGTTTTGATTTTGTTGGATTTCTTATAGTATTGCCATCACTGTTGATTTGTACCAAAAAGAAACAGTGACCGAACTGTAGGCTAGGTAATGACTTGTTTAATCAGTACAGATCTTTGCAACTGTAAATTCTGCATTGGGTTTTTATATTCGAAATTGATTTCATACATGAATATATATACTATCAGTTCTGTACAGATTTCTTCTCTCTAGCATGTGCATAGACTTGACATAACTGTTGTCACAAAATTTCTTTGACTGTTCATGTATGGTTTAAATCAGCCGTATGTAATAAAACATATCTATAATTTATTGAGCTATGCCTTGTCTATTTCTTAGCTGTTCTAAGCTTCTTGCTGTTTTGGCTATATTTTTCATTTATTCTAGCTGAGTACCTATATATTTTAGCTATTCCTCTATTGTTCGATTTGTCTGTATAGCTGTTTGTCTTTATGGAGAAGTTTTCATTCCACTGTTTCATGAAAGAACAGCCATGATATTGATTTAAATATGCATTCCTCTTATAAAATGCTTTGGTATGTGGCAGATAAAAATATACCAATATATGTTTAATACTTGGAATGTTTTGCTAAACTTTGATGACATTGAATTCATGGTTTCACAGCTACTCTTTATTTCTCGACAACTATTGCTGGTCCTAAGAAGTATGACTACCCAGTCATTTTATTTTACATGTACTTTGTATTTGTACAAAGTATATATTTTTTCTTTTGCTGTTCACTTGATAATACATTTTTTTTTCTTTCTTTCTTTTCATATTGATTTTCTTTCAGTTGTTCATGGTCCAAGATTGATGCTTACATATTTGTTTCCAGTTCGGCAATGCCTTGTCTTATCCCTACTCTATAGCTGTTTATGATTTTATTGTGGGTACTCAATATGCACACATGTTGGTACATTGAACCCTACTCAGTATGCACACATGTTGGTGCATTGAACCCTATTCAGTTGTACTAGTTTGGCACTTCAGTTTTGGCGTTTTGAACCCATGTTTAAGAGGTCAATATTCTTTCTTAGTGGCCTGAACTAAAGGCCTTGTTACATGCATGTACTCATACTGTTATATCCACTTATTCTCTATTAATTTATCTTTTTCTTGTGCCGTTCATTTTTGTCATGAAACACCCTTTAATGGGTTTTCTTCTTTTCACAGGTCACGCTGACAGATTCACCGGCACTGGAAAGGCCAAGGCATTATAGAAGTGGATTTTCAAATATTGATTTTCTCCCTCTTTTTATTCTGTATTCTTGAACATGTATATATATTTCTTTCCTTTGTGTTGTATACAATTTCTTTCTTTGTGTTGTCTACAAACTTATGAATACAATTTGTATTTATTTTATTGATCAGATCCATTTGTTCTAAATGTTTTTTTTGATATATCTATACTCTCTTCAAATAAAAGTTGTATGGACGAATATTAGTGATGCGACCATATTGAAATTCTAAATTGTGTGCTCTACCTGTAAAGGTATTGTACCTAGCTTAACTCAATAGAGATGGATAAGGTATGGAAATATAAGTGAGTAATTAATGATTAAACTTTCCATGACCTTATTCCCATGGATCATAACAGTGTATTAGTCGGAAAACAATTCAGTTTGATATTGAATAAATTACTATTGTTAAATATAACCAAATCGGACCTATATAGCTTCAAAATAACACCATATATGTTAAACACGATGTTTGAAATCCTTGGTTAATGGTATATAGTATATAAAAATTCTTTTATATTTTAAATAAACGTTGTTGTTTATTAACGAATTACGTAGCGATTATTAAAAAAATTTGATTTAACCATGTCTAGCAACTATAACACGAAATCTGAATTTCTCTTTTCCATTTGAAAAATATAATCGAACCGGTCTTAACATGTCTCGTTTCACGGAAATCCGACTTATATCGGATCCCGTATATTCCGTTAAAGTTCGAATCGAAAATTTCGAACTACCGCGTCGTTTTCGAGCTCGTTTTAATTAATATATAAATATATGTATTCGAACTCTATTTAAATAAATAAATTCGATTAAAATCCATAATTATAATATATAAACTCATTTAAATATTCGAGTTTAAATGGCCGAAAAATCCGGGACGTTACAGATGCAGACGGTGTTTAGTAGCACCCGACACCCGTCGTCCACAGACCATGGACGGCTTGTATGCTTGTTTGTTTGATTTTGATGTGTAGTTGATTGTGTGATGTGAAGTGAAATGGAATAAAATATTTATGTAGTTAAAAATAATTTATAGTTGAAAATATAATTTTTAACATGAAAATGAAATAAATTAATATAAACAAATCGAACGATTTGTTTATCTACACACATTTGACTGATATTGATTGGGACGATAAATTTTACACATTGCCCAACAGCCCAAATAAAATCTGTGTTTGATTGTTTGAAACCCCTCACGGGTATTGGGATGATATATGACATACACTAATCCCAATAATTAGTTGTATGTTGATCGATTGATTGACAGACTGTTCTAAGCGATAAATATTTATATTCGATGCTTATATAGTGTAGAATGCACTTTGGATGATGGTTGATTATTCATCGTTGTTATTGTATACATGTGTTGTAGAAAATCCATATAATTAACATTATATGGTAATTGATTGGGCCTCATTCAATATTTGGAAAAGAAATATTTGAAATAGAAATATTTGAAATAGAATATTTGAAAATAGAAATGTATGAAGCCGTGTAGATTAGATTGACGCCATTTTGACGTGAATGATATTTATATCGATTTTATTCATTTTATAATGAATATCGAAAGTAATTTCAAAATCCGATATTTTGAAAAGAATTGAAATTCAAACGGAAACTGAAGAGAATTGAAATTCGAATTAAACTGAATAGAAATGAATTCGAATTGAAATTGAATAGAAATGAATTCGAATTGAAATCGAATAGAAATGAATTCGAATTGAAATTGAACTGAATTGAAAATGAACTGAAATTGAATTAGAAATCAAATTGAATTGAAATCAATTTGAAACGAATTTAAAACGAATTTATATTGGAATATTCAATTTTGATTAGAAATTGAATATGAAGTTGAAACCGTTTTGAAAATGAATTTAAAATGATTTATAAAGCACGTTCTGAATGGAAATCGACGAAGTATATATTATATATATAATATAATGGCCTGAATAGAACGCGCCGCGCCGCGGCAGTTCGCGAATTTCGACCATTGACTTCGAATGGATATTGCGGGAGATCCGACCGTCGGATTCTCCTAAAACCGGAACCGTTGGGTTCGTATCAAAAAGAGCTTTTGTAACAACCCGAAAATCTGGGCCATTTTAAAATTTTTATTTTGGCAATTTTTGCGAATTTTGATTATTTAAAATGAATTATTTTAAATAAAATCGCCGAGAAATTTATTTTGAAAATAATTCGAACGTAAATATTTATACGCGTCGTCGTTAGAATATAAATATTTATAAATAGAATTGAAAATGGCGCGGTAGTTCGATAATTCGATTTCAAACTTCAATTGAATGTACTGGGTGCAAAACAATCCGAATTTTAGTGAAACCAAAAATCTTAGGATCTAATTGATAATATCTTTCCAACGAATCCGAATAATTAAATTTTCATAGCAGGAATCAAAAGATATGTCCAGTTGAAATTTCTGAATAGTCGCTATGGAATTCAGGCCCTTAAAAATGGACATTTTGCAAATGACCTCGGATTTCGACGAAACCAGTTTTGTTGGGTCCGCAGTGTCAAATTATTGTTAGATTCCAAATTTCATAATTTTTCGAATCAATATGTGAGCGTGGCAAAGGAAAACGTGTTTTGACCATTTTAGTTGATTTTAATCGACTGGAAATTGGCCATTTTTCCAACAGTCTCAGAATTCGACGAAACTAGTTTTGTTAGGACCGTATCGTCAATACGAAGCTAGAAAATATTTTTCTGGAATTTTTCTAGTTCGTATGTGACCCCGGTAATTTGAAATGTATGTTTAAAATTCAATATAGTGATTTAAATGTAAACTCAACGGAAACTAATTGTAACGATTGAATCATCTTACGAAACATATCCCATTGTGTTCGGAATGGGGGTAATTAGCTACGGATGATAGTCGTTGGGCCCAATTTCGAGTTCGAAAGAAAAGTCAACCCTAGGAGAAATTAAATAATATATTTTAATTTTTATAAAACCTTTTTATACACCCCCCTCAGTATTCTCTCTCCCCGACTCATTTTAAAAAAAAAAGAAAAAAAAAAGAGAGAGAACGGAGCCGCCGTGCCAGAGCTGGACGTCGCCCTAGGCACCCTCCGCCGTCGCTCGCGAGTGAAGACCACCATCAATCCCCCCCTCATCCGTCGATCTCTTCCTTCTTCCCCCTTCCCTCTGGCGCTCCTCTCACCTCTAACTAAACCGCCACCGCCACTGTAAAGCGTCACCACCCCCCTTCCGACCACCGGCTGAGCCCTACCCCCTCTCCAGCGTGCTCCGCGGCTCCCAAGACCGCTGGCCATCACCCCGTACCACCAGCCCTCCTCCACATCGAAGACACAGTGAGTTTTCAAATTTATACAATACATTTGTTTAGAAAAATTCGATTTTAATTTATATAAAAGGATTGTAAGTCAGAATATGATTTTTATATTTTTAAAGTATTAAAAATATAATTTTTACATGATAGGAATATTAAAAATATCATCTTTATATGCGTAGAAAATATAAAAATGAGATTTTTATAAAGATGAAATCTTTTAATTTGAAAAGGCGAAGTCTTTATATGGGAAATAACGTGATAAAAATATAATTTTTATCTATATAACATAGAAGTAAAATACGATTTTTATATATTGAACTTTGAAGTAAAAATTCGATTTTTATATATTGAACTTTGAAGTAAAAATTCGATTTTTATATATTGAACTTTGAAGTAAAAATTCGATTTTTATATATTGAACTTTGAAGTAAAAATAGAAATTCATATGTTAAAAAGGTTAGATTTTGAAAATGAAATAGATTAGGTTTTTATATTAGAAAAGGCGAAATCTATGAATTAAAAATGTGATTTTTATATGTTAGACTTCGAAAGAAAAATATGATTTTTAAATTGAAAGTGAATAAATAAAAATGTGATTTTTATTTTAAAGACATCAAAATATAAAAATGTGATTTTTATATATGTAGTGGCTACGGGCAACGAAGATGGCGAGGATGCGATAACGATGAAGATTTCTATCAAAGAAGAGTCAAGATGCTTGGATAGCTTTCTGTGAGAATTTCTCACTCTTCAATTTCATTTCTAGTTATATATATATATACTAGGATGCAGACGGTGCTTAGTAGCACCCGACACAATCGTCCACAGACCATGGACTTGTTTGTTTGATTGCAAAAATTAGTTAGATTATTTGATTGAAATTGAATTGTGTGGTGAAATGAATTGATATGATTGATGTGTGAATGGCGTGGGCCTTCACTAGACCGGGGATAAGGCTAGGCCTCGTCCCGTTTCTAGTATCGTGCCGTTATGCCGCCGAAATTTTCTAAAATAAGTTAGAAAAATAAAGATATCATTTTATTGAATAAATGAATTGAATAGAAATTCATATGATAAAATAAAATGTTTTGTCGTTAAAAATATAATTTTTAATGTGAATGTGAATAAATAAATATTCATTTACAAACCAGACGGTTTGTTTATGTACACCTATTTGAGGGACATTGATTGGGTCGATAAATTTCACACATCGCCCAATAGCACAAATAAAATATGTGTTTGATTGTTTGAAACCCCACACGGGTGTTGGGATGAAATTTGAAGTTCACTCATCCTGATTGATTAAATATGTCGATCGATTGATTGACAGGCTGTTATAAGCGTTAGATATCTATACTTGATGCTTATACAGTGTAGTGCACTTTGGTTGATGGTTGATTATTTTTCAATGCTATTATACATGTGTTGTATGAAAATCCATATGATTAACATTATATGGTAATTGATTGGGCCTCATTCCAATTTATAAAATAAAAGTTCATGTGTTGACAGTCTCATCCATTGAGATTGGTCATGTGTTGAACGAAATATTTTAGTAATAAAATTTACATCTTTATCAATATAAAATAAAAGTTCATGTGTTGACAGTCTCATCCATTGAGATTGGTCATGTGTTGAACGAAATATTTTAGTAATAAAGTTTACATCTTTATCAATATAAAATAAAGGTTCATGTGTTGACAGTACTCATTCATTGAGATTGGTCATGTGTTGAACCAAATATTTTAGTTATAAAATTTACATCTTTATCAATATAAAATAAAGGTTCATGTGTTGACAGTACTCATTCATTGAGATTGGTCATGTGTTGAACGAAATATTTTGATAATAACAACTATTTTGAAAAAGGAAATATTTGAAATAGAATATTTGAAAACAGAAATTTATGAAGCCATGTTGATTAGATTGACGCCATTCTGACGTGAACGATATTTATATCGATTTTATCGATTTCGAAATGAATTGAATTGAAAACGTTTTCGAAATGAATTGAATTGAAAACGATTTCGAAATGAATTGAATTGAAAACGAATTCAAATTGAATTGAAAGCGAATTGAAATGAATTCAAATTTAAATTTGAATTGAATAGAAATGAATTTTAAAACGAATTTATAAAGAAGGATTCAAATTTGATTTGAATTGAAAAGGAAGTTGAAATTGCTTTTGAAACGAATTTTAAAACTATTTATATAATTCGTTTTGAATAGAAATCGACGAAATATATATTATATATATAATATAATGGCCTGAATAGAACGAGCCGCGTCGCGGCAGTTCGTGAATTTCGACCATTTATTTCAAACGGACATTACGGGAGATCCGACCGTCGGATTCTCCTAAAACCGGAACCGTTGGGTTCGTATCGAAAAGAGCTTTCTAATGAATATTAGAAATTTGAAATCTAACGGTTGGATTTGGAATTATGTCCAAATCAAATTTGAAAAAGGTCGCTGTAAGTGCAGTTCGATGGCCATTGATGGAAATCGACTGTACGGGCCTTGATAAAATTATTAAAAATAGTAATAATTTGTGTAAAATCATAAGAAATGATTTAGAAAGATTTGGGATGAAAAATTCCATATTTGAAAGGATAAAAATAGATTTTTATCGAAATGAACTAGTTTTGAACTAGAATTATAATTCTATTTATTTTTAAATAAATAAATTGAATTTGAAAAGGGTTTTAAAAATAACCAAAATTTCCAATGATTACATTGGAGTGGATTTGAATCGAAATTGTCTCCGGAATATTTCGATGTTGAAATTCGTGATTATACAGATGTTGTTATGGAAATTTGAAAGATATATATTTATATCGTTATTTCCAATACGACATTTGCTAATCGTAGAATTTGATATTGAATATAAGCCGGGATAGTTTCTATTCAGAGCCTTGTATTTAATATCGAATGTGATTTGGGTTTGTCGTGAATGGTGTCTTCACTAACACTGTTCTTGAACCCAGTTGAGAAAAGATTAAATCTTTTTATTTAGATTTAATGAAGTGTACCAATTAAATGATATTTAATTGGAATTGAATTGGTATTGATTTTTGGGTTTATCGTGAACAGTGTTTTAAATAACACTTGTTCTTTAACCCGATAATTAATGGAATGTGATTTTGGGTTTATCGTGAACTGTGTTTTAAATGACACTGATTCTTTAACCCAATTAAAGATTAAAACTAAGTGGTGTTTTAATGAATCTTTAATTAGATTGAAATAATCGAGAATGGAGTATCACCAGTTTTACTCCAGGCGATAGTTAAATCTTTAATTAGATTTGAACGTGAAATGGTAATTGAATTTACCGATAACACTGTGGTGTTAGATATGAAGTATTACCAGTTTTACTTCATGGGATAAATAGGTTGGGATTGGGAAATTAAAACAAATGATTACTTCGGTAAGGTTCGCTAATCCCGACTAGTTTGAATTGATATTCAAAAGTAGATTAAAGAATAAATTCAAGGAATTTATCTTTGATAAAATTTATGGGAACCTTTCCCTATGAACGTGAAATTTAGAAACTAACTGTCGGTTAGCCAAGCAGAATGGTCTTCTGGATATTGATCTGATGTTGGTTTCGGCCTTCGGGGTTAATGTTTGGGGAATTATTCTCTTGATTAATTTACGGTTAGTGACTAATGAATTGGAATGAGGCGTATGTTGTGTTTGTGTAACACTTATTTAAATATACGCGAGTTATTCGGAAAGACCGGGTTTATCCCATTCTGAATAACTGATGCGACGATAAGTCGAAGATGAAGACGATGGTCGAAGACCGGAGATCTTCACGTCGTTTGGGTAATTACTGATGATCTTGATTGGGCTGTACACCCAAGAAGATGGAAACAGTTAGTGATCGTCCAGACGTACTTGGAGATCGAAGGATATGCGGGGTACTAGGTGCCTCCGGTTTCGTTCAGACCCAGAACGGACTTGTAAATGGACTGTGTGTCTGACATTGGATTTTAGTCCGTGTGATTGATTTCTATTAAATATATATCTGTTTGACGGCGGAGAATTTATTCTCTTGCTTAACGCCCTTCTCTGAGACGTACGAGCTCAGGGGTTATATACTGATGGATATCAAACGCATGGAGTGAATTGCCTGTGTGGCATGCCTAAGTGGCAGTTGATCGAGGCTTCTGTTGAAAAGCAAAGTCTTGTGGTGATGATCAAAGCAAGGCCTTTGTGGCGTAGCTTTGTGTAACGTTTACCTCGCGTGTTTCACACCCGGTATGAACCAAAAACGGGAGAGGACGTCAGGGAGGGTATTCGTTTCTTTCTAGCTAAAAAGTGGCGTCAGTGGTTTTACACGCCCTGACGAGTTTGACTTATGTGGTTGTTGCTGTTGCGAGGCGCCTCGGATTGATCGGTCGTTCTCGAACCGATGGAGTCATTTAGTTGGCTCATTTACGCCCCAAAGGGCGGGGAAACGTATTGTTCAGGCACTATAATCCACATCGGTGGACCGGCCCTGAGGATCCAGGGGGCAGTTGCGGCTGTTCCTGTGGCTCGGGCTAGAGAGTCACGAATCGGTTGAGGACTATCTTTTGCCTCGGTTCATAGACGGAAATCCAATTTCCAAATACGTGACATTTGCGGTTTTAATTGTAATCCTATATATGGCGACATAGTGGGATGGGGCGCTTATGCCGCCTATGATTGATACTTATGATTTGAAGTTGTTTTATACACTATGCACTTATTATAGTATCAAATGATTAGTTTTAAACGTATCAAGCATTCTTTGGCTGTTATAAGGGAAAACCCTATCCCCCGGCTTGCGTTGCATTGTGTGATAGGACCTGGGTCTTATAACAGCTTCATTTTTCTTTATTTAGCATTGCGCTGTTTGTTTTATGCACTGGTATTCTTGGGAGGAAACCCGTTCCGTGTTATACGGCGTGGTCCCTTGATTTACCTAATGATTTAAAATAAAGATTAATAACTGTTTTAGTTCTCACACCAGTCACATGACTGACCTGGAGTTTATTGTTTTAACCTAAACTCTGGGTGCCCTTATTTTGACACGGGCAGCTAGTAGTTTTGGTTTTGCAGATTTATATTCACAGGATCCTGGTTTACAGCTGGAACGGTATCCGGAAAGCTTTGTATCCGTATATCTCTTCTAGTTGTGTATTGTATTATTTTCCGCTGCGATGTATTTAAATGTAATTTAAATCTCTGATATTTCTGTGTAATTTTCATTTACTCTGTATATTCTTGTAATCTGATGCATTGTTGTAATAACAGTGAAATGTTCTTCTGTATGCATTCTGTTTGTCCTGTTCTCAAACGATAGGGCGTTTCGAACGGCCTGGATCGGTTTAGCGACTGGTTCGGACCGGGCGAAATTCCTTGCCGTCACAGTTGGTATCAGAGCGAGGTTTACAAAGCTCAGAGAACAAGACACATTAGAACCGTACGAAAGAATTCATCAGATATTGGATTAGTAATATCCAATTAGAATGACTCGTTAGAGATAGGATCAGTAGTATCCTAGAACGGGTGTGAAGGGTATATTTTTCAAAGTGAAAACAAATTTTGTTTTGAAAATTTAAATCAATTATTCGTAGTTGATTATCTATTTATATTGATGTGGACAATCCAGTATATATAGATTTTGCGTATACGTCTGATCCGCGTGTATTCGAAATTTTAATATACTGGATAGATATAGAGTCACACTCTAGTCGCCCGGACATGATTCTGATGATGGCGCGCCATCACCAGTATTTATTTTCGTGTTTCGAAGGTGTGATTTCTATATGTTTCCATTAGACTGGTGTGAGAACCAAAACTAATATAGTTAGAACACATTGTTGTGAATTGGCATCAAAAATCTGATTTTTGTATATGTATCAAAATTATGAATTTGAAACTCTAATTCACTAATTGATTGATGATTGTGTTGTTTGTTTATTTGGTTGATAATTTTGAACCATTTGGCCTAATTGAATCAAATATTGAACTGTATTGAAAATTGGTCGCATTTGCTTGCATATACATACTTATATTGAACAGGTCATAGCAAGGAGGCTAGAGCCGAAGAATAAAATTTGTTTGCCCGACAAATAGGTACATGTTTACTACATAATTTCCTGTTTTGTTTGGGTGATGATGATTTTGTGAGCCTATTGGCTAGCCGCTTGGCTTTTTCTTTTTCTTTTTGAGATCTGAAGGACCGGGGAAGCTATTTGAAATTCCCCGATGCTCCCGGTGCAGGGGAGGTTATGGCGAAATTTTTCAAAAATTTAGGGTGTTAGCCAAATTTTTGAAGTTTTGAAAATTCTCAGAAACTAAAGAGTTGGAGAATGGAAGCCTGATCGAACGTAGAGTTGAATAATCAAACCACTTTCGACTTTGTTCCTTTTCGGGGACGAAAAGTTTTAAGTGGGGGAGATTGTAACAACCCGAAAATCTGGGCCAGTTTAAAATTTTTATTTTGGCAATTTTTGCGAATTTTGATTATTTAAAATGAATTATTTTAAATAAAATCGACGAGAAATTTATTTTGAAAATAATTCGAACGTATATATTTATACGCGTCGTCGTTAGAATATAAATATTTATAAATAGAATTGAAAATGGCGCGGTAGTTCGATAATTCGATTTCAAACTTCAATTGAATGTACCGGGTGCAAAACAATCCGAATTTTAGTGAAACCAAAAATCTTAGGATCTAATTGATAATATCTTTCCAACGAATCCGAATAATTAAATTTTCATAGCGGGAATCAAAAGATATGTCCAGTTGAAATTTCTGAATAGTCGCTATGGAATTCAGGCCCTTAAAAATGGACATTTTGCAAATGACCTCGGATTTCGACGAAACCAGTTTTGTTGGGTCCGCAGTGTCAAATTATTGTTAGATTCCAAATTTCATAATTTTTCGAATCAATATGTGAGCGTGGCAAAGGAAAACGTGTTTTGACCATTTCAGTTGATTTTAATCGACTGGAAATTGGCCATTTTTCCAACGGTCTCAGAATTCGACGAAACTAGTTTTGTTAGGACCGTATCGTCAATACGAAGCTAGAAAATATTTTTTTGGAATTTTTCTAGTTCGTATGTGACCCCGGTAATTTGAAATGTACGTTTAAAATTCAATATAGTGATTTAAATGTAAACTCAACGGAAACTGATTGTAACAATCGAATCAGCTTACGAAACATATCCCATTGTGTTCGGAATGGGGGTAATTAGCTAGGGATGACAGTCGCTGGGCCCAATTTCGAGTTCGAAAGAAAAGTCAACCCTAGGAGAAATTAAATAATATATTTTAATTTTTATAAAACCTTTTTATACACCCCCCCTCAGTATTCTCTCTCCCCGACTCATTTTAAAAAAAAAAAAAGAGAGAGAGAACGGAGCCGCCGTGCCAGAGCTGGACGTCGCCCTAGGCGCCCTCCGCCGTCGCTCGCGAGTGAAGACCACCATCGATCCCCCCCTCATCCGTCGATCTCTTCCTTCTTCCCCCTTCCCTCTGGCGCTCCTCTCACCTCTAACTAAACCACCACTGTAAAGCGTCGCCCCCCCTTCCGACCACCGGCTGAGCCCTACCCCCTCTCCAGCGTGCTCCGCGGCTCCCAAGACCGCTGGCCATCACCCCGTACCACCAGCCCTCCTCCACATCGAAGACACAGTGAGTTTTCAAATTTATACAATACATTTGTTTAGAAAAATTCGATTTTAATTTATATAAAAGGATTGTAAGTCAGAATATGATTTTTATATTTTTAAAGTATTAAAAATATGATTTTTATATTTTTAAAGTATTAAAAATATAATTTTTACATGATAGGAATATTAAAAATATCATCTTTATATGCGTAGAAAATATAAAAATGAGATTTTTATAAAGATGAAATCTTTTAATTTGAAAAGGCGAAGTCTTTATATGGGAAATAGCGTGATAAAAATATAATTTTTATCTATATAACATAGAAGTAAAATTCGATTTTTATATATTGAACTTTGAAGTAAAAATTCGATTTTTATATATTGAACTTTGAAGTAAAAATAGAAATTCATATGTTAAAAAGATTAGATTTTGAAAATGAAACAGATTAGGTTTTTATATTAGAAAAGGCGAAATCTATGAATTAAAAATGTGATTTTTATATGTTAGACTTCGAAAGAAAAATATGATTTTTAAATTGAAAGTGAATAAATAAAAATGTGATTTTTATTTTAAAGACATCAAAATACAAAAATGTGATTTTTATATATGTAGTGGCTACGGGCAACGAAGATGGCGAGGATGCGATAACGATGAGGATTTCTATCAAAGAAGAGTCAAGATGCTTGGATAGCTTTCTGTGAGAATTTCTCACTCTTCAATTTCATTTCTTGTTATATATATATACTAGGATGCAGACGGTGCTTAGTAGCACCCGACACAATCGTCTACAGACCATGGACTTGTTTGTTTGATTGCAAAAATTAGTTAGATTATTTGATTGAAATTGAATTGTGTGGTGAAATGAATTGATATGATTGATGTGTGAATGGCGTGGGCCTTCACTAGACCGGGGATAAGGCTAGGCCTCGTCCCGTTTCTAGTATCGTGCCGTTATGCCGCCGAAATTTTCTAAAATAAGTTAGAAAAATAAAGATATCATTTTATTGAATAAATGAATTGAATAGAAATTCATATGATAAAATAAAATGTTTTGTCGTTAAAAATATAATTTTTAACGTGAATGTGAATAAATAAATATTCATTTACAAACCAGACGGTTTGTTTATGTACACCTATTTGAGGGACATTGATTGGGTCGATAAATTTCACACATCGCCCAACAGCACAAATAAAATATGTGTTTGATTGTTTGAAACCCCACACGGGTGTTGGGATGAAATTTGAAGTTCACTCATCCTGATTGATTAAATATGTCGATCGATTGATTGACAGGCTGTTATAAGCGTTAGATATCTATACTTGATGCTTATACAGTGTAGTGCACTTTGGTTGATGGTTGATTATTTTTCAATGCTATTATACATGTGTTGTATGAAAATCCATATGATTAACATTATATGGTAATTGATTGGGCCTATTCCAATTTATAAAATAAAAGTTCATGTGTTGACAGTCTCATCCATTGAGATTGGTCATGTGTTGAACGAAATATTTTAGTAATAAAATTTACATCTTTATCAATATAAAATAAAAGTTCATGTGTTGACAGTCTCATCCATTGAGATTGGTCATGTGTTGAATGAAATATTTTAGTAATAAAGTTTACATCTTTATCAATATAAAATAAAGGTTCATGTGTTGACAGTACTCATTCATTGAGATTGGTCATGTGTTGAACCAAATATTTTAGTTATAAAATTTACATCTTTATCAATATAAAATAAAGGTTCATGTGTTGACAGTACTCATTCATTGAGATTGGTCATGTGTTGAACGAAATATTTTGATAATAACAACTATTTTGAAAAAGGAAATATTTGAAATAGAATATTTGAAAATAGAAATTTATGAAGCCATGTTGATTAGATTGACACCATTCTGACGTGAACGATATTTATATCGATTTTATCGATTTCGAAATGAATTGAATTGAAAACGTTTTCGAAATGAATTGAATTGAAAACGATTTCGAAATGAATTGAATTGAAAACGAATTCAAATTGAATTGAAAGCGAATTGAAATGAATTCAAATTTAAATTTGAATTGAATAGAAATGAATTTTAAAACGAATTTATAAAGAAGGATTCAAATTTGATTTGAATTGAAAAGGAAGTTGAAATTGCTTTTGAAACGAATTTTAAAACTATTTATATAATTCGTTTTGAATAGAAATCGACGAAATATATATTATATATATTATATATATAATATAATGGCCTGAATAGAACGCGCCGCGCCGCGGCAGTTCGTGAATTTCGACCATTTATTTCAAACGGACATTACGGGAGATCCGACCGTCGGATTCTCCTAAAACCGGAACCGTTGGGTTTGTATCGAAAAGAGCTTTCTAATGAATATTAGAAATTTGAAATCTAACGGTTGGATTTGGAATTATGTCCAAATCAAATTTGAAAAAGGTCGCTGTAAGTGCAGTTCGATGGCCATTGATGGAAATCGACTGTACGGGCCTTGATAAAATTATTAAAAATAGTAATAATTTGTGTAAAATCATAAGAAATGATTTAGAAAGATTTGGGATGAAAAATTCCATATTTGAAAGGATAAAAATAGATTTTTATCGAAATGAACTAGTTTTGAACTAGAATTATAATTCTATTTATTTTTAAATAAATAAATTGAATTTGAAAAGGGTTTTAAAAATAACCAAAATTTCCAATGATTACATTGGAGTGGATTTGAATCGAAATTGTCTCTGGAATATTTCGATGTTGAAATTCGTGATTATACAGATGTTGTTATGGAAATTTGAAAGATATATATTTATATCGTTATTTCCAATACGACATTTGCTAATCGTAGAATTTGATATTGAATATAAGCCGGGATAGTTTCTATTCAGAGCCTTGTATTTAATATCGAATGTGATTTGGGTTTGTCGTGAATGGTGTCTTCACTAACACTGTTCTTGAACCCAGTTGAGAAAAGATTAAATCTTTTTATTTAGATTTAATGAAGTGTACCAATTAAATGATATTTAATTGGAATTGAATTGGTATTGATTTTTGGGTTTATCGTGAACAGTGTTTTAAATAACACTTGTTCTTTAACCCGATAATTAATGGAATGTGATTTTGGGTTTATCGTGAACTGTGTTTTAAATGACACTGATTCTTTAACCCAATTAAAGATTAAAACTAAGTGGTGTTTTAATGAATCTTTAATTAGATTGAAATAATCGAGAATGGAGTATCACCAGTTTTACTCCAGGCGATAGTTAAATCTTTAATTAGATTTGAACGTGAAATGTTAATTGAATTTACCGATAACACTGTGGTGTTAGATATGAAGTATTACCAGTTTTACTTCATGGGATAAATAGGTTGGGATTGGGAAATTAAAACAAATGATTACTTCAGTAAGGTTCGCTAATCCCAACTAGTTTGAATTGATATTCAAAAGTAGATTAAAGAATAAATTCAAGGAATTTATCTTTGATAAAATTTATGGGAACCTTTCCCTATGAACGTGAAATTTAGAAACTAACTGTCGGTTAGCCAAGCAGAATGGTCTTCTGGATATTGATCTGATGTTGGTTTCGGCCTTCGGGGTTAATGTTTGGGGAATTATTCTCTTGATTAATTTACGGTTAGTGACTAATGAATTGGAATGAGGCGTATGTTGTGTTTGTGTAACACTTATTTAAATATACGCGAGTTATTCGGAAAGACCGGGTTTATCCCATTCTGAATAACTGATGCGACGATAAGTCGAAGATGAAGACGATGGTCGAAGACTGGAGATCTTCACGTCGTTTGGGTAATTACTGATGATCTTGATTGGGCTGTACACCCAAGAAGATGGAAACAGTTAGTGATCGTCCAGACGTACTTGGAGATCGAAGGATATGCGGGGTACTAGGTGCCTCCGGTTTCGTTCAGACCCAGAACGGACTTGTAAATGGACTGTGTGTCTGACATTGGATTTTAGTCCGTGTGATTGATTTCTATTAAATATATATCTGTTTGGCGGCGGAGAATTTATTCTCTTGCTTAACGCCCTTCTCTGAGACGTACGAGCTCAGGGGTTATATATTGATGGATATCAAACGCATGGAGTGAATTGCCTGTGTGGCATGCCTAAGTGGCAGTTGATCGAGGCTTCTGTTGAAAAGCAAAGTCTTGTGGTGATGATCAAAGCAAGGCCTTTGTGGCGTAGCTTTGTGTAACGTTTACCTCGCGTGTTTCACACCCGGTATGAACCAAAAACGGGAGAGGACGTCAGGGAGGGCATGCGTTTCTTTCTAGCTAAAAAGTGGCGTCAGTGGTTTTACACGCCCTGACGAGTTTGACTTATGTGGTTGTTGCTGTTGCGAGGCGCCTCGGATTGATCGGTCGTTCTCGAACCGATGGAGTCATTTAGTTGGCTCATTTACGCCCCAAAGGGCGGGGAAACGTATTGTTCAGGCACTATAATCCACATCGGTGGACCGGCCCTGAGGATCCAGGGGGCAGTTGCGGCTGTTCCTGTGGCTCGGGCTAGAGAGTCACGAATCGGTTGAGGACTATCTTTTGCCTCGGTTCATAGACGGAAATCCAATTTCCAAATACGTGACATTTGCGGTTTTAATTGTAATCCTATATATGGCGACATAGTGGGATGGGGCGCTTATGCCGCCTATGATTGATACTTATGATTTGAAGTTGTTTTATACACTATGCACTTATTATAGTATCAAATGATTAGTTTTAAACGTATCAAGCATTCTTTGGCTGTTATAAGGGAAAACCCTATCCCCCGGCTTGCGTTGCATTGTGTGATTGGACCTGGGTCTTATAACAGCTTCATTTTTCTTTATTTAGCATTGCGCTGTTTGTTTTATGCACTGGTATTCTTGGGAGGAAACCCGTTCCGTGTTATACGGCGTGGTCCCTTGATTTACCTAATGATTTAAAATAAAGATTAATAACTGTTTTAGTTCTCACACCAGTCACATGACTGACCTGGAGTTTATTGTTTTAACCTAAACTCTGGGTGCCCTTATTTTGACACGGGCAGCTAGTAGTTTTGGTTTTGCAGATTTATATTCACAGGATCCTGGTTTACAGCTGGAACGGTATCCGGAAAGCTTTGTATCCGTATATCTCTTCTAGTTGTGTATTGTATTATTTTCCGCTGCGATGTATTTAAATGTAATTTAAATCTCTGATATTTCTGTGTAATTTTCATTTACTCTGTATATTCTTGTAATCTGATGCATTGTTGTAATAACAGTGAAATGTTCTTCTGTATGCGTTCTGTTTGTCCTGTTCTCAAACGATAGGGCGTTTCGAACGGCCTGGATCGGTTTAGCGACTGGTTCGGACCGGGCGAAATTCCTTGCCGTCACAGCTTTCTAACGAATATTAGAAATTTGACGGTTGGATTTGGAGTTATGTCCAAATAAAATTTGGAAAAGGTCGCTATAAGTGCAGTTCGATGGCCGTTGATGGAAATCGACTGTACAGGCCTTGATAAAATTATTAAAAATAGTAATAATTTGTGTAAAATCATAAGAAATGAGTTGTGAAGAATTGGGATGAAAAACTCCATATTTGAAAAGATAAAAATAGATTTTTATCGAAATGAACTAGTTTTGAACTAGAATAGTAATTTATTTATTTTTAAAATAAATAAAGTGAGTTTGAAATGGTTTTGAAATATAACCAGAATTTCCAATAATTGAATTTGAACGGATTTGGATCGAAATTGTCTTTGGAATATTTCGATATTGGATTTCGTGATTATACATATGTGGTTATGGAAATTTGAAAGATATAGATATATATATCGTTATTTCCAATACGATATCTGTTGGTCGTAGAATTTGATATTGAATATAAGCCGATATATTTTCTATTCAGAGCCTTGTATTTAATATCAAATGTGATTTGGTTTTGTCGTGAATGGTGTCTTGACTAACACTGTTCTTGAACCCAGTTGAGAAAAGATTAAATCTTTTTATTTAGATTTAATAAAGTGTACCAATTAAATAATATTTAATTGGAATTGAATTGATATTGATTTTTGGGTTTATCGTGGACAGTGTTTTAAATAACACTCATTCTTTAACCCGATAATTAATGGAATGTGATTTTGGGTTTATCGTGAACCATGTTTTAAATGACAATGATTCTTTAACCCAGCTAACGATTAAAACTAAGTGGAGTTTTAATGAATCTTTAATTAGATTGAAAAGGTGTTAGAATGGAGTATCACCAGTTTTGCTCCAAGCGATAGTTAAATCTTTAATTAGATTTAAACGTGAAATGGTAATTGAATTTACCGATAACACCGTGGTGTTAGATATGAAGTATAACCAGTTTTACTTCATGGGATGAACAGGTTGGGATTGGGAAATTAAAATAAATGATTACTTCTGTGTGGTTCGAAATCCCGACTAGTTTGAATTGATATTCAAAGAAGATTAAAGAATAAATTTAAAGAATTTATCTTTGATAAAATTAATGGGAATCTTTCCCAAAATATAAGAATATTTGAATAAAAGAATATTCTGAATTGGAATGAGGCGTATGTTGTGTTTGTGTAACACGTGTTTATTGTATATATACGCGAGTTGTTCAGAAAGACCGGGTTTATCCCATTCTGAATAACTAATTCGACGTGGTGTCGAAGATGAAGACGATGGTTGAAGACCGGAGGTCTTCACGTCGTTTGGGTAATTACTGATGATCTTGATTGGGCTGTACACCCAAGAAGATGGAAATAGTTTGTGATCGTCTAGACGTACTTGGAGATCGATGGATATGTGGGGTACTAGGTGCCTCCGGTTTCGTTCAGACCCAGAACGGACTTGTAAATGGACTGTGTGTCTGACATTGGATTTTAGTCTGTGTGATTGATTTCTATTAAATATATATCTATTTGGCGGCGGAGAATTTATTCTCTTTCTTAACGCCCTTCTCTGAGATGTACGAGCTCAGGGGTTATATATTGGTGGATATCAAACGCATGGAGTGAATTGCCTGTGTGGCATGCCTAAGTGGAAAATGATCAAGGCTTTTGTTGAAAAGCAAAGTCTTGTGGTTGATGATCAAAGCACAGCCTTTGTGGCATAGCTTTGTGTAGCGTTTGATTCGCGAGTTTCACACCGGTATGAACCAAAAACGGGAGAGTATGTCAGGGAGGGCATGCGTTTCTTTCTAGCTAGAAGTGGATTCAGTGGTTTTACACGACCTGACGAGTTTGACATATGTGGTTGTTGCTGTTGCGAGGTGCCTCGGTTTGATCGGACGATCCGGGTCCGATGCAGTCATTTAGTTGGCTAACCTACGCCCCATAGGATGGGGAAACGCATGTTCAGGCATTTTAATCCACATCGGTGGACCGGTCCTGAGGATCCAAGGCTGGACTGAGTACTTGCCTGAGGGGCGGGCTAGAGCGTCTCGAATCGGTTGAGGACTATCTTTTGCCTCAGTTCATAGATGGAAATCCAATTTCCAAATACGTGACATTTGCGGTTTTATTTGTAGAGCCAAGTATGGCGACATGATATATGGTACCCATGCCATCTACGATTGATACTTATGATTTGAAGTTGTTTTATACACTATGAACTGATAATAGTATCAAATGAGTTGTTTTAAACGTACTAAGCATGTTTGGCTATTATAAGGGAAAACCTTATCCCCCGGCTTGCGTTGCATTGTGTGATAGGACCTGGGTCTTATAATAGCTTCATTTTTTCAAAAAGCATTGCGCTGTTTTGTTATATGCACTGGTATTCTTGGGAGGAAACCCGTTCCGTGTTATACGGCGTGGTCCCTTGATATATCTGATTTAAAGTAAAGTTTTAAATAACTGTTTTAGTTCACACACCAGTCCCATGACTGACCTGGAGTTTATTGTTTTGACCTAAACTCTGGGTGCCCTTATTTTGACATGGGCAGCTAGTAGTTTTGGTTTTGCAGATTTATATTCACAGGATCCTGGTTTACAGCTGGAATGATATCCGGAAAGCTTTGTATCCGTATATCTCTTCTAGTTGTGTATTGTATTATTTTCCGCTGCGATGTATTTAAATGTAATTTAAATCTCTGATATTTCTATGTAATATTCATTTATACTCTGTATATTCTTGTATTCTGATGTTAATGTTGTAATATACAATGAAATGTTCTCCCGTCTGCGTTCTATTTTGTCGTGTTCTCAAAACAATTCGTCCTTTCTCTTCTCTTTGGAGACCGGGGAAGTTCGGGTCGTTTCATCGTGGTATCAGAGCTTTGGTTTACAAATCTCTGAGAACAAGGCACATTAGAACCATACGAAAGAATTCATCAGATATTGGATTAGTAATATCCAATTGGAACGACTCATTAGAGATGGGATCAGTAGTATCCTAGAACGAGTGTGAAGAGTATTCTTTTTTTTAGAAATGAAAACAAAATTTGTTCTGAAAATTTAAACCAATTATTTGTATTGATTTGGATAGTCCAATATATAAAGATTCTGCATATACGCCTTGCAAACGTGTATTTGAAGTTTTAATATACTGGATAGATATAGAATTACACTCTAATCGCCCGGAGATGATTTTGATGATGGAGCTCCATCGTTAGAATTTATGTTTGAGTGACGAAAGTGGGCTTTCTATATATTTCCTATTGACTGGTGTGAGAACCAAAATTAGATAGGGCCTATTGTTGTGATTTGGCATCAAAAATCTGATTTTTGACTATGTATCAAAGTTATGAATTTCAAAAGCTAGTCAACTAATGGATTGATGTTTGTTTAATTGTTTGAAAAGTTGAACCATTTAGCCAAATTGAACCAAATATTGAATTGTATTGAAAATTTAGTCGCATTTGCTTGCATATACATGTACTTACGTTGAACAGGTCATAGCAAAGAGGCTAGAGCAGAAGAATAAAATTGTTTGCTCGACAAATAGGTACATGTCTACTATAATTTACTGTTTTGTTTGGGTGATAATGATTTTATGAGACGCTTGGCTTTTTCTTTTTGAGATCAGAGGACCTGTATGGAAATTTCGGGATTTTCCCGTGCTCCCGGTGCAGGGGAGGTTATGGCGAAATTTTTCGAAAATTTAGGGTGTTAGCCAAATTTTTGAAAAATTTGAAAAGTTCTTAGAAACTGAAAAGTTGAAGAACTTAAGTCGTAGTGAAAATACTGGAAGTTGAGTTGAATTGTTAAACAACTTTCGGCTTCGTTCCTTTTTGGGGACGAAAAGTTTTAAGTGGGGGAGATTGTAATAACCCGAAAATCTAGGCCAGTTTAAGATTTTTATTTTGGCAATTTTTGCGAATTTTGATTATTTAAAGTGAATTATTTTAAATAAAAACGACGAGAAATTTATTCTGAATAGAATTCAAATGTATATATTTATATAGCTCGACGTGGGAATATAAATATTTATTTATATTTATAAAAGGAATTGAAAATGGCGTGGTAGTTCGATAATTCGATTTCAGACTTCAATTGAACATACGGGGTGCAAAATAAATCGGATTTTAGTGAAACCAAAAAAAATAGAATCTAATTGATAATATCTTTCCAACGAATCCGACAAATCAAAATTTCATAGCGGGAATCAAAAGATATGTCCGGTTGAAAATTCTGAATAGTCGCTATGAAATTCAGGCCCTTGAAAATGGAGATTTTGCAAACGACCTCGGATTTCGACGAAACCACTTTTGTTGGGTCCATGATGTAAAGTTATTGCTGGATTTCAAATTTCATAATTTTTCAAATCAATATGTGAGTGTGGCGAAGGAAAACGCGTTTGTCCTGTTTTAGTTGATTTTAATCGACTGGAAAATGGCCATTTTCCAAACGGTCTCAGAATTCGACGAAACTAGTTTTGTTAGGGCCGTATCGTCAATACGAAGCTAGAAAATATTTTTCGGGAATTTTTCGAGCTAGTATGTGGCCCCGGTAAATTGAAATGCGCGTTCAAATTCAATATATAGATTTATATGTTAATTTTGACGGAAACTGATCGAAGCGATCGAATAAGCTTACGATACATATCCCATTGTGTTCGGAATGGGGGTAATTAGCTATGGATGACGGTCGTTGGGCTCGATTTGGGATTCGAAAGAAAAGTCAACTTTAAAGGCGCAATTAAATAATTAAATAATTAAATAATTAATATATAAGCTTTGGCCCCCCTTCTTCTCCTTAGACCAGTCAAAAGAAAACTAAAAAAAAGAAAAAAAACCCACGATATCGAGATCGTCGCCCCTCCCCCTCGTCGTTGCCCGCGCCACCGTCGTGGGTGCGCCATCACCCCCTCTCTCGCATCCGTCCCTTCTTCCTTCTTCCTCTTCCATCTCGATCCATGAACCCGCCACACCCCAAATCGAAGACCGACACTGCCCTTTCCACCTCCGCCCACCGCGCTCCACTTCGACGCCGACCATTCCGCCGTTCAACCCCCTGGCGCGCCACCACCTCGTCGCTGCACCACCCCATCAGCTGACCCCCGACGCCATCAGCCCCCCCTTCGATTAAAACGCTGTAATTTTTATAACACTCCTTTTTCTTTTTATATATATAATTCGATTCTCATTGCTTAAAGTTTTCTGACTTTATTTTATTTTGTTCAATAAGAATCTGATTTTTATGCTAGGAAAATATATGATTTTTAGTTGTGAAAATATACGATATTTAAACGATAAAAGGTCGGATTTTTGAAAGAGAAAAGGTCGGATTTTTGAAAGAGAAAGGTAGGATTTTTAATTTGAACAAAGGTTGGATTTTTAATTTGAACAAAGGTAGGATTTTTATGATAGTGAGGATTGATTTTTAACATGAAAAAAAATATGATTTTTATATATTGGATAGCAAAGTAAAAATATGATTTTTATATATTGAATAGCAAAGTAAAAATATGATTTTTATATATTGAATAGCAAAGGAAAAATATGATTTTTATATATTGAACAGCAAAGTAAAAATTCAATTTTTATATATTGAATAGCGAAGTAAAATTTCGATTTTTATATATTGAATAGCGAAGTAAAATTTCGATTTTTATATATTGAATTGCGAAGTAAAAATTATATATTGAATAGCGAAGTAAAATTTCGATTTTTATATATTGAATTGCGAAGTAAAATTTCGATTTTTATATATTGAATTGCGAAGTAAAAATTTGATTTTTATATATTGAATAGCGAAGTAAAAATTCAATTTTTATATATTGAATAGCAAAGTAAAAATTCGATTTTTACATATGTAGAGAATACGGGCAAAGAAAGTGACAAGAGGCAAGAACGACAAAGATTTCTACATAAAAAGAGTCGTGGGATCGGATAGGTATCTGTGAGAACTTCTCACCTTCTAATTTAATTTTCTAGTTAAAATAAATACTAGGATGCAGACGGTGTTTAGTAGCACCCGACACCCGTCGTCCACAGACCATGGACGGCTTGTATGCTTATTTGTTTGATTTTGATGTGTAGTTGACTGTGTGATGTGAAGTGAAATGGAATAAAATATTTATGTAGTTGAAAATGTTTTATAGTTGAAAATATAATTTTTAACATGAAAATGAAATAAATTAATATAAACAAATCGAACGATTTGTTTATCTATACACATTTGATTGATATTGATTAGGACGATAAATTTTACACATCGCCGAACAACGAAAATAAAATCTGTGTTTGATTGTTTGAAACCCCACACAGGTATTGGGATGATATATGACATACAGTAATCCCAATAATTAGTTGTATGTCGATCGATTAATTGATAGACTGTTATAAGCGTTAAATATTTATATTCGATGCTTATACAGTGTAGAATGCACTTTGGATGATGGTTGATTATTCATCGTTGTTATTGTATACATGTGTTGTAGAAAATCCATATAATTAACATTATATGGTAATTGATTGGGCCTCATTCAATATTTGAAAAAGAAATATTTAAAACAGAAATATTTGAAATAGAATATTTGAAAATAGAAATGTATGAAGCCGCGTAGATTAGATTGACACCATTTTGACGTGAACGATATTTATATCAATTTTATTCATTTTATAATGAATATCGAAAGTGATTTCAAAATCTGATATTTTGAAAAGAATTGAAATTCAAACTGAAACTGAAGAGAATTGAAATTCGAATTAAACTGAATAGAAATGAATTCGAATTGAAATTGAATAGAAATGAATTCGAATTGAAATCGAATAGAAATGAATTCGAATTGAAATTGAATTGAATTGAAATTGAATTGAAAACGAACTGAAATTGAATTAGAAATCAAATTGAATTGAAATCAATTTGAAACGAATTTAAAACGAATTTATGTTGGAATATTCAATTTTGATTAGAAATTGAATATGAAGTTGAAACAGTTTCGTAATATATATATATATATATATATATATATATATATATATATATATAATATAATGGCCTGAATAGAACGCGCCGCGTCGCGGTAGTTCGCGAATTTCGACCATTGACTTCGAATGGATATTGCGGGAGATCCGACCGTCGGATTCTCCTAACACCGGAACCGTTGTGTTCGTATCGAAAAGTGTTTTCTAACGAATATTAGAAATTTGAAATCTAACAGTTGGATTTGGAATTATGTCCAAATCTAATTTGGAAAAGGTTTCTATAAGTGCAGTTCGATGGTCGTTGATGGAAATCGACTGTACGGGCCTTGATACAATTATTAAAAATAGTAATAATTTGTGTAAAATCATAAGAAATGAGTTGTGAAGAATTGGGATGAGAAACACCATATTTGAAAAGAAAAAAAAATAGATTTTTATCGAAATTAACTAGTTTTGAACTAGAAAAGTAACTTATTTATTTTTAAAATAAATAAAGTGAGTTTGAAATGGTTTTGAAATATAACCAGAATTTCCAATAATTTAATTGGAACAGATTTGGATCGAAATTGTCTTTGGAATATTTCGATGTTGGATTTCGTGATTATACAGATGTGGTTATGGAAATTTGAAAGATATAGATATATATATATCGTTATTTCCAATACGATATCTGTTGATCGTAGAATTTGATATTGAATATAAGCCAATATATTTTCTATTCAGAGCCTTGTATTTAATATCAAATGTGATTTGGGTTTGTCGTGAATGGTGTCTTGACTAACACTGTTCTTGAAACCAGTTGAGAAAAGATTAAATCTTTTTATTTAAATTTAATGAAGTGTACCAATTAAATAATATTTAATTGGAATTGAATTGATATTGATTTTTGGGTTTATCATGGATAGTGTTTTAATTAACACTCGTTCTTTAACCTGATAATTAATGGAATGTGATTTTGGGTTTATCGTGAAACATGTTTTAAATGACACTGATTCTTTAGCCCAGTTAATGATTAAAACTAAGTGGAGTTTTAATGAATCTTTAATTAGATTGAAAAGGTGTTAGAATGGAGTATCACCAGTTTTGCTCCAGGCGATAGTTAAATCTTTAATTAGATTTAAACGTGAAATGGTAATTGAATTTACCGATAACACCGTTGTGTTAGATATGAAGTATAACTAGTTTTACTTCATGGGATGAATAGGTTGGGATTGGGAAATTAAAATAAATGATTACTTCGGTGTGGTTCGAAATCCCGACTAGTTTGAATTGATATTCAAAGAAGATTAAAGAATAAATTTGAAGAATTTATCTTTGATAAAATTAATGAGAACCTTTCCCAAAATATAAGAATATTTGAATAAAAGAATATTCTGAATTGGAATGAGGCATATGTTGTGTTTGTGTAACACAGGTTTATTATATATATACGCGAGTTGTTCAGAAAGACCGGGTTTATCCCATTCTGAATAACTGATTCGACGTGGTGTCGAAGATGAAGACGATGGTTGAAGACCGGAGGTCTTCACGTCGTTTGGGTAATTACTGATGATCTTGATTGGGCTGTACAACCAAGAAGATGGAAACAGTTGGTGATCGTCCAAACGTACTTGGAGATCGATGGATATGCGGGGTACTAGGTGCCTCCGTTTTTGTTCAGACCCAGAACGAACTCGTAAATGGACTGTGTGTCTGACATTGGATTTTAGTCTGTGTGATTGATTTCTATTAAATATATATCTGTTTGGCGGCGGAGAATTTATTCTCTTGCTTAACGCCCTTCTCTGAGACGTACGAGCTCAGGGGTTATATATTGGTGGATATCAAACGCATGGAGTGAATTGCCTGTGTGGCGTGCCTATGTGGCATGCCTATGTGGCAAATGATCAAGGCTTCTGTTGAAAAGCAAAGTCTTTTGGTTGATGATCAAAGCACGACCTTTGTGGCATAGCTTTGTGTAGTGTTTGATTCGCGAGTTTCACACCCGGTATGGACCAAAAACGGGAGAGGACGCCAGGGAGGGCATGCGTTTCTTTCTAGCTAGAAGTGGCATCAGTGGTTTTACACGCCCTGACGAGTTTATGTGGTTGTTGCTGTTGCGAGGCGCCTCGGTTTGATCAGACGATCTGGGTCCGATGGAGTCATTTAGTTGGCTCACCTACGCCCCATAGGGCGGGGAAACGCATGTTCAGGCATTTTAATCCACATCGGTGGACCGGCCCTGAGGATCCAAGGCTTGACTGAGTACTTGCCTGAGGGGCGGGCTAGAGCGTCTCAAATCGGTTGAGGACTATCTTTTGCCTCGGTTCATAGATGGAAATCCAATTTCCAACACGTGACATTTGCGGTTTTATTTGTAGAGCCTAGTATGACGACATGATATATGGTACCCATGCCGTCTATGATTGATACTTATGATTTGAAGTTGTTTTATACACTATGCACTGATAATAATATCAAATGATTTGTTTTAAACGTACTAAGCATGTTTGGCTATTATAAGGGAAAACCCTATCCCCCGGCTTGCGTTGCATTGTGTGATAGGACCTGGGTCTTATAATAGCTTCATTTTTCCAAAAAGCATTGCGCTGTTTTGTTATATGCACTGGTATTCTTGGGAGGAAACTCGTTCCGTGTTATACGGCGTGGTCCCTTGATATATCTGATTTAAAGTAAAGTTTTAAATAATTGTTTTTGTTCTCACACCAGCCCCATGACTGACCTGGAGTTTATTATTTTGACCTAAACTCTGGGTGCCCTTATTTTGACACGGGCAGCTAGTAGTTTTGGTTTTGCAGATTTATATTCATAGGATCCTGGTTTATAGCTGGAATGATATCCGAAAAGCTTTGTATCCGTATATCTCTTCTAGTTGTGTATTGTGATATTTTTCGCTGCGATTTATTTAAATGTAATTTATATCTTTGATATTTCTGTGTAATATTCATTTATACTCTGTATATTCTTGTATTCTGATGTTATTGTTGTAATATACAATGAAATGTTCTCCCGTCTGCATTCTATTTTGTCGTGTTCTCAAAACAATTCGCCCTTTCTCTTCTCTTCGGAGGTCGGGGAAGTTCGCGTCGTTTCATTATTCGGGAAGACTGGGTTTAACCCATTCTGAACAATTACTGTGACGATTAAAAATTAATGATGAAGACGGTGGTTAAAGACCAGCGATCTTCACATCGAATGGAGGACTACTGATGCCTTTGATAGGAGTTGTTGCCTTGAAAGGGTTGCACTAGTAGTTGTCCAGACGTACTTGTTGATTGTCCGGATAAGCGAGCACCTCTCTTCCGTATTAGACATACGGGACGAGGAATAAGGTAACTCCAGTGTCGTTCAGACCCAAAACAGACTTGTAAATGGATGTTTGTCTAACATTTGATTTCATTCCATGTAAATTAAATTGATTTCTATTTCTTATATATCTGTAGTGGAGGATAATTTATTCTCTTGCTTAACACCCTTCTCTGAGAAGTACGAGCTCAGAGGTTATAAGTTCATGTATTTAGTTATGTATTTTACTTTATTCCTCACTTTTGTCTCTACATATGTGGTAGGTTACAAATGAAATAAATTCATTGACATGACATGTCAATCTAATTAGCATTTATGTCTTATTCAAAATTCAAAATAAAACGACATAAGGAAAGAGAATAACAGAAAGTAATGAATGCATAACTTGTTGTTTAATAATGACTATAAGAAAGTTATGTCAGTTTTTAAATTTCAAAACACATAATATTAAATAACATAATGACATGTTTATCTACCACGTCATATTATAACATAATGACATGTTGTCATAATTTATTTAGAATCTACACATTTTTTTAAATCAACCTATTCAATGCTTATGCAGGAATAAATAAAATAAATAAACATACTGAGACGACCCGAAATCAAACATGCTGACTATCGTCCCTAGCGTAATATCCCCATTCCGAACACAATGGGATATGTATCGTAGGCTGATTCGATCATTTTGATCAGTTTCCGTTGATTTACATTTAAATCACTATGTTGAATTTTAAACGTACATTTCAAATTACCGGGGTCACATACTAACTCAAAAAATTCCATAAAAATATTTTCTAGCTTCGTATTGACGATACGGTCCTAAAAAAACTAGTTCCGTCGAATTCTGAGACCGTTGGAAAAATGGCCATTTTCCAGTCGATTAAAATCAACTTAAACTGGTCAAACACGTTTTCCTTTGCCACACTCACATATTGATTCAAAAAATTGTGAAATTTGGAATCTAGCAATAATTTGACATCACAGACCCAACAAAAGTGGTTTCGTCGAAATCCGAGGTCATTTGCAAAATGGCTATTTTTAAGGGCCTGAATTCCATAGCGACTATTCAGAATTTTCAACTGGACATATCTTTTTATCCCCGCTATGAAATCTTGATTTTTCAGATTCGTTGGAAAGATATCACCAATTAGATCCTATTGTTTTTGGTTTCACTAAAATCCGGATTGTTTTGCACCCGGTACATTCAATTGAAGTTTGAAATCGAATTATCGAACTACCGCGCCATTTTCAATTCCATTTATAATTATATATAATTATTTATATTCTAACGACGACATATATAATATATACGTTCGAATTCTATTCAAAATAAATTTCTCGTCGATATTATTTAAAATAATCCATTTTAAATATACAAAATTCGTCAAAATTGCCAAAATAAAAATTTTAAACTGACCCAGATTTTCGGGTTATTACATATACATACAATTTGATACTAATTTCAATTATAATAAAACACTATCTATCTAATTACAAATAATTGTTTATTAGAAATAAATTTGAAATCATTCATAAATAACATCATTATTTTTTTTTCAATTTAATAATTTAATTTAATAATGGAATTTTTAAATTCTGGTGCATTTTCTAACAAAATTTCCTTAAAATAAAATTTTAAATTGGTTCTGATTTTCCGGGTTGTTACACATAGGATGTAACTTAATTTGAGGGTAGCTACACATATATTATATTAGGTTAATCTACTAGGGAGTAGATGGGTACAACGAGTGTGTGGGTAAGCATGGAGCGCGGTTGACACCAATAACCCAATCAATAAGACAATGTAACTGAACGGTATATGTATGATTACCCAAAGTGTGTACTTTAAATACATTCACATAGAACTTATGTTCTGACCCCCTCCTCATAACACAGTTGTACGTTGGGCTTAGGGCTGTAAATTTTGTCCGAATGTCCGACGTCCGTTCGTGTCCGTGACCGAAATACATCCGTCCAAGTTCATCCGATTTTCATTTAGGACACGAGTTAGGACAACAAAATTTGTATGAGAAAATCATGTCCGGTCCGAACTCTTCCGAATTACTTGTAATTCGGCGTACAGTTGAGAGAAAATCTAGTAAAATGTACAAAATGTGATATAAATAGCCATGTCCGACCGAGTCCGATTGTGTCCGTGTCCGAAAAACATATGTCCGTGTCCGACCGATTTTATTTAGGACATGAATTAGGACAACGAAACTTGTCCGAGAAAAATTTGGTTCGGTCCATGTTCGGTCCATTTTTTTAGGACAGAAACTGAACATACCTCCGTCCGGTCCGGTCCGACCGATTTACACCCCTACTTAGGCTTGAGACAGAGATGTTATAGCTTTGGAAACTGGCTAGGCAATATTATTATTAAGGTAACTATATGTTTTGATTATATTATATTTTGTTCCTTTCGCTGTGAGATGTTTTCCGAACTCTGATATGTTTTATGTCTCTGTCTTTTTCTGTAGGATACCAGAGCAAACCAACACGGATTTCAATGGACTGGGTTTTTGAAAAAAATCGGTTTGTTGAGATTTGGATTGTTACAATAATAATGTGATCCGCGAAAGATAAAGAAGAACTAAGAGGAAAACCACTAGGGATACCAAATCACCGGATATGGCATACAATCGTCAGCAAGTGTATTCCATGAACGAAATCCTCCGCGACGATGATGAATAACGTCGGAGAAAGGACCCCTTCGCAAGCGAAAATAACCATTGGTCGATCCGTTGATAAGGACAAAGAACCAACAGTTCGGGATAAGTCTCTAAATAAGATCGATTAGTGGCTCAGGGAATTCAAAATCATGAAGGACCTTAATGTTGAAAAACCAAATACCCGATCGTATACCTTCGCCATATCTAGTTTTGAAACCACATTTGATCAGGTAAGTATAATATATTAAACTTTCCATTAATGTTTACATATATTATTTAAATTGTGTGATTTATTTAACTTTATATTTAGAAGAAAAACTAATTTTGCCATTTTTGTTGATGTGAACATGGTACGTATTTTAAAACATCACACTTAGCTTTAATAATATGAATTAATAATAATTTATTGATTGAATTCATTTGTTAATTTCAAAAACACATAATTAATTTAACCGTATTTACTTAAATGTACAATGTTATATAAGTGATATTGTACAGCGTTTTGTGATTAACTAAATAAATTTTAAAATGTCGTCGTTTGACATTAATATTACAATGCAATACAAATACATATATTGATGTAAATGAGTTCAACTTTGAACTTGTGATAGTTATCTATGTGTATAATTTGTATTATTTATGATTGAAGCGTTTATAAATCTGATTTTTTTTCATTTTTGTTTATATGACTATGGTTAATCTTGATGTGATTTATTGGGTGAGTCAATGAATAATAGTTTGCATAAGAAATTTGATAATAATACATGACTTGTATTCACTTCACGAAACTCAAATATCAAATGCAGATAGTTAAAAGAAAGAAGTTAGAGGGTGAGAAGAAGAAAGAAATATGTAATAACCCGGAAATCCGAGCCAATTTAAATTTTTTATTTTGGCAGTTTTAATGAATTTTGAATATTTAAAGTGAATTATTTTAAATAATAACGACGAGAAATTTATTTTGAATAGAATTAGAAAATATATCTTTATTTGAATCATCGTTAGACTATAAATAATTATTTTTAATTATAAAAGGAATTGAAAATGGTGCGGTAGTTTGAAAATTCGATTTCAAATTTCAAATTTCAAATGAATGTACAGGATTCAAAATAAACCGGATTTTAGCAAAACCAAAAATATTGGAATCTATTTGAAAATATCTTTCCAACGAATCCAAAAAATTGAAATTCCATAGCGGGGAAAAAAATTACATCCAGTTAAAAATTCAGAATAGTCATTATGGAATTTTGGCCCTTAAAATGGAAATTTTGCAAACGACCTATGTTTTCGATGAAACCACATTTGTTGGATCCGAGATGTCAAGTTACTGCTAGATTCCAAAATTCATAATTTTATGAATCAATATGTGAGCGTGGCGATGTAAAACGTGTTTTGACAGTTTAAGTCAATTCCATCGACTGGAAAATGGCTATTTTTCAAACAGTCTTCAAATTTGACGAAATTAGTTTTGTTAGGACCATATCGTCAATACGAAGCTAGAAATATTTTTTCTGAAATTTTTAGAGTCTGTATGTGACCCCGGTAAATTGAAATGTACGTTTAAATTGAATATACATTGATTTATATTTTAATTTAAAGAAAAACCAATCGAAACAGTCGAATTGGATTACGAAACATATCCCATTGTGTTCGGGATGGGGGTATTTGGTTAGGGTTGACAGTCGGTGGGTTCGATTTTGAATTCGAAATAAAAAGTTACTGTAAGGAATTAATTAATTAAATATATATATAATTATATAATCCCACTTACCTTTCTCTCTCTCCCCTCATTTCAAAACCATTAACTTCAGAAATTAGAAAAAAAAACCAATCCCTAATTGAACCTGTCGCCCCCTTTTACTCCACCGTCGCGACGCTCCCCCACCCACCTGACGCGCCGCCGCCCTCATCGAGCATCCACCACCGACCTCCCCCTCGTTGCTCTCTCTCCCTCCAACCCACGTCGTGGTGCCCCAGCACCCAAAACCAGAGCCACCAATCCGCTAGCCCGCTGCTCAATGGCAGAAGCCACCACCACACCCCTACCCCCTACCCCCGCGACTGTAGCGACACCTCTCCCCGCCCCTCCGACGTCGAACTCACCACCCCCCTCGCACAGTATGTCTTAAATTCCTTTAATGCTGATTTTTATTTTATTTAAAAGTTCAGATTTTTAAATAGAAAGTTAATATTTTTATGTTGGAAAATTTTAGATTTTTATAATAGGAAAAGGTTATATTTTTAAATGAAGAAATTTTAGATTTTTGTAGATAGAAAGGCAGGATTTTTCTATATGTGAATAAAGTAAAAAGATCGAATTTTTCTAAGGTGAAGAAAAGTAAAGATTCAATTTTAAGAAAAGTAAAGATACGATTTTTAGAAAAGCAAAGATAAGATTTTTTAGGAAAGTAAAGATACGATTTTTAGTTATGTAAAAATACGATTTCTATCATACATATGAAGTAATATTTTAATGAGTTAAAATATGATTTTTAGCTAATGAAGGTTATTAATAAAAATCAATCATGTAGGATATCGTGTTCGCTTAAGGTTGTAAGCGACGAGGTGTTCATCTTCTTTGTTTAAAAGAATGACGGAGTGGAAACCAAAGGTGAGAACTCCTCACTTTTATTTGTTTTCTAGTTGAAATATATACTAGGACGCAGGCGGTGCTTAGCAGCACTAGACACCCGTCATCCACAGACCCTGGACGACTTGTTTGTTTGATTGATGTGTTGTGAAATTTTATTGTGTAATGTGGAATGAATAAATATTTTATAATTAAAAATATAATTTTTAACGTGTATATAAAATAAATATTTATAAACAAATCAGATGATTTGTTTATGTACACCCGTTTGACTGATATTGACTGGGACGATAAATTTTACAAATCGCCCAACTGCACAAATATAAATCTGTGTTTGTTGATTTGAAACCCCACACAGGTGTTGGGATGATATTTGGCGTACACTAATCCCAATTATTTAGCTATATGTCGATCGATTGGTTGACAGACTGTGTAAGCGTTAATTATTTATATTTAATGCTTATGCAGTTGTGTGGTGCACGCTGGATGAAGGATGATTATTTATCGTTGCTATTATATACATGCGTTGTAGGGAATCCATATAATTAACATTATATGGTAACTGATTAGGCCTCATTCCAATTTGGAAAATAAAGAATATTATTAAATGAAAATTCATGTGTTGAATAAAAAGAATATTCAAGTGTTGAATAAAAGAAAATTCATGTGTTCAATAAAATATATATTCATGTGTTGAGTATAAGAAAATTCATGTGTTGAACGAAATATTTATACAATAAAGTTCACATTTTTATTGTAAGTGAGAATTAATAAATATTCATGTGTTGAATATATTCATGTGTTGAAGAAAATATTCATTTGTTGAATAGAATAACGAAGTTATTGAAATATATAAAGCCATGTTGATTATATATGCGCCATTTTGATGTGAATGATATTTATATCGATTATATTCATTTTTACAAAGAATATAGAAAAGGAAGTGATTTCAAAATATAACGTTTTGAAAATATTATCATTTACATATTAATGATATGGAAATTTTTGATCTGAAATTGAATATGAAGTTGAAATAGTTTTGAAAACGAATTTAAAACGATTTATAAAATACATTTTAAAAGGAAATCGATGAAATATATATTATATATACTATATATATAATATAATGGCCTGAATAGAACGCGTCGCGCTGCGGCAGCTCGCGAATTTCGACCACTGACTTCAAACGGATAGTACGAGAGATCCGACCGTCGAATTCTCCTAAAACTGGAACCGTTGGGTTCGTATCGAAAAGAGCTTTCTAACGAATATTAGAGATTTGAAATCTAACGGTTGGATTTGGAATTATGTCCAAATCAAAATTGGAAAAGGTCGCTGTAAGTGCAGTTCGATGGCCGTTTATAGAAATCGACTGTACGGGCCTTGATAAAATTATTAAAAATAACAATAATTTGTGTAAAATCATAAGAAATGATTTGGAAAGAATTGGGATGAAAAATTCCATATTTGAAAAGATAAAAATAGATTTTTATAGAAATGAACTAGTTTTGAACTAGAATTATAATCTATTTATTTTTGAAATAAATAAGTTGGATTTGAAAAGGTTTTAAAAGTAACCAGAATTTCCAATAATTGAACTGGAATGGATTTGAATCGAAATTGTCTTTGGAATATTTCGATGTTGGATTTTGTGATTATACAGATATGGTAATGGAAATTTGAAAGATATATTTATATCGTTATTTCCAATACGATATTTGTTGGTCGTAGAATTTGATATTGAATATAAGCCGATATATTTTCTATTCAGAGCCTTGTATTTAATATCAAATGGGATTTGGGTTTATCGTGAATGGTGTCTTCATTAACACTATTCTTAAACCAGTTGATAAAAAGATTAAATCTTTTTATTTAGATTTAATGAAGTATAACAATTAAATAATATTTAATTGGAATGGAATTGATTTTTGGGTTTATCGTGAATGGTGTTTTAGATAACACTTGTTCTTTAACCCGATTATTAATGGAATGTGAATTGGGCTTACCGTGAACTGTGTTTTAGCGACATTCATTCTTTAACCCGATTTACGTTGAAATGAAATTTGGAATTTATAAATCCTTGTGTTAAGATTTAAAGGAGATTTTCCAAAGTAAAGTTTTCCAATTTAACATATTAAATTGGAATTGAATGGAACTCGATTTGGCGATAATCGAAGCAAGCTTCTGTAGAAGAAGACAGTTAATATATATGGAATTTAAAAGGCCATGCTATTATTCCATTTATATTATTGGTCGGATATGGAAGTTTATATCGATTATATATATATATCGATTTGTTTTCCATGAAGATTCCATTGCTAATGGAATGTGATTTTGGGTTGTCGTGAACGGTATCTTTAATAATACTATTCTTAAACCCAACGGAGTTAAGAAAATTAGAAACTAACTGAAGATTAGTTAAGTTGAATGGTTTCCTAGGTATTGATCTAATGTTGGTTTCGGCCTTCGGGGTTATTACTTAGGAAATTGTTTACTTGCTAATTTACGGTTAAAGGCTGATGGAATGGAATGTGATTTTGGGTTTATAGTGAACCATGTTTTAAATGAAAATGGTTCTTTAACCCAATTAAAGACAGGATATGATTTCCCAAGTTAAATAATCATCAATAGTAATTTTTGGGAAGATTAAAACCAAGTGGAGTTTTAATGAATCTTTAATTAGATTTAAATGATCGAGAAAGGAGTATCACCAGTTTTGCTCCAGGCAATAGTTAAATATTTAATTGATTTGAACGTGAAATGGTAATTGAATTTACCGATAACACCGTGGTGTTAGATATGAAGTATGACCAGTTTTACTTCATGGGATGAATAGGTTTGGGTTGGGAAATTTAACAAGTGATTACTTCGGTAAGGTTCGCTAATCCCGACTAGTTTGGATAAACCATAATTTGGTTTGAATTGATATTCAAAAGAAGATTAACAAATAAATTTAAAGAATTTATCTTTGATAAAATTAATGGGAACCTTTCCCAAAGTGTATGAATATTTGAATAAAAGAATATTCTGAATTGGAATGGGGCGTATGTTGTGTTTGTGTAACACACTTGTTTATTATATATGCAAGTTATTTGGAAAGGCTGGGTTTATCCCATTCTGAATAACTGAATCGACGACGTGTCGAGGATGAAGACGGTGGTCGAAGACCGGAGGTCTTCACATCGTTTGGATAATTACTAATGATCTTGATTGGGCTGTATACCCAAGAGGAGGGAATTAGTTGGTGATCATCCAGACGTACTTGGTGATCGATGGATATGCGAGGTACAAGGTGCCTCCGGTTTCGTTCAGACCCAGAACGGATTTGTAAACGGACTGTGTGTCTGACATTGGATATCATTCTGTGTGATTGATGGATATCGGTTGCATGGAGTGGTTTGTCTGTGTGGCATGCTAAGATGCAAATGATCAAGGCTTCTGTTGAAAAGCAGAGTCTTGTGGTGGATGATCAAAGCACGACCTTTGTGGCATTGCTTTGTGTAGCGTTAATTCGCGAGCCTCACACCCCGGTGTGAACCAGAAACGGGAGAGGACCTCAGGGAGGGAATGCGTTTCCTTCTAGCTAGGGTGGTGTCAGTGACCTACCAGCCCTGACATTTATATTATTTTCACCTGTGTGGTTGTTGGATTACGAGAGGCCTCGGATATATTGGTGACTATGTGGAGCCGATGGAGTCATAGGACTCATTTGCGCCCCAAAGGGCGAGGAAACATAGTGTTCAGGCATTATAATCCACATCGGGTGGATCGGCCCTGATGATTCATGAGGCAATTGCGGCTGTTCCTGGGACATGGGCTAGATTGTCTCGAAGCGGTAAGGACGATCCCTTGCCTTGGTTCACAGATGGAAATCCAACTTCCAATACGTGACTTTGCGGTTTTGATTGTAGAGCCAAGTATGACGATATAGTGGTATGGGGCACTTATGCTGTCTATGATTGATACTTATGATTGAAATTGGACAATATACACTTATAGTAATAATAAAAGATGAAATTTAGCGTATCAAGCATTCTTTGGCTATTATGAGGTAAAACCCTATCCTTCGGCTTGTGTTGCGTTGTGTGATGGGACCTGGGTCCTATAATAGCTTCAATATTCTTTATTTAGCATTGCGTTGTTGTTTTATGCACTGGTATTCTTGGGAGGAAACCTATTCCATGTTATATGGCGTGGTCCCTTGATTTACCTAACTTTAAAATAAAGATTAGTAACTATTTTAGTTCTCACACCATTCACATGACTGACCTGGAGTTTATTGTTTTAACTTAAACTCTAGGTGCCCCTATTTTCCGCATGGGCAACTAGTAGTTTTGGTTTTGTAGATTTATATTCATAGGATCCTGATTTACAGCTAAAGCGATATTCGGAAAGCTCTGTATCCGTGTATTACTTCCATTTGTGTATTGTATTATTTTCCGCTGCTATGTAATGTATCGTAGTCTCTGATATTTATCAAATGTATTTTATTCATTCATACTCTGTAACATTCTTGTATTCTAATGGAATTGTTGTAATAAGCAGTGAAATGTTCTTCTGTTTTTGTTCCGATGTGTCTTGTCCTTAGTACTATCCGTGCTTTCCTTCACAGGGAAGTTCGGGTCGTAACAAAATATTAGAATATAAAAGAAGAAGAACACTAACACTATAAATTAGAGTTAAAAAGAGTCTCATAGCAGAATGAATAAAATATAATATATCAATACTCTTTACACAAAGAGAAAACTGTGTATATATATATATATATATGATTTTACAATAAGAGTACGCAACTAAATCAGACTATAACGTCTGATAAATACCACACATAGTGGAAATAAATTAATACCGGAAAGTACAGGAATAAGTCTACTCTATCTCCTCTCCTGAAGTTCTAAGAAAAACCTAATGCAGCCAAGAAAAGGTACTCGGACTGACCGAGCCTATTTTGCGGAAAGCAAAATCACACGTATTGTCAGTCTGGGATACTTTTAGTGAGAAAACTCACATCATAAACAACTTTCTTAACTTTTAGAAAATCTTTTGAAAAAGTAGATTTCTCGTAAGACACGACCACACATAAACATGGCAATTGTTTTCCCCTTATGATAACCAAATCCTTTTTATTATAAAATCCAAGGATATTATAATGATGTCCATCAATCCACAAATAAAATAGGAACATAGCTAAAAATCTTACATCTCACTTTTCAAAATAGTTGGTTTACATCTAAAAATGTACGGCTCGTATCGGAGTTTGGTTTTGTATACATGAATAGGTATGAGACCACCTTCTAATCAGTGTCCTATAGAAGTCCATGCATCATGCAGAACCCAGAATGTAGGGATTACTTTTACAAGTATAATCCTGGTAGTTAACCAGAGAATCAGCGAGCACCCCTCTTGCTCCGAAGGTCTATGCCTTCAAATCATCTTAATTCGTATAAGCATCCCTATAAATTAGTTTTTTCGAATGCAAAGTCGGTTCTAAGTGGCTTTGGATTCGGTTCCCATCCCGGTCTCCTTGAATTAACATGTCAATAGTCAAAAGGGAATTTATTTGATAATCGGTTACTTAACTAACAAATTAAACAATACAATTAAGTACATCAACAACATACACTTTTTTTTAAAATTAACCATTTATCAAAATCATTTCATTGATTCTTAAAAATCGATTCCATATACTTATCTCAACGGAATAAGCATATTCACAATTCTTTTGTTTTTATTACTTCAAAAACAATAGTCACACTCTCATCTCTTATCTCCATTATTTTGGAAAATGATATCCACACGCTCATTTCTTATTTCTGTTACATTGGAAAATGATATCCACACGCTCATCTCGTATTTCCATTACTTTCCAGTATAACCTCTTGTTTCATTTATTTGAAAATCCTAGCCACTTACTATTTCTTTGAACACGTGTATTCCCAAAACCATACTATTTTCATTACTTAGAAAAAAGTGTCGTATGGTTAACCAAATGGTATAAGTGTAGTTGCACTTCATACCCTGACCAAATAATGTTAAATGATACATTGTTACTATAAAACCCAACAGTTTATATAAATTTCTACTTCTTGCAAAATTAAGTTACGATATTTCTTACGGAAATAATAAATTATTTCCAACATCACTATCATTTCAAAATAATACCGTCCTTTGGATAATAATGAAGTCGTTCAAGTTGGGGTATTTTATTTACCTCTTAGACTTCGACTCGGCAACCTTCTTATCTTAAGATAAATAAAAGTTTGTAACTCAAAAACTGATATTAATATAATATCATATCAATTTCATTTACTATTTCATTTAAATATGGTTTTAAATATCATTCGTTGCATTAGGAAAATCTACTTCCAATTTCACTTTCCTTTACTTAATTTGTTTATTAAGTAAATACTTAATAAAACTCAACCTTTAGCTTTAAGCCTCTTTAATATAATTCATTTATAACTTGGATTTATTACAAAAATCCAGTTATCAAATCCATTACAAAAATCCATTAAGCATACTATTATAAAACTTAACTTGGGTTTACTACCGAAATCCTATTTACCAAATCCCTCATAAGTATTATTCGCAGAGCCTTAATTCCATATAAAAGGAATCCTTTTATAAAAAAAAATTACAAGTATATTTACAATACTTATTAAGTTCTATTTTAATAAACTTCATTTATTATTTAAAATCATTGAATTTGAAATCGAATTATTAAAATTTAAATTTAATAATCAAATTCAATAAAATTTAGGCTCCCGACTTCCAAAACTTCATACTTTCCACATCTACGTTTAACTCCACTTAACCCATTTCTTAAGTTTTATAATCAATTTATAAAAGTCGTTCCAACAGTTGAAAAACACTTATAAACTTCTTTGTTTATAAACTTGGTTTTTATAAACTTCATAAAACTTGGATTTGTCGATAAATTCCATTAATGCAATTCTTTATGAAATTACAATTAAAAACTCATTAAATCGTAATAACTTCCTTAATTGAATTCCAATTAAAAAGGAAATCAGTTGAATTATTATTAATTAAAATAATAATTAACTTCAGTATTAACTAAATTAAAGTAGTTAACTTCCTTATTAACTAAAAACAGAATAGTTAATCTCTTTTAAAAAGTTTATCAAAATAATCATTAACTTTATTATTAACAATCACTTAATAATTTCCTTTTTACGTAGTTAATTAAAATATTAATTAACCTTTACGATCTTTTGTTAAGTTTAAAATAACTATTAGTTAAAAACAATTTCTATTAGATTAACTAAAAACAAATTAATTTAATAACCAATTTAAATTAAACAATGGTCTTAGTCTACTTGGAAACATAGTTACCCTTTTTACCAATTTCAGTTAATCTTTCCTTTAACTTAATTAATAACTTAATTAGTTTAATATAATCCCACTTAATCGTTCTCTGGAAAACAATTATTCCAGAATATTAACCATAGGTAAATTTCTGACTTATTTGCTTATAAACTTATTTATACACAGTAATTTACTATATAAATCATTTTATAATTTCCTTCATAAAATCTAATTAGAAATATTGATTTATTTATAAAACTACTATTTTATATAACTTGTATAAAAATAAAATTTAAAACCTTGCTTTAGTTATAAAATTAAATTTCATAATTTTAACTTCGTCAATTCGCCTGGCGACAAATCAACGTCTTAAAGAGATGGATTTTTGGCCATCTACTGCAAATCATTTAATCAATATTGATTGAAGATTAATGACACATTAATATTGAATTTTAATTCAACAACCAACATCCAAACAAATTTTAATGCTACTTGGGTTAAACAGTTCATCCATGAATAATATGAAGACAAGTAACATACAAAATAGTTGAGGAGTCCTGTTGGATCCGTCCAACCTGTTTGCTCAGCATCACAACTCATAATATCTGTAACAACCTATATTTTTGTATATTTAAAACTTGAATTTAAATAAATAAATTTAATAATGTGGTTAAATCAATATTTAATTGATTTTAATATTGAAGATGGCTTTAATTTAATGTAAACAATTTTCAATTGAGTTATATGGGAAATATTGTAATTTGAAATTTAATATTTTATTAAGTAAATAAATTTTAGTTGTTTAATTTAAAACTGTAATTCAAATTTAATTGAGTGAATGGCTAAATTCAGAGATTATTATTAAAATCATTGAAGATAAATCGAGTTTATTTATCCGTAATTGCAATTCAAATTTAAATACGGAATAATAAAATTTGGGAACTTAAAATTGGTGAAATCGATTTATAAAATTTGTTTAAAGCTGTAATCAGATTTAAATGGAATTTAATAAATATTTAAATTGAACTAAAATAGTTAAACGAATAATTGAATATTTTATTTATTAATTAATTGTAAAATTTAGCTGTTTTGGCGACTGTCTCGAAATTTGACAAAATCAGTACCATCGGATCCGGAACGGCGAAAGTTTCAAATTTCGTTACATTCGGACTTGTCAGTTGATTGTATGGAATAAAACATGAAATGAATCAATGTAAATTGATTTTTTTTTTGCTCACGTTGTGCCTTTTATATATATATAAATAAAATTTCATTCCCACTCATGAGCCCATTTTCATTATATGTATATTTTCTATCTACTCATTTCTTTTTCTGTGGCTGAAATAAATCTTCAAACCCTAGATCAAAATAAAAAATTCAGACTTTAAATTCAAATCTCCTCAAAGCCCAACAAATAATATATCGATTCGAAGCTCTCGACGATATGAAGCTGCTGGGATCATTTATTGTTACATGCAGTGCTCGAAATTGCCAGAATTCGTGGTCAAAGGTGTTTGTTTTCGAAACCCTATAAGCAAAATTAGGGCTTTTTTTATTTGAAAGTTAATTGGAAAATCGGGCTTATGGGTTTAATAGAGATCGACGTTATTAGGCTGAAGGCAGTGGTCGGAAGTTGTAAAAGCAGGTGTGGCATTGGAATTTGGCGGTTGAAGTCCCAAAATGAGGGTTTCTATCACGATGGTGCATGAACAGGGGTTCGCCGGAGGTTGTGGCTTCAGGCTGGGTGGTGCGATTTTCGATGAGCTTTCAATGGGAAGTGGTTTCCGGTCAGATGGTGGCCGGAGTTGTAACGACCCGGATTTTTGGTCGATTTATTTTAAATATTTAGTATGGGTTTAAATAGTGAAATTATAAAATAAATGGTATTTTATTTTGTTATCGATTAAATAATCGAAATATGATTTATTTTGATAATTATCGTAATATGAAATAGTAACAATTTAATTCAGAATTTAAAACTGTATCAAAACGATTTTATAGATTAATATAAATTATGTTGGAATTAGAACGATAATAATAATTTATTTTCGATGAATTTAATCGTTTGAAATTGATTTGTAATTAAATCAATTTAATTTAAAAACATAAATTTAAATTGCTATCTCTTTTACACTGTCGAACTAAATTTCAGAATACGTGCAATTAAGTTAAAGAATATCGTAACGTTAGAAACGTCGGTCGTTACGATAGAATAATGGTTCAGAATTTTTAAGTTAGGGGCCACGAGATATTTTGGTATATTATTAATTATATTCAAATCAATATAAAGGGACACTTCCTTTCAGCCGACCTAAAAGACTGGAGTAAGCTACCCTAAACAATTACATCGCGCAACTCTATTTCTCCTCGAGCAAAAGAAATTGTCCCCTCCTCAGATATCAGGGAAACAATGACTTAATGGTGAGGTACGTTCTGTCCCTCTTTACATCTATATAATCGAACCTACATCCTTCACTTATTCGGTTGTTTTCTGAAACCCGAGACAATGTCTTCCTCCATTCTGTTTTCGTTCCTTTTTCCCCATTCGACCAAGTTGATTCCACGAAAAAGAGGAATGAAATCAAAACAAAACCGTAACCCGCGATGGATTATTTGAATTCTCAGAAGCTCGAAAACCACCCAGGGGGAGCTCGCGATTTCGGAAAGGGTGCGGTATAGAGTTCCATGGTTGTTCGAGCTGTGAAATTGAGTGAAAGGGGATGAAATCGATTGGAGAATTGGGGCTACAGTGGTGCGATTAGGGAAAAGAGGTGGGGTCGCCATCACAGATCCATTGAAGAAGGCTGAAGGGATTCCGTTCCTTATGGGGGTCGCGATTTGCTTCAGTGGAGTTCGATTTACAATGGTGTGGAGGGGCGCAGATTGATGAAGAGGTCGGTGCAGTATTGGTTGGACGGATTGCTGAAGGTGAGTTCGACAGTGAATTAGGATTTGTAAAAGGGAATGCGATTTTTGTGAGGGATTTAAAAGGGAATGGAAGACGATTGTGTGATGTTCGGTGAAATGCCAAAGTGAAGAATCTTCATTTGAGCTGGTTTTGGTCGAGGAAGTGCAAGGTATAAGGAAGTGGAAAAAGCCGTGGATTAACGGATTCGAACGAGAACAATTCGAAGTAGAAGAAAATGAGGATCCGCTTGGTTCTTTGTCTGTAGACATGGAAAGGAGATTAAGGTAATTTAAATTAAATACCTTAATTAGTTTAAAGTTAAAGAAAATATCTTAATTAGTTTAAATGTTTTAACAATACATAGGTTTGTTTAAATTGGTTAAATTAGAATTAATTTAGCAACCATTAAACGAAGAGAAAATATAGGAAGGTTATTTATTTATTTAAATAGTTAATTTAAATAAATAAACGTTTAATCGGTAAGTTTAATTAAAATTATCACAGGTGCGAATTCATTCGAGAAGATTAGTAACCGTTAAATTGAAAAGAAACAGGAGTGGATCGCGAATCTAAATCAGGTGAGTAAATCTCACTCACCTTTAGAATTATTTTTATTTCATTAAAAATAATTGTTTGTTGCTTGTGTGCATGCTTTCTGGTTGTTTATATATATTAGTTATTTAGGCTATATATATATATATATATTGGGTTGATTGATTGGTTGGATTCCCGCAGTCTCATTAGCGGATGCCCGCAGTTTCGTAGCGGATGATTACCCTATACGCCCCACGCTATGATTAGTGGATGACCTTCTATACCGCGATATTCTGCCACGAAGCAGAATGGGTATTATTTATGTGCTAACATCTGTGGATGCAGGAAAACAGGTTGGAGGAATCCAACAGGATTCCTCAAAAATATATTATCTGTTTGTTGTTTGCTGATTTCATATATTCATATATGATGTGTTAAAAATCAAATGATTGAAAATTGGGTGATTTGATTGTTTTAAATATCACTGGGCCAATCGTTAATTCATTTAAATATCATGAGAATGATATTTGAAGTTTAAAAAGGGAAATTCTGTTTTTCTCAAATAGAATTTGAAATTCAAGTAGAATTTAAAAATATAGGATTTCAAAGTGGAATTTTGAAATAGAATTTTGAAATGAAATTTCAAAATAGAACTTGAAATAGAATTTTTAAGTGGAAATTTAAATAGAATTTAAATATTTGAAAGGAGTTGGAATATTTGAAATTCAGAAGAAGATTTAAATAAGATTTGAAATGGGATTTTAAATATGTAAATGAAATTTGAGTATAACATTTGAATTTTTAAAGGGAGTTTAAATATTTGAATTTTAAAAGGAGACTGAATATTAGAAATTCAAATAGAAGTTCAAATAGAATTTGAATGGACAAAATTAGATTGAAAAATAGAATTTGAATTCAAGGAATTTAAAATAAAATCTGAATTCAAAGGAATTCGAATAAAGAAATTCAAATAGAGATTTCAATGTAGAATTTCAAGTTAGGATTTGAAATAAACTTTGGAAATAAGATTTTCAAAGTAGAATTTGAAATAGAAATTCAAATAGGATTTCAAATTAGAAAATCCAAATGGTTTGAAATGGAATTTGAATCCAAGGGTATTCAAATGGATTTGAGGGAAGAAATTCAAATGGTGAAGAAAAAATATAATTTGAATATTAGAATTCAAATGGGATTGGAGATGAATTTGAATATTAGAATTCAAACGGGAAAGGAAAAATGGAATTTGAATATAAGAGATTCAAATTGAATTCAAATCGGATTTGATCTATGGAATTTGAATATGAAATTCAAATGGGTTTAAAACTATGGAATTTTGAATATAGAATTTAAAAAAAAAGAGTTTGAATATTTGAATTACAATATAATTCAAATATAGAAAATTGGAATATAGCAAGTTCAAATGGAATTTAAATATAGAGTTTGAATAAAAGAATTCAAATGAATTCAAACATCAAATTTGAATATAGGGAATTCAAATAGAAATTCAAATATTGAATTTGAAAAGGAATTGGGATTTGAAATATAGAATTCAAAAGAAGATTGAAATTGGAATCAAGGGATTCAAGTGGAATTAAATGAAGTTGAATTCATTTAAAGAAGTTTAACGTTTATATATATAAATATAATTAAAACGAACTCGCCGCAGCGCTGCAGTTCGTAAAATAGCGATTCGAACTTCAATCGAGTATACAGAACGCAATTGAAGTCGGAATCTTTCGAAACAAGAAACGTCAGGACCGATTTGATAATAGTTTTCTAATGAAGGAGAAGAATCTGGATTTCGTCGTATAGATTTGGAGTTATGTCAAAATCAAATTTTCAGAAAAGCAGCGCCAGAATCGTTTTAAAACCATAACGGTTTATTTAATTTTTTAAAAGGATTTTAAGCAAATAAAATCCGAATTTCTATTTAGGAAATTTCAGATTTGAGTTATAAAATATATGTGAACTCAAGTGAAGTAATGAATTTGATTTTGAAACAGAAATCAGATTTTTTGAATAGAGTTAACAAATTCGAATAGAAATTAGTTAATGAGATTTCGAATTAATATTGGGCTTTGAATAAGCGAATTCGATTTGAAAATTTATATTCGAAATCAAACAGAGAACTAGAATTGAAACTGAAATTCAATTTGGTTAGGAACGAGTTAAATATTTTGTTGAACAGGTTATGTTCAAACAAAGAAGTGAAATAGGCAAAATGACCGATTTAAAGAATAATTGAGCGAAACTGAATTCAAACGATTAGATAGTGTTGAATTGAATTGAAAACAGGTAAACATGTGTAAGCAGGTTTGGGATGAAGTATATGAAGTTATTAATGTAGGGCTCGACAAAAAGGTACATGTTTAATTCATATATGAGATTTATGAGCCGTATCGGCAAGCCGCTTGGCTTTTCCTTTTTCTTTTTGAGATTAGAAGATACCGGGAAGCTATTTGAAATTTCCCGATGCTCCCGATACAGGGGAGGTTATGGCGAAATTTTCCGGAAATTTAAGGAGTTAGAATATTTTTAAGATATTTTGATAATTAGAGATCATTATATCGACGTATCGAATTCGATAGTAAAGTGAATATAAAAATCGAATATTGCAAACAAAAAGGGATAGAGATAAGTGATTGAAATTGATTTCAATTGCAAATAGAGACATTTTCTAATATATAGAAAATAAAAGAAGTTAATATTTGGAAACGTTTTCCAAATGGCATAAGAAGCCGAGATGATTATTGAAAATATTTGGTTAACAAATATTGATAGAGGAAATGGAAAAGAGATTTAATTAATGAAATATTAATTAAAGAGCCCAGTGAGTTGTTTGATATGTTTGGATGAACACTTGTTTTTATTCGATAGTTAAATCACAGACTATCGAAGTTTTTGACCATCGTTGTCAATATGGAGAGACCGGTTGGATTATTATCCGAAGAACCACTCCGTATTGGCATAAGCGTTGCAAACCAAGTATGCTGAATATATTGAAGACGGAGTAAAGTGCAAGGGCTTTTCTATTTATAGAAATAGTGCCTTCGGTGTCGTTCAATCCCAGAACGAACGTATATGGACGAATGTCTGACAAAGTATTTCCAATGATCAAATGGGTTGGTCTGTATGAATATATATGGTTGCAACGGATTTATCCCTTAGCATAATATCCAGAATATTTGTGCAAATCAATTAGTGATTAACGGATCTGACGATGTGGCATTCAAAGTGATGGTGCTAACAATGAATGGTGAGTATGCGTAGCTTCAGGCCTCAACAACCGGGAAAGGACAAAAATCGGGCAGGCAGCATGGCTATGTGGGTCGCACCCATTAGGGTGTATAATCACCTATCTAGAGAAATTCCTTTTGTTTCTAAATCTATCGATTCTGCCCATTCGGGAAACGGTGGTTTGAGTCCAACCGTTGGTGATATACATTCGATACACTCAAGCGAAATGAGTGGTCGGTCATGTGTGGGCCGGGTTGCAAGACGTTCTTGTTGAACCCAGGTGTATTTGCCTCTAGAGATACATCGTCGGAAGGTGGTCCCATACCTTGTCATGTTGGAAATCCAATCTCCAATAAGCGCCATGCGGGTTTTGATTATATACTATATATGTGGAGCGTGAGATGCAAGCGTTCTACTATTTGGTTATTTACTTGATGTAGACATTATTATAATATCACTGGATTTTCGTATCAAAGTGTTTTGGGTTATAGTAAGGTAAAAACCGTCCGTGTTTATGTGTGGGCTGGTCTTACTATTACCTTTTCTTTCGAAAAGAGTTTTGAAAGTTAAATAAGTGGTTGGAATTTACTCACACCAGTCCCATGACTGACCCAGAGTTTATTTTGTTTTGTTTCCCTAAACTCTTGGGTGCCTAAAATTTGTACGGGCAGTCAAGTGTTTCAGGCTTTTACAGATACACTTGGAGGAGCTTGAAGCAGGAGGCTTCAACGTTAGTTATTTAGAGTTACTTCCGCTGAATCAAATATTATGTGTACTCTGATGATGGTATGTATTTATGTACAAACAGATTTGTATTTCAAAGGTTATGTTATAGAATATATTTTATTCGTTCCACTGTGAGTTGTGATCTTCGTTTTTCTTCTATTCTAATATTTCTTTCTTTCTATTTCTCATCCTCTAACTTCTTTCTAATAATGAGTCGTATTTCTGTGTTATTTGGGTTGGACGTGTGGTGTTTTTAGTCAACTCGGATAGCACGGATTTGCGGGTCTTTACAGGAGTTGATGGCTACGGTCAGTCAAAGAAGGAGGCTCAAATGGGTTTCACGTTCGTTTACTATAACAAATTGGAAATGTTCACGCGATTTGGGGAGGGCAGAACCATGCAGCTAACATGGAAAGGATAGGTTATATTTTCCTTTTTATTGATTGTCATATATATATATATATATATATATATATATATCAAACGTTCTAACGGCCATAACTTACACATACGAGGTCAGATTTGAGAGCGGTTTATTGCGCTGGGATCATGGTGGAATTGCGGTCGTTCTGAGAGTAATTTGGCTGCATTTGGAGACTGTAAATTTTTGGCCTTTGGTTGGGCGTTCGTTTGACTAAAGACCCAAAGGTGAGTGAATTTCTCACTCATAATTAACTAAATTATTCCCATATTTGTTAAATTAGATTATGAAATAGTTTTGGTTTTATGGTTGAAATTGATTGTTGATTGGTTGCTGAAAATTGATATGCATTCAAGTTGATGTGCAAATTTGAATTCGATAACTAATTATTTAAATTAAATTTCTTGTAGAAAATTACGGACTTTTGTTAACTGGCAAAATGAGAAAATAATTACCAATTGGATGAATTGGTTGTGATGGATGCTTTGATTGAAACTGGTCACCTGCATTGATATCGACACCGAAATGTTCATTGAAATTGTAAAAGCAATTATTCTAAAATAAATTTGGAAATTTGAAATGTGATTTAAATAAGAACTGATTACTCAACTTTAATTTATTTAAAGCTTAATTTAATAATTCTCTTTGAATTTAATTAAAAATAAAAGTATTTGACGATACTTGAAATTATTCGAGATTTGGATTGTATATGAATTAGAATCCATTTGAAATTGAAAGGTCGGACTTGCATGTTGGTTGAAATCCAGATATCAAAATGGAAAAACTTTATCGAAGCTAAAATATTGATTTTTAAGTCATTGAAATTTGGAAGAAAGAAAATTTATGGTTTTTAAATTTAGTTAACTATAGATATATACCTATAGTTTTGAAATAAATTATACTCTACTTGATTTATTATTTAAAAATTATTTTAGTAAAGCATTTAATATATATGTACCTAAAATTTGAAATAAAGCATATTATATTATTTATTATTTAAAGAGTATTTTAGTAAAGAATTTAATATGCATATATGTAAATAAATATACTGATGTAAATTATTATTTTATGTACTCTAATTATTTTAATATATATAATTTCATAAAAAGTTTTAGTTATAATTATCTATTTTCCAAGTTAGTTAAATATTTGAAATTTCTTCCTAAATTTGATTTGTTCTTGATTTAAACCATTGATATCAAATTGAATTCGGAATATATATTCTCCTTTGAATATAAACCGATTTTGAAGGAACTATGGTATTATGGTTTGCAATAATATTCTATTTTAAATATAGATCAGTTTGAAATAATCATGATATTGATTTGAACTTATATTCTATTAAAATATGAAACGATTCTGAAATTATTATGATATGTTGAAACAAAATTATATTTTATTTTGAATATAAAATTGTTTTAAATGATTACGACCTCTCGATATGAAATATGTTATATTTGAATATAAAACGGTTTGAAATGATTGTGATTTTCAAAATGAGAAGTACATTCTATTTTGAAATCTCGATTGCTTGAATTATTAGGAATGGAATTGAAACCAAGTTACGATTTGGTAGATTTTAGGAACTTATGACAATAATATTTACAAATAAAAGGACCGCATTTTGAAATATAAAATTTGAAATTGAATTTTACGAAAAGGTCAAAGCGATACGGGGTTTTGGAAACTAAAATAAATCCAACCTTGATTATAAGTGAATCGATGACAATTCGAAAGAGATTTAAGTGGGAAATCCGAAATGATCCATAACTGCTGATATAAAAATGTTCTTATTTCTTGGGAAGACCGGGATCGAATATTTATTCGAAAACCACTCCCAGTAGTAATATGACGTTATAAAGAAATCTAAGACTTGGAAATCTGTTACAACCCAGAAAATCAGAACCAATTTAAAAATTTTATTTTGGCAATTTTAATGGATTTTGAATATGTAAAATTATTTATTTTAAATAATAATGATTATAAATTTATTTTAAATAGAATTAGAATGTATAAATTCATTTAAATCAAAGTTAGAATATAAATATTTATTTTAATTATAAAAGAAATTGGAAATGGCGCGGTAGTTTGAAAATTCGATTTCATATTTCAAATGAATGTACATGATTCAAAATAAACCAGATTTTGGTAAAACTAGAAATATTTGAATCTTTTTGAAAATATCTTTCCAACGAATGTGAAAAACCTAGATTTCGTAACGGGGGTAAAAAGTTATGTCCAGTTGAAAATTCAGAATAGTCGCTGTGGAGTTTAATATAATATATAGCCCTTAAAAATAGTGATTTTGCAAATGACTTCTATTTACGACAAACCACTTTTGTTGGATCCGGAATGTCAAATTATTGCTAGGTTTCAAATTTCATAATTTTTGGAATTAATATATAAGCGCAGTAAATTTAAATGTGTTTGGTAATTTAAATTTGAATTGGATCGACCAGAAAGTGCCCATTTTGCAAATGGTCTCCAAATTCGATGAAATTAGTTTTGTTAGGACCATATCGTCAAAACATAGCTAGATTTATTTTTCGGGAATTTTTGGAGTCAATATGTGGCCTCGATAAATTAAAATGTACTTTCAAATGTAATATATATGGATTTATATTTTAATTTAAAGAAAAACTGATTGTAACAACTGAATTAGGTTACAAAATATATCCCATTATGTCCGGAATAGGGGTATTTAGCTAGGAGCGACAGTCATTGGGTTTGATTTGGAGTTCGAATGTAAAAACCCACTTTTTCGAATTAAATAATAATTAAATATATATAAATATAGAAATTTACACTCTCTCTCCCTCACAATAGATTTTCGCTGGCTCTAGCTTAAAACCAATGGCGATTTCGTTTTGGAATTTCTTCCCTTCTAACTCCAAATCCACGCAATAACTTCAAGCAATTTCAACTGCAATTTTGTTCATCTAAGTGAGCTCGTGATTATCAACGGTTATGATGAAGATTCGTTGCAGCAATTGCTCAAAATCAAGGTTCGAAATACTAGCATTTGAAGGCGCTTTCCTCGACACTAGGGTCCACTGATCTGGATAATATCATCGGTGGTGGGTGGCTTCGTCATGAGCTTGGATGTGGGCACCCCTGATCCCGCTCCGATCGACTCTGGTGGCCTGCGTGAGTGGAGGGTGACGACGAGAATCGGTTCGAACTAACCTGGAGCGATACAGGAGAGAACGAGATGAAAGGGTTAAGATTTTTAATTAACTAATTAATTTTCTTAATCATACAATTAAAGTTTAAAACAGTGTAACTTCTTCAAATCAAAGTAGAATTTGATGAAACTGAGTCCGTTGGAATAGTGGAAGAGAGCACTACAGCAGAATTGACTGGAACAGAAACAGAAGCCATTAGAATTTTTGGTTAAATTACACACCCAGATTAATTTAGTGGAACAACTGTTTTTTAACAATTCCAAAACCGGTCAATGTGAGAACTTCTCTCACTATAAATTTTTGTACAGTTATTTATTTTCTTTAGATCACCTCCCTATTGTCCACATACCGTAGATGATTTATTTGACTATGTCGTGATTGTGATTGTGATGTACAAATTATATATATATATACGATGTGAAAATTATATATATACGATGTGAAAATAATATATATATATATACACACACACGATGTGAAAATTATATATATTTACGATGAGAAAATTATATATATACGATGTGAAAATAAAATATATATATATACGATGTGAAATTATATATATTTGCGATGTGAAAATTATACATATATACGAGGTGGAAAGAATATATATTCGAAATGAAAAATATATATGTGGAATGTGAATAATATATATATGAATGAAAATAACATGTATATGAAATGAAAATAATATATATATGAAATGAAAAATATATATTCGAAATGAAAAGTATATATATGGAATAAGAATAATATATATGTGAAATGTGAATTATATATATATATATATGAAATGTGAATAATATATATTTGAAATGAAAATAAACATATATATAGAATGGAAATTCAATATATATATGGAATGAAAATAAATATATATTTGGAATAGAAAAATAAGTATATATATATTCATGGAATGTAAAAATAAATAAATATATATATATATATGGAAGGAAAAATAAAAATATATATATATATATGCAATGGAAATTAAATATATATATATATATATATATGGAATGGAAAATAAAAATATATATGGAATATTCAATTTTGATTAAAAATTGAAATGGAAGATGGAATCATTTTTAAAAACGAATTTTAAAACGATTTATAAAATACGTTTAAATGGAAATCGATGAAATATACATAATATATATATTATATATATTTAATGACCTTAATAAAACACGGCGCACCGCGGCAGTTCGCGAATTTCGACCATTGACTTCGAATCGACATTAAAGGAGATTCGACCATCGGATTCTCCTAAAACTGGAACCATTGGGTTCGTATCGAAAAGAGCTTTCCAACAGAAGTAAGTGATTTGAAATCTAATGGTTGGATTTGGAATTTTGTCCAAATCAAATTTGGAAAAGGTTGTTGTAAGTGCAATTCGTTGGTCGTTATTGGAAACCGACTGCACGGGCCTTGATAAAATTATTAAAAATGTTGAAAATTTGTGTAAAATCATAATCAATGATTTGGAAAGAATTTGGATGAAAAATTCTAATTTTGAAAATATAAAAGTATATTTTTATCGAAATGAACTAGTTATTCACTAGAAATAAAAATCCAATATTTTTAAATAAATAAATTGGATTTTAGAATGGTTTTAAAGTAACCAGAATTTTCCAATGATTAAATTGGAATGGAAATAATCTTCGGAATATTTTGATATTGGATTCCGTGATTATATGGATATTGTGGAGTGATTTGAAAGATATATATATATATATCGTTATTCCTAATAAGATATTTGTTGATTTCAGAGTTTGATATTGAATATAAGCCGATATAATTTCTATTCATAGCCTTGTATTTAATATCAAATTGGATTTTGGATTTGTCGTGAATGGTGTCTTTATTAACACTGCTCTTAAAACAAAATTGAGAGAAGATTAAATCTTTTAATTAAGATTTAATCAAGATTAACAATTAATTAATATTTAATTGGAATTGAATTGAAATTAGATTTTGGGTTTGTCGTGAACTGTGTTTAAATTACATTAGTTCTTTAACCCGAGTAAAAGCAGGATCAATGTAACGACCCAGAATTTCGAACAAATTTTTTTAAAATATTTAATATGGTTTTAAATATTGAATTGATAATATAAATGAATTTTTATATTTAGTTATCGATTTAAAAATCGATTTCGATTTAATATATTAAATTATCGTAATACGAAATATAATTGAAATCAAAGTTAAAAACTGAATCAAAAACATTCAGATAAACAGTTTTAATTCTATTTGGATATAGACAATGATAAAAATGATTTATTATCAAAGAATTTATTTATATTGAATTTAAATTATTTTATATCAATTTAATATGATTATTTTATATATACGTTCAAATTAAATCTTATAGTCTATTCTGTTGAGTCTAGAATAGTGTAATTACGTTGAAACGTCAGTTGGTAGGTTAAAATAGCGGTTCGTGATGTCGAGTTATGAACCCCGATATATTTTTAGTGGACCGGAATGAAATCAAATCAATATCGTTTTAAAAAGGATAAAAATCTCTTTAAGTCAAATCATATTAAATTAAACTATATTCAAAATCAAAATCAAATCTTTATAAATATATTTGCTATGTACTTACCCAACCCTAAAATACACAGCCTACCTTATATTCACATGCCTACTCCGTAATGCCCAAGTTCCCTTTTCTCCTATAAAACCATTTGATCCTCCCCTGTATATTGAAAACCATAATAAAATGGCCACCCCTTTCGAAATATATCTTTAATTCATACCCATTTAAATATGTCTGTAATCTCGAAATCGGAATCAAGCAAAATCAATTCACTCCCATGAAATCAATTCGAGTTGCATTGTCGCAATTCACGGTAAAGCTAGGGTTCATTTAGGTGTGAAATCGGATGGAAGAGGGAGTGCGAATCTTGGTTAGTCGGTTTTGATTTTTGGGTGAACTCGAGATGATGAAGCGGACTGGAACAGTTGTGTGAGTTGGGTTTGAAGCCCTGTGAAGAGGTGCAGATCCGATAGTGGAACCGCGATTTTGATGAGGTGGTTTTTGGAATGGATAACCAGGGTGCGATCTAAATACTAGAGGGTGATTTTATAGTTCAACGGATTGATGCAAGTTGGTATAATAGCGGTTGAAGGTGACTGTTATGGTGTTAAATTCAGTGAAGCAAGCATGAAGGAGAAGGTATGTGACATTGCATCATGGTCTGGGAAGCTCAGCTTAGTTCGGTTTTGAGTTGAAAGGACAGTAGCAAAGCAGTGATAGTTGATGGGATTTCATTGGAGATCGGGGCAGTTGTAGGGCTGATAAATGGGAGGTAGTGCAGTGGTATCTTGGATAATGCAATGTTGGTGCAACAACAAGCAAGATTTGTGTTGACAGGAAGTTGTTCGATAGAGTGCCGAAGTAAGAATGAAGGAGGTATGATCAAGGTGGTACTATTTTGCACAGGTGTGATCGTGTATTTCAACAAGAAAAGGAAGAATTAAACAAGGATAAAGGTGCTTGATAATTGGTATCGCGACGATTTGGGATTAGCGAGATATTCGGCAAATAAATCACAGTGAGTAAATCACACTCAAAGGTTATTTAATTTATTTTTATCATTAAAAATAAATGGTAGACTGTTTGAATGCGTGCATTTATTATTGAATCATTGCGGTTATTATATATAATATATATTAGTTATTTAGGCTTGGTGGTTGTCACTATTACTATACATATATATTGGATTTCCCGCAATACTATTAGTGGATGCCCGCAGTATCATTAGCAGATGACCTACGCCCACGATATATAAGTGGATCCCCTTTTTATACCACGATATCCTGCCTTGAAGCAGGATTTGTAGTATTTTTGTTGACTAAAATTTGTGATGCAGGAAAAACAGGTTGGAGGGATCCAACTGGATTCCTCAAATTTATTAATTACTATTTACATATTTATATGTGTGTGATGTGTTGAATTGGATTGATGGTTTGCTTATTTGCGTATCTAAATATCGCTGGCCCTAGATATTGATATTAAAAAATATCATAAAAGGGATTTTTAGATTGAAAAAGGAAAATTATATTTTTTCTGAATAGAAATTGAATTTCAGATTTGGCTAGGAAAACATTAACTTGTTTTTAGAAATAAAAACAAGTAGTTGAATTTATAAACGATATTTATAACTGAGTAGAAAAAATTATAATTGGATAATTTTGAGATGGAAACTCAAGTGCTATTTTAATAAAAGGAAAATTATTTTCCAAAAGCAGAAACGGAATTTGAAATAGAAACATGTTTTCAATATTTGAAACTAGTAGGAGAATTTATAAATGATGTTTATAAATAGAAAGAAATACGATCATTTGATAATATTAAACTTTAATTTTAAGTAAGGGATTTGTGACGACCCTAAACCCCGTACTGACGGTGGCAAGGGTAATCTTTGGAATATAACACATAAACAGATAATAGCAGAACATAATTAAATAAATACACCAGATAAATAACAACAACAGAGTTACACAGTATAAAGGATCATACTTAGTACAAATACAATTCAGCTATACATAAATGTCTACAGCGGAAAACAAACATAATATGTACAATAGGAGCTGAACAACATAAAAGAGATAAATGGTAGAATCCATCTTCAGCTCCAGCTATCCAGAAAGAGCCTGCTAACCTGAACACAAGCTGCCCATGTAGAAAAAGGGGCACCCGAGTTTGCAAGTGAAACAAACTACGAGTCAGTCATGGGACTGGTATGAGAAATCTACTTAACACATTTTATAATATGGCTAGTCACAGGACCACGCCACTTTCGCGGAACGGGTTTACTCCATTGGATTGCCAGTGCTTTTAAAACAAGTAAATCTTTTAAACATCGCAATGCTTTTTATAAAAATGAAGCCGATATAAGACTCAAGTCCCATCACACAATGCAACGCAAACCGGAGGATAGAGTTTTACCTTATATCGGCCAAGATATGCTTAATACGTGTAAAGTAAAATCACTTAAAATGTAAATTTTATCGTTTAATTCTTAATTAAACTCCAATTGTAAATTAGTAAGAGAACGATCCCCTAAGTATTAACCCCGAAGGCCGAAACCAACATCAGACCAATACCCAGGAAACCACCCATCTTAGCTCGTTTCCAGTTAGTTTCTAATTTTTATACACAACCATAAATATCAATCATAGACGACATGAGCACCCCATGCCACTATGTCGCCAAATATAGGTTTACAATCAAAACCGCACGATGTTGTATTTGGAAATTGGATTTCCATCATGAACCAAGGCAAAAGATAGTCCTTACCAAATTCGAGACGCTTTAGCCCGCCCCTCAGGATCAGAACGCATCAACCCTTGGATCTTCAGGGTCGATCCACCGATGTGGATTATTATGCCTGAACACTGCGTTTCCCCGCCCTTTGGGGCGTAAATGAGCCAACGAATGACTCCTTCGGTCCCGGATCGACAGATATATCCGAGGCACCTTGCAATAGAAACAACCACACAGGTGAAAATAATATAAATGTCAGCCAGTTTAAGCACTGACACCACCTCTAGCTAGAAGGAAACGCATGCCCTCCCTGATGTCCTCTCCCGTTTCAGGTTCATACCGGGTTGTGAGGCTCGCGAATTCACGTTATACACAAAGCTATGCCACATAGGCCGTGCTTTGATCGTCAACCCCAAGACTTTGCTTTTGAACAGAAGCCTTGATCACTGCATCTTAGTATGCCACACAGGCAATTCACACCATGCAACTGATGGCTATCAATAAAACAGAATGAATTCCAATGTCAGACACACTGTCCTTTTACAAGTCCGTTCTGGGTCTGAACGAAACCAGAGGCACTATATACCTCGCATACCTGTCGATCTCCACATACGTCTTGACGATCACCACTAATTATCTATATTTCGGGATGCCTCCAAATCAAGACTTCAGTTACCATCCAACCAAGGTGAAGATCTCCGATCTTCAATCACCGTCTTCATCATAGATTTATTATCGTCGATTCAGTTATTCAGAATGGGATAAACCCGGTCTTTTTGAGCAACTCGCGTATATAATAAATAAGTGCTACACAAACACAACATACGCCTCATTGCAATTCATAATTCACTAACCGTAAATTAGTAAGAGAACGATTTCCCAAGTATTAACCCCGAAGGCCGAAACCAACATCAGATCAAAACCCAGGAAACCATCCGACTTAGCTAACCTTCAGTTAGTTTATAAATTTCACATTCAACCATCAAATATCCAATAAACCGGGTAAATTCGGTTTATTTCTATTCCATATCGTTTATAATATTTTATAACAATTTATTGCTATTTTATTTATTTAAAAATAACCAATTTATTCAAATGACGCTTCAGGCCATAACGCGGCCGTGGCGCTGTTTTTCTTCATATTTGATTTACACATATTTGAAAATCTAACTGTTGGATCTTCAAAAAATTTATATCATTAGAGAGTTCTTTTCAAAACGAATCCAACGGTTTCAGTTTTGGGAAAATCCGACGGTCGGATCACCTGGTACACTCGTTTGAAGTTTCGATTTCAAAATACGAACTGCAGCGTCGTTATTCGATTTAATTTAATATTATATATATATATAAATATAATCGATTCTAGCGCTGTTTTTCTTCAGATTTGAATTAAACATTCTAGACAATCCAACCGTTGGATCTTCACAAAGTGGGTGTCGTTGGAAAGATATTTCCAATGTGGACCCAACGGTTTCGGTTTCGGGAAAATCCGACGGTCGGATCTCCCGCACTAATCGTTTGAAATCACGATTTCAAAACACGAACTGCAGCTTCGTTATTCGATTCACTTTAATTATACTTATATATATAATCTATTCTTCGATTTCAAAACCATATTCTTTTCATACATTTGATAAAAATGATATTTTTATCCAACAGACATTTATTTCAACACTTCACTATTTTTAACAATTCACGTATATTATAAAAATGTGACTTTTTATGTAAAACAATTTATTTCAAAACATGACTATTTTATATAGTTCATATAGATGATAAAAATATGATTTTTATTATAAAACAATTTATTTCAGAACATGACTATTTTATATATTTCATATAGATGATAAAAATATGATTTTTATTATCAAACAATTTATTTCAAAACATGACTATTTTATATATTTCATATAGATGATATAAATATGATTTTTATTATCAAACAATTTATTTCAAAACACGACTATTTTATATATTTCATATAGATGATAAAAAATATGATTTTTATTATAAAACAATTTATTTCAAAACACGACTATTTTATAAAGTTCATATAGATGATAAAAATATGATTTTTTTATTATAAAACAATTTATTTGAAAACATGACTATTTTATATAGTTCATATGGATGATAAAAATATGATTTTTATTATAAAACAATTTATTTCAAAACATGAATGTCATTCAACACATGAATTTCTATTCAACACGTGAATTTCTATTCAACACACGAATTTCTATTTAACAAACGAATATAGTTTCAACACATGAAAATAATTCTAACACATGAATATTATTAAAAATTTCAGCAGCATAACGGCAGGGTAGTTAAAACCAGGACTGTCCCTAGTACGGCTCCTCGCTCTACCTTAAAGCCTCGCAACTTTTGATAATGGGGATTTCATGCATCTAGTTCGCATGTAGGCGGCATGTTTATTTTCATTTCCACAAAGTAAACCTATGTGGTTTCAACCAAATAATTCTCAACAACAAACAGGTATTTTTCAACCACAATCAATCAATTTCAACCACTAACAATTCTAATCAACCATTCGCTATCAACCAATTTTCACACCAATCACAACCAATAAATATCGTCCATGGTTTGTGGACGAGGGGGGTACATATAAGTATATTTCAATTCTATTTCAACACATATATAATTTTTACAACGCATATATAACTTATACATCGAACATACAACTTATACAACGCTTATACATGAGGTTTACAATGCTTATATAACTCATACTTTGACTATATAATTTATACATCGTCATTTCCATATCGTTTATAATTTAGAAATCTCACATTGGGTTCCACTCCAACAAAAATAGCAGAAGGCTCAGAAAAATATCCGGTCTCTTCTAGAATGTAGAAGGCGTCCACGCGAGTCCAGTGTCTCTTGTTTCACTGAATTTCATCAAAAAACAAAAAAGATATGATTTTTACAGTGAAATCATAAATCGTAGCGCTTTAAAGTGCTATTAAATAGTTTAATATAAAATCAGCTGTTGCCTCTCTGAAATGGTTCGAAACTAGGTATCGATTTTTCGCGAAATCCGTGAAGGGGTTGGACGATCAGGCTACGCAGTGTCAAAGGGGGCGGAGGGCGCACCTGCGCGCAGTGGAGTGGGCCCACTCGGCGGTCGGAATTCGCCTCGGCGGCGGTCGAAAGTGGCCAACTACCCGACGTCGATTCTCTTTCCACGCTCCTCGATAAAGCCTCCAACTGGTGTGGATTTGAAGCTCTCGCCGAGCTCTTCAAATCCTCAACTAGATCGAGGTCTTAAGATGGACGGAGCGGTCGAAAATTGGCAAGGAAGGTTTGAATAACTTCTGTCGTTTATCGCGATGTTAGGGAGAGAGAATTTTTTTTTATATATAAAATTCTGATTGGCCGGGAGCTATTTAAAGTTTTAAAAGAGGGTTTTCTAACACGACCTCTAATCCAAACCCAACGACTGTCGCCCCCAGCTAAATTCCCCCATTCCGAACACAATGGGATATGTTTCGTAGGCCCAATCGACTGTTTGAGTCAGTTTCTCTTCAAATTAAAATATAAAACATTCAATATTTGATTTGAACGTACATTTCAATTTGCCGGGGCCACACACTGATTCTAAAAATTCCCATCTAGCTATGTTTTGATGATACGGTCCCAACAAAACTAGTTTCGTCGAATTCTGAGACCATTTGAAAAATGGCCCTTTTCTGGTGATCCAATTTAATAGAAATCGACCAAATATATTTTCATTTGCCACACTCACATACTAGCTTCAAAAATTATGAAATTTAAAACCTAGCAATAATTTGAATCCCGGATCCAACAAAAGTGGTTTCGTCGAATTCTGAGGTCGTTTGCAAAATGGCCATTTTCACGGGCTATATAAACTCTATAGCGACCTTTCTAAAAATTCATTTGGCCATAACTTTTGCTTCCCGCTACGAAACTTTGATTTTTCAGATTCACTAGAAAGATACTCACTAACTGATTTAAATATTTTTGGTTTCACTAAAATCCGGTTTGTTTTGAATCCGGTATAGTTTGTCAAAGTTTGAATTCAAATTTGGAAACTACCGCGCCATTTCAGGCCTTGTTTATAATTAAAATTAATTATATTTATTTTCAAACATTGATTCAAACTTACTTTTCATCGTTATTATTTAAAATATTTTATTTTAAATATCTAAAATCCACTAGAATAGCCAGATTAAAATTTTCAAACTGGTTCAGATTTTCCAGGTCGTTACAGGATTTAAAGAAGGAATTTTATCCTTTGAAGTAGAAACTTGATTTCAAACAGAATATGAAATACAAGCTTGTTTTAAATTTTTAAAAAAAGAAGTAAAATTTATAAACGATGTTCATAAATAGAAGGGGTTAATTATCATGGGATGATTTGGGTATTTAAATTCAAATATGGATTTATAAAGAGATTTATAACTTGAAATCGTTTCAAAAATAAATGATGAAATTTATTTTGATATTCGGAATGTAAACTGAATTTAAATAAATCCACACGGATTTATGATTTTAACTCGACTATGTCGAATTTATAGAATAAATTTTTTTTCCAAAAGATATTGGACTTGTATTAAATGTAGAATTAAGTTTTAATATGAAAATAGATCATATAAATATAAGTTGTGGTAATTAAGTTTTGTCAAATAAACTTGAGATTCAAAAGGGAAATAAAATATTCCAAAATAGAAATCGAGTTTTCAATAGATTATTTAAATAGAAGTTGAATCTATGTAACGACCCAGAAAATCTGAACCAAATTAAAAATTTTAAATTGGCTAAAATAATGGATTTTAAATATTTAAAATAAATATTTTAAATAATAGCGATGAAAAGTGAGTTGAATCGACAACTGAAAACAAATATAATTAATTATAATTATAAACAAGGCCTGAAAAGGCGAGGTAGTTTCAAAAATTGAATTCAAACTTTGTCGGACTGTACCGGGTGCAAAACAAAACAGATTTGAGTGAAACCAAAAATATTTAAATCTGTTAGTGAATACCTTTCTCACGAATCTGAAAAATCGAATTTTCATAGCGAAAAGCAAAAGTTATGGCCAAATGAATTTCCAGAATGGGTCGCTATGGAATTTATATAGCCCGTGAAATTGGCCATTTTGCAAACGACCTCGGAATTCGACGAAACCACTTTTGTTGGACCCGAGATGTGAAGTTATTACTAGGTTTCAAATTTCATAATTTTTGAAGCTAGTATGTGAGCGTGGTAAAGGAAAACGTGTTTTGGTCAATTACAATTAAAGTGGATCGACTAGAAATGGGCCTTTTTGCAAACGGTATCAGAATTCGATGAAACTAGTTTTGTTGGGACCGTATCGTCAAAACACAGCTAGATTTATTTTTTTGGAATTTTTCGAATCAGTTTGTGGCCCTGGCAAATTGAAATTTATGTTCAAATTAAATATTGAATGTTTTATATCTTAATTTGAAGGAAAACTGACTGAAACATTCGAATGGTCCTTCAAAACATATCCCATTGTGTTCGGAATGGGGGTAGAACGCTAGGGACGACAGTCGTTGGGTTTAGATTGGTGGTCGTGTCAGAAAACCCCTTTAAAACTCCACCGGCCAATCAGAATTTTTATTAAAAAAAAATCCTTTTTTTTCTCACTCCCCGCTCAGCCGATTTCGACGATCACCATCGCTCCCCCCTTCTCTCCTTCGCCGCCGCCGCTACAGGGCACCAGAGCCGCCGCCACCACATCCACTCGAACCGCCTCCCTCTCCTCTTCAAATCCGACCCAAGCTCCGCCTCTATCGACGCCTCCTCCGCCAGAATCGAACCCTCAAAGTCGGCGCCTTTAAAGCCTCGCCGCCGCTCCGATCTGCCACCGCATCTGACCCCGCACCCCTCCGCCAACTCGCCTCTCCCTCGTCTTCCACGTGATATCCTCCGATCATCCCAATACTGCATGGATTTCGAGAAAATCCGTAACCCTAGTTTGAACGATGGTGAAAGGTGAGGGCTTTATATATTCTGAACTGATTTTAACACTTTTTAGTGTTGCAAACCTTTTAAAAATCATATCTTTTTCGTTCGTTAATGAAATTTGATGAAACAGGAAACATCGTGACCGTGTGGACGTCTTCTACATTTTAGAAGAGACCGCGTATTTTTCTGAGCCTTCTGCTATTTTTGGTGGAGTGGAACCCAATGTGAGATTTCTAATTTATAAACAATATGGAAAACGACGATGTATAAATTATATAGTCGATGTATGAGTTATATAAGCGTTGTACACCTCATGTATAAGCGTTGTATAAGTTGTATGTTCGATGTATAAGTTATATATGCGTTGTAAAAATTATATACGTGTTGAAATAAAAGTGAATTGCTATATATATATATGCCCCTCGTCCACAAACCATGGACGATATTTATTGGTTGTGATTGGTGTGAAAATTGATTGATAGCGGATGGTTGATTGGAATTGTTTGTGGTTGATATTGATTGATTGTGGTTGAAAAATACCCATTTATGGTTGAGAGATATTTGGTTTTGTGGAAATGAAATAAATATATACATGCCGCCTACGTGCGAACTAGATGCATGATCCCCATTGTCAAAAACCGCGAGGTTTTAAGGTAGAGCGAGGAGTCGTACTTGGGACGGTGCCGGTTTTAACTACCCTGCCGTTATGCTGCCGAAATTTTGAATGATATTCATGTGTTTGAATTATTTTCATTTGATGAAACTATATTCATTCGTTGATTAGAAATTCATGTGTTGAATGGTATTCATATTTTGAAATAAATTGTTCTATAATAAAAATCACCTTTTTTTATCATCTATATAAACTATATAAAATAATAGTGTTTTGAAAAGAATTGTTTTACAATAAAAAAAATCACCTTTTTATTATATACATGAATTGTTGAAATTGTGAAGTGTTAAAAATAGCCACTCGTTCAAATAAATACGCATGAGTTGAAATATTCATTAATTAGCTAATGATATGATTTTTGCCTATGCATGCAACATTAGAATGAATGGTGTTTTTAAATCAAATGGAATCAAATATGAAGTTGAATGGAAAATGATAAGTGATAAGAACTGTATATGTGTACATGCATATTTATTGAATAGGTTATAGCAAAGGGGCTAGAGAAGAGGAATAAAATTTTGTGCCCGACAAATAGGTACACATTTACTGTTTTTTTTGGGTGATGATTTTATGAGCCTGTTGGCTAGCCGCTTGGCTTTTTCTTTTTCTTTTTGACATGAGATGCCCGTGTGGCTATTTGGGAATTTTCCCAGCCGCTCCAGTACAAAGGAGGTTATGGCGAAATTTTCCAAAATTTAAAGGCGTTAGTGAAATATTTGAAGTGGAAACAATATAGGAATTTTTGAATGAACTATATTTATATAAACATATAAATATAAATAAAATTAAAACGAAACGTGGCCGTGCAGTTCGTGTTTTGAAATCGTGATTTCAAATGATTAGTACAGGAAATCCGAACTTCGGATTTTCCTGAAATCGCAACCGTAGGGTTCGCCTTGGAAATATCTTTCCAACGGCACCAACTTTGTAAAAATCCAACGGTTGGATTGTCTGGAATGTTTAATTCAAATTTGAAGAAAAACAGCGCCAGAAACGATTATATATATATATATATATATATATATATATATATATATAATTATATTTAATCGAGTAACGACGCTGCAGTTCGTATTTTGAAATCGAAACTTCAAACGAATGTACCGGGAGATCCGACCGTCAGATTTTCCCGAAACTGGAACCGTTGGATTTGTTTTGAAAAGATCTTTCTAATGATGTAAATTTTGTGAAGATCCAATGGTTAGATTTTCAGATATGTGCAAATCAAATCTGAAAAAAAAACAGCGCCACTGCCGCGTTATGGCCCGAAGCGTCGTTTTGAATAAATTGGCTATTTTAAAATAAATAAAAATAGCGATAAATTGTTATAAAATGTCATAAACGATATGGAATGGAAATAAACTGAATTTGCTCGATTTATGTGGTTTTTGATGGTTGAATGTGTTTGGTGTGAAAAGTACATTAAAGAACAAATTGGTGTTGTCGAATGATTTAACCATTGAAATAAATTGATTTGAAATTCTAAATATACGTGAATTATTTGAAAAGGCCGAGTTGATTCCCATTTCAAATAATTGACCGACGATTGAAAGTCGAAGATAAAGACGGTGGTCGAAGACCGGAGATCTTCACCTCGTTTGGGTGGTAACCGAGGTCCTGATTTGGAGGCATCCCGAAATATGGATAATGAGTGGTGATCGTCCAGACGTACGTGGTGATCGATGGGTTTACGAGGTATTTGGTGCCTCCGGTTTCGTTCAGACCCAGAACGGACTTGTAAATGGACTGTGTGTCTGACATTGGATTTTATTCTGTGTTGATTGATCTCTGTTAAATATACATCTGTTTGGCGGTGGAGAATTTATTCTTTTGCTTAACGCCCTTCTCTGAAACGCACGAGCTCAGAGGTTGTATATCGATGGACATCAGTCGCAAGGCATGAATTGCTAGTGTGGCATGCCTAAGTGGCAAATGATCAGGGCTTCTGTTGAAAAGCAAAGTCTTGTGGTGATGATCAAGCATCGCCTGTGTGGCATAGCTGTGTGTATAATGTGAATTCACGAGCCTCACACCCCGGTATAAATCAGAAACGGGAGAAGGACCTCAGGGAGGGCATGCGTTCCTTTCTAGCTAGGGTGGTGTCAGTGACCTACCAGCCCTGACATTTATATACTTTTCACCTATGTGGTTGTTGCTGTTGCGAGGAGCCTCGGATATATCGGTCGATCCGGGACCGATGGAGCCATTCGTTGGCTCGCTTACGCCCCCATAGGGCGGAGGAACCTAGTGTTCAGGCATAATAATCCACATCGGTGGACCGACCCTGACGATCCAAGGGCCCACCTGAGTCTGGGCCCTGAGACATGGGCTAGATTGTCTCGAATTTGGAGAGGACGATCCCTTGCCTCGGTTCATGACGGAAATCCAATTTCCAATTACGTGACTGTGCAGTTTTAATTGTATACCTATATATGGCGACATTGTGGTATGGGGCATTAATGCCGTCTATGATTGATACTTATGATTTGAAATTGTTTTCAAAACATATAAACACTAGCAATAATATCAAATGCCTTTGTTTTATTCGTAACAAGCATATTTTGGCCGTTATAAGGTAAAAACTCTATCCTCCGGTTTGCGTTGCATTGTGTGATGGGAACTGATTCTTATAATGGCTTCATTTTGAAAAAAACATAGCGATGTTTAAAAGAATGATTTGTTTTAAAGCACTGGCAATCCATTGGAGTAAACCCGTTCCACGAAAGTGGTGTGGTCCTGTGATTAGCCATATTATAAATGTGTTGAGTAGATTTCTCATACCAGTTCCATGACTGACTCGTAGTTTGTTTCACTTTCAAACTCGAGTGCCCCTTTTTCTACACGGGCAGCCTTGTATTCAGATTTAGCTGGCTTCCTCTGGATAGCTGGAGCTGAAGATGGATTCTATCATTTATCTCTTTTTATGCTGTTTAGCTCCTATTGTACATATTTTGTTTGTTTCCGCTGTAGACATTTATGTATAGCTGAAATGTAATTGTGCTAAGTAAGATCCTGTATACTGTGTAACTCTGATGATTACTTTTATCCAGTATATTCTGTTGTACATTATCTGGTGTATTTATTTAATTGTTTATGCTATTATCTGTTTCTGTATTATATTCCAAAGATTACCCTTGTCTCCAATCAAAATGGGGTTTGGGGTCATCTCAATCTAATAAAGGAGTTAATTTATAAACTAGGTTATATATATGTGATGAAGTAATTTCCATCGAGAAATTTGGAAATAAATTTCCAAATGAAATAAATGGAATCAAAGGTGAGATTTAAATCAAGTTTTGATATTACAAGCTTTTATCCATCTCAAGATAAGAGCGTCGTCGATCTAGGTCTGAGAGGTAATTAAAATACCCCAACTTGAACGACTTCACTATTATCAAGAGATGATATTAGTCTGTAATGGTGAAGGTTGTTGAATTTATGGATTATTTCCATAAAAGGAGATTTAATATTTAAATTTGATTATATCGAACTTTAATTAAATAATTTATGAAAATTGGACTTGAATATAGGAATTTGAGTTTTAAACTAAGTTATGGATATGGAATAAAATAACCAACGAGTTGGGAAATCGGGATTTTTATCTTTAGATTCAGACAACTGGTTTATTTTCAAAAATATTAAAAGTGGAACTGAGATTTATTTGCTAAACGATGATTTTAAATGTTATATATAAATTATAACAAACTCGCCACGGTGCGGTAGTACGTAATTTAACGATTCGAACTTCAATTGAGTATACAGAACTCAATATTAGTCGGAATTTGATGAAACAAAAGACGCCCGGACCGATTGAACGATAGTTTTATAATGGAAGAGAAAAATAGGGATTTCGTTTTATAGATTTTGAGTTATATCAAAATCATATTTTCAGAAAAACAACGCCATAATCATTTTTTAACCATAACGGTTTATTTAATAAATTTAAAGGATTTTAAGTGAATAAAATCCGATTTTTTTAGGAAAAATCCGGGTTTGGGTTATCAAATAAATGTGAACTCAAGTAGAGTGAATGAAGTGATTTTGTTATGAAAATTAGATTTTTGGATTGTGGTATAAAATGAACTAACTTGAAAAGAAATCTGTTAATGGGATTTCGAACCAAACTTAACCTTTGTTAAGAAAAATAGGATTTGTCAATTCAAATTGGAAGTCGAATCTGAAACTTGAGTTAGAAATGGAATTCGATTTGTATACTAGCGAATTAAAATATATTTGAATATGATATGTTCAAATCGAAGGTACATTATGCAAAAGAGCGAATTAAAGAATCGGTTAGCAGATTTGTTAAGAAGGGAATGGATTCATTGAAATGAGTTAGAAATGGACATATAAATGTAAACAGGAATGGGATAAAGAATATGTAGAGAATGAAGATTATATATTAATTGCCCGACAAAAAGGTACATGTTTAAATTTCCATATGAGGTTTTATGCGCTGAATCGGTGAGCCGCTTGGCTTTTTGGTTATGTGTTTTTGAATGGAAAGGGCCTAGAGAGGCGAGTTGGGGTCTGAACTATTGACCGGTACAAAGGAGGTGCTGGCGAAATTTTCCGAAAATTTAAAGAGTTAGAATATTTTTAAGAAATTTTGATAATAGAAATCGATATAACAATATATATAGAATTCGCTAAGAAAATGAATTTAAATTAAAATATTAGAAAGGGCTAGTGATTGTGAGATTGTTTGATGGATGTTTATTTTTCCTTTGATAGTTAAATCACCGACTATCAAAGATTTTTGACTATCGTTGGCAATACGGAGAGACCGATTGGATTTAATATCCGAAAACCACTCTGTATAGGCATAGGCGTTGCGAATTAGATTTTTCTGAAGATAAATTAAAGAAGGAGTGGAATGCAAGGGTTGTTATGTTTGTCTAGTCCCAGGACAACTTGTATGGACGAATGTCTGACAGAGTATTCCCAACGGTCACATAAGACAATCTTTTCAAGGAATTACGTCTGGTGGCGGAGAAATTCATTTCTCTTAGCTTTTATACCCGTAATATTTTTGGAAAAATCAACTAGTGATTTGATGGGTTTTATGATGTGGCATTCAAAGTGTATGGTGGCCGGACGTTCTAAAAGATAGGTGTAGCCTCAAAACCTCACAACCGGGAATTGACAAGAATTACACAGGCAACATGGCTATGTGGGTCACTCCCATTAGGGTGTATAATCACCTATCCAGAGAAATTCCTTTTACTTATTTAATCTATTTCGATGCTGTTCCTTTTCGAGAAACAGTGGTTTGAGCCCAGCAGCTGGTGATATACATTCGATACAATCAAGCGAAATGAGTGGCCGGTCATGTGTGGGTCGGGTTGCAAGATGTTCTTGTTGAACCCAGTGTATTCCCCTCTAGAGATACATTATCGGCAGGTGGTCCCATACCTTGTCTTAGTTGGAATCCAATCTCCAATAAGCGCCCTGCGGTTTTTGATTTTTTACTATATATATGTAGAGCGTGAGATGCAAGCATTCAACTATTTGGTTATTAATTTGGTTAGACATTTGTATAATATCACTGGATTTTGATATCAAAAATGGTTTGGGTTATAGTAAGGTAAAAACTGTTCGTGTTTATGTGTGGACTGGTCTTGCTATTATCCTTTTCTTTCAAAAGATGTTTTTGAAATTAAACCACATGGTTGGAGTTTACTCACACCAGTCCCATGACTGACCCAGAGTTTATTTTGTTTGTTTTTCCTAAACTCTTGGGTGCCCAAATTTGCAAGGGCAGTCAAGTGTTTCAGGCTTTACAGATACACTTGGAGGAGCTTGAAACAAGAAGCTTCAACGTTAGTTATTTAAAGTTATTTCCGATGTACACAATGCTGTAATGTACTCTGATGATGGTATGTAAAAATGATACAAAACAGATTTGTATTTCAAAGCTAATGTTATATAATATATTTTATTCATCCTGCTGTGAGGTTCATTATTGTTATTTCTATTCATCTGCTATCTTTTCTATTTTCATTAACCCTAATGACTCATATTTATGTATCATTTGAGTTGGACGTGTGTGTATTTGTCAGCACAGATAGTATGGATTTTTGGGCTGTTACCATTGGTATCAGATCTTAGGTTGAGCGAACACCTAAGCTTTGGGTGGGGTTTACTCATTAGAGATAGGGTCAGTAGTACCCTAGAATGAGTTGAGTGTATACATATGAGGGAGCGTATTTGTTAATTTATATAAAAGTTGTTCTATATTGTGTTGGCTAGTCTGGTTAGTGGTTTATGAATTCTGATCGAATCGTGGAACGCTACGAAGTCGATAGGAATTTCCGAACACTTGAACAGTGAAATTCAACATAATAATGTTTTGAAGTGAGTAAATGAAATAATTTTACTCAAAATTCTATTTTTGATATAGAAGGAATAATTTTCTGAAATTATTATATTACATGGATATGTTGATTTGTTATTTTTATAATCAAATGAGATTATAAAAATTTAAATGGTTATCTATAACCAAATATAATTTGTATATGAATGAAATATACAAATGAGATGAATAAAAAATTTAATTCAAACTAGAATTTGGAATTTAAATCCTGGTAAGTTTGAAAATATTTTATAAAGTATATTAAAATAATACAGCTTTGTTTTGCAAGGGTTTTGAATCAAAATCATATTTGAGTGGGTTTTGAAAGTGATAAAGCACTGAACTCAATTCAATAGCTGGAAAATAATTCTGGTGATGACTGCAGCATCATCAATATTCATTTCCGAGTTTATAAGTGATGGATTGCTACCTTAGAAAAGCTTTTGAGGAATTTTTTTTAAAGAAAACAAGTGGTTTGAAATTCAGACGTTTTGAATTTGAGATAGTGATGAATATATATATGTATATATTCATGGGATTTCAATATTGTTTTATAATGAAACCCGGGGATTTGAATTCTAAAATTTAAATTTAACTTAAGCAAGTTAAATGAATCGAAATGAATAAATTGATCAAAATCAATTTGAATGGAATATGAATTGATTGTAGATCATTCAAATTGAATGAGTGAAAACCAAAAGTTGTGGGAACTGAAATTCGTTGAAATATGAAGAGTTGAGTTTCAGCATAAGTATGTTTTGAAAAGTACATAGGTTTGTAGCATTTTTCTTAACTTAGCAATTTCGGGGACGAAATTTTTTTAAGGAGGAAAGAATGTAACGACCCTGATTTTCGAACAAATTTTTTTTTAAAATATTTAATATGGTTTTAAATATTGAATTGATAATATAAATGAATTTTTATATTGAGTTATCGATTTCGATTTAATACATTAAATTATCGTAATACGAAATATAATTGAAATCGAAGTTAAGAACTGAATCAAAACAATTCAGATAAACAGTTTTAATTCTATTTGAATATAGGCGACGATAATAATGATTTATTATCAAAGAATTTATTTGTGTTGAATTTAAATTGTTTTATATCAATTTAATAAGGTTATTTTATATATACGTTCAAATTAAATCTTATAGTCTATTCTGTTGAGTCCAGAATAATGTAATTACGTTGAAACGTCGGTCGGTAGGTTAAAATAGCGATTCGTGATGTCGAGTTATGAAACCTGATATATTTTTAGTGCATAGGACTGAAATCAAATCGATATCGTTTTAAAAAGGATAAAAATCTCTTTAAGTCAAGTCAAATTAAATTATACTCTATTTAAAATCAAAATCAAATCTTTTTAAATATATTTGCTATGTACTTACCTTACCCTAAAATACACAGCCTACCTTATACTCACATGCCTAATCTGTAATTCCCAAGTTTCCTTTTCTCCTATAAAACCGTTCGATCCTCCCCTGTATATCGAAAATCAAAATAAAATGGCCACACTTTTCGAAATCTATCTTTAATTCATACCCATTTAAATATGTCTGTAATCTCGAAATTGGAATCAAGCAAAATCAATTCACTCCCACGAAATCAATTCGAGTTGCGTTGTCGCGATTCACGGTAAAGCTAGGGTTCATTTGGGTGCAAAATCGGATGGAAGAGGGAGTGCGATTCTGGGGAGGTCGGCTTTGATTTTTGGGTGAACTCGAGATGATGAAGGGGACTGGAATAGTTCTGTGAGTTGGGTTTGAATCCCGATGAAGTGGTGCAGATCTGATAGTGGCACTGCGATTTTGACGACGTGGTTATTGGAATGGATAACCAGGGTGCGATCTGAGTACTGAAGGGTGATTTTATGGTTCAACGGTTTGATGCAGGTTGGTATAATAGTGGTTGATGGTGACTGTTATGGTGTTAAATTTAGTGAAGCAAACATGAAGGAGAAGGTATGTGGCATTGCATCATGGTCTGGGAAGCTCAGCTTAGTTCAGTTTTGAGTTGAAAGGACAGTAGCAAAGCAGTGATAGTTGACGGGATTTCAGTAGAGTTCGGGGCCGTTGTGGGATTGATAAATGGGAGGTAGTGCAGTGGTATCTTGGACAATGCAATGTTGGTGCAACGACAAGCAAGATTTGTGTTGACAGGAAGTTGTTTGATAGAGTGTCGAAGTAAGAATGAAGGAGGTATGGTCAAGGTGGTACTATTTTGCACAGGCATGGTCATGTATTTCAACAAGGAAAGGAAGAATTAAACAAGGATAAAGGTGCTTGATAATTGGAAACCGCGATGACCTGGGGATTAGCCAGATATTCAGCAAATAAATCACGGTGAGTAAATCACACTCAAAAGTTATTTAATTTATTTTTATCGTTAAAAATAAATGGTTGACTGTTTAAATGCGTGCATGGATTATTGAATCATTATGGTTATTATGTATAATATATATTAGTTATTTATGCTTGTTGGTTGTTGCTATTATTGTATATATATTGGATTTCCCGCAATACTACTAGCGGATACCCGCAGTATCATTAGCGGATGACCTACGCCCACGATATATAAGTGGATCCCCTTTTTATACCGCGATATTCTGCCTTGAAGCAGGATTGGTATTATTTTTGTTGACTAAATTTTGTGGATGCAGGGAAAACAGGTTGGAGGGATCCAACTGGATTCCTCAAATTTATTTATTACTGTTTACATATTTATATGTGTGTGATGTGTTGAATTGGATTGATGGTTTGCTTATTTGCATATCTAAATATTGCAGGCCCTAGATATTGATATTTAAAAATATCATAAAAGGGATTTTTAGATTGAAGAAGGAAAAATATATTTTTCCGAATAGAAATTGAATTTCAGATTTGGCTAGGAAAACATTGTTTTTAGAAATAAAAACAAGGAGTTGAATTTATAAACGATGTTTATAATTGAGTAGAAAAAATTATCATTGGATAATTTTGAGATGGAAACTCAAGTTCTATTTTAATATAAGGAAAATTATTTTCCGAAAGCAGAAACGGAATTTGAAATAGAAACATGTTTTCAATATTTGAAAATAGTAGGGGAATTTATAAATGATGTTTATAAATAGAAAGAAATATTATCATTTGATAATATTAAACTTTAATTTCAAGTAAGGGATTTAAAGAAGAAAATTTATCCTTCGAAGTAGAAATTTGATTTCAAATAGAGTATGAAATGCAAGCTTGTTTTAAATATTTAAAACAAGAAGTAAAATTTATAAATGATGTTTATAAATAGAAGGGGATAATTATCATCGGATGAGTTGGGTATTTAAATTCAAATATGGATTTAAAAAGAGATTTATAACTTGAAATCGTTTCAAAAAGAAACGATGAAATTTATTTCGATATTTAGAATGTAAACCGAATTTAAATAAATCCACACAGATTTATGAATTTAACTCGACTATGTCGAATTTATAGAATAAAATTTTATTTTAGAAGATATTGGACTTGTATTAAATGTAAAATTAAGTTTTAATATGAAAATAGATCATATAAATATAAGTTATGGTAATTAAGTATTTTCAAATAAACTTGAGATTCAAAAGGGAAATCAAATATTCCAAAATAGAAATCGAGTTTTCAATAGATTATTTAAATGGAAGTTGAATCTAATAAAGAAGTAAATTTATAAACAAGGTTATATATATGTGATGAAGTAATTTCCATCGAGCAATTTAGAAATAAATTTCCAAATGAAAGAAATGGAATCAAAGGTGAGATTTAAATCAAGTTTTGATATTACAAGCTTTTATCCATCTCAAGATAAGAACGTCGTCGATCAAGGTCTAAGAGGTAATTAAAATACCCCAACTTGAACGACTTCACTATTATCAAGAGATGATATTAGTTTGTAACGGTGAAGGATGTTGAATTTATGGATTATGTACATAAAAGGAGATTTAATATTTGAATTTGATTATATCGAGCATCAATAAAATAATCTATGGAAACTGGACTTGAATATAGGAATTTGAGTTTTAAACCGAGTTATGGAAATGGAATAAAATAATCAACGAGTTGGGAAATCGGGATTTTTAACTTTAGATTCGGATAACTGGTTTATTTTCAAAAATATTGAAAGTGGAATTGAGATTTATTTACTAAACCACTACAACAGAACTGGCATTTTATAGCGGCCTATAGCCGCTATGAATATTAACGATAGCGGTTCGATAACTGCTGTATATCGACATGTTATAAAAAAAACTGCTACTTAGTTATAACGCTTAGCTAGCCACTATAAAAGATATGGTTTTATTGCGCATTTTGGCCGCTATGTTATTTTATTACAATAGCTCATGATCACTGTTATAACACATCAAAATCTCAATAAAAATGGGGGTTTTTATAACACAGTATTACTGCTATAATATGTTTATTCGATAACAGCTAAACGACGCTATTAAATTAACATGTTATGGTATTGCTAAATCCTTTTACAGTTCATATATAATACATTTTAATTATAGTAATCAAAATGGATATGCATAACCATTTGAAAAACAATATATAAATGGACAGAATATAATAATCAACCAATGTAACGCATATTCATGATAACAAAATAAAGCATCAACTAACAAAAAATAAGTTCAATACATGAGTAACCAAATTCAATACATATGTTTTCAATTCCATATTGATGTCAATTTGAGTTAACAAAAGACAAAACATAGTTCGTATTTATAACTACAAATACAAATGCATCATTAAGAACTTCAACTGCTCAATGTCTTTGTTCTTGCACATCTTCGGTGATTGGTAGAGCTTTCTGAAAATTCAAACCAATGGAAGTAGTTAAAATCAGTGCAAAAAAGTTGTTTTCTTACTTTAATCCATTAAAAAAAGAAACAAATAATTTAGTTACACCCCTCCAACACAGCCTACACATCAATTTATAGTACAAAATGACTGATATGTGCATTCATTTAGTTCAGGTCGCATTGTTGTATGGACCAAAAGTGGGATTGTTGTACATGCTTCTCCGCAATATAGGACCAGGGAAAGAATTAAAATGAAGAACAATAAATTATATATATGCACTATATTACATCACGGTCTACTCAATTAACATAACGCCTATATCAAAAAATCATTCAATGTGAGAGCATAAAAGCACAGCAACCTGTGCCTACATAGGTGTAAAATGATATTAGCATAGCTCGTTTGGTGTTAGTCAAGATAAAAAATAGAAATAGATAGTTGATACACAATTCACATATTGGTAGTCATATGGAATACAATAAAAAGGAATGTTACAAAATTTATGTATTGAATCTATCGATAAACAAAATTAAGTTGTTCCAACTATATCTTGTTTATTTAGAGAGAATGAAAAAGGTTATTATATTAAAAATTACTTTCATGTTAAAAAAAATATTTGCAGTAAAATAGCTGATGAAAGTATACCTCATCATGGATTTAAAAGAATGAGTCTTCGAGCTGCATTCGATGTAGGACGAAGCGCCAATTTACTTCATCAACTTTTCCCACTATGCTGTTGTGATTGGAACAACACCTGGATGATCATCGAAGAATTGCTTGTGTCGTGAAGATCAAGCTTTGTCCCAACAAGAACTATAGGAACACCTAGAGCATGCATAACGCCAAACAGTACTGGCGTAGGATATCCGAATAACATGCATGATCCCAAAATTTCCTTATAAAACTAATTTAGATACTTTGCATTAGAGTTTTTTCTGGGAACAAACCAAAATTTTAGATAGTACTGACAATGACTTAGACCAATATGATTTAACGCTATCTACAAACCATTTCACATCACAACATGATCTAAGTGAATTGTTATTATACAAAATTTTCAACTTGAATTCTTAGTTGAACAAGCACTCAGAAAGCATGTGGGTTCCCACGTATTATATATCCCAGTTCTTTCTTAATCTTTTTTCTCATTTTAGTCAAATGTGTAATAATCCAAGTATCAACTCCAATGAAATTATAAGTCCTGATAGTTTAAGAGAATGACAACAAACGATTTTACGATCCTACAACTGAACAAATAAGAAACAAGAAAAAGTTTTAACATTTTAAATTACACCAAATTCTGGTCAAGCATGCAGATACAGTAACATGAAGATATACAATAAAAGCCAGTAACCCACGTTATAGCATATTTTCAGATTGTCGAACCGTTAAAGCTAAACTAAAAACACGTTATACCATATTATCAACATTATTGAGAAATTAGATTTATTATAACCACTCCAAACTAAACTTCTGATGCATAATTTTTGGATTTTTCTACTCAGTTAATGAAAAAAGGGAAGAAAAAAAACAGAGAATGAGCTTTACTATTAAAACTTTTCAAACCAAGGAGAAGTATGACACTTAAGGAAACTAATACTATGAATAGTAAATCCCGTATATAAATTCACTTTTAAGCAAATAGAGAAATTACTAATGCATGGAGACAGGCATTTAACAATGATTCATCATCCTTACCTCATTTTATGGATGGGCATAATCCACGGGATCTCTTCCAGTAACAACCTCCAAGAATACATCGCCAAAGGTGTGCGCATCACTCTTTACACTAAGAAGCCTAGTGTTTGCATATTATGGTGCTACATATCTGCTGAAAATGCTAACAATTTTCAATAGATATATTTCTAAAGCTATGTAAAATATAGGGGCAATACATGTTGGCCTACCCAAATGTGCCCATTACTCCACATAACTCTTTCTAGCACTAAGAAGCTTAGCTAGACCAAAATCTAATATTTTTAATTTTGATTCATCCTCAGCCAGATTGTTGTTGGGCATTATATCACGATGCACCACTATTAGCTCGATTGCTTCGTGTAAGTATTTTTAAATTGTGCTTCATCGAGCTACTTCCCAAACCAGTTAAGGTACCACAATAGTAAACTGGTTGCTTGAATGCAGTGGAAAGGAATAGCAGATTAAGAATGAATGAAACGTAGGTACAAAAAAATTGAGGTAAATGAACCCAATTCACACAGTACGATAATAAATTAAAATGTGATTTTCCCTTTTTATTGTCATAATCTCAATCGAAGCTCATTAAAATGCCATTTAAATGATCATAATCTCAGTCAGAGCTCAACTTGTTGTGTATTAAATTCACAATTAAAACAAGGTAGTTGTGTTCACATTTACAATAAATTCGTTTGATTACGAATGGGTTTGATGCGTTCTGATTTGGGGTTTTCCTAGAGATAGCGATGTGTTAACTTAGATGTTGAATTAATAGAACTTATTTCTGCAGGGGATTATCATTCATAACGAAAAATGCATTTTTCCTTTTTATTGTCTATCCTTGTGCACTTAAGGAAAAATGCATGCATTCTTAAAGGTTTAGATCTTTGTAAACAGAACTAAGTTTTAAGCTCCAAATATTATAATTACATTAATTAGAACTAAGTTGATATTTTGCTAACTTTGTAGTTGATCTCAAGGGTTCAACTTGGAATTTTCTTCGTTTTTGAAACTGAACTTTAGTTTTTTTCTAAACTGGAATTCATTTGTAGTAACAGTTGCCACTGTCACAAAATTTGACTATATAATTTGTTACTGTTGTGATTAAAAATAAATAAAAAGTTAACTTGGAATGTTGCAAAGGACCAGTTTTTTTATTTACTTTTTATTTTGTAAAATAGATATGCATTTAATTTACTACTGAACTCAGTAATTGTATTTTATTTTGTTAGATTAGAATCATGACTTTTTGTACTCTGTATCAAGTTAAGATGCTAAAAAATTATTGGATCATTCTTTCGTTAGCATGTGGGTTATATAATTTGGTTATGCCATGTTTTGAAGACTGAATTATGCATGCATTTTATCAACTTAGTTCTATTAACAAAATTCAGATTTAGGAACAATGAAAATCTATTTTAAACCCTATTAGTAACTGTTTCATTCTCCTCAACCTGATTCTTTTATGGGTATGTAAATTTTTGAACTTTTTGATAGACATGTTTCCATAAACCTATGAACTTAGCAACTAAAAATACTCAACCATCATCATACAAAATTCCAACTGGCAGTGACAGTGTAAGAAATCTTTATTGTTTTCCCGTTTTCATGCAGATTTGTTTTTCTTATTTATATATTGCATACTTCTTCGCCAGTATGCACATTCAAATTATAATGATTTTCCAACAATTAGCATAATCTGATTTTATATCAAATCTTATTTTTATACTTCATACTTCTTAGACAGTATGCACATATAAATTGTAACGTTCTGCATGTTTGTTGCAAATTAAAATAATTTAGTTAATCACCATTATGTAACTAGATTAATTATTAGCTTAGTAGCATATTTATTAAACCTTTGAATTTTAAATTGCAAGCATTTTCCAGCTAATATTTCTTCTAATGTCGGATAATCCATGCTAAACTATGAACTTAAATAGTAATACCTCATGTTTATTTTGTTTTTAACACCAAGATATAATGGAACCTATATATATAGTAATAGCTCAGGTTGCTTTATTTAGATTAATTTTACCTCTTTGCTAAACAACTTTTCTTTGATATATAATAGGTATGATTGTTGTTTATATATTATTATGAGAATCTTACCTGACGGGAATAGACTAAGTAGAAAATCTAACAACTATTTGGCTCCTAACAACTACTTAAATCACCTACCTATCTTTCAACTTGTCATGTATATGATGTAGGCATGTAACTTGGCTTGCATCAAGCCAAAAAGAAAGAGACACATAATGCCTACATTCAGACCTCCTTCGTTATATTCTCGTCTTTTTTTTTAATATTATATTGGCCTGCCACCTAGGTTTATTTTCTCATTCCATGTATCATTAACATTATAATCTGATTTTGCAACAGACATGCACATACAAATTATATTTCATGTTGTTAATGTGTAACGACCCAGATTTTTGAATAATTTATTTTAAATATTTAATATTATTTTAAATATCTAGTTGATAATATAAATGATATTTTTATTGAATTTTCAATTTAATATGGCCGTTTATATTTACATTCGAATTTAAATTTCAATATCAGTTCCATTGAGTTCGGAATAGCGTTATAATCTGACAACGTCGGTCGTTACGTTAGGATAGCAGTTTTGGTTTTCGAGTAACGGTACCACGAGATATTTAAGTTATTTAGTTAAATAAAATCAAATCAAAATACAAACACATCGTTTCAGCCACCCTAAGTTTTTTTTTTTTTTCAAAAGCCGACCTATATACTGAGCAGACCTAAAGAAATCAAGCCACCCTATATTTCTTCCTCGAGCACAAATTCCTGTCGTTCACATTTGATATCCAGGAGAAAACATGAATTAATGGCGAGTACGTATTGTCCCCGTCCACCATTATAAAACCGCGTCCAACACTCCCTTCCTCTTTTAATTATTTCATTTCAATCCGAAACCGAAAAGCTTCAGATAAATCAAATGGTCGTGACCTAATTCCAAAGAAACCAAATCCGTACTACCTCAATGAAATCGCGATTCCCTTTTTGTCGCGAGGATCTGAAACTCGAAGGGATGTTGGAGCGTTCGCGAGCCATGGAGATGAAGTGTCGATGGCGTCAGTTTGTTCGAGATTTCTGGTGATGTTAAGGTAATCACCGTTAGTGCGATTTAAGGATTTAAGTTCGATGATGTTTTAAGTGTTCGATGTCTGGAAGGTTGCGATGGAGTTGGATGCGACGAGAACGGTCGCGATGGATTTTAGGGAGAGCGGAGTTGATGGGTAGCGGGGGCGAGTTCGTCGATGGTGGTAAACTGGATGGCCGGTGAGGCGCGATGTCCAGATGACGAACTGGAGTTGTTCGATGGTTGACAGAGGAGTTCGAATGGGGGAGTGCGGCTGTGAGGAGCAGTTTTCGAGATTGAAGGAGAAGCGCTTGGTGAAATGCCGAGGAGAAAGAAGTAATTAAGGTAATATAAATTATTTAATTTAATTCTAATTTGCAAGTTAATAACGGTTGTTAAATTTGTTAATAACATTTTTTTTAGTTAATTTAGTTAATTTATAAAGTGATTAGGATTTTTAAGTTAGTTTATATAGAGGGATTAGTGATATAAAAAGCAAATAAATTTATATAATTAGTTTATAGAAAATAAGTTGGTTAGTTTTGATTCTTTTATTTAAACCATATTTTGATTCAGATTTCAAACTCAAGATAAATAAAAGAAGTTGGATAATTAATTAAAACAATTTGGTGATTTAATTAAATGGGAAAATGGATGTATATATATATATACATATGACATTTATTTATGCGTTAATTGAAATGTGATTGTTAAATAAATATTCATAGGAGCACGATAAAACTCGTTCGAGGCGATTCGAAGCCGTAAGATCTGAATTTCCACGAGACATTCAGCAAAGGAAATTACGGTGAGTAAATCTCACTCACCTTTTATTTCTAATTATTTTTATTTTCTTAAAAATAATTGTCTGTTGCTTGTGTGCATGCTTTCTGCTTGGTTTATATATATTAGTTATTTAGGCTATATATATATATATATATATTGGGTTGATTGATTGGTTGGATTCCCGCAGTCTCATTAGCGGATGCCCGCAGTTTCATAGCGGATGATTACCCTATACGCCCCACGCTATGATTAGTGGATGACCTTCTATACCGCGATATTCTGCCACGAAGCAGAATTGGTATTATTTATGTGCTAACATCTGTGGATGCAGGAAAACAGGTTGGAGGAATCCAACTGGATTCCTCAAAAATATATTATCTATTTGTTTGTTTGTTCTGTTTGATTTCATATTCATATATGATGTGTTAAAATCAAATGATTGGAAATTGATTGATTTGGTTGTTTAAACTATCACTGGGCCGAAGTGTAAATTTATATAAATATCATGAAAGGATCGTGGAGATTTAAAAAGGAAAAATTCTATTTTTAAATAGAATTTGAATTTTTAATGAATTAAAATAAAACAAGTAGTTCTTTATAAACGAAGTTTATAAATAGTTCTTTTATAACGAAGTTATAAATGAAGTGAAAAGAATTATCATTTGATAATTCAGAAATAGAAATACAAGCGTGAAATTGGGATTTGAAATGAAATTTCAAAATAGGTTTTGAAATGAAATTTTTAAAAATATAACTCAAATGAAATTTGAGTATAACATTTGAATTTTAAAAGGGAATTTAAATATTCGAATTTTAAGAGGAGATGGAATTTTAGAAATTCAATGGAAGTTCAAATAGAATTTGAATAGACGAAATAGAATTCAAAAAAAGAGGATTTAAATAGAATTTGAATGATAAAATTAAAAAGGGTTTGAATATTTGAAATTTCAAAATAGAATTGAATCGGAGTTTGGATATTTGAAATTCAAATCGAATAAATAAAAATTTTGAATTCGAAGAGAATTTAATAGGGAATTTGAATGTAGAATTCAAGAAGGAATTCAAATGGAATTTAAATTATAGAATTTGAATATAGCATTCAAATGGAATTTTAAACTATGGATTTTAGCTATATAATTCAAACGAAATTTGAAATATGGAATTTGAATATAGGATTCAATAGAAGTGGAATTTGGATTTGAACATAGCGTTCAAATAAAAATGGAAATGAAGTTGAATGGAGTTGAATTCATTTAACGAAGTTTAAAAAGTTTTATATATATAAATATAATTAAAACGAACTCGCCGCAGCGCTGCAGTTCGCAAATTGGCGATTCGAACTTCAATTGAATATATAGAACTCGATTGAAGTCGGAATTCTTCGAAACAAGAAACGTCAGGACCGGTTAGATAATAGTTTTCTAATGAAGGAGAAAAATCTGAATTTCGTCGTATAGATTTTGAGTTATGTCAAAATCAAATTTTCAGAAAAACAGCGCCAGAATCGTTTTAAAACCATAATGGTTTATTTAATATTATAAAAGGATTTTAAGCAAGAAAATCCGAAGTTTCTATTTAGAAAATTCCAGAGTTGAGTTGTAAAATATATGCGAATTCAAGTTGTGTAAATGAATATGATTTTTGAAACAGAAACCAGATTTTGATTTATTGAATAGAATTAACTAAATTGAATAGAAATTAGTTAATGAGATTTCGAATGAATATTGGGGTTTGAATAAGAAAATTCGATTTGAAAATTTATATTCGGAATTAAAAAGGGAAACTAGAATTGAAATTGAAATTCAATTTGGTGGTGAGCAAGTTAAACATTTTGTTTAAACATGTTATGTTCAAACAAAGAAGTGAAATAGGCAAATTGGCCGATTTAAAGAACAAATGGGCGAAACTGAATTCAAATGATTAGATGGTGTTGAATTGAATTGGAAACAGGTGAACAGGTTTAGACAGGTATGGGATGAGGTATATGAAGTTTATAAATGTAATGCCCGACAAAAAGGTACATGTTTAAATTCATATATGGGTTTTATGCGCCGTATCGGCAAGCCGCTTGGCTTTTCCTTTTTCTTTTTGAGATTAGAAGATACCGGGAAGCTATTTGAAATTTCCCGATGCTCCCGATACAGGGGAGGTTATGGCGAAATTTTCCGGAAATTTAAGGAGTTAGAATATTTTTAAGATATTTTGATAATTTGAAATCATTGTATCGACGTATTGAATTCGATAATAAAGTGAATATAAAAATCGAATATTGTAAACAAAAAGGAATAGCGAAAAATGATTGGAATTGTTTCCAATTACAAATAGAGATTTTTCTAATATATAGAAATAAAAGAAGTTAATGTTTGGAAACGTTTTCCAAATGACATAAGAGGCCGAGATTGATTATTGAAAATATTTGGTTAACAAATATTGTTAAGGAAATGGAAAAGAGGTTTAATTAATGAATATTAATTAAAGAGCCCAGTGATTTGTTTGATATGTTGGATGAACACTTGTTTTTATTCGATAGTTAAATCACAGACTATCGAAGTTTTTGACCATCGTTGTCAATATGGAGAGACCGGTTGGATTATTATCCGAAGAACCACTCCGTATCGGCATAAGCGTTGCGAACCAAGTATGCTGAATATATTGAAGACGGAGTGAAGTGCAAGGGCTTTTCTAGTAATAGAAATAGTGCCTTCGGTTTCGTTCAATCCCAGAACGAACGTAATATGGACGAATGTCTGACAGAGTATTTCCAATGATCAAATGGGTTGGTCTGTGTGAATATATATGGTTGCAACGGATTTATCCCTTAGCATAACATCCAGAATATTTGTGCAAACTCAACTAGTGATTAACGGATCTGACGATGTGACATTCAAAGTGATTGTGTTATCGATGAATGGTAAGTATGCGTAGCCTCAGGCCTCAACAACCGGGAAAGGACAAAAATCGGGCAGGCAGCATGGCTATGTGGGTCGCACCCATTAGGGTGTATAATCACCTATCTAGAGAAATTCCTTTTGTTTCTAAATCTATCGATTCTGCCCATTCGGGAAACGGTGGTTTGAGTCCAACCGTTGGTGATATACATTCGATACACTCAAGCGAAATGAGTGGTCGGTCATGTGTGGGCCGGGTTGCAAGACGTTCTTGTTGAACCCAGGTGTATTTGCCTCTAGAGATACATCATCGGAAGGTGGTTCCATACCTTGTCATGTTGGAAATCCAATCTCCAATAAGCGCCATGCGGTTTTTGATTTTATAATATGTATGTGGAGCGTGAGATGCAAGCGTTCTACTATTTGGTTATTTACTTGATGTAGACATTATTATAATATCACTGGATTTTCGTATCAAAGTGTTTTGGGTTATAGTAAGGTAAAAACCGTCCATGTTTATGTGTGGGCTGGTCTTACTATTATCTTTTCTTTCGAAAGGATTTTTAAAGTTAAACAAGTGGTTGGAGTTTACTCACACCAGTCCCATGACTGACCCAGAGTTTATTTTGTTTTGTTTTCCCTAAACTCTTGGGTGCCCAAATTTGTACGGGCAGTCAAGTGTTTCAGGCTTTTACAGATACACTTGGAGGAGCTTGAAGCAGGAGGCTTCAACGTGAGTTATTTAGAGTTACTTCCGCTGAATCAAATGTTATGTGTACTCTGATGATGGTATGTATATATGTACTAAACAGATTTGTATTTCAAAAGTTATGTTATATAATATATTTTATCCGTTCCGCTGTGAGTTGTGATCTTCGTTTTTCTTCTATTCTAATATTTCTTTCTTTCTATTTCTCATCCTCTAACTTCTTTCTAAAAATGAGTCGTATTTCTGTGTTATTTGAGTTGGACGTGTGGTGTTTTTAGTCAACTCGGATAGCACGGATTTGCGGGTCGTTTCAGTTGGTATCAGAGCTTAGGTTGAGCAAACACCTAGGCTTGTGTGGCATGTGCTCATTAGAGATAGGGTCAGTAGTACCCTAGAATGAGTTGAGTGTATATATACGAGAGAGCGTATTTGTTAGTTGATATAAAAGTTGTTTTATATTGTGTTGGCTAGTCTGTTGAGTGGTTTATGAATTCTGGTCGAATCGTGGGACGCCACGAAGTCGATAGGGATTTCTAAATACTTGAACAGAAAATTGAACATGATATTGTTTTAAAAAGGGTAAATGAAATAATTTTACCCAAAATTTCTATTTTGATATAGAAAGAATAATTTTCTAGAATTATTATTATATGGATGTGTTGGATGTTGATTTTATAATCAGATGAGATTATAAATTTAGAATGGTTATTTATAACCAAAATAGAATTTGTATAGGAATTAAATATACAAATGAGATGAATTAGAATTTAATTCAAACCAGAATTGAGAATTCAAAATCCTGGAAAGTTGAAAAATATTTTTCAAAGTATATTAAAATAATATAGATTTGTTTTAAAGGATTTGAAAGAAAATCATTTTAGATGGATTTAGAAATAATAAAGCACTGAACTCACTTCAGTGGCTGGGAAATAATTCTGATGATGATTGCAACATCATCAGTGTTCATTTCCGAGTTTCTAAGTGATGGATTGCTACCTTAGAAAAAGTTTTGATGAAATTTGTTTGAAAGAAACCAAATTGGTTTGGATATTCAAATGTTTTGAATTTGAAATGGAAATAAATATATATGTATATATTTATGGGATTTCAAAAGAATTTGAAAAGAAAACCCAGGGATTTGAATTCTGGAATTTAAATTTAACTTAAACAAGTTAAATGGGTCGAAGTGGATAAATTGATTAGAATCAATTTAAATAGGTTTATTGAAATAAATTGAAATAAATATAAATTGAATGTGAAGGCATATGAAAGGGAAAAGACCAAAAGTTTTGGTTGAAATTAAAGTCATAGAAATATGAGGAGTTGAGTTTCAACATAAGTGAGATGTTGAAAAGAAATGGATTTATACCCTTTTTTCTACCTTAGCAATTTCGAGGACGAAATTATTTTAAGGGGGAAAGAATGTAACGACCCAGATTTTTGAATAATTTATTTTAAATATTTAATATTATTTTAAATATCTAGTTGATAATATAAATGATATTTTTATTGAATTTTCAATTTAATATGGCCGTTTATATTTACATTCGAATTTAAATTTCAATATCAGTTCCATTGAGTTCGGAATAGCGTTATAATCTGACAACGTCGGTCGTTACGTTAGGATAGCAGTTTTGGTTTTCGAGTAACGGTACCACGAGATATTTAAGTTATTTAGTTAAATAAAATCAAATCAAAATACAAACACATCGTTTCAGCCACCCTAAGTTTTTTTTTTTTTTCAAAAGCCGACCTATATACTAAGTAGACCTAAAGAAATCAAGCCACCCTATATTTCTTCCTCGAGCACAAATTCCTGTCGTTCACATTTGATATCCAGGAGAAAACATGAATTAATGGCGAGTACGTATTGTCCCCGTCCACCATTATAAAACCGCGTCCAACACTCCCTTCCTCTTTTAATTATTTCATTTCAATCCGAAACCGAAAAGCTTCAGATAAATCAAATGGTCGTGACCTAATTCCAAAGAAACCAAATCCGTACTACCTCAATGAAATCGCGATTCCCTTTTTGTCGCGAGGATCTGAAACTCGAAGGGATGTTGGAGCGTTCGCGAGCCATGGAGATGAAGTGTCGATGGCGTCAGTTTGTTCGAGATTTCTGGTGATGTTAAGGTAATCACCGTTAGTGCGATTTAAGGATTTAAGTTCGATGATGTTTTAAGTGTTCGATGTCTGGAAGGTTGCGATGGAGTTGGATGCGACGAGAACGGTCGCGATGGATTTTGGGGAGAGCGGAGTTGATGGGTAGCGGGGGCGAGTTCGTCGATGGTGGTAAACTGGATGGCCGGTGAGGCGCGATGTCCAGATGACGAACTGGAGTTGTTCGATGGTTGACAGAGGAGTTCGAATGGGGGAGTGCGGCTGTGAGGAGCAGTTTTCGAGATTGAAGGAGAAGCGCTTGGTGAAATGCCGAGGAGAAAGAAGTAATTAAGGTAATATAAATTATTTAATTTAATTCTAATTTGCAAGTTAATAACGGTTGTTAAATTTGTTAATAACATTTTTTTTAGTTAATTTAGTTAATTTATAAAGTGATTAGGATTTTTAAGTTAGTTTATATAGAGGGATTAGTGATATAAAAAGCAAATAAATTTATATAATTAGTTTATAGAAAATAAGTTGGTTAGTTTTGATTCTTTTATTTAAACCATATTTTGATTCAGATTTCAAACTCAAGATAAATAAAAGAAGTTGGATAATTAATTAAAACAATTTGGTGATTTAATTAAATGGGAAAATGGATGTATATATATATACATATGACATTTATTTATGCGTTAATTGAAATGTGATTGTTAAATAAATATTCATAGGAGCACGATAAAACTCGTTCGAGGCGATTCGAAGCCGTAAGATCTGAATTTCCACGAGACATTCAGCAAAGGAAATTACGGTGAGTAAATCTCACTCACCTTTTATTTCTAATTATTTTTATTTTCTTAAAAATAATTGTCTGTTGCTTGTGTGCATGCTTTCTGCTTGGTTTATATATATTAGTTATTTAGGCTATATATATATATATATTGGGTTGATTGATTGGTTGGATTCCCGCAGTCTCATTAGCGGATGCCCGCAGTTTCATAGCGGATGATTACCCTATACGCCCCACGCTATGATTAGTGGATGACCTTCTATACCGCGATATTCTGCCACGAAGCAGAATTGGTATTATTTATGTGCTAACATCTGTGGATGCAGGAAAACAGGTTGGAGGAATCCAACTGGATTCCTCAAAAATATATTATCTATTTGTTTGTTTGTTCTGTTTGATTTCATATTCATATATGATGTGTTAAAATCAAATGATTGGAAATTGATTGATTTGGTTGTTTAAACTATCACTGGGCCGAAGTGTAAATTTATATAAATATCATGAAAGGATCGTGGAGATTTAAAAAGGAAAAATTCTATTTTTAAATAGAATTTGAATTTTTAATGAATTAAAATAAAACAAGTAGTTCTTTATAAACGAAGTTTATAAATAGTTCTTTTATAACGAAGTTATAAATGAAGTGAAAAGAATTATCATTTGATAATTCAGAAATAGAAATACAAGCGTGAAATTGGGATTTGAAATGAAATTTCAAAATAGGTTTTGAAATGAAATTTTTAAAAATATAACTCAAATGAAATTTGAGTATAACATTTGAATTTTAAAAGGGAATTTAAATATTCGAATTTTAAGAGGAGATGGAATTTTAGAAATTCAATGGAAGTTCAAATAGAATTTGAATAGACGAAATAGAATTCAAAAAAAGAGGATTTAAATAGAATTTGAATGATAAAATTAAAAAGGGTTTGAATATTTGAAATTTCAAAATAGAATTGAATCGGAGTTTGGATATTTGAAATTCAAATCGAATAAATAAAAATTTTGAATTCGAAGAGAATTTAATAGGGAATTTGAATGTAGAATTCAAGAAGGAATTCAAATGGAATTTAAATTATAGAATTTGAATATAGCATTCAAATGGAATTTTAAACTATGGATTTTAGCTATATAATTCAAACGAAATTTGAAATATGGAATTTGAATATAGGATTCAATAGAAGTGGAATTTGGATTTGAACATAGTGTTCAAATAAAAATGGAAATGAAGTTGAATGGAGTTGAATTCATTTAACGAAGTTTAAAAAGTTTTATATATATAAATATAATTAAAACGAACTCGCCGCAGCGCTGCAGTTCGCAAATTGGCGATTCGAACTTCAATTGAATATATAGAACTCGATTGAAGTCGGAATTCTTCGAAACAAGAAACGTCAGGACCGGTTAGATAATAGTTTTCTAATGAAGGAGAAAAATCTGAATTTCGTCGTATAGATTTTGAGTTATGTCAAAATCAAATTTTCAGAAAAACAGCGCCAGAATCGTTTTAAAACCATAATGGTTTATTTAATATTATAAAAGGATTTTAAGCAAGAAAATCCGAAGTTTCTATTTAGAAAATTCCAGAGTTGAGTTGTAAAATATATGCGAATTCAAGTTGTGTAAATGAATATGATTTTTGAAACAGAAACCAGATTTTGATTTATTGAATAGAATTAACTAAATTGAATAGAAATTAGTTAATGAGATTTCGAATGAATATTGGGGTTTGAATAAGAAAATTCGATTTGAAAATTTATATTCGGAATTAAAAAGGGAAACTAGAATTGAAATTGAAATTCAATTTGGTGGTGAGCAAGTTAAACATTTTGTTTAAACATGTTATGTTCAAACAAAGAAGTGAAATAGGCAAATTGGCCGATTTAAAGAACAAATGGGCGAAACTGAATTCAAATGATTAGATGGTGTTGAATTGAATTGGAAACAGGTGAACAGGTTTAGACAGGTATGGGATGAGGTATATGAAGTTTATAAATGTAATGCCCGACAAAAAGGTACATGTTTAAATTCATATATGGGTTTTATGCGCCGTATCGGCAAGCCGCTTGGCTTTTCCTTTTTCTTTTTGAGATTAGAAGATACCGGGAAGCTATTTGAAATTTCCCGATGCTCCCGATACAGGGGAGGTTATGGCGAAATTTTCCGGAAATTTAAGGAGTTAGAATATTTTTAAGATATTTTGATAATTTGAAATCATTGTATCGACGTATTGAATTCGATAATAAAGTGAATATAAAAATCGAATATTGTAAACAAAAAGGAATAGCGAAAAATGATTGGAATTGTTTCCAATTACAAATAGAGATTTTTCTAATATATAGAAATAAAAGAAGTTAATGTTTGGAAACGTTTTCCAAATGACATAAGAGGCCGAGATTGATTATTGAAAATATTTGGTTAACAAATATTGTTAAGGAAATGGAAAAGAGGTTTAATTAATGAATATTAATTAAAGAGCCCAGTGATTTGTTTGATATGTTGGATGAACACTTGTTTTTATTCGATAGTTAAATCACAGACTATCGAAGTTTTTGACCATCGTTGTCAATATGGAGAGACCGGTTGGATTATTATCCGAAGAACCACTCCGTATCGGCATAAGCGTTGCGAACCAAGTATGCTGAATATATTGAAGACGGAGTGAAGTGCAAGGGCTTTTCTAGTAATAGAAATAGTGCCTTCGGTTTCGTTCAATCCCAGAACGAACGTAATATGGACGAATGTCTGACAGAGTATTTCCAATGATCAAATGGGTTGGTCTGTGTGAATATATATGGTTGCAACGGATTTATCCCTTAGCATAACATCCAGAATATTTGTGCAAACTCAACTAGTGATTAACGGATCTGACGATGTGACATTCAAAGTGATTGTGTTATCGATGAATGGTAAGTATGCGTAGCCTCAGGCCTCAACAACCGGGAAAGGACAAAAATCGGGCAGGCAGCATGGCTATGTGGGTCGCACCCATTAGGGTGTATAATCACCTATCTAGAGAAATTCCTTTTGTTTCTAAATCTATCGATTCTGCCCATTCGGGAAACGGTGGTTTGAGTCCAACCGTTGGTGATATACATTCGATACACTCAAGCGAAATGAGTGGTCGGTCATGTGTGGGCCGGGTTGCAAGACGTTCTTGTTGAACCCAGGTGTATTTGCCTCTAGAGATACATCATCGGAAGGTGGTTCCATACCTTGTCATGTTGGAAATCCAATCTCCAATAAGCGCCATGCGGTTTTTGATTTTATAATATGTATGTGGAGCGTGAGATGCAAGCGTTCTACTATTTGGTTATTTACTTGATGTAGACATTATTATAATATCACTGGATTTTCGTATCAAAGTGTTTTGGGTTATAGTAAGGTAAAAACCGTCCATGTTTATGTGTGGGCTGGTCTTACTATTATCTTTTCTTTCGAAAGGATTTTTAAAGTTAAACAAGTGGTTGGAGTTTACTCACACCAGTCCCATGACTGACCCAGAGTTTATTTTGTTTTGTTTTCCCTAAACTCTTGGGTGCCCAAATTTGTACGGGCAGTCAAGTGTTTCAGGCTTTTACAGATACACTTGGAGGAGCTTGAAGCAGGAGGCTTCAACGTGAGTTATTTAGAGTTACTTCCGCTGAATCAAATGTTATGTGTACTCTGATGATGGTATGTATATATGTACTAAACAGATTTGTATTTCAAAAGTTATGTTATATAATATATTTTATCCGTTCCGCTGTGAGTTGTGATCTTCGTTTTTCTTCTATTCTAATATTTCTTTCTTTCTATTTCTCATCCTCTAACTTCTTTCTAAAAATGAGTCGTATTTCTGTGTTATTTGAGTTGGACGTGTGGTGTTTTTAGTCAACTCGGATAGCACGGATTTGCGGGTCGTTTCATAATGTAACTTCATGTTGTTGGAATCATAGACAAGTTGGAACAAATATAATAGTGTTGAGCTACTGATTTTCCCTAGTGGAAGTGAGTCTTAGCCTTTTTTAAAAAACCGCCTGATTCTACACTTGAATTTTTACTATGCACATTTTCCTTTGACTTGGCCTTGTAGCTATTGCACTTGTGTCTATCCTCTACTTGGCTTGAAAAAAATTTGCAGTTGATAACAAATACAAGTATATACATATAAATATACGTGTATTCTTGTATTTATATCTTACATTATTGATTTGAGCACTTGTGTTTCTTGTTGTGGTTGACCTGACCTGAAACTGTTGTACACTTGTATTGTACTTGTGTGCCTCTATCCTTCTGAACTTGCACCGAAACCAGTTTATGTATGCATCTGTGTCAATTGCACCTTACTTTGTGCATTTTTGGGCTTGCTTTTGCACTAGTTTGAGGTTGTCGTGAACTAAAATGTTTGAGTGTTGTTGATCTTATTGTGCATCTGTAATGGAAGTAATTTCAAATTAACAGTGCTGGTAGAAAAACTACATGTTCTGGTTTCACTAAGGGAACAAAGGCTTGAGGACTAGATGACTTGGATAATCCAATTCATGAGATGGCACTGATCTATATAATAAGAAAATTTATTCGTTCCCAAGCTTCCCAAATTAATATATTGGGACTTTCTATTAGAGATCCTAGATATGAGGCAGAAAGCCAGATAAACGCGAACGCAATTTAATTATAACAATGACTATGGAAGCACTATATTCAGATTATCAATTACCAGCTTATTTGTGTTTCTTTAATTGTAAAATAACAAAAAAGGAAACATGATAATTAGTATTGCAATTGCAGCAAGTTCAAATGTCATATATTGTGCATCAAGATAAACTAATGTGTGAATGTGAATACATGTACATGAAACAAGGTAGTGAAGAAGTTACATAATAAGAGTTACACTCACAATTCTTCCACATGCACGTATCCATCTTTAAAAGTGTTATTGTAACAGATAACTGCTATCCACTTTGATGTGCATGGATCACCACGGTCACCACGAATTCAATTTACCAAAAGGACAACCAATTTGGCTCCGATAGCTTTTAGAAAACTAACTACAAAATAACCAGTAACATGTCAGCTATTATAAGCAATCCATATCTTGTGACTTAATATTATTTCATGAATGAAGTTGGCCGGCCAGTTGCAATGAAAAATTATTATTTTAGATAAGTGGAGACTTATTAAACATCCTAATACCAAATGTTAAGATTAATAAATGAAATATTCGGAGTTCATATTTGTCTTTCAGGAAGTCTTTTCCCATTGAAATGAGCACAAAATTCCCATATTTTGCTTCTCAATAATGAATGAAAAATTTCTTGCAGTATTTAATTAAATGTTATATGTAAGCATCCATAATATTGAGCAAGCTTGAGAATAGAGAGGGCAAGCTGATTATTTATGCATTTAACAATAATTTTTGTCAGCAAGATTCATGAAACCTGGTCATAGTTACCAGGCTTGGAACCATCTTTCTTGTTTCCATGTTCATAGCTATGTAGCAAGTATGTATCTCTAAATGATTTAGAAATATACGTGTATGGACATGAACGTTGGGCAGCTAAAATAGGAATTTTATAGTTTTCATAAGCCATGTAAATTTAGCAGGAAATTACTGCTAGACCTTATTGTGATGGATTTTGATATCCAAAAGGACATTAATAAGGAGGAAATAGACATGATTTGGGATGATCCTTCCCTTCAGTACTGATCCAAAAATCATCCAAAATACCATTTGAATAAAGTAGTTACAGCCAGATTTTTTTTATATTCTTCAAAAACAATTAGAGCTGAGCAACAGTAACCACACAAACGTAAGTAAACAAATTAAATTTACAAATTGCAAAATTAAAATGATAAGTACCTTCAGAAGGATTAGCTATTTGAGCTCTAGCAGCTAATAACCAGACTAAAATGGCTCTAAATAGAACTAATTTAGCTCCAGACATTCCGAACATGTATATTTGTTGTGACAATAAGCCACGGTTGCTTGTGATTTCACATTAGTTTAATAAGTCTAATTAATTGATAGATAATAGAGTAAAAAATATTCAATTAGCATAAATTAGTCTGACAGCAATTCAGAGCTGAGATATCATGAATTATCCATTTTATAGCAGCTTCATTATTATTATTTCTTGTTACGCTATCATAATCCAACATAACCCAATCAAACTCAACAGACTCATTACATGATTGATTTATGATCATTTCACTGCTACAAATTTAAGTAAATTATGGAGAAAGAACAAACAACAAATAACTCTCTTCCTAATTTGTCAGCATCGTTACCTTATAAAAGCTACCGTAGTATGCATATATAAAGACACTTATTGCTACACAATCATAAAACAGACATAATCGTTTTGAATTTCATGGCAGGATTCAGGAACAAAACATAGAAACTAACAAAAAATATGGAATTACTTCGATCGAGCTCAGGCAAAACTAAATAAAATTCATCAAATGAGAAAACATGTAGAATAATGAATTACTAATCACATCTCGTACTTGTAAAAGTTAAAATACCTTCCTCGATTCTAGGGTTGTTGAAAAGACCAAATGATTTCGAACGTGAGAAATACAGAGGAAAGGGAAAGTCAGATCAGGGTTTTAGACAGTGGAGGAGAACGGTTGTAAAGATTTGGGATGGACCGGACAATTTTGATTAGGATTATTTGGTCGGAGATAAAGTTGGAGGGCATGCGAAATTTTTCGGTGAGGGAGAGAAGGGTAAATTGATATTTTGGAGGAAAATGAAAATTTTGGAGGGAAGAGCGCATTACAGAGCACGATGCAGAAGAAAATGAGTTAAAACACATATGTTTAACCATAAACAATAAGATTTTAGAATAACGCATTATTAAATAGCGTTATTAATAACATATTTTATTGCAGTGAACGATGTTTTTAAATGTTATATATAAATTATAATAAACTCGCTGCGGAACGGTACTTCGTAATTTAACGATTCGAACTTCAGTTGATTATACAGAACTCAATATAAATCGGAATTTGATGAAACTAGAAACGCCCGGACCGATTGAACGATAGTTTTCTAATGGAAGAAAAAAAAGTGATTTCGTTTTATAGATTTTGAGTTATATCAAAATCATATTTTCATGAAAACAGCGCCATAATCATTTTTAAACCATAACGGTTTATTTAATAAATTTAAAGGATTTTAAGTGAATAAAATCCGAATTTTTTAAGGAAAAATACGGGTTTGAGCTATCAAAAAAATATGAATTCAAGTAGAGTGAATGAAGTGATTTTTTTGTTATAAAAATCAGATTTTTGGATTGTGGTATAGTATGATGTAAAGACCCGCAAATTCCCGCCCTTTGAATCAGCCATAAACCACACAGGTCTGACCCAAAAGGTGAAAATCTACGAATACTTTAACTTTGGGCATACAACACATCAGAACAAAAACACAGACTTTCATAACATCAATAATAAATGTTACATCAGAGTACAGAATATACATATCAGAGTACATTGGAATAAAATTACAGCGGAAGAATAAATTACAATAAATGAATACATTTCAGCGGAACTAATCTCGGTGGAAGGCTATCAACACTATGGCCACAGCTTCAGTCTTCAATCCAGGATCTTGTTTTATCTATCTGTCAAATAAGCTACTCGACTGCCCGTGTGGAAAGAGGGCACCCGAGTTTGCAAAGTGAACAAACTACAGGTCAGTCGTGGGACTGGTGTGAGAATTCTACTTAACCTATATAATATAATAAGGCTAATCACAGGACCACGCCACTTTCGCGGAACGGGTTTTCTCCTATGGATTGCCAGTGCATGACTAAAGTAAATCGTCAAAATAACGCAATGCTTTTTAGAAAAATGAAACCATTATAAGACCCAAGTCCCATCACACAATGCAACGCAAACCGGAGGATAGGGTTTTACCTTATAATGATCAAAAGATGCTTGATACGATAAACACGGTAGTATATAATAATAGTGTGCAACCAATTTGAAATACATCAAAGTAAATGTATCAATCCTAGACGGCATGAGTGCCCCATCCCACTATGTCGCCATATATAGGTATACAATCAAAACCGTGTGATGTCGTATTGGAAATTTGGGTTTCCATCTGAGCCAAGGCTAGGGAGGAGATCCTTACCGATTCGAGACACTCTAGCAATGCCCCAGGATTGGTACTCTGTCCAACCCTTGGATCCTGCAGGGCCGGTCCGTCCCCGTGTTGGTACTCTGTCCAACTGGTGCAATGGACTGGATTAGTTATTCCTGAACACACGCTTCCCGGTCCTTTTGGACCTATCCTACGGCCAGTAGCGACCGCATAAACCCGAGGCCTCGAAAATCCAACAACCACAATGAATAAATGCCAGCGCTGGTAGGTCCCTGGCACCACTCTAGCTAGAAAGAAACGTGTGCACTCCCTGCGTTCCCTTCTCCCGTTTTAGACTCCGCCGGTGTGTGAGGCTCGTGAGGTCACGTCATACACAAAGCTATGCCTAAATAGACTGTGCTTTGATCATCAACCACAAGGCCTGCTTTTCAACAAAGCCTTGATCAATTGCATCTTAGCATGCCACATTGTCAGACTCTACCATATCATTGATCATCTACCCATATATATATAACCTCCAAGCTCATACGTCTTAGAGAAGGGTGTTAAACACCAAACAGAAATATATAATTAGTAGCGTTCAACAAATACAGTAGAAAAGAATACAATGTCAGACACGCAATCCATTTACAAGTCCGCTCTGGGTCTGAGTGAAACATCGTGTCCGTCGATCTCCAAATGCGTTTGGACGATCATTACCAAATACCTTGCCTTGGAAGGCCAATCCCAATTCAAGATACCAGTCATCATCATCCCAACGATGTGAAAACCTTCGGTCTTCAATCACCGTCTTCGTCTTCGACTCTTGATCGTCGTGTTGATTATTCAGAATGGGTTAAACCCGGTCTTTCTGAATAACTTGCGTAATTTGGGATTAAAAACAAATATTGGAAAATCACACATTTCGTCACATCCCAACTCAGAATATTCTTTTAATAAGACATTCGTCTTAGAAGATTCTCATTAATTTTATTAAAGATAAATATTTAAAATAAAACCTATAAATCAATTTCTAAAAAATATGGAATTCCACAGAAATCCAATCAATACATAATCGATATAGATTTCTGTATCAGACTAATAATATAAATGGAATAACGGCAAAGCCTCTTAAACTCCATATATAATATCGGTCTTCTTTTACAGAAGCCCATCTCAATTATTACCAATAGAATTTCCACTTAGTTCCTATTTAATATATTAGTTGAAAAACTTGATTTATAGAAAATGTCTTTTTAATTCTATAAAATAGATTTATAAGTTCCAAATAATAATTTCAATGCAAATTGGATTAAAGGATAGATGTCGTTTAAAACATCGTCCACGGTAAACCCACTTCACATCTCAATTTATTTCATATCACAAAATATAATAGCAAACGCTAGTAACCCCTTTAAAACATCTTTTAAAATAATCATAAAAATATTCTTTATATAAAAGATTCTAAATGAGAAGTATTCTTTATTTTACAAATCTTTATCTTTTACAAATATTCTTTGTTTAACATATAGTTGATTAAAAATATATTACGAAAAATATATGCACTTAATATAAAAAGGATTTCTAACGTAAAAATAGTCTTATTTAAAAGAACACTTGAATCGAAATGCGACTCAAACATTTACCATATAATTTGGATTATATGGATTTCACACACATCATATATATGACAATAACAGTATAATCATCAAGTCATCCATTACATCCAAAGTGTAATTTTCCACTGTGTAAGCGTTAAAATTAAATAATAACGCTCATCACAGCCCGTCGATCTAACGATCAACATACAACTAAATATTGGGATTAGTGTATGTAAATTTTCATCCCAACACCCGTGTGGGGTTTTCAACCAATCAAGCAAATGATAAACTAATTTGTGCACTTGGGCGATGTGTGAAAATTATCGTCCCAATCACATACACAAGTCGGGTAACTTGCCTATGTAAGTGTATTACACAATATATAACACGACGATAGAAATGTCGCTTTTATTTATATTCCTTTTATTGCCTATAAACGGTCAATAAAAATGTGATCTTTATTTCTATACTTTTTATTGTAATTTACATTTTTACTTAACAAAATGTCCCTTTTATTCTAACTTACATTTTGAATGTAATTTTTCTTTTTATTGTTTATTTACATCAAAATGTAAATGTTCCCTTTTCATTGTTTATTATTAACAACAAAAGTCTCATCTTCTATATTTATTCTTTCCAATGAAAGTAATTTTACATAAAATTGTAATTCTTTAATTTTATGCTTTTTATTGTCTCTAGAAAGACAATAAAATGTAACACAAAAATATATTCTTTTTATCGCATCTAAAATGATGATAAAAATGTAACATTAACATTGCTATTTTTATCGCATCAAAAATGCCGATAAAAATGAACCACTAACATTGTCTATTTTTATCGCACCAAAAATGTCGATAAAATGAATCACTAACATTGTCTATTTTTATCGCACCAAAAATGTCGATAAAAATGAATCACTAACATTGTCTATTTTTATCGCACCAAAAATGTCGATAAAAATGAATCACTAACATTATCTATTTTTATCGCACCAAAAATGTCGATAAAATGAATCACTAACATTGTCTATTTTTGTCGCACCAAAAATGTCGATAAAATATTCAACATTAACAATTCTATTTTTACCGCATTCAAAATGACGATAAAATATTCAACATTAACAATTCTATTTTTACCGCATTCAAAATGACGATAAAATATTTGACATTAACAATTCTATTTTTACCGCATTCAAAATGACGATAAAATATTCAACATTAACAATTCTATTTTTACCGCATTCAAAATGACGATAAAATATTCAACATTAACAATTCTATTTTTACCGCATTCAAAATGACGATAAAATATTATCATAAGAAATGCAAGCAAAATGTTCTTTTTATTACTAAAAGGAAAAACAACAAAGATGCTTCTTTTTATGCTAAAAAGAAACATGACAAAAAAAAAATTTTCTTTTAATGTTAAAAAGAAGAAGCGACAAAATGACCCTTTTTATGTTAAAAAGAAAAGGTGACAAAATATGTTTTTTTTTTCTAAAAGAAAAAGCGACAAAAATTATCTTTTGCAATAACTTAACAAAAGTGTTATCTTATTATCAATGCGAATTTTCAATTTCTTACTACATATAGAAATGTAAACTTTATTTTCCAATTATATATCCCATCATAAATTACATATAAAAATGTAAGTTTATTTTATTATTGCAAATCCCCTTTCTAATTACATATAAAAAATGTACTTTTTATTTTACATTGTAAATTGCACATAAAAAGTAGATTCTATCCTTATGTTGTATTTGCATTATAAAATGCAAATGAAAAGGTAAGTTTTATTTTCAATGTTATATTCGTATTATAAAGTGCAAATAAAAATGTAAATTTTATTTTCAAGTTTTATTTTCATTATAGTATGCAAATAATAAAAATAGCTTTATCATCAAGTTATATTCACATCATGAAACGTTAACAAAAATGTAAGTTTTGTTTTCAAGTCTCATTTGCATTATAATATGCAAATAATAAGATAAGTTTTAGTTTTCAGGTCATATTTACATTATAAAATATAAATAAAAAGGTAAGTTTTATTTTCGAGTGATATTTACATTATGAAATGTAAATAAATAAAATAAAGATAAAAAGTATGTTTCAAGTTCATTTGTGTCTTGAGAACACAAATAAAATAAAAATTTTAATGTAAATCTTTATTTCAATACTTTGTTCGCGTCAAGGGATGCAAACAAAATATAATTCTCTTTTTATTTAAACATTTTGTTTGCATTGAGAAATGCAAGAAGAATATAATTCTTTTTATTTTAAATGTAAATCTATATTTTGTCATTTTGTTCGCATCAAGGGAAGCAAACAAAATACAATCTTTTTATTCCTTCGTACATTTCTGTTTGAGAAATGCAAACAAAACACAATCCTTTTTTTTTTATCAACATTGAATTGATATTTCACATCAATTCAAATAAAAGGAAAATTTTCTTTTTTTCTTTCATTTTCTTTTTCTCTTTTTTTTTCTTTTCCTTTTTTCCAATGACAAAAGTATGGATTTTTGTTTCATCTTTATTCAATGACAAAAATATGAATTTTTGTTTCATTTTTATTCAATGACAAAAATATGAATTTTTGTTTCATTTTTATTCAATGACAAAAATATGAATTTTTATTCAATCGAAAATGAGAACTTTGTTAGTTAACCTTTAAGGCAAACAAAAAGAAATATATTTTATTCGTTATTCATAGTCTATTGTAAACAAACAAATAAAAATAATATTCTATTTGTCGTTAAAATTTCATTGTAACATCAACAAATAAAAATAAAGTTTTATTTGTTGTTCCATTTCTTTGTTCATTTCAGAAGAATGAAAATGACATTAAAATAAAATAAATTAGAACGTCTAGATTTGAATAAAATATGTTTTAAATCTAAATTTAGATTTAATTTTCCAACTGCAATTTAAACTCAATAACATATACAATATAAAGACGGATTTAAGCATAACATGAACAATAAGCACACCACAAGCAACAATCGATAATTCATACATACCAAAACATTTCAGAACTAAATCATCATCATCATACAATTATTTTCATGTGGGAAAATAAATTAATAATTAAATAAATAATAAAGATTTGAACTCTCACCTCAAATTTTGGCTGAAAATCAACTGTCTCAGAATCAGGTGTGGTCTGCGCCATCGCGAAGAGCTCGGAAAGACGAGTCCAGCGCAATTTACGGTTTGTCAAACGGACCTCGTATGAGAGAGTTATTGAATTTCAAACATCGGATAATTTAAATATTTAAATAATATAATAATATTAAAAAAAAGGAAAAGGACCTTCTTCCCCGTCGTGAAACGCACGGCCGAAACAAAACCCAAAGCCGCTCCCTCCCATTTCTGCACGCACCACCAACGAAGCCCCCGTTCGCCGATCCAACACCACCACCGCGAAGACCATCTCGAGACACACCCACGGCCTGAACCCCTCGAATTCCGGTCCCCTATCTTGCCCAGAAAACACCCAAAAACGCAGCGACTTTGGCCTCGAAATTCGTGAAATCCGTGAACTTAATGATGATCATAGCCGTATAGATTGAAAGGTCTCTGAATTCTCTTCGATTTGGTAGGTCATACATAAATTTTCGACGAACGGATTGGGAGATATTAGCGTTTGAAGTTGGAGCAATTCTGGCCATTAATTTTCTGGGCGGCGGCCGCCATGAACAGTGTTAGGGTTAGGGTTTTCGGATTTTTATATTATTTTAATATTAAATTCCGAATTTCGTGAAATAAAGTGGATTTTTGAACTTTCTCGGATTTGGGCCTGCTTACTGTCGATCTTAACGTTTTGAGGCCTTCCGAACGCGATGGGCTATGTCCCAATGTCCAATTCTGATGTCTACACGTTTTATTTTCGGTTTTAATTGAAAATACAATATTAAATTAATTATTTAATTCCTACCGTACATTTAAATATGCCGGGGCCACATACGACCTCAGAAAATTCTAAAAAAAATATTTTTAGCTTTCTTATGACGATACGAATCCAACAAAATTATTTTCGTCGAATTCTGAGACTGTTTGAAAAATGGCTATTTTTAAGGCGTTTAAATTTAACTGTAAATAGTCAAAACACATTTTATTTCGCCACGCTCACATATTAATTCGAAAAATTCTGAAAATTGAAACCTAGCAATAATTTGACATTCCGGTTCCAACAAAAGTGGTTTCGTCGAAAACGGTGGTCGTTTGAAAAATGACTATTTTCAAGGCCAATATATTTAATATTAAAAATACATTTTTAAACAAATAATTTTCGAAACTCGAAATATATAAGTGTTTACTGTTTTTCAATGCAGAAACGTCATTCCGAACTCAATGGAAGTCGTTTCGAGTTGAAATTCCTACATATGTGAAAAGTAGCCTTTTGGGCCCTATATATTCTACAGCGACCGTTCTAAAAATTGAATTGGCCATAACTTTTGATTTCCGTTATGAAATTTCGATTTTTCAGATTCGTTAGAAAGATATTTATATATAGATTCTAATATTTTTTTTTCACTAAAATCCGTTAAATTTTGCATCCTGTACGGTCAGTCAAAGTTCAAGTTTGACTTTTCAAACTACCGCGTTATTTCTAACTCTTTTGTTAATTAAAATTAAATCATTCATTCTAACTTCGATTTAAATCAAATTTGTGATCATTATTATTTAAATAAATTATTTTATATTGTCAAAACACATTAAAATTTTCTAAAATAAAATTTTTAAATTGGTTCTGATTTTGCGGGTTGTTACATATGAACTAATTTGAAAAGAAATCTGTTAATGGGATTTCGAACCAAACTTAACCTTCGTTAAGAAAAAACGGATTTGTGAATTCAAATTGGAAGTCGAATCTGAAACTCAAGTTAGAAATGGAATTCGATTTGTGTATTAGAGAATTAAAATATATTCGAATATGATATGTTCAAATCGAAGGAACATTATGCAAAAGAGCGAATTAAAGAAGCGGTTAGCAGATTTGTTAAAAAGGGAATGGATTGATTGAAATGAGTTAGAAATGGACATATAAATGTAAACAGGAATGGGATAAAGAATATGAAGAGAATGAAGATTATATATTAAGTGCCCGACAAAAAGGTACGTGTTTAAATTTCCATATGAGGTTTTATGGGCCGAATCGATGGGCCGAATCGGCATGCCGCTTGGCTTTTTCATTTTCTTTTTGAATGGAAAGGGCCTAGAGAGGCGAGTTGAGGTCTGAACTATTGACCGGTACAAAGGAGGTGCTAGCGAAATTTTCTGGAAATTTAAAGAGTTAGAATATTTTTAAGAAATTTTGATAATAGAAATCGACATAACAATATATATAGAATTCGCTAAGAAAATGAATTTAAAATAAAATATTAGAAAGGGCCAGTGATTGTGAAATTGTTTGATGGATGTTTATTTTTCCTTTGATAGTTAAATCACTGGCTATCAAATATTTTTTACTATCGTTGGCAATACGGAGAGACCGGTTGGATTTAATATCTGAAAACCACTCCGTATAGGCATAGGTGTTGCGAATTAGATTTTTCTGAAGATAAATTAAAGTATGAGTGGAATGCAAGGGCTGTTATGTTTGTCTAGTCCTAGGACAACTTGTATGGACGAATGTCTGATAGAGTATTCCTAATGGTCACATAAGACGACCTTTTCAAGGTATTACGTTTGGTGGCGAAGAAATTCGTTTCTCTTAGCTTTTATACCCATAATATTTTTGGAAAAATAACCTAGTGATTTGACGGGTTTTACGATGTGGCATTCAAAGTGTATGGTGGCCAGATGTTCTAAAAGATAGACGTAGCCCCAAAACCTCACAACGAGGAAATGACACAAATCGGGCCGGCAGCATGGCTATGTGGGTCGCTCCTATTAGCGTGTATAATCACCTATCTAGAGAAATTCCTTTTACTTCTTTAATCTATTCCGATTCTGTTCCTTTTCTAGAAACGGTGGTTTGAGCCCAATCGTTGGTGATATACATTCGATACACTCAAGCGAAATAAGTGGTCGGTCATGTGGGCGCCGGGTTGCAAGACGTTCTTGTTGAACCCTGTGTTTTCCCCTCTAGAGATACACTATCGGCAGGTGGTCCAATACCTTGCCATAGTTGGAATCCAATCTCCAATAAGCTCCCTGCGGTTTTTGATTTTATACTATATATATTTGTAGAGCGTGAGATGCAAGCGTTCTACTATTTAGTTATTAATTTGATTAGACATTAGTATAATATCAGTGGATTTTGATATCAAAAATGGTTTGGGTTATAGTAAGGTAAAAACCATCCGTGTTTATGTGTGGACTGGCCTTTCTATTATCCTTTTCTTTCAAAAGATTTTTTTGAAATTAAACCACATGGTTGGAGTTTACTCACACCAGTCCCATGACTGACCCAGGGTTTATTTTGTTTGTTTTTCCTAAACTCTTGGGTGCCCAAATTTTTACGGGCAGTCAAGTGTTTCAGGCTGTACAGATACACTCAGAGGAGCTTGAAACAGGAAGCTTTAACTTAAGTTATTTTAAAGTTATTTCCGCTGTACCTAATGTTGTATTGTACTCTGATGATGGTATGTATATATGATACAAAAAAAATTTGTATTTCAAAGAATATGTTATATAATCTATTTTATTCATCCCGCTGTGAGGTTCTGTATTGTTATTTCTGTTCATCTTCTATCTTTTCTGTTTTCTTTAACCCTAGTGACTCGTATTTCAGTATAATTTGAGTTGGACGTGTGTATTGGTCAGCTCAGATAGTATGTATTTTTGGGCCGTTACAATGAATTTCCAGAAAGTTGGACAATCAATAAGAAATTATTTTTGGGATTAAAACCCACTGGAGTTTGAATAAATCTTTAATTAGATTGTGAATGAATAAACGGTAATTCAATTTACCAAACACGTGATGTGATTAAACCAAATTTACTTGGTTGTTGATATTCATGATTGTGACTGATCTATTGTTTGAATTGTGCTCAACCAGTTTATGTGCCAAATGTGCTTTTACATTTAGCATTAGGTTGGATAAAAATATCTGTGTGCTAACACCTTGTGAAACACTTCACGATTTGACGATAAGGTGTTTAGCGATGTTGTGTTCATTTCAAATTTAATGAATGGGTTTTAAATGATATTTTCCTTAAATGGTAAGAACTATATTCCCGATTTTGGATAGGGAATGTTTTATAAAAATATTTTATAAAACAGAAAGGATTTCGAGGGCTAAAACCTGATGATTTCGAAATGATTTGGAAATGTATTATGGTTTACATTGTGGTTCATCGCGTATCTGATTAGTTGCTATTAATAACATATCTGTTTTGTGGTGGAAAATTTATTCTCTTGCTTAACACCCTTCTTTGAGACGTACGAGCTCAAGGGTTATGTGATTAATAGTGACTGATCATATTTGTGAATTGCTGATGTGAAGTACTATAGTTTGAAAGTACTTTTGATTATTGTGATGTGAAATGATTTTCCTTACTTCGGGATATAAAATGGTTTAATGTGTGGCTAAAGATTCGGGTGACTCGAGAGCAACTAAAAGTATAGGCTGGATCCAGTGCCTTAGGGTGAGTGGTCAATAGTGTAGCCTGCTCCATGCGTGGGAGGTGCGCAAACACACACACACACACATACACACACACACACACACACACACATATATATCGAGTTGGAGGGGCGCTTGCTGCCTTGTCTGAGGGAAGATTCCTGGTATTTGGTTACATACTTGTTTGTATGAATCGTGATGATTTGGAATTCATATTTCCAAAGATTTTGGTTTGAGATCCCAAAGTAAAATCTACTTTGATATAAAAGTTAGATATGTATTTCAAATGATTTGAAATAGGAAATCGGGAAATATAGTCCAAAGGAATTATTTCTGTAAATTGAATTGGATTTGGAAAATCTAAGTGTGGTGATTAATCTAAATAGGTAGATTGGGATATTGCATGTTTATTGATGCATAGAAGATCCATATCTCTATTACTGATTGTTGTTTATACACTGGCGTTCATGGGGGTAAACCCATTCAGTGTTAGCGGCGTGGTCCTGTGATTTGCCTTATCATTTATATAAGTTAATTTTAAATGTAGAGTTTCTCACACCAGTCCCATGACTGACCTGTAGTTTGTTTTTCCCTTGCAAACTCGGGGGCCCTTATTTTCCACACGGGAAGTTGAGTAGTTTATTTTGAACATATATAAGCAGGATTCTGGACTGAAGCTTAAAGCTGTGTCCAGTGCATTGAGAGTCTTCCACTGTGTTAGTTTATTTGTTTTCCGTTGTGCATTGTATTACATTTGTTGTAAATAAATCTTCCACTGTATTATTTTTCGATATACTCTGATATATTCTGTACTCTGATGTAGGATTATTGTGATGTTTATATAAGTCTTCTATTATTTGTTCTGATGTGTTGTATGCCCAGAGTTAGCTTATTCGGGTTTTGAACGGTCTTGGTTGATTTAGCTATCGATTAGGTCCGAGCGAAATCCATGTTGTTACAGCTGGTATCAGAGCTTTGGTTAACTCAAATCTTTGGGGTGCAACTCATTATAAGTGAATAAAAGACTCATCAGGAATTGGATCAGTAGTATCCTAGAATGAGAAACTCATTAAAGATGGGGTTAGTAATGCCCCAGAATGAGTAGAGAGTTATATGTTTATAAATAACGTATTTGCGGTTATATATATAACCCGATCGTAGAAAATATGGTTTTTGAATATATAAAAGTTATATATATTTGTAGAGCTAAACAACTAACTAATTGTTGGTTGTGTTGTGTGATTACTAGTTTGACTAATTAAAATATTGGAATAATTAAACCAATAAAGGAATCAAAGATATGTAAGTCCAAATTGAATCAAAATATTGAATTGAAAATTGTTTGGAAATGCATGCATGTACATATATATATACATACATACATATACATATATATATATGTGTGTGTGTGTGTGTGTGTGTGTGTGTGAACAGGTCATAGCAAGGAGGCTAGAGAAGAGGAATAAAATTGTATGCCCAACAAATAGGTACATGTTTAATAATTTATTAGGTTTGGATGATTTTATGAGCCGACTGGCTAACTGTTTGGCTTTTTCTTTTTCTTTTTGGATGATGAGGTCCATGCATGGCTAGTTGCGGTTTTAAATGTCTCCCCGTACAAAGGAGGTTATGGCGATTTTTTTCGAATATTTAGGGTGTTAGCCAAATTTTTGAAAAATTTGAAAATTCTTAGAAACTGAAAAGTTCAAGAATGAATGCCAGAAGGAAAGTTGAGTTGGTTAATTAAACAACTTTCAGCTCCGTTCCTTTTCAAGGATGAAAAGATTTAAGTGGGGGAGATTGTAACAACCCGGAAAATCGGAACCAAATTAAAAAATTTATTTTGGCAATTTTAATGGATTTTTAATATTTAAAATGGTTTATTTTAAATAATAACGATTAGAAATTTATTTTGAATAGAATTAGAACGTATAAATTTATATAAATCGAAGTTAGAATATAAATATTTATTTTAATTATAAAAGGAATTAGAAATGGCAAGGTAGTTTGAAAATTCGATTTCAAAATTCAAATGAATGTACAAGATTTAAAATAAACCGGATTTTGGTAAAACTAGAAATATTTGAATCTATTTGAAAATATCTTTCCAACGAATGTAAAAAATCCAGAATTCATAACGGGAATAAATAGTTATGTCCAGTTGAAAATTCAGAATAGTCGCTATGGAATTTAATATAATATATAGCCTTTGAAAATAGCAATTTTGCAAACGACCTCCATTTTCGACGAAACGACTTTTGTTGGATCCGGAATGTCAAATTATTGCTAGGTTTCAAATTTCATAATTTTTGGAATTAATATGTGAGCGCAGTAAATTTAAATGTGTTCGGTAATTTAAATTTGAATTGGATCGACTAGAAAGTGACCATTTTTCGAATGGTCTCCAAATTAAATGAAAATAGTTTTGTTAGTTTGTATCATCAAAACATAGATATATTTATTTTTCGGGAATTTTTGGAGTTAGTATGTGGCCCCGGTAAATTAAAATATACATTCAAATGTTATATATGTGGATTTATATTTTAATTTAAAGAAAAACTAATCATAACAGCTGAATTGGGTTACAAAACATATCCCATTGTGTCCGGAATGGTGGTATTTAGCTAGAGGCGACGGTCGTTGGGTTCGATTTGGAGTTTGAATGCAAAAACCCACTTTTTCGAGTTAAATAATAATTAAATATATATAAATATAGAAATTTACGCTCTCTCTCATCACAATAGATTTACGCTGGCCCTAGCATAAAACCCACGGCGATTTCGTTCTAGAACTTCTTCCCTTCTAACTCCAAGTCCACGCAATAACTTCAAGCTATTTCAACTACAATTCTGTTCATCTAAGTGAGCTCGTGTTTATCAACGGTTATGATTAAGATTCATTGCAAGAATTGCTCAAAATAGAGGTTCAAAATACTGGCGTTTGGAGGCGTTTTCCCGGCACTAGGGTCCTCTAATATGGATGATATCACCGGCGATGGGTGGCTTCATCACGAGCTTGGATGTGGGCACCCCTGATCCCGCTCTGATCGACTCTGGTGGCCTGCGTGAGTGGAGGGTGAGGACGAGAATGGGTTCGAACTAACCTCGAGCGATACAGGAGAGAACGATATGAAAGGGTTAAGATTTTTAATTGATTGATTAATTAATTTTCTTAATCATACAATTAAAGTTTAAAATGGCGTAACTTCATCAAATCAAAGCAGAATTTGATGAAACTGAGTCCGTTGGAATCGTGGAAGAGAGCATTACACCACAGAACTGACTGGAACAGAAACAGAAGCCATTAGAATTTTTGGTTGGATTACATGTCCAGATTAATTCAGCGGAAAAATTGTTTTTTAACAATTCCAAAACCGTTCAATGTGAGAACTTCTCTCACAATAATTTTTTGTACAGTTATATATTTTCTGTTAGGTCACTCCCTGTCGTCCACAGACCATGGACGATTTATTTGATTGTGTTGTGATTATGATTCTGATGTACAAATTATATATATATATATGATGTGAAAATAAAAAATATATATATGATGTGAAAATTATATATATACGATGTGAAAATAATATATATATATACACACAAACACACACATGATGTGAAAATTATACATATTTGCGATGTGAAAATTATATATGTACAACGTGGAAAAAATATATTCGAAATGAAATATATATATATATATATATGGAATGTGAATAATATATATATGAAATGAAAATAATATATATATATATATATGAAATGAAAAATATATATTCGAAATGAAAAATATATATATGGAATGTGAATAATATATATGTGAAATGTGAATTATATAAATATGAAATGTGAATAATATATATTTGAAATGAAACTAAATATATATATGGAATGGAAAACAAATATATATATGGAATGAAAATAAATATATATATATGGAATGGAAAAAAAAATATATATGGAATGGAAATATATATATATATATATATATATATGGAAGGAAAAATAAATAAATAAATATATATATATATGGAATGGAGTATATATATATGTATGGAATGGTAAATAATAATATATATGGAATATTCAATTTTGATTAAAAATTGAAATGGAAGTAGGAATCGTTTTTAAAACCGAATTTTAAAACGATTTATAAAATACGTTATAATATATATATTTAATGGCCTGAATAGAACGGGCTGCGGTAGTTTGCGAATTTCGACCATCAACTTTGAATTGACATTACGGGAGATCCGACCGTCGGATTCTCCTAAAACGGGAATCGTTGGGTTCGTATCGAAAAGAGCTTTCCAAAGATATAAGAGATTTGAAATTTAATGGTTGGATTTGGAATTATGTCCAAATCAAATTTGGAAAAGGTCGTTGTAAGTACAGTTCGGTGGCCATTATTGGAAACCAACTGTACGGACCTTGATAAAATTATTAAAAATATTGATAATTTGTGTAAAATCATAATAAATGATTTGGAAAGAATTTGGATGAAAAAATATAATTTTGAAAAGATAAAAGTATATTTTTATTGAAATGAACTAGTTATTCACTAGCAATAAAAATCCAATATTTTTAAATAAATAAATTGGATTTGAAAATGGTTTTAAAGTAACCAGAATTTTCCAATGATTAGATTGGAATAGATTTGGAATAGAAACAATCTTTGGAATATTTCGATATTGGATTCCGTGATTATACAGATATTGTGGAGGGATTTGGAAGATATATGTCGTTATTTCCAATACGATATTTGTTGATTTCAGAATTTGATATTGAATATAAGCTGATATAATTTCTATTCATATCCTTGTATTTAATATCAAACTGGATTTTGGGTTCGTCGTGAATGGTATCTTCATTAACACTGCTCTTAAAACCCAACTGAGACAGGATTAAATCTTTTAATTAAGATTTAGTGAAGATTACCAATTAATTAATATTTAATTGGAATTGATTTGAAATTGGATTTTGGGTTTGTCATGAACTGTGTTTAAATGACATTAGTTCTTTAACCTGAGTAAAAGCAAGATTAATCTCCAAAAAGTTGAACAATCAATAAGAAATGATTTTTGGGATTAAAACCGATTGGAGTTTGAATAAATCTTTAACTAGATTGTGAATGAATAAATGATAATTAAATTTACCAAAATACGTGATGTGATTAAACCAAATTTACTTGGTTGTTGATATTCATGATTGTGATTGATTGATTGTTTGGATTGTGCTCGACCAGTTTATGAGCCAAATATGCTTTTCATTTAGCATTGGGTTGGGTAAAAATATATCTGTGCTAGCACATTGTGAAACACTTCACGATTAGACGATAAGGTGTTTAGCGATGTTGTGTTCATTTCAAATTTAATGAATGGTTTGGAAATAATATTTTCCTTAAATGGGAAGAACTGTATTCCTGATTTTGGGTAGGGAATGTTTTATAAAAAAGAAAGGGTTTCGAGAGCTTAAAACTGATGATTTCGAAATGATTTGGAAATGTTTATGGTTTACATTGTAGTTCATCGCGTATCCGATTAGTTGCTATTAATAACATATCTTTTTGGTAGCGGAGAATTTATTCTCCTACTTAACATCCTTCTTTGAGATGTACGAGCTCAAAGGTTATGTGATTAATAGTGACTGATCATATGTGTGAATTGCTGATGTGAAGTACTATAGTTTGAAAGTACTTGTGATTATTGTGTTGTGAAATGATTTTCCCTACTTCAGGATATAAAATGTTTTAGTGTGTGGCTAAAGATTTGGGTGACCAAAAAGCAACTAAAAGTATGGGCTGGATCCAGGGCCTTAGGGTGAGTGGTCAATAGTGTAGCCTACTCCATGCGTGGGAGGTGCACATGTGTGTGTGTGTGTGTGTGTGTATATATCGAGTTGGAGGGGCGCTCATTGCCTTGCCTGAGGGAAGATTTCTGATATTTGGTTGCAAACTTGTTTGCATGCATTGTGATAATTTGGAATTTATATTTCCAAAGATTTTGGTTTGAGATCCCGAAGTAAAATCTACTTTGATATAAAAGTTGGATATGTATTTCAAATGATTTGAAATAGGAAATCGGGAAATAAAGTCCAAAGGAATTATTTCTGCATATTGAATTGGACTTGGAAAATCTAAGTGCGGTTAATCTAAATGGGTAGATTGGGATATTGCACGTTGATTGATGTATAGTAGATCCATATCTCTATTACTAATTGTTGTTTATACGCTGGCGTTCATGGGGGCAAACCCATTCCGCATTAGCGGCGTGGTCCTGTGATATGCCTTATCATTTATATAATTTAATTTTAAATGTAGAGTTTCTCACAACAGTCCCATGACTGACCTGTAGTTTTTTCCCTTGCAAACTCGAGTGCCCCTATTTTCCACGCGGGCAGTCGAGTAGTTTATTTTGCAGATATAAAAGCAGGATTCTGGATTGAAGCTTAAAGCTGTGTGCAGGGCATTGGTAGTCTTCTGCTGTGTTAGTTTATTTGTTTTCCGCTGTGCATTGTATTACATTTGTTGTAAATAAATCTTCCATTGTATTATTTTTTGATAAACTATGATATATTCTGTATTCTGATGTAACATCATTATAATGTTTATAAAAGTCTTTTGTTATTTGTTCTGGTGTGTTGTATGCCCAGAGTTAACGTATCCGGTTTTTGAATGGTCTTGGTCGATTTAGCTATCAATTAGGTCTGAGCGAAATCCGTGTCGTTACAAAATCCGTAAGTGAAGACCGATAACCTTTGAATTGTTTGGACTGATTGTTGATGTCTCGTTTGGGCCGATCACCCGATACGAGGTTATAAGTGGTGTGAAATCTGAATATATTTAGAGATTTTCGGATTGTTGTTTCATTTAGACCCAGAACTGACTTGTATGGATTGTGTGTCTAACATTGAAAATAACGGCATAGCACTGATCTCTGTTAATATATATCGAATTTTGTGGCAATTAATTATTCTCGTCTCTAAGTCATATGAACTTATAGGGCATGTATTGATGAAAATTAGTGACACGTCGTGAATTGTCAATGTGGCGTACTCGAGTTATAAAATGAATGAAGATCAAAGCTTGGCTTATTAAATCATAGCTTTGTGTGTATCATGACATTGTCGAACCTCACACCCCGGATTGATGGTAAACTGGCGGTTAGGTTGCATACATAATCTCCAGTCAAAATTGAAAGTTGCGGTGGTAGATCTACCTCGAAACCTGAGGGAATAAAGTATATACGGTGTCCGATGTTTAGATGTTATCCGGGATATATACTTTCACGCTATGTATTCGGCGTCCGTTACCGAGAATACTTAGCTTTATGTCCTCTAATGATCTTTTGTGCCAGGAATCATCACGTCGGAAAACCAATAACCGATACGAGCCGTGCGATTTGTATGTAAACAATGTATGTGGGCATAGTCACTATGCTTGCTAAGATTAATATATTTATTTACGAAATGTTTTTCGACACTATGCTTTAATAACAGTATTAAAAGTGGATTTTCATATATGAAAGCATTTTTGGTTATCATAAGACAAAACTCGCCCATTTGGTGTGCGATTGCATTGTGAGATGTGGGACGAGCTTATGACAGCTTCATTTTTCTAAAGATCATTTGTGAATTTTTATGCATGAAAATCCACATGGACTAAACATGTTCTGCGTTAGTGGCATAGTCCGGTGAATTTCCCACTGTAACAACCCGGAAAATCAGAACCAATTTAAAATTTTTATTTTAGCTATTTAATGGATTTTGAATATTTAAAATGATTTATTTTAAATAATAACAATTTAAAATTTATTTAAATCGAAGCTAGAACGTATATATTTATTTTAATTATAAAACGAGCCTGAAATGGCGTGGTAGTTTGAAAATTCGATTTCTAATTTCAAATGAATGTATCAAAATAAATCGGATTTCAGTAAAACCAGAAATATTTGAATCTATTTAATTATAACTTTCTAACGAATGTGAAAAATCCAGATTTCATAATGAGAATTGAAAGTTATGCCCAGTTTAAAATTTAACATAGTCGCTATGGAATTTAAATATATATAGCCCTTAAAAATAGACATTTTTCAAACGAGATACGTTTTCAACGAAACCACTTTTGTTGGATCCGGAATGTCAAATTATTGCTAGGTTTAAAATTCCATAATTTTTGTAATTAATATGTGAGCGTGGTAAATTAAAACGCATTTGGTAATTTTAGCTTGAATTGGATCGACCAGAAAAAGGCAATTTTCCAAATGGTCTCCAAATTTGAAAAATTATTTTTCCTCGGGCCGTATCATCCAAACATAGCTAGATTTATTTTTCGAAAATTTTGGAAAATAGTATGTGGCCCCGGTAAATTAAAATGTATGTTCAAATCCAAAATTGAATGTTTTGTATTTTAATTTTGAGAGAAACCTACTGAAACAGTCCAATGGGCTTACGAAACATGTTCCATTGTGTCCGGAATAGGGGTATTTTGCTAGAAGCGAAAGTCATTGGGTTTGATTTGGAGTTCGTATGGATAAATGGGTATTTTTGGAATTAAAAGAATTAAAAATTAAAATACAAATAAACGTGCCAATCACAATTCATTGTCACTTTTCTGAAACGCGTAACCCTCCCATATCGAACAGAGGCTCCTTTTCAATTCTTTCCTTCTTGATTTCTTCCAATCCTCTCAATGAAATTCAGTGATCCTTAAAGGAATTTTGTAAATAATTTCCGCAGCATCCATACTAGTTTCGAATTCTATCGTGGTGCATTTCTGTTGAATCACCTTCCTGAAGATCCACCGCGTCTCCTAGGGTAGCGCCTCCATCTGCAGTTCGAGCTCGATGAGGAGCACATTGCCAGGAAGCCCTTTCGTAGCTCTCCATCGTGGTATAATCCGATCGTCCTATAGCTACATGGATTGAGCACAATTGGCTGACCTAGTTCTGAACAATTTACAGAGGTAACGGGTTATATATTTCAAACTATATACAACATTTAAAAGCATTGCAAAGTTTGATTATCAAATAAAAATCATACCTTTTTCATATGTTATCGAAATCTAGTGAAACAAGAGATAATGGGACCATGACATCGTACGCTACATTCTAGAAGAGACCGGAGGAATTTTAGAGCTTGCTACGAATTACGAAGGAGTGGAACCCAATGTGAGATTTTTAAATTCAAATAAAATAGAGAAAAATATAATAAGTTGCATACGGGGCTTAGTAGCTCCTGACACTACTTTTTGTTAAACCATGGATGATTGTGTGATGATTGTGGTGTGAAATTGAATGTGACTGTGAATGATTGATTGTGGTTGCAACAAAGTTGATTGTGTTTGTGGTAAATTCATTGTGTTGTGAAAATGAATTGAATTGTGGAAATTATTGAAATGGAATTATTGTAATACTGCAAGGCCTAGGTTAACAGAGGAGCCGTGCTCAGACACGGTGTTGGTGCTAAATACCCTACCGCTGTAATGCCGAAATTTTCTGAAATGGACTATATAAAATAGTAGTTGTTTAAAATAAATTGTTTGAATAATAAAAATAACATTTTTATTGTATGAATGAATTATATAAAATATTTATGTTTGAAATAAATTGTTTGAACAATAAAAATAACATTTTTATTGTATGTATGAAGTGCTAAAAATATTCATGTTTGAAATAAATTGTTTGAACAATAAAAATAGAATTTTATTATATGAATGAAGTATATAAAATATTCATGTTTGAAATAAATTGCTTGAACAATAAAATTAACGTTTTTATTGTATGAATGAAGTATATAAAATATTCATGTTTGAAATAAATTGCTTAAAAAACAAAATTAACGTTTTTATTGTATGTAAGAAGTATATAAAATATTCATGTTTGAAACAAATTATTTGAACAATAAAAATAACATTTTTATTGTATGTATGAAGTGCTAAAAATATTCATGTTTAAAATAAATTGTTTAAACAATAAAAATAACATTTTTATTTTATATATGAAGTGCTAAAAACATTCATATGAGGAATAAACTGTTTGAACGATAAAAATATCATATTTATCGTGTATGTGAAGTAATAAAAATGGTCATGAGTTGAAATATATACTTTTTCCGCCAAAAAAAATTATTTTTAACATGCTTATGAAGTAATAAAAATAATCGTGTGTTGATTATTTTTGTTAGTCAAAAATATTATTTTTATCACATGTATGAGGTGTATAAAATAACTATATGTTGAAATGTATTTTTGTCCGCCAAAAATATTATATTTAACATGTATATGAGTTGTTAAAAATAACCATGTATTGATATAAATACTTGTTCGCTAAAGATATTATTTTTAGCTTAAATATGCATATATATATATACACACACATGCTAAACAGGTAAATGGATTTGCTATTGAGCAAAGAATTTATTTGCATGCTCGACAAATAGGTAAACCTTAATGAATTGGCTGCGCAATATTATTTATTATATAAACTCTTTTGAATGCCATTGGATGCGATGTGCTGGTTGTTCTGTGTGAGATAAAAACAATGCCATATGATAGTAACAATTAATTTTGAACTACACTACATGGCAGACTTCGTGAAGATAGCATACTGTAACACCCCGTAAATTCTATAACTGTGAAATTTACAAATTAAAGTATAATTAATTTGAAATCAAAGAACTAAGGGAAACGGGATACGCCATTGCGTTCGTCTCGGAAAAATACGCGAAATAGAGTCCGAGTTTTCGAAAAACGGAGTCCGTATGAAGAAGATATGGCCTTCGGAAGTTTGAAAATTAAGTTTAAAATTCAAACAGAATAAATCAAATTTAAATTCGAGAGTGGGGCCCAATGGGCCAGGGTGGAAAAACACCCGCCTGACGCACCAAGTCGACTGGGCTGTCGACCTGGTCTAACCAGGTCGACAGGGCTGTCGACAGGCATGTCGACCTGGTCCAGACCCAGGTCGAGCCCAGTCTCACCCGGCTGGCCTATTCTATGTTGGCCGATTTTCTGTGGTCTGCTTTGTCATTAGGGCTAGGTGGCGGGTTCTAAGTGGTCTCTCTTCCTAATGAATGGCTATGATCAATCCAAGCAACATCAATGGTCCTAATCAGTTCATAACCTCTATATAAACAACCCTAGACTAAACCCTAATCTATTCATTCAAAAATAAGAACATAGCCGCCATGTTGCTGAGGAACGACTAAGAGTAGCCGCCAACTAGAGAGAGGATTAGGAGGAAAATTCTAAAGCTTAAAGCGACCTAAATCAAATCAATTCAACAAAGGAATCATATCTCTTAATTGGAGAATTCGTCACACCATTGTAAGTAGAGTATTACTTTGGTATGAATAAATAACTGTGTTGATTTGTATGCTTGAATTGTGGTAATAAAGTAATTCATATTTGTGCAAAATTATGTTATTCATTATAAAGAACTACATGCGGTAGTTCTATGCAAGTATACGTTTGGAATATTCGCAAATTATGTAATCTATGTTGAAGCTACACGTATGTAGTTGATTGAAATTTATGCAAGTTTGGGCCTTTGCTATTATGCCATCATAATGTGTATTTTTATGCAAACATCATCTTTGTAAAGTAATTGGAATAAGTTTGGGTTATCATAATCCGTATGAAATTATGTTGAAAAATTGGCATCATGTATTAAGCCATGCTTTGTATTAGAAAACCTATTTGTAAACTTATGAATATGGCTAGGCTATGATGGATATTTTGCATAATTGAAATCCATATTGTTAACAAGCATTGTAAGATGACCTATGTGGTACATAGTTAGGATTAGATTCAAAAATCCCTTTTTTTGCAAGTTTACATGACTAAAGTAAGAATCATGATTTCATGTTAGAAATATTTATGCCATGCTTATGTTTGACATTATGCCATGCTTGTGTTAGAAATATTTATGCCATGCTTATGTTTGACATTATGCCATGCTTATGTTAGAAATATTTATGCCATGCTTATGTTTGACATTAGGCCTAAATAAAAATATAGGTTCATGTTGTAGTTATGACTATGTGTCAATAATGATACCCAATTTAGATTCTTATCTCAACTACAAGTTCACATGCTTTGATTCATGTCACCTATGCTTTATGACCAAAGTATATGTTACTACTATGCAAGTACACAAATTTCTGTTTTGTAGTTCCAACGTCACATTGCAAGTTCATGCGCTCACAATCCCCTTTTTGTGTATGTAGTCACGTTTTAAGCCTCCCCTTTCGCATAGCTAAGTTGGGCTTAAAAAGGTTAAGCCCAACATATAAACGAACGTATTAAACGGGGGAAAAATAACGTTGGGCCAAATTAATTAATGAATGAAAATATAAAGCAGAAGGGCCCAAATTCAAGTATGGATTGGGCCCATGATTGGTGTAACCTTTACACCATTAACTTAATAATGGGCCGCAAATATTTACATATAAATAAAGAAGAAAGACAAAATATGTAAATGTAGAAAATACGATGTGTTTAACCCGAGGTTGGATTGAGTTGTGATGTAAACCTGCCCGGAACCTCCCGGCTGTCCAGTAGTCACAACAATACCTATCCAATGTGGGAGGTTAAACATGGAGCCCAATAAGGACCCGAGGTTAGACTGAGTTGTGGCGTAAGACTGCCCGGAACCAACCGGCAACAGGCAGCCACAACAATACCTGTCTAATGTGAGAGGTCAGGGCCTTAATAAGACAATTAAGGCTGAGTCAGGACTGTTAGGATTAAGTGGACTAAAGACTTAATCAAAATGGAACATGCTAAACTAAACGGACTGGTGGGGTTAGGTTAGAAAACACTTAACCAACTTAGCATGTTGGCTAGAGATAGAAAACCTAGTAACGGGGGACCCTTTTCAGCAGTAACCCTATAAGGTGTATCATGATACCCTGAAACTAGGCAGGGTGGGGCACGATTACTGGGCTGATTGTAAGAGGTCAAATCGACGGCGGTGGTGTAGCAGTGTAGGTTCTAACGGGGTGTGGGCGTGCACACACTCCGGCGCAGAAAAATAAAGCACTGGGCACCAGTAGCATACCTGTGCATTCTAAGGTTGTGTCGGGCCGCTGCCATGGGACTTGATACACCCCATGGTGGGACCAGCATAGGTAACTACAACATCGGGGGCCGTAATACACATGTAACTATGCGAGTAGGAGCCGATCATCATAGAATGGATCACATCACTCTGATTATGGGGTGCCAGTTGGAAACTAGTTTATATGGGTTCAGAGATTGACAGGGGGTACGATAGTATATTCGACCCTAGACAACTTAACCAAGTTATAATGCTTGCCCACTTCTTGTTTATACTTATCATACCCAGTTCTTTATTCATAGACAAAATAGTACTAGACTTACTCAGGCTTTATGTCTGACTCTACTTTTCTTTCGTCTTCTTTCTTCCGTTTTCCCCCCCCCCAGGTCCACAGGGAGGGAACACAGCAGCTTGATCAGCCTTAACATCCAGCTTGAAGAAGAGAAATGTATTGCTTGGACTTTTTCGCTTTGAACTATGGCTTTGGACAATCCACCATGGGGCTTTGCAGTTTATCTATGTTTTATTTATGCTTCTTTAAATAATGTACTCAAGACAGATAATGAAAATGTTATGTTTTTGGAAAAGATGTAAGACAATCATGGTGATGTTTTGTAACACGTATTTGACTTCATGAAATAAAAGTTGTTGTTCTTCCGCTGTTTACAAATATGTGTTCTTATATCTGTCTTGTACACCTGTGACTTGTACTTATAAACCTCCACCAAAATTAGGGCATTCCCTTTGAGAGTGACCTTAACGGAGGTGGGGTGTTTCACTTGGTATCAGAGCCCAGGTTTACCAGATAAGATAAAAAAGTTTTGAAAATTATTTTCAAAAAGGAAATTTAAAGAAGCATTTTTAAAAGATAAGAATATTATTTTAATTTTAAAAGGAAAAGTCCACTCCCCAAAGCCATAGGTACTATCTCTTATCCTTCGATTTGAACCTATCCTTTTTGTTTCAGCATGTCTGAAGACCTTAACTTGCCGGAAGGGGTTCCAATACCTGGTTGGTTTAGACGATTCTTAGAAGCAAGGGCCACTCAGCCAGGTCCTACTGTTCCTCCTCCCCCAGCTGCAGGAAATCATCCAGATGCAGCAGCACCTTTTCCTCCACCTCCGCCACGAGGAAACGCGTTTGCTAAGATATGTAAAGATTTTAAAGCCATGGGAGGAAGGGATTTCCATGGAACTGAGTCCTTCGTGGCAGCTAGGAATTGGCTGAAAGAAACTGAGGACCTATTCATCATCTTCGAGGTAGAGGATAGACAAAAAGTACAATTGGCAGTATGGCTATTGAAGGGCGAGGCTTCCTACTGGTGGGAAGTCACTAATGCTGAAAGACCAGTGGAGACATGGGAGGACTTTAGGGCAAGGTTTGAGACTAAATTTCTCTCAGATGCGGAAAGAAGTTTGCAGTTGGAAAAATTCTTATTTTTTAAGCAAGGAGACAAGACTGTCAGAGAGTATGTAAATCAGTTTGATGAGCTGGCTAGGTTTGGACTTGACCTAGTCAACACCCCGCACAAGAAGGCTCTCCGTTTCGTCAAAGGGTTAAATGAGCCATTACATAGTTTGGCCATGACCCATATACCCATGGGGGCCACGTATGAAAGATTGGTGCAAATGGCATTGCTGAATGAAGAGGACAAGGGCAAGAAGGAGACAAAGGCAGAAAGCTCTCAAGGGAAGAAAGAGGGTTTGCAGCCTAAGAAAACAGACTTTAAGAAAGGCGGGAAAGGCAACAAAGAGAAGAGGAAGTGTAATTTCTGTGGCAAAGTGGGGCACTTAGTAAAGGACTGCCAGAAAAAGAAGGCCAAGGAGAATGGTGGGTGCTTTTCTTACGGTCAGACAGGCCATAGGGCTAAGGACTGCCCAAAGAAACGAGGACAGGGGCAGGGCGCTGGATCCACCCCAGGGGCACAGGTTCATGTGCTGGAAGCGCCACCTTTGCAACAGCGAGGTACAAATACTTCTGTAGAAAGTGTAGTTTATCTTTATGAACACCCCATTCGCACTCTATTTGATTCTGGCGCATCACACTCCTTTATCTCGTCTGCATTAGTAGAATCTTTGCACCTAAAAACTAGTATGGTAGAGGACCCCTTAATTGTTTCAAACCCAATTGGGGGCCCAGCTCATTTGTCTATGATCTGTTTGGGATTGAAAATTTCTATTCTAAGTGTAGAATTTCAATGTAGTGCCTTTGTTTTGGGCTTTTCGGGTTATGGTTTGATTTTGGGCATGGATTGGCTATCCAGTAATGGGGCCATCCTTGATTGTGAAAAAAAGGGTTGTTAGGCTCCTAACCCAGCTCGGTAATACTTTGGAAATTTCTTGTAATCCCTCGTATGCGGTTATGCTTAGTTATCTTGAATCGCTAGATGCCTCTGTTGAAAATTTGCAATTAGTTAGAGTGGTCCGGGAATATCCGGATGTCTTCGAAGAGGTGAAGGGCTTGCCTCCGAAGCGGGAAATAGACTTCCGCATATATCTTGTAGATAATGCAAAGCACGTCGCGTTGCCTGTTAGGCACATGGCTCCACGAGAAAGGAAAGAGCTCAGTAAACAGATTAAAGAGCTTCTAGAAAAGGGGTTCATTAGGAGGAGCATTTCAGAATGGGGCGCTCCAGTGGTGTTCGCTACAAAGGCGGATGGTTCACTCCGTCTATGTGTTGACTATAGGGAGCTCAACAAGCTAACGAAAAAGAATAGGCACCCTCTCCCAAGAATTGACGATCTATTTGACCAGCTTGTAGGAGCGTCTGTTTTCTCCCAACTCGATTTAGCAACTGGTTTTCATCAGCTAAGGGTGGCTGAAGATAGCATCGATAAAACGGCGTTCAGAACCCCAGACGGCTTCTTTGAATGGCTTGTCATGCCTTTCGGCTTGACAAATGCACCTGCTTACTTCGTGGACCTGATGAGTATGGTATTTAGAGATTTCCTCAACAAATTCGTAGTCGTCTTCGTAGATGATATCCTTATCTTCTCAAAGAGTGAAGAGGAACATGCTCAGCACTTAAGGGCAATCATGGAAACTTTGCGAGTCCATCAACTAAAAGCCAAATTCTCCAAATGCCACTTTTGGAGAGAAGAGGTGAGGTTCCTTGGGCACATAGTATCTTAACAAGGGTTAGCCGTGGACCCTGCTAAGGTAGTGGCGGTACAGGATTGGAAGACACCAAGGAATGCAACTGAGGTCCGAAGCTTTCTAGGACTAGCAGGTTTCTACCGAAAATTCATAAGGAATTTTGCGAAAATCTCAGCTCCGCTCACGAAATTGACCAAGAAGAATCTAGTGTTCAATTGGGACTTGGATTGCGAGTTTGCTTTCCAACGACTGAAAAGGGATCTTACAACAGCCCCAGCTTTGACACTGCCAGATGGAAGCAAGATGTTCATTGTTTATACGGATGCATGTGGGACAGGGCTAGGCGCCGTCTTAATGCAAGAAGGAAGGGTAGTAGCTTATGGCAGGAGACAGTTGAAGGTGCACGAAAAGAACTACCCGACCCACGATCTTGAGTTAGCCGCCATCGTCTTTGCACTCAAGTCTTGGCGACACTATCTCCTAGGTGAGAAGTTCGAACTTTACACTGACCATAAATCGTTGAAATATCTTTTCTCGCAGAAGGATCTTAACTTGAGGCAACAAAGGTGGATGGAGTTTCTTGCCTCGTACGATTTCGAAATCTCCTATACTCCGGGCAAAGGCAACGTAGTTGCAGACGCGTTGAGCCGAAAGAAATTGACCCTAAGCCCGTTGTTTGTTGAAAGACAAAGCCTAGAGTTTATAGCCAGCTTCGACTTTAGGCCTTCCTCCGATTTCGTACCAGGCTTGCTAGCATCTCTCGAAGTGCGCCCAACTTTAGTGGATTCAGTAGGGACAGCACAACGCGAAGACCCCCAGCATGTGGAAATAATTGATAGGCTAATTAGGGGTGAGACTTCAAGTCACCTCAACAGATACTCCATCGACGATAAGGGTTTGCTAAGGCGAGACGGAAGACTATGCGTCCCACAAACAAAAGATTTAGTAAAGAAGGTTCTCGAGGAAGCACATCACTCCAAGATGACGATACACCCAGGCGGAGACAAAATGTATAAAGACATAAAAAGGACTTTCTTCTGGAACGGCATGAAAAAGGACGTGGCAGAGTACGTTTCTAAGTGTATGGTGTGCCAACAGGTTAAGGCGGAACAGAAAAAGCCTGGCGGACTGCTACATCCTCTGGAGGTCCCGCAGTGGAAATGGGATAGCATCTCAATGGACTTCATCGATGGGCTGCCTAGGTCTAGGAGGGGCAGCACTAGCATTTGGGTAATAGTGGATAGGCTTACTAAAAGCGCCCACTTTTTACCTGTCAAAAGTAAAAGAACTGCCTCATCCCTAGCATCACTTTACCTCAAGGAAATCGTTCGACTCCATGGAATACCATCTAGCATTGTTAGTGACCGAGACCCCATCTTCACCAGCGAGTTTTGGCGGAGTCTGCAAGAAGCAGTAGGAACGCAGTTATGCTTGAGCACGGCCTATCATCCCCAAACCGACGGCCAAACGGAGAGAGTGAACAGAGTTTTGGAAGACCTTTTAAGGCTATGCGTCCTTGACTTTGGAGGGACATGGGAAGACCACCTTCCTTTGGTGGAATTTGCCTACAACAACAGCTATAAAGCAACCATCGGAATGGCGCCCTTCGAAGCTTTATATGGAAGACCGTGCCGATCGCCCACTTGTTGGTGGGAGTCTACTGATAAGCTCATACTTGGACCAGATATGATCCGAGAGACTTCAGAGAAAGTGGACTTAATCCGAAGAAGAATGAAGACGGCCCAAGACAGACAAAAGTCCTATGCCGACAAGAGGAGGACCGACCTTGAATTTGAGGTTGGAGACAGAGTTTTTCTCAAGGTATCACCGCTAAGAAACGTTGTTCGTTTCGGAACCACAGGAAAGCTGGCACCAAGGTTCGTAGGGCCATTCCCCATCATCGAGAAAATTGGGAAAATGGCCTATAGATTAGAGCTACCTGAGAAGTTGGCTGGAGTCCACAACGTTTTTCACGTTTCACATCTCCGAAAATGTCTACATGAGTCTGCTGAAGTGGTAGAGCCAAATATCCTCGAAGAGGCCGAAGTGGAACGCGAAGCAACCATAAGAAAAGTTCCAACCCGCATACTAGGAACGGAAGTGAAGAAGCTACGCAACCGCGAAGTCAAACTCGTCAAAGTTCAATGGAGCGACGCCGAGGGAGACGCGACTTGGGAAACTGAAGCTAGAATACGCACTGCTTACCCTTTTCTTTTCGAGGGTACGTCCTTGATCTTTCTTTTTCCTTAAATCGCGCTCTTATCTATCTTTTTAGATATATTTCCTCGACCTTATCTTTTAGGTAGAAACCCTTTGGATGGAAACATGTAATTGAAACATGTTATGGATGATGGTTGCAAGTGGTTGCAAGTGATTGCTAGTGGTTGCATATACACACACAATCTAGGTTTTAGATCGGCTCAATCACTTCATAGTGCATATGCATATATGTTTGCATTCGTATATGGTTGAACTTTAATGTGTTGTCATATGGATGTTGCATTTGTATTGAATGATTGTGCACTCATGTAGAATCATGAATAGGAAAGTTTGCATACATAATGGATTCATGGCACTTACATGATTCGCATTATGGAGGTCAACTGAATCATTAGACCGCCTGATCTTGCATTAGATAAGTACATATACACACACCCTTCGCATATGATCATAAAGCATTAGAAGTCTTTTAAGGACAATGGATGCTCGTGTTTGATGGATGAGTAGATGGATGATTGGATGTTAGGATATACATTTTCCTAAACTTGAAGATTTCGGGGACGAAATCCTTTTAAGTGGGGGAGAATGTAACACCCCGTAAATTCTATAACTGTGAAATTTACAAATTAAAGTATAATTAATTTGAAATCAAAGAACTAAGGGAAACGGGATACGCCATTGCGTTCGTCTCGGAAAAATACGCGAAATAGAGTCCGAGTTTTCGAAAAACGGAGTCCGTATGAAGAAGATATGGCCTTCGGAAGTTTGAAAATTAAGTTTAAAATTCAAACAGAATAAATCAAATTTAAATTCGAGAGTGGGGCCCAATGGGCCAGGGTGGAAAAACACCCGCCTGACGCACCAAGTCGACTGGGCTGTCGACCTGGTCTAACCAGGTCGACAGGGCTGTCGACAGGCATGTCGACCTGGTCCAGACCCAGGTCGAGCCCAGTCTCACCCGGCTGGCCTATTCTATGTTGGCCGATTTTCTGTGGTCTGCTTTGTCATTAGGGCTAGGTGGCGGGTTCTAATTGGTCTCTCTTCCTAATGAATGGCTATGATCAATCCAAGCAACATCAATGGTCCTATTCAGTTCATAACCTCTATATAAACAACCCTAGACTAAACCCTAATCTATTCATTCAAAAATAAGAACATAGCCGCCATGTTGCTGAGGAACGACTAAGAGTAGCCGCCAACTAGAGAGAGGATTAGGAGGAAAATTCTAAAGCTTAAAGCGACCTAAATCAAATCAATTCAACAAAGGAATCATATCTCTTAATTGGAGAATTCGTCACACCATTGTAAGTAGAGTATTACTTTGGTATGAATAAATAACTGTGTTGATTTGTATGCTTGAATTGTGGTAATAAAGTAATTCATATTTGTGCAAAATTATGTTATTTATTATAAAGAACTACATGCGGTAGTTCTATGCTAGTATACGTTTGGAATATTCGCAAATTATGTAATCTATGTTGAAGCTACACGTATGTAGTTGATTGAAATTTATGCAAGTTTGGGCCTTTGCTATTATGCCATCATAATGTGTATTTTTATGCAAACATCATCTTTGTAAAGTAATTGGAATAAGTTTGGGTTATCATAATCCGTATGAAATTATGTTGAAAAATTGGCATCATGTATTAAGCCATGCTTTGTATTAGAAAACCTATTTGTAAACTTATGAATATGGCTAGGCTATGATTGATATTTTGCATAATTGAAATCCATATTGTTAACAAGCATTGTAAGATGACATATGTGGTACATAGTTAGGATTAGATTCAAAAATCCCTTTTTTTGCAAGTTTACATGACTAAAGTAAGAATCATGATTTCATGTTAGAAATATTTATGCCATGCTTATGTTTGACATTATGCCATGCTTATGTTAGAAATATTTATGCCATGCTTATGTTTGACATTATGCCATGCTTATGTTAGAAATATTTATGCCATGCTTATGTTTGACATTAGGCCTAAATAAAAATATAGGTTCATGTTGTAGTTATGACTATGTGTCAATAATGATACCCAATTTAGATTCTTATCTCAACTACAAGTTCACATTCTTTGATTCATGTCACCTATGCTTTATGACCAAAGTATATGTTACTACTATGCAAGTACACAAATTTCTGTTTTGTAGTTCCAACGTCACATTGCAAGTTCATGCGCTCACAATCCCCTTTTTGTGTATGTAGTCACGATTTAAGCCTCCCCTTTCGCATGGCTAAGTTGGGCTTAAAAAGGTTAAGCCCAACATATAAACGAACGTATTAAACGGGGGAAAAATAACGTTGGGCCAAATTAATTAATGAATGAAAATATAAAGCAGAAGGGCCCAAATTCAAGTATGGATTGGGCCCATGATTGGTGTAACCTTTACACCATTAACTTAATAATGGGCCGCAAATATTTACATATAAATAAAGAAGAAAGACAAAATATGTAAATGTAGAAAATACGATGTGTTTAACCCGAGGTTGGATTGAGTTGTGATGTAAACCTGCCCGGAACCTCCCGGTTGTCCAGTAGTCACAACAATACCTATCCAATGTGGGAGGTTAAACATGGAGCCCAATAAGGACCCGAGGTTAGACTGAGTTGTGGCGTAAGACTGCCCGGAACCAACCGGCAACAGGCAGCCACAACAATACCTGTCTAATGTGAGAGGTCAGGGCCTTAATAAGACAATTAAGGCTGAGTCAGGACTGTTAGGATTAAGTGGACTAAAGACTTAATCAAAATGGAACATGCTAAACTAAACGGACTGGTGGGGTTAGGTTAGAAAACACTTAACCAACTTAGCATGTTGGCTAGAGATAGAAAACCTAGTAACGGGGGACCCTTTTCAGCGGTAACCCTATAAGGTGTATCATGATACCCTGAAACTAGGCAGGGTGGGGCACGATTACAGGGCTGATTGTAAGAGGTCAAATCGACGGCGGTGGTGTAGCAGTGTAGGTTCTAACGGGGTGCGGGCGTGTACACACTCCGGCGCAGAAAAATAAAGCACTGGGCACCAGTAGCATACCTGTGCATTCTAAGGTTGTGTCGGGCCGCTGCCATGGGACTTGATACACCCCATGTTGGGACCAGCATAGGTAACTACAACATCGGGGGCCGTAAGACACATGTAACTATGCGAGTAGGAGCCGATCATCATAGAATGGATCACATCACTCTGATTATGGGGTGCCAGCTGGAAACTAGTTTATATGGGTTCAGAGATTGACAGGGGGTACGATAGTATATTCGACCCTAGACAACTTAACCAAGTTATAATGCTTGCCCACTTCTTGTTTATACTTATCATACCCAGTTCTTTATTCATAGACAAAATAGTACTAGACTTACTCAGGCTTTATGTCTGACTCTACTTTTCTTTCGTCTTCTTTCTTCCGTTTCCCCCCCCCAGGTCCACAGGGAGGGAACACAGCAGCTTGATCAGCCTTAACATCCAGCTTGAAGAAGAGAAATGTATTGCTTGGACTTTTTCGCTTTGAACTATGGCTTTGGACAATCCACCATGGGGCTTTGCAGTTTATCTATGTTTTATTTATGCTTCTTTAAATAATGTACTCAAGACAGATTATGAAAATGTTATGTTATGTTTTTGGAAAGGATGTAAGACAATCATGGTGATGTTTTGTAACACGTATTTGACTTCATGAAATAAAAGTTGTTGTTCTTCCGCTGTTTACAAATATGTGTTCTTATATCTGTCTTGTACACCTGTGACTTGTACTTATAAACCTCCACCAAAATTAGGGCATTCCCTTTGAGAGTGACCTTAACGGAGGTGGGGTGTTTCACATACTCTATCATATACCATATAAGCATTTGGAGCTTATGCGACGAGGTTGGAACTACCATACGAGCGAGAGGCTTGTATGGCGATGACTACATTTTAGGTTGAACCGAAGACGAACTATTGATGTCATAGCATATCATATTCCATATAAGCATTTGGAGCTTGTATTACGAGGTCGAGATTACCATACGAGCGAGACGCTCGTATGGCGATGATTGAACTACAAGTTGAACTGAGGACTGATATGGACTAAATAAAATATAATGGTAAATGGAAAGATTAATAAAAACCCCACATGGGTCTGGAGTTGACAATAATTCATGTCTCTCATGTTATTAGATACGACACATGGATTATTTATTTTCCAATACTGGACAAGGTGACGAGATTTATCTCTGGAGTTATGATCTTTAAACACTCCCTTGGGCATCGAATAGGCCACTATAAATTGTGTATAATGTTTCCGGATTTATTGGGTGCCTAATACGGCCCAATAAATTTCCAAATCGTTCCCCGTACAAAGGAGGTTATGACGAAAATTTTCAAAATTTAAAGACCTTAACCAAATTTTTGAAGTGAAAATAATTTGGAAATCGTCAAATGAATTATATTTATATATACATATATACAAATATAAATTAAAATTAAATGAATCGCGCGCGGTAGTTCGCGTTTTGGAATCGTAACTTTAAACGATTATACCCAGAGATCCAACCGTCGGATTTTCCCAAAACTGAAACCGTTGGGTTCGCTTTGGAAAGATATTTCCAAAAATATTAAATTTGTTAAGATCCAATGGTTAGATTTTGAGAAATATGTAATTCAAATTTGAACGAAAACAGTGCTAGGGCCGCGTAATGACCTGAAGCATCATTTAATTAAAATGGGTTAATTTTAAATAAATAAAAATAGTGATAAATCGTTATAAAATACTATAAATGATGTGGAATGGAAATAAACCGATTTTACTTGGTTTATTGTATATATTGATGGTTAGACATATTTGACATGAAATTATAATAATGAATTGAAACGTGAATGTCAAATAATCTAACCAAGAGAAGAATTGGTTTGAATTATGTATATATGTGGAATATTTGTAAAGTCCGAGTTAATTCTCATTTCAAATAATCAAACAACGACTAGAAGTCGAAGATATGAAGATGGTGCAAGACCGATAATCTTCACATCGAATGGATGACTACTTATGCCTTTGATTGGAGTTGCTTCCTTGAAAGGGTTACAGTGGTAGTTGCCCGGACGCATTTGTTGATTGTTCGGATGTGCGAGGACCTCTCTCCTGTGTTAGACATATGGGATGAGGAATAAGGTGTCTCCAGTTTCGTTCAGACCCAGAACGAACTAGTAAGTGGATGTGTGTCTGACATTGGATTTCGTTCTGTGCTGATTGATCTCTATTAAATATATATCTGTATGGTGGCGGAGAATTTATTCTCTTGCTTAAAACCCTTCTCTAAGACGTACGAGCTTAGAGGTTATATATCGATAGACATCAGTCGCATGGCGTGGAATGTCAATGTGGCATGCTGAGATGCAAGTGATCATGGATTTTGTTGAAAAGCAGAGCCTTGTGGTTGATGATCAAAGCACGACATAAATAGCATAACTTTGTGTATAGCATTAATTTGTGAGCCTCACACCCTGATATGAACCAGAAATGGGAGAGGACTGTAGGGAGAATATGATTTTCTTTCTAGCAAGGAGTGGTGTCATGGTATGGAGCCCAGACATTTTTACTTATGTGGATGATGGAAAGCGAGGCGCCTCAGATGTATCGGTCACTACGCGGCTGGTGGATGATATGGTTGACATACTAACCAGATTTACGCACATAGGGCAGGAAACGTATTGTTTAGGAATTGCTATTCCACAAACATAAGAGTGGACCGACCCTACAAGATCAAGGTGCAGTTGCGGCTGAGCTTGAGACATAGGCTACATTGTCTCGAATTCGGTAAGGATGATCCCTTGCCTTGGTTCATGATGGAAATCCAACTTCCAATACGACATTGTGTGATTTTGATTGTAAACCTATATATGGCGACATGATATATGGTACCCATGTCGCCTATGATTGATACATTATGATTGAAATTGTTTTTTAAATATATATGCACTAGTAATAATATCAAATGATTTTGATTTATACGTCTCAAGCATATTTTGACCATTATAAGGTAAAACTCTATCCTCCAGCTTGCGTTGCAATGTGTGATGGGACCTGAGTCTTATAATGGCTTCATTTTTTTCTAAAGAGCATTGCATTTTTTAAATGATTAATTTTATTTCATGCACTGGCACTCCAATGGAGTAAATCTGTTCTGCGTTAGCGGCATGGTCCTGTGATTGACCTTATTATTAAATAGGTTAAGTAAGATTTCTCATACCATCCCCTTGGCTGACTCGTAGCTTGGTTCACTATTCAAACTCGGATGCCCCTTTTTCTACATGGGCAGCCCAGTATTCAAGTTTTAGATGGTTCATTCTGGATAGTGATGGAGCTGAAGATGGATTCTATCATTTCTATTATACTGTTCCAGGCTGTATTATGTATATTATGTTTGATTCCGCTGCAGACATTTTATATTAAGCTAAAACCGTATTCTGTACTAAGTATGATCTTGTTATGTTGTGTAACTCTGATGTTGATATTATTTCTAGTGTAATTTGATGTACACTATCTGGTGAAATTCTATATTTATGTTCTGTTGTTATTGTTTATGTGTTATATTCCACTGATTATCCTTGCCACCGTGGTACGGTTGTTTGGGGTTCTCACAGTTGGTATCAGAGCTTTGGTTAACCTACGCTCCGAAATATAACATGTTAACGAACTCGTCAGAAGTAGAATCAGTAGTATTCTAGGACGAGTAACTCATTATAGATAGGATTCGAAATGTCCTAGAATGAGTATAGTAGAATGAAATACACCCCAGCAGATGCATTAACATTTAAATATATGTCTCTCTACTTTACAATATCTTTTCTATTCGCCTGACCCTTTGTCTGTTATTTACAGACATAGTAGAAAATGAGTGGCAGAAACAGAAGAAGTAATTATATGGTTCAACAATCTAATGAGCCAATCATGCTACCACAGCCAGAACCAGATCTAGAAGTTTTAGTAAAGTAGTATCGAAATTTGGGTGGAGTACCATTCTTGGGTAGAGAATCGGTTATTGAAACACAAGCATGGTGCATTCTTCTGAGAGAATTTTTCAAGGCTTAAAGCTAGGAGATGATCAGAAAAGACTACTGGCATCTTGGGCACTCAAAGACGAAGCTTTAATCTGGTGGGAATCCGTTACCTTGGAAAATCCATAAGGTAATATTTCCTGGGATAGATTTAAAGAAATTTTCAAAGAAAGGCTTATTCCCTCAGAAGCAACTTAGCAACTATATGATGAGTTCTACCATCTGAAACAAGGAGATATGACCATTCGGAAGCACCATAATAAATTCAATGAACTTTCTTGTTTTGTCCCAAAGCTAATTGAAAATCCTTTAAGGAAGAATTTGAGATTTATTAATGGACTTCAAAGAAGGTATGAAAGTAGTGTAACTGCACATTTGGATCTTCCTTTTTCGAAGATGATAGAAATGGCTTGTCACTATGAGAATCTTGATAAGCAAGGGGTTTTGGAATACGAAGAGGAAGGCAGTTCTAGTAACAAAAGAAAGTTCGGAACTGATAGTCCGGAGGTAAGTACAAAGCTTGAGGCCAGTGTGAACTCTTAAGCCGATAAGAAAGAGGTTATATCTTAGGAAGAACCGTTAACGACTGCCACATGCTTTAACTGCAATAAGAAAGGACATTTGTTAAGGAATTGCAAATCTTAGAAGAAACGAAAGAATGTTAGATCTAAATCCAATAAGAAGCTTCAAGAGAGAAGAGAATGTAACATTTGCCATAAGACTGGCCATGTAAAGCAAGATTGTCAGCTGTTGAAGGTGACCAAAACAGCTCAAGTCAATAGCACAGCAGAAGCTCTAGCACCCTCGACTAGTCGGGAAAGCCAGATGTTTTGGAAGGCACCCTACCATCAACAATATTCCAGTTAAGGTATTGTTTGATACGGGCGCGTCACAAAGCTATATTTCAAGTAATATGGTTAAGAAATTGAATTTTAAAACTAAGGAATCTTAAAGAATCGATTAGAGTTCATAATCCAATAGGAGGTTCTCTTGTTCTCAGTTTGTACTGTAGAGTGCCTGTTTCTTATGCTTGTTACCAATTTTTCTTTAGTTTAATTGTTATAGATCTTTTGGAATTTGATATCATTCTTGGGCTAAACTGGTAAACTAAATGTAAAGCCGAAGTTAAGTGTGTAGAAAGGATCGGTAAGGAAAAGACCAAGTATGGAAATATCCTTACCATACCATGTGAAGGTCCAAATTCAGATAGAAAAGAATTTTGGTCTGCTCTGGATGTTTCTCCCACTTTAACAGAAACTATTCCTGTCATTAAGAATTATGCGGATGTGTTTGAAGAAGTTGATAACTTACCGCCACGAAGGGAAGTTGACTTCAATATAGATTTTATTCCGAATGCAAGGCCAGTAGTGCACGCAATTCAAAGAATGACCTTGAAAAAAAAAAAGAAGTGTTGGGAGATCAAATGTGACAATTGTTATGGAAGGGTCTGATCTGGCCTGGTTTTTCGAATTGGGTGCAGCAGTAGTGTTTGTTCCAAAGTCAGATAGTACTCTCAGATTATGTGTTGATTACCAAGACCTCAACAAGCAGATGCTCACGAATAAATATCTGTTACTCTGCATTGATGATCTATTAGATCGTTTGAATGGAGCGCAAGTATTTTCTAGAATGGATCTAGCTACAGGATTCCATCAACTATGAATTGCCGAAGAATGTGTTTCTTTGACAGCTTTCAGAGTTATTTTATGAGTGGTTAGTAATGTCGTTTGGCTTATGTAACGCTCCAGCTTATTTTGCTGATCTAATGATTCAAGTATTCTGTGATGTCTTGAATATATTTTGCTAGTTTTCATTGACGATTTTGATCTTCTCTAAGTCAGCTAGCGAGCATGCGAAACATTTAGAACAAGTGTTGGAGATTCTGAGAAAGAATATCTTAAAAGCCAAATTTTCTACATGCATCTTCTGGCAAGAAGAAGTGAAGTTCCTTGGCCACGTAGTATCAAAGGAAGGAATTTCAATGGATCTAAGCAAAATTTTAGCTATTCAAGATTAGAAGCAGCCTACTACACCCACATAAGTCCGAAGTTTTCTAGGATTGGCTAGTTATTATCGAAAATTCGTTAAAGATTTTTCGAAGCTATCTAGTCCGTTAACAAAGCTTACAAAGAAGCACGCAAGATTTATTTGGACTTTAGAATGTGAGGCGGCTTTCCAAGAGCTGAAATTAAGATTAACTACTGCTCTAGTATTAACAATTATCGAAGGCAATCAAGATTTGATAGTCTATATAGATGCTTCTCTTGAAGGTGTTGGTGTGGTATTAATGTAAAGAGGCCAAGTAGTTGCTTATGCTAGCCGTCAGTTGAAGCCGCACGAGAAGAGATATGTTACTCATGATCTTGAGTTATTAGCTGTCATGTTTGCTTTGAAAATATGGAGGCACTATCTTTTTGGTGAGAAGTTCGAATTATATATAGATTATAAGTCATTGAAGTATTTGTTCACCCACAAAAACTTGAATTTGAGGCAGCAGCGTTAGCTAGAATTTCTCGCAGCGTACGATTTAGATATTTTGTATACTCCAGGGAAAGCCAATGTTGTAGTGGATGAGCGCAGAAGAAAAAAATGCAATCATATTATTATGCCTTCACTGATTGAGAAAATTTCTGATCTTCAAAAAACGATGAATTTATCCAACGGGTCAGCAAGAGAGTTCAGAAAGGAAAAACCTCGAGTTTCCAGATCGATAGCAAGGGGGTTCTTGTTTAAAAGGCTGAATTTGTGTTCTAAATATTCATGAGCTCAGAAGAGAAGTGATGGATGAATGTCACAAATCTAAGCTCAGTATCCATCCAGGGGTGAGTAAGATGTATAATGATCTTAAACGCACATTCTGGTGGAAGGCTATGAAAAGGGAGATTTCAATATATGTTAGCTGGTGTTCCACCTGTCAACAAGTCAAGAGTGATCAACAAAAACTTAACAGATTGTTACAACCACTGGAGGTTCCTGATTGGAAGTGGGATCAAATTTCCGTGGATTTCATAGATGGGTTGCCCAGAATTAGGAAAGGAAATGACAACATATAGGTGATCGTACATCGTTTCACGAAGACCACCCATTTTATTCCTGTGAGATCGACTAGAACAGCTCAGAGTCTAGTGCAGATATATTTTAAAGAAATCGTTATGCTACATGGGGTGCCTAGCAATATTGCCAGTGATAGAGATCCGATCTTCACTGCTAAGTTCTGGGAAGCATTTCAGGCAGAATTGGGAACAAAGCTGAATCTTAGCACCGCACATCATCCTCAGACAGACAACCAAACTGAGAGGGTGAATCGTATAATTGAAGATTTGTTGCGGGCTTGTATTCTTGATTTTGGTAGATCGTGGGGAGATCACTTGCATTTGGCTGAGTTTTCATATAATGACAACTATCAAGTGAGCTTGAGAATGTCACCATTCGAAGCATTGTATGGTAGACCATGTAGATCTCCTGCATGTTGGCTATGGAAACCGACTGGTATTAGGTCCTGGTAGATCCGTGAAGCTTCGTATAAAGTCGATTTCATTAAGAAATGATTACAAGCAGCTCAAAGCCGACAGAGGAGTTACGCAAATTTTAGAAGAAGAGACTTAGCAATTGTTTTTGGTGATTATGTATATTTGAGAGTTTCTCCGATAACAAGAGTAGTACAATTCGGGAAAACAGGGAAGTTGGCACCTAGATTTATTGGTCTGTTTCCTATACTCGAAAGGATTGGAACTCTTGCTTATAGGGTTCAATTGCCTGACTGGTTGCCCAGAGTGCATGATGTAATTCACGTTTCTCAACATCATACACATGTTCATGATCCAGATTTGATTGTAGAGGAAGAAGCACAACAAGATTTGGATATTACTCTGAAATTATCTTTGAGAAGAGAGCCATTGAAAATTATTGGCAAAGAAACCAAGGTCTTGAGAGACAAGAAGGTTCACTTAGTCAAAGTACAATGGAGCAGAGATCCTAGAGACTGTACATGGGAAACAGAAGATAGCATTAAGCATGCTTATCCCAAGTGCAAAGTGGACATCTATGATTAGCTCTGGTGCAAGGTACATTTATAATATCTTGTATTTCCATTTTGTTTCCTACTTTACTATTGTTTTCTTTTCGGGGACAAAAAGTTTTAAGTGGGGGAGATTGTAATAACCTGAAAAATCAAAACCAATTTAAATTATTTATTTTAGCTATTTTAATGGATTTTGAATATTTAAAATGATTTATTTTAAATAATAACGATTTAAAATTTACTTAAATCGAAGTTAGAATGTATATATTTATTTTAATTATAAAACGAGCCTGAAATGACTCGGTAGTTTGAAAATTCGATTACTAATTTCAAATGAATGTACAAAATTCAAAGTAAATCGGATTTCAGTAAAACCAGAAATATTTGAGTCTGTTTACTTATTATTTTCTAACGAATGTGAAAAATCTAGATTTCATAATGAGAATTGAAAGTTATGTCCAGTTTAAAATTTAAAATAGTCGTTATGGAATTTAAATATATACGACCCTTAAAAACAGCCATTTTGCAAATGACCTCCATTTTCGACGAAACCACTTTTGTTGGATCTGGAATGTCAAATTATTGCTAGATTTAAAATTCCATAATTTTCAGAATTAATATGTGAGCATGGTAAATTAAAACACGCTTGGTAATTTCAGTTTGAATTGGATCAACCCAAAAAGGCCATTTTTCAAATTGTTGATGGCAAAAAATGTCGTAAACACCTAAGATTCCTATTACTTGGAATAGTTAATTTGGTCACAAGACTAAGTAAGAGAAAGCGGTAAACGACACGAGAATTTATAGTGGTTCAACCGCAGACTAGGCCTACGTCCACTTTGGAAGGATGTTGGAATTTCATTAATCACTCAAGAATTACAAGGTAGAGCCATGCTCATAACATTTGCTTCCATAATTACCATATGCTAGGTATTTGGAAAAAATAATATTTAATTCTCCGTCTTCGTCAAATAGAAGATGCCATTAATGAGGTCTTGGAAGCTCTAGGAAGGTCTCAAGTGAAGAAAATCCGATCCCTTGGGAGTGTGAGGCTATAGGTTATTTATAGGTGTGGGGGTAGGCAGGAGTAGGTAAAAATAGAGGACCACTAGCAGAATTTCGAACCCGCCACCTACACGCCCCAGAATTTCAAACTCGAGTATGGGTGCGAAATTTCGCACCCACTAGTTTCAAATTTTTGAACCCAGGCATGGGTGCGAAATTTCGCACCCGGCTGGGTGCGAATTTCGTGCCATACCCGATGCGAAGTCCTTCCAAGAGGCGTGAGGATCCCGGGATCAGTGCTTTAGGCTCGTAACTCCCTCGGGGTTCGAGCCTTGGTTCACGGTTGTTTTCTGGATGCCGTGAGGTTACAAGCGGTGTATTCCCTTCTTGATCTTGTTTCCTTCATTCCTAAGCATCCCTTTTCGGCCTCCGCTTCATGCGATACGTTGAGTTGAGAGTATATAATGCACTCTTGGGAACCGAACCAAAAAGCCAGTTAACATTTACCCCCCAAAGTACGTCTTGTCTTGACACAATGTGCTTTGTGTTGATTGAGATAGTAGCTAAGCTGTTAATTCTTCATGTAATTCCAAAGGCGAATAAGTGTTAGTTGTTGGGGGATGCGCCGTACTCAAATTGCTCAGTGCCCCTAGTGCATCGTCCCCGTGGGTGTACGGGGTCGGCATGCTCATGCATGGAGTACGTATAGAAGAGAGTGTGGCATGACACTTCAAACCCGGAGGTATGGTCTTCATCGTTTTTTTTTGGACCTGGGTCAGAAATTTTTGAAACCGATAGGCTCGAAATTCTGAACCTAATAGGATCGAAATTTTGAGCCCAGGGGTCTGGAATTTCGAACCCCCGGGTGTTTGAAATTTCGAACCCACGAGGTTCGAATTTTTGAACCCCTTGAGGTTTGAAATTTCGAACCCGGGAGGTTCAAAATTTCGAACCCAATGGGCTTGGAAATTTCGAACTCACACTGGAATGCGAAGGGACATTTTTTCCTTTTACAAATAGACCACCTTCACTTTTCCCCCTATTTTTTCTTTCTTTGGCCACCATTGTTGAAAGCTTCGAACCCGATAATTTCAAGCCTGAACTAGGTGAATCTTTGGGTCGAGGAGATGAGAAGGGGAGGATGTCGAAGGGCCGTGGTGGAGACCTCGAACCTTCATGGATTCGATTTTACCAACCCAGCTAGGCTCGACGCCTCGAACCCTCGTGGTTTCGAATTTTTGAACCTCACTGGGTTCGAATTTTCGAACCCACTGGGTATGAAGTCTCGAACCCTCATGGGTTCGGATTTTCGAACTTCGTGGGGTTCAAAGTATCGAACCCTTGTGTGTTCGAATTTTCGAACCCCATGGGTTCGAATTCCAAACCCTCTATCTGGTTTCAAAATTTCGAACCTGGAGAGGTTCAAATTTTCGAACCCCGATGGATTCCGAATTTCGAACCCTTCTAGGCTCGAAATTTCGAACCTGGGGTTTGAAATTTCAAGCCCGACATGATTCGGACTCGATCTTTGATGTTCCGAGCTTCTAATCTGTCGTGTTGTTGGACTTTGACTTCCGAATATCCCACTCTGGATTTGCATGCTTAGCGTTGATGCATATGTTGTTACCCAAGTGAGTGGGGTCTAGGATTGTTCACATAGAATAGAGTATACAACCGGACTGGGACTGGGACTTGAACTGTTTCGAATCATTCTGAACTTTCTTTATTTAGCTTATTCTTGCATAGCATTACACGCACATATTAGTTGTCACTAACACAAGGGGTACAGGTCACTATACTACCTGTTCTAATACTGATGCGTTAAAGTATAGCTAGAGATGCAGACATGATCAAAGACCGGAAAGACCATGGAAGCCGAGGCATCCCAACCCTTATCATACACATCTGACCCTACCCCTAGAAGTATCTCATCTAGCAGCGAGCTTGAGACCACCGAGGGATTGACTCCTTATAATACGACCAGCTCGCCCGAAGCATCTGAGCACGAGGAGCAACTTGAGCGGCAATATTCCCCGGTCGTGACTGAAGAGGCCGAGAATGTGGATATCATGGGTGAGGATGCGCCCGCACCTCTGGTAGCTCCGGACATGTTGCCCGATGCGGTGATTTTGCAGAATCCCATCGATTTAGTACCATCGTGTATGGATGCTACCGTGGTCATGAAAATGGCGACGCGATTTAACATACCAGTGGATGATATGCCCCCGGGAGAGATGGAAGAGCATATGTGCCACCCGAGAGTCTTATTGCCCGGAACTGACAAGCTTTCTTTATCAGGTGTGTGCCCCCGGCTAATAACTTCATTATGGATATGGTGTTATACTTCCGTCTCACACCCTCACAAATACACCCTAATGCTTACGCTTCTCTCCTGGGTACTTATGTTCTTTTTCAAGAGTTTTTGCACAGGGAACCCATGGGGGAAGATATTCGATATTTCTTCCACCTGAGGAGAACGAGCACTGCCTCCCCCTTTCAATGGTCTTTGGAAGCGACAGCTGCCACAAAATTCTTTATCGGGACGTGGCCCATGCTGTCAATGTTGAAGCGCGAGTGGTTCTTCATTAGCTGCCCTCCCGGATTTGCCAGAAGGTGGATTAAGGGAAGTAAGTGTTTCTCTAGCTTCGTTCCTTACCGTAATTTATTGATTCCTTCCTTTATTTATTGTTTTAATTGGTTTATGAAAGGAAATCCAAAGGCGCCTACCGAGGATGAATACCGACAACGCCTTAATGCTTTGCAAGCGATACCAGAGAACCTCCGCGATACTAGCACCGTAACAAGTCAGGATCGCCTCAGCCGCGCTGGGTTTCTACCTACCAACCGGGTTGTGACCGGGCCTGCGGTTGCTATTACTGCGCCAAAAGAGGGAGTTGCGGAAGATCCAACCACTACTGGACAAAAGAGGAAAATACCCCCTGCGGGAGGGGAGCTTCCAGAGACTACACGACCTTAAGGAGATGTGCGCAGAGGCGAGGCTCATGGTCAAGAGGAGGTTGCTAGAGATGAGGGGTTGCCGAGCACTCCCATCCTACCTCTGACAAGGGAGTAGGAAGGAGCGCTGGTTAGACCGTAGTCTCCCACAATTCATTCAGGGGCCACTGCCTCACTCGAACCCGTGGGCCAGTTTGATGGCTTGAAAGGATTTGATTAGTAGTGACTCCATGGCCAAATACGAAAATCCTAGAAGAACTAACTTGTGCTACTAAGGGGTTAACTCCCTCCGTTGGACTACAATATGGTCTGTTGAGAGAACACTTAGGGCATACATTCATATCACTACATAACATAGATGTCTGCCTACGTGTGTGACCTGACTAACTTTGGCTTGTTCCATTGGCATGTGATATGGTTCGAGGACGTGGTGGATGAGGTTATGGACGCGGGGATCGCCAGCATCACCAAAGTTCTTCCTTCGAGAGTTTCCGAAGATCCACTAGTTTGTATGGTGCTCCACCTCCGCCAAGACAAGGCAGCGGTCATCGAGACCGGGATCAATCTAGGCGATCTCTGACTCCTCCTCCTCCTCCTCCTTCCGTTCGCATATCCATGGGAGATACTCGGCTCAACATAGGCGGCTCTCGATCTTTGGCTTCGACAGCTCCTCCAACCCGCTCATCTTGTTAGGGAAGAGGAAGCACATCTTGGCTAGCCGAGGCCAGAGAGAGACTAAGCTAGAGGTGCCAGACTTGACAGAACTCCAATTTCGAGGGATATCCATAGAGGAACGAAGGGAATTCCTGAAACACCATTTCCGACGGCATTATTTTGATGAGCTGAAGTTCATCCCCGACCTCCGTCCAGCTCCTAACAGAGAGTCCGGGGAGGTGTGGATGCACGTGAAAGCTTCCTATCATCAAACCAATGAGTTCATAAAGTATTCCTTCTGGCTTTCAGAGCTAATCAGACAGAAGAACCTGCAGCTTGTTGATCAGAGGTTGGCCATTGATGCCAAGAAGAACAACGTCGAAGCTTTGAATAAGAAGATAGGTACGCCCATTCCCTGCATTGTAAGTTCTCTTTTGTGCATTATCCGACCCTTTAACGCTAGTTTTGTCATTACAGCTGAGATGACGTAGGCATATGATGCACTAAAGAGGGAGTCGGGGTATGCCCTCTCGAATTTTAAAGCCACCGTGGTAGATTTAACTACTGAGACCACGGTTCTAAAAAAGGAAAAAGTTGATCTGACATGAGCGTGTGATATCTTCGAGAAGGATAATGCAAGGGTCACCGAGCTCTAGAATGACAATGCTGCTCTGAGGGCGGAAAATGAAAGATTGCAGGCTAAGAACGCCGAGGTCGATGAATAAAAGAGGTAGCTCGAGGCGATGAGGGAAGCGAAGGAGGAAGCTGAAGCTAGCAACAGGATGTATTGAGTACGGCTGAGGGTATAAAGGTCGTACATTTAAGGGAGATAGAGCTGCTGAGGAGATAGTTGAACAATGCGGAGTTCCGTGTCGGGTCCTCCTTCGAGGAGAGTATCCATAATATGTATGTGAAGGCTTTGAGATTCTGAGGGATTTCGTGGGTCGAAGACTAACCTCGCGAGCTAGCTAGAACTTGGGAGAGGTTAGTCCCTGATGAGGCCTACTTTTGTCAAGTAGACGTAAGTAATTTAGATGAGCACCAGCTTGCGAATGTTCTTGTGGACAGCGGCGAGCGCAAGAAGTTGGAGGAAGGAGGCTGTTGCAAGAAGATGCTGAGAACCAAAGGTTGGCGAGGCTCGCTGAGGAGAAGGGGAAATTTTCGACGACCAAGATCGTAGCTGTGGTGGAAACATTTGCCAAGGGGAGTCGCTATCAGCTCCCGGATCCCGTATCTGCTAAGGTTAGTGGTCCTGAAGCTTTGGCCCAAACAACACTAAGTACAATCCTGATTTTCTAGCACTAAGGGATACCAGATTCACCATACCTACCATCGCAGGAACCCTTCCTATCATTCCTACGTTGTCCTAGACCATAGGTAAATTCTTTTTACCCTGCATCCCTGAGGATGAAGTGATTACCGAATTTACAGAATAAAAAGGTTGTGTCTTTGCTGTGCAGTACCTCCTGAGTCTACGACAGTAGCGGACCCTACCCCCGTGATCCAACAAGTGACCGGATCTTAGACAAGCCTCATAGGAATACAGTTTGGAGAGGGCGGCGACCAACTTGACACCTTCTCTGACATAAGAGTAACTCCTAGCATGGTGGACTTTCTTAACGAGGAAGGAGAGGTGGTTGATGGACAGAGTGCCACGGCCAGAGGTCTAGTAGATGCCAATGTGACTTCGATGGCAGCTATGGTGGTGAGTCAACAGGCCAAGATGTGGCCAAGTGTGAGAAGGTGGAGGAGATGGAGAGGGCTGTTGTCGAGGTCCAGAAGAAAAGGGGAGATGAGGAAGCCCAACGGAGGGCCACCGAGACCCTCAAGAAAATCAAGGCTGCTGATATCATACCGCACAAGTCTCAGAAGCTAGCTGAGCGACAAGCCGCGAGGGAGGCCAGGAAGAAGGCTGAGCGCGAAGGATAGGAGATCCCGAGGAAGAGTGAGGCAGTGGTAGGTCCTACTGCTGGGAGTTCCCCCATGCCAACGCCGCTTGTCATTACCACTGACATCACGGAGATCTCCAGCAGTGACGGTGATGGGGACAGTTGCCTTTCTGCTACTAGTGAATTAGTTAGTTACTCCTTCAAAGGGTCGATCGAGCAAGAGTGGGTTGAGCAGGAAGAGGTCTGGCGCTAGTGCTAAGGAAGAACCATCAAGTGCTAAATTTGCAAAAAAGCACAAGCAAAAGCAAAAGAAGAAAAGATACGATTAGTGTTAGTAGCCTGGGTAGAAGTTACTGTTATTTTGGTAGTAAAGGCTGATAGTTTACGCGAGTACGGCCCTCACTTTTGGTTTTTCAAGACACAGTGTGGTCCTCCCACGCTGTCATTAGAAAGTAAAAGTTTTAGGCACGTAGTTTGTTTAGTGTGTGTGTGTGAAAATGAAATATGAGTTAGTAAAGATCACTGTTTATGTCAAGTGTTCGGATGTTCTTTTTATGTTTTCCAACATCTTGTACTTGCATTAGCATACTTATCATTAGACTTGCCACAAAAGCGATTATGGGTCGCCTCTGGGTAGATTATTCCAGAGAGGTGAGGTAGAGCGCTGGTTTCAGTAAGTTTACCTCAGCTTAGGAAACTCGTAATTTGCAAAACCAGACTGTGTGCCTGTTGTTTTGGGTGGCTCGGGGTTAAACCCAAGTATAGCGAATGCGTAAGGCGTCGCGTTGTGCGGTCCTCTAGGTGGGTGGCTCTCTCATCATTCATCGGGTTGAGGCGAGCCGCCAAATGTCGTATATTCGCTGGCGTAGTTTTCAACCCCGATCATTAGCTCGTAAGGTCCGCTCGTGGCCATGGGTTGCCCCAAACCTTGAGAGCTAAAGGGGATGAAACGATTTAAGGTCGGTCTTGGTGCCGCGCCAAGATTAGACCGGCACCCGCTACCAGCGTAGAGAGATTTGCAACGATCTTAGTCGGTCGCTGAGTAGCGCCAAGTCACTTGGACTAGGACGCAGAACGATTTATTCTCGGCCTTGGCACTAGGCTGAGGTTCGAGTTAGTGGTTGTTTAGACTCGGTTTCGCCGCGAGCCGATGATTCGAGTAGCGTTGTCGGCTCCTGTGCTCGGGGTACCGGGCATAGCCAAGTGTTTCAGACTCAATGTTGCCTAGAGGTTGGAATGGCAACGCCGACTCTTGTGCTCGAGGTGTCGATGCGGCGGTTGAAGGCATGAATCGAGCTGGTTATCGGAACTAACAAGACGCATTACGTAAGAAGTAAACAACAAGGAGACAGGAAAATGAACATCATTTCTACTAATAACTATGACAGTAATAGCCTTTACAATGCCTGGAATTTCTAAAAAAACAGAACATAGTTTGAAAAGCATAAACAACCGCAAACTGAGTTATGTAAAGTAGCGGTGGAGACATTCTTTGTTCCTCGCCCTTGGGAGTTCAGCTCCGTCGACGCTGGCAAGCCTGAAAGTTCCATCACTGAGCTTTCGCTGTATGGAGTACAGGCCTTCCCAGCGAGGGGCAAGGCTTGTTGGTGCGGGAAAAACCCACTTCAGAACGAGGACGGCGATGTTGAGGTCCTTATGGCGAACCCTGGAATTGAAGTACTAGGCTACTCGCTATCGTTGGGCGGCGGCTTTGATATCGGCCTCGTTCCTCTTTTCTTCTAGTATGTCGAGTGATCCAAGAATTAAAGCTTGGTTCTTCCTTGGATCGAAGTACGTGAGTCGATGGGATTGAAGCTTGAGCTCAATTGGAATGACGACTTCAGATCCGTATGCGAGGGTAAAAGGAGTATGACCAATTGTTGTCTTGTGGGTGGTGCAGTAAGCCCATAGAGCTAGAGGAAGTTCATCTACCCACATGTCCCTAGCCTTGTCAAGACGCTTCTTGATGATGGATTTGATGACCTCCTTAATCGCCTCGACTTTCCCATTGGCTTCATGATGAGCCACCATTGAAAATCTTTTATTGATGCCATGATGCTGACAGAAGATCTTAAACTCGGTGCTCTCAAGTTGAGTGCCGTTGTCGGAGATGATAGCTTGGGGCACCCCATAGCGGGTAATGATGTTACGGACAACAAAGTTGATCATCTTCTTCGTGGTAATGGTGGCGAGGGCTTCAGCTTCTACCCACTTGGTGAAATAGTCTACCGCGATGACGGTGTATCGTGCCCCGCCTGTAGCCATTGGAAGAGTTCCGATGATCTCGATCCCCCACATGGCGAACGACCATGGGCTGACCATTTGAGACAATTTGGTAGGCGGGGATCTTGGGATTTTGGAGAATCATTGGCATTTATCACACTTGCGAGCATAGTCTGCAGTGTCTTGATCAAGCGTAACCCAGTAATATCCATGTCTGAGAATCTTTCTAACCAGGATTTGCCCCCTAGTGTGGTCGCCGCATTCGCCTTCATGCACATTGCTTCGAACTCGGAGGGCGTCGCCGTGGGCTATGCATCAGAGCAAGGGAACAGAAAAACCTTTGCGTTAGAGTACCCCGTCCATAAGAAGGTAACGGGCTGACCAGCGAGTGAGCGCGCGCCTTTCCTTGTATTGCCTTGGTAGGGTTCCGTGTTGCAGGTAATTTCTGATAGGCATCATCCAGGACTTGCGTTCAGGTTCGGTGCTCATGATCGTCTCATCTTGCCCCTGCTTGATGCTTGGAGAGTTGAGGATTTCAACAGGGGCGAATCTGTTAATTTGAAGATCTTCGGGGCTTGCCATTTTGGTGTGGGAATCTGCCTTTTCATTTTGGTTGCACGGGACATGGGTGATGGTGAAATGCTCGAGGTGGGTGAGTTTCCCCCGAACCCGACCCAGGTATTGGGAAAGTCGTCCCTCTTTCGCTTGATACTCTCCCAGCACTTGTCGGACGATAAGTTGTGAATCGGAGAAGAAGTGGACGGTCTCTAGCTTGAGTTCGATCGCGATTCTAAGCCCGGCGATCAAGGCCTCATATTCCGCATCGTTAGTAGCAGGAAAATTTGTCTTAACGCGTAATACATCGGGCGTTATTCAGGGGTGGTGAGCACGATTCCATCCCCAGAGAACTTTTTGTCAGAGGAGCCATCTACGAACAATTTTCACTGGACGTCAGGATCCCCAATATTATCTGTGGGAGCCTCCTCGGGGGCCGTGAATTCCACGATGAAATCTGTGAGAGTTTGGCCGAGGATGGCTCATCGGGAGATGAAGTTTCTATCGAACTGGCTTAGCTCTATGCTCCACTTTAGTAATCGTCCTGATGCCTCGGGTCGCTGTAGGACCGGTCGTAGTGGTTGGTCAGTGAAAACTTTTATGGGATGGGACTGAAAGTACGCTCGGAGCTTTCTAGAGGAAATCAATAAGCAGAATGCTAGTTTTTCTAGATTCGGGTAATTCTTCTCTGCCCCCGTCAGTCGTTTGCTAATATAGTAGACGGGCCGTTGAGTGCGATCCTCGAGGCGTATCAACGCCAAGCTGATTGCCTACATAGAAACAACCATGTAAATATATAAGTCCTCATGGTCTATAGGCTTAGAAAGAATAAGTGGTCACTCTAAGTGATCCAGAAGTTCCTTGATTGCAGAGACGCATTCGGGGGTCCACTCAAAATTGCATTTACCTTTTAAAGTAAATCGAAGAAGGGGATGCACTTGTCGGTGGCCTTAGAGATGAATCGACTTAAAGCGACGACCTTTCCTTTCAGACTTTGGACACCCCTGATGTTCTTGGGGACTAGGATGTCCTGAATGGCTTGGGTTTTTTCGGGGTTGGCTTCGATGCCCCGAGAGTTGACAATGAAACCCAAGAATTTTCCCGAACCAACTCCAAAGGACACTTCAAAGGGTTGAGTTTCATGTCGTACTGACAGAGAACATCAAACATTTCGAAGAGATCGTGGATGTGATCACTTGATATTTTAGATTTCACTAGCATATCATCTATGTACACCTCCATGGACTTTCCAATCGGATTTTTAAAGAATCGATTAACCATTCGTTGATAAGTGGCGCTGGTATTCTTAAGGCCGAAGGGCATAACACGGTAGCAGTAGAGCCTAAGGTCGGTTATGAAAGAGGTATGATCTTGGTCACAGAGACTCATCGAGATCTGGTTGTAGCCTGATTAGGTGTCCATGAAAGCTAACAGCTAGTATCCGGCGGTCGAGTCGACTAATCGATCGACCTACGGGAGTGGAAAACTATCCTTGGGGCATGCTTTGTTCAGATCAGAGAAGTTGATGCATGTACGCCATTTACCATTGGCTTTTTTAAATAGAACTGGATTGGAAACCTATTCAGGATAGTCAGCGTCGTGGATGAAGTTATTGTTGAATAGGCGGTCCACCTCTTCTTTGAGCGCTTTGGATATCTTAGGCCCCAAGAAGCGGCGCTTCTGTTTGACTAGAGGCATTCTAGGATCTAAGCAAAGGGAATGGAAAGCAATCGCGCAGTCGATGTCGTTCATGAGTCCATGCAAATACATCCAGATTGGCTTTCAATAAGCATATAAGATCTTCTTTGATTGCTGGGCGGAGTTGTGATCCTACCTTCAACACCCTTGTTGGGTCGTCGAGGTTGATGGGAACGTCCACTGTGGATTCGACCGGGGTAGCCCTCTCGTACTCGGGCTCTTCATCCTTCCGTGGGTCAAGGTCATCGGAAAGACAGTAGTGGCACCTGAGCCAGGGCCCAGATGTCGCTGATTGCTATGCTGAGACGTTCTTGGCACAAGAAGGCGTGGGAATAGCTTTGCCCTTGTCCTTATTGCACGCAATTTTCCATTCTATTGTGTGGCATTCCCTGGTGCTTACTTGATTGCCCTTAACGGTTCTAATCCCACTTTCCATTGGGAATTTCATTAAGAGAGACCATGGTGCCATGTAAACTCAGAATTCAGTGAGAAAGGGGAGCTCTAGGAAAGCATTGTAGGGGGAGTCGATGTCTATAACCATGAAAGTGAGAATTCCGACTCGGCTTTGGTCACCCTCGCCTAGTTCCACAGGTAGGTCGATCATCCCTACGGGGGAACTAGAGGCCCCATTGAAGCCACGAATCACGGCGTGACATGGCTTCAAATCATTCGTTTCCAATTTCATCTGGTCATAGGCGGCCTTAAAGATGATGTTGACTAAGCTCTCTGAGTCGATTAAAACCTTTCGAATGGCACCGGCACCGATCTGGGTAGTGATGACTAACGGATCGATGGTCGGGATTTCCACCCCTGTCAATTCTCTTTCTCGGAAGATGATTTCGTCCCACATGGTTTTTGTATCCTGGCTGGGACGGACTCAAGGAGAGCAGAGCAGGCTTCGTAAGTAGCATAATTTATGGAACTCACATATTCCTCCATTTTTCGAAAGCTGTCGTGCGTGGGGTAAGGTCCGCTACATATGGTGTTGACCACGATTCCTCGTCTTGGGTTAGATGGTCCTGGAGATGCCTTGGTGGGCACTTGTGGAGCGGGAGCAGGAGGTTACGAGTATGTTTCATGGGGAAAGGGTTCTTGGACGTATTACTCGAGCCATTTCTCACGAATAAGTTTCTCGATTGCATCCCTAAGTTGGCAGCATTCATTGGTGTCGTGCCCGTACACGTCGTTGTATCGACAGTTCCTCCCCGTGTTCTTCTCGCGGTCAGTTGATTCTCTGACGCGTGGCTTCTTATACAGTAAAGCATTACATGTTTCCAAGTAGATTGTCTCTATGTCTTCATTTAATGGGGTGTAGGTCTCAAAAGCATGGCGAGGGTAGGGCTTTCCCAATTCCGCTAGGTCTTACCCGTTGTTTCGTCCACCCGGCCTGCCGTTATTTGGTTTTTGCCTGTAGGGACCTGCCCCTACTTTGGTTGAAGGGCTCCCGCCCTCGCCTACCCCTGAGGTTGTTATTTGCGGTGTCCGCTTGGGGGTCATTGGGACGACTTATGGAGGAGAGCCGGGTCCACCTTGCCTCTTCTTGGCACGAGTGTTGATTTGCCTTCTCATAGAAGGCGTCAAGGCTTTTGGCTGTTTCCGATCAATCCAGGCCCCGAACTCTGAATTAAGGAGGACACCTTTGGATAGCTGAAAGAGAATGGTGCGAGGATCTGGATCCTCGACCTCAGCGAGAGCTGTGTTGAATTGGGGAAGGTAGCTCCTAAGCGACTCGGCGGGCCCCTGGTATAGGTTGGATAAAGTGAGGGCATTCTTTGGAGTTGGGATATGCACCCTCAATTGCTTGACCAGCTCTATTCCTAGTTGCTCGAAGTTGTTAATGGAATCAAGAGGGATGCGAGAGATCCAAAGTAAAGAGGTACCGGATAGAAAGACAGGGAAGCATTTGCATTTGGCTGGATCTTCACCTCGGCTCGAGTCCATTTTCCATTCATAGCGATTTAAGAAGGCACAATGATCAGTGGTACCATCGTAGAGTGGCATTTGTGGCATGCTAAAGTGCCTCGGCCACTCGGCATCATTTACTCTCCTTGTGATGGGGTTGCAACTAATGTGTACTTCCAATGAGCCGTGAGTGTCCCCTCGTATTTCTCTCATGATCCTTCGCATCATGTCGAGAAGGTAAGTTGGAGGGGATCCACCATCGAGATCCATGAATTTTGACGTGGCTCCAGAGTCCTGTTGCGAGGTCGTCTTCTATGATGGATGTTCGGATTGTCTTCCTCCATGTCCTCGACATCTATGATTGGGTCTTGGTGTGGATGGTTAGGTGGAGCAGGGTGATGCAGATCCTATTCTGGAGGAGCGCGGGCCGCTGTAATAGCAAGCCCATCACCCTGATTAGCGACCATCCGGTTGTGTCGAGGAAGAGGTTGGTTTGTAGGACCTAGTCTGTCATTGATGATCAAGTGAGAGCGGTCTCGATGTTGTGCCCCCTCGCTATATGTGACGTAGTTCGGTCGCCATTGTCGTTTCCGTTGCTTTTGGTATGACTGTTACCGTTATCGAGGGCATTGATACAAACGACGATGTTGTTGATGAGCCTGAACTTCCTCCTTTGGTGTGGTCCACTTGACTTGGAAGAGGAAGTTTCCAAGGTGGTTGGTTGGGGTCGAGCATTGTTCCAAGCTAGTTGAAGTCGAGCGATGACGCGTTGACTTTCTTGAAGTTGCCGCATAAGGTCAATATTATTCCTTGATGCTTGGTTGAGCTCGACTGCGGTGCTCTCGTATCTTTCATTAAGCGTGCAGATTTGATCTTATGTAATGGGCACTTGGGGATCCACAATAGGAGGGACGGTTTCATTAGCGGTCGGGATATCTATCCGTTGAGGCTGTTGGGAGGTACCAGCCTCGGCTGCGGCTGAAGAGCCGACCATTGCATTCTTTGACTTCTTTACCATCGTAAGCGGACTCAACAGCAGGTTGAGTAAGGAACCTCAAGCTTGTCAAAGTTGAGATTATAATGTAGAAGAAATCCGCAAATCCTGAATTGGAGTTCTTAGTGAAAGCACCAAATGTTGATGGCAAAAAATGTCATAAACACCAAAGATTCCTATTACTAGGAATAATTAATTTGGTCGCAAGACTAAGTAAGAGAAAGCAGTAAATGACATGAGAATTTGTAGTGGTTCGGCCGCAGATTTGGCCTACGTCCACTTTGGAAGGATGTCGTAATTTTATTAATCACTCAAGAATTACAAGGTAGAGCCATGCTCATTACATTTGGTTTCATAATTTCCATATGCTAGGTATTTGGGAAAAAGAATATTTAATTCTCCTTCTTCCTTAAATAGGAGATGCCATTAATGAGGTCTAGGAAGCTCTAGGAAGGCCTCATGTAAAGAAAATCCAATCCCTTTGAAGTGTGAGGCCATGGGCTATTTATAGGAGTCGGGGTAGGTACGATTAGGTAGGAGCAGGTACAAATAGGACACCACTAGCAGAATTTCAAACCCGCCACTTGTGCGCCCCAGAATTTCGAACCCAGGCATGGGTGCAAAATTTCGCACCCGCTGGGCTCGAAATTTCGAATGCAAGCATGGGTGAGAAATTTCGCACCCATGGGGTTAGAATTTTCAAACCTAGACATGGGTGCGAAAATTTGCATCCGTTGGGTTCATAATTTCGAACCCAATTAGGGGTGCGGAACTTCGAACTCAGGCATGGATGCGAAATTTTGCACCCGGCTGGGTGCGAATTTCGTGCCATGCCCGATGCGAAGTCCTCTCGAGAGGCGCGAGGATCCAATGATCAGGTGCTCGAGGCTTGTAACTCCCTCGGGGTTCGAGGCCTTGGTTCGCGGTTGTTTTCTGCATGCCGTGAGGTTACGAGTTGTGTAGTCCATTCTTGATCATGTTTCTTTCCTTCATTCATAAGCGTCCCTTTTCGGCCTCCGCTTCATGCGATACGTTAAGTTGAGCGTGTCTAACGCACTCTTGGGAACCAGACTAAAAAGCCGGTTAACACAAATAGTCTCCAAATTTGATGAAATTGATTTTTTCAGGACCGTATCATCCAAACATAGATAGATTTATTTTTCAGAAATTTTTGGAATTAGTATGTGGCCTCTGTAAACTAAATTGTACGTTCAATTCCAAAACTGAATGTTTTATATTTTAATTTCGAGAGGAACTGACTAAAATAGTTGAATGGGCTTACGAAACATATTCCATTGTGTCCGGAATGTGGGTGTTTAGCTAGGGGCGACAGTCGTTGGGTTTAATTTGGAGTCCGTATGGATAAATGGGTATTTTTGGAATTAAAATAAAAATAAACGGGCCAATCACAATTCATCTTCACTTTTCTGAAACTCGTAACCCTCCTATATCGAATGATGGCTCCCCTTCAATTCTTTCCTCCTTGATTTCTTCTGATCCTTTCAATGAAATTCGGTGATCCTTAAGGGAATTTTGTAGAGAATTTCCCCAGCTTCAAATCCATACTAGTTTCGAATTCTATTGTGGTGTATTTCTGTCGAATCACCTTCCTGAAGATCCGCAGTATTGCCTAGGGTTGCGCCTCCATCTGTAGTTCAAGCTCGACGAGGAGCACATCTCCGGGAATTCTTTTCGTAGCTCTCCATTGTGGTATAATCCGATCGTCCTATAGCTACACAGATTGAGCGCAATTGGCTGACCTAGTTTTGAATGAATTACAAAGGTAATGGGTTATACATTTTAAACTATATATAACATATAAAAGCATTGCAAAGTTTGATTATCGAATAAAAATCATATCTTTTCATATGTCGTCGAAATCCAGTGAAACAATAGATATTGGGACCGTGACATCGTATGCTACATTCTAGAAGAGACAGGAGGAATTTTAGAGCTTGCTACGGATTACGAAGGAGTGGAACCCAATGTGAGATTTCTAAATTCAAATAAAATAGAGAAAAATATAATAGGTTGTAGATGGGGCTTAGTAGCTCCTGAAATTACTTTCTTTTAAACCATGGATGATTGTGTGATGATTGTGGTGTGAAATTGAATGTGATTGTGAATAATTGATTGTGTTTATGGTAAATTCTTTCTGTTGTGAAAATGAATTGAATTGTGGATATTATTGAAATGGAATCATTGTAATGCTGCAAGGCCTAGGTTAGCAGAGGAACCGTATTCAGACACGGTGCCAGTGCCAAATACCCTACCGTTGTAATGTAGAAACTTTCTGAAATTAACTATATAAAATAATTGTTATTTGAAATAAATTGTTTGAATAATAAAAATAACATTTTTATTGTATGAATGAAGTTTATAAAATATTCATGTTTTAAATAAATTGTTTGAAAAAATAACATTTTTATTATATGTATTAAGTGCTAAAAATATTCATGTTTGAAATAAATTGTTTGAACAATAAAAAATAATATTTTTATTGTATGAATAAAGTATATAAAATATTCATGTTTGAAATAAATTGCTTGAACAATAAAAATAACATTTATATTGTATGAATGAAGTACATAAAATGTTCAAGGTTGAAATAAATTGCTTGAACAATAAAAATAACATTTTTATTGTATGTATGAAGTATATAAAATATTCCAGTTTGAAATAATTTGTTTGAACAATAAAAATAACATTTTTATTGTATGTGTGAAGTGCTAAAAATATTCATGTTTGAAATAAATTGTTTGAACAATAAAAATAGCATTTTTATTTTATGTATGTAGTGCTAAAAACATTCATATATGGAATAAATTGTTTGAACAATAAAAATATCATTTTTAACATGTATGTGAAGTAATAAAAATGGTCATGAGTTGAAATATATTTTTGTACGCCAAAAATATTATTTTTATCATATATGTGAAGTAATAAAAATGGTCATGAGTTGAAATATATTTTTTCGCCAAAAATATATTTTTATCATGTATGTGAAGTAAAAAAAAATGACCATGTGTTGAAATATATTTTTATTCACTAAAAATATTATTTTTAACATGCGTATGAAGTAATAAAAATAATCCTATGCTGAAATATATTTTTATTAGTTAGAAATATTATTTTTATCACATGTATGAGGTGTATAAAATAACCATATGTGGAAATATATTTTTGTTCGCCAAAAATATTATTTTTAACATGTATATGAAGTGTTAAAAATAACCATGTATGGTAATAAATATTTGTTCGCTAAAGATATTATTTTTAGCTTAGATATGCATATATATACACATGCTAAATAGGTAAATTGATTTGCTATTGAGTAAAGAATTTATTTATGTGTCGGACAAATAGGTAAACCTTAATGAGTTGTGTAATGACCCGCACTTTCAGAGATATAATAATTAACCTATTTAATTATTTAAAAGGTGAATTAAAAGATTTAAAGATCATGGAATTTAATAATGGTGAATATTTAATTAAAACAATAAATTAAATAATATATTTAATTCTGAAATAATCAGAATTGGCCGAAATGGCGATATGGTGTGAACTGGATCATCGGTGATATTTAATTCAGTTTAGAATTGAATTTAAATAACGAATATATTATTCGAACGACAGTTTGAACGTATAATTTTATTATAATTAAAATCAAGCTCGAAATGGCACTGCAGTTCGTAATTTGGCGATTTGAACTTCAACTGAATGTACAGGATTCGTTTTAAGTCAGATTTCCGTGAAACAAGAAACGTGTGGAGCTGGTGGAGTGTATCTTTCTAGTGGAAGAGAAAAATCGGGATTTCGTCATGTAGATTTTGGTTTACGTCCAAATCAAATTTTAGAAAAGTCGTTGTGGAGTTCCTTTTTAATTTATAAAGGAATTAATTATATTTTAAAAAGGAATTTCAATATAAATCGAATATCGGGTTGACCCAGAAGTGAATATCGAGTTAGAAATTCATATAGGAACATTCTAGAGCTGTATGTATTGGCTAGCTTTTTGACCAAGCCACCCAGGTTCATTCATAAGGAGAAAGCATGAAACCACATTCTCTAAGTACATGAAGGAACGGATCGCACTATTGACTCGTCCCTCATCGGATCGCCCCCATATCGGATCGCACCTTATCGGATCGCCCCCATTTCATCAGCCGAACGACACCTCCATGCGATTCGATCCATGCATGTATTATTGCCCAGTATTGACCGATCCGATCCCCTGAAGCATGGCGGAGCCTCTGACCCGTTCAAACATGAGCTAGTCTTCAGCGATCCGAGACGCACAGATCAGGCGACATGTGTCCCTAACCGTCATTTTGATCGATTCTCCCCATCTGCACTATCCGATTTTCAAGGGGATCACGACACCTGTCCACAACGGCTAATTTGACTATTTCTTCAACGGCAGCGATGCGATCCGATGTCCTCGGGATTCGTGCCACGTGTTACAGCGCCCCGCCTGACAAAATCAGCTATAAATAGCCCGGAGCTTGGCATTTTTAAGGATCTTTTTTGGCAATATTGAGTACTGAATCCGCCATTATTGTCAGACTACTAGAGTATTGAGAGAAATCATTGATTGTATTAGATTTCAAAGTATAATCGATAATATATAAAGTGGACGTAGGCTCGTTAACGCCGAACCACTATAAATTCTGTGTGTTGTTTTCTTTTTTCTCATTCTTCAGTTGAAACTCTATAAGATTCAGAACAATTTGGGTGTTAGGTCCAAATTTTGATCTAACATTTTGGTGCTTTCATTGAGAGAACAGTCCTAAAGTTTCACTATTCAGTTCTTTGAAGATTCCAGCGGTTCAGATATCATGGCTGGAAAGAGATCTAAGGAAGCACGAGCTTCACGAACCAATTAAACAATCAAAGAAATTGTACACGAGCTAGGCAATGAGGAAACTCTGGATCGCGGAGCGCAGGGGGCGAACCGATCCGATGAAGACGCCACGCTCCGAGTCGATGAGAACGAGGCGATCCAAACTGCTGAAGGGGTTGTTACTCGATCCCGAGATAACGCCTCGAATCCTCCGCGCATCGTGACCATAAACCGATCCCAGGGGACGTTGTGAGCCACCATCCTCGATCCACAGCGATCCGAATTGATGACCAGACTACAACTCGACCTGGAAAGGAGCCTATGGCTCGCCCATACCGTCCTGGCCCCTCCGCTCGACCTGGCTCAAGCTCTTGGCGCATAAGAGAAAGTGATGATGACCAATATGGCCCTGCTGCTCCCGTTATCGAGAGGGATCTCTCTCGCTTTTCCGAAATGTGGGAGAGATTGTTTGATGAATTGGCTGCCCAAAGGCAAGAAAGCTCCGTCCTGTGACAAAATTTGACTGCTATGGATAAAAGGCTTGATGAACTCGCAAGGCAAAGGACGCCACCAGCTCGTCCGCTCACTCCAGGATATTCTTCTTCGTTAGAGGAATCGTCGTGACCTCCGCGGCGACCATATGAGAGAGCCGAAAACATAGAGCAGCTTCGGTTCGGAACTATGCCATCGTGGGAAGAAGAAGCGCTGGAGTCGGGGCCGTCAAACCGTAATGTGAACGATCACGCCCCGACTCCCAGAGCTCGAGATGTGGACAATCCTGTACAGAACAGACTACCTCAGCCCCGTCGTCGCGCGCATGCTCATGGTAACAAGGGGCAACGAAGCCCTATCCGAGCCCCAGATTTCGTGACTGCACCCGGAAGAGAGACTAGAGAACCCCGCCGAGCCAGAAGCACTGACCCTGAACCTCCGCTGACCAGTGCAAATGTGGCAGCCATGATCCATCAAATTCTGGCAGATAGCCGTGGGCAACGGAATGAAGATTGGGGAATTGACCGCAGTCACACCCCTTTCACTGATGATATTTTGGATGCGACTTTCCCGAGGCGTTTCAACATGCCACAGATGAACCGATACGCGGGTAGGTCTGATCCTGTCCAGCATCTGACGAGATACTCTTGGTCAATGACCGTCGCCGCAGCTTCTGACGCTGTCAAGTCCAAAGCATTTCCCATATTCTTGGGGGATGTAGCATTGTTATGGTTTACTCGCTTGCCTGCAAGATCGTTTTCTAGCTTCAGGGAGTTGAGTGAAAAGTTCGTAGAACAATTCCGTATCTATGCACAAAAGACAAAGAGTGTGATTGATTTGTTCCTTGTCAAGCAGCGACCAGGCAAGAGTTTGAGGGCGTACCTAGATCGTTTCAACTTGGCCGCTACTGAAGTTAAAGATCCCCATGAACCAACCGTTGTCGCAGCACTGATTGATGGAGTAGATAAAGACACTGAATTCGGGAGATACCTGGCAGGCAAGCCACCCCATACTAGAGAGTTATTCTATGAAAAATCTAGCGTACATTTACGCCGGGAAGAAGTATATGCTAACCGAAAGGCAAAAACAACTAATAAGGAGGAAATCCAGAGCAATGTCGCCATAAAACAGACAGGAGACAGCTCGGGGAAAGTCGAGGTTAATGTCGGAAATCGGAATCAGGGTGGTCGTCAGTCAGGGAACAACAATAATAATGGTAACGGCAACAACCGGAAGAGGAACCGAGGGAACAACTCCCAGAGAAGGACTCGTCCCAGGGCCTTTGAAAGTTATACACCAATAAATGATACTCTAGAAAATATCTTCATGGATGCGTATGAAGTCTTCCAGAATAAGAGGCCACCTCCCAGAGAGTCGACGGAGAAAGAACGTGAAACGGGGAAGTTTTGTCTCTTTCATTAGATTCACGACCATTCGACAAATGATTGCCGTCACCTAAGAGATGTAGTCGAAAGGCTGCTTCGAGAAGGAAAATTAGATGAATACAGAGTAACGCCCAGAGACAGGGGGCAAGAAGTACAGGCTCCAAATCAGAACCAGAATCAACTTGCTGCTAGGCCAACTGCCCAGCAAAAGGGAAAGAACATTGTTATCAATACCGTAATCGGAGGACTTTATCTTGCCGGGCATAGTTCCAAGGCATTGGATCAATATGTCAATGCAGCCAAGCAACACCTCGAGGTAGGGGAGTGTAGCAACCCTGAGGACAATATCCCAGTAAAGCAACAAAAGATGATGACCGACGATGTCGTTTTCCGAGAACGAGAAAGCATTGGAGTCCATGCTCTGACTGAAGATCCATTTGTAATTACAGTACCTATTGGACCAGCCACTGTTCATAAGGTTTTAGTGGACAACGGGAGTTCCGTCAACATTCTTTTCAAAAGGACATTCGACCAAATGAACCTCAAAATAAAAGACTTGAAGCCCTGTCAAGGATGGATCCATGGATTTAACGGAGCATCCACCGCTCCAATGGGTTATGTAGAGTTACCGGTTACGCTTGGGGAAGGAGAACGCCAGAGAGTGAGAATCCTTCCCTTCGTGGTTTTGGACGTTGAATCGCCCTACAATGCCTTCTTGGGCCGACCGACCCTCGCAAAGTTTAGAGCCTGTATAGCTCCCTGGTGCCTATTATTGAAATTCCCCACAGAAGCTGGCGTTGGTATTGTCAGAGGAGATCAGGTTGCTGTGCGAGCATGTTATGTTGCCGAGCTAAAGTTACTTCGCAATGGAGGGGACATAGAGACCAAAGGCGCATCACCCCCGTATAAGGGCAGAGACCTTATAGCAATTAAAGAGGATAACCGTTGGAGAGTCGCCCAGAGAGTTGCCCGAAAACAGAGAGGATCAAGAACCTGGGGGCAGAATGGCGACTCCCAACGAGACAACTGCGGATGTACTGATCGATGATAGTGACCCAAAGAAGGTCCTTAAGATTGGATCCCAGTTAAATCCGAATCTCGCTAAAGAACTGACGGATTTCTTAAAAAATAACTTGGATGTATTTGCTTGGACTCATGCAGACATGTGCGGGATATCCCCATCGATCATGAGCCATTCATTAAGCATTAACCCTAAACATCCTCCTGTAAAGCAAAAAAGGCGAATGTTGGGCCCAGAGAGGTCTGCTGCCTTGAAGGAAGAAGTTGGAAAGCTAAAGAGTGATGGATTTATCAAAGACTCAACCTACCCAGACTGGATTTCGAATCCAGTCCTGGTAAAGAAGGCCAACGGGAAGTGGCGAACGTGTATCGGCTTCTCGGATTTGAACAAAGCCTGTCCAAAAGATAGTTTCCCGTTACACCGGATTGACCAGTTGGTGGACTCGACGGCAGGTCATGAGCTTCTCTCATTTATGGATGCTTATTCAGGATATAACCAGATTCTGATGCATGTTCCAGATCAAGAACACACTAGTTTTATCACGGATCTAGGATTATATTGTTATGTGGTGATGCCCTTTGGCTTGAAGAATGCGGGCGCTACATATCAACGTTTAGTCAACAGAATGTTTTATAACCAGATCGGGAAAACAATGGAAGTATACGTCGACGATATGTTGGTTAAGTCCAAGCAATCTTCCCAACACACTACTGACTTGGCAGAGATGTTTGGCATTCTTCGAAGGTACGGAATGAAACTCAACCCAACCAAATGTTCATTCGGTGTTGCCTCCGGAAAATTCTTGGGGTTCATCGTCAGTTCCCGTGGTATTGAGATTAATCCAGATCAGATCGCGGCAATCAGAGACATTCAGGAACCTAGGCAAATTAGGGATGTGCAAAGCCTTGCAGGAAAAGTGGCCGCACTAAGCAGATTTATCTCCAGGGCTACGGATAAGTGCATCCCATTCTTCGAATTAATAAAGCGGGGAAAACGCCACTTCAAATGGACGCCCGACTGCGTAGAAGCATTTCAGAACTTACTAAGGCACCTGGAGAAACCTCCGATATTATCTAAGCCAATGGATCACGAGGACTTATTCGTGTATCTGGCAGTGTCATCCCATGCGATCAGCTCAGCGTTGGTAAGAGAAGAGGATAAGGTCCAAAGTCCTGTGTATTACGTGAGCAAAAAATTAACGGCAGCAGAGCGTAATTATCCGAGGATAGAAAAGTTGGCGTATAGTTTATTGATCGCCTCTAGAAAGCTTCGACATTATTTTCAGGCACATCCCATTACCGTATACACCAATCACCCACTCAAGCATGTTTTACAGAGACCAGAGGCGTTTGGAAGATTACTCAAATGGAACATTGAGTTAAGTCAATTTGATCTGAACTTTCAGCCCAGGCGGTCAATTCGGTCGCAAGTGATAGCCGACTTCATAGCAGAGTTTACCGTACCAGAGGAAGATATAGCCAACGAAGAGGTCAATCCTTCAAAATTACTTTTCGACCCCAATACCTGGAGATTGTATACTGATGGCGCTAGGAATGACGAAAGATCCGGCGCTGGAATAGTTCTTGAAACTCCCGAGAAACGATTGATAACCTATGCAATCCGGATGGAGTTTCACGCCACTAACAACGATTCCGAATATGAAGCTCTGATAGCCGGATTAAGGATCGCAAAGGAATTAGAGGTCACAAAGCTGAACATCTTCTGCGACTCCAAGTTATTTGTGAACCAAGTTACTGGAAAATTCCAGGCTAAAAGTGCAAGATTGATTTTATACTTAAAGAAAGTGAAAGAGTTGCTGAACGATTTTGATCACTACAGCATATCTCATATTCCGCGATCAGAGAATCAGCAGGCGGATAAGTTGGCAAAGATGGCTAGTTCCGACGATCCTGAAGTGACCGGGCTAGCCCCCGTTGAAGTACTTCGGTCCCCTAGCATAGACCAAATGGAAATCGACCTAATACTAGAGACGGAACCAGAAAGGGAGTCCTGGATGACCCCTCTGAAGAATTTCCTGATGAATGGAGCGCTTCCAACCAAGAAAAGCGAGAGGCGTAAATTAATTCGTAAAGCCGTTCGATACGTTCTGCAAGGCGGAGTTCTTTACAGACAAGGATTTTCGATGCCCCTCCTCCGGTGTATAGCTCACGATGACATCAAGCGTGTGCTGCGAGAGGTTCACGAAGGCGAATGCGGCGACCACACTGGAGGGCAAACTTTGGCAAAAAAGGTGTTGCGGCATGGTTATTTCTGGCCTACCATAAACAAGGATGCGGCAAGATACGCACGACGGTGTGATGCGTGTCAGAGATTTTCAAAAATACCTAGAGCACCTCCTAATCAGTTAAAAACAATGATGAGCCCATGACCTTTCGCTATGCGGGGAGTTGATATCATTGGAAGTCTCCCCATAGCAAGGGGCGGAGCAAAGTTCGCTATTGTGGCCGTGGATTATTTCACTAAGTGGGTCGAGGCTGAACCACTAACTACAATCACTACCAAACGAGTGATCAACTTTATCGTTAGAAACATCATCTGCCGATTTGGGATTCCAAAGATTGTGATAACGGATAACGGAACTCAGTTCGATAGCGATGAATTCAGAAATTTCTGCCAAAAATACCACATTGAGAATCGGTACACCTCTGTGGCGCACCCGCAATCGAACGGACAAGTCAAAGCGGCAAATAAAGTAATTAAGTCCATTTTGAAAAGAAGACTGAAGCGGGCTAGAGCCATGTGGGCTGATGAATTGCCCTTGGCACTATGGGCCTACAGGACAACATATAAATCGTCAACAGGACATACCCCGTTCTCCCTTGCTTTTGGAACGGAAGCAGTCATCCCGGTTGAGATAAAGGTACCTTCTCACCTGGTGACTTATTATGATCCGATGACCAATAATGAATTGCTCCTTGAGTCTCTAGATATGATCGAACAAAAGAGGGATGAAGCAGACCTGCGTGCCTTGAGATGCAAACAACAGGTCGCTCGATATTACAACAAAAAGGTTAGAGCCCGAACTTGGCAACCTGGAGACTTGGTTCTGAAACGTGTCTTTCCACCCCCAACTCATATGGGAGCGAAGTGGGAAGGACCGTACTCCATTCTGAGCAAGCTTGATAATGGAATCTTCAAGCTGGCAACCGTAGATGGAAAGGAAATCCCCAGAGTGTGGAATGCCCAACATTTACGGCCATACTTAACATAAAAGTTTCAAATCTATTCTTTTGCTTTGTTGAAAACAATGTACAAGGCACGACTTGCCTAGAATATTCTGATTCCTTAAAGCAAAAAATTATAAAGTGGACGTAGGTCATGATTCGATCGAACCACTATAAAAATATTATGCATCATTTACCTTTATTGCACCTTTATTTATCTGCCTGTTTATTTGTTATAAAAATCGTTGTGAATAATCCAACGATCCCAGAAGCATATAATCATAAATGCCTTTCATCAGAATGGAATGAAATCACAAGTCAAAATTCTGAGGATACAATAAAGTAAATTATATCGCTGAGAAAGAGCTCCTTCCCCGCTGAAGGATCGGGGAGCGAATGAATCGCCGAGCTCGAACTCTAACTCTCCAGAGAGAGAGAGAGTATAAAGCGTCTTCGATTGAGCGCTGAGAAAGAGCTCCTTCCCCGCTGAAGGATCGGGGAGCGAATGAATCGCCGAGCTCGAACTCTAACTCTCCAGAGAGAGAGAGAGTATAAAAGCGTCTCCGATTGAGCGCTGAGAAAGAGCTCCTTCCCCGCTAAAGGATCGGGGAGCGAATGAATCGCCGAGCTCGAACTCTAACTCTCCAGAGAGAGAGTATAAAAGCGTCTCCGATTGAGCGCTGAGAAAGAGTTCCTTCCCGCTGAAGGATCGGGGAGCGAATGAATCGCCGAGCTCGAACTCTAACTCTCCAGAGAGAGAGAGTATAAAAGCGTCTCCGATTGAGCGCTGAGAAAGAGTTCCTTCCCCGCTGAAGGATCGGAGAGCGAATGAATCGCCGAGCTCGAACTCTAACTCTCCAGAGAGAGAGAGAGAGAGAGTATAAAAGCGTCTCCGATTGAGCACTGAGAAAGAGTTCCTTCCCCGCTGAAGGATCGGGGAGCGAATGAATCGCCGAGCTCGAACTCTAACTCTCCAGAGAGAGAGAGTATAAAAGCGTCTCCGATTGAGCGCTGAGAAAGAACACCTTCCCTGCTAAAGGAACAGGGACCGACTGAACTGTTGAATTTGAACTCTACCCCCGGCAACTGCCAGGAGAGTATAAAGGAGTCAATGGATAAGCGCTAAGGAAGGTGCCAGAGATTTGGTACCACAAGAACAGTTATCTTATGAAATTCTCTAAGTACCCCATATTCAGAAATAGGGGGCAACCTGCAAATAATGCTAATCAATTTTTAATAAGCCCTAGTTGAGCATTACGTCAATTATTGATTACGGGCCATATCCATATACACATGAATTTTAACGCAGCAATGCAGCACGAAAATTTTCCTTCTGTTGTTGGATTGATTTGTAATTATAATTAGATGGTCTATGACTAAACATGGAAAGTTTATTTCAATACAGGTACTCAATGATGCAAAAAGAGATAAAATTTCATTTATATACCGCAAACCTACCAAGTGAAAAACAACCTAGAAAGGAAAGTGAGGGCCAGTCTCACAATTACACTTCCTGGCCAATGGAAAACCTAAAGACAAAATGTCAACAAGCAACAATATCCTATTTACGCTTTGGCCTCTTCTCCTGCTTCTGCTTCTCCAGCTTTGCCTTGTTGGCATCAGATTGATCCCCTTTCTTCCTCTTCCTTTTGTCTATGAGAGGAACATCCGACTCTTCTGAAGATTCCTCTTCTACCTCTTTTCTCTTCCTTCTATCAGAAAGGGAAGCCGGGAAGTCATCAGGATTTGCAAAATGAAGCTGTCTACTGATGGATTTGGGCTGGATTTTCAAAATCATCCCGGTTTTGGGATCAAATTCTGCAAGAGGGACTACATCCAAAGCCTCATCTGCCACCTTCTTCGAAGCCATCTCTTTTTCCTGCCTAGCCTGTCGGCTGGCCAAGGTTTCGTTGTCGTCGTCATCGGCTTTTTTGGCGCTGATAATATCTTCCTCATCCTCTACATGGCGCCCATCCATGTCTTTCAAGGCCTCAATGGTCTCAGCATCCTTGGGAACATCAGTACTAGGTGCCAGGATGCTTTTCTCTGCTGTTGTGTCCTCAGCCTGCTTTGATATATCAACACTGGCACCTGGCGAGACAGCCTCCTTCTCCGCCTCTTTTTCTTTTTCAACACCCTTGTCGGCGGGCTCACCACCTGTATTATGGGGAACACACGTTACTAATTCAATTAGTTGTTCTACCAGACGACGACAATTCACAATTGCTTTGACAAATTGTGGGGAAAAGAGGGAGATACCTTCCGCAGATCCTCCTTCTTGAGTAGTTGCAGAGGCTCCAACGACCACGGGAGTTAGGCCTAAAGGGATTAGTGGATCATCGGGATGGTATTCCTCAACTTCGGAGGTCTTGGGCTCCACGGCTGAACTCGAACCCTCGTCAGCTTTTCCTTTACCCTTTGCCAGGGCCCTTTCCTTTTCCATCTCCGTTAGAATCAGACGACGACCCTCTGCCAGGTCCTCGGGCTCGTTATCCCTCAAGATGCTCTTCATTAACTCATCTTCGTCAATTTCTTCGACTCCCAATCTCTGCTTCTTACCCTCAATCGCATCCCATAAATTGGCTATGGTAAGGATCCACGAGATGTGGCGAGTTTTGAGAACTTGGCTAAGGAAGTCGAAAATCATCTCTTCAAACCCCTCGATATCCTTCTCTCTTTCGAGGAGCTTATTGTTAGAAGCAGTGGCCAATTCGATGGCACTTTCAACATTCTTTTCGGCGAGAGTTGCCCGTCTCTCCGCATCTGCGACCTGATCATTCAAAAACACCTTTTCCGCTTCAGCCAAAGCTAAACTTTCTTTCAAGCTTGCTTTTTCTGCCTCCCAAGCATCTCTCTCAGCTTCAAAATGGCCTTGTGCTGTTTTCAACTCGACATTGGCTATTTTGAGATCTTCTACTTCTTTCTTTAAAGCCATCTTCTCTTGGCTATTGGAGTCAAGTTCCGAATGAAAGCGCTGCTTAGCATTCTCTAATTCAATCTTATAATTTTCGGCATCTCTCCGCGCTAAAGCAAGTTGGGATTGAGCATCTTCCAGGTCCTTCTCCGTCTTTGTCCTGGCCCTTTCGTTGTTTTCAAGTTTCGCCTTAGATCTATGTGCTTCTATTTCGAGCGTTCGGATGACTTCGGAAAGATTAACCACATGTTTCTTCATCATCTCATACTGCCTGGCTACGTGGCGGATGTGCCCGAAAACTTCATTATCCCAGTTCTTAGGGACCGGTTCCAAGGCTGGAACAAACGTCATTCTGTCGAAGAACATGTCTGGGAATTGTTCCCGTAGCTTTTCCAGCCTACCCTGTATCTCGGGACCATGCATGTAATCCCGTGACCCGGGAGCAGCCAACTCTGGCTGGCTGGAAGGGACGATGTCACTCCTCTCCTTTTCAGACTCTTTGATTGGATCCTTGCCCTTATCCTTAGACTCGTGATGCCTTTTTGACGGCCTGCTGTGAGAGGGAGCATTTTCGGAGGAGTTAACTCTTTAGGAAATTTCTTTCCCCTGCAGGAACTACTGGATAACTAGGAAGCTTGGCAGATGTCGATTTCGGTGGAGACCGAGGTTGTGAGGAAGTCGGCATGTGAGAAGGGCCGCGAGAGCGCTCATTACCCGGATGAAGACTGGGTGTCCCCTCACGAAGAGAACGATAAGAATAAGATCGCCTGCGGGACATCTTTCCTGCAGAAGAGAAGAGAACATATTAAAACTTTGAGTATTGATGATATAAGCGTGCGGGGTCAGACAGTGTGTGTAACTTGTGCATCCCATAAGATTCCCCCTAACAGACCCGGGCCTGAAGACAGACTCATCTGACCAGTTTCTTGTTCTCTAGTTGGAGCAATGGTCTCTTCAGAAGCAGGGAAGAATGGCTCCCCTTCAAAGTCCCTCTCTGTGTATACATCATCGGGTAGAGGAATTTTGCTCAACTCGTCGAATAACTGCTCTTCTGTCAAATCATCGGGAGCAGCGGTTTCGATTGGAGTAGAAATTGGTATTTTCTTGGACTTGTCACCGCGGACCTCATCCCCTCTGTATATGTTCAAGTCCTCATCGTCTTGGATGACTATTGGGGAAGGACTCTTGCGAAACTTAGTTGTTTCTACCGCTTGCGAAGTTCCTTCTCCCTCCGTTGGGGGCACGTTCTTATAGGGTTTGCCGCCAGTGCCAAGTCCAAATCTTCTATCCAGAAGATGATGCTTATGAAGATTTTCATCAGTAATGCAATTTTTGATCCTTAGAAAGTCGGATCTGCTTTGTAGAAGAATAGACAATCGATTGTTGTATAACGGACCCTCCGTTTTAGGGAAGACGTGATCTGTTTAAGACAAAGAAAAAGGGGGGAGAATGTTAACGCCTCGACTTATTGAACAAGATATTCAATTAAAAGCTTAAAATTTACTTGATTTAAGCCATCTTCTCGAGCATCCGGCCTGTTTCTTTATATAAAACCAATTAGACTTAGGATCCCCTATATTGCTATATCCATCGTACAGAACCTTCCTATTCGCCACCGATTCAAAGAAAGAGAAATTTGGAGTTGCCGAAGAACGATGCTTGAAAAGAAAGAAGAATGTCAAATCTCTGAATTTAAGTTCGGTGTGTAGGATCTCCGCTATGCAACATATAGGGTGTATAGAGATGTGTAGGCGTTAGGATGAAGCTGCATCGGAGCGATACCCAGTCGTTTTAAAGTCTCGATGGCGATCGGAGGAAACGGAGGAATAGCTCCTACCAAGCACATCGTTCGACTGATTGCCATATATCCTTCCGGAGCTAAGTGGGGTCTATCTTTGCTACCGGGGGTCATGACATCATCCCAAGGAATCCCATGCCTCAAGCAGATTCTTTTAAGCTTTATATCATCGAGCTTAGATGCTAAAGAATCAGAAAATTTATCTATTCTGAGCGCGCCAGGAATCTCGTTGGGAGCTCGCCTGTCTATCTCAGACTCTTCGCTAGATGAAGTACTTTCAGACGGATTTGATTCCGTTGCCTCGTATTCAGAGCCAGAATCTTCACCTCCTGGGTTTATTGGAGGGACCTCAGGGTTGTATCGCTCAGGAACCTCGGACTCCATTTCTGTAGCAGATCTTGAAGAAGATTGATTATCCGACATTACTATTAGGCAAGAAAACATGAAAAATGAGATTAAAACTACCCGTCCCCCGTGTGTGCAAGTGCCGATGTGTGTGCTTGTTCATGCATTAAAGATAAAGCGTAAAAGCTATCAAGATCATCAAAATATTAGTCGTCATATGCAGTTAAACTATATGGTCATTTAGTCCAGAAAGTCCAAATCAAGGCTCTAGCCTAACTGTTCAGAGTTTTATGATGACAAGGCATCGTCTAAGGTTCAAAAATTGGTTTGGATCGCGAACTACGAGTCGAATCGCGGTGTGTAAGACAGATCGCCCTCCTTCGAATCGCAGGGTAGAGGGATCGCCCCCCCTCACGAGTCGTGAAATTGAGTGATCGGGGTCTTTGCTGGATCGTTGCAGTCCCCCACGAAGCGCGCCACTGCCGCCACCATGACCCTCCGACTCGCCACTGATCTTCTTCTTCTTCCTTTCCTCTCCTTGCCTACGATCCGAACCGGCCTTCTCTCTTCTCCTTCCTCCTTCGTCTTTCTCCTCTCCTTCTCATTTCCGAACTCCAACCTTTGAGCCCATCAGCCATGGTGCCTCGCTGGTTCCCTCAAAAATTACAAAATTCCATCGTTTCTCCCTCAAACCAGTCGAAAAAACTCATAAAATTGAGAGCGATATCGAATAGGGATGCTTTCGATAGATTACCTTTATAAAAGTTGGGAGAACAGTCAGATTTTTGGAAGTTTGAAAAACTAGGGTTTTTCCTCAATGATGCAGGCGATACGATACGAAAGAAGGAAGAAGGAAGAAAGTGAAGAGGAGGGTCGTCTTATATAGGCAAAAGGGCGACCGTTTGTCTCCCCTTTTGTCTTATTCGATCCGCGAAAATAGGCGGGCCGCGAACCAAAAGCCCACCATGTCTCGGAGAGAAGCCCATTTCGTTCCGTTCCGTAAAGAAGCTCAAGCGCTCACCAAAGAACGAGACGAATGGCTCGAATGGCTTGCTAAAGGACCGCGACTCGAGTATGCGATACGAATCGATAAATCACCAACAGATCCAGTGATGAAGACTTTGAAAAGTCCCAGAAAAGGAATCGTTCACTGTTTTGCGACTCGATGTGTAAAGACGGTTCTATAGTTTCGAAGCATGTTCCATCATCGATAAAACATACTTCGAGGGGGCAAAATGTTGGCTAGCTTTTTGACCAAGCCACCCAGATTCATTCATAAGAAGAAAGCATGAAACCACATTCTCTAAGTACATGAAGGAACGGATCGCACCATTGACTCGCCCCTCATCGGATCGCCCCCATATCGGATCGCACATTATCGGATCGCCCCCATTTCATCAGCGGAACGACACCTCCATGCGATTCGATCCATGCATGTATTATTGCCCAGTATTGACCGATCCGATCCCCTGAAGCATGGCGGAGCCTCTGACCCGTTCAAACATGAGCTAGTCTTCAGCGATCCGAGACGCATGGATCTAGCGACACGTGTCCCTAACCGTCATTTTGACCGATTCTCCCCATCTGCACAATCCGATTTACAAGGGGATCGCGACACCTGTCCACAACGGCTAATTTGACTATTTCTTCAACGACAACGATGCGATCCGATGGCCTCGGGATTCGTGCCACGTGTTACAGCGCTTCGCCTGACAAAATCAGCTATAAATAGCCCGGAGCTTGGCATTTTTAAGGATCTTTTTTGGCAATATTGAGTATGAATCCGCCATTATTTTCAGACTACTAGAGTATTGAGAGAAATCATTGATTGTATTAGCTTTCAAAGTATAATCGATAATATATAAAGTGGACGTAGGCTCGTTAACGCCGAACCAATATAAATTCTGTATGTTGTTTTCATTTTTCTCATTCTTCAGTTGAAACTCTATAAGGTTCAGAACAATTTGGGTGTTAGGTCCAAATTTTGATCTAACAGTATGGTATTCCACTGTGAATATATACGATAATATAAATTTATTTATATTTAATTTATTTATATTTAATTTATTTATATTTAATTTAATTATATTTAAATATATTTATATATTTAAATGGGTCATTCAGAGCTGTAAAAATAAGCCACTTTTGCAAACGAAGTCGGAATTCGACGAAACCAGTTTCGTTGGGACCGAAATGTCGAACTGTAGCTGCACGTCCAGTTTCGTGATTTTTGGGTGTCATGTGTGATTACAGGAATTTTTAGACGATAAATGTAAATAGAGCTACCATATAAATCAATAAAATATTGAATATAAAAATGTTTTTACTACACTATAAATACCACTATCACAACCCTAATCCTCACACTTTATTTCCTCCGGTCAATACTTCGTTTCAGCTGCCACAAACTTCCTTTTATAGCAAACAATTCCTGAGTTCTAAAATAAAAAAGAAATCATACAAAAATAATAATAAATTGAAATGCAAGTCCCTTTGAGTTTGTGTGATAGTTCTCTTCAATCTGGTGGGATTATTTTTGGGTGTGGTTCATATGTGAGATGCTTGAAACGCGAGCAGCATCCTAGGGTAGGAGCTAGTTGTCGAAGACGGCGGAACTGGTTCAAATGAGTGGTAGAATCGAATTCAGGACGAGCGAACGCACCATGATACGATGTCTGGAGGGGTGCGGCGCTGGAAGAGTACGCTACTTCCTGTAGTTGTGGGAACCACCGAGCGATGCAGTGGAGCAGAAAGGGTGCGAGCCGGGTGTTAGGGGAATGGAGTGGAGGAGCTCGCTGAGATGAAGTGCAGGGCATCGTCGGTTAGATGAACAAGTGTGGGTTTTACGTGGAGATAATGATGAGTTTAATGGAAAAGGAAAACTGGCAGTTCGTGATACCTGAAGAAGATGATTATGCAGGTAGTGGTGGGGGTTTTCATGAAGTTTAGTGGGAAACCGAACTTGAACTGTGTTGAGGCTGGAGAAATCAGAACGAAGGGGGAGCAACAGTATATGTCAGCCATTCCTAAATGCAGTGTAATTAGTTGAAGCTAATTAAGTAATTAGTTTATATTAATAGGGTTTAAAAATTTGTTTTAAATCAATGCAGATTAGACAAAAATGAATGTTGGTTGGGTAAATAAGTTGGAAACCAGCAAGAAAGATAAACATGAAACAAAAGTGTGGTATCCACACATTTACTTTCCAAAGATCGAACAGTTGTGTTCAACCATGAAGACGTGGTTGGGGAAAACAATAATCTGGAAAGAAGAAAGGGAGAGGAGCATGGTGTTTTCTATGTTGAATTTCATTGATTTAAAGGGAGCAGTGGAGTTGGTGTGGATTTTTCTTTGGTTTTGTGGGAAGTTCGAACTAAATAGGAACGAATTAGCATTGGTAGTGGAACGTTATATGATCGGTTGGGAGATGTTGTGAGAGTATAGCACTATCAGTTTTGTTTAAGTAAGGTGAACCCATTTTGAAAATAAACTAAGTTATTTCAAATTAAAAATATCATGTAACTTATAATCATTATAACTTGAGCATTGATAATCAGAATTTCGAACGGTCGAATCCCTTGGGATCGTAGGGACGATGGCTACACCATGGAACTGACTGGGAGTGAATCCAAGCTCGTTACAATTTATGGCGAAATAAATTGTCCGTCTGAATCAAGGGATGGTTATCGTTATTAACGATGATCGTCCAATGTGAGTAAATCTCACTAACTCTGAACAGTTTATAATTTCATGTTGTATTTTTAGAACTGTTAGAAATTGTCTGTTTGATTGTGTGTTGACTGTTTGATTGAACTGCTAGTCAGTTAATGAAATATTATATATATATATATAATACGTAAACAGTTAGATAGTTATATATTGAGTCTGTTTATCAGAATAATTCATATTGAACTGAAAGTGATGACAATCATGTTGTGTAACATCTGTGGATGCAGGGAAACAGGCTGGAGGAATCCGACTGGATTCCTCAACAGTTATTTTATTGTTTTTCATATATTTTGATATATGATGTGAATTATAACTTGTTGTTGATTGTGTGTATATGGACGATATTGGATATCGAAATTTGATATGTTAAATACCGTAACAGACCGGAATGTTGATAAGGGGATTTTCAAAGTGATATTGAAAATAAAACATTTATAAATGGAATATTTATAAATAAGAGATATTTATAAATTTGAATATTTATAAATAAGGAATATTCATAAATTGGAATATTTGTAAATATGAGATATTCAGAAAGGAAATAATTCCAAAACAATTTCTTTTTGAATGGAAACGCCTGTGTGGCGGGTTTGGGGATTTTCCCGATGCTCCCGGTACAAAGGAGGTTATGGCGAATTTTCCCGGGAATATAAGGAGTTAGAATATTTTTCAGAAATCAAAATGAAATAGAAATGTTTGTAAAACCTTTACAAATGAAATTGAAAAGGAGATATATTTGAAATCAAATACAAAGGAAATATATTTGAAATCAAATATAGAAGGAATTTATTTGTTAATCAAATATAAAGGAGATATATTTGAAATCAAATATAGAAGGAATATATTCGAAATCAAATATAAAGGAAATATATTTGAAAGCAAATATGAAGGAATATATTGGTAAAGCATAAATAAAGAGTTAAAATGATTTATTTATTTAAGAAATAAATAAAAGTAATAAGGGTTTATTTATTTAGGAAACAAATAAAGATTAAAGGAGATATTTATTTGTTAAATAAATAGAATTAAAAGGAGATATTTATTTTTCAGAATAAATAGGATTAAAAGAATATATTTACTTGTTAGAATAAATAAAATATAGGAGATATTTATTTGCTAAGTAAATAGGAGGTGTTAAATGAGATATTTATTTATAATTAGGACAGGTTAAGTGAATTATTTATTTGGTAAATAAATAAGATATTATAAAGGGATTATTTACTTAGGAAATAAATAGAAATGAAAAGGAAAACGTTATATAAAGAAAACCGCTATAAGAAGGGAAAACGTTATAAAAGGGAAATCATTTTTAAAGTGAAGAACCGTTACTAAAAGTAAATCTTTAAAAAAAGAATAAACATTGTTAAAAAGGAAATCTTTATAAAGCGAAAGGAGTTAAATCGAATATGGTATTCGAAAGGAGTTAAATCGAATATGGTATTCGAAAGGAGTTAAATCGAATATGGTATTCGAAAGGAGTTAAATCGAATATGTTATTCGAAAGGAGTTAAATTGAATATGGTAATCGAAAGGAGTTATCGAATATAGTTATTCGAATAGAGTTAAATCAGTTAGAGTTAATCAGTTAGAGTTAATCAGTTAGAGTTAATCGATAGAGTTAAATCGAACTAGAATTATTCAAATGTAGTTAATCGAATTTAGTTTATTCCAATAGAGTTGAAATGAGTTATTTGAATTTAGTTATTCGAAGTGAGATAATCGAATCAGAAATATTCGAAGTGAGTTGATCGAATCTAGTTATTCAAATAGAGTTAAATAAATAAGAGTTATTCGAATCAGTTATTCGAATAGAGTTAAACACAAAGGAGTTATTAATTATAGTTCAATCGAAAGGAGTTATCGAATTTGTCATTTGAAAGGAGTATCGATTATAGTTATTCAAAGGAGTTATCGAATTTTTTATTCGGTAGGAGTTAATCAAGTTGAGTTAAATAGGTTGAGTAAGTCAAGTTAAGCAGTTAGAGTTAAACAGTTAGAGTTAACCGGTTAGAGTTAAACCGATAAGGGTAATTAAATAGAGTTAGTAGAATTTGCGTTAATCGAATATTAGTTTATTTGAATAGAGTTAAACAAAAGGAGTTATCGAATTTGTCATTCGAAAGGAGTTATCGAATCTAGTTATTCGAAGGAGTTATCGAATTTAGTTATTCGATGGAGTTAATCGATTTAAGTTGAATTAAAAGAGTTGGATTCGTAAATTATATCTAGAAGTCACGTAAGGAAGTGTTGAAGAGTTAAAAGATGAACTTACTCTATTTCAAGTTTTGAAATGTTGTTCAGTTAAGGTCTGAGAGGTAGTTATACCCCAACTTGATTGACTTCGTTTTTAGTTTAGAAATGGTTAAGGTTCGAGAGTGAAAGTGATTAAGTGAATTTAGTAAATAAGTATAGTGGTTTGAGTGGTCGTTGCGATGTTGATTTAAACATCTGTTTAATTCCAAGTAAGAAGATTTGGAAATGTTTTCCAAATAGAATCAGAAACGTAATCTAATATTGAAATTGGAAATATGGATTAGAAATGGAAATGTTTTCCAGTGTTAACGTATATTTTCTAAACATAGAAAATAAGGAAATATGAATATATATATATAGACATATATATATATATATATGACTGATGATTAATTGATAGAATTTCCATTTGGAAATAATATCATTGTTTGCACACGTGTTTTTCTTTGATAGTTAAAGACTATCAAAGTTTTGACCATTTTAACGTTGTTAATATGGAGAGACCGGTTGGATTATTATCCAAAGAACCACTCTGTATTGGCATAAGCGTTGCAAATCATATATGCCAAAGATAATTTAAGACGGAGTAAAGTGAAAGGGCTATTGTATAAGTCTTAGATAACAGTGCCTAAGACGGATGTACTGAATTGTGCCTTCGGTTGATCCTGTTCCTGGATGACCTGTATGGATGAATGTCTGACAGAGTATTTCCGAAAAGGTCACGTACATTGATTTCTTCACCCATACCAAGAGTGGAAGCGGAGAAGGAAACTTCTTTTAGCTGACATGTAATGTATGGTTGTAGACGTCAAGTTAGTGATTTTAATGGATCTGACGATGTGACATTTGATCTTAATTCTGTTGTGATGATAATGCGTAACTTCTAGCCTCATCATCCGGTAAATGACAGAAATCGGGCAGGCAGCATGGCTAAGTCGGTCGCACCGAAGTAGGGTGTATAATCACCTATCTAGAGAATATTCATTTGCTTCTTTAATCTATCAATGCTGTCTCATATATATACGGGAAATGGTTGCTGATCCCAACTGTTGGTGATATACATTTGATACACTCAAGCAAAATGAGTGGTCGGTCATGTGTGGCTGAGTTACAAGATGTTCTTGTTGAACTCCAGTGTATCGTTCCTAGAGTACACTGATCGGAAGGTGGTTCCATACCTTGTCATAGTTGGAAACCCATTACCCAATACGTGCTTGCGGTTTTGATTTTATACTATATGTAGAACGTGAGATGAAAGAGTTTCTGCTAGATGGTTATTATATTGTGGTTGATAGACATTATTATAATATCAAAAGGTTTTTGATATAAAGATATTTTGGATTCTCATAAGGGAAAAACCTGTTCTGTTATACGGCGTGGTCTTATGAGATATTGTTTACTTGCTCAAACTATTTAAACTATTTTACTCATACCAGTCCCATGACTGACCCGGAGTTTATTTTGTTTTGTTCTACCTAAACTCTTGGGTGCCTAAATTTGTACGAACAGTCAAGTAGTTCAGGATTTTTCAGATCTGTCTAAAGGAGCTTGGAGCAGGAGGCTTCAACGTTAGTTATATAGAGTTTTGTTCCGCTGTGTTGTAAGTGTTGTACTCTAATAAGTGCTATTGTATACATAACTGTTATATTTCAAAGTTATGTTATCTATTATATGTTATTCGTTCCGCTGTGAGGTTCGTGTTACTCTGATGTTGTGTTCTTCTTCTTCTTCTATTCTAAGTTTCTATCTTATCTATTCTCACCCTCTAATTTCTTTCATTAATTACCGGGATTTTTCGATGTTTTGGTTATCGACATCGAGCTTATGTCGATAACCAATGTCGCCGAAAATCCGGGTCGTTACAGTTGGTATCAGAGCTTAAGTTAAGAATTACCTTGGCTCTGTGGCGTGACTCGGTAGAGATAGGGTTAGTAATACCCTAGATTGAGTTTGAGTGTATATATACGAGTGAACGCATTTGTTATTGATATAAAAATATGTTTTACATTGTGGAGATTTATTGGTTGAGTTGTTTATGAGTTCTGGTCGATCAGTTTGATCCACTGTATCGGTAGGAGTTACTAAACACTTGAATACGATGGGTCGTCACGATATGTTTTGAAAAGAGGGTAAAATAAAATAAGTTTACCCAAGGTATATCTTGATATAGAGAAGATATATATATATATCAAAATTATAATATATTGGATATATTGGTTGTTATTATAATCGAGTAAGATTATAAATTAAATGGTTATGTAAATAACCAATCAGAATTCAGATAAGTAAAATGAATTAAATCTGAAATTTAAATCAGAGTTGAAATTGAAACCCGGGAGATTTGGAACAGAGTTTGTAAATAGACTTGGATTAAATATATATGTAAATTTTTAAGATCCTGGGAGATTTTAAATTGTATTCCAAGAAATTGTGAATGATATTTTGGACTGATTTCAAAATAAAAGGGTTAAAAATGATTTTGAAAATGGTTTTCAAACTGAAAGTGATATAGTATTGAACTCACCTTAATAGCTGGAAAATAGATTCTGATGATGAATCTAGACATCATCAGTGTTCATTTTCGAGTTCTAAGTGATGGATTACTACTAATGATTTTGTTTTTGAATTGTTTATAAAAACAAGTTGTTTTGAACTTCGAAGGGGGAGTTTGATTTCTGAGAAAAACAAAGATGTTTAAAAACTCCCAGAAATAGATGGTTTAATTTAAAACAAATTAAATGTGAACGTGTGAAAGAAAAATTGGATTTAAAATAAGGTCAGTTAAGTGGTAATTGAAGTTGAATTGAAATCGAATAAGATTGGATTTGTGAAATTAGAATCCGAAATAGTATTGGATTGAAGAGTTAAGGAATTGAAAATTCAAGAATTGAACTTGAGTTGAAATGGGATTTGGCTTGGTTAAAAGCGAATGGTTGTGTTGGAGATAAAACTGATTTAGAGTTTGATTGGCATGACATTGGTATATGCTGAATTAATAGCAGATGTGAGGAATATAATGATATGCCCGACAAAAAGGTACCAGTTTATATTATATATTGGATATGAGATTTTGATGAGCCGAATTGGCAAGCCGCTTGGCTGTTTGATTTTCTTTTGGGTTGGAGATGGCCCAGAGAGGCGAGTTGGAGTTTGCGATATTAACTAGTACAAAGGAGGTGCTGGCGAAATTTTTCGAAAAATTAAGGAGTTAGAAAATTTTCAGGATTTTTGGAAATTTTCGTTGATAAGAATTAAATAAAATTTTAATTGAGATTAAATTAGTTCAGTCGAAACTGAAGTTAAGAAGTGAACAAATATGTTCTAACCAGTCGATAGGGTCGTTCTCTACCTTAGCAATTTCGAGGACGAAATTATTTTAAGTGGGGAAGAATGTAATGACCCGCATTTTCTGAGATATAATAATTAACTTATTTAATTATTTAAAAGGTGAATTAAAAGATTTAAAGATCGTGGAATTTAATAATGGTGAATATTTAATTAAAACAATAAATTAAATAATATATTTAATTTCGAAATAATCAGAATTGGCCGAAATGGCGATATGGTGTGAACTGGATCATCGGTGATATTTAATTCAGTTTAGAATTGAATTTAAATAACGAATATATTATTCGAACGACGGTTTGAACGTATAATTTTATTATAATTAAAATCGAGATCGAAATGGCGCTGCAGTTCGTAATTTGGCGATTTGAACTTCAACTGAATGTACAGGATTCGTTTTAAGCCGGATTTCTGTGAAACAAGAAACGTGTGGAGCTGGTGGAGTATATCTTTCTAGTGGAAGAGAAAAATCGAGATTTCGTCATGTAGATTTTGATTTACGTCCAAATCAAATTTTAGAAAAGTCGTTGTGGAATTCCTTTTTAATTTATAAAGGAAATATTTATATTTTTAAAAGGAATTTCAATATAAATCGAATATCGGGTTGACCCAGAAGTGAATATCGAGTTAGAAATTCATATAGGAATATTCTAGAGCTGTATGGTATTCCACTGTGAATATATACGATAATATAAATTTATTTATATTTAATTTAATTATATTTATATATTTAAATGGGTCATTCAGAGCTGTAAAAATAAGCCACTTTTGCAAACGAAGTCGGAATTCGACGAAACCAGTTTCGTTGGGACCGTAATGTCGAACTATAGCTGCATGTCCAGTTTCGTGATTTTGGGTGTCATGTGTGATTACAGGAATTTTTAGACGATAAATGTAAATAGCGCTACCTTATAAATTAATAAAATATTGAATATAAAAATGTTTCTACTATACTATAAATACCACTATCACAACCCTAATCCTCACACTTTATTTCCTCCGGTCAATACTTCGTTTCAGCCGACACAAACTTCTTTTTACGGCAAACAATTCCTGAGTTCTAAAGTCAAAAAGAAATCATACAAAAAAAATTATAAATTGAAATGCAAGTCCCTTTGAGTTTGTGTGATAGTTCTCTTCAATCTGGTGGGATTATTTTTGGGTGCGGTTCTTATGTGAGATGCTTGAAACGCGAGCAGCATCTAGGGCAGGAGCTAGTTGTCGAAGACGGTGGAACTGGTTCAAATGAGTGGTAGAATCGAATACAGGACGAGCGAACGCACCATGATACGAAGTCTGGAGGGGTGCGGCACTGGAAGAGTACGCTACTTCCTGTAGTTGTGGGAACCGCCGGTCGACGCAGTGGAGCAGAAAGGGTGCGAGCCGGGTGTTAGGGGAATGGAGTGGAGGAGCTCGCTGAGATGAAGTGGAGAGCATCGTCGGTTAGATGAACAAGTGTGGGTTTTGCGTGGAGATAATGAGGAGTTTAAGGCAAAGGAAAACTGGCAGTTCGTGATACCTGAAGAAGATGATTAAGCAGGTAGTGGTGGGGGTTTTCATGAAGTTTAGTGGGAAACCGAACTTGAACTGTGTTGAGGCTGGAGAAATCAGAACGAAGGGGGAGCAGCAGTATATGTCGGCCGTTCCTAAATGCAGTGTAATTAGTTGAAGCTAAGTAAGTAATTAGTTTGTATTAATAGGGTTTAAAAATTTGTTTTAAATCAATGCATATTAGACAAAAACGAATGTCGGTTGGGTAAATTAGTTGGAAACCAGCAAGAAAGATAAACATGAAACAAAAGTGTGGTATCCACACGTTTACTTTCCAAAGGATCGACCAGTTGTGTTCAACCGTGAAGATGTGGTTGGGGAAAACAATAATCTGGAAAGAAGAAAGGGAGAGGAGCATGATGTTTTCTATGTTGAATTTCATTGATTTAAAGGGAGCAATGGAGTTGATGTGGATTTTTCTTTGGTTTTGTGGGAAGTTCAAACTAAACATGAATGGATTAGCATTGGTAGTGGAACCTTATATGATCGGTTGGGAGATGTTGTGAGAGTATAGCACTGTCAATTTTTTCCAAGTAAGGTGAACCCATTTTGAAAATAAACTAAGTTATTTCAAATTAAAAATATCATGTAACTTATAATTGTTATAACTTGAGCATTCTTTATCAGAATTTCGAACGGTCGAATCCCTTGGGATCGTAGGGACGATGGCTACACCATGGAACTGACTGGGAGTGAATCCGAGCTCGTTACAATTTATGGCGAAATAAATTGTCCGCCTGAATCAAGCGATGGTTATCGTTATTAACGATGATCGTCCAATGTGAGTAAATCTCACTAACTCTGAACAGTTTATAATTTCATGTTGTATTTTTAGAACTGTTAGAAATTGTCTGTTTGATTGTGTGTTGACTGTTTGATTGAACTGCTAGTCAGTTAATGAAATATTATATATATATAAATATATATATAATACGTAAACAGTTAGATAGTTATATATTGATTCTGTTTATCATAATAATTCATATTGAAATGAAAGTGGTGACAATCATGTTGTGTAACATCTGTGGATGCAGGGAAACAGGTTAGAGGAATCCGACTGGATTCCTCAACAGTTATTTTATTGTTTTTCATATATTTTGATATATGATGTGAATTATAACCTGTTGTTGATTGTGTGTGTATGGACGATATTGGATATCGAAATTTGATATGTTAAATATCGTAACATACCGAAATGTTGATAAGGGGATTTTCAAAGTGATATTGAAAATAAAATATTTATAAATGGAATATTTATAAATAAGAGATATTTATAAATTTGAATATTTATAAATAAGGAATATTTATAAATTGGAATATTTATAAATATGAGATATTTAGAAAGGAAATAATTCCAAAACATTTTCTTTTTAATGGAAAGGCCTTTGTGGCGGGTTTGGGGGTTTTCCCGATGCTCCCGGTACAAAGGAGGTTATGGCGAATTTTCCGGAGAATATAAGGAGTTAGAATATTTTTTAGAAATCAAAATGAAATAGAAATGTTTGTAAAACCTTTACAAATGAAATTGAAAAGGAGATATATTTGAAATCAAATATAAAGGAAATATATTTGAAATCAAATATAGAAGGAATTTATTTGTTAATCAAATATAAAGGAGATATATTTGATATCAAATATAGAAGGAATATATTCGAAATCAAATATAAAGGAAATATATTTGAAAGCAAATATAAAGGAATATATTGGTAAAGCATAAATAAAGAGTTAAAAGAATTTATTTATTTAAGAAATAAATAAAAGTAATAAGGGTTTATTTATTTAGGAAATAAATAAAGATTAAAGGAGATATTTATTTGTTAAATAAACAGAATTAAAAGGAGATATTTATTTGTCAAAATAAATAGGATTAAAAGAAGATATTTACTTGTTAGAATAAATAGAATAAAGGAGATATTTATTTGCTAAGTAAATAGGAGGTATTAAATGAGATATTTATTTATAATTAAGACAGGTTAAGTGAATTATTTATTTGGTAAATAAATAAGATATTATAAAGGGATTATTTACTTAGGAAATAAATAGAAATGAAAAGGAAAACGTTATATAAAGAAAACCACTATAAGAAGGGAAAACGTTATAAAAGGGAAATCATTTTTAAAGTGAAGAACCGTTACTAAAGTAAATCTTTAAAAAAAAGAATAAACGTTGTTATAAAGGAAATCTTTATAAAGCGAAAGGAGTTAAATCGAATATGGTATTCGAAAGGAGTTAAATCGAATATGGTATTCGAAAGGAGTTAAATCGAATATGGTATTCGAAAGGAGTTAAATCGAATATGGTATTCGAAAGGAGTTAATCGAATATGGTATTCGAAAGGAGTTAAATCGAATATGGTAATCGAAAGGAGTTATCGAATCTAGTTACTCGAATAAAGTTAAATCAGTTAGAGTTAATCAGTTAGAGTTAATCGATAAAGTTAAATCGAACTAGAATTATTCAAATGGAGTTAATCGAATTTAGTTTATTCGAATAGAGTTGAAATGAGTTAATCGAATTTAGTTATTTGAAGTGAGATAATCGAGTCAGAAATATTCGAAGTGAGTTGATCGAATCTAGTTATTCGAATAGAGTTAAATAAATAAGAATTATTCGAATCAGTTATTCGAATAGAGTTAAACACAAAGGAGTTATCGATTATAGTTCAATCGAAAGGAGTTATCGAATTTGTCATTTGAAAGGAGTATGGATTATAGTTATTCGAAGGAGTTATCGAATTTGTTATTCGATAGGAGTTAATCAAGTTGAGTTAAATAAGTTGAGTAAGTGACGTTAACCAGTTAGAGTTAAACAGTTAGAGTTAACCAGTTAGAGTTAAACCGATAGGGGTAATTAAATTGAGTTAGTAGAATTTGCGTTAATCGAATATTAGTTTATTTGAATAGAGTTAAATAAAAGGAGTTATTGAATTTGTCAGTAAAAGGATTTATCGAATCTAGTTATTCGAAGGAGTTATCCAATTTAGTTATTCGATGGAGTTAATCGATTTAAGTTGAATTAAATGAGTTGGATTCGTAAATTATATCTAGATGTCACATAAGGAAGTGATGAAGAGTTAAAAGATGAACTTACTCTATTTCAAGATTTGAAATGTTGTTTAGTTAAGGTCTGAGAGGTAGTTATACCCCAACTTGGTTAACTTCGTTTTTAGTTTAGAAATGGTTAAGGTTCGAGAGTGAAAGTGGTTAAGTGAATTATTAAATAAGTATAGTGGTTTGAGTTGTATTCGCGATGTTGATTTAAACATCTGTTTAAATCCAAGTAAGAAGATTTGGAAATGTTTTCCAAATAGAATCAGAAACGCAATCTAATATTAGAATTGGAAATATGGATTAGAAATGGAAATGTTTTCCAGTGTTAATGTATATTTTCTAAACATAGAAAATAAGGAAATATGAATATATATAGATATATATATATATGACTGATGATTGATTGATAGAATTTCCATTTGGAAATAATATCGTTGTTTGCACACGTGTTTTTCTTTGATAGTTAAATCACAGACTATCAAAGTTTTGACCATTTTAACGTTGTTAATATGGAGAGACCGGTTAGATTATTATCCAAAGAACCACTCTGTATTGGCATAAGCGTTGCGAATCATATATGCCAAAGATAATTTAAGATGGACCAAAGTGCAAGGGCTATTGTATAAGTCTTAGATAATAGTGCCTAAGATGGATGTACCGAATAGTGCCTTCGGTTCATCCTGTTCCTGGATGACCTATATGGATGAATGTCTGACAGAGTATTTCCGGAAAGGTCACGTACATTGATTTCTTCACCCGTACAAAGAGTGGAAGCGGAGATTGTAATAACCCGAAAATCTGGGCCAGTTTAAAATTTTTATTTTGGCAATTTTAGCGAATTTTGAATATTTAAAATAGATTATTTTAAATAATATCGACGTAAAATTTATTTTGAATAGAATTCGACGTATATATAATATACGTCGTCGTTAGAATATAAATATTTATATATATAATTATAAATAGAATTGAAAATGGCGCGGTAGTTCGATAATTCGATTTCAAACTTCAATTGAATGTACCGGGAGCAAAACAATCCGGATTTTAGTGAAACCAAAAACATTAGGATCTAATTGACGATATCTTTCCAACGAAGTTAACAAACTGAGATTTCACTTTATAAATGATAAGATATGTCCAGTTGAAAATTCTGAATAGTCGCTATGGAATTCAGGCCCTTAAAAATGGACATTTTGCAAACGACCTCGGATTTCGACGAAACCAGTTTTGTTGGGTCCGGGATGTGAAGTTATTGCTAGGTTTCAAATTTCATAATTTTTCGAATCAATATGTGAGCGTGGCAAAGGAAAACGCGTTTGACCAGTTTCAGTTGAATTTAATCGACTGGAAATTGGCCATTTTTCCAACGGTCTCAGAATTCGACGAAACTAGTTTTGTTAGGACCGTATCGTCAATACGAAGCTAGAAAATATTTTTCTGGAATTTTTCGAGCTAATATGTGACCCCGGTAATTTGAAATGTACGTTTAAAATTCAATATAGCGATTTAAATGTAAATTCAACGGAAACTTATCGAGACGATCGAATCAGCTTGCGATATATATCCCATTGTGTTCAGAATGGGGGTGAAACACTATGGACGACAGGCGGTGGGCCTCGTTTTGAGGTCGAAATAAAAAGTTAACTTTTTCATAATAAAATAAAATTAAATTAAATAAATATATATTCCCCAAATACCCCCTTCCCCCTTTATTTTCCCTCCACCGTCGATTATCAGAAAAAAAAAAAAAAAAAACGGATCGAGCGATCGACGGAAAGGGGGAAACCCTTGCCGCCGCCGCCGCCAAAGGTAGCGCAGCCCCCCCCTTTCTTTCGCCGTCCTCCCTTCTTCCTCCTCCCCTTCCCTTCCTTGACCCCGTCGCGAAGCCCTTCTCCCATCGAAAAACAGAAATCGCACCACTGGAGGCCGCACCCCCAAAACCCATCGCAGCCCCAAAACTCCGCCCACCTCCACCTGTTGCCGCCCCTTCAGACGCCGACGAGCATGACCAGTAGCCCCCCCCTCTGTAAGTCTTTTTTTTTAATTTTATTTATTTTATAAAACTGAATTTTATTTATTTTATAAAACTGAATTTTATTTATTTTATAAACTGATTTTTCATGTTTTTTTAAAGCTATGATTTTTCATGTTATAAAAATGAGAGAAGAATATATATCGTGATTAAAAATTAGATCTTTGTATAGGAAAAAGATTGGATTTTTAGAACGCTAAAAAGAAGTGATTTTTAAGGTTAAAAATATAATTTTTATACGAGTGGCAAAATAAAAATATAGTCTTTACTATATAGAAATATTAAAAATATGATCTTTATATTTTTAAAGTATTAAAAATATAGTCTTTATAGGATGGAGAACATAAAAATATCATCTTTGTATATGTAACGAAATAAAAATCTGATTTTTATTTTATATACGTTGAAATAAAGTGGTGATTTTCATAACGATGAAAACTTTATTTTTATAAAGGCGAAAACTTTATTTTTATAAAGGCGAAAACTTTATTTTTATAAAGGCGAAAACTTTATAGTTGAAAAGGCGAGATCTTTATATATAGAATAACGAGGTAAAAATAGCATTTTTATCCATATAGCGTCAAAATAAAAACTCGATTTTATGTGTTAAACTTTGAAATAAAAACTCGATTTTTATATATTAAACTTTGAAATAAAAACTCGATTTTTATATGTAGAACTTTGAAATAAAAGTTCGATTTTTATATATTGAACTTCGAAGTAAAAATTCGATTTTTATATATTGAATAGCATAGTAAAAATTCGATTTTTAATATATGAAGTGATTATAAAAAAATATGACTTTTAAATTGAAAGTGAATAAATAAAAATGTGATTTTTTATTTTAAAGACATCGAAATATAAAAATGTGTGATTTTTATATATATAGTGACTACGGACAACGAAGATGACGAAGATGGGATAACGAAGAAGATTTCTATTAATGAAGTGCCGTGGAGCTTGGATAGCTTTCGGTGAGAACTTCTCACTCTTAATTCTCTTTTTCTAGATATATATATATATACTAGGATGCAGACGGTGCTTATTAGAAGCACCCGACACCCGTCCACATACCATGGACTTGTTTGTTTGGATGTTTGGTGATTGATTGAGATATTGGTTTGAATGTGGTTTGTGGTGTGAAAAATCGAATCGATAAATTGGTTAGGATTAGACGTGCGCCGTTATAAGGCGAAGGAGTAAGACTAGGTTAGACTCTTACTCCAAATTTTGTGGTTTGCATAACGAAAGTGATTTGATTGATGTGTGAATGGCGTGGGCCTTCACTAGACCGGGGATAAGGCTAGGCCTTGTCCCGTTTCTAGTATCGTGCCGTTATGCCGCCGAAATTTTCTAAAATATGTTAGAAAAATAAAAATATCATTTTTATTGTGTAAATGAAACAAATAGAAATTCAAGTGTTGAAATAGAATATTTTATCGTTAAAAATAATTTTTAACGTGAAAGTGAATAAATAAAATATTTATAAACAAATCGGCCGATTTGTTTATATACACTGATTTGACTGATATTGATTGGGTTGATAAATTTTACACATCGCCCAACTGCACAAATAAAATCTGTGTTTGATTGTTTGAAACCCCACACGGGTGTTGGGATGAAATTTGAAGTTCACTCATCCTGATTTATCAAATATGTCGATCGATTGATTGACAGGCTGTTATAAGCGTTAGATATCGATATTTGATGCTTATACAGTGTAGTGCACTTTGGTTGATGGTTGATTGTTTATTATTGCTATTATATACATGTGTTGTATGGAATCCATATAATTAACGTTATATGGTGATTGATTGGGCCTCATTCCAATTGGGACAATAAGAAAATTCATGTGTTGAATATAAAAATAGTCATGTGTTGACGATGTTCATGTGTTGAGTGAAATATTTTATATAATCAAAATTACATCTTTATCATATTTAAAATTAGAACTACTTCCCAGTAGAAGTCTAATTAAAATCAAACGATAGATACCATAGTTTTAAAAAATATTTCACATAATAAAAATAGTGATGTGTTGACAGTACTCATGTGTTGAGATTAGTCGTGTGTTGAAAGAAATATAGGTTCATGTGTTGAATTGAATAGAAGTTTTTGAAATATATAAAGCCGTGTGGATTAGAGATGCGCTATTTTGACGTGAACGATATTTATATCGATTTTATTCGTTTTACAACGAATATTGAAAAGTGATTTCAAAACTAAATATTTTGAAATGAAATTCAATTGAATTAGATTAAAATTCGAATTGAATAGGAAGTGAATTTGAATTTGAATAAAATAGGAATGAATTGAAAACGATTTCGAAATGAATTGAATTGAAAACGATTTCGAAATGAATTGAATTGAAAACGATTTCGAAATGGAATCGAAAACGAATTCAAATTGAATTGAAAGTGAATTGAAATGAATTCAAATTGAATTGAAATTTGAATTGAATAGAAATGAATTTTAAAACGAATTTATAGAGAAGAATTCAATTTTGATTTGAATTGAAATGGAAGTTGAAATTGCTTTTGAAACGAATTCAAAACTATTTTTAAAATTCGTTTTAAAAGGAAATCGACGAAATATATATTATATATATTATATATATAATATAATGGCCTGAATAGAACGCGCCGCGCCGCGGCAGTTCGTGAATTTCGACCATTTATTTCAAACGGACATTGCGGGAGATCCGACCGTCGGATTCTCCTAAAACCGGAACCGTTGGGTTCGTATCGAAAAGAGCTTTCCAATGAATATTAGAAATTTGAAATCTAACGGTTGGATTTGGAATTATGTCCAAATCAAATTCGAAAAAGGTCGCTATAAGTGCAGTTCGATGGCCGTTGTTGGAAATCGAATGTACGGGCCTTGATAAAATTATTAAAAATATCTATAATTTGTGTAAAATTATAATATGTGAATTGGAAAGATTTGGGCTGGAAAATTCCACATTTGAAAAGATAAAAATAGATTTTTATCGAAATGAACTAGTTTTGAACTAGAATTGAAATCAATTTATTTTTAAATAAATAAATTGAATAGGAAAGTGATTTTGAAAATAATCGATAATTTCCAATACGTGGATTGGACTGGAGCTGAATCGAAATTATCTTCGGGATATTTCGATGTTGGATTTGGTGACTATACAAATATTGTTATGGGGATTTGAAAGATATTTTATATCGTTATTTCCAATACGATATTTGTTGGTTTCAGAATTTGATATTGAATATAAGTCGATATACTTTCTATTCAGAGCCATGTATTTAATATCAAATGTGATTTGGGTTTGTCGTGAATCGTGTTTTTGATGACATTGGTTCTTTAACCCAGTTAAAGGCAGGATATTGATTTTTGAGAAGATTAAAACTAAGTGGAGTTTTAATGAATCTTTAATTAGATTAAAATGTGAATTGAGGATTTAAATTATCAAATCTGAAAAGTGATCGAGAGTGGAGTACCACCGGTTTTGCTCCAAAGCGATAGTTAAATCTTTATTTAGATTTGAACGTGAGATGGTAATTAATTTTACCGATAACACAGTGGTGTTAGATGTGGAGTATTACCAGTTTTCTCCATGGGATATATAGGTTGGGATTGGGAAATAAACTAAATAATTACTTCGGTGTGGTTCGTTAATCCCGACTAGTTTGAAATGATATCCAAAGGAAGATTATAGGATAAATTTAGAAGGATTTATCTTGGATAAAATTAATGGGAACATTTCCCTAAGAATGTGATATTGTGAATAAAAGAATATTCTGAATTGGGATGAGGCGTTTGTTGTGTTTGTGTAACATTCGTTTATTATATACGTGGGTTATTCAGAAAGGCCGGGTTTATGCCCATTCTGAATAATCGATTCGACGAGATGTCGAAGATGAAGACGGTGGTTGAAGACCGGAAGTCTTCACATCGTTTGGGTGATTACTGATGATCTTGATTGGGCTGTACACCCAAGATGAGGGAAACAGTCGGTGATCGTCCAGACGTACTTGGAGATCGATGGATATGCGAGGAAAGTGCCTCCGGTTTCGTTCAGACCCAGAACGGACTTGTAAATGGACTGTGTGTCTGACATTGGATTTTAGTCCGTGTGATTGATCTCTATTAAATATATATCTGTTTGGCGGCGGAGAATTTATTCTCTTGCTTAACGCCCTTCTCTGAGACGTACGAGCTCAGGGGTTATATATTGATGGATATCAAACGCATGGAGTGAATTGCCTGTGTGACATGCGTAAGTGGCAATTGATCAGGGCTTCTGTTGAAAAGCAAAGTCTTGTGGTTGATGATCAAAGCAAGGCCTGTGTGGCATAGCTTTGTGTATAACGTGAATTCGCGAGCCTCACACCTCGGTATGAGTCAAAAACGGGATAGTGACTGCAGGGAGAGCACGACGTTTCTTTCTAGCTAGGGTGGTGTCAGTGACCTACCAGCCCTGACATTTATATACTTTTCACCTGTGTGGTTGTGGGAATGCGAGGCGCCTCGGATATAGGTCTGTAAGGACCGGGAAACGTGTGTTCAGGAATAATTAATCCTCAAAAGTAAGAGAGGACCGGCCCTGAAGATCCAAGGATCATAGTGGGGTCCTGGGACATTTGCTAGAGTGTCTCGAACGCGGAGAGGAGCTTGCCCCTTGCCTCGACTCATGATGGAATCCAATTTCCAATACGTGTATTGCGGTTTTAATTGTAGAACTAGTATGGCGACATGATATATGGTACCCATGCCGTCTATGATTGATATTTATGATTGAAACTGTTTTGACACTATACACTTATTATAGTATCAAATGATTTGTTTTAAACGTATCAAGCATGCTTTGGCTGTTATAAGGGAAAACCCTATCCTCCGGCTTGCGTTGCATTGTGTGATGGGACCTGGGTCTTATAACAGCTTCATCTTTCTTTATTTAGCATTGCGCTGTTGTTTTATGCACTGGTATTCTTGGGAGGAAACCCGTTCCGTGTTATACGGCGTGGTCCCTTGATTTACCTTACTTTGAAAACCAATAAAGAATAACTGTTTTAGTTCTCACACCAGTCACATGACTGACCTGGAGTTTATTGTTTTAACCTAAACTCTGGGTGCCCCTATTTTCCGCACGGGCAGCTAGTAGTTTTGGTTTTGCAGATTTATATTCACAGGGTCCTGATTTACAGCTGGAACGATGCTCGGAAAGCTCTGTATCCGTGTATCACTTCTAGTTGTGATTTTGTATTATTTTCCGCTGCTTTGTAACTTATTGTAATCTCTGATATTTATCGATGGTAATTTATTCATTTATACTCTGTATATTCTTGTATCTGATGGAATTGTTGTAATAACAATGAAATGTTCTTCCGTGTGCATTCTATTTTGTCTTGTACTCAATTCTATCCGTGCTTTCCTTCACGGTGAAGTTCGGGTCGTCTCATTTTGGTATCAGAGCTTTGGTTTACAGAGCTCGAGAACAAGACACATTAGAACCATACGAAAGAATTCATCAGATATTGGATTAGCAATATCCAATTAGAATGACTCGTTAGAGATAGGATCAGTAGTATCCTAGAACGAGTGTGAAGAGTATATTTTTCAAATGAAAACAACTTTGTTTTGAAAATTTAAATCGCTTTATACGTATTTGAATATTTATTTATTTTGAATATGGACAATCGAGTATATATAGATTTCGCGTATACGCGTCATGAACGTATATTCGAAGTTTTAATATACTGGATAGATATAGAATCACATTCTAGACACCCGGAGATGGTTCTGATGATTGATATATCATCATCAGAATTTATGTTCGTGTTTCGAAGGTGTGATTTCTATATATTTCCATTAGACTGGTGTGAGAACCAAAACCAATATAGTTAGAACACATTGTTGTGAATTGGCATCAAAACATGATTTTCTGTATATATATCAAAATTATGAATTTGAAACTCTAATTCACTAATTGATTGATGTTTGTGTTGTTTGTTTAATTGTTTGCTAATTTTTAACCATTTAGCCTAATTGAACCGAATATTGAATTGTATTGAAAATTGGTCGCATTTGCTTGCATATACAAATACTTACATTGAACAGGTCATGGCAAGGAGGCTAGAGCCGAAGAATAAAATTTGTTTGCCCGACAAATAGGTACATGTTTACTACATAATTTCCTGTTTTGTTTGGGTGATGATGATTTTGTGAGCCTATTGGCTAGCCGCTTGGCTTTTTCTTTTTCTTTTTGAGATCTGAAGGACCGGGGAAGCTATTTGAAATTCCCCGATGCTCCCATTGCAGGGGAGGTTATGGCGAAATTTTTCAAAAATTTAGGGTGTTAGCCAAATTTTTGAAGTTTTGAAAATTCTCAGAAACTGAAAAGTTGGAGAATGGAAGCCAGATCGAATGTAGAACTTATTAATCAAACCACTTTCGACTTTGTTCCTTTTCGGGGACGAAAAGTTTTAAGTGGGGGAGATTGTAATAACCCGAAAATCTGGGCCAGTTTAAAATTTTTATTTTGGCAATTTTAGCGAATTTTGAATATTTAAAATAGATTATTTTAAATAATATCGACGTAAAATTTATTTTGAATAGAATTCGACGTATATATAATATACGTCGTCGTTAGAATATAAATATTTATATATATAATTATAAATAGAATTGAAAATGGCGCGGTAGTTCGATAATTCGATTTCAAACTTCAATTGAATGTACCGGGAGCAAAACAATCCGGATTTTAGTGAAACCAAAAACATTAGGATCTAATTGACGATATCTTTCCAACGAAGTTAACAAACTGAGATTTCACTTTATAAATGATAAGATATGTCCAGTTGAAAATTCTGAATAGTCGCTATGGAATTCAGGCCCTTAAAAATGGACATTTTGCAAACGACCTCGGATTTCGACGAAACCAGTTTTGTTGGGTCCGGGATGTGAAGTTATTGCTAGGTTTCAAATTTCATAATTTTTCGAATCAATATGTGAGCGTGGCAAAGGAAAACGCGTTTGACCAGTTTCAGTTGAATTTAATCGACTGGAAATTGGCCATTTTTCCAACGGTCTCAGAATTCGACGAAACTAGTTTTGTTAGGACCGTATCGTCAATACGAAGCTAGAAAATATTTTTCTGGAATTTTTCGAGCTAATATGTGACCCCGGTAATTTGAAATGTACGTTTAAAATTCAATATAGCGATTTAAATGTAAATTCAACGGAAACTTATCGAGACGATCGAATCAGCTTGCGATATATATCCCATTGTGTTCAGAATGGGGGTGAAACACTATGGACGACAGGCGGTGGGCCTCGTTTTGAGGTCGAAATAAAAAGTTAACTTTTTCATAATAAAATAAAATTAAATTAAATAAATATATATTCCCCAAATACCCCCTTCCCCCTTTATTTTCCCTCCACCGTCGATTATCAGAAAAAAAAAAAAAAAAAAAAACGGATCGAGCGATCGACGGAAAGGGGGAAACCCTTGCCGCCGACGCCGCCAAAGGTAGCGCAGCCCCCCCTTTCTTTCGCCGTCCTCCCTTCTTCCTCCTCCCCTTCCCTTCCTTGACCCCGTCGCGAAGCCCTTCTCCCATCGAAAAACAGAAATCGCACCACTGGAGGCCGCACCCCCAAAACCCATCGCAGCCCCAAAACTCCGCCCACCTCCACCTGTTGCCGCCCCTTCAGACGCCGACGAGCATGACCAGTAGCCCCCCCCTCTGTAAGTCTTTTTTTTTAATTTTATTTATTTTATAAAACTGAATTTTATTTATTTTATAAAACTGAATTTTATTTATTTTATAAAACTGAATTTTATTTATTTTATAAACTGATTTTTCATGTTTTTTTAAAGCTATGATTTTTCATGTTATAAAAATGAGAGAAGAATATATATCGTGATTAAAAATTAGATCTTTGTATAGGAAAAAGATTGGATTTTTAGAACGCTAAAAAGAAGTGATTTTTAAGGTTAAAAATATAATTTTTATACGAGTGGCAAAATAAAAATATAGTCTTTACTATATAGAAATATTAAAAATATGATCTTTATATTTTTAAAGTATTAAAAATATAGTCTTTATAGGATGGAGAACATAAAAATATCATCTTTGTATATGTAACGAAATAAAAATCTGATTTTTATTTTATATACGTTGAAATAAAGTGGTGATTTTCATAACGATGAAAACTTTATTTTTATAAAGGCGAAAACTTTATTTTTATAAAGGCGAAAACTTTATTTTTATAAAGGCGAAAACTTTATTTTTATAAAGGCGAAAACTTTATAGTTGAAAAGGCGAGATCTTTATATATAGAATAACGAGGTAAAAATAGCATTTTTATCCATATAGCGTCAAAATAAAAACTCGATTTTATATGTTAAACTTTGAAATAAAAACTCGATTTTTATATATTAAACTTTGAAATAAAAACTCGATTTTTATATGTAGAACTTTGAAATAAAAGTTCGATTTTTATATATTGAACTTCGAAGTAAAAATTCGATTTTTATATATTGAATAGCATAGTAAAAATTCGATTTTTAATATATGAAGTGATTATAAAAAAATATGACTTTTAAATTGAAAGTGAATAAATAAAAATGTGATTTTTTATTTTAAAGACATCGAAATATAAAAATGTGTGATTTTTATATATATAGTGACTACGGACAACGAAGATGACGAAGATGGGATAACGAAGAAGATTTCTATTAATGAAGTGCCGTGGAGCTTGGATAGCTTTCGGTGAGAACTTCTCACTCTTAATTCTCTTTTTCTAGATATATATATATATACTAGGATGCAGACGGTGCTTATTAGAAGCACCCGACACCCGTCCACATACCATGGACTTGTTTGTTTGGATGTTTGGTGATTGATTGAGATATTGGTTTGAATGTGGTTTGTGGTGTGAAAAATCGAATCGATAAATTGGTTAGGATTAGACGTGCGCCGTTATAAGGCGAAGGAGTAAGACTAGGTTAGACTCTTACTCCAAATTTTGTGGTTTGCATAACGAAAGTGATTTGATTGATGTGTGAATGGCGTGGGCCTTCACTAGACCGGGGATAAGGCTAGGCCTTGTCCCGTTTCTAGTATCGTGCCGTTATGCCGCCGAAATTTTCTAAAATATGTTAGAAAAATAAAAATATCATTTTTATTGTGTAAATGAAACAAATAGAAATTCAAGTGTTGAAATAGAATATTTTATCGTTAAAAATAATTTTTAACGTGAAAGTGAATAAATAAAATATTTATAAACAAATCGGCCGATTTGTTTATATACACTGATTTGACTGATATTGATTGGGTTGATAAATTTTACACATCGCCCAACTGCACAAATAAAATCTGTGTTTGATTGTTTGAAACCCCACACGGGTGTTGGGATGAAATTTGAAGTTCACTCATCCTGATTTATCAAATATGTCGATCGATTGATTGACAGGCTGTTATAAGCGTTAGATATCGATATTTGATGCTTATACAGTGTAGTGCACTTTGGTTGATGGTTGATTGTTTATTATTGCTATTATATACATGTGTTGTATGGAATCCATATAATTAACGTTATATGGTGATTGATTGGGCCTCATTCCAATTGGGACAATAAGAAAATTCATGTGTTGAATATAAAAATAGTCATGTGTTGACGATGTTCATGTGTTGAGTGAAATATTTTATATAATCAAAATTACATCTTTATCATATTTAAAATTAGAACTACTTTCCAGTAGAAGTCTAATTAAAATCAAACGATAGATACCATAGTTTTAAAAAATATTTCACATAATAAAAATAGTGATGTGTTGACAGTACTCATGTGTTGAGATTAGTCGTGTGTTGAAAGAAATATAGGTTCATGTGTTGAATTGAATAGAAGTTTTTGAAATATATAAAGCCGTGTGGATTAGAGATGCGCTATTTTGACGTGAACGATATTTATATCGATTTTATTCGTTTTACAACGAATATTGAAAAGTGATTTCAAAACTAAATATTTTGAAATGAAATTCAATTGAATTAGATTAAAATTCGAATTGAATAGGAAGTGAATTTGAATTTGAATAAAATAGGAATGAATTGAAAACGATTTCGAAATGAATTGAATTGAAAACGATTTCGAAATGAATTGAATTGAAAACGATTTCGAAATGGAATCGAAAACGAATTCAAATTGAATTGAAAGTGAATTGAAATGAATTCAAATTGAATTGAAATTTGAATTGAATAGAAATGAATTTTAAAACGAATTTATAGAGAAGAATTCAATTTTGATTTGAATTGAAATGGAAGTTGAAATTGCTTTTGAAACGAATTCAAAACTATTTTTAAAATTCGTTTTAAAAGGAAATCGACGAAATATATATTATATATATTATATATATAATATAATGGCCTGAATAGAACGCGCCGCGCCGCGGCAGTTCGTGAATTTCGACCATTTATTTCAAACGGACATTGCGGGAGATCCGACCGTCGGATTCTCCTAAAACTGGAACCGTTGGGTTCGTATCGAAAAGAGCTTTCCAATGAATATTAGAAATTTGAAATCTAACGGTTGGATTTGGAATTATGTCCAAATCAAATTCGAAAAAGGTCGCTATAAGTGCAGTTCGATGGCCGTTGTTGGAAATCGAATGTACGGGCCTTGATAAAATTATTAAAAATATCTATAATTTGTGTAAAATTATAATATGTGAATTGGAAAGATTTGGGCTGGAAAATTCCACATTTGAAAAGATAAAAATAGATTTTTATCGAAATGAACTAGTTTTGAACTAGAATTGAAATCAATTTATTTTTAAATAAATAAATTGAATAGGAAAGTGATTTTGAAAATAATCGATAATTTCCAATACGTGGATTGGACTGGAGCTTAATCGAAATTATCTTCGGGATATTTCGATGTTGGATTTGGTGACTATACAAATATTGTTATGGGGATTTGAAAGATATTTTATATCGTTATTTCCAATACGATATTTGTTGGTTTCAGAATTTGATATTGAATATAAGTCGATATACTTTCTATTCAGAGCCTTGTATTTAATATCAAATGTGATTTGGGTTTGTCGTGAATCGTGTTTTTGATGACATTGGTTCTTTAACCCAGTTAAAGGCAGGATATTGATTTTTGAGAAGATTAAAACTAAGTGGAGTTTTAATGAATCTTTAATTAGATTAAAATGTGAATTGAGGATTTAAATTATCAAATCTGAAAAGTGATCGAGAGTGGAGTACCACCAGTTTTGCTCCAAAGCGATAGTTAAATCTTTAATTAGATTTGAATGTGAGATGGTAATTAATTTTACCGATAACACAGTGGTGTTAGATGTGGAGTATTACCAGTTTTCTCCATGGGATATATAGGTTGGGATTGGGAAATAAACTAAATAATTACTTCGGTGTGGTTCGTTAATCCCGACTAGTTTGAAATGATATCCAAAGGAAGATTATAGGATAAATTTAGAAGGATTTATCTTGGATAAAATTAATGGGAACATTTCCCTAAGAATGTGATATTGTGAATAAAAGAATATTCTGAATTGGGATGAGGCGTTTGTTGTGTTTGTGTAACATTCGTTTATTATATACGTGGGTTATTCAGAAAGGCCGGGTTTATACCCATTCTGAATAATCGATTCGACGAGATGTCGAAGATGAAGACGGTGGTTGAAGACCGGAAGTCTTCACATCGTTTGGGTGATTACTAATGATCTTGATTGGGCTGTACACCCAAGATGAGGGAAACAGTCGGTGATCGTCCAGACGTACTTGGAGATCGATGGATATGCGAGGAAAGTGCCTCCGGTTTCGTTCAGACCCAGAACGGACTTGTAAATGGACTGTGTGTCTGACATTGGATTTTAGTCCGTGTGATTGATCTCTATTAAATATATATCTGTTTGGCGGCGGAGAATTTATTCTCTTGCTTAACGCCCTTCTCTGAGACGTACGAACTCAGGGGTTATATATTGATGGATATCAAACGCATGGAGTGAATTGCCTGTGTGGCATGCGTAAGTGGCAATTGATCAGGGCTTCTGTTGAAAAGCAAAGTCTTGTGGTTGATGATCAAAGCAAGGCCTGTGTGGCATAGCTTTGTGTATAACGTGAATTCGCGAGCCTCACACCTCGGTATGAGTCAAAAACGGGATAGTGACTGCAGGGAGAGCACGACGTTTCTTTCTAGCTAGGGTGGTGTCAGTGACCTACCAGCCCTGACATTTATATACTTTTCACCTGTGTGGTTGTGGGAATGCGAGGCGCCTCGGATATAGGTCTGTAAGGACCGGGAAACGTGTGTTCAGGAATAATTAATCCTCAAAAGTAAGAGAGGACCGGCCCTGAAGATCCAAGGATCATAGTGGGGTCCTGGGACATTTGCTAGAGTGTCTCGAACGCGGAGAGGAGCTTGCCCCTTGCCTCGACTCATGATGGAATCCAATTTCCAATACGTGTATTGCGGTTTTAATTGTAGAACTAGTATGGCGACATGATATATGGTACCCATGCCGTCTATGATTGATATTTATGATTGAAACTGTTTTGACACTATACACTTATTATAGTATCAAATGATTTGTTTTAAACGTATCAAGCATGCTTTGGCTGTTATAAGGGAAAACACTATCCTCCGGCTTGCGTTGCATTGTGTGATGGGACCTGGGTCTTATAACAGCTTCATCTTTCTTTATTTAGCATTGCGCTGTTGTTTTATGCACTGGTATTCTTGGGAGGAAACCCGTTCCGTGTTATACGGCGTGGTCCCTTGATTTACCTTACTTTGAAAACCAATAAAGAATAACTGTTTTAGTTCTCACACCAGTCACATGACTGACCTGGAGTTTATTGTTTTAACCTAAACTCTGGGTGCCCCTATTTTCCGCACGGGCAGCTAGTAGTTTTGGTTTTGCAGATTTATATTCACAGGGTCCTGATTTACAGCTGGAACGATGCTCGGAAAGCTCTGTATCCGTGTATCACTTCTAGTTGTGATTTTGTATTATTTTCCGCTGCTTTGTAACTTATTGTAATCTCTGATATTTATCGATGGTAATTTATTCATTTATACTCTGTATATTCTTGTATCTGATGGAATTGTTGTAATAACAATGAAATGTTCTTCCGTGTGCATTCTATTTTGTCTTGTACTCAATTCTATCCGTGCTTTCCTTCACGGGGAAGTTCGGGTCGTCTCAGAGAAGGAAACTTCTTTTAGCTGACATGTAATGTATGGTTGTAGACGTCAAGTTAGTGATTTTAATGGATCTGACGATGTGACATTTGATCTGAATCTGATGTGATGATAATGCGTAACTTCTAGCCTCATCATCCGGTAAATGACATAAATCGGGCAGGCAGCATGGCTAAGTCGGTCGCACCGAAGTAGGGTGTATAATCACCTATCTAGAGAATATTCATTTGCTTCTTTAATCTATCAATGTTGTCTCATATATATATATACGGGAAATGGTTGCTGATCCCAACCGTTGGTGATATACATTCGATACACTCAAGCAAAATGAGTGGTCGGTCATGTGTGGCTGAGTTACAAGATGTTCTTATTGAACTCTAGTGTATCGTTCCTAGAGTACACTGATCGGAAGGTGGTTCCATACCTTGTCATAGTTGGAAACCCATTACCCAATACATGCTTGCGGTTTTGATTGTATATTATATGTTGAACGTGAGATGAAAGCGTTTCTGCTAGATGGTTATTATATTGTGGTTGATAGACATTACTTTAATATCAAAAGGTTTTTGATATAAAGATATTTTGGATTCTCATAAGGGAAAAACCAGTTCCGTTATACGGCGTGGTCTTATGAGATATCGTTTACTTGTTCAAGCTGTTTTACTCATACCGGTCCCATGACTGACCCGGAGTTTATTTTGTTTTGTTTTACCTAAACTTTTGGGTGCCTAAATTTGTACGGGCAGTCAAGTAGTTCAGGAATTTTCAGATCTATCTAAAGGACCTTGGAGCAGGAGGCTTCAACGTTAGTTATATAGAGTTTTGTTCCGCTGTGTTGTAAGTGTTGTACTCTGATAAGTGCTATTGTATACATAACTGTTATATTTCAAAGTTATGTTATCTATTATATGTTATTCGTTCCGCTGTGAGGTTCGTGTTACTCTGATGTTGTGTTCTTCTTCTTCTTCTTCTATTCTAAGTTTCTATCTTATCTATTCTCACCCTCTAATTTCATTCATTAATTACCGAGATTTTTCAATGTTTTGGTTATCGACATCGAGTTATGTCGATAACCAAAGTCACCGAAAATCCGGGTCATTACAAGTTGGCTGAGCAATGTTATTTATTATATAAACTCCTGTGAATGCCATTGGATGCGGTGTGCTGGTTGTTCTGTGTTAGATCATAAACAACGCCATAGGATAGTAATAATTAATTTTGAACTACACTATATGTCATACTTCGTGAAGATAGCATACTAGATCATATACCATATTGGAGCTTATGTGACGAGGTTGGAATTACCATACAAGCGAGAGGCTTGTATGAAGATGACTACATTTCAGGTTGAACCGAAGACGATCTGTTGATGTCATAGCATATCATATTCCATATAAGCATTTGGAGCTTGTATGACGAGGTTGAGATTACCATACAAGCGAGACGCTCGTATGGCGATGATTGAACTACAGGTTGAACTGAGGACTGATATGGACTAAATAAAATATAATGGTAAATGGAAAGATTAATAAAAACTCCATACAGGTCTGGAGTTGACAATAATTCACGTCTCTCCTTTTATTAGATACGACACAAGGATTATTTATTTTCCAACACCGGACAAGGTGACAAGATTTATCTCTAGAGTTATGATCTTTACACACTCCCTTGGGCATAGAATAGGCCAATAAAAATTGTGTATGTTGTTTCTGGATTTATTGGGTGCCTAATAAGGCCCAATAAATTTCCAAACCCCTCCCCGTACAAAGGAGGTTATGGCGAAATTTTTCAAAATTTAAAGGCTTTAGCCAAATTTTTGAAGTGAAAATGGTTTGGAAATCGTCGAATGAATTATATTTATATATATATATAAAAATATAAATTAAAATTAAACGAATCGCGCGTGATAGTTCGCATTTTGGAATCGTAGTTTTAAATGATTATACCGAGAGATCCGACCATCGGATTTTCCCGAAACCGGAACCGTCTAGTTCGCTTTGTAAAGATCTTTCCATAGATAATAAATTTATTAAGATCCAACGGCTAAATTTTGATAAATGTGTGATCCAAATTTGAATGAAAACAGCGCCAGGGCCGCATAATGACCTGAAGCGTCGTTCAATTAAAATGGGATATTTTTAAACAAATAAAAATAGCAATAAATCGTTATAAAATACTATAAAAGATATGGAATGGAAATAAACCGATTTTACTTGGTTTACTGTATATATTGATGGTTAGACATATTTGACATGAAATTATAATATTGAGTTGAAACATGAATGTCAAATAATCTAACCGAGGAAAGAATTGGTTTGAATTCTGTATGTATGTGGATTATCTTAAAAGGCCGAGTTAATTCTCATTTCAAATAATCAAACGATGAGAAGTCGATGATATGAAGACAGTGCAAAACCGATAATTTTCACATCGAATGGACGCTACTTATGCCTTTGATTGGAGTTGTTGCCTTGAAAGGGTTACAGTGGTAGTTGTCCGGATGTATTTGTTGATTGTTCGGATGTGCGAGGGCCTCTCTCCTGTATTGGACATATGGGACGAGGAATAAGGTGCCTCTGGTTTCGTTCAGACCCAGAACGAACTAATAAATGGATGTGTGTCCGACATTGGATTTCATTCTGTGTTGATTGATCTCTATTAAATATATATCTGTTTGGTGGCGGAGAATTTATTCTCTTGCTTAACACCCTTCTCTAAGACGTACGAGCTTAGTGGTTATATATCGATAGACATCAGTCTCATGGCGTGGAATGTCAATGTGGCATGCTAAGATGCAAGTGATCAAGGCCTTTATTGAAAAGCAGAGCCTTATTATTAATAATCAAAGCACGACTTTAAATAGCATAGCTTTGTGTATAGCGTTAATTCGCGAGCCTCACATCCCGATATGAACCAAAACTGGGAGAGAACTGCAGGGAGAATATGTGTTTCTTTCTAGCTTGGAGTGGTGTCATGGTATGGAGCCCAGACATTTTTACTTATGTGAATGATGGAAAGCGAGGCGCCTCGGATGTATCGGTCACTACGGGGCCGATGGATGACATGGTCAACATACTGACCAGATTTACACCCCATCGGGCGGGGAAACGTATTGTTCAGGAATTGCCAATCCACAAACATAAGAGTGGATTGTCCTTGCAAGATCCAGGTGCATTGCTGCTGAGCCTGAGATATGGGCTAGATTGTCTCAAATTCGGTAAGGGCAATCCCTTGCCTTGGTTCATGATGGAAATCCAACTTCCAATACGACATTGTGCGGTTTTGATTGTAAACCTATATATGGCGACATGATATATGGTACTCATGTCGCCTATGATTGACACATTATGATTGAAATTGTTTTTGAAACATATATGCACTAGTAATAATATCAAATGATTTTGATTTATACGTATCAAGCATATTTTTTCCATTATAAGGTAAAAATCTATCCTCCGGCTTACGTTGCATTCTGTGATGGGGCCTGAGCTTATAATGGCTTCATTTTTTCTAAAGAGCATTGCGTTGTTTAAATGATTTATTTTATTTCATGCACTACAATCCAATGGAGTAAACCCGTTGTGCGTTAGCAGCGTGGTCCTGTGATTGACCTTATTATTAAATAGGTTAAGTAAGATTTCTCGTAAGAGTCCCATGACTGACTCGTAGTTTGTTTTACTTTGCAAACTCAGGTGCCCCTGTTTTCTACATGGGCAGCCTTGTATTTAAGTTATAGATGCTTCATTCTGGATAGCGATGGAGTTGACGATGGATTCAATCATTTCTATTATACTCTTCCTAGTTGTACTATGATTCATTCCGCTGCAGACATTTTTATATTAAGCTGAAACTGTATTCATACTAAATATGATCCCGTTATGCTGTGTAACTCTGATGTTGATATTGTTTCCAGTGTAATTTGACGTATGTTATCTGGTGAAATTTTATATTTCTGTTCTATTGATGACTGCACCCACAACACTCATGTTATTTCATATTTTAATTTGACTAATATGAGAATGATTTAGTTCTAATCCGAGCGTTTTTGTGTTTCTTTTTATGCAATACTCTCGGGTCAGGTATGAGATTTAGTTATCGAAGATTTCTTGCCTTGGAGATCGAAGATGAAGATTTGGTATATATATCTATTCTATTTATGTGTTCCCACGACACTTTGTTCCGCTGTCTTGTTGTATAAACATATGTATGTATAACTCTGATATCATTGTATATTATAGTTAGGTGTATATTTTCAACTGTTTTGAAGTGTTAATAGTCTATTATATGTTATCCTTCTGGTGTGAGATTCCGTTATTGTTTTCTCTTCTTCCTTGCTTTTCTTTTATTTTCCCAATAACTACCTGCATTTGTGATCTGTTTGGGTCGGCATGTTTTGATCACTGTCGATTTGAATGGTCAAAAATCCAGGTCATTACAACGTGGTATCAGAGCTTTGGTTAGCGATAACCTTGGCTCTGTTTGCGGATTAACTCATTAGAGATAGGGTTAGTAATGCCCTAGAATGAGTTTGAGTGAATATATAAGAGAGTGTACTTGTATTTTTTTATATAAAATGATTTTATATTGTGTTGACTTGTTCTTTTGAATATTTACAAGTTCTGGTCAATATATGGGATGCCATGGAATCGATAGGAATTTCTAAATAATTGAATAGAATGGATTAACATAATATAGTTTTGCATTATATTTTAAATATATCAAATATATTATGAGTTTTAAATGTATATTCATTTGTGGTTAGTAGGTAATAGTATTAAGTTATTACCAATGATAGCTGATTGGATAATAAATCTAATGGGAAAATTAAATGGGTTTAAGAAAGGTTTGAAAATGAAATCTATTTAATATAACTGGTTGCAAATTATATCTTGCTAATAAAATGGAAATGAACTTGAGAACTCGATTCTGGTACATTTGGAAATGGATTTACCAAGATTTTTGAATAATATGGCATTATAAGTAAGTATTTTCGAAATGGAAATGATTTCACACGATTTTATTTTTAAATAGGAGTAATCCCTTCTTGGCATTTAGAATAGCCTCGGTAATGAGTGCATGCACTATCAATGTTTATTTTGAAGAATCCGAGTGAGGGAGACCACTTTGTTATTCCATAATTTGACCGATAAAATATTTTGGCATTTAAATTTCCACGGTGTAATTTTCTATATATTGACTTAAGTATATATCATTCAATTCAAGTTGAAATAAACCAAGAATCAGGATTTTCAAGTTCCCTGTTAATTAATAATTTCAAATACGAACTAAAAGCATAATTAAGTTATGAAATGGAATTTTAGCCCAGGTCGAGCTAAATAAATTGAATTAAGGAAAACTTGAATCAGTCGAAATTTAAGTTGAAATAGGGGTATGAAGATTAGCACCAAGGGAAATACGAATTAAAGTGTAACCTCGGGAAATGGAAGGTGGTAAGTAACTATAGAAAAATGAATATGGAGTGAAAATTTAAAATAGGTAGAGTTATGTGTATTGAACAATAAAGGTTGAGTTAAGAAAATAAAATAAAGCCTACTGAGTATTGGAGAAATGGAATAAGTTATATAAACGACAACGATTGATATTAATCCTTGTTAATAGATTTAGAATTTAACTAAATAAAATGAGGCAATAAAATAAACCGGAAATTAGAAGCGAATCTAAATGGTTATTTAGTATTGTTATATGAAACAAAGATATAAGATAATTGAGTTAAATGAATTCTAATTTGGAAATTTGAAATACTGAAATGAGATATAAAAACAAAATTTGATTTGGGTTAATGGGTTGAATTAAAAGAAATCAACTTAGGGAAATTAAGTAAGTCGATTTAGAGTTCGTATAGATAATTGGATTGGGTAAGTATAGGTTAATTTAGACTAACAAATAAAGGTAAATCATGGCATTAAATAGTGATAACCAAATCTAACGATGGAGGTTTGCTAATGTTTAGAAATACGAAGGTTTGAAATTCCAACTTAAATAAATCGACGTTTAGGGGAAATTTGTAATATTCAACAAGCTGAAGCGAAATGACCATAGCTTTTGAATGGATGATCGAAATTCGATGATTCCAGACTTTTTGGAAACCTTAGAAACTAAAACAAAACAAAATTAATAGGGACTTGTCAAATTTTCATGTTTATTGGGTTGAAATCCTAGTGTTAGTCGTAGTTCTATGCACAGAAAATAAAACCCTGAAGTGTATACCAATATTGTTATGGCCATAACTTTCGAACGTATCATCTGATTTCGATGCGCTCGTACAATTTGGAAAGCTCAGGATCTGAGCTAAAACTTTACTTTATTATGCTTTGTAAAATTCTAATGTTTAAAGGGTTGAAACCTGGGGTTGAACAATTCAGGTTTGTATTTTATATGTTTGGACTGAAGCGTTCGCTTTCGCTAAAATGGTCATAACTTTTGAATAGGTTATCCAAATTCAACGAGTCGGGGCTATTCGGAATGCCTGAAACGAATGCAACATTTTCCTATGTGTCTTAGGCAAATTCCGTCCTTTAAAGGGTGATAAACATCGATTTATTCACTGGCCTGTCGCTAATGTTTTATTTTTGTAGTTGAAATGATTAACATATGTTGTGCAAGTTGGGTACATTTGCGATTTTGTGTATATATTTTTGATTCTTATGCATATTTCAGTACGTAGAAGGTGCATGAATTTGCACTACGCTTTGGAGAACGCTTGCGCTAAATTCAAATGTGCTAAGATAAATAAATTTGTGAATAACGCTAAATAAGGTTCGTGTTTGGGTTATATAGTTTTGTGGTTATGTATATATTATTTCCCCATTTTTGGGATGCCTAATCGTGTGACGGGATGAATATTTATATTTTTATATATATTATAAATTTTCCAGACCTCTCCATTCAAAGGAGATGCTGCCGAAATTTTCTGTGATTTCGGGAGTTAGAAAATTTATGAGATTTTTATAACTCGATAGCATATTTCATAAATACTATTTTATCAGTTATATATTTGAAAATATATATGAGCTTGATACCCTATTTCATTCCCTTTTCGAGGACAAAAAGATTTGAATGGGGGAGAATGTAACAACCTATATTTTTTGTATATTTAAAACTTGAATTTAAATAAATAAATTGAATAATGTGGTTAAAATCAATATTTTGTTGATTTTAATAATGAAGATGGCTTAAATTGAATGTAAACAAATTTTTAATTAAGTTATATTGGAAATGTTGTAATTTGAAGTTTAATATTTTATTAAGTAAATGGATTTTAGTTGTTTAATTTGAAATTATAACTCAAATTTAATTGGTTAAATGGCTAAATTCGAAGATTAATATTAAAATCATTAAAGATAAATCGAGTTTATTTATCCGTAATTGCAATTCAAATTTAAATTTTGGAATAATAAAATTTGGGAACTTAAAATTGGTCAAATCGATTTATAAAATTTGTTTGAAGTTGTAATCGGATTTAAATGGAATTTAATAAATATTTAAATTGAATTAATATAGTTAAACAAATAATTGAATATTTTATTTATTAATTAACCGTGAAATTTAGCTGTTTTGGAGACTATCTCGGAATTTGACGAAATTAGTACCATCGGATCCAGAACAGTGAATTATTATAGAGTTTCAAATTTCATTACAATTGGACTTGTCAGTTGATTGTACGGAATAAAATGTGAAATGAATCAATGTAAGTTGATAATTGTTTATTGTTCACGTCGGGCCTTTTATATACAAATAAAATTTCATTCCCACTCATTAGCCGATTTTCATTGTACGTATATTTTCTATCTGCTCATTTTTTTCTAATGGCTGAAACAAATCTTCAAACCCTACATCAAAATAAAAAATTCGGACTTTAAATCCAAATCTCCTCAAAACCCAACAAATTATATATCGATTCGAAGCTCTCGACGATACGAAGCTGCTGGTACCATTTGTTGTTACATGCAGTGCTCGAATTTTCCATAAATCATAGTCAATGGTGGCTGTTTTCGAAACCTATAAGCAAAATTAGGGCTTTTTGATTTGAAAGTTAATTGGAAAATTGGGCTTATGGGTTTGACGGAGAGTGACATTGGGAGGCCGAAGGCAGTGGTTGGAAGTTGAAAAAGCAGGTGTGGCATTGGAATTTGGTGGTTGAAGTCAAGAAATGGAGGGATTTTTTACGGTGGTGAACGAAAAGGGGTTCGACGGTGGGGCACGAACAAGGGTTCGCCGGAGGTGGTGGCTTCGGGCTAGGTGGTGCGATTTTCGATGAGCTTTCAATTGGAAGTGGTTTCCAGTCAGATGGTCGCCGGAGTTAATGGCTACGGTCGGTCAAAAAAGGAGGCTCAAATGGGTTTCATGTTCATTTACTGTAGCAAATTGGAAATGTTCACGCGATTTGGGGGAGGGCGGAACCGTGCAGCTAACGTGGAAAGGATATGGTATATTTTCCTTTTTATTGATTGTCATATATACATATGTATATCGAACGTTCTAACGGACATAACTTACACAAACGAGGTTGGATTCAATAGCGGTTTATTGTGCTGGGATCATGGTGGAATTGTGGATGTTCTAAGAGTAATTTGGCTGCATTTGGAGACTGTAAATTTTTTGCCTTTCGTTAGGCGTTCGTCTGACTAAAGACTCAATGGTGAGTGGATTTCTCGCTTAAAATTAACTGAATTATTCCCGTATTTTTTAAAATTAGATTATGAAATAGTTTTGGTTGTTTATTTGAAATTGGTTGTTGATTGGTCGCTGGAAATTGATATGCATGCAAGTTGATGTGAAAATTTGGATTCGGTAACTAGTTATTTAAATTAAATTAAATTTCTAGTAGAAAATTACTGACTTTTGTTAACTGACAAAATGGGAAAATAATTACCAATTGGATGGAATGGTTATGATGGATGCTTTGATTGAAACTGGTCGCCTGCATTGATATCGGCACCGAAATGTTCATTGAAATTGTAAAAGCAATTATTCCAAAATAAATTTGAAAATTTGAAATGTGATTTAAATAAGAATTGATTACTAAAATTTAATTTGTTTAAAGCAGGATTTAATATTTCTCTTTGAATTTAATTAAAAATAAAAGTATTCGACGATACTTGAAATTGTTCGAGATTTGGATAGTATACGAATTTGAATCCATTTGAAATTGAAAGGTCGGACTTGCATGTTGGTTGAAATTGAGATATGAAAATGGAGTAAACTTTATCGAAGCTAAAATATGGATTTTAAGTCAATGAAATTTGGAAGAAAGAAAATTTATGGTTTTTAAATTTAGTTAACTATAGATATATACCTGTAGTTTTGAAACAAATTATACTCTATTTTATTTATTATTTAAAAATTATTTTAGTAAAGCATTTAATATATATCTACCTAAAATTTGTAATAAAGCATATTATATTATTTATTATTTAAAGTTTGTTTTAGTAAAGCATTTAATATGCATATATATATACATAGTGATGTAAATTACTATTTTATGTACTCTAATTATTTTAATATATATAATTTCATAAAAAGTTTTAGTTATAGTTATCTATTTTCCAAGTTAGTTAAATATTTGAAATTTTTCCTAAATTTGAATTGTTCTCGACTTAAACCATTGATTTCAAATTGAATTTGGAATATATATTATCATGTGAATATAAACCGATTTTAAAGGGGCTACGGTATTATGATTTGCAATAATATTCTATTTTGAATATAAATCAATTTGAAATAATCATGATATTGATTTGAAATAGTATTCTATTAAAATATGAAACGATTCCGAAATTATTATGATATGTTGAAACGAAATTATGATTTATTTTGAATATAAAATCGAATTTTAATTGATTACGACATCTCGATATGAAATATATTATATTTGAATATAAAATGGTTTGAAATTATTTTGATTTTCGATATGAGAAGTACATTCTTTTTTGAAATTTTGATTGCTTGAACTATTAGGAATGGAATTGAAAACAAGTTACGATTTGCTAAATTTTAGAAATTTATAACAATAATAATTACGAATAAAAGAACCATATTTTGAAATATAAGATTTGAAATTGAATATTGAATTTAACGAAAAGGTCAAAGAGATACGGGGTTTTGGAAACAAAAATAAGTCCAACTTTGATTATAAGTGAATCGATAACAATTCGAAAAGAGATTTGAATGGGAAATCCGAAATGATCCATAACTGTTGATTAATAAATGCACTTATTTTTTGGAAAGACTGGGATCGAATATTTGTTCAAAAACCACTCCAAGTAATACGACATTACAAAGAAATCGAAGAATTTGAAATCGGTAAGTGAAGACTGATAACCTTTGAATTGTTTGGATTGATTGCTGGTGTCTCATTTGGGCCGATTACCTGATACGAGGTTATAAGTGGCATGAAATCTAAATATATTTAGAAATTTTTGGATTGTTGTTCCATTCAAACCCAAAACGGACTTGTATGGATTATGTGTCTGACATTGAAATTAACGGCGTAGAACTAATCTCTGTTAATATTTATCGAATTTGTGCAATTAATTATTCTCGTCTCCAAGTCATATGAACTTAGAGGGTGTGTACTGTTGAAAGTCAGTTACACGTCGTGAATTGTCAATGTGGCATACTCGAGTTATAAAATGAATGAATGAAGATCAAACCTTGGCTTATTAAAGCATACCTTTGTGTGTATCGTGACATCGTCGAACCTCACACCCCGGATTGATGGTAACTGGCGGTTAGGTTGTATACATAATCTCTAGTGAAAATCAAAAGCTGCGGTGGTAGATTTACCTCGAAACCTGAGGGAATAAAGTATATATGTTGTCCGATGTCTGGATGTTATCCGGGATATATACTTTCGCGCTATGTATTCAATGTCCATTGTTTGGATGTTAACTGGGAATACTTAGCTTCATGTCCTCCAATGATCTTTCATGCCAGGAACCATCACGTCGGAAACCCAATAACCGATACGAGTCGTGCGATTTGTTTGTAAACTATGTATATGGGCATAGTCACTATGCTTGCTAAGATTAATATATTATTATTATTTTCGACATTATGCTTTAATTATAGTCTTAAAAGTGGATTTTCACATATGAAAGCATTTTTGGTTATCATAAGACAAAACTTTCCCATTTGGTGTGTGCTTGCGTTGTGTGATGTGGGACAAGCTTACGATAGCTTCATTTTTCTAAAAATCATTTGTGAATTTTTATGCATGGAAATCCACATGGAATAAACCAGGTTCGCTTTAGTGGCATGGTCCGATGAATTTCCCACTACTTTCTATTGATGACTGCACCCATAACACTCGTGTTATTTCGTATTTTAGTTTGACTAATATGAGAATGATTTAGTTCTGATCTGAGTGTTTGTTATGTTCCTTTTTATGCAATACTCTCGGGTCTGGTACGAGTTACAGATATCGAAGATTTCTTGCTTTGGAGATCAAAGACGAAGATTTGGTATATATATCTATTCTATTTATTTGTTCCCACTACACCTTGTTCTGTTGTCTTGTTGTATATACATGTGTATGTGTAACTCTGATATCATTGTATATTATAGTTAAGTTTATATTTTTCAACTGTTTTAAAGTGTTAATTGTCTATAATATTTTATCCTTCTGTTGTAAGATTCCGTTATTGTTTTTTATTCTTCCTTGCTTTTCTTTTATTTTCCCAATAACTACCTACATTTGCGATCTGTTTGGGTCGGCATGTGTTGATCATTGTCGATTTGAACAGTCAAAAATCCAGGTCGTTACAATATCACTATATAAATGCATATGAAATCGAAGTTTTAATATAAATCATTTTAGATGATAGAATTATAAATATCGACAATCACAACAAAGCAATAATCAACCAAGCATCCAAACACACATTTTATACTAACAACCATAAATATTATTATATGAGATAATAATATTTAAAAGTATAATAGAAAGAGTGAGGATTAATTCACAATTTAATCGACGATTTCACGTCGTATTATCTAATTTTAAACGAGCATTTAAAATTAGACAAAATTACATTGAGCTCCAAATCACTCTAATCCATCTCATACGCGCAGTGTTCTTCCATGCGAATCTAATGCAACTGGTTTTGCTCAGATCTTTCAAAGATATGATTGTTATAAGTTGAAATGAATTAAAAGATCATTAACCTATTAATTAATACACCATTAACTTTAGTCAGTTAATTAAATCTATCTTACATAGTTTGACACTTTCCTCCCTCCTTGTAGCTCGCTACTCCATAGTCTCTCATCCTTTCCCATCACTCTCCGTCTCCGGTTAACTATCTCACAAACAGACTTCACCAACCATTCCTTCTACTCAAGCTCGTTCTATAGGTCATTACCTCGACAACTTTGGCCGTCTCCTGCAAATTTCGATGTCATTCCCTCTATATTGTATCATATTGGTGGCGAATTTAATTTGAAATAATCACCTTCAAAATTTCACACAAGATGCTTCTTGTTGCTACAAATTCCAATCCATCATCAAATTCTTGAAGCGACCCCTAAAAATCCTGAATAATCGAACCCTAGCAACGCTGGTTCAAATTTCTAGCGGCAACAAGTTCGTGCGCACCTAAAAGGAAGCATGCCACACCAGTGCAAAGTATGCCACGAGTTCAGCGAATCCACAGTTAAGTTATATCAAGGAGTCTTTGATTCTATATAAATTTTTGAATGCATGGAGTAGGTGACGGCTTTGTTTTGATTTGAATGAGAAAGAAGGAAGATGTTTGTTTGAGAAAGAATGAAGGCAATTGTGTTTTAAAGGCAAGCTTTGCGAAAATGTTTTCATCCAGGATAGATAAATTACTACTGTTAACCCCGTTAATATAACGCAGACCCAAGGTCAAACATCACAGCTCAAGCACCACGGGTCGAACAAGCCAGCTCCAACACCCTGCGTCAAACACCATGGGCTGAACACTGGACGGTCGAGCGCAAGAAGGTCGGGCAGCCTTGGGATCGAGTAGAGCACCTTCACCAGTTTGGTTGGTCAGGTTGTAACAACGGGTCGGTCGGTCGCACCATATACATTTGGTCGGTCGGTTCAGTGGGCGCTGGTCGGTCAGCATGCAAATACAAAGTGTTACCGATCGGCTCAGTCACTCCTCTCCTGTATATTGGATCGGTTGTACACACATAGTATAATGCACATTGGACCAAGAACCATCCTTGATATCAACAGGTTGTACACATTACCCATATTGTGACTAAGCGTTGAGTGTAACACTTCACGTATTAAAGAGGATCAGCATAAAGAATACATGTAGGTCACACACTAAAACATGTTCGTGGGTCGGCCTCTCATGTTGCTATGGACAAGCTTCACGAACAGGAGATGGAGACCAGCTTATAAGTGCATGCCATTAGTAATGTACACATGGAAGGTAACATGATGCGCCAACCTTCCTTAAATAGCATAACAATGACAGAAAGTTGAGAGCAGTATCATCCTTTCCATGGCATGGTGAACACATCAGTAACATGGAGGCAAATAAAGTGGTCGGTCTTGATTCAATGAATAAAGGGTCGGTTGGTAAGATGCAAGGGCATGTGGCCATGCAAATAGGTTGGTTTCACGTTGTTATAATAATACATATGTGGACTGGTCTGAATAATATAAAGCATGCCATGCTCATGAATTGTATGTGTTACATGAAGTGGGATTAACACAATATATAAGGTGGTAGGCGTAACATGTAAATATTCAATGAGCATGGCCAGTCGGCAAGGAATTTGAATACATGACTGTTTTATGTTGCATATAAAGCAACCATGGACCGATCGCATGCAAGAAATTAGGTCGACTAGAAATGAAAGGCGGAAGCATATTTCTGGGTCAGCTTCAATGTAACTCATCTGGCCGGTCTCAAAAATGATTATCTGGGTTGACATCAGTTTGGATGTGAATGGATTATATGAAGAACATATAATATAATCATGTGAAGAATTAACAAAATGGGAGCACACAACACGTGGAGCAGCTATAGTTAATGTGCATGAATTATGTAATGTGCTGGCACATTAAAGGGTTACACAGATCAGTCTTTATCCAAGATAGACGCAAAATAGTAATATAATTCTGGTCGGTCACACATTAATATTTTGGGTCGGTTCTGTAATGAGAAAAGTGGGCCGTGCATGCTACTTGTGGGTCGAACAATGATAATGGCATTGTTGTAATTTTCTGGTCGAGCATGATTTTTGGGTCGGGCATGACAGCTGTTGCCACTTGTCCAGTGGAAGTTTTGTAAATATGAGTATGCTCGACCCAAACCATGAACACCGTAATTACATGATTGCCACCTGGTCCAAACTTCTCCTATAAATACCCCCATTTCACCACACTTCAAGGGGCCAATCTAAGCCACCCCAAAGGGCAGTCATTTTGGTCTTCCACCATTCTCAAGCTCCTAAAAGCTCCAATAATGGCCGCCAAAGCTATCTCCTTCTTCCTCCAACATTAAAATGGATCTCATCTTCTCCAAACACCATTAATTCTCTTTCCAATTCACTCCGGGTGATCTCCAACCGTCATTGCCCCTCCTTAAAGCTCGGATCTAACACCATTTTCATGATGGAATCAAGGAAAATTATCTAATCACAAGATCTAATATGTTCCTTCTCGAATTCAAGTGAGATCTAAAGCGGAAAGAGAATGAAAAGTGGAGAATCATCGTAAAGACTGATCAAGTGTAATAAATGAGATGATGCAATATGTAATTTTCTCCATGATAATGAAGAACACTTCAAAAGTGGATGTAGATCTATCCTAAATCAAACCACTATAAAACCCCTTGCCTTTTACTTACTTTTTCCTTCTTTTTACTTGCATTTGTATTTTTGGCCCATTTTCATTCTGCATACCGTTTGGTGAAGTGTGATTCCACACCTTTGGTGTTTGAACCATTTTTGATTCAAACATTTGGCACCCACCGTGGGGCCGCATTCGCGCTTCCTTCTCTCACACTCCCCCAAGGTTAAAGGCCTTACATAGAAGATCTAAACTACTAAGGAAGACCGCTAGTAAAGCCATTGAAGAAAATGACAATTTTTCTAGCAACGAAACTACTCCACTCACCAACCGCTTCGAAGTTGAAGAAAATTCAATATTCGGAGCTGGGGTGACTAAAGCTGAATTAGATGCCGTCGTCGCCAACTTGAGTCAATGAATGGAAACTTCAAACAAAGCTTTAATCGATGCTAATAAAACTCTGTTGGATGCTAATCAAGCTTTAATGGATAAAATGAGTGCTCTCCTAAACGCTCAAGCAAATCCCGTTCCTCCTCTGAAAATCCATATCAACCTTGGAGAGAATGCAAATTCATCAGCCTACGATCCTCATAATGGCAATTTGGAAGGATTTGTTGACAAAGATGACGCTAATGTCGAAGACTCAAAGCAGAAAGATAAAAACCACTCCGATCGAAATAACCGACGAGTTGCATGTCCCGTCAAGGGGCACCCTCCCATAGTGAAGGTAAAAGACCTAGACCCTCTAATCGCGATCGCTCGCCCAAACGAGCATCCGGGAAAGAGATCAAAGTCCGCTCTACAGAACAACACAACTCGAAGGAATATATCACGGATATGGTAAAGCAAATCATGATAGGTAACATGCCTCACAAGGATAGAGAAAGGGAATGGGGCTTCTCCCTCGGCAAAAATCCATTCACATAGAGGATCCGTAACGCTGACTTCCCCAAAAAAGTTCACTCATCCTACTCTACCCCCGTACAATGGAACTTCTGATCCGAATCACTTCCTATACAAATACGAGTGGCACATGAATGCAGCTAAGGCACATACGAGATTAAATGCTTGTGTTTCCCTCTCTACCTAGAAGGTGTTGCATCATTATGATTCACAAGGCTTCCACCCAAATCCATTGACCGATTTGGTGATTTGACTCTGAAATTCAAAGAGCAATTCAGGTTGCAAGCTACTAAGGCTAAGGACGTTATTTCTCTTACTTCAATGAGACAAAATCCAGGAGAATCTGTCAAAGATTTCCTCAAAAGATATAATGATGTTGCATCCGAAGTAGGGAATCCCGAGCCCCGCATGATCTTAATGTCTCTAATCGGCGCCATAGACGAGAATAGAAAATATGGTAAATGGATTATAATGAAAGAGCCAAGCATGCTTGAGAAATTTTATAAAAAGAACGAGGAATATATGGGATTGGATAATAATTCTGTGCCTCTTTGGGTCGTTATTGCAAACCAACCTCTTGAAGCTCCAAAAAACGATCCTACCTAGTACAATCAGAAAAATCCCATAGGTCAGAAAAGAGGAAGCGACGGGAAAGACAATCGAGATGGAAAGAAGCCTCGATTTTCCAACCCATCAGAGCAAACGCCTTTAAATGACACTCCAGAAAACATCTTCACTGCAACTAAAGACACAGAAGATTATCCAATACCTAAACCTCAGAAAATAAGTTACCATCAAGCAAACTCTGGAAAGATTTTCCGGTTTCATAATCAATCAGGCCACAACACCAATGAGTGTAGGCATCTGAAATCACTGATCAAAGAGCTGATTAGGAAGAATCGTATGCAAAAATATGTGAAAAATCCACCATCCTCAAACGTTGTTCCTATTCCCCAGGGCCAGAGGGGAACAAGCAACGAAGCTCTTGTTCAACCCATTCCAAGGCTGATCATCAACTAAATAATCGTTTATTGTGCTTCTATTTCAATGGCTCAGAATAAGTGATCAACTTCGCTACTGCCTTACTTCATGCTCTATTTCCTACTTTAGTTCATGCTTTATTTCATGTTTTTCTTTCTATTATATTCAAAACTTCTTGTAAACAGTCTGTAATAATCCGCGAGTGATGCACTGAACATTAGCTCTACGACTAAAAGCATATCTATTTGAATGAATTTCTAGCTTGCAAAATTATGTGTCAAATTGAAACTTGATTATAAATGATTTCATATTGCAAGCCATCTGTCGAGCGCTTTTCCTTGTAACATCCCGACCCCAACATGCTAGTTCAAGTGCTAAAAGCTGTAAATATCAACATGCACTAATGCAGAAATAGAAAAGCATTGCCTTGAAAAGTGAATGGGAAAAGTCGCAAAGATTCAAACAAGGAACAAGCGCCATGACAAATAAACAAGAATGTTGTGACTTTTGTCGAATGGGGACTCCCCTAAGTGAAAGTTTCAATGATTCAGTTCCTAATCTGAGATAGCCCACCAAGTTGAGCGTATGACAAAGGAATTGATGCCAACCATGAGTTGGAATAACCAGCACCGTGTCAGAAGGACCGACCTGATTTTGGAAGTACCAACATCAGGCCGGAAGAACCAGCACCATGTTGGAAGGACCGACAAACCTGATGTTGAAAGTACCAACACAAAGCCGGAAGAACCAGCAAACAAGCTTGAAGGACCAGCAGTAACCAAAGACCTCTCCGGGGCACCCAATTGATCATTAGTATCAGGAAGCACCTTGTTAGCCCTCTTTTTGTTACTAATCTCATCAGGCCAAAACCAAAGCCAAAACGCACAACCAAATACATATAGCGATCCAAGAGGCCCATCAGGGGCGTTACATCAAGAAATGGTATATCGGCCCAAATCCAACTCAGTCAGAATGACTGCGCATTACCTGAAAAATCGCTCTCCAGGACGACCGAGTTTCTCGCTTCCAAAAAGAATTCGTCGACCGATTATCTCGACCTAGCGTGGAAGATTTCTATAGAGCCAGTCCACTTAATATCCTGACTTCCAAGGATATAAAGGCGGTCAACCATATGCGGGCAAAGCTCTGCTTTTGATATACCTCTCCACGGATGCCACGTCGGCCCCAACTTTCGAGGATACTATTTATGAGCAGTGTAATCAGTCTTCTAACTGCAATTCGAGTCAATGGATGGATTCCACGTATCTGGACCTTCCCGAAATGGCCGGACCATTTCGCAACAGCCCAAGTAGCATTTTCCACTTATAAATACCTCCAAGATTAAAGAGAAAGAGGACTCCTTTTGGCCAGATGGCTTTCTTCAAACTTTTCATCTCTACTCTCCTCCAGAATCTCAATCTCTCAAAAGGAAGAAAGGAAAATAGTCATTTTCCTTCTTTTCTCCAAACAGAAAAAGCATTGTATTTGTAATCAAAAAAAGAGATAAATAATATATAAAGTGGACGTAGGCATTGTCTTTGCCGAACCACTATAAAAATTCGGTGTGTGCTCCCTGTTCCTTTACTTTTTATTGCGTATTTTAACTTTATTCGTGTGCAGATCATGCGATTGGGGGTTGACCGTCACTAGTGACCATGACGTCAACACACCTGATCCGATAACAACAAACATTTGGGTTCTAACCAAAGAACTCTCTGGGGCACCCAATTGATCGTCAGTATTAGGAAGCACCTGATCTGGTAACGAGAAACATTGGGGTTCTAACTAAAGACCTCTCCAAGGACACCCAATTGATCGTCAGTATTAGGAAGCACCTGATCCGATAACGACAAACATTGGGGTTCTAACCAAAGACCTCTCCAGAGGCACCCAATTTATCGTTAATACCAGGAAGTACCTGATCCGATCATGACAAACATTGGGTCCAAACAAAAGTCCTCTCTGGGGGCACCCAATTGATTGTCAGTATCAGGAAGTACCTGATCCAATCACGACAAACATTGGGGTTCAAACCAAAGTCCTTTCCGGGGGCACCCAACTGATTATCAGTATCAGGAAGTACCTGATCCGATCACGACAAACATTGGGTTTTAACCAAAGTTCTTTCTGAGGGAATTCCTTCTGAATCTACCAACGCTTGGATTAATAGATACATATTGAGTGGCGAAAGTCTCCAATATCTGAATTAACCAAGCTGGATTGTAGACGGAATTCGGAATATTAACCAATTAACTTGCATAGCATCTGAAAATCTCAAACACAACAAGTGTTAAATTTTAGCCCAAGTAAGGGAATGAAATCCAAAGTACTTCCTATGGAGAAGACTAATAACAACTCCCTGAACAAGGGGCATGAATATCAAAACTTCTCAAAGGGGAGGTAGAAAATAGATTATAGATACATATTTCTCAAATGTGAAATATTGTATACCACCTTATAAGTCATTAAAACCATAACATTTGAAATCCATAGTCGGCTTTAGTCGATTAGTTGATTTTAAGCGTTAATGTGAATTCAAATTAGAATATCGTGTTTGTACAAATAATTTTCAATGAGTTGTAAACCGTTGAAAAAAACAATCCTGTGCAAACACCTTATTAAGTTCAAAATAAAATTCGCTATAGGTCATTTATTGATGATTAACTAATCCACTATCGATGTCGACAGTCGATGTTAATTATAGGTCCAAAATCGTGCAATCGCTTGTTTTAATTACAGAACATGTGACATGAAGCATATCAACAATAATTTTCAGTTCGAAGCCCACATTTCTCACAAGCGCAAAAAACAAGCTTCGAGGCACAAATGTTAACCCCGTTAATATAACGCAGACCCAAGGTCGAACATCACAGCTCGAGCACTACGGGTCAAACAAGCCTGCTCGAACACCCTGGGTCGAACACTAGATGGTCGAGTGCAAGATGGTCGGGCGGCCATCGGTCGAGTAGAGCACCTTCACCAGTTCGGTCGGTCACGTTGTAAACAACGGGTCAGTCGATGGCACCACATACATTTTGTCAATCGGTTCAGTGGGCGCTGGTCGATCGGCACGCAAATACAAAGCGTTACCGATCAGGTCGGTCACTCTCTCCTGTATATTGAATCGGTTATATACACAGTATAATGCACATTGGACCAAGCACCATCCTTGATATCAATGTGTTGTGCATATTACCATATTATGACCGAAAATTGAGTGAAACACATCACGTATTAAAGAAGATCAGTGTAAAGAATACATGCAGGTCGCACACTAAAATATGTTCATATAGGTCGGCCTCTCATGTTGTTATGGACAAGCTTCATGAACAGGAGATGGAGACTAGTTTATACGTTCATACCATTAGTAGTGTACACATGGAAGGTAACATGATGCGCTAGCCTTCCTCAAATAGCATAGTAATTCCATAAATTTGAGGTCAGTATCATCCTTTCCATGGCACAGTGAACACATCAGTAACATGAAGGCAAATAAAGTGGTCAGTCTTGATTCAATGAATAAATGGTCGGTTGGTACGATGCAAGGGCATGTGGCAATGCAAATGGGTTGGTTTCACGTTGTTATAATAAGACATATGTGGACTGGTCTGAATAATATAAAAAGCATGCAGTGCTCATGAATTATATGTGTTACGTGAAGTGGGATTAACAAAATATATAAGGTGGCAGGCATAACATGTAAATATTCAAAGAGCATGACCATGTCAGCAAGGAATTTGAATACACGACTATTTTACGTTGCATGCAAGGCAATTATGGACTGATCGCATGCAAAAAATTGGGTCGGCTACAAATGAAAGGCGGAAGCATATTTCTGGGTCATCTTCAATGTAACTCATCCGGTTGGTCTAAAAAATGATTATTTGGGTCGACATCAGTTTGGATGTGAATGGATTATATAACGAACACATAATATAATCATGTGAAGAATTAACAAAATGGGTCGGTTCCAGGAGCACACAACACGTGGAGCAGCTATAGTTCTGGCACATTAAAGTGTTATACAGATCAGTCTTCGTCCAAGATAGAGGCAAAGTAGTAATATAATTCTAGTTGGTCACACATTAATATTTTGGGTCGGTTCTGTAATGAGAAAAGCGGGTCATGCACACTACTTGTGGGTCGAATAATGACAATGGCTTTATTGTTACTTTCTTATCGAGCATGCTTTTTGGGTCGGGCACGAGAGCTGTTGCTAGCTGTTCAGTAGCAGTTTCGTAAATATGAGTACGCTCGACCCAAACCATGAACACCATAATTACAGGATTGCCACCTGGTCCAAACTTCTCTTATAAATACCCCATTTCACGCACTTTAAGGGACTGATCTAAGCCACCCCGAAGGGTTGTCATTTTAGTTTTCCACCATTCTTAACCTCCTAAAAGCTCTCTCCTTCTTCCTCCAACATCAAACAAATCTCATCTTCTCCAAACACCATTAATTCTCATTCCAATTCACTCCAAGTCCCAACCGTCATTGCTCATCTTTAAAGCTCGGATTTAACACCATTTTCATGATGGAATCAAGGAAAATCATCTAATCATAAGATCTAGTCTGTTGCTTCTCGAATTCAAGTGAGATCTAAAGCGGAAAGAGAGTAAAAAGTGGAGAATCGCCGTAAAGAGTGATCAAGTGTAATAAACGTGATGTATGAGATGATTCTATATGTAATTTTCTCCATGATAATGAAGGACACTTCAATAGTGGACGTAGATCTACCCTAGATCGAACCAATAGAAAACCCCTTGTCTTTAACTTACTTTTTTCCTCTTTTTACTTGCATTTGTATTTGTGGCCCCGTTTTCATTTTGCGTACCATTTGGTGAAGTGTGATTTCACACCTTTGGTGTTTGAACCATTTTTGATTCAAACAACTATCTAGATTTTGCCAAGAATTTTTTTTAGATTTGTAAAGATTTGATAATGATAGGTAAAGATTTGGTGTGGATATGCTAGCATTCTAATTATGTTTTAAAGTGACCCCTACTTTATAATATTATTTAACTCTAGAATATCTCGCGGTCTCGGACTCCAATCAAGATTTCGCAACTGGCATTTTTGTGCTTTAACCGTCATTTTAGACACACTGGAATAAGTTTCAAGTCTAATTCGATCATGTGGAGGAGATATCAATTTATAACTGATGTTTTAAATTGATTTCAGTTAATAAATTTCTAGGCATTTCTAACTCGTACGACTAAACGGTAACTCCAATTGTCACAAAATTTGAAATTCGATAATAGAATATTATTTCGGATCCAATGGAACTAGTTTCATCGAATCCCAAGCCTATTCATAAAATCACTATTTTAATTATTAAATTGTAAATCGATACACATTTATATCGCGCATGATTACAAAACAACTTCAGTTGACATGAAATTTGTAATCTTAAAATAATTAACCATTACGAAATTTATAAAATTAGTTTCATTGAAGTCCAAGATCATTTGAAATTTGACTATCTTAATATGTTAATTTAAATCGATAAAATATAAATTTATTTCAAAACGATCAAATCCATCGGTAATAAATTTTTATTATCATTTATATTCAAATAGAATTTTATATTGATTTAACTAACTTAACTCGATTTTTAAATTATAGATTTTCAAATTAATTTAACGTTTAATTCCTTATTTAAATTTCAACCCATTAACTCTTAAAATTAATCGTTTTAAATTAATTAAATATTTCTTACTAAAAATCCAGTTTTTTAAAGTTATTTAAATAATTTTTATATTTTGTAATTAATTGTAAAATATGGTATTAAATGTAAAATGTAATTTTTTTATAGAAGTGGGAGCAAATTTCGATGGACTACCTAGAACTAGGCAAGGAAATGAAGGGATTTGCGTCATCGTGGATTGCTTGACCAAAAGTGCAAGGCTCATTCCTGTCAAGTTGACTAGGACAACATTGGAATTGGCTAAACTTAATGTGAAATGGATAGTTCGATTCCATGGTATCCCGAAGAGCATAGAGAGTGTCCGAGATCCACTATTTATGAGTGGATTTCGGAAGAGTTTTCAAGAAGCTTTGGGAACCGAGTTGTGTTTAAGTACGGCTTACCATCTTCAAACTGATGGTCAAACCGAGAGTGTCAATCGAGTTTTGGAAGATCTCCTGAGGACTTGTGTGTTAGACTTCGGAAGATCATAGGAAGACCAAATGCATCTAGTTGAGTTTGCATATAATAATAGCTACTTGTCTAGCTTTAGGATGGCACCATACGAGGCGTTGTATGGGAGACCGTGTAATTCTCCAGCACGTTGGTCAGAAAATGGAAATAAGTTGGTACTTGGGCCAGAGATGATTAGAGAGACCTCAGATTGTATCGAGATCGTTCGACAATGAACGAAGGTGGCCCAAGATCGTCTGAAAATTTATGCTGATAAACGTCGAAAAAATTTAGAATTCGATGTTGGCGATATGATTTTCATGAAGATTTTACCATGAAAGCATGTGGTTCGATTCATAAGTAAAGGAAAGTTAGCTACAAGGTTCATTGGACCATTTTCGATAATCGAGCGAATTCGAAAGCTCGCACATAGATTGGGGTTACCTAAGAAGATGTCAAGTGTGTGTAATCTGTTCCATGTATCGTTTCTCTGGAAATTCATGCATGATTCGAAGGTGGTGGTATCTCTAGGGTAGTACAAAGAGCTTGAAGTAGAGACCGTGTTTGTGAGACCTCGCAAGCCACTTCGTTTTGTGGGGAATGACACGAAATAGCTTAGGAGGAAGGTGGTTAAGCTATTCAAGGTACAGCGGAGAGAAGATGGTGATGATTGTATGTGGGATATGGAAGAGAGCATGAGGGTGACTCATCGAGAAATCTTCATCGGTAGGACCCTAGGATATCGTATCACCATTACATCATTATATCTTGTTGTTGCTTGATAGAACTCTGTATGTTAGGATAAGGCTATGTAGGCATGGCTTGATGGTTGCTAGTTTGGATGATAGAATTGGCTTCTCATGGATGATAGGCATGCGGAATTGTTGTTGTCGCTTATGTTTACTTAGAATTTCGGGGGCGAAATTCTTAAGGGAGGAGAATGTAATAGCCCTCATTTTACGTATTGGAAGATCGTAAAATATTTTTATTTTATTCCCTGAGGGTTAGATCATTCTTATATTTTAATATGTTACTTATGGGGATGTGAGACATGCCCATGATTTTTACCGATTTTATTTGCGACCATTTTGCCCCTACCAATCTTGTACATGGAATAATTGAAACACCCCACCTCCGTTAAGGTCACTCACAAAAGGAATGCCTTAACTTCGGTGGAGAATTTTTAGTACAAGATGCAAAAAAATTACAAGGCAGAAAAATAAAGCAGCGAAAAATAAATAACCTTTATTGATTAAAACAGCTTGTACAAAGATTGTTTTACAACACCAATACTTATTACCAGAAATCATCTGTCTTGTTTAATATATAAGAAGCACAAACTAATAATGATATTCCCCAACAAAGCATGAGCCAGACATAGCAGTAGAAAATGGAGTGCAAAGTAATGCACCAAAGACTCTTCAAGCTCGGAAAGAGTAACAGCCCAAAAATGAGCTGAGCTTTTCCCTCCCTGACTAACTGGGGAGGGGGAACGGAAGAAAAGAGGCGAAAGCAAACTAGGTCGGATATAAAGTCTGGTAAGTCCAGTGATTCTTAGTATTTAAACGAGGAAAAGGGTCATGACATGAATAAACTAAATATAAGACTAAACCATAGTAACAAGATAACATGGGGTAAGCATGGGATATGGCAAGATAAACTGAATGTACTGATAAACTGAATGTACTGATAAATTGAATGCACTTCTACTCCTTCTCTGCTTCGCTACTACCCTGTTAAACTGATTTCTATATCTCTGCACTACCTACTAATGTCCAAACTAGTAATCTATGATCATATGATAACATGATCCCAATCCCCATATCTGCGGTTGCCTTCAGGTGCACATCTATTATGGGGATTCCATTTATTACCTAGATCTAATCTAGGGTTTTCTATCGAGCGCTTCCAAGATTCAACCAGGGTTTATGCTACCCAGGGCCACTGGGGTTTATGCTACCTATTGAACGCTTCTCGGATTCAGGGTTTACACGACCTAGGTCCAACTAGGGATTATGCTACCTACTTTGTATTAATTTTCCATGTGTCCGTGTCAGTCGGCCCTCTCTTGCATGTAGATACTCTGTGTTGGCCCCATCATAAGGTGTATCAAGCTTTATGATAGCGATCCGACACGATTCAAGATGCATAGTGTATAACTACTGGTACCCAATGCCTGCTTTTTCCACTCCGGAGTACGTGCACACCTGTAAACCGTCGGAACGTACACTGACGTACGCCCTGCCACTATTTTTGACCATTTATAATCAGCCCAGTAATTGTGCCCCACCCTGCCTAGTTTCAGGGTACCATGGTACATCTATGTGGGTAACTACTGAAATGGGTCCCCGTTACTAGGGTTTCCTGCTGGTTAAGTTTGTGGGCCTATATATACAAATATTACCCACCTATACGAGATGTACTTAACCCTCCCACCGATTCTACCATGTTTTCTTACCGGTTAAGTTTGTGGGCCTATATGTACTAATATTACCCACTTACCCAACGTGTATTTAACATCCTACTCGTCAAGTCGTGTTGGTTAAGTGGTTCTTATTAACTTAACCTCTCTTGCTTATCATGTTGGATTGGTTAAGTGTGATTTATTAACTTAACCCTGATGTCATCAGGTTATATTGGTTAAGTATTTCCCATTTGACTTAACCCCATTCGCTCATCAAGTTATACTGGTCAAGTGTCATTAATCAATTTAAGTTAACTTAAATCATCCACCCGTCACGTCATCTTGGTTAAGTGTTTCCTTCTGGTGTTGACTTAACCCTACCTCAAATCATGTTATATTGGTTAAGTGTTGTTCTCGTGTTAACTAAACCCTTCCCATACATCATGTTATATAATTGGTTAAGTGTTTTCCTCTTGTATTACTTAACCCTACCACATGTCATTATATATTTTGGTTAAGTGTTATCTTAGTTAACTTAACCCTATAATCTGCTTAATTAACATGTTACAATGGTTAAGTGTTCTAAATTTACTTTAACCTCACCCACTTGTCTAATTAATATGTTGTAACGGTTAAGTGTTCTAATTTTACTTAACCTCACCCACTTGCCTAGTTAACATGTTATTACGGTTAAGTGTTTCCCTATTTACTTAACCTCACCATTTCTAGCTTGATTTATTCATGAGCCTTAATTGATTAATTGATTAAAGCACCAACCACTCACATTAGACAGATATTGTTGTGGTTACTGGATGTGCCGTTTGGTTCCAGGCAGGTTTACACCACAACTCAGTCTAACCTCGGGTCTTTCTAGGCTTGATGCACAAACCACCCACATTAGACAGGTATTGTTGTGGTCACTGGATGTGTCGGTCAGTTCCGGGCAGTTTTACACCACAACTCAGTCTAACCTCGGGTTAGGCATATTCGTCTTTACAAAATTTACATATTTATTATTTATGTAAATTTTCCGTAAATCAGTTTAGCCTAGATCATATTCATCTGTCATGCAAATTAACATACTTATATTTCATGCCCAAAACTTGATTTACCAATCAATTAACCCAACTTACAGTTTATACCAATTTAGATTTAATATTCCCCTTTTACAATTCATGCCCATTCTAGATTAATATTCCAATTTAACGTTTATGTACAAAACTTGGTTTACACGCCAATTACACACTTTGCGGCCAATTAAATTTTATTAACTTGTGCCCAAGTCTAATATGCATGTTAATCGTTCACTATTATAGGCAATTTAGATTATGCCAACATATTTATTATGCCAAACTAACTAAATTAAGCTACGCCCAATCCCCTGCATCATAATCGTACGTATAACATGATTTCACAAGTTTTCTATGTACTCATGAAATGGCACTAATCAAAAGGAATAGGGGATGAGCACAAGAATTGATATAAAAGATTAGGAATGCAAAAATAATGGCTCCAACAGGTTCGATGTACATAAAAGTGAATAGGAATAAACTAGCCAAGTTACACACTAAATATGAGATCCACATAATCAAGGGAATAGGACTAGGTGATTTGGTCCAACATAATGCCAGTTCAAGGTACAACATGATCGGTTAATTGTAACAATGGGAATATTCATAAGCAACTAACTGCAATAGTCATAAGCAATTAACCACAATAGTCATGGGCGACTAATCACAATAATTTCTTAATCAATGTCATAGGCAACACTCTCATAGTTATGATTCATAGTCGTAGGAAATAATTTTATGGGCGACTGTTCATGGCCATAGTCTTAGACAAAGATCTCATATTCATAGTCATAGTCATAGTCATAGGAAATAGCTTCATAGGCAATAGTTTCATAATCATAGTCATAGGCAATAGATTCATAAGCAATAGTTTCATAGTCATAGTCTTAGGCAAAAGTCTCAAAGTCATAGTCGCAAATCAGATCCAAAGGCATAGATAACTTTCAATTTGACATAAGCACGAATCAAAGATAATTAACTTGCAAATTGGTATAGTTCTATATGATAACGTGATCCTAATCCCCGTATTTGCGGTTGCCTTCAGGTGTACATCTATTATGGGGATTCCATTTATTACCTAGATTTAGTCTAGGGTTTTCTATCGAGCACTTCCAAGATTCAACCCGGGTTTACGCTACCCAGGGCCACTGGGGTTTATGCTACCTATTGAACGCTTCTCGGATTCAGGGTTTACACGACCTAGGTCCAACTAGGGATTATGCTACCTACTTTGTATTAATTTTCCATGTGTCTGTGTCATCGGCCCTGTCTTGCATGTAGATACTCTGTGTTGGCCCCACCATAAGGTGTATCAAGCTTTATGATAGCGACCCGACACGATTCAAGATGCACAGTGTATAACTATTGGTACCTAGTGCCTGCTATTTCCACTCCGGAGTACGTGCACGTCTGTAAACCGTCGGAACCTACACCGATGTACCCCCTGCCGCTAACTTTGACCGCTTATAATCAACCCAGTAATCGTGCCCCACCCTGCCTAGTTTCAATGTACCATGATACATCTATGTGGGTTACTGCTGAAATGGGTCCCCGTTACTAGGGTTTCCTGCTGGTTAAGTTTGTGGGCCTATATATACAAATATTACCCACCTATAAGAGATGTACTTAACCCTCCCACCGATTCTAGCATGTTTTCTTAACGGTTAAGTTTGTAGGCCTATATGTACTAATATTACCCACCTACCCGATGTGTACTTATTCTCCTGCCCGTCAAGTCGTGTTGGTTAAGTGGTTCTTATTAACTTAACCTCTCTTTCTTATCATTTTGGATTGGTTAAGTGTGATTTATTAACTTAACCCTATTCATTCATCAGGTTATATTGGTTAAGTATTTCCCATTTAACTTAACCCCATTGCTCATCAAGTTATATTGGTCAAGTGTCATTAATCAATTCAAGTTAACTTAACCCATCCACCCATCACGTCATGTTCGTTTAGTGTTTCCTTCTGGTGTTGACTTGACCCTACCTCAAATCATGTTATATTGGTTAAGTGTTGTTCTCGTGTTAACTTAACCCTTCCCATACATCATGTTATATAATTGGTTAAGTGTTTTCCTCTTGTATTACTTAACCCCACCACATGTCATTATATATTTTGGTTAAGTGTTACCTTAGTTAACTTAACCCTATCATCGGCTTAATTAACATGTTACAACGGTTAAGTGTTCTAAATTTACTTAACCTCACCCACTTGTCTAATTAACATGTTGTAACGGTTAAGTGTTCTAATTTTACTTAACCTCACCCACTTGCGTAGTTAACATGTTATTACGGTTAAGTGTTTCCCTAGTTACTTAACCTCACCATTTCTAGATTGATTTATTCATGGGCCTTACTTAATTAATTAAAGCACCAACCGCTCACATTAAACAGATATTGTTGTGGTTACTAGATGTGCCAGTCGGTTCCGGGCAGGTTTACACCATAACTCAGTCTAACCTCGGGTCTTTCTGGGGTTGATGCACTAACTACCCACATTAGACATGTATTGTTGTGGTCACTGGATGTGCCGGTCGGTTCCGGGCAGTTTTACACCACAACTCAGTCTAACCTCGGGTAAGGCATATTCGTCTTTTACTAAATTTACATATTTATTATTTATGTAAATTTTCCGTAAATCAATTTAGCCTAGATCATATTCATTTGTCATGCAAATTAACATACTTATATTTTATGCCCAAAACTTGATTTACCAATCAATTAACCCAACTTGCAATTTATACCAATTTAGATTTAATATTCCCCTTTTACAATTCATGCCCATTCTAGATTAATATTCCAATTTACGGTTCATATCAAAACTAGATTTAATATTCTAGTTTACCGTTTATGTCCAAAACTTGGTTTACACACCAATTACACACTTTGCGGACAATTAAATTTTATCAAATTATGCCCATGTCTAATGTGCATGTAAATCATTCTCTATTACAGGCAATTTAGATTATGCCAACATATTTATTATGCCAAACTAACTAAATTAAGCTACGCCCAAATCCCGCATCATAATCGTATGTATAACATGATTTCACAAGTTTTCTATGTACTCATGAAATGGCACTAATCAAAAGGAATAGGGGATGAGCACAAGAATTGATCTAAAAGATTAGGCATGCAAAAATAATGGCTCCAACAGGTTCGATGTACATAAAAGTGAATAGGAATAAACTAGCCAAGGTACACACTAAATATGAGATCCATATAATCAAGGGAATAGGCATACTTGATATGGTCCAACATAATGCCAGTTCAAGGTACAACATGATCGGTTAATTGTAACAATGGGAATAGTCACAAGCAACTAACTACAATAGCATAGGCAATTAACCACAATAGTCATGGGCGACTAATCACAATAATTTCTTAATCAATGTCATAGGCAATAGTCTCATAGTTATGATTCATAGTCGTAGGCAATAATTTTATAGGAGACTGTTCGGGCCATAGTCTTAAACAAAGGTCTCATATTCATAGTCATAGTCATAGGCAATAGCTTCATAGGCAGTAGTTTCATAGTCGTAGTCATAGTCATAGTCATAGTCATAGGCAATAGATTCATAGGCAATAGTTTCATAGTCATAGTCTTAGGCAAAAGTCTCATAGTCATAGTCGTAAATCAGATCCAAAGGCAGAGATAACTTTCGATTTAACACAAGAACGATTCAAAGATAATTAACTTGCAAATTGGTATTGTTCTATATTTTGATTCATTAAATTCATAATTCCAATTACACGTTCAAATCTAAGGAATAACCGAACTTACAATGATCGGTTTAGAAAAGGCAATTTGCTATGATTCAAGTGACGTTGCTTGAAGCGGAATGCCTATGGTCCAACTTGAAGCTTTATCTTTATTTGAATCTCCAATTTAAAAAAGAACTATAACTTGTTTTAATGGAGAAAAAGATTAATTTTAATTAAGATTGAGGCAGAGTATAGGCGTAATGAAGTTGTGTGAAGAAAGTGAAGATTGGGGGCGTTTATATAGCGTAGAACTCATGAATTTGGTCCAGAATTCAGCCCGGATATATAAAAATGAATTCTACCTCAGATCTGGAAAAACAGGGCAGGTCGACCTATAGGGGGGAGGTCGACCCCCTGGTCGGCCTGGATCCTAGGCGGGAAATTTCCCGCCCAGCCCGCTTCTGGGTTCTGTTTTGATTTTTGAATTCAGTTTCGAGCTATTTTTAAATTTGAGATGAAACTTCCGAAGGCCATAACTTCTTCATACGAAGTCTGATTCACGAAAATCGGACTCTATCTCAAGCAGAATTCAGAGATGAACGCAAAGGAATAACCCGTTTCCCTTAATTCTTCTCTTAAAAATTATGTATAAATTGATTTGTTACATTAACGTTTACAGAAAATATGGGGTGTTACAGTAATTTTTGGCTCAGGTCGAATCAGGTGGTGAGACCTGTGCCATTGGAAAGGAAATGAAGATTGCCTTTCCGTAGAGTGGTTACATTAAAGATTTGGCTCAGCGGTTTGGCATGAATAGTTATTTTAAGGTTTTTCGGTTGGTTGTTCAGGTTTGGAGAGCCACAATGGGCTGATTTGGGAAGGCCCATTTTTGGGCTAGTGGAAGGGTGTAAATAGGGGGTGGGAGGTATGAGAAATGTTTTAGTTTCTCTATTTTCTCATTAGGTGGCCTATGTTCCTCCTGCCTCTAACACCTTTCCACGATTAAAAATTATAATCTAAGGAAGGAAATCAAAGATCTACACGATTGGAGGCTAGATCTACATCATTTGAAATGAGAATTCATTGGATCAAGGAGTTTGGTTCGAGTTGCTTGCTGTCCGAAATCTTAATGCTTTGATTTTAGCTTGACTTGGAGAATCGGTGAGTGATTTGCATCTCTCACATGGATTCAATGAACTATATGAATGTTTGATCATGTTTTTCATCAAATTCAAGTGTTTAATCATAGATCTATACCATTATAAGTCCACTTTCATATGAATCGCTAAAGTGGTATTACTATGCCATTTCATATAGTTATGCAAGTTAGATCCACAATCTAGTTCATAAGTTCATTTATCATGATTTTGGAGTGATTTACATCATTTTAGTGATAACATCATATTCATGTTGTTAGCAATCTTATGACATGTTTAAGGTTGTATTTGGTGAATTGGTTGAGCATGTTTTGTCAATTTGGTCGATTGGAGAAGTTTTGGTCAAGATTAGGCTCGAATTTGAGATTGCAGGTTTTCGGTCGCACATGGTGGGTCGGTCACACCATGGTGTGGTTGTCTTGGAGAAGAAGTCGGACTTGGTCGGTCGTACGTGAGTAAGGGGGTCGATGGAGCGAGCATGGTCAAGCTCGAGCAAGGGCGCCCGTGCACAGGGTCGAGCGAACCAGAATAGAGTTGGGTTTGTGTACTTTTGGTTCTGTCTAGAAGGTTTTTGGGTTGCACCAAGAGTGGTCGAGCTTGGCTTGATCATGTACGGTATGGGTTGTTCACTCCTTGGGCCGATCACCACAGGTCGGTCACTCTGGTTGGTTCGAGCAGTGTGAAGGGTTGTTCGCTCTGGTTGGTTCGAGCAATGTGAAGGGTCGGTTGCTCCGGTCGGTCGAGCAGTGTGAAGGGTTGGTCGCATAGGACAAATTTCTGAAAAAAATTATATTTTTGGTTACGGCCAAGATTTAAATGAAAAGTGCTTTTCCCGAACCTATGCCGTGGCACAGTGGTGGTGTAACCTCGAAGTGAATCCAAGGAGGAAGGTTCGAAGTGTTGAAAAGTGTTCGTTGATCGGTGTAGAACAACCAATGAGGTGACTACTCAAACGCTGTGAGTTAATGGATAATGGATTGCAGGAGAATGTTGCTTGAGTTATGAAAAGTCGTTGGGTTGGATGACTAGAGATGTGAAGGCCGAGAGATTATTGTTGTCGTAAGTTCTAGCAGGCTCGAAGCAATGGTACACTAGGGACGTCTAAAAGACCGATTGTAGGTCGAGTACCTTGGGTATCGTTGAAAGCCTAGTTGTCAAGGTTGGACATACATATGTATCGTTGAGAGGCGTATGGAGTTTATGCTAGAACTGGGGTTACCGTTAGCCCTTGACATATGGCAAGGTTGGCCATCATATGATTAATGATGGTTTCAAAGCAGAATTGGCGGTGATATCCAGAGTCAGTCTTGGATGATTTATTGTTCTGTTTGTACCATCTCATGTAGGTTGTTCAATGTCAAAGGAGATGTTCCTTGAGTGCTTGTCTGATATTGGTTTAGGCCTTCGGGGCTTGTGCTTGAGGGATGTTGAATTCGATTAGGATGGTTTACATGAGATATATATAACCTGGATGTTATGAGTGCTTACCATGATTGAATGGATGTTCTAGTTTCTATAGATGAATGGTTGGAGTGTTTATCGTGAAGGCTATCACTGTCCGATGTGGTGAAGATAGGGTTGAGTTCTTCTCTGGTGTTGTGGGTAGATTAGTATGTTTATCTATTAATTCTCGTATACTTTATTGTTGAAGTTTGTTAGCTGTTTTATCGCTCACTAAGACTGTTGTCTGACTCAAGGTTTTATGTTTCCCCTTATTACCTTGGGATGTTCATCCAGTTGTGGATGGGAAGACTAAGTAGCAGGTGACAGGCGATTAGTGAGGACGATGTTGTTGTGCGAAGGCGAGCTGGAAGCTTAAGTACCAGTTTCACTGTTATCCAGTATTTCTGTTTTCACTGTTTGAGTTGCTCTTTGAGTGTTGTAGTGAGGCCTTATGTACATACTTGATATTTCCTATGATGATTGGATAATCTTTGAGGATGTTGTGAAAGTTTGAAAAGTTTGCTATATGATGCTTTACTACTATTACCTGTTGTATATGTTCTATTATATTTTATCCTTGCGTTGTGAGTTCTATGATAGGTTCCGCTTGTGTTTACCTACTCTGATGATCGTCCATAGATGCTATGCACACCTTTCAGCGCATCATTCCTCTTATTTAGTGTCGGATTTGTGGGTGGTTGTCATAGGGTTGACGATTGTTTTCCTTCTAGAGCTATTACGTATGCTTTGGAACTAGAAGAAGAAATAAGAAAGCTATGAAATCAAGTTAACGACCTTAGTCGTGCAAATTACCAACTTCGACATGGTTAAAATTAGATGTTTAATATTTTACCAAAAAAATTTATGATCAGTTATATCATTATGCTTATTATCAGTTGTATTGTTATGCTTATTACCTGTTGTATCTCCATGGTTTATGTCCTTTCAATATGCATGCATGTCAAAAGAAGGATTTTGATTTGGAGTATTACATGTAGATCCATATATTCTAGTCGTTTAATTTTGAACATTTAAATTTGTTTTCAATGTTGTATTGGAAATATAAAAGGAAGTTTTTAAGGAATTTATTAATTAATCGACGTTTGAACGTATATGTTACTATAAGAATTTGACACCAAGACCAAAGCAAGGTGAAGGGGTATCATAATAGAGTTGATACCGAAGCAGAAGCCCCAAAAAGTGCTCAAACGATACCAAAGCACAAGGATGTAGAAGTGGAGCCGAAATCGGAAGTAAAAGGCTTAAAAAGGATCAAGTCGACACCGAAATCAAGAGGAATAGAAGCATAAATGATAACGAAAGCTTGGAACTGTAACACCTTGTAACTCTGATAATATTAATATTCACAAATTAAAGAATAACTAATCTCAGACGTGAGAATTGTGGGAAACGGGTTGCGCCATTATGTTCGTCTTGGAATTCTAGTTGAAATAGAGTCTGAGTTTGCGTGATTTGGATTTCGTATGAAGAAGTTATGGCCATCAGAAGTTTCTAAAAATTTAAAACAGCTAGCAGGAAATTTAAAATTCAAAATTCGAAGTCAAACAGGCTAGGCAGGAAATTTCCCGCCAAGCACCCCAGGTCGACTGGGGAGTCGACTGGACAGTCGACACCCCAGGGGGAGTCGACTGGGCAGTCGACACCCCAGGGACCAGGTCGACTATGCAGTCGACCTGGGTTTCGACCTGGTCTGGCGGCTAGGGTTTCTGGCTGACCTGTTTTTAATGGGCTAATGACCCATTAGGGTTTCTGACCTAATCTGGTTGGCTAGGATTAATTCTGAGATAATCTGACGGTCTAAAATAAACCCTAACTCTATAAATACCTAGGTAGTCTCTCACCCTAATTCATAAGAAAAATAGAATAGTTACCGTCATACCGTCGCCATGGAAATCAATGGAGCCGCCGCCAACTAAGAAAGAAGAAAAGAAAATTCAATTCTAATTCTCTCAACCCTAAAGCAAAGCAAAAGTCTCTCTTTTCTTCTCTAAATATTGAGTATGATGATCTTAACATGATTATTATTATTTTAATTAGATTGAGTTATGAATGGATTATGAGTAGATGATGTGAATTATCATATATGTTGTTGTAAACCCCTTTTGCTATCATGTATGTTGTAAATCCAATGTTATGTGATGATGATATCTTATATGTTGTAAATCATGCTATGGTGATGTTATGTATGTTGAAAGTTTCTATGCTAAGTTGTGATCATACATGTTAAGAAGGCCATGATGTTACCATCTTTGCTAGTTAGTTCATATTAATTTAATCATCATGTTTGGGTTATGTTGATCTATATGACAAGTCACATATGCAAGTTTGATTGATTAGAAAAGTTATGAACATATGCCAAGACATCTATTATGACATCTAGAATTATGCTATGACATATGTGATATCCTATGCTAGTTCACACCATCATTATGTTGCCTAAAAACCCCATATGCAAGTTTATGTATAGATTTGGGCTATGATCATATCATGTAAATTGAGACGTTTAACAAGTTGACACCTTTTGATCCTTAACATGTGTAGTTTATGCAAGTTTCACCGCTATCATGATTAGATTTATTTTAATTGTCTATATGTTGTGATAATTTATCTTTGTGCTAAGTCAAGCCTATATTATGCGTTGAATAAGCAAACGTATAAAGGTGGGGTAGGGGTAATATTAAGGATTTAATATTAAAAAGTTGGGGTGCAATTGATATGATTTTGCATGCCATAAGTGGATGGCCATAATTGAGACAATTATGGACACTATTAAAAGTTGACTTAATTAATAATTTGAATAGGGAATTATTAAAACTGGGGTAAAAGATTTTAAGTGTTAATCAATGCTTAGGACACGAGGTTGGACTCGTTTGTGACGTAAACCTGCCCGGACCCTCCCGGCAAATCCAGTGGTCACAAATGTCAGCCCAATGTGAGAGGTCCTAGGCCTAAACTAAAGCATAACGGTTGTAAAGACACGAGGTTAGACTCTTTTATGGTGTAAGACTGCCCGGACCCGCCCGGCAAATCCAGCTGCCATAAATGCCAGTCTAATGTGAGAGGTCTTTATGAGGTTATGGCCTGAATGAATTAAGATATACTTAACCAGATAAACATGTAAAATGGGACATGGAGGTTAAGTAGGTGCCTTGGGTGAAACGAGGAATCTAGGGGGTGCCCTTAGTGGCATGAGAAATACGATTAGTAAGACTTAACTAAACACACATGTAAATGAACATGACTAAGAGGGTTAAGTGGGATATACTAGTGACAAGCTTAGATGGGTAGCTTGTGGGGGCCCATTTCGACCAGTATCCCAAACGTATCTTTGTGGGCTCGACCCAAGTCGAGGACGGGACACGCATGCTGGGTTTGACTGTAAAAGGCCAAAACGGGGAGCGGTGGCAATGCAAGTCCAATGGGTTTCATATGCGTATGTGGACCCGGGCTGGTAGGTAAGACGTTGTTTCATCGTGTAGGTATAAGCCGTGCATTCTCAAGTTGTATCGGGTTGCCACTTTAGGGGAGTGATACACCCCACTGTGGGGCCAGCACGGGTGTCTACGAGTAAGGAGCTGATCGAAAGTGGGTAGTGGGGTACACCTAGTGGAGATAGGGGCAAACGACACCTATGTAGTCAGCTAGGGGTACGCAAGGCTATTTATAAAGTTTCTGTGTGAGGCAAGTGGGATCAAACTTTAGGGTGACTGGTGCGGTGCAGTGTAGTAATGTGCGGTGCAGTGTAGTAATTATTCGTTAGTAATTAGGTGTGCCTTTACCGTTATCTTTAACGTTATCTTAAACGCTATCTTTATCTTCCTAAGAGTTCATAGACATTTACTTGTCTTCCAGCTTATGCCTTAGTCTAGTTATTTTGATAATAGTATTGTTAGAATTATCATACCCGCCAGACTTTATGTCTGACCGCCTCTATTTCTATCCTTTTCCCCCTCCATGTCCTCAGGTTGGGCCCAGCTCTAGTGGAGTTTGATTGAATTGCTTCATCTCTCTTTGGAAAGCTTGGACCGTTGAAGTAAATTCCAGCTTGTTATCTTTTTAATGCTTATTTATGTAATGGGATTATGTATTTTGTTTTTATGAAGATGGATATTGTACTTGGTTATGATCTATGGTTTTATGATGTAAGAAACATGTTTAATTTCCGCTGCAATAAAATGAAGTTTTAGATTTCCAAGTACTATTTACTATCTGTCTTGTTGTAATTTTTCTGTTCTATATTCACTTATAACCTCCATGGAAGTTAATGATTCCCTTTGTAAGTGACATTAATGGACGTGGGGTGTTACATGTGGTATCAGAGCCAGGTTACCAGAACAGATAAAAATACTTTAGAAAAATAGTTATTTTTGGAAGAAGTTCTTTCAAAAACATGTTTTAATGAGAAATTTAAAGAGAAGTTTTTAAGAAAAACATAATCCCCAAATAGCCATATATCTTTATCTTTCGAATTCTCCATTTTGAATCTTTCCTTTTTCGTTTCAGCATGGCTGAAGATCTTAATCTACCCGACGGTGTAATGATACCAAGAGGGTATAGGAGGCTATTGGAGGCTAGGGCCGCTGCAGGTCCAGCCAATGTTCCTCCACCACCAGTTGCACCCTTTCCTCCTCCTCCTCCTCGCGTAGATACTTTTGCAAAGACGTGCAAGGAATTCAAGGCTATAGGTGGAAAACCATTTCAAGGGTCAGAAACGTTTGTGGAAGCTAGAGATTGGCTTAAGGAGGAGGAAGAATTGCTAGAAATTTTTGAAGTAGAAGAAGGGAAGAGAGTTCGTTTAGCAGCTTGGTTAATGAAGGGAGAGGCCTTGTTTTGGTGGGAGGTCACTAATGGGGAGCGTCCTGTTGACTCTTGGGCGGATTTCAGACGTAGGTTTGAGGCAAAGTTTCTTTCAAGGGCGGAAGAAAATTTATATATGGAAAGGTTCTTGACATTGAAGCAAGGAAGCTCATCAGTGAAAGAATATGTCAATAAATTTAATCAGTTAGCAAGGTTTGGCTTGGACTTAGTGAACACGCCGGAGAAGAAGGCTCTAAGATTCGTGAATGGCTTGAATGAACCATTGCAAGGGTTTGCCATGACCCACTTCCCTATGGGGGCCACCTTTAAGAAGTTAGTAGAAATGGCGCTCATGCATGAGGAGAAAAGCGCTAAAGCTGATAAGGCACCGAGATGAAGAGGGATCAGAAGAAACCACAACATCAAAACAAGAAGGGTGGAAAAGACAATAACGGCAAGGGAAAGAAGAAGTGCTTTAACTGTTGAACCCCAGGCCATCTCAGCAAGGATTGCCGAAAGAAAAAGAAGACTGACTGTTTTCATTGTGGCGATGTGGGACATCTAGTGAAGGACTGCCCAAAGAAGGGGCAGAGGGCAGGGACTACCTCGGGAGGACAGGTGCAGGCTCTTATAGCACCAGGGCAGACAAGGGGACAAGTTCAGGCTCTCTTGGTCCCACCGCTGCAAGAACGAGGTAGAACCATTTTTGTTGAAAGCTTAGTTTTTCTGTTTGATCATCCTATCCGTACCTTATTCGATTCAAGCGCATCACATTCGTTTATCTCTACATCATTAGTTGAATCACTGCACTTAAACACCAGTTTAGTAGAGGATCCCTTAGTTGTTTCGAATCCAATTGGGGGCTCAGCTTATTTGTCTATGATGTGTTTGGATTTAAAAATTTCAATACTTAGCGTTGAATTTAGATGTGATGCTTATGTGTTGGGCTTCACGGGCTATGGGCTAATTTTAGGAATAGATTGGTTATCCAGAAATGGGGTTGTTCTTGATTGTGAAAAGAGAGTAGTTAGGCTCGTGATTCGCCTTGGCAACACTCTCGAAATCTTTTGTAATCCCATAAATTCGGTTACGCTAAGTTATCTAGAATCGCTTGACGCGTCTGAGGAAAATCTACGATCTGTTAGAGTGGTCCGAGAATATTCGGATGTGTTTGAGGAGGTGAAGGGCTTGCCTCCGAAGCGGGAGATAGATTTTCGAATATATCTTGTGGATAATGCGAAACCAGTATCTTTGCTAGTATGCCACATGGCTCCACGTGAAAGGAGGGAACTCGATAAGAAAGTGAAGGAGTTGCTTGAGAAGGGGTTCATAAGACGAAGTATATCGGAGTGGGGTGCTCCAGTAGTATTTTCCACAAAGGCGGATGGGACCTTAGACTTTGTGTGGACTATAGAGAACTTAATAAGCTTACTAAGAAAAACAGACACCCACTGCCGAGGATTGACGATCTCTTCAATCAATTAGTTGGCGCCTCAGTGTTTTCGCAGTTGGACTTAGCCACTGGTTTCCATCAGTTGAGAGTGGCTGAGGATAGCATTGACAAGACTGCCTTTAGGACTCCGGACGGTTTCTATGAATGGCTAGTGATGCCCTTCAGTTTGACAAACGCCCCAGCATATTTTGTTGATTTGATGAGTAGGGTGTTTAGGGAGTACCTTAACTAATTTGTGGTAGTCTTTGTAGATGACATCTTGATCTTTTCTAAGGATGAATAAGAACATGCCCTACGTCTTAGGGAAGTGTTGGAGACCCTACGAGCGCATAGCCTTAAGGCTAAATTTTCTAAGTGTCACTTCTGGAGGAAGGAAGTACGGTTCTTGGGGCACGTGGTTTCCAAAGAAGTGATAGCTGTAGATCCCGCGAAGATGGTGGCCATCCAAGATTGGAAGGTCCCTAAAAATGCTACCGAAGTGAGAAGTTTCTTAGGGTTGGCTGGCTACTATAGGAAGTTTATCAAATACTTCGTAAAGATATCAGCTCCATTGACACGCCTGACGAAGAAGAACCTAGTTTTCACATGGGACGTAGATTGTGATGATGCGTTCCAACGTTTGAAGAGAGCTTTGACTTCAGCCCCAGTCTTAGTATTGCCAGACGGGAGTAAGCCGTTTACCATTTATACTGACGCTTGTGGCACAGGACTAGGTGCAGTCTTAATGCAAGAGGGTAGGGTAATATCCTATGGTGGAAGGCAATTGAGAGCGCATGAGAAAAATTATCCTACACATGACCTAGAATTGGCCACTATTGTTTTCACGCTTAATTCTTGGCGTCATTATCTTCTTGGCGTGAAATTCGAATCATTCACTGACCACAAGTCTTTAAAACACTTGTTCTCTCAGAAGGACTTGAACTTAAGGCAGCAAAGGTGGATGGAGTTCTTGGCGTCCTACGACTTTGAGATAGCATATACCCCTGGCAAGGTTAACGTGGTGGCTGATGCCTTGAGTAGAAAAAGATTATCCTTAAGTCCTTTGTTTGTTGAGCGGCGAAGTTTAGAATTCATTTCGATGTTTGACTTTAGACCTTCTGTTGACTTCGTACCCGGTTTGCTAGCATCCTTGGAGGTCAGACCTACGCTTTTGGGACGGATTGGCGAGGTACAGCGAGACGACCCGCAGTTGGTTGAGTTAGTAGAAAAACTCAAAGGAGGGGAGTCATCAAGCCATCTCTGTAGGTATACGCTAGATGATAAGGGTTGGTTACGTAGGGACGGTAGACTTTGTGTACCAAAAGACGATGACCTAAGGAAGACTATTCTTGACGAAGCACATCATTCGAAGATGACCATTCATCCCGGCGGGGACAAGATGTACAAAGATATGAAGAGAGATTAATTTTGGGCCGGCATGAAGAAAGACGTGGCCGAGTATGTCGCGAGATGCTTGGTATGCCAACAAGTAAAAGCGGAGCAAAAGAAACCCGGTGGGTTGCTTCACCCATTGGAGGTTCCACTATGGAAGTGGGAGAGTGTCTCGATGGATTTTTTGGATGGACTACCGCGATCGAGGAAGGGTAATATGGGGATTTGGGTTATAGTAGATAGACTTACTAAGAGCGCCCATTTCACTCCCGTGAAGATTAAGAGGACTGCTCCATGGTTAGCTTCTATATATGTCCGAGAAATAGTTCGTTTTCACGGTGTTCCTTCTAGCATAGTGAGCGACCGCGATCCTATTTTCACTAGCGAATTTTGGAAAAGCTTACAAGAGGCAGTAGGGACTTAGTTATGTTTGAGCACCGCATATCATCCTCAGACGGACGGCCAGACCGAGAGGGTGAATTGCATTCTAGAGGATCTGTTGAGGCCATGTATCCTAGACTTTGGGGGTACATGGAAAGAGCATCTTCCATTGGTTGAGTTCCCATATAATAATAGCTTTCAGTCCAGCATTGGTATGGCACCATCCGAAGCTCTTTATGGACGACCTTGTCGTTCACCTACATGTTGGTGGGAATCTACGGATAAGCTCTTACTTGGGCCCGATATGATTAGGGAGACTTCGGAGAAGATCGACTTGATTCGAAGGAGGATGAAAGCAGCGCAAGATAGGCAGAAATCTTATGTGGATAAGAGGAGGACAGATCTCGAGTTTGAAGTTGGGGACATGGTCTTTGTCAAAGTGTCTCCATTACGAAACGTTGTTCGCTTTGGGTCCGTTGGGAAATTAGCACCAAGGTTTGTAGGGTCATTTCCTATTAAGGAGAGGATTGGACGGATGGCGTATAGAGTGGAGTTGCCCAAGAGACTTAGTGGTGTACATGACGTATTCTATGTGTCACATTTGAGGAAGTGCTTGCACGAGACCGCGGAAGTGGTAGAGCCAAGCTTGCTTAGAGAGGTGGAGATAGAGCGTGATGTGACGATTCGACGAGCTCCCACGTGCATTCTTGGGTCGGAGATCAAGGAGTTGAGGAATCGAGAGGTCAGACTAGTCAAAGTGCAATGGGAAGATGATGAGAGCAACGCTATTTGGGAGACGGAAGAGAAGATGCGTTCGCGATACCCTTTTCTTTTCGAGGGTATGTCCTTTAACTTCTCCTTTATCGCTTAACTTGTACTTATCTTATCTTTAGTATATCCTCTTGCTAGTATCTTTGACCTTTACTTAAGATAATCCTATGGTTGAAACATGTGTTTGAGACATGTTATGTATGGTGGGTGCAAAGTGGATGCAAGTGTTTGCTAGTGGTTGCTCGTGGACGCATATACACACACTATTAGGTACTAGATCGGCTCAGTCACTTCATACTGCATATTGCATATAAATGGCTGTATTTAGTAAAATGGATGTATAATGGTTGTGCTATCATACGGATACCGCATTTTGGTGAATGGTTGTGCACGCATGTAGAAATAATATGTATTTATAGGGTTCCTTTGCATACATAATGGACGCATGGCACTATCATGGTTTGCATTAAGGAGGTCAACTGAATCAGTGGACCGCCTGATTTTGAATTAGACAAGGAACATATACACACACTGTGCATTTAAACATAAAAGCACTAGAGGTCTATAAGGACAATGGATATCTGTGTTTGATGGTTGAGTAGATGGTTGTTTGGATGTTAGGATATACATTCTTCTTGACTTGAAGATTTTCGGGTCGAAATCCTTTAAGGAGGGAGAATGTAACACCCTGTAATTCTGATAATATTAATATTCACAAATTAAAGAATAACTAATCTCAGACGTGAGAATTGTGGGAAACGGGTTGCGCCATTGTGTTCATCTCGGAATTCTAGTTGAAATAGAGTCCGAGTTTGTGTGATTTGGACTTCGTATGAAGAAGTTATGGCCATCAGAAGTTTCTAAAAAATTAAAACAGCTAGCAGGAAATTTAAAACTCAAAATTCGAAGTCAAACAGGCTAGGCGGGAAATTTCCCGCCCAGCACCCCGGGTCGGCTTGGGAGTCGACTGGGCAGTCGATACCCCAGGGGGAGTCGACTGGACAGTCGACACCCTAGGGGCCAGGTCGACTGCGCAGTCGACCTGGGTGTCGACCTGGTCTGGCGGCTAGGGTTTCTGGCTGACCTGTTTTTAATTGGCTAATGACCCATTAGGGTTTCTGACCTAATCTGGTTGGCTATGATTAATTCTGAGATAATCTGACGGCCTAAAATAAACCCTAACTCTATAAATACCTAGGTAGTCTCTCACCCTAATTCATAAGAAAAATAGAATAGTTACCGTCATACCGTCGCCATGGAAATCAATGGAGCCGCCACCAACTAAGAAAGAAGAAAAGCGAATTCAATTCTAATTCTCTCAACCCTAAAGCAAAGCAAAACTCTCTCTTTTCTTCTCTAAATAGTGAGTATGATGATCTTAACAAGATTATTATTATTTTAATTAGATTGGGTTATGAATGGATTATGAGCAGATGATGTGAATTATCATATATGTTGTTGTAAACCCCTTTTGCTATCATGTATGTTGTAAATCCAATGTTATGTGATGATGATATCTTATATGTTGTAAATCATGCTATGGTGATGTTATGTATGTTGAAAGTTTCTATGCTAAGTTGTGATAAATTATACATGTTAAAAAGGCCATGATGTTACCATCTATGCTAGTTAGTTCATATTAATTAAATCATCATGTTTGGGTTATGTTGACCTATATGACAAGTCACATATGCAAATTAGATTGATTAGACTAGTTATGAACATATGCCAAGACATCTATTATGACATCTAGAATTATGCTATGACATATGTGATATCCTATGCTAGTTCACACCATCATTATGTTGCCTAAAAACCCCATATGCAAGTTTATGTATAGATTTGGGCTATGATCATATCATGTAAATTGAGACGTTTAACAAGTTGACACCTTTTGATCCTTAACATATGTAGTTTATGCAAGTTTCACCCCTATTATGATTAGATTTATTTTAATTGTCTATATATTGTGATAATTTATCTTTGTGCTATGTGTTAGACTATTCAAGTCTAGCCTATATTATGCGTTGAATAAGCAAACGTATAAACGTGGGGTAGGGGTAATATTAAGGATTTATATTAAAAAGTTGGGGTGCAATTGATATGATTTTGCATGCCATAAGTGGATGGCCATAATTGAGTCAATTATGGACATCATTAAAAGTTGAATTAATTAATAATTTGAATAGGGAATTATTAAAACTGGGGTAAAAGATTTTAAGTGTTAATCAATGCTTAGGACACGAGGTTGGACTCATTTGTGACGTAAACCTGCCCGGACCCACCCGACAAATCCAGTGGTCACAAATGTCAGCCCAATGTGAGAGGTCCTAGGCCTAAACTAAAGCATAACGGTTGTAAAGACACGAGGTTTGACTCTTTTATGGTGTAAGACTGCCCGGACCCGCCCGGCAAATCCAGCTGCCATAAACGTCAGTCTAATGTGAGAGGTCTTTATGAGGTTATGGCCTGAATGAATTAAGAAATACTTAACCAGATAAACATGTAAAGTGGGACATGGGGGTTAAGTAGGTGCCTTGGGTGAAACGAGGAATCTAGGGGGTGCCCTTAGTGGCGTGTGAAATACGATTAGTAAGACTTAACCAAACACACATGTAAATGAACATGACTGAGAGGGTTAAGTGGGATATACTAGCGACAAGCTTAGGTGAGTAGTTTGTGGGGGCCCATTTCGACCAGTATCCCAAACGTATCTTTGTGGGCTCGACCCAAGTCGAGGACGGGACACGCATGCAGGGTTTGACTGTAAGAGGCCAAAACGGGGAGCGGTGGCAACGCAATTCCAACGGGTTTCATATGCGTGTGTGGACCCGGGCTGGTAGGTAAGACGTTGTTGCATCGTGTAGGTATAAGCCGTGCATTCTCAAGTTGAATCGGGTTGCCACTTTAGGGGAGTGATACACCCCACTGTGGGGCCAACACGGGTATCTACGAGTAAGGAGCTGATCGAAAGTGGGTAGTGGGGTACACCTAGTGGAGATAGGGGCAGACGACACCTATGTAGTCAGCTAGGGGTACGCAAGGCTATTTATAAAGTTTCTGTGTGAGGCAAGTGGGATCAAACTTTAGGGTGACTGGTGCGGTGCAGTGTAGTAATGTGCGGTGCAGTGTAGTAATTATTCGTTAGTAATTAGGTGTGCCTTTACCGTTATCTTTAACGTTATCTTAAACGCTATCTTTATCTTCCTAAGAGTTCATAGACATTTACTTGTCTTCCAGCTTATGCCTTAGTCTAGTTATTTTGATAATAGTATTTTTAGAATTATCATACTCACCAGACTTTATGTCTGACCCCCTCTATTTCTATCCTCCCCCCCTCCAGGTCCTCAGGTTGGGCCCAGCTATAGTGGAGTTTGATTGAATTGCTTCATCTCTCTTTGGAAAGCTTGGACCGTTGAAGTAAAGTCCAGCTTGTTACTTTTTAATGGCTATTTATGTAATGGGATTATGTATTTTGTTTTTATGAAGATGGATATTGTACTTGGTTATGATCTATGGTTTTATGATGTAACAAACATGTTTAATTTCCGCTGCAATAAAATGAAGTTTTAGATTTCCAAGTACTATTTACTATCTGTCTTGTTGTAATTTTTCTGTTATATATTCACTTATATCCTCCATGGAAGTTAATGCATTCCCTTTGTGAGTGACATTAATGGACGTGGGGTGTTACAGGAACCATAACAATGAAGATGATACTAGAACAACAAGATTGGAGGTATGGAATTGGTGCCGAGGATATAGAAGGAATCGCCAAGGGCGACACCACAACAATGATGCTACCGGCACCAACATAAGCGATCAAAAAGCTTGGTACCAATACCAACAAAAGAAGGCAAAAGAAGCACGTTACCGACACTAACATGCTGTGAGCAGTTAGCTTGGTATCCATATCGAACAATGAAGGCAGATGCATAGAGATGATACCGAGAGAAGTGAGGTGGAAGCATGAAGACGATACAGAGAGCTAGTGCATTAAACAAAAAGGCAGAACTGGGTACCGAAACCCTGTATCGTTGGAGGCAATAGTAAGCATAAAGAGCAGGAAGCGATTAAATATGCACCGAATACATAAAGCACGATACTGAAACCAAATACATGGATGGTAAGCGCAGACCCAATAACAAGTATGATGGGAGCAAAAGAGCGTTATCAGCACAAACATGCTTAGTGTCGATGCTACCACACAAAGGTGACACAAAAGTTATGAAAGAAAGATCATATAAGAGACACTCACAAGCACAAGTGGCACAGGATTGAGGCCAATACCAGAGCCAGAGACCATTGAGATAAACCGACATAACATGATTGCTGCGAAAGAGGGGTTTCTACACCACTGCTATAGAAGGGGGTCCCAATCCTCTATAAATAAAACCCCAGAGGTCATATTTTAGGGGACTTTTCCTCATTTCAAAATCTTGTACTCAATTCTAAGATTCAAATCTAATTTAGAAATCGATTTACGGATTTCTCTTGTAATCTTCTATGTACTCTATCAATGGATCAATAAAGGAGATACTTAGCACTCGTAACCAAGCGCACTTGCCTTTCAACTATTGAAAAAGATTGTCGATCCATCCCTAATGAACCTTTAGCTATAACTAGCAGTGTTCTTATGAAGCCCTTATTCCATGATAACTTTTTCCAAAATATTGTAATTGTGATACTCACCTCTTAAAGGAAGAGCAACTAATCTTCGTACTTGGGACATTGATTCTAGGAAAAAGTGAATTAAGTTGAGCTTGGAAGAACAAAATTACACCCAGGACATTACCATAACCTACATTTTGGTGTTGACGATTTTTATTGTTAATAGTATAATTTATAAATTATTTAAAAGCGATTTCGTAATGTCGTTGTAATTTGTAGTTTTACGTTTTTGAACTTTAATTAAATGTACAGAGTCTAACATAAGTTGGAATTCTTTGAAACAAGAATCCTTCAGATCTATTTGATTATGGATTTTTAATGAAAGAGAAAAAAATTGAATTTTCGTATTGTAGATTTTGAGTTATGTCAAATTCAAATTTTTAGAAAGTCGTTATATAATCGTTTATGAGCTATAACGATTTATTTAATAAAATGAAAGGAATTTTAATAAAATGAATTTTTGGGGTTGTAACAAACAATATGTAGCATATAATGATCAATAACACAGAACATCATAAAATAAAGTGGTCGACATAAATAAACATGACAGATACATCATATAATCCAGTACAACGTAAATAAACATGACATATAAACATAAATAAACATGATAGAAGAACATATAATCCAATACAACATGACAGATACATATATATACATCATGGAATAATGTACGTAATAGATCGTGATCATAAATCCACAACATCACCATCATCATTGTTGTCCTCGGGTTCCTCACCATTGTCATCCTCGTCCATGTCAACATCGTCGTCGTGATTGTCGTCATCACCAGCCTATGATCCTCATGCACCACCACCATCACCTCTTGATCCTCGTGCACCACCATTGCCTGACGCCTCCATTCGAGCCTGTAGGTCATCAATCTTCCCCTGCAAACTCTGAACTACCGCCTGGTGCTGCTGATACAATGACTTCGAATTAAGCTGTACAGTATGTTGAATAGCAGCTATATGCCATCTGTTCTGGTCTAGCCTGGGTTGCAAACTGTAATAGAAAGCCATTTGAACTCACTTTATATATCTTAAAAACGTATAATCAAATAATTTTACAAGTATGAATATTACTGTTGGAGAATGGAGTTTCAATGACAACAACCTTATTTCAATTATTATTATTAATTGATTATAAAATATATACTAACATCTCTATCAAGAATATATATACATATATATATATATATGCAGGGTTTGTATATAGGACTTAAATACTGAAGACTATACAGTTTTAGAGTTTCAAGAGATTTAGGATTCAGAATAGATTCAAGACTCATGAGTTATCAAGATATCAAGATTTCAAGAGTTTAAGAAAAATATAGTAATGGAGTCTAGTTTATATGTAAGACTCTGAATAACACTCCAGGTTCAAATTCTGTTTTTCAAATTTTCAAATTCTGATTTTCAAATTCTGTTTTCAAAAATCAAATTCTGATTTCATATTATTTTCGAATTATTTTATCTTACTTATAATTTCAAACATATAAGTTTAAAGTTTTAATAAATATAAGTTTATATATACAGTTATATAATTATACAGTTCTATAGTTTTAAACTTTATAACTTTATAAATATGTTTATATTATTATGATTTCATATGATTTTACGCTTTAGAATATTTATTTATATTACTAAGTTTTGATTCAAGAATTTCTAGAATAGTATATATGTTTAAACACTTGAAAAATAGTTTAAAAATATCAAAATATAAGGCATTTGTCGACATACATAAATGCCTATGTCGACATACAATTTCCATTTTTTCAATTTTCAAAGGAAGTGTCTTTTCACTATTTGTAACATTTATGAAACGTTGCAACCATTGAAATGCTACAAAGTGGCTGATTTTGAATTTTTTTCATGATTCTTCCTCTCCATCTTCACCTCTTTTCATCCCACCATTAAAATACATCTTTTTCTTGATTTCCACACTTATACTTTGCCGATTTCTACTCAAATTATATAAAATTTCATCTCTTCTCAATCTCTATTTACTACTATCAATTTGGAAGTGATATTGAAGAGTTATAGGGTTGTTGCAATCGTTTGAGAATTGTTAGGGAAAGGGTGTGTTCCTTGTAGCCTTGAAATCAAGAAAAGGGAGCGGTGTTAGCCTTATAGCTATGAAATCAAGGGTATTTTGAGAGGTGTTAACCTTGTAGCTATAAAATCAAGGGGTTATATTTGGATATTTATAATAATAAAACTCTACGCAATCCAGCGTTGCATGGGACTGGAAGTAGGAGTAATCCGAACCAGTATAAAATTGGGTGTGTTCTTTCCTTTTTTGCATTTTATATTTGTTTATTTATGTATTTAATTCTGTGTTTCTGATCATCTCTGGTGTGTGTGATTCATATATTAGATCATTTAAGTTTAAGATTTCCATAAATTCCTCATAAACACTATTCACCCCCCTCTAGTGTTTGTTTTGCCTTAAGATTCGCATTCTGCAATCCCTAAGAATTGGAATCAGAGCCTAGGTTTTCAAAAATTCATCATTTGAATTTTGGAAATATTAAATGGAAAATTTTGAAATGATTTATAACACTAGTTTAAATTCATGCATTGCATTAGTATTAGGATGAGTCTGCATTTTATTCCGTTGAAAATTCAAGTTATCATAATATGATGTTTTGAAAAGTTAAATGGCAATATTTTAAACATTGTTTTCATATGGATATGTCAAAAAATCAACATGATGTTATTATTTAAAATTACAATTAGTTATATTAAAAAGTCACTTGATTCCTTGAAAAGTGTGACGACCCCAAAACCCGTACTGACGGCGGCAAGGGTAATCTTTGGAATATAACACATAAACAGATAATAGCAGAACAGAATTAAATAAATACACCAAATAATGAACAAATAGTACACTGGATAAACATAATCATCAGAGTTACACAGTATACAGGATCATACTTAGTACAAATACAGTTCAGCTATACTAAATGTCTATAGCGGAAAACAAACATTATGTACAATAGGAGCTGAACAGCATAAAAAGAGATAAATGATAGAATCCATCTTCAGCTCCAGCTATCCAGAGAAAGCCAGCTAAAACCTGAATACAAGGCTGCCCGTGTAGAAAAAGGGGCACCCGAGTTTGAAAGTGAAACAAACTACGAGTCAGTCATGGGACTGGTATGAGAAATCCACTTAACACATTATACAAATGGGCTAATCACAGGACCACGCCACTTTTGTGGAACGGGTTTACTCCATCGGATAGCCATTGCTTTAAAACAAATAATTCCTTTAGACATCACAATGCTTTTTATCAAAATGAAGCCATTATAAGACTCAGTTCCCATCACACAATGCAACGCAAACCGGAGGATAGAGTTTCACCTTATAATGACCAAAATATGCTTGATACGAATAAAACAAAAGCATTTGATATTATTACTAGTGTTTATAGAATTCGAAAACAATTTCAATCATAACCTTCAATCATAGACGGCATGGGTACCATATATCATGTCGCCATATATATATATATATATATATATATATATATATATACAATCAAAACCACACGATTTCATATTTGGAAATTAGATTTCCGTCCTGAACCAAGGCAAAAGATAGTCCTTACCGAATTCGAGACGCTCTAGCCCATGTCTTAGGCATAGCTGCAAACGTACCTTGGATCGTCAGGGCCGGTCCACACGGAGTGGATTATAATGCCTGAACAATGCGTTTCTCCGCCCCTTGCGGTGTCAATGAGCCAACAAATGACTCCATCGGTCCTGGATCGACCGATATAACCGAGGCGCCTCGCAACGGTAACAACCACATAAGTCAAACTCATCAGGGCGTGTAAAACCATTAACGCCACTTCTAGCTAGAAAGAAAACGCACATCCCCCCTGAGGTCCTCTCCTGTTTCTGGTTCATACCGGGGTGTGAGGTTCGCGAATTCACGTTGTACACAAAGCTACGCCACACCGGCGGTGCTTTGATCATCACCACAAGACTTTGCTTTTCAACAGAAGCCCTGATCACTGCATCTTAGCATGCCACACAAGCAATTCACACCATGCAACTGATGGCTATCAATCACACAGAATAAATTCCAGTGTCAGACACACTGTCCATTTGCAAGTCCGTTCTGGGTCTGAACGAAACGAGAGGCACGATATACCTCGCATACCCTTCGATCTCCAAGTACGTCTGGACGATCACCACTCATTATCCATATTTCGAGATGCCTCCCAATCAGGACATCAATTACCATCCAAACGAGGTGAAGATTTCCGGTCTTCGACCACCGTCTTCATCTTCGATTTATTATCGTCGATTCAGTTATTCAAAATGGGATAAACCTGGTCTTTCTGAGCAACTCGCGTATATAATAAACAATTGCTACATAAACACTACATATGCATCATTTCAATTCATTAGTCACTAACCGTCAATCAGTAAGAGAACGGTTTCCCAAATATTAACCCCGAAGGCCGAAACCAACATCAAATCAAAATCCAGGAAACCATTCGACTTAGCTAACCTTTAGTTAATTTCTAAATTTCACAACCATATCGTTTATAATATTTTATAACGATTTATCGCTATTTTTATTTATTTTAAAATAGCCAATTTATTCAAAACGACGTTTCGGGCCGTAATGCGGCTGTGGCGCTGTTTTTCTTCAGATTTGATTTACACATATCTGAAAATCTAACCGTTGGATCTGCACAAAATTTACATTATTAGAATGATCTTTTCAAAACGAATCCAACGGTTCCAGTTTCGGGAAAATCCGACGGTCGGATCTCCTAGTATAATCGTTTGAAGTTTCGATTTCAAAATACGAACTGCAGCATCGTTATTCGATTTAATATAATTATATTTATATATATATATAAATATAATTGATTCTGGCGCTGTTTTTCTTTAGATTTGAATTAAACATTCCAGACAATCCAACTGTTGGATTTTTACAAAGTTGGTGTCGTTGGAAAGATATTTCCAAAGCGAACCCAACGGTGGTGGTTTCGGGAAAATTCGATGGTCGGATCCCCGCACTAATCGTTTGAAATCAAGGTTTCAAAATACGAACTGCAGCTTCGTTATTCGATATATTTCAATTATATATATATATATATATATATATATCGATTCTTTGATTTCAAAACTATATGATTTTCATACATTTGATAAAAATGATATTTTTATCTAACTGTCTTCTATTTCAACACTTCATTATTTTTAACAATTCATGTACATAATAAGAATGTGATTTTTAATGTAAAACAATTTATTTCAAAACACGACTATTTATATAGTTCATATAGATGATAAAAATATGATTTTTATTATAAAACAATTTCTTTCAAAACACGACTATTTTATATAGTTCATATAGCTGATAAAAATATGATTTTTATTATAAAACAATTTCTTTCAAAACATGAATACCATTCAACACATGAATTTCAATTCAACGAATGAATTTCGATTCAACACGTGAAGGTTATCTATAGTTTATATATATAGATAAAAAGGTGATTTTTATATTTAAAACACGAATACCATTCAATACATGAATTTCAATTCAACGAATGAATTTCGATTCAACACATGAAGGTTTTCTATAGTTTATATAAATAGATAAAAAGGTGATTTTTATATTTAAAACACGAATACCATTCAACATATGAATTTCAATTCAACGAATGAAATTCGATTCAACACTTAAAGGTCTTCTATAGTTTATATAAATAGATAAAAAGGTGATTTTTATATTTAAAACACGAATACCATTCAACACATGAATTTCAATTCAACGAATGAATTTCAATTCAACACATGAAGGTTTTCTATAGTTTATATGAATAGATAAAAAGGTGATTTTTATTTTTAAAACACGAATACCATTCAACACATGAATTTCAATTCAACGAATGAATTTCGATTCAACACATGAAGGTTTTCTATAGTTTATATAAATAGATAAAAAGGTGATTTTTATATTTAAAACACGAATACCATTCAACACATGAATTTCAATTCAACGAATGAATTTCGATTCAACACATGAAGGTTTTCTATAGTTTATATAAATAGATAAAAAGGTGATTTTTATTGCAAAACAATTTATTTCAAAACATGAATGTCATTTAATAAAGGAATTTCTATTCAACACACGAATATAGTTTCAACACATGAAAATAATTCTAACACATGAATATTATTCAAAATTTCGGCAGCATAACGGCAGGGTAGTTAAAACCGAGACTGTCCCTAGTACGGCTCCTCGCTCTACCTTAAAGCCTTGCAGCTTTTGACAATGGGGAATCATGCATCTAGTTCGCACGCATGCGGCATGTATATTTTTTTCATTTCCACAAACTAATCCTATGTGGTTTCAACCAAATATTTCTCAACCACAAACGGGTATTTTTCAACCACAATCAATCAATTTCAACCACAAACAATTCTAATCAACCATTCGTAATCAACCAATTTTCACACCAATCACAACCAATAAATATAATCCATGGTTTGTGGACAAGGGGCGTATATATATATATATATATATATATTGTATAAGCATTTCACTTTTATTTCAACACATATATAATTTTTACAACGCATATATAACTTATACATCGAACTTACAACTTATACAACACTTATACATGAGGTGTACAACGCTTATATAACCCATACATTGACTATATAATTTATACATCGTCGTTTTCCATATCGTTTATAAATTAAAAATCTCACATTGGGTTCAACTCCACCAAAAATAGCAGAAGGCTCAGAAAAATATGCGGTCTCTTCTAGAATGTAGAAGACGTCCACACGAGTCCACTGTCTCTTATTTCACTGAATTTCGTTAACAAACGAAAAAGATATGATTTTTATAGTGAAATCAAAAACCGTAGTGCTTAAAACTGCTATAATATAGTTTATATTAAAATAGCCGTACCTCCTTTTTAAATCTTCAAAACTAGGTTTTGAAATTTCTTCAAATCCGTGAACCTTAAGGGAAATCAGGCTTCGCAGCGGCGTAGAGCTCCGAGACGGCTTCCCGGTGCTACCAGCCTCGTCCAGTTCGAAGTGCAGAGGGGCGCGAAAATCGAGGATGAACGCCGGAAGTTCCCGGGCGTGAATCTCGAGAAAGGCGCAACTGTTGGGGGCGAGGCTGGGTCGGATTTGAAGGTGGTGGAGAGGGCTACAGAATCCTCCAAAGGGTCACTGGGTTTCGTTGCGAGATGGAAGAGAAAAAGAGGAGGGAAGGTTGCGATGAATTCCGCCATCGCTTCAGGGGGTATCGGGGAAGAAGAGGAAAACGTTGACCAATCAGATTATTTTATTTATTTATATATTTTTAAATTTCGAAAATATCTTGTTTCTCTCATGAACCCCAATTCAGACCCAATGACTGCCGTCCCTAGCGTTTTACCCCCATTCCGAACACAATGGGATATGATTCGTAGACCCATTCGACTGTTTCAGTCAGTTTTCCTTCAAATTGAAATATAAAACATTCAATATTTGATTTGAACATACATTTCAATTTTCCAGGGCCACAAACTGATTCGAAAAATTCCAAAAAAATAAATTTAGCTATTTTTTGACGATACGGTCCCAACAAAACTAATTTCGTCGAATTCTAAGACCGTTTGCAAAATGGCCTTTTTCTGGTCGATCCAATTTAACTATAATTGACCAAAACACATTTCTCTTTGCCACGCTCACATACTAGCTTCAAAAATTATGAAATTTGAAACCTAGCAATAACTTCACATCCCGGATCCAACAAAAGTGGTTTCATCGAATTCCGAGGTCGTTTACAAAATGGCCAATTTCACGGGCTATAAAAATTCCATAGCGACCTTTCTAAAAATTCATTTGGCCATAACTTTTGCTTTCCTCTATGAAACTTTGATTTTTCAGATTCATTAGAAAGGTATTCACTAACAAATTTAAATATTTTTGGTTCCACTCAAATCCGCTTTGTTTTGCACCCGGTACAGTCAGTCGAAGTTTGAATTCAATTTTTGGAACTACCGCGCCATTTCAGGCCTTGTTTATAATTCAAAGTAATTATATTTATTTTCAACTTCGATTCAAACTTACTTTTCATCATTATTATTTAAAATATTAATTTTAAATATTTAAAATCCGCTATTTTATCCAATTTAAAAAATTTAAATTGGTTCAGATTTTCCGGGTCGTTACAATCTCCCTCACTTAAAACTTTTCGTCCCCGAAAAGGAACAAAGTCGAAATTGGTTTGATTAATCAACTCTACGTTCAATCTGGCTTCCATTCTCTAACTTATCAGTTTCTGAGAATTTTCAAATTCTTCAAAAATTTGGCTAACACCCGGAATTTTCGAAAAATTTCGCCATAACCTCCTTTGTACGGGGAGAGGTTTGGAAATTTATTGGGCCGTATTAGGTACCCAATAAATCCTATAAATCATACACATATTTATAGTGATATAATCTGGTGGTTACATGGGAGCATGTATAGATAATAACTCCAGAGAATAAATTCTCGTCACCCTGTCAAAGCCTGAGGGAGTGTGTATTTTAATTGCTCCAGAGGATAAATCCTCGTCACCTCGTCCTGTGTGGGAAATAAATAATCCATGTGCCGTATCTAATGACTAGAGAGACGTGATTATTGTCAACTCCAGACCCGTGTGGGGTTTTTATTAATTTGGCAAATTTATCGTTACAATTTTATATGGTCATATCAGTCATCCGTTCAACCTGTAAAATATAGTCATCGCCATACAAGCTTCTCGCTCGTATGTTAAATCTTCCACCTCGTCACACAAGCTCCAAATGCTTATGTGGTATATGATGAAGTATGCTTATCTTCAAGAAGTATGCCATGCATTATAGTTCAAAATTTATTGTTACTATCCTATGGCGATGTTTATTATTACACACAGAATAACCAGCACTTCGCATCCAATGGCATTCACAGGAGTTGATATAATAATATTTCGCATCCATCTCATTAAGGTTTACCTATTTGTCGGGCATGCAAATAATTCTTTACTCAACAGCTATCCAATTACCTGTTCAAACATATATAATGCACAAGTATATATTTCTATTTATTTTCTAATCAGTTCAATGTGTGATTTAATCAAATAAATTCTACCATTCATTCTACTATTGATTAAATTAACTATCGTTTCAATAATTTAATTAATCAAATCTACTATCACACAACACAAACAACAATCAATTTGTTTTTAACTTTTCAACCTTTCAAATATATATCTTTTATATATTCAAAAATTATATTTCTAAAACCAGACTATATATATTTTCACAAATACGTTATTTAAAAACATATTACCCTCGACTCATTCTGAGGCACTTCTGACAACATCTCTAACGAGTTATTCTGATCCTGCTATAATCATACTAGGATATTACTGATCCTATCTGTAATGAGTTACTCCGCCCTAGAACACTACTGGTTCTAATTCTGACGAGTTCGTTAATGTGTTATATACCAGAGCTAAGCTTAAACCAAAGCTCTGATACCACGTTGTGACGACCCCAAACCCCGTACTGACGGTGGCATGGGTAATCTTTGGAATATAACACATAAACAGATAACAGCAGAACAAAATTAAATAAATACACCAGATAATGTATAGATAATACACTGGATAAACATAATCGTCAGAGTTACAAAGTATACAGGATCATACTTAGTACAAATACAGTTCAGCTACACATAAATGTCTACAGCGGAAAACAAACATAATGTACAATAGGAACTGAACAGCATAAAAAGAGATAAATGATAGAATCCATCTTCAGCTCCAGCTATCCAGAGAAATCCATCTTAAACCTGAATACAAGGCTGCCTGTGTAGAAAAAGGGGCACCCGAGTTTGAAAGTGAAACAAACTACGAGTCAGTCATGGGACTGGTACGAGAAATCTACTTAATACATTATACAAATGGGCTAATCACAGGACCACGCCACTTTCATGGAACGGGTTTACTCCATCGGATTGCCAGTGCTTTAAAACAAATAATTCCTTTAAACATCGCAATGCTTTTTATCAAAATGAAGCCATTATAAGACTCAGTTCCCATCACACAATGCAACGCAAACCGGACGATAGAGTTTTACCTTATAATGACCAAAATATGCTTGATACGAATAAAACAAAAGCATTTGATATTATTACTAGTGTTTATAGGTTTCAAAAACAATTTCAATCATAACTATCAATCATAGATGGCATGGGTACCATATATCATGTCGCCATATATATATACATATATATATATACACACACACACACAATCAAAACCGTACGATTTCATATTTGGAAATTGGATTTCCGTCCTGAACCAAGGCAAAAGATAGTCCTTACCGAATTTCAGACGCTCTTGCCCGTGTCTCAGGCATAGCCGCAACCGTACCTTGGATCGTTAGGGCCGGTCCACACGGAGTGGATTATAATGCCTGAACAATGCGGTTCTCCACCCTTTGGGGCGTCAATGAGCCGATGAATGACTCCATCGGTCCCGGATCGACCGATATAACCGAGGCACCTCGCAACGGTAACAACCACATAAGTCAAACTCATCAGGGCGTGTAAAACCACTAACGCCACTTCTAGCTAGAAAGAAAACGCACGTCCCCCCTGAGCTCCTCTCCTGTTTCTGGTTCATACCGGGGTGTGAGGTTCGAGAATTCACGTTGTACACAAAGCTACGCCACATAGGCAGTGATTTGATCATCACCACAATTTTTTGCTTTTCAACAGAAGCCCTGATCACTGCATCTTAGCATGCCACACAGGCAATTCACACCGTGCAACTGATGGCTATCATTCACACAGAATAAATTCCAATGTTAGACACACTGTCCATTTGCAAGTCCATTCTGGGTCTGAACGAAACCGGAGGCATGATATACCTCGCAAACCCTTCGATCTCCACGTACGTCTGGACAATCACCACTCATTATCCATATTTCAGGATGCCTCCCAATCAGGACATCAGTTACCATCCAAACGAGGTGAAGATTTCCGGTCTTCGACCACCGTCTTCATCTTCGATTTCTTATCGTCGATTCAGTTATTCAGAATGGGATAAACCCGGTCTTTCTGAGCAACTCGCATATATAATAAACAAGTGCTACATAAACACTACATACGCATCATTTCAATTCATTAGTCACTAACCGTCAATTAGTAAGAGAACGATTTCCCAAATATTAACCCCGAAGGCCGAAACCAACATCAGATCAAAATCCAGGAAACCATTCGACTTAGCTAACCTTCAGTTAATTTCTAAATTTCACAACCATATCGTTTATAATATTTTATAACGATTTATCGCTACTTTTATTTATTTAAAAATAGCTAATTTATTCAAAACGACGTTTCGGGCCATAACGCGGCCGTGGCGCTGTTTTTCTTCAGATTTGATTTACACATATCTGAAAATCTAACCGTTGGATCTTCACAAAATTTACATTATTAGAAAGATCTTTTCAAAACAAATCCAACGGTTCCAGTTTCGGGAAAATCTGATGGTCGGATCTCCCGGTATAATTGTTTGAAGTTTCGATTTCAAAATACGAACTGCTGCGTCGTTATTCGATTTAATATAATTATATTTATATATATATAAATATGATCGATTCTGGCGCAGCTTTTCTTCAGATTTGAATTAAACATTCCAGACAATCCAACCGTTGGATTTTTACAAAGTTGGTGCCGTTGGAAAGATATTTCCAAAACGAACCCAACGGTGGTAGTTTCGGGAAAATCCGATGGTCGGATCTTCCGCACTAATCGTTTGAAATCACGGTTTCAAAATACGAACTGCAGCTTCGTTATTTGATATATTTCGATTCTATTTATACATATATCGATTCTTCGATTTCGAAACTATATGATTTTCATACGTTTGATAAAAATGATATTTTTATCTAACTGTCTTCTATTTCAACACTTCACTATTTTTAACAATTCATGTATATAATAAGAATGTGATTTTAATGTAAAACAATTTATTTCAAAACACGACTATTTTATATAGTTCATATAGATGATAAAAATATGATTTTTATTATAAAACAATTTCTTTCAAAACACGACTATTTTATATAGTTCATATAGCTGATAAAAATAAGATTTTTATTATAAAACAATTTATTTCAAAATATGAATACCATTCAACACATGAATTTCAATTCAACGAATGAATTTCGATTCAACACATGAAGGTTGTCAATAGTTTATATATATAGATAAAAAGTTGATTTTTATATTTAAAACACGAATACCATTCAACACATGAATTTCAATTCAATGAATGAATTTCGATTCAACACATGAAGGTTTTCTATAGTTTATATAAATAGATAAAAAGGTGATTTTATATTTAAAACGCGAATACCATTCAACACATGAATTTCAATTCAACGAATGAATTTCGATTCAACACATGAAGGTTTTCTATAGTTTATATAAATAGATAAAAAGGTGATTTTTATATTTAAAACATGAATACCATTCAACACATGAATTTCAATTCAATGAATGAATTTCGATTCAACACATGAAGGTTTTCTATAGTTTATATAAATAGATAAAAAGGTGATTTTTATATTTAAAACACGAATACCATTCAACAAATGAATTTCAATTCAACGAATGAATTTCGATTCAACACATGAAGGTTTTCTACAGTTTATACAAATAGATAAAAAAGGTGATTTTTATATTTAAAACACGAATACCATTCAACACATGAATTTCAATTCAACGAATGAATTTCGATTCAACACATGAAGGTTTTCTATAGTTTATATAAATAGATAAAAAGGTGATTTTTATTGCAAAACAATTTATTTCAAAACATGAATGTCATTCAATAAAGGAATTTCTATTCAACACACGAATATAGTTTCAACACATGAAAATAATTCTAACACATGAATATTATTCAAAATTTCGGCAGCATAACGACAAGGTAGTTAAAACCGGGACCGTCCCTAGTATGGCTCCTCGCTCTACCTTAAAGCCTCGCAGCTTTTGACAATGGGGAATCATGCATCTAATTCGCACGCATGCAGCATATTTTTTTTCTTTAATTTCCACAAACTAATCCTATGTGGTTTCAACCAAATATTTCTCAACCACAAACGGGTATTTTTCAACCACAATCAATCAATTTCAACCACAAACAATTCTAATCAACCATTTGTAATCAACCAATTTTCACACCAATCACAGCCAATAAATATCGTCCATGGTTTGTAGACGAGGGGCGTATATATATATATATATATATATATATATATATATATTATATAAGCATTTCACTTTTATTTCAAAACATATATAACTTTTACAACGCATATATAACTTATACATCAAACGTACAACTTATACAACGCTTACACATGAGGTGTACAAGGCTTATATAACCCATACATCGACTATAAAATTTATACATCATCGTTTTCCATATCGTTTATAAATTGAAATCTCACATTGGGTTCCACTCCACCAAAAATAGCAGAAGGCTCAGAAAAATATGCGGTCTCTTCTAGAATTTAGAAGACGTCCACACGAGTCCACTGTCTCTTGTTTCACTGAATTTCGTTAAAAAAAGAAAAAGATATGATTTTTACAGTGAAATCAAAAACCGTAGCGCTTAAAACTGCTGTAATATAGTTTATATTAAAATAGTCGTACCTCCTTTTTAAATCTTCAAAACTAGGTTTTGAATTTTCTTCAAATTCGTGAACCTTAAGGGAAATCAGGCTTCGCAGCGGCGTAGAGCTCCGAGACGGCTTCCCGGCGCTACTAGCCTCGTCCAGTTCGAAGTACTGAGGGGCGCGCAAATCAAGGATGAACGGCGGAACTTCCCGGGCGTGAATCTCGAGAACGGCGCAACTATTGGGGGCGAGGCTGGGTCGGATTTGAAGGTGGTGGTGAGGGCTACAGAATCCTCCAAAGGGTCACTGGGTTTCGTTGCGAGATGGAAGAGAAAAAGAGGAGGGAAGGTTGCGATGAATTCCGCCATCGCTTCAAGGGGGTATCGGGGAAGAAGAGGAATGCGTTGTCCAATCAGATTATTTTATTTATTTATATAATTTTAAATTTCGAAAATACCCTCTTTCTCTCACGAACCCCAATTCAGACCCAACGACTGCCGTCCCTAGCGTTTTACCCCCATTCCGAACACAATGGGATATGTTTCGTAGGCCCATTCGACTGTTTCAGTCTGTTTTCCTTCAAATTGAAATATAAAACATTCAATATTTGATTTGAACGTACATTTCAATTTTCCAGGGCCACAAACTGATTCGAAAAATTCCAGAAAAATAAATCTAGCTATGTTTTGACGATACGGTCCCAACAAAACTAATTTCGTCGAATTCTAAGACCGTTTGCAAAATGGCCATTTTCTGGTCGATCCAATTTAACTATAATTGACTAAAACACATTTCTCTTTGCCACGCTCACATACTAGCTTCAAAAATTATGAAATTTGAAACCTAGCAATAACTTAACATCCCGGATCCAACAAAAGTGGTTTCATCAAATAGCGAGGTCGTTTGCAAAATGGCCAATTTCACGGGCTATATAAATTCCATAGCGACCTTTCTGAAAATTCATTTGGCCATAACTTTTGCTTTCCGCTATGAAACTTTGGTTTTTCTGATTCGTTAGAAAGGTATTCACTAACAGATTTAAATATTTTTGGTTCCACTCAAATCCGCTTTGTTTTGCACCTGGTACAGTCAGTCGAAGTTTGAATTCAAATTTTGAAACTACCGCGCCATTTCAGGCCTTGTTTATAATTCAAAGTAATTATATTTATTTTCAACTTCGATTCAAACTTACTTTTCATCATTATTATTTAAAATACTTATTTTAAATATTTAAAATCCACTATTTTAGCCAATTTAAAAATTTTAAATTGGTTCATATTTTCCGGGTCGTTACAAAAAGTAGTGTTATTTTTTAGGGAAAGAGTTATTTCTGATGACTACTGGCCGAAAGACACCAAGATGATCATTCATCAATCAAGAAGAGAAAACTTTATGAAGGGATATGACTTTTGGGCTTACAGTAATTGAAGTGTCCATTCTTTCAAAATTCAAAATTCATTCAAAATTTTGGCATCAAGTTGGTTAAACTACTAAATTATTGGCATCCTTCACATACGGTCTTCGAACTCAGCAAATGGATATACTGTGTTGATAAAAAAACAAGCCTGTAGCAATAAAGAAGATCTCATCATCAAATTCTAAAAGATATAAATATATGGTTCATGACAATGGAAAAACAACAAAATGGAGAATTGCGAAAAAAGGCACGCTTTACAATAATTTCATAATTTTCATTATATTTAGGAATATACATCTATGCACATAGTAAGATATAGAAATTTATCTCTTTTATAAATTTAAATAATTTGGTTCATATGTTGATACACCATAGTATACTTATCAATATGCCAATCTAATTAAAATCTTTTCTTATTCTAAATTTAATTTTCATTACTATTTGATTTGGATTTGAAAATTTGAAAGGACATCTTTTCAATATGAAAATGTCAATTCAAACTCTAATTATCAATTTTGTTTATCTACTTATGTTTCATATATTTTGTTTCAAAAATATATATATTGAAATTATATAAATCAATAAAATTATATATAGTACATAGATATATGCATGAAATAAATTAAAATTTTCAAATATTTGATTATATTATAAAATATAAATTCATGTGTCTGTTATATAAATTTAAACATGCATAGTCTAACTTATATATATATATATTCATCTATGATTACAAAAAGATTTGGGTTACATCGAAAATTGAATGCTAATTTTGATGATCTAATTTTTATAAAACTTGTATATTTAAAATTGGTTATATAAAACATATTTTTGTAGTTAACTCTATATTACTAGATTATATCAAAAATTAATTTTGTTATAATTATAGATATTATATTATAATAATTTTCAATTAAGAATTTTAACATTTTAATGATTCTTTAGTAAATTAATTTATTCTATAGTATAAATCTAAAGATAATTTGTGTTAAAAGATTGATGTATATTTCACAATACATTAATTTTTGTTAGTTTTTATATATACAATTATGAATATATCAAAATAGTTTACTTCATATTATAAAGTTTTATACATTCCCTTTAAAATGATCTTTAATGTTTACTATATTATTTTTAAAGAAACACCCTACTGAGATTATTTAACTCCATATTTCTCATAGAATTATTCTAAATATTTTACTACCTATCATGAATATAATTTTAATCACCATTAAACTCTTAATCTCTTTTATTAGTATCATTAACCTAAATCTAGAAACTAATATTATTTTTGTTTGATTGAAATCATTTATAATATATGTATATGCATAATAGTTAGATAGTACTTTGAATATCTTATACCAAAATAGATATCATTACCAAATCATTCTGCATATTATCGTTACACATCTTATTTCATATCATACATCATTATTATAAATTATAGTGCATCTCAAATAAAAATCATTCACATCACAATTTGCATTTCATTCAATATATCACTTCATATAACTTTTCATATGACATACTGCAATATAACCAATACACTGCACATGCTGCATTACATGTTAACTTTAACTCTACAAATAACAAGTATACTATATGAGCAGTTTTTATCTAATTAGAAATACATAGGATTATTAATAAAATAAATATATTTACTTTGACTTAATTAACTTGTTTGGCTTAATTGAATTGATTGACTTATTTGGCTTGATTGATTTATTTGGTTGATTTGTTTGACTTAACTGACTTGCCAGATTTGTTTGACATGAATAACTTGATTGACTTGTTTGACATTGTTGAATTTCATATGTGTTCGATAGGTGTGTTAGAAATATACTTATGAATTTATGGTTAATAGGAGTTTTATAGGTTTTTAGGATAAATAGAAGTTACAAAAAATGTTTAGCTTTATGTTTAAATTTATCTGAATTGATGTTTTATGACAACAAAACTTAAAATTGATTGATTATTTGGATTAAATTGCTTTACTTAACTTGTGTCATAGTTTAAAGGATATCTTATCAGAATTATTTCTTAGTTTAGATTAAAGTCTTATTATAGTTTTAAAGAAATTAGAGTTTAGGCTCGGTTTAGTCTTGTATTAAATTAAGTGGGAGTTTTATATTTTCTAGGACAAGTTGAAGATTCAAGAAGTGTCTTTGAATTGACATATATTATTTTGAGTTAATTGATTTGGTTTGGATTCTTCATTTAATTGGAATAATCTATACATAATAAGTAACATAATTAAGAATGATGAGGTTTAACTAATGTAACAACCCGGAAAATCTGAACCAGTTTGAAAATTTTAAATAGGCTATTTTAGTGGATTTTAAATATTTAAAATAAATGTTTTAAATAATAATGATGAAAAGTAAGTTTGAATCGACATTTGAAAAGGAATATAATTATTTCTAATTATAAACAAGGCCTGAAATGGCGCAGCAGTTTCAAATTTTCATTTCAAACTTTGACAGACTGTACCGGGTGCAAAACAAAATGGATTTTAGTGAAACCAAAAATATTTAAATCTGTTAGTGAGTATCTTTCTAACGAATCTGAAAAATCGAAGTTTCAAAGCGGGAAGCAAAAGTTATGGCTAAATGAATTTTCAGAAAGATCGCTATAGAGTTTGTATAGCCCGTGAAAATGGCCAATTTGCAAATGACATCAGAATTCGACGAAACCATTTTTGTTGGATCCAGAATGTTGAATTATTGCTAGGTTTCAAATTTCATAATTTTTGAAGCTAGTATGTGAGCGTGGCAAAGGAAAATGTGTTTGGTCGATTTCTATTAAATTGGATCGACCAGAAAAAGGCCATTTTGCAAACGACCTCAGAATTTGATGAAACTGGTTTTGTTGGGACCGTATCGTTAAAACATAGCAAGATCTATTTTTCTGGAATTTTTCGAATCAGTTTGTGGCCCTGGCAAATTGAAATGTACATTCAAATCAAATATTGAATGTTTTATATTTTAATTTGAAGGAAAACTGACTGAAACATTCGAATGGGCCTACGAAACATATCCCATTATGTTCGAAATGGGGGTATTTAGCTAGGGACGATAGTCGTTGGGTTTGGATTGGTGTTCGTGTATGAAGAGGGGTATTCTAGAATTTTGAAAATATATAAAAAAAATAAAAAAATTCATTGGTCAAAGGCTATCTCTCTCCCCCGATTAAAATCGCGAACGGCGGAACCCCCTTCGTAACCTCCCCCTCCGATTTCTCCTTCCACACTCAATAAAAACCGATGCCCCAGTTGAAGTTTTCGTAGATCGTCTCATGAGCTTCACATCCATATGAAGTTTGGATTTTTTCGTGACCTATAGAGCTCGAATCGAGCTTGGGAAGTTCGTGACTTTCAGCCGCCGCCGCCATCACCTGGGGCCACCGAGTTCATTGCGGCTAGGGTCCTCTGGCGCGCCTCTCTCCCCTCTTTCACATGGCGAAGGCCGATCGACGTATCTTTGTGCGGATTCAAAGAAAAATCAAAACCTAGTTTTGAACATTTTAGAAAGGTAACGGCTGATTTTAAATTAAACTATATTATAGCAGTTTAAAGCGCTACGGTTTCTGATTTCACTGTAAAAATCATATCTTTTTCGTTTCTTGACGAAATTCAGTGAAACAAGAGTCAGTGGACTCATGTGGACGTCTTCTACATTCTAGAAGAGACCGCATATTTTTCTGAGCCTTCTGTTATTTTTGGTGGAGTGGAACCCAATGTGAGATTTCTAAACTATAAACAATATGGAAAACGACTATGTATAAATTATAAAGTCGATGTATGAGTTATATAAGCGTTGTACACCTCATGTATAAGCGTTGTATAAGTTGTACGGTCGATGTATAAGTTATATATGCGTTGTAAAAATTATATATGTGTTGAATAGAAGTGAAGTATACTTATAAATATATATATATATATACACGCCCCTCATCCACAAACCATGAACGATATTTATTGGTTGTGATTGGTGTGAAAATTGATTGATAGCGAATGGTTGATTAGAATTGTTTGTGGTTGAAATTGATTGATTGTGGTTGAAAAATACCCGTTTGTGGTTGAGAATTATTTGGTTGTAACCACATAGTATTAGATTGTGGAAATGAAAAAAAAAATATACATGCCGCCTGCGTGCGAACTAGATGCATGAAATCCCCATTGTCAAAAGCTGCGAGGCTTTAAGGTAGAGCGAGGAGCCGTACTGGGGACGGCCCCGGTTTTAACTACCCTGCCATTATGCTGCCGAAATTTTGAATAATATTCATGTGTTAGAATTATTTTCATGTGTTGAAACTATATTCGTGTGTTGAATAGAAATTCATTCGTTGAATAGAAATTATGGGTTGAATGGTATTCGTGTTTGAAATAAATTGTTTTATAATAAAAAATCCTATTTTTATCACCTATATGAACTATATAAAATAGTCAGGTTTTGAAATAAATTGTTTTATAATAAAAATCCTATTTTTATCACCTATATGAACAATATAAAATAGTCGTGTTTTGAAATAAATTGTTTTATAATAAAAACCCTATTTTTATCACCTCTATGAACTATATAAAATAGTCGTATTTTGAAATAAATTGTTTTATAATAAAAACCCTATTTTTATCACCTATATGAACTATATAAAATAGTCGTGTTTTGAAATAAATTGTATTGCAATAAAAATCACATTTTTATTGTATACATGAATTGTTAAAACTAGTGAAGTGTTGAAATAAATGTCGGGTGGATAAAAATATCATTTTTGTCAAATGTATGAAAAGAATATAGTTTTGAAGTCGAAGAATCGATTATATACATATATAATTGAAATATATCGAATAACGAAGCTGCAGTTTGTGTTTTGAAACCGTGATTTCAAATGATTAGTGCGGGAGATCCGACCATCGGATTTTCCCGAAACCGAAAACGTTGGGTTCGCTTTGGAAATATCTTTCCAACGACACCAACTTTGTGAAGATCCAACGGTTGGATAGTCTGGAATGTTTAATTCAAATCTGAAGAAAAACAACGCCAGAATCGATTATATATATATATATAATTAAATTAAATCGAATAACGATGCTGTAGTTCGTATTTTGAAATCGAAACTTCAAACTAGTGTACCGGGAGATCAGACCGTCGGATTTTTCCAAAGTTGGAATCGTTTTGAAAAGATCCTTTTAATGATATAAAATTTGTGAAGATCCAACGGTTAGATTTTCAGGTATGTGTAAATCAAATCTGAAGAAAAACAGCGCCACTGCCGCGTTATGGCCCGAAGCGTTGTTTGAATGAATTGGCTATAAATAAATAAATAAAAATAGCGATAAATCGTTATAAAATATTACAAACGATATGGAATGTGAAATTTAGAAACTAACTGAAGGTTAGCTAAGTTGAATGGTTTCCTGGGTTTTGCTCTGATGTTGGTTTCGGCCTTCGGGGTTAATATTTGGGAAAACGTTCTCTTACTAATTTACGGTTAGTGATTGATGAATTGAAATGAGGTGTATGTCGTGTTTGTGTAGCACTTTTTATTATATACGCGAGTTTCTCTGACTGACCGGGTTTATCCCATTCTGAATAACTGAATCGACGTTAAGAAGTCGAAGATGAAGACGGTGGTTGAAGACCGGAGATCTTCACCTCGGTTGGATGGTAACTGATGTCCTGATTGGGAGGCATCCCGAAATATGGATAATGAGTGGTGATCGTCTAGACATTCGTGGAGATCGATGGGTATGCGAGGTATATAGTGCCTCTGGTTTCATTCAGACCCAGAACGTACTTGTAAATGGACTGTGTGTCTGACATTGAAATTCATTTTGTGTGATTGATAGCCATCAGTTGCATGACGTGAATTGCCTGTGTGGCATGCTAAGATGCAGTGATCAAGACTTCTGTTGAAAAGAAAGGTCTTGTGGTGATGATCAAAGCACTGCATGTGTGGCGTAGCTTTGTGTATAACGTGAATTTGCGAACTTCACACCCTAGTATGAACCAGAAACGGGAGAGGACCTCAGGTAGGGCATGCGTTTCTTTCTAGTTAGAGGTGGTGTCGGTGCTTGAACTGCTGACATTTATATTATTTTCACCTATGTGGTTGTTGCTGTTGTGAGGCGCCTCGGTTATATCGGTCGATCCGGGGCCGATGGAGTCATTCGTTGGCTCACTTACGCCCCAAAGGGCAGGAAGATGTAGTGTTCAGGCATAATAATCCACATCGGTGGATCGGCCCTGATGATCCAAGGTGCAGTTGCGGCTGTTCCTAAGGCTCGGGCTAGAGAGTCTCGAAGTCGGCAAGGACTATCTTTTGCCTTCGTTCATGACGGAAATCCAACTTCAAAATACGTGACTGTGCGGTTTTGATTGTATACCTATATATGGCAACATAGTGATATGGGGCATTAATGTCGTCTATGATTGATACTTTTGATTTGAAATTGTTTTTGAAACATATAAACACTAGTAATAATATTAAATGCTTTTGTTTTATTCGTATCAAGCATATTTTGGCCATTATAAGGTAAAACTCTATCATCCGGTTTGCGTTACAATGTGTGATGGGAACTGAGTCTTATAATGGCTTCATTTTTATAAAAAGCATTGCGATGTTTGAAAAGATTTACTTGTTTTAAAGCACTGGCAATCCAATGGAGTAAACCCATTCCGCGAAAGCGGCGTGGTCCTGTGATTAGCCATATTTTAAATGTGTTAAGTAGATTTCTCATACCAGTCCCATGACTGACTCGTAGTTTGTTTCACTTGCAAACTCGGGTGCCCCTTTTTCTACATGGGCAGCCTTGTATTCAGGTTTTAGCAGGCTCTTTCTAGATAGCTGGAGCAGAAGATGGATTCTATTATTTATCTCTTTTTATGCTGTTCAGCTCCTATTGTACATATTATGTTTGTTTTCCGCCGTGGACATTTATGTATAGCTGATCTGTATTTGTACTAAGTATGATCCTGTATACTGTGTAGCTCTGATGATTACGTTTATCCAGTGTATTATCTATACATTATCTGGTGTATTTATTTAATTCTGTTCTGCTGTTATCTGTTTATGTGTTATATTCCAAAGATTACCCATGCCAGCGTCGTTGCGGGGTTTGGGGTCTCCACAACTAACTTAAAACTTGAATTTGAATATAACTAAGATTTAAATTTGTTTTGATTGATTGGATGCTTGTTTATATAGAAAGTTTTTATTGAATTGGTTTGACTTGATTGTGTGTTAGGTTTAAACTATACAATGTTTGTATTACAATAGTTTAGTCATAAATTTAGGCGGAGTTATAGAAATTTATAGATTTAGGGAGAATTATAGATTTAGGGAGAGTTATAAATTTAGGGGGAGTATTTTTAGAGACTCGCTTTGTTGATGATAAAGGGGGATAAATTATAAAGTAAGGATTAGTTAGGCTTAGTTTGAGGGAGAGTATGCAGGATTCATGGTGAAAGGGGGAGTATTCGAAGGACTAGATAAAAAAGTATTAATAGGTATAAATAGGTATGAGAATTTTATAAATCAAGGTTGTCATCATCAAAAAGGGGGAGATTGTTGGAGAATGGAGTTTTGATGACAACAACCTTATTTCAGTTACTATTATTAATTGATTATAAAATATACTAACATCTCTATCCAGAATATATATATATGTTTGTATATATGCAGGGATTGTATACAGGACTTAAATACTGAAGACTGTACAGTTTTAGATTTTCAAGAGATTCACGATTCAGAAGAGATTCTAGACTCATGAGTTATCAAGTTATCAAGATATCAAGATTTCAAGAAAAATATAGTAATAAAGTCTAGTTTATATGTAAGACTCTGAATAGCACTCCAAGTTCAAATTCCGTTTTTTAAATTTTCAAATTCTGATTTTAAAATTTCAAATTTTGTTTCCAAAAATCAAATTCTGATTTCAAATTATTTTATCTTACTTATAATTTCAAACAAATAAGTTTAAAGTTTTAATAAATATAAGTTTATATATATAGCTATTTAGTTATATAGTTTTAAACTTTATAACTTTATAAATATGTTTATATATTATATTATTATGATTTCATATGATTTTACACTTTAGAATATTTATTTATATTACTAAGTTTTGAATCAAGAATTTCCAGAATAGTATATATGTTTAAACACTTGAAAATAGTTTTAAAAAATCAAAATATAAGGTGTATGTCGACATACATAAATGCTTATGTCGACATACAACTGTCATTTTTTCAATTTTCAAAGGAAGCGTCTTTTCATTATTCGTAACATTTCTGAAACGTTGCAACCATTGAAATGCTACAGATATTGATTGATTTCGATTTTTTTTCATAATTCTTCTTCGCCGTCTTCATCCCTTTTCGTACTACCATTAAAATACATCTTTTTCTTGATTTCTACACTTATAATTTATCGATTTCTACTCAAATTATATAAAACTTCATCTCTTCTCAATTTCTATCTACTACTATCAATTTGGAAGTGCTATTGAAGACGTATAGGGTTGTTGTAATCATTTGGGAATTGTTTTGTAATAACCCGGAAAATCTGAACCAATTTAAAAAATTGAAATTGACTATTTTGGTGAATTTTAAATATTTAAAATAAATATTTTAAATAATAACGATGAAAAGTAAGTTTGAATCGACATTTGAAAATAAATATAATTAATTCTAATTATACACAAGGCCTGAAATGGCGCGGTAGTTTCAAAATTTGAATTCAAACTTTGACTAACTGTACTGGGTGCAAAATAAATCAGATTATAGTGTAACCAAAAATATTTAAATTTGTTAGTGAATACCTGTCTAACGAATTTGGAAAATCGAAGTTTCATAGTGGGAAGCAAAAGTTATGGCTAAATGAATTTTCAGAAAGGTCGCTATAGAGTTTATATAGCCCATGAAAATGGCCATTGTGTAAACGACCTCAGAATTCGACGAAACCACTTTTGTTGGAACCGAGATGTCGAACTATTGCTAGATTTCAAATTTCATAATTTTTGAAGCTAGTGTGTGAGCGTGGCAAAGGTAAATGTGTTTGGTCGATTTCTATTAAATTGGATCGACCAAAAAGGGGCCATTTTACAAACGGTCTCAGAATTCGACAAAACTAGTTTTGTTGGGACCGTATCGTCAAAACATAGCTAGATTTATTTTTAGGGAATTTTTAGAATCAATATGTGGCCCCGGCAAATTGAAATGTACGTTCTAATTAAATATTGAATGTTTTATATTTTAATTTGAAGGAAAACTGACTGAAACAGTCAAATGGGCCTACGAAACATATCCCATTGTGTTCGGAATGGGGGTATTTGGCTAGGGACGATAGTCGTTGGGTTTGGATTGGAGTTCGTAGGAGGCAAGGGGTATTTTTTGATTTTTAAAAATTTATAAATATAAAAAAATCTCATTGGTCCACCTCACAATCTCTCTCCCCATAAATTATCAAAACCGACGACGGAAAACCCTTCTTTCCTTCTCTCCTGTATTCCACTCAATCCGCTCACAATTAGACCTCCATCCTGTTGGGGATTTTGTAGAGCTCGTTAAGATCTTCAAATCCATATATAGCTTGTATGTTTTCGTCAAAGATACGGGGAGAAATCGAGCTCGAAAGTCTCGAGCTTCCAACCTCCGCCCTGCCTCAGGCCCGCCGTCGAGTTCGCCGCTTCCACCATCGTTGGGCGCGCCTTTCCACGCTCCAGACCGTGGCGCAACCCGATCGTCGATCCGCTTCACCATTTGATCAGAAAGTTCAAACCTAGTTTTGAACAAATCAGCTGAGGTACGGCCTATTTTAAAATAAACTATATTATAACACTTTAAAGTGCTACGGTTTTTGATTTCACTGTAACAATCATATCTTTTTCGTTTCTTGATGAAAGTCATTGAAACAAGAGAAAGTGGACTCGTGTGGACGTCTTCTACATTCTAGAAGAGACCGCATATTTTTCTGAGCCTTCTGCTATTTTTGGTAAATGATTTGGAAAATGACGATTTACAAATTATATAGTCGATGTATGAGTTATATAAGCGTTGTACACCTCTAGTATAAGCATTGTATAAGTTGTACGTTCAAGATATAAGTTATATATGCGTTGTAAAAATTGTATATGTGTTGAAATAGAAGTGAAATGCTTATATATATATATATATATATATATATATATATGCCCCTCGTCCACAAACCATGGACGATATTTATTGGTTGTAATTGTTGTGAAAATTGGTTGATAGTGGATAGTTGATTTGAATTGTTTGTGGTTGAAATTGATTGATTGTGGTTGAAAAATACTCGTTTGTGGTTGAGAATTATTTAGTTGAAACCACACAGGATTAGTTTATGGAAAAAAATATACATGTCGCCTGCGTGCGAACTATGTTCATGAAATCCCCATTGTCAAAAGCTGCGAGGCTTTAAGGTAGAGCGAGGAGCCGTACTAGGGACGACCCCGGTTTTAACTACCCTGCCGTTATGTTGCCAAAATTTTGAATAATATTCATGTGATAGAATTATTTTCATGTGTTGAAAATACATTCGTATGTTGAATAGAAAACCTTCATGTGTTGAATAGAAATTCATTCGTTGAATAATATTCATGTGTTGAATGGTATTCATGTTTTAAATAAATTGTTTTAACAATAAAAATTACATTTTTATTTTATATATACGAACTATAGAAAACCTTCATGTGTTGAATATAAATTCATGTGTTGAATGGTATTCGTGTTTGAAATAAATTGTTTTATCATAAAAATCCTGTTTTTATCATCTATATGAACTATATAAAATAGTCGTATTTTGAAATAAATTGTTTTATAAAAAAAATCCTATTTTTATCACCTATATGAACTATATAAAATAGTCGTGTTTTGTAATAAATTGTATTGCAATAAAAATCACATTTTTATTATATACATGAATTGTTAAAAATAGTTACGTGTTGAAATAAATGTCGGATGGATAAAAATATCATTTTTATCAAAGGTATGAAAAGAATATAGTTTTGAAAGCGAAGAATCAATTATATTTATATATATATAGATAAATTGAATTGAAATATATCGAATAACGAAGCTGTTGTTCGTGTTTTGAAACCGTGATTTCAAACGATTAGTGCAGGAGATCCAACCATCGGATTTTCCAGAAACCGAAACCGTTGGGTTTGCTTTGGAAATATCTTTCCAACGAAACCAATTTTGTGAAGATCCAACGGTTGGATTGTCTGGAATGTTTAATTCAAATCTGAAGAAAAACAGCGCCAAAATCGATTATATATATATAATTATATTAAATCGAATAACGACGCTGCAGTTCGTATTTTGAAATCGAAACTTCAAACGAGTGTACCGGGAGATCCGAACCGTCAGATTTTCCCAAAACTGGAACCGTTGGATTCATTTTGAAAAGATCTTTCTAATGATATAACAATTGTGAAGATCCAATGGTTAGATTTTCAGATATGTGTAAATCAAATCTGAAGAAAAACAGTGCCACGGCCGCGTTATGGCCCGAAGCGTCGTTTGAATGAATTGGTTATAAATAAATAAATAAATATGGCGACAAATCGTTATAAAATATTATAAATGATACGGAATGGAAATAAACCGAATTTACCTGGTTTATTGAATATTTGATGGTTGAATGTGAAATTTATAAACTAACTGGAGGTTAGCTAAGTCGGATGGTTTCCTGGGTTTTGATCTGATGTTGGTTTCGGCCTTCGGGGTTAATATTTGGGAAATCGTTCTCTTACTAATTTACAGTTAGTGAATAATGAATTGGAATGAAGCGTATGTTGTGTTTGTGTAGCACTTGTAAATTATATACGCGAGTTGCTCAAAAAGACCGGGTTTATCTCATTCTGAATAACTGAATCGACGATAAGAAATCGAAGATGAAAATGGTGGTTGAAGACCGGTGATCTTCACCTCGGTTGGATGGTAACTAATGTCCTGATTGGGAGGCATCCCGAAATATCGATAATGAGTGGTGATCGTCCAGACGTACGTGGAGATGGATGGGTATGCGAGGTATATAGTGCCTCCGGTTTCGTTCAGACCCAGAACGGACTTGTAAATGGACTGTGTGTCTGACATTGGAATTCCTTCTGTGTGATTGATAGCCATCAGTTGCATGGTGTGAAATGCATGTGTGGGATGCTAAGATGCAGTGATCAATGCTTCTGTTGAAAAGCAAAATCTTGTGGTTGATGATCAAAGCACCGCCTGTGTGGCGTAGCTTTGTGTATAATGTGAATTCGCGAGCCTCACACCCCGGTATGAACCAGAAATGGGAGAGGACCTCAGGGAGGGCATGCGTTTCCTTCTAGCTAGAGGTAGTGTCAGTGCTTGAACTGGCTGGCATTTATATTATTTTCACCTATGTGGTTGTTGCGGTTGTGAGGCGCTTCGGTTATATCGGTGACTATGTGAAGCCGATGGAGTCATTCGTTGGCTCATTTACGCTCCAAAGAGCGGGGAAACGTAGTGTTCAGGAAATTTAATCCACATCGGTGGGCCGGCCCTGACGATCCAAGGATTGATGCGCTCTGACCCTGAGACATGGGCTAGATTATCTCGAATTCGGTAAGGACTATCTTTTGCCTTGGTTCATGATGGAAATCCAATTTCCAAATACGTGACTGTGCGATTTTGATTGTATACCTATATTTGGCGACATAGTGGCATGGGATGCTCATGTCGTCTATGATTGATAGTTATGATTGAAATTGATTTTGAAACATATAAACACTAGTAATATCAAATGCTTTTGTTTTATTCGTATCAAGCATATTTTGGCCATTATACGGTAAAAACTCTATCCTTCGGTTTGCGTTGCATTGTGTGATGGGAACTGAGTCTTATAATGGCTTCATTTTTATAAAAAGCATTGCGATGTTTAAAAGATTTATTTGTTGTAAAGCACTGGCAATCCAATGGAGTAAACCCGTTCCGCGAAAGTGGTGTGGTCCTGTGATTCGCCATATTATAAAATGTGTTAAGTAGATTTCTCGTACCAGTCTCACGACTGACTCGTAGTTTGTTTCACTTGCAAACTCGGGTGCCCCTTTTTCTACACGGGCAGCCTTGTGTTCAGGTTTTAGCAGCCTCTTTCTGGATAGTTGGAGCTGAAGATGGATTTTATCATTTATCTCTTTTTACGATGTTCAGCTCCTGTTGTACATATTATGTTTGTTTTCCGCCGTAGACATTTATGTGTAGCTGAACTGTATTTATACTAAGTATGATCCTGTATACTTTGTAACTCTGATGATTACATTTCTCCAGTGTACTATTTGTTCTTTATCTAGTGTATTTATTTAATTATGTTTTGCTATTATCAGTTTATGTGTTATATTCCAAAGATTACCCTTGCCAACATCAGTACGGGGTTTGGGGTCGTCCCAACTGGGTATTAGAGCTTTGATTAAGCTTAGTTCTGGAATATAACATATTAATGAACTCATCAGAAATAGAACCAGTAGTGTTCTAGGACAGGTAACTCATTACAGATAGGATCAGTAATATCCTAGTATGAGAAAAACAGAATGAAATACACCCCAATAGACACATTTACATTTGAAGTATATGTCTCTATGTTTTGAAATATCTTTTCTGTGGCCTGACACTTGATCTGCTATTTGCAGAAGTACTAGAAAATGAGTGTCAGAAATAGAAGAAATGCAAAACCCGATCTAGAGTCTCTATTAAAGAGATATCGAAATCTGGGCGGAGCACAATTCTCGGGCAATGAATCTATAATTCAAACTCAAGCTTGGATGAGTTCTGTTGAAAGAATTTTTGAACGTATCTAGTTGAGGGATGATCAGAAAAGTTTAGTGGCATCTTGGGCACTCAAAGAAGAAGCTGTAATCTGGTGGGAAACAATCATCAAAGATAATCCAGAAGGTGATATCACCTGGGATAGGTTCAAAGAGATTTTCCTAGAAAGATTTACTCCTCCTGAAGCAACTGAGCGTATGTGATGAATTTTCTTATCTGATACAAGGAGATATGACCATTCCAGAATATCATAAGAAATTCAACGAACTTTCTCATTTTGCTCCTCATCTAATTCAAAATACGAAGAGAAAGAATCTGAGATTTATTAACGGGCTTCAAAGGAAATACCAAAATAAAGTAATAGGGCATGTGAAGCTTCCTTTTTCAGAAATGATATGCATGGCTTATCAGTATGAAGATCTGCATAAGAAAGGTATGTTGAGTGACGAAGAGGAAGTCAGTTCTAGTAATAAAGGTGAGTTTGAACTGATCGTCCTGAGGCCAGTACGATGTCTTAGGTGAGTAAGAAGCCCAAAGTCAATCGGAAAAGGGCCAGATCTGAGAAAGAACCAGTAACTACTGCCTTATGCAATAACTGCCATAAGCAAGAGCATTTGCAAGGAAATTGCAGATCTTTAAAGAAACAAAGAAAGGATGGATATAGAGCCAATCGAAAGAAAAAGAAGAAGAGATTTAGACCTGATGAGGAGTTTCAAGAGAATATGGAGTGCAAACAATGCCATAAGACTGGTCATCTTGCAAAGGATTGCACACTTTTAAAGTAGCCTGAAATAGTTCAAGTGAATGAAGTAGCAGAAACTTCTGAGCCCTCAGCTAGTCAGGGAATTCCAGATGTTTTAGAAGGAACGCTAATAGTCAAAGATATTCCAATTAAAGTATTGTTTGACACCGGCACGTCGCGAAGCTTTGTTGCAAAGAATGCGGTTAAGAAACTGGATTTGAATCTTAAGAGGCTTAAAGAACTAATGACTGTTCATAATCCAATTGGGGGTTCCCTCGATCTTAGTTGGGTTTTTGGGGTGCCGGTTTCTTTTTCTCATTATCGATTCCCTACCATCGCGGTCATCATGAATTTTACAGAGTTTGATCTTATCTTGGGGTTAGACTGGTTGACCAAATATGAAGCTCAGGTTAAATACGCCGACAGAGTCATTAAGGCAAAGATTAAATCAGGTGAATATATAACTGTTCCCAGTCAAGGCCCGAATTCAAATAGAAAAGATTTTTTTGGGCAGCTTTGGATGTTTCTCCTGCTCAAATAGAAAATATCCCAGCAGTTACAGAGAATGTTCCTGACCTCATAAAAGATATTCCTGTCATCAAAAATTTTTGCGTATGTGTTCGAAGAAGTTGTTATCTTACCTCCGCAGAGAGAAATTGATTTCAAGATCGCTTTAATTCCGAACGCAAGGCCAGTAGTTCACGCTGTTCGAAGAATGACCTTGAAAGAGAAAGAAGAATTAGACAATCAAACTCGACAGCTTGTATGGAAGGGTCTGATCAGGCCTAGTTTCTCTGATTGGGGAGTAGCAATGGTGTTTGTCCCAAAGTCTGACGGTACTCTGCGACTATGTGTGGATTATCGTGACTTGAATAAGCAGACAATTTCCATTGCCGCGAATCGACGATTTATTGGATAGTCTAAATGGAGCACAAGTATTTTCAAGGATTGACCTAGCTACAGGTTTCCATCAGCTTTGTATTGCCGAAGAGTGTGTTCCTATAACAACATTTAGAGGTCCAGACTTATTCTATGAGTGGTTAGTAATGCCGTTCGGCTTGTGTAACGCTCCTACCTATTTTTTTGATCTGAATAACGAGTGTTCAGAGGAGTCCTGAATAAGTTTGTTCTGTTTTTTATCGATGATATTCTAATCTTCTCTAAGTCAAAACCGAATATGAAAAACATTTGGATCAAGTTCTAGAAATTCTGAGAAGGAATGTATTAAAAGCCAAACTGTCCAAATGTATATTCTGGCAAGATGAAGTGAAGTTTCTTGGCCATGTCGTATCGAAAGAAGGAATTGCTGTGGATCCAAGTAAAATCACCGCTATTCAAAATTGGAAATAGCCTAGTACTCCCACCGAAGTCCGAAGTTTTCTTAGACTGGCTAGTTATTACTGGAAGTTCGTTAAAGATTTTTCGAAGATATCTAGACACTTAACAAAGCTTACAAAGAAGCACTCAAAATTCAAGTGGACTCCAGAATGTGAGGAGGCTTTTGAGGAGCTAAAGTTAAGATTAACAACTGCTCCAGTGTTAACCATTATCGACGGCAATCAGGACTTGAAGGTCTGGATAGATGCCTCTAGAGAAGGCCTTGGTGAAGTACTAATGCAAAGAGGTCAAGTGGTTGCTTATGCTAGCCGTCAGCTGAAGCCACATGAAAAGAACTACGTCACTCATGATCTTGAGTTGTTGGCTATAGTATTTGCTTTGAAAATCTGGAGACACTATCTTCTGGGTGAGAAATTCGAACTGTTTACAGATCACCAGTTGTTAAAGTATCTGTTCACCTAGAAAGACTTGAATCTGAGGCAGTAATGTTGGCTAGAGTTCCTTGCAGCATACGATTTTGAGATTCTATACACTCCAGGGAAAGCCAATGTCATGGCCGATGCGTTAAGCCGAAAGAATGAAATGATCGCCAGTTTTGTTATTGCAACTTCTTTGATTGACAAGATATCTGCTCTCCAAAAAGACGACAAGTTTATTAAAGGAATGAGCCAGCGGATTCGTGAAGGCAATGCTTTAGATTTCCAGCTCGATAGCGAAGGGATCCTGAGGTTACAAGGACGAATTTGAGTTCTAGAAATTCCTGAACTCAGAAGAGATGTGCTTGATGAATGCCACAAATCTAAGCTCAGCATCCATCCGGGTATGAGTAAAATGTATAACGATATCAAGCGAACATTCTGGTGGAAATCGTTGAAAAGAGACATCTCTGTATATGTTAGAAGGTGCTTTACTTGTCAACTAGTCAAAAGTGACCAACAGAAACTTGCTGGATTGTTGCAACCGCTGGACGTTCCAGGTTAGAAGTGGGAACATATTTCCATGGAATTCATAGATGGTTTTCCCAGAACCAGGAAAGGAAATGACAGTATTTGGGTGATCGTAGATCGCTTCACGAAGACCGCCCATTTCATACCTGTCAGATCGAACAGAGCTCAGAGTCTAGCGCAGATTTATTTCAAGGAAATTGTTAGGCTACATGGAGTGCCGCTCAGTATAGTTAGTGATAGAGATACAATATTTACTAGCAAATTCTAGGAGGAATTTCAAGTAGAACTGGGAACAAAGCTGAACTTGAGCACCGCTTATCATCCTCAGACAGATGATCAAACTGAGAGGGTGAATCGTATACTAGAAGATCTATTACGGGCTGGTGTTCTTGATTTCGGTGGATCATGGGAAGACCATTTACATTTGGCCGAGTTCTCATATAACAACAGCTACCAAGCGAGCCTGACAATGTCACCATTCGAAGCATTGTATGGTAGACTGTGTCGATCTCCTGCTTGTTGGGTCGAACTTGGTAATAGGCTTGTATTGGGACCTGATATGATCCGTGATGCTGCGGACAAAGTCGATTTCGTTAAGAAACGATTAATCGCCGCTCAAAGCCGACAGAAGAGTTATGCCGATAAGAGAAAAAGAGCTATATCATTTGCTGTTGGCGACTATGTATATTTGAAAGTATCGCCGATGCGAGGAGTTATCCGGTTCGGTAAAACTGGGAAGTTGGCGCCCAAATTTATTAGTCCATTCCCTATACTTGAACGGATTGGAACCCTCGCTTATAGAGTTCAATTGCCTGATTGGTTGCCTGGAGTACATGATGTATTTCACATAGCTCAACTTCGAAAGCACGTTCATGATCCAGACTTGATCGTGGAAGAAGCAACCCAACATGATATTGAAATTACTCCAGAATTGGCTGTGAGAAGAGAGCCGCCAAAGATTATCGGCAAAGAAACCAAAGAACTGAGGAACAAGAAGGTTCACTTAGTCAAAGTGCAATGGAGTGGAGATCCACGAGATTGTACTTGGGAAACTGAGGAGAGCATTCAGAAAGCCTATCCTAAGTGTCGAGTGGATATCTCTGATTGACTCCGGTGCAAGGTACATTTACCATACTTTGCATTACCATTTAGTTCTCTGCTTGTTGTTATTTTCTTTCCACGGATGTGCACTTTTAATCCTATAGTCTGATTAATTTAGAAAGAGTGTATGAATTAATTTGTATGATTTTGAAAAGTTAAAAAACAAATTGCTTGTTGTTTGAGTTGTGTGATAGTGGGTTGGATTAATTAAATTATTAGAACGATAGTTAATTTAATTAATAAGAGAATGAATGGTAGAATTTATTCGATTAAATCACACAGTGAACTGAGTTAAAAATAGGTAGAAAAATATACATGTGCATTATATATGTTTGAACATGTAAATGGATTAGCTATTGAGTAAAGAATTTATTTATGTGTCTGACAAATAGGTAAACCTTAATGAGTTGGATGCGAAATATTATTATATCAACTCCTGTGAATGCCATTGGATGCGGAGTGCTAGTTGTTCTATGTGTAATAATAAACGTCGCCATAGAATAGTAATAATTAATTTTGAACTACACTACATGGCATACTTCTGGAAGATAGGCATACTTCATCATATACCACATAAGCATTTAGAGCTTGTGTGACGAGGGTGAAGATTTACCATACGAGCAAGAGGCTTGTATGGCGATGACTATATATTACAGGTTGAACTGATGACTAATATAGACCATATAAAATATAACGGTAAATTGCCAGATTAATAAAAAAACCCAAACGGGTCTGGAGTTGACAATAATCACGTCTCTCTAGTTATTAGATACGACACATGGATTATTTATTTCCCACACGGGACGAGGTGAAGAGAATTTATTCTCTGGAGCAATTAAAAATACACACTCCCTCAGGTTTAGACAGGGTGACGAGAATTTATTCTCTGGAGTTATTATCTATACACGGTCCCCTGTAAACACCAGAATATATCACTATAAATATGTGTATGCTTTATAGGATTTATTGGGTACCTAATACGGCCCAATAAATTTCCAAACCCCTCCCCATACAAAGGAGGTTATGGCAAAAATTTTCAAAAATTCCGGTTGTTAGCCAAATTTTTGAAGAATTTGAAAATTCTCAGAAACCGAAAAGTTAGGGAATGGAAGCCAAATTGAACATAGAGTTGGTTAATCAAACCACTTTCGACTTTGTTCCTTTTCGGGGACGAAAAGTTTTAAGTGGGGGAGATTGTAACAACCCGGAAAATCTGAACCATTTAAAAAAAATTTAATTGGCTATTTTGGTGGATTTTAAATATTTAAAATAAATATTTTAAATAATAATGACGAAAAGTAAGTTTGAATTGATGTTTGAAAATAAATATAATTAATTCTAATTATAAACAAGGCCTGAAATGGCGTTGTAGTTTCAAAATTTGAATTCAAACTTTGACTGACTATACCGGGTAGAAAATAAATCAGATTTTAGTAAAACCAAAAATATTTAAATCTGTTAGTGAATACCTTTCTAACAAATCTGAAAAAATCGAAGTTCAATAGCGAGAAGCAAAAGTTATGGCTAAATGAATTTTCAGAAAGGTCGCTATAGAGTTTATATAGCCCGTGAAAATGGCCATTTTGCAAACGACCTCAGAATTCGACGAAACCACTTTTGTTGGATCCGAGATGTCAAATTATTGCTAAGTATCAAATTTCATAATTTTTGAATCTAGTGTGTGAGCGTGGCAAAGGAAAATGTGTTTGGTCGATTTCTATTAAATTGGATCGACCAGAAAGGGGCCATTTTTCAAACGGTCTCAGAATTCGATGAAACTAGTTTAGTTGGGACCGTATCGTCAAAACATTGCTAGATTTATTTTTAGGGAATTTTTAGAATCAATATGTGGCCCCGGCAAATTGAAATGTACGTTCAAATTAAATATTGAATGTTTTATATTTTAATTTGAAGGAAAACTGACTGAAACAGTCGAATGGGCCTACGAAACGTATCCCATTGTGTTCGAAATGGGGGTATTTGGCTAGGGTTGACAGTCGTTGGGTTTGGATTGGAGTTCGTAGGATGCAAGGGGTATTTTTGGATTTTTAAAATTTTATAAATATAAAAAATCTCATTGGTCCACCTCATAATCTCTCTCCCCGTAAATTATCAAAACCGACGATGGAAAATCCTTCTTTCCGTCTCTCCTCGATTCCTCTTAATCCGCTCACATTTAGACCTCCATCCTGTTGGGGATTTTGTAGAGCTCATCAAGATCTTCAAATCCATATATAGTTTGTATTTTTTCATCGAGGATACAGGGAGAAATCGAGCTCGAAAGTCTCGAGCTTCCAACCGCCGCCCTGCCTCAGCCCCGCCGTCGAGTTCGCCGCCTCCACCATCATTGGGCGCGCCTTTCCACGCTCCAGACCGTGGCGCAACCCGATCGTCGATACGCTTCACCATTTGATCGGAAAGTTCTAACCTAGTTTTGAACAAATCAGCTGAGGTACGGCCTATTTTAAAATAAACTATATTATAGCACTTTAAAGCGCTACGGTTTTTGATTTCATTGTAAAAATAATATCTTTTTCGTTTCTTGACGAAATTCAGTGAAACAAGAGACAGTGGACTCGTGTGGACATTATCTACATTCTAGAAGAGACCGCATATTGCCTTCTGCTATTTTTGGTGGAGTGGAACCCAATGTGAGATTTTTGAATTATAAACGATATGGAAAACGTTCGAGATATAAGTTATATATGCGTTGTAAAAATAATATATGTGTTGAAATAGAAGTGAAATGCTTATATATATATACGCCCCTCGTCCACAAATCATGGAAGATATTTATTGGTTGTAATTGTTGTGAAAATTGGTTGATAGCGGATGGTTGATTTGAATTGTTTGTGGTTGAAATTGATTGATTGTGGTTGAAAAATACCCGTTTGTAGTTGAGAATTATTTGGTTGAAACCAAATAGGATTAGTTTGTGGAAAAAAAATATACATGCCGCCTGCGTGCGAACTAGATGCATGAAATCCCCATTGTCAAAAGCTGCGAGGCTTTAAGGTAGAGCGAGGAGCCATACCAGGGACGACACTGGTTTTAACTACCCTGCCGTTATGCTGTCGAAATTTTGAATAATATTGATGTGTTAGAATTATTTTCATGTGTTGAAACTACATTCGTGTGTTGAATAGAAAACCTTCATGTGTTGAATAGAAATTCATTCGTTGAATAATATTCATGTGTTGAATGGTATTCGTGTTTTAAATAAATTTTTTTAACAATAAAAATCACATTTTTATTTTATATATATGAACTATGGAAAACCTTCATGTGTTGAATAAAAATTCATTCGTTGAATAGAAATTCATGTGTTGTATGGTATTCGTGTTTGAAATAAATTGTTTTATCATAAAAATCCTATTTTTATCATCTATATGAACTATATAAAATAGTCGTATTTTGAAATAAATTGTTTTATAATAAAAGTCCTATTTTTATCACCTATATGAACTATATAAAATAGTCATGTTTTGAAATAAATTGTATCGCAATAAAAATCACATTTTCATTATATACATGAATTGTTAAAAATAGTGAAGTGTTGAAATAAATGTCGGGTGGATAAAAATATCATTTTTATCAAAGGTATGAAAAGGATATAGTTTTGAAAGCGAAGAATCGATTATATTTATATAAATATATAAATAGAATTGAGATATATCGAATAACGAACCTGCAGTTCGTGTTTTGAAACCGTTATTTCAAACGATTAGTGCGTGAGATCTGGCCATCGGATTTTCCCAAAACCGAAACCGTTGGGTTCGCTTTAGAAATATCTTTCCAATGACACCAACTTTGTGAAGATCCAACGGTTGGTTTATCTGGAATGTTTAATTCAAATCCGAAGAAAAACAGCGCCAGAATCGAATATATATATATAATTATATTAAATCGAATAACGACGCTGCAGTTCATATTTTGAAATCAAAACTTCAAACGAGTGTACCGGGAGATCCGACCGTTGGATTTTCCCAAAACTAGAACCATTGGATTCGTTTTGAAAAGATCTCTCTAATGATATAAAATTTGTGAAGATCCAATGGTTAGATTTTTAGATATGTGTAAATCAAATCTGAAGAAAAACGGCGCCACGACCGCATTATGGCCCGAAGCGTCGTTTGAATGAATTGGCTATAAATAAATAAATAAAAATAGCGGTAAATCGTTATAAAATATTATAAACGATATGGAATGGAAATAAACCGAATTTACCCAGTTTATGGAATATTTGATGGTTGAATGTGAAATTTATAAACTAACTGGAGGTTAGCTAAGTCGAATGGTTTCCTTGGTTTTGATCTGATGTTGGTTTCGGCCTGCAGGGTTAATATTTGGGAAATCATTCTCTTACTAATTTACGGTTAGTGAATAATGAATTGGAATGAAGCATATGTTGTGTTTGTGTAGCACTTGTTAATTATATACGCGAGTGGCTCAGAAAGACCGAGTTTATCCCATTCTGAATAATTGAATCGACGATAAGAAATCGAAGATGAAGACGGTTTTTGAGGACCGAAGATCTTCACCTCGGTTGGATGGTAACTGATGTCCTAATTGGGAGGCATCCCGAAATATGGACAATGAGTGGTGATCATCCAGATGTACGTGGAGATCGATGGGTATGCGAGGTATATAGTGCCTCCTGTTTCATTCAGACCCAGAACGGACTTGTAAATGGACTGTATGTCTGACATTGGAATTCATTATGTGTGATTGATAGCCATCAGTTGCATGGTGTGAATTGCTTGTGTGGCATGCTAAGATGTAGTGATCAAGGCTTCTGTTGAGAAGCAAATTCTTGTGGTTGATGATCAAAGCACCGCCTATGTGGCATAGCTTTGTGTATAACATGAATTCGAGAGCCTCACACCCCTATATGAACCAGAAACGGGAGAGGACCTCAGGGAGGGCATACGTTTCCTTCTAGCTAGAGGTGATGTCAGTGCTTGAACTGGCTGACATTTATATTATTTTCACCTATGTGGTTGTTGCGGTTGCGAGGCGCCTCGGTTATATTGGTGACTATGTGAAGCCGATGGAGTCATTCGTTGGCTCATTTACACCCCAAAGGGCGGGGAAACGTAGTGTTCAGGAAATTTAATCCACATCGGTGGGCCGGCCCTGACGATCCAAGGGTCGATGCACTCTGACCCTGAGACATGGCCTAGATTGTCTCAAATTTAATTAGGACTATCTTTTGCCTTGGTTCATGACGAAAATCCAATTTCCAAATACGTGACTATGCGGTTTTGATTGTATACCTATATTTGGCGACATAGTGGCATGGGACGCTCATTTCATCTTTGATTGATAGTTATGATTGAAAATGTTTTTTAAACATATAAACACTATTAATATCAAATGCTTTTGTTTTATTCGTATCAAGCAAATTTTGGCCATTATAAGGTAAAAACTCTATCCTCCGGCTTGCGTTACATTGTGTGATGGGAACTGAGTCTTATAATGGCTTCATTTTTATAAAAGCATTGTGATGTTTAAAAGATTTATTTGTTGTAAAGCACTGGCAATCCAATGGAGTAAAACCGTTCCGTGAAAGTGGTGTGGTCCTGTGATTGGCCATATTATAAAATGTGTTAAGTAGATTTCTCATACCAGTCCCACGACTGACTCATAGTTTGTTTCACTTGCAAACACGGGCGCCCCTTTTTCTACACGGGCAGCCTTGTGTTCAGGTTTTAGCAGGCTCTTTCTGGATAGCTGGAGTTGAAGATGGATTCTATCATTTATCTCTTTTTATGCTATTCAGCTCCTATTGTACATATTATGTTTGTTTTCCGCTGTAGACATTTATATATAGCTGAATTGTATTTGTATTAAGTATGATCTTGTATACTGTGTAACCCTGATGATTACATTTATCTAGTGTACTATTTGTTCTTTATCTGGTGTATTTATTTAATTATGTTCTGCTATTATCTGTTTATGTGTTATATTCCAAAGATTACCCTTTCCACCATCAGTACGGGGTTTGGGGTCGTCACATGTTTGGAAAAGGGTGTGTTCTTATAGCCCTTAAATCAAGGATAGGGAGCGGTGTTAACCTTCTAGCCGTGAAATCAAGGGTGTTTGAAGCGGTGTTAACCATGTAGTTGTGAAATCAAGTGCGTGTACTTGGATATTGATAATAATAAAACTCTATGCAATCCAAAGTTGCGTAGGACTAGACGTAGGAGTAATCCGAACAGGTATAAAATCTGGTGTGTTCTTTCCTTTTTTGCATTTTATATTTATTTATTTCTATGTTTGTGTTTGATTCTGTGTTTGTGATCATCTCTGGTGTGTTTGATTCATATAATAGATCATTTAAGTTTAAGAATTTCATAAATTCCTCATAAACACTATTCACCCTTCCTCAAGTGTTTGTTTCGCCTTAAGATACACATTCTGCAATTCCTAACAATTGGTATCAGATTTTCATATGTTCATCATCTGAATTTTGGAAATATTAAATGGAAAATTTTGAAATGATTTATAACACTGGTTTAAATGCATGCATTGCATTAGTATTAAGATGAGTTTGCATTTTATTCCATTGAAAATTCAAGTTATCATAATCTGATGTTTTGAAAAGTTTAAGTGGCAATATTTTAAACACTTTTTTCCATATGATATGTCATAGAATCATCATGATGTTATTATTTAAAATTACAATTTGTTATATTAAAAAGTAACTTGATTCTTTGGAAAGTTGTGTCGTTTTGCAGGGAAAGAGTTGTGTCTGATGACTACTGGCCGAAGGACACCGAGATGATCAATTATTTATCAAGAAGAGAAAAGTTTATGAAAGGATATGACTTTTGGGCTGGTAGTAGTTGAAGTGTCCATTATTTCAAAATTAAAAATTCAAATTCAAAATTTTGGCAAAAAATTGGTTAAACTACTAAATCACTGGCATACTTCTCATAGATCTCCAAACTCAGCAACTGAATATACCGTGCTGATCAGAAAAACAAGCCTGTTGCAATGAATCAAATCTCATCATCAAATTCTGAAAGATATAAATGTACGGTTCATGACAATGGAAGTACAACAAAATGGAGGATTGCAAAAAGAGGTATGCTTTACAATAATTTCATAATTGTCATTATATTTAGAATATACGTCTATGCACATAGTAAGATATAGAAATTTATCACTTTTATAATTTTAGATAATATGGTTCATATGTTGATACACCATAATATACTTATCAATACACCAATCTAATTAAAATATTTTCATATTCTAAATTTAATTTTCATTACTATTTGATTTGGATTTGAAAATTTGAAAGGATATCTTTTCAATATGAAATGTCTGTTCAAACTCTAATTATCAATTTTGTTTATCTACTTATGTTTCATACATTTTGTTTCAAAAATATATATAATGAAATTATATAAATCAATAAAATTATATATAGTACATATATATATATGCTTGAAATAATTTAAAATTTTCAAATATTTGATTATATTATAAAATATAAATTCATATATCTATTATATAAATTTAAACATACATAGTCTAACCTTTATATATATATATATATTCACATATGATTACAAAAGGAAGTGGGTAACATTGAAAATTAAACGCTAATTTTGATTATCTTATTTTTATAAAACTTGTATATTTAAACGTTGGCATATAAAACATATTTTTATAGTTTACTCTATATTAGTAGGTTATATCAAAAATTAATTTTGTTATAATTATAGATTTTATATTATAATAATTTTTTAATTTAAAATTTTAACATTTTAATGGTTCTTTAGTAAATTAATTTATTCTATAGTATAAATCTAAATATAATTTATGTTAAAAGATTGATGTATATTTCACAATACATTAATTTTTGTTAGTTTTTATATATACAACTATGAATATATGTTTATATCAAAATAGTTTACTTCGTATGTTAAAATTTTATATTTTCCCTTTAAAATTATCTTTAATACTTACTATATTATTTTTAAAGAAGCACCCTACTAAGATTATTTAACTCCATATTTCTCATAGAGTTATTCTAAATATTTTACTACCTATCATGAATATATTTTTAATTACCTTTAAACTCTTAATCTCTTTCATTAATATCATTAACCTAAGTCTAGAAATTAATATTATCTTTGTTTGATTGAAATAATTTATAATATATGTATATGCATAATAATTAGATAGTACTTTGAATATCTTTTACCAATATAGATATCATGTAACGACCTTCCTTCTCGGTCGATCCAAATCGATCACAAAACTGACTTAAATTGTAACAACCCAGAAAATCTGAGCCAATTTAAATTTTTAATTTGGCTATTTTTGTGAATTTAGGTATTTAAAATAAATATTTTAGATAATAACAATGAAAAGTATGTTTGAATCGACGTTTGAAAATAAATATAATTACTTTTAATTATAAACAAGGCCTGAAATGGCGCGGTAGTTTCAAAATTCGAATTCAAACTTTGACTGACTGTACCGGGTGCAAAATACAAGGGATTTTAGTAAAACCAAAAAGATTTAAATCTGTTAGTGAATATCTTTCTAACGAATCTGAAAAATCGAAGTTTCATAGCGGGAATCAAAAGTTATGGCCAAATGAAATTTCAGAAAGATCGCTATAGAGTTTATATAGCCCGTGAAAATGACCTCAGAATTCGACCAAACCATTTTTGTTGGATCCGGATGTCAAATTATTTCTAGGTTTCAAATTTCATAATTTTTGAAGTTAGTATGTGAGCGTGACAAAGGAAAATGTGTTTGGTCGATTTCTGTTAAATTGGATCGACCAGGAAAGGACCATTTTTCAAATGGTCTCAGAATTCGACGAAACTACTTTTGTTGGGACTGTATCGTCAAAACATTGCCAGATTTATTCTCTGGGATTTTTTGGGATCAGTATGTGGCCCTGGCAAATTGAATTGTATGTTCAAATTCAATATTGAATGTTTTATATTTTAATTTGAAGAAAAACCGACTGAAATAGTCGAATGGGCCTACGAAACATATCCCATTGTATTCGGAATGGGGGTATTTAGCTGGAGCGATAGTCGTTGGGTATGGATTGGAGTCCGTGTGCGGAAGGAGGTATTTTTGAAATTATAAAACGACGGGCCAATCAGAAAATTATTAAAAAAAAGATTTTCTCTCTCCCCGTAAGCCGATCACAAGCGGAAACCCCTTCACTGCTTCCCGATCATTTTTGGCCACACCACGTTGAACCACCTCCTACCCTAGTTGAACTTTTTGTAGTCTCCGAGCTCTTCAAATCCATACCACCTACTCCCCGTCTCGTTGCGCTATTGAGGAGAATCGCCTCCACGAAGTCCGGCGCTTCAACTTGCCGTCGCGCCGCCTACAGGACACCGAAGTGGGCCCCGTTTCAGGCGCCAGCGCGCCTCTCCGTCCCCTTCAATGCAGCGCCCTCTGATCGTCGTAATACTTCACGGTTTGGGTGCAAATTGAGGCCCTAGTTTTGAAGAATTTTGAAAGGTAACGGTTTAAATTATTTTAAACTGTTCTATAGCACTTTAAAGCGCTACGGTTTATGATTTTACAATAAAAATCATATCTTTTTCGTTTCTTGTCGAAATCCAGTGAAACAAGAGACAGTGGACTTGTGCGACGTCTTCTACATTTTAGAAGAGACCGAATATTTTTCTGAGCCTTCTGCAGTTTTTTGTGGAGTGGAACCCAATGTATGATTTCAGAATTATAAACGATATGGAATCAACGATGTATAATTTATATAGTCGAAGTATGAGTTATATAAGCGTTGTACACCTCATGTATAAGCGTTGTATAAGTTGTATGTTCGATGTATAAGTTATATATGCGTTGTAAAAATGATATGTGCATTGAAACAAAATGAAATGAAATCGAAATATAGTTATATGTGTATATCTATATATATATATATATACTCCCCTCATCCACAGACCATGGACGATATATATTGGTTGTGATATTGTTTGGATTATTGATTGATGTGAAAATTTGGTGAATATCATGAATGGTTGGTTTGAAAAGATTGATTGTGATTGAAATCCCAATATGATTAGTATATGGGAAAATTCGTCTGCGTACGAACTAGATATTGAAAATCCCCATTGTCAAAAGCTGCGAGCCTTTAAGGTAGAGCGAGGAGCCGTACTAGGGGCGGTGCCGGTTTTAACTACCCCGCCGTTATGCTGCCGAAATTTTGTAAAATATTTCTGTGTTTGATTTAATATTCATGTGTTGAATGTTGAAATAAAATTCATGTGTTGAATGAAGCTCATGTGTTGAGTAAATTTGTTTGAAAGATAAAAATAACAATTTATCATATATATATAGACTATATACAATATTAGTGTTTTAAATAAATTGTTTTATAATAAAAAATCACATTTTTATTATATATAAAAACTATAGAAAATATTCATGTGTTGAATAGAAATTCATGTGTTGAACGAAGCTCATGTGTTGAGTAAATTTGTTTGAAAGGTAAAAATAACATTTTTATCATATATATAGACTATATATAATATTAGTGTTTTAAATAAATTGTTTTACAATAAAAAAAATCACATTTTTATTATATATATAAACTATAGAAAATATTCATGTGTTGAATAGAAATTCATGTGTTGAATGAAGCTCATGTGTTGAGTAAATTTGTTTGAAAGATAAAAATAACATTTTTATTATATATTTCAACTATAGAAAAATATTCATGTGTTGAATAAAGGACTAGAACAATAAAAATCATATTTTTATCATATGTGTGAAGTCAAAAACATTCATGTGTCGACTATATAGATTGAACAATAAAATCTACATTTTATTGTGAATATGAAGTGCTAAAAACATTCATGTGTTGAATAAATATTTTTGATGATAAAAATATCATTTTTATCAAATATATGAAGTGGACATGTTTTTGAAATTGAGGAAAGAATTATATCTATATATATTTATATAAATATAAAAATCGAATAAAGAAGCCATAGTTCGTGTTTTGAAACCGTGGTTTCAAACGATTAGTGCGGGAAATCCGACCATCGGATTTTCCCGAAACTGAAACCGTTGGGTTTGCTTTAGAAATATCTTTCCAATAACACCCACTTTGTGAAGATCCAACGGTTGGATTGTCTGGAATGTTTAATTCAAATCTGAAAGAAAACAGCGCTAGAATCGACTATATATATATATATATAATTAAATTAAATCGAATAACGACGCTGCAGTTCATATTTTGAAATCTTAACTTCAAACGATTGTACCGAGAGATTCGACCGCCAGATTTTCCCAAAACTGAAACCTTGGATTCGTTTTGAAAAGATCTTTCTAATGATGTAAAAGTTGTGAAGATCCAACGGTTAGATTTTCATATATGTGTAAATCAATTCTAAAGAAAAACAGCGCCACGGTCGCGTTATGGCCTGAAGCGTTGTTTGAATGAATTGGCTATTTTTAAATAAATAAAAATAGCAATAAATCATGATAAAATATTATAAATGATATGGAATGGAAATAAACTGAATTTGCTCGGTTTATGTGATATTTGATGGTTGAATGTGTTTGGCGTGAAAGTTACATTAATGAATTTAATTATTGGTATCGAATAATTTAACCATTGAAATAAATTGATTTGAAATTCTAAATATGCGTGAATTATTTGAAAAGGCTGAGTTAAATCTCATTTCAAATTATGGATCGGCGATAAGAAGTCGATGATGAAGACAGTGGTTGAAGACTGGAGATCTTCACCTCGGTTGGATGATAACTGATGTCTTGATTGGGAGGCATCCCGAAATATAGATAATAAGTGGTGATCGTCCAGACATACGTGGAGATCGATGGATATGCGAGGTATATGGTGCCTCCGGTTTCATGCAGACCCAGAACAAACTTGTAAATGGACTGTGTGTCTGACATTAGATTTTGTTATGTGCTGATTGATCTCTATTAAATATATATCTGTTTGGCGGTGGAGAATTTATTCTCTTGCTTAACTCCCTTCTCTGAGGCATACGAGCTCAAAGGTTATATATCAATGGAAATCAGTCACATAGAGTGAATTGCCTGTGTGGCATGCCTAAGTGGCAGATGATCAAGGCTTCTGTTGAAAAGCAAAGTTTTGTGGTTGATGATCAAAGCACGACCTGTGTGGCATAGCTTTGTGTATAACGTTGATTCACGAGCCTCACACCCCGATATGAGCCAGAAACGGGAGAGGACCTCAGGGAAGACATGCGTTTCCTTCTAGCTAGGGTGGTGTCAGTGACCTACCAGCTCTGACATTTATATTATTTTCACCTGTGTGGTTGTTGCTGTTGTGATGCGCCTCGGATATATCGGTGACTGTGTGGAGCCGATGGAGTCATTTGGCTTATTTACGCCCCAAGGGGCGGGGAAACGCAGTGTTCAGGCATTTTAATCCACATCGGTGGACCGGCCCGGTTGCTCCAAGGGCTTGACTGAGTACTTGCCCTGAGGCTCGGGCTAGAGAGTCTCGAAGTCGCTAAGGACTATCTTTTACCTTGGTTCATGACAGAAATCAATTTCCAAATACGACACCGTGCGGTTTTGATTGTATACCTATATATAGCGACATGATATATGGTACCCATGCCGTCTATGATTGATAGTTATGATTGAAATTATTTTGAAACATATAAACACTAATAATAATATCAAATGCTTTTGTTTTATTCGTATCAAGCATATTTTGGCCATTATAAGGTAAAACTCTATCCTCCGGTTTGCGTTGCATTGTGTGATGGGAACTGAGTCTTATAATAGCTTCATTTTTATAAAAAGCATTGCGATGTTTAAAAGATTTACTTGTTTTAAAGCACTGGAAATCACTGGAGTAAACCCATTCCGCGAAAGTGGCGTGGTCCTATGATTTGCCTTGTTATTATTGGTTAACCAGTTAAGTAGATGTCTCATACCAGTCCCATGACTAACTCGTAGTTTGTTTCACTTGCAGACTCGGGTGCCCCTTTTTCTACACGGGCAGCCTTGTATTCAGGTTCTAGCTGGCTCTTTCTGGATAGCTGGAACTAAAGATGGATTCTACCATTTATCCCTTTTTATGCTGTTTAGCTCTTATTATACATATTATGTTTAGATTCCGCTGTCGACATTTATGTATAGCTGAACTGTATTTTGTACTAAGCATGATCCTGTATACTGTGTAACACTGATGATTATGTTTATCCAGTGTATTCTACTGTACATTGTCTGGTGTATTTATTTCTTTTTGTTCTGCTGTTTTTGTTTATGTGTTATATTCCAAAGATTACCCTTGCCACCGTCGTACGGGGTTTTGGGGTCATCACAACAGTCAAACCGAAAAGGTGGATATGCTAACTTTGGGCATACAACACATCAGAACAAACAACATAAGACTTTTACAAACATCATAATAATGTTACATTAGAGTATAGAATATCAGAGTACATCGAATAAATTATACAGCGGAAGACTATCAATGCTCTGGACACAGCTTTAAGCTTCGACCCAGAATCCTGCTGAATATATCTGCAAAATAAAACTACCCGACTGCCCGTGTGGAAAATAGAGGCACCCGAGTTTGCAAGGGAAAAACAAACTACAGGTCAGTCATGGGACTGGTATGAGAAACTCTACAGTTAAAATTAACTTATATAAAGTGTGAGGAATATCACGGGGCCACATCGTATGTCATGGAACGGGTTTACCCCCATAAATACCAGTGCCTAAACAATAACCAATAGTAGACATATGGATCTACAATGCATCAGACAACACGCAATTTTCCAATCTACCCATTTATGCTTAACCCCAAAAATAGATTTTCGAAATCCAAATCAATTTACAGAAATTATTTCTTTCGACTTTATTTCCCAATTTCTTATTTCAAAACATTTGAAATACATATCTACTTCTATATCAAAAGTAGATTTCACTTCGGGATCACAAACCAGAATCTTTGGAAATTTGGATTCCACAGCATAATAATGCATACAAATAAGTATGCAACCAAATGTCATGCACGACCCTTAGACCAAGCTATACGCGCCCCTCCAACTCGATATATATATATATGTATGTACGTGCACCTCCCACTATGGAGCAGGCTACGCTGACGATGCTCCATTCCACACTCTGGGGAACTACACAGCTCTCATACTTTTAGTTACTCTCGTGTTACCCGAACCTTTAGCCATATACTTGCTAAATCATTTTATATCCTGAAGTGGGGAAAATCATTTTACAACATAATAATCACAAGTACTTTCAAAATATAGTACTTCACATTAGCAGTTCACACATATGATCAATCACTATTAATCACATAACCTTTGAGCTCCTATGTCCTAAAGAAGGTTTCAAGTAAGAAAATATGTTCTCAGCCACCAAACAGATACATTATCAATAGCAACTAATCGGATACGCGATGAACCACAATGTAAAACCGTAATACACTTTCAAATCATTTCGACGATATCGGGTTTTGGCCTTGAAATCCTTTCTGTTTTATAAAACATTTTATAAATCATTCCTTGTCCAAAATCGAGAATACTATTCTTTTCACTTAAGAAATCTCATTTCAAAATCATTGAAAATATTCCCTATCCAAAATCGGGAATAACACTTCTTTCCATTTAAGGAAATCCCATTTCAAAATCATTCATTAAAATTTTGAAATAAACAACATCACTAAATACCTTATAGTCAAATCGTGAAGTGTTTCACAAGGTGTTAGCATGCTAATATTTTTACCCAACCCAATGCTAAATGTAAAAGCATATTTTTCTCATAAACTGGTCGAGCAAAATCCAAACAATCAATCAATCACAATCAACATCAATAACCTAGTATATTTGGTTTATACCACATTTCATGTTCTGGTAAATTTAATTACCGTTCATTCATTCAAATCTAATTAAAGATTAACCCAAATTCTTCTTCCACCAAAACGGAATCTTCATGGAAATCATAACCAAATACCAATTTAGTATTTTAAATTCCATAAATAGTAATGGTCTTCATTCTCAGAAGCTCATCTCGATTATTACCAAATCGAATTCCATTCAATACCAATTTAGTATTTTAAATTGGAAAACTTTACTTTGGAAAATTTCCATTAAATCTTAATAAAAAGATTAATAAATTCCAAATCATATCTTCACTGTTAATTGGGTTAAAGAACTAATGTTATTTAAAACACAGTTCTCGATAAACCAAAAATCCAATTTTACATTAAATATAAGGCTCTGAATAGAAATAATATCCACTTATATTCAACATCAAATTCTGAAACTAATGGATATCGTATTGGAAATAACGATATCTATATCTTCCAAATTCCTCAACAATGTCCGTATAATCATGGAATCCAATATCGAAATATTCTGAAGACTATTTCCACTCAAATCCATTCCAATTTATTCATTGAAAAATTCTGGTTATTTTAAAACCCCTTTTCAGTCCAATTTATTATTTCTAAAAACCATTGGATTAATATTCTATTTATTAACTAGTTCATTTAGATAAAAATATTTTTTCATCTTTTCAAACTTGAAAATTTTCATCCAAAATCTTTTCAAATCAATTATTATGATTTTACTTAATTTTTTCTGTATTTTTAATAATTTTATTAAGACCCTTACAGTCGGTTTCCAATATTGACCACCGAACTGCATTCATAGCGACCTTTTCCAAATTTGATTTGGGCATAATTCCATATACAACCGTTAGATTTCAAATCTCTTATATTCCTTGGAAAGCTCTTTTCAATATGAACCCAACGGTTCTGGTTTTAGAAGAATCTGACGGTCGGGTCTTTCGTTATGTCCATTTGAAGTTAACGGTCAAAATTCGCGAACGGTCGCTACGCGGCGCATTCTATTCAGGCCATTAATTATATTATATATATATATATATCCTTGATTTCCATTCAAAACGTATTTTATAAATCATTTATAAATTTTTTTAAAACGATTTTGACTTCATTTCCAATTTTAAATCAAAATTGAATATTCCATATCATGTCAATTTTATATAGTGCATATATATGTTAAAAATTATATTTTTAGCCAATTGATATTTATTTCAACACATGGATATTTTATACACTTCATATACATGTTAAAAAATAATATTTTTAATGAACAAATATTTATTTCAGCACATGACAATTTTATATATCGCCTATATAAGCTAAAAATAATATTTTTAGCGAACAAATATTTATTTCAACACATGTCAATTTTATACACTTCATATACAACGCATATATATATGTATATATATATGTTAAACAACGCATATATATTTTTGCAACACATATATATGATTTATACAACGCATATATATGATTTATACAACACATATTTATATTTTTCATAACACATATATATTTTATTCACATCTCATATATATATATATTATTCACATCACATATATATATATATATATATGTATATATACGTGTGTTTTTCACATCGCATATATATATATATATTACATCTCAACATCACAAACAAAATCCAATACAATCAATTACCTAGTCCATGGTCTGCATAGAAAGTAGTGTCAGGTGCTACCAAGCCTCATCTACAACCTATGATATATTTAACTGTAAAATAGTTTGAGTGAGAAGGAGTTCTCACATTGGTTTCCATTCCTCCATTCTTTATTGAATATTTCAGTACTGTTTGAGTTTGAATCTGCCCCAAATTCTAATTTGCCCGGTTTCTGATCTAGTTAGTCCCATGTTGTAGTTCTTGCGAAGTCAAATCCAATGCATGTCGTTTTGTTAAATTCCGATTTGAAACGAACAAGTTACGACGATTCGAACATTGAAGAGATTAACGATATAATTAATTAATTAACCTAATTAAAATCTTTAATCCCTCTTCCTCTTTCAAACTGCTGTATCATGAACAAAGCTCCACCGATAAGGCTCCACTGCGCGTGCTTCTCCAAGCGTCGACACCTGATCGGGGAGGACCACGTGAAACGGCACAGCGCCGCCACCTTGCTCTTGGCATTCTGGCGAACTCATCACTTCCTTGACCTCGTTATTTGGGCTCGAATGTTGCGTATTTGAGTGCTAAAATCGAGCATAACATCTCGTGAAAACTGATCCTGGCCATACCAATTCAAAGATCTTGAATGGCTCTTGGATTTTCATTTGGAAATTATGATTTAATTCTCCATCGATTTGAAGAATTTTTCCATTTAATTTGGGAGTGCACCAGCCATCGAAAAGGGTTGGCGGCGGCACATTTTCTGGGTGATGAAACTAGGGTTTTTATACTAATAATTAATTAATATTTTATTTTATTATACTTAGTTTTGAAATTTTGCTTCCGAACTCTAAATGAATCCCAATGACTTTCGTTTTTAGCTAAATACCCCCATTTCGGACATAATGGGATATGTATCGTAAGCCAACTCGACCGTTTCGATCAGTTTTCGTCAAAATTAAAATATAAATCAGTATAACGTTCAAAATTGATTACAACATACATTTTGATTTACCGGGCCACATATTAAGTCCAAAAATTCTAGAAAAATAAATCTAGCTATGATTTGATGATACGGTCCTAATTAAACTAATTTCGTCAAATTTGGAGAACGTTTGAAAAATGGTCATTTTCCAGTCGATTGAATTCAGACTGAACTAGCCAAACGCGTTTAAATCCACCACGCTCACATATCAATTCCAAAAATTATGAAAACTGGAATCTATCAATAATTTGACATTCTGGACACAACAAAAGTGGTTTCATCGAAAAGGAGGTCGTTTGCAAAATGCTATTTTTAAGGGTTATATATTATTATAAAAATATATATAATTTCTATAGCAACTATTCTCAATTTTAAACTGGTCATAACTTCAATTCATATTATGAAATCTCAAATTTTTACGTTCTTTAGAAAGATATCATTAAATAGATTCAAATATTTCTGGTTTTACTGAAATCCGATTTATTTTGAATCATGTACTTTCATTTAAAATTTAAAATTGAATTTTCAAACTACCACACCATTTCAGGCTCATTTTATAATTAAAATATATTTATACATTCTAACTTCGTTTTAAATAAATTTTTAGTTGTTATTATTTAAAATAAATCATTTTGAATATTCAAAATCAATTAAAATTGCTAAAATAAAATTTTTAAATTGGTTCTAAAAATCCGGGTTGTTACAATCACCCCAATTAAAATGTTTTCGTCCTCGAAAAGGAATGAAGCTGAAAGTTGTTTAACCAACCAACTCAACTTTCATTTTGGCGTTCATTCTTCAACTTTTCAGTTTTTAAGAATTTTCTAATTTTTCAAAAATTTGGCTAACACCCTAAATTTTCAAAAAATTTCGCCATAACCTCCTTTATACGGGGAGAACTTAAAACCGCAAATAGCCTCACGGAGCCCTCATCAATCCAAAAGAAAATGAAAAATCCAAGCGGCTAGCCAATCAGCTCATAAAATCACCAAAACCCAAGAAATACAATAAACATGTACCTATTTGTCGGGCATACAATTTTATTCCTCTTCTTAGATTTCATTCCATGACCTGTTTACACATATATACATACATGTATGCAATCCCACTCAAATTTCAATTCAGTTCATTATTTTGATTCAATTTGGCTAAATTAACTTTCATTTTCTTATTGGATTTATCATTCCAATATTTTAATTAGTTGGATTAATAATCATATAGCACAACCTGCAATCAATTAGTTGGTTAACTTTTCAAATATATATAACTTTTATATATTCAAAAATCATATCTACTAAAACCAGATAATATATCTAATCACAAATACGTTATTTATAAACATATAACTCTCAACTCATTCTAGGGCATTTCTAACCCCATCTCTAACGAGTTTCTCAATCTAGGACACTACTGATCCAATCTCTAATGAGTTTTCTTTCGTAGGATATTACTAATCCAATCTCTGATGAGTCTTTTATTCTGTTCTAACGAGTTGCACCCCAAAGATTTGAGTTAACCAAAGCTCTGATACCATATGCAATGACCCTCCTTCTCGGTCGATCTGAATCGATCATTAAACCGACTTAAATCAAACCAAAAAAATGGATACTGTAACAACCCAGAAAATCAGAATCAATTTAAAAAAAATATTTTGGCAATTTTAATGAATTTTTAATATTTAAAATGATTTATTTTAAATAATAATGACTAAAAATTTATTTTGAAGGATTAGAACGTATAAATTTAGTTAAATCGAAGTTAGAATATAAATATTTATTTTAATTATAAAAGTAATTGGAAATGGCACAGTGGTTTGAAAATTCGATTTCAAATTTCAAATTTCAAATGAATGTACAGGATTCAAAATAAATCGGATTTTAGTAAAACCAGATATTTGAATCTATTTGAAAATATCTTTCCAACGAATGTGAAAAATCCAGATTTCATAACGGGAATAAAATGTTATGTCCAGTTGAAAATTCCAAATAGACGCTATGGAATTTAATATAATATATAGCCCTTAAAAATAGCGATTTTGCAGACGATCTCCATTTTCGACGATACCACTTTTGTTGGATCCGGAATGTCAAATTATTACTGGATTACAATTTTCATGATTTTTGGAATCAACATGTGAGCGTGGTGAATTTAAACGCGCTTGGAAATTTCAGTTTGAATTTAATCTACTGGAAAATGACCGTTTGAAAAACGGTCTCCAAATTCGACGAATTTGTTAGGACAGTATCATCAAAACATAGCTAGATTTTTTTTTCGGAAATTTTTCGAGTCAGTATGTGGCACTAGTAAATTGAAATGCGCATTAAAATTCAATATAGTGATTAATATTTTAATTTAAATGAAAACTGATTGAAACGATGGAATTGGCTTACCAGATATATCCCATTGTGTCCGAAATAGGGGTAATTAGCTAGGGGCAATAGCCGTTGGGCTTGATTTGGGGTTCGGGTAAAAAGCCAATATTTTTTTGAGAAAAAAAGAAATAAATAATATATATCCTTTTACTCCCCCAACCCTAATCCCTTCAGAACGAAATCGAGCCCCCCCCCCCCCCCCCATTTTTCAAAACTATGTATCCCCAAAGTCTTCCGGTCGCCGCTCTATCCCATCACGGTCGCGATCGGCGGAGACCCCCTCCTCCTCTCCATTGGCCATCCCCAAAACGCACGAGCTCCTACACCTGACCAAAACCCCCCGCCACCGATGCCCTAGTCGCCAGTCCCCGTCACCAGTCGAGCCACCCCCTGCCACCTCCGCGAGCGCAGCACCACCCCTTCTCCAATCGAAGATGCCCTGCACCCAATGCAACGACGATGACCGCGAGCTCCGACCAGCTTCCACCCTGAAAGAGCAATGCAAAGTAGTAAGTTTTCTGACTTTTTATTATATAGAAATCTAATGTTTAACACTATAAAAATCAGGTTTTTAACGCTATAAAGATAGGAGGTTTAATACTGTAAAGATCATATTTTTAATGATGTAAAGATCAGATTTTTAACGATGTAAAGATGAGATTTTTAACGATGTAAAGGTCGGATTTTTAGCGATGTAAAGATGAGATTTTTTAACGATAAAAGTATTAGATTTTTAATTATAAAAAGATAGGAATTTTAATTATGTAAAAATCTGATTTTTAATTATATAAGCCATTAGTATAAAAATATGATTTTTATAGAAATGATTGTAGATTCAAAATATGATTTTTACATATGTAGTAGAATATAAAAATACAATCTTTATATATAAAAATGTGATTTTTATATAGATAGTGGAGAGAGAAAAAAGTGATTTTTATAATGAAAACATTGATATAAAAATATGATCTTTATTATGTAACATCGGTATAAAAATATGATTTTTATATACATAGCAGCAATATAAAAATGTGATTTTTAAATATATTTATATATATAGCATTGTTTAAAATATGATTTTAACATATACCGAATGAAACAGGTTGCGATGAAACTGTCGGGGAACAAATACAAATCAAACCGTTCATAAATAAAGAATGGGGGAGTGGAAACCCAAGGTGAGAACTTCTTACTTTAATTTATTTTCTAGTTAAATATAGATACTAGGACGCAGACGGTGCTTAGAAGCACCGGAGACCTTTGTTTGAAACCATGTTCGTTTGGTTGTTTGGTGGATTGGTTTATTTGTCTGAATTTGGTTTGGGAAATGAATTGAATTGATATAATTTGGTTTGTGCATGGCGCGAGCCATTATTAGGCGAGGGATAAGGCTAGACCTTATTTTGGTTCTAGTATCGCGCCGTTATGCTGCCGAAATTTTCTAAAAATTTTAAAACAATAAAAATATAAATTTTTGTTGTATAAATGAACTGTATAAAATATTCATATCTTGAAATAAATATTTTATTGTTAAAAATATAATTTTTAACTTATATATGAATAAAATAGATATTCATTTACAAATCAGATGATTTGTTTATGTACACACATTTAACTGATATGGATTGGGACGATATATTTTACTCATCGTCCAACTGCACAAATAATAATCAGTGTTTGTTGTTTGAAAACCCCACACGTGTTTTGGGATGATATTGGACATACACTAGTCCTAATATTTAGTTGTATGTCAATTGATTAGTTGACAGACTGTTGTAAGCGCTAATTATTTATATTTAACACTTATGCAGTTGTGTAATGCACTTTAGATGATGGTTGACTGTGTTTGATTATTGTTGTGTATGTGTGTGTACGAAATCCATATAAATTAAGTTATATGGTAATTGACTGTGTCTGATTCCAATTCGGAAAGAACGAATATTTTAAATTAAAAAATATTTTAAAATGACGAGTAAAGAATATTTTAAACTAATATTTTAAAATAATATTCAGTAATGGATCAAAATATGATTTTGATGTCCGATTTGGAATGGACACAAAAATATTTGAATATATAAAGCTGTATTGATTAAAATAACGCCATTTTGACGTGAACGATAATTATATCAATTTTATTCATTTTTATAATGAATATCGAAAAGGAAGTGATTTCAAAATTTAATGTTTTGAAAATATTATCATTTATATATTAATGATATGGAATATTCAATTTTGATTTGAAATTGAATATGAAGTTGAAATCGTTTTGAAAATGAATTTAAAACGATTTATAAAATACGTTTTCAATGGAAATCGACTAAATATATATATAATATATATATATATATATTATATTTAATGGCTTGAGTAGAACGCGTCGCGCCATGGCTGTTCGCGAATTTCGACCATTGACTTCGAATTGATATACTGGGAGATCCGACCGTCGGATTCTACTAAAATGGAACTGTTGGGTTCATATCGAAAAGATCTTTCCAACGAATATAAGGAGTTTGAAATCTAACGGTTTAATTTGGAATTATGTCCAAATAAAATTTGGAAAAGGTCATTGTAAGTGCAGTTCGATGACCGTTTGTGGAAATCGACTGTACGGGCCTCGACAAAATCATTAAAAATATCAATAATTTGTATAAAATCATAATAAATGATTTGGAAAGAATTGGGATAAAAAATTCCATATTTGGAAAGATAAAAATATTTTTTTTCAAAATGAACTAGTTATGAACTAGAATTATAATCCAATATTTTTAAATAAATAAATTGGATTTGAAATAGTTTTAAAGATAACCAGAATTTCCAATATATGAATTGGAATGGATTTGAATTGAAATTATTTTCGGAAAATTTCGATATTGGATTCTGTGATTATACGGATATTGTGGAGGAATTTGGAAGATATATATATCGTTATTCCCAATACGATATTTGTTGATTTCAGAATTTGGTATTGAATATAAGCCGATATAATTTCTATTCAGAGCCTTGTATTTAATATTGAATTGGATTTTGGGTTTGTCGATCGTGAATGGTGTCTTAAATAACACTGTTTTTAAACCCAGTGTGAAAAGAATAAACCTTTTAATTAAGATTATTAGAGCTTCCAGTTAATGAACGTTTAATTGGAATAAAATGGGATGTGAATTGGGTTTATCGTGAATTGTGGTTTTAATGACATTCGTTCTTTAACCCGATTTACAGTGAAATGTGATTTGGAATTTATAAATCTTTTACTAAGATTTAATGGAAAATTTTCAAAGTAAAGTTTTCCAATTTAGTATACTAAATTGGAATGGAATGGAATTCGATTTGATAATAGTCGAAATGAGCTTCTGTGAAGGAAGACTGTTAATATATATTGAATTTGAAAGGCTTTGTCATTTTTGCATTTATATTATTAGTCGGAGTTGGAAATTGATATCGATTATAGATTGACCTGTTTCCATGAAGATTCCATGATTAATGGAGTGTGATTTTGGGTTTATCGTGAACTGTATTTTAAATGACATTAGTTCTTTAACCCAGCTAAAGACAGGATTACATGTCTAACATTGTATTTCGAACTGTGTGGTTGATATCTGCTAAATATATATTTGTTCGGTGGCGGTGAATTTATTCTCTTGCTTAACACCCTCCTCCAAGACGTATGAGCTTAGAGGTTATATATCGGTAGAAATCAATAGTAAGGTGTAGATTGTCGATGCGACGTGTTTGTGTTTCCAAAGTTAAATAATCATTAATATTGATTTTTGGGAAGATTAAAATTAAGTGGAGTTTTAGTGAATCTTTAGTTAGATTGAAATGTGAATTGATAATTTAAATTATCAAATTTGGGAAATGACTGAGAATGGAGTATCACCAGTTTTGCTTCAAGCTACAGTTAAATCTTTAAGTAGATTTGAACGTGAAATGGTAATTAATTTTACTGATAACTTTCTAGTTATGGAGTATTACCAGTTTTGATCCATGGGATGAATAAGTTAGGATTGGGAAATTAAACAAATGATTACTTCGGTAAGATGCGTTAATCCCGACTAGTTTGGAAAACCTTAATATGGTTTGGATTGATATCCAAAGGAAGATTAAAGAATAAATTTAAAAAATTTATTTTTGATAAAATTTATGGGACCTTTCCCAAAGGATATGAATATTTAAATAAAAATTCAGAATTGGAATGAGATGTATGTTGTGTTTTATAGCACTTGATTTTGAAGTACGCGAGTTATTCAAAAAGACCGGGTTTATACCCATTCTGAATAATTGATTCGATGATAAGTCGATGATGAAGACGATGGTTGAAGATCGGAGGTCTTCACATCATTTGGATGATTACTGATGTCTTGATTGGGATATACACCCAAGACGAGGTAATAAGTGGTGATCGTCCAGACGTACTTGGAGATCCACCGGATACGCGAGGACCTCTCTCCTGTATTGGACATATGGGATGAGGAATAAGGTTCCTCCGGTTTCCTTTAGACCCAGAACGAACTTGTAAATGGATGTGTGTCTGACATTGGATTTTATTCTGTGTTGATTGATCTCTATTAAATATATATATCTGTTTGGCGGCGGAGAATTTATTCTCTTGCTTAATGCCCTTCTCTGAGACGTACGAGCTCTGAGGATATATATCAATATACATTAATCGCATGGCGTGAATTGCCTGTGTGGCATGCTGAGATGCAATTGATCAAGGCTTCTGTTGAAAAGCAGAGTCTTGTGGTTGATTATCAAAGCATGGCTTTAATATAGCATAGCTTTGTGTATAGCGTTAATTCGCAAGCTTCACACCCCGGTATGAACCAGAAATGGGATGAAGGACAGCAGGGAGGACATGCGTTTCTTTCTAGCTAGGAGTGGTGTCATGGTTAGGATCCCAGACATTTTCACTTATATGGATGATGGAAAGCGAGGTGCCTCGGATATATCGGTTACTGCGAAGTCAATGGATATTGAGTCACCTGTCTCATTTATGCCCCATAGGACGGGGAAGCGTATTGTTCAGGGATTACTCATCCACTTAAAATGTGGACCGGCCCTGCATTTTCCTAGGTGCAGTTGCAACTATAGCCTGAGACATGGTAGACTAGAATGTCTCGAATTCGGTAAGGACGATCCCTTGCCTTGATTCATGATGGAAGTCCGAATTCCAATACACGACTTTGCAGTTTTGATTGTAGAGCCTAGTATGGCGACATAGTAGCATGGGATGCTATGCCGTCTATGATTGATACATTTATATTTGAAGTTGTTTTATACACTATGCATTTATAATAGTATCAAAATGATTTGTTTTAAACATACCAAGCATGTTTGGCTATTATAAGGTAAAAATCTATCCTCCGGCTTGCGTTGCATTATGTGATGGGACTTGAGTCTTATAATAGCTTCATTTTTCAAAAAGCATTGCGCTGTTTATAACTATTTATGCATTGGTATTCTTGGGCGGAAACCCGTTCCGTGTTATACGGCGTGGTCCCTTGATTTACTCCAGTTTAAAGTAAAGTTTTAAATAACTGTTTTAGTTCTCACACCAGTCACATGACTGACCTGGAGTTTACTGTTTTAACCTAAACTCTGGGTGCCCCTATTTTCCACATGGGTAGCTGGTAGTTTTGGTTTTGCATATTTATCTTTACAGGGTCCTGGTTTACAGCTGGAGGTATATTTGAAACGCTTTATATCCATGTATTTCTTTCAACTGTATTTTACATCATTATCCGCTTCTATGTAATGTATTTTAATCTCTGATATTTTACAATGTATAAATTATTCATACTCTATTATATTCTTGTACTCTGATGAAATTGTTGTAATAAGAAATGAAATGTTCTTCTGTTTGTATTCTGATTTGCCGTGTTCTCAATTCAATCTGGGCTTTCCTTTACGGGGAAGTTTTAGTCGTTACAGTTTGGTATTAGAGCTTTGGTTTTACATAGCTCGAAAACAAAACATATTAGAACCAAACGCAAGAATTCATTAGTGATTGGATTAGTAATATCCAATGAGAATGACTCGTTAGAGATAGGATCAGTAGTATCCTAGAATGAGCGTGAAGAGTGTATTTTTAAAATAAAAATTAAAAACAAATATTGTTTTGAAAATTTAAACCTTATCCAACGTATTTGAATATTTATTTTAAATTGATTTGGACAATCTAGTATATGAAGATTTTTCATATACGCCTTGCAAACGTGTATACGAAGCCTCTAATATACTGGATAGATATAGAATCACACTCTAGTCGCCCGGAGATGATTCTGATGATCGGTCGACCATCACTAGCATTTATGTTCGAGTTTCAAAAGTGGGATGTCTATATATTTCCAATTGACTGGTGTGAGAACCAAATTTTAGATAGGGTTATTGTTGTGATTTGGCACCAAAAAGACGATTTTGAATATATATTAAAGTTATGCATTTGAAAAGCTAATTCACAGATTGATTGTTGTTCGTATTGATGATTATTTGTTAACTAATAAAACCAATACATGAAAGAAAGGTAAATTTAGCCAAACTGTATCAAATCTGAAATTGAATTGAAAATTATTAGAAATTGCATGCATGTACATGTATATACATTGAATAGGTCATAGCAGGGAAGCTAAGGAGGGGAATAAAATTGTATGCCCGACAAATAGGTACATGTTCTAATTTATTGGGTTTGGATGTTTTTATGAGCCGATTGGCTAGCCGCTTGATGAGGGCCCTATGTGGCAAGTTGCGGTTTTAAATGTCTCCCCGTACAAAGGAGGTTATGGCAAAAAAAATCGAAAATTTAGGGTGTTAGCTAAATTTTTGAAAAATATGAAAATTCTTAGAAACTGAAAAGTTGAAGAATGAAAGGAAAACTGAAAGTTGAGTTGATTAGTAGAACAACTTTTAGCTCCATTCCTTTTCGAGGACGAAAAGATTTAAATGGGGGAGATTGTAACAACCCGAAAAATCAGAATCAATTTAAAATTTTTATTTTAGCAATTTTAATGAATTTTGAATATTTAAAATGATTTATTTTAAATAATAATGACTAGAAATTTATTTTGAATAGAATTAGAACATATAAATTTATTTAAATTGAAGTTAGAATATAAATATTTATTTTAATTATAAAAGGAATTGGAAATGGCACGGTAGCTTGAAAATTCGATTTCAAATTTCAAATGAATGTACAGGATTCAAAATAAAATGGATTTTAGTTTGAATTTTTGGAATCAATATGTGAGCGTGGTGAATTTAAATGCGTTTGGCAATCTCAGTTTGAATTAAATTGAGTGGAAAATGACCGTTTTTAAACGGAACGGTCTCCAAATTCGACGAAATTAGTTTTGTTAGGACATTATCGCCAAAACATAGTTAGATTTATTTTTTGGGAATTTTTGGAATCTGTATGTGGCCCCAATAAATTGAAATGCGCAATAAAATTCTATATAGTGATTTATATTTTAATTTAAATGACAACTGACTAAAACGATGGAATTAACTTATCGAACATATCCTATTGTGTCCAGAATGGGGGTAATTAGCTAGGGGGCGACAGCCGTTGGGTTTGATTTGGGGTTCAGGTAAAAAGTCAACATTTTTTGGAAAAAAGAAATAAATAATAATATATATATATATCCTTTTACTCCCCCAACCCTAATCCCTTCAGAACAAAATCGAGCCCTCCCATTTTTCGAAACCCTGTAGCCCCAAAGTCTTCCTGTCGCCGCTCCTTCCCATCACGGCTGCGATCGCCGGAGTCACGTCAAAATGGCGTTAATCTAGTCAATATGGCTTTATATATTTAAATATATTTGTGTCCCTCCTAAATCAGACATCAAAATCAGATTTTGATCCATTACTGAATATTATTTTAAAATATTCATTATTTTGAAATATTCTTTATTTTTAAAATATTCCTTCTTTCTGAACTGGAATCAGACACAGTTAATTACGATATAATGTTATTTATATGGATTTCATATAACACATGTATAGAACAACAATGATAACCAATCGACCATCATCCAGAGTGCATTCTACACTACATAAGCATTAAATATAAATATTTAACGCTTACAACAGTCTATCAACCAATCGAGTGACATACAACTAAACAATTGGGATTAGTGTACGTTAAATATCATCCCAATACCCGTGTGGGGTTTCAATCAACAAACACATATTTTATTTGTGCAGTTGGGCAATGTGTAAAATTTATCGTCCCAATCCATATCAGTCAAATAGGTGTACATAAGCAAATCGTCCGATTTGTAAATGAATATTTATTTTATTCAACACATGAATATATTATTTTATTCAACACATGAATATTTTTATTTTCCATTCCACATCACAAACCAAATTCACACAAACAAATCAATTCAAACACATAATCAAACAAACAAGTTGTCCACGGTCTGTGGACGACGGGGAGCAGTTCATAAATGCAGTTATAAAATAAATAAATAAATAAATGTACAAAGAAAAATATAGCGAGGAGTTCTCACCTTTGAGATCCAAGCGATAGTTAAATCTTTAATTAGATTTGAACATGAAATGGTAATTAACTTTATCAATAACACCGTGGTGTTAGATATGAAGTATTACCAGTTTTACTTCATGGGAAGAATAGGTTAGGATCGGGAAATTAAACAAATGATTACTTCGGTAAGGTGCGCTAATCTCGACTAGTTTGGATAAACCATAATTTGGTTTGAATCAATATCCAAAGGAAGACTAAAGAATAAATTTTAAAGAATTTATCTTTGATATAATTAATGGGAACCTTTCCCAAATGATATGAATATTTAAATAAAAGAATATTCTGATTTGGAATGAGGCGTATGTTGTGTTTTTATAGCACTTGTTTATTATATACGCGAGTTATTCAGAAAGACCGGGTTTATCCTATTCTAAATAACTGATTCGATGATATGTCGAGGATGAAGACCGGAGGTCTTCACATCGTTTGGATGATTACTGATGTATTTATTGAGCTGTACACCCAAGACGAGATAATAAGTGGTGATCGTTCCAGACGTACTTGGAGATCGACCGGATGTGCAAGGGCCTCTCTCCTGTATTGGACATACGGAACGAGGAATAAGGTGCCTCCGGTTTCGTTCAGACCCAGAACGAACTAGTAAATGGATGTGTGTCTGACATCGGATTTCATTCTGTGTGATTGATAGACATCGTTTGCATAACGTGAATTGCTTGTGTGGCATGCTGAGAAGAAAATGATCAAGGCTTCTTTTGAAAAGAAGAGCCTTGTGGTTGATGATTAAAGCACGGCTTTAATATAGCATAGCTTTGTGTAGCATTAATTCACGAGCCTCACACCCCGATGTGAACTAGAAACGGGAGAGGACTTCAGTGAAGGCATGCATTTCCTTCTAGCCAGGAGTGGTGTCTGGGTTTTGCACGCCCAGATGTTTTACTTTTGTGGATGATGGATAGCGAGGCGCCTCGGTTATATCGGTCTCTACGGAGCCACTGGATGATATGGTCTTTATACATACCAGATTTACGCCCCATAGGGCGGGGAAACTTAGTGTTCAGGCATTTTAATCCACATCGAGTGGACCAGCCCTGACGATCCAAGGGCCCACCTGAGTCTGGGTCCTGAGACATGGGCTAGATTGTCTCAAAGTGGTAAGGATGATTCTTTGCCTTGGTTCATAGATGGAAATCCAACTTCCAATACGTGACAATTGCGGTTTCGATTGTAGAGCCTAGTATTGGCGAAATGATATAAGGTACCCATGTCATCTAGGATTGATACATTTATATTTGAAGTTGTTTTATACACTATGCACTTATAATAATATCAAATGATTTGTTTTAACGTACCAAGCATGTTTGGCTATTTTAAGGGAAAACCCTATCTTCTGCTTGCGTTGCATTGTGTGATGGGACCTGGGTCTTATAATAGCCTCATTTTTCCAAAAAGCATTGCGCTGTTTTATTATATGCACTGGTATTCTTAGGAGGAAACCCGTTCCGTTTTGTACGGTGTGGTCCCTTGATAGATCTGATTTAAAGTAAAGTTTTAAATAACTGTTTTAGTTCTCACACCAGTCACATGACTGACCTGGAGTTTATTGTTTTAACCTAAATTCTAGGTGCCCCTATTTTCCACACGGGCAGTTAGTAGTTTTGGTTTTGCAGATTTATATTCACAGGATCCTGGTTTACAGTTGGAATGATATTCGGAAAGCTTTGTATATGTTTATCTCTTTCAGTTATATTTTGCATTATTTTCCCGCTGCTATTTATTTAAATGTAATTTGGAAATCTTTGATGTTTTTCTTCTGTATATTATTCATGTATACTCTGGAATATTCTTGATGGAATTGTTGTAATAAGCAATGAGATCTTCTTCTGTTTGTGTTCTGATCCGCCGTGTTCTCAAAGCAATCTGGGCTTCCTTCACGGGGAAGTTCGGGTCGTTATATTCTTGTAATGACCCCAAACCCCCGTTCCACGGTGGCAAAGGTAATCTTTGGAATATAACACATAAATAAAAAACAACAGAATAGAAATATATCATTACACTAGATAATGTACAACAGAATACACTGGATAAACATAATCATCAGAATTACACAGTATACAGGATCACACTTAGTACAACATACAGTTTCAGCTTTATATAAAATGACCACAGTGAAATCAAACATAATATACACAACAAAAGTTGAACAACATAATAGAGGTGATAGGATCCATCTTCAGCTCCATAGTTATCTAGAAAGAGCCTGCTAAAACCTTAATACAAGGTTGACCATATAGAAAATAGGGCACCTGAGTTTGCAAGTGAAACAAACTATGAGTCAGTCATGGGATTGGTATGAGAAATCTACTTAACTTATTTTACAATAAGGCTAATCACAGGACCACGCCACTAATGCGGAACGAGTCTACTCCATTGGATTGCTAGTGCTTTAAAACAAGTAAATCATTTAAACATCGTAATGCTTTTTATATAAATGAAGCCATTATAAGACTCATGTCCCATCACACAATGCAATGCAAGCCGGAGGATAGAGTTTTACCTTATAATAGCCAAAATATGCTTGATACGTATAAAACAAAAGCATTTGATATTATTACTAGTGTTTATATGTTTTAGAAACAATTTCAATCATAAGTATCAATCATAGATGACATGGGTACCATATATCATGTCGCCATATATAGGTTTACAATAAAAATCGCACGATGTCGTATTTGGAAATAGGATTTCCATCATGAACCAAGGCAAGGGATCGTCCTTACCGCTTTGAGACAATCTAGCCCACCATGTCTCTGGGCCCAGACTCAGGTGGGCCATTGGATTGTCAGGGCCGGTCCATACGGAGTGGATTAATGTGCTTGAACACTGTGTTTCTCACTAGATTAAAGCTTCATCTTTGAGTGCCTAAGATGCTAGTAATCTTTTCTGATCATCTCTCAGCTTGAAACTTTCAAAAATCCTCTCAGCAGAATGCATCCAAGCTTGAGTTTTTCCATAGATAATTCCAATTTTGTTTCAACCACAAACAACCATACCATTCGCATTTATCAACCAAATTTCTCGTCAACCAAAAACCAAACAATCACAAACCAATGTATATCGTCCATGGTCTGTGGACGAGGGGAGTATATATATATATATATATATATATATATATATATATATATATATATATTTCAATCTCATTTCAGTTTCATTTCAACTCCATTCAACGCATGTATGATTTTTACAATGTATATATAACTTATACACATATAATTTATACAACGCTTATACATGAGGTGTACAACGCTTATATAACTTATACATCGATCATATAATTTAAACATTGCCGTTCCATTCAAATTTAGATTTAGAAATCTAACATTGGGTTCCACTCCTTCAAAAATTGTAGGAAGCTCCAAAAATTCTCCGGTCTCTTATAGAATGTAGAAGACGTTGCCACGAGTCCAATGTCTCTTATTTCACTGGATTTCAACCACATAGCAAAAAGATATGATTTTTAGAAGTTAATCACACTTTGCGATGGTTTTAGAGTGTTGAAATCAGTTTATATAATATAAACCGTACCTCAGCTAAACTGTTTAGAACTAGGGTTGATTATTTCTCGAAATCCGTGCAGGGTTGTGACGATCGGAGGGTACCACAGCGGAGAACTACGAATAGCGCCCCGGCGCTGTGCTGCACCTTCAGTTCAACGGCGTCCAGGAGCTCCAGCGGTGCGATGAAGTGTCAGACTTTGGAGGCGCTATTCGATCAGGATACTCAACGAAGAAATCTGAAATTGGTATGGATTTGAAGATCAAGGGGAGATCTACAAAATTCCCAACACGAGCTAGGAGTATTGGTGAGTGGATTTGAAGAAACGAAGGAGAGAAGGGCTCAAGAGGTTTCCGTCATTCGTGACCTGGGGTATTGGGTTTCGGCGATATGGAAGATAAAATTTGATTGGCCCTCACTTTTATATTTAATTTTTAATTTATTTAAATACAAAAATACCCCTCAACCCATACGAACACCAATTCAAACCCAACGACTGTCGCCTTTAGCTAAATAACCTCATTCCGGACATAATGGAATATGTTTTGTAGTCCCATTTGACTGTTTCGGTCAGTTTTTCTTCACATTAAAATATAAAACATTCAAATATGGATTTGAACGTACATTTTGTCGGGGCCACAAACTAATTCTAAAAATTACAGAAAAATTATATCTAGCTTCGTATTGATGATACGATCCTAACAAAACTAATTTAGTTGAATTTGGAGACCGTTTGAAAAATGGTCATTTTCTGGACGATCCAAATTGACTGAAATTAACCAAACACGTTTTCTTTTGCCACGCTCACACGTTAACTCCAAAGATTACGGAATTTGAAACCTAGCAATAATTTGACATTCTGGATTCAACAAAAGTGGTTTCGTCGAAAACGGAGGTCGTTTGCAAAATGTCTATTTTTACGGGCTATACTTATTCCGTAACGACTTTTCTAAAAATTCATTTGGCCATAACTTTTGATTCCCGCTATGAAATTTCGATTTTTCAGAATTGTTAGAAAGATATTCTTAAACAGTTTTAAATATTTTTGGTTTCACTAAAATCCATTTTATTTTGCATCCTATACAGTCGTTCAAAGTTCGAATTCAAATTTTCAAACTACCACGCCATTTTAGGCCTTGTTTTATAATTAAAATAAATATTTATATTCCAACATCGATTCAAAGAAATATATACATTCTAATTCTATTTAAAACAAATTTCTTGTCATTATTATTTAAAACAATTAATTTTAAATATGCAAAATTCATTAAAACTACCAAAATAAAAATTTTAAATTGGTTCTGATTATCCGGGTTGTTACAATCTCCCCCACTTAAAATCTTTTCATCCTTGAAAAGGAACGGAGCTGAAAGTAGTTTAACTAACCAACTCAGCTTTCATTCTGGCTTCCATTCTTTAACTTTTCTGTTTCTAAGAATTTTCTAATTCTTCAAAAATTTGGCTAACACCCTGAATTTTTGAAAAATTTCGCCATAACCTTCTTTGTACGGGGAGGGGTTTGGAAATTTATTTGGCCGTATTAGGCACCCAATAAATCCTAAAAAGCATACATGTATGTATAGTGATATATTCCGGTGTCCGCAGGGGAGTGTGTATAGATCATAACTCCAGAGAACAAATTCTCGTCACCCTATAAATAGTTTTTGTGCCTTAATGAATAGAGAGATGTGATTATTGTAATTTCCAGACCCATGATGGGTTTTTATTAATCTGGTAATTTACCGTTACATTTTATATAGTCCATATCAGTCTTCGGTTCAACCGGTAATATAGTCATCGCCATACAAGCCTCTCGCTTGTATGGTAAATCTTCAACCTCGCCACACAAGCTCCAAGTGCTTAGGTGGTATATGATAGAGTTTATTATCTTCATGCAGTATGCCAGGTAGTGTAGTTCAAAATTAATTGATACCATCCTATGGCGATGTTTATGATTTCACACAGAACACCCAGCACTCCGCATCCAATGGCATTCACATGATTTGATATATAAATAAAATTGCGCATCCAACTACTTAAGGTTTACCTATTTGTCGGGCACACAAATAAATTCTTTACTCAACAGCAAATCCATTTACCTGTCCAAACATATGTGATGTACATGCATGTACTTCAATCAATTTTCAAATCAGTTCAATATTCGATTCCAATTGCATAAATTTACCCTTCATTCTCTTATTTATTAGATTAATTATCATACCAATATTTTGATTAGTCAAATTCATAATCACACAACACAAACAGTAATCAATTTGTTGATTAACTCTTCAAAAAATTAATAATTAATTCCTATACTCTTTTAAAATCACATTTGCTATAATTAGACTATATAATTAAAAACTTTACATCCATGAAAAGTAAACAAGAGCAAAGTAGAAAACAATAGTAAAGTAGAAAACAAAACAAAAATGCAAAATACTGTAAATGTACCTTGCACCAAAGTTAATCAGAGATATCCACTCTGCAATTGGGATAAGCTTGCTTAATGCTTTCCTTAGTTTCCCAAGTACAGTCTCGAAGATCTGCATTGCATTTTGACTAAGTGAACCTTCTTGTTTCTCAGCTCTTTAGTTTCTTTGCCTATAATCTTTATCGGCTCCCTTCTCATAGCTAATTCTGGAGTAATTTCCAAATCTTGTTGAGCGTCTTCTTCCACGACCCAGTCTAGATCATGCACATGCTTTCGAAGTTGAGACACGTGAAACACATCATGTACTCCAGTAAATCAGTCAGGTAATTGAACCCTATAAGCAAGAGTTCCAATCCGTTCGAGCATAGGAAATGGACCAATAAATCTGGGCACTAACTTCCCTGTTTTACCGAATCTGACTACTCCTCTCATTGGAGAAACTCATAGATAAACATATTCACTAACAGCAAATGTTAAATCTCTTCTTCTCGAGTCTGCATAGCTCTTCTGTTGGCTTTGAGCTATTTGCAGTCGCTTCTTAATGAAGTTGACTTTGTCTGAAGCTTCGCGAATCATATCAGGTCCTAATATAAGTCTATTGCCAGGTTCTACCCAACATGCGGGAGATTTGCATGGTCTACCATACAGTGCTTCGAATGGAGACATTTTCAAGCTTGCTTGGTAACTATTGTTGTATGAGAACTTAGCTAAATGCAAGTAGTCTTCTCATGATCCACCAAAATCAATAATACATGCCTGCAATAAATCTTCTAGTATACGGTTCACCCTATCAGTTTGACCCTCTGTTTGAGTGTAATAATTGGTGCTTAAGTTCAGTTTTGTTCCCAATTCTGCTTGGAATGTTTCCCAGAATTTACTAGCAAAAATCGGGTCACAATCACTAACGATACTCATGGGAACTCCATGCAGTTTAACAATTTCCTTAAAATAAATCTTTGCCAGACTCTGAGCTGTTCTATTTGATCTGACAGGTATGAAATGGGCAGTCTTCATGAAACGATCTACGATCACCCATATATTGTCGTTTCCTTTCTTGGTTCTAGACAATCCATTTATGAAGTCCATGGAAATCTTTTCCCACTTCCAATTTGGAATTTCTAGCGGTTGTAACAGCCTAGCCAGTTTTTGTTAATCACTTTTGACTTGTTGACAAGTAGAACATTTGCTAACACATATAGAGATGTCTCTTTTTAACGACTTCCAACAGAATGTTCGCTTGATATCATTATACATTTTGCTCACACCTGGATGGATACTTAGATTGGACCTGTGGCATTCATCCAGTACTTCTCTTCTGAGCTCAGGAATTTCCGGAACACAAATCCTCCCTTGTAATCTCAGAATCCCTTTGCTATCAAGAATGAAATTTGAAGTTTCGCCTTCTTAAATTTGCTGGCTAATTCTTTTAATAAATTCATCGTCTCTTTAGAGAACAGAAATCTTATCAATCAACGAAGGCATGATTATAAGATTGGCGATGATGGTGGTTTTTCTGCTAAGCACATCCGCTACCACATTGGCTTTTCCCGGCGTATACAGAATATCTAGATCATACGCTACAAGAAATTCTAGCCAGCGCTGTTGTCTCAAATTCAAGTCTTTCTGGGTGAACAAATACTTCAATGATTGATGATCAGTATATAATTCAAATTTCTCACCCAATAGATAGTGCCTCCATATTTTCATAGCAAATACGATGGCTAATAATTCAAGATCATGAGTTGCATAATTCTTCTCATGCGGCTTCAATTGACAGCTAGCATAAGCGACTACTTGGCCTCTTTGCATTAATACTGCACCAAGACCTCCAATAGAAGCATCCGTCCAGACCGTCAAATCCTGCGATAATCGTTAATACTGAAGCAGTTGTCAATCTTAACTTCAACTCTTGGAAAGTTGTCTCACATTCAGGAGTCCATTTAAACCTTGCGTCTTCTTAGTAAGCTGCGTTAATGGACTAGATAGCTTCGAAAAATCCTTAACGAATTTCCGATAATAACTAGCCAATCCCAGAAAACTTCAAACTTCTGTGGGAGTACTAGGCTGTTTCCAATCTTGAATAGATGTGATTTTACTTGGATTTACAGAAATTCCTTCCTTTGATACAACGTGACCAAAGAATTTTACCTCTTCTTGCCAGAATATACATTTGGAAAATTTTGCCTTTAAATCATTCTTTCTCAGAATCTTTAACACTTGTTCCAAATGTTTTGCATGCTCGCTTTCAGACTTAGAGAAGATCAATATGTCATCAATGAAAACAAGTACAAATTTATTCAATACTTCTCGGAATACTCTGTTTATTAGATTGACAAAATAACTGGAGCGTTACATAAGTCGACTGGCATTATTAACCACTCGTAGAATACATCTGGACCTCTGAATGCTATCAAAGGAACACATTCCTCGGCAATACGGAGTTAATGGAAACCTGTAGCTAGGTCCATTCGTGAAAACACTTGCGCTCCATTCAAAAGATCCAACAAATCATCAATTCATGGCAATGGATATTTATTCTTTAATGTTTGCTTGTTCAAGTCACGATAATCCATGCATAATCTGAGAGTACCGTCTGACTTTGGGACAAACACCAATGTTGCTCCCCAATCAGAGAAACTAGGCCTGATCAGACCCTTCCATACAAGTTGTCGAGTTTGATTGTCTAACTCTTCTTTTTCCTTTAAGGTCATTCTTCGAATAGCGTGAACTACGGGCCTTGCATTCAGAATTAAAGCGATTTTGAAATCGATTTCTCTACGCGGAGGTAAGTTAACAACTTCTTTAAACACATCTGCATAATTCTTGACTATAGGGATATTTTCTATGTAGACCGGAATATTCCCTATGACGACAGGAATATGTTCTAATGGAGTAGGAGAAACATCCACATCTGCCCAAAAGTCTTTCCTATCTGAATTCGGACCTTCACATGGAATGGTTATATACTCCCCGAATTTTTTTTTTTTTTTGCCTTAACAAATCTCTCGGTGCATTTAACCTCAACTCCATATTTGGTTAACCAATCCAATCCTAAAATAAGATTAAATTCGGTAAAATTCATGACGATCGCTATGGTAGGGAACCGATAACGGAAAAAAGAGACAGGCACCCCACAAATGTAACTAAGATTGAGGGAACCCCCAACCGGATTATGGATAGTGATGGGTTCTTTGAGCTTTTTCAAATCCAATTTCTTAACCGCATTACTAGAAATAAAGCTTTGCGACGCGCCTGTAACAAACAGTACTTTAACTGGAATATCTTTGACAGTAAGCCTGCCTTCTAAGACATCCGGCCTCGCTTGACTGACTGAGGGTCACAGAACTTCTACCACTTCATTCACTTGTACTATTTCAGACTTCTTTGATAGTTGGCAGTTTTTCGCAATGTGACCAGCTTGGTGGCACTTATGGCATCCCCTGCCCTCTTGAGCCTTATTAGCGGACTTAGACCCATCAGCCTTTCGTCTTTTTGAAGATTTACAGTTCCTCATTGAATGCTCTCGCTGATTACACTTTAAACATATGATTTCCTTAACCTTTTTCTGACTGGCCTTTGGCCTCTTATTGTCTTCAGACTTTGTACTTGCTTCAGGATGCGTACTTGTCTCTGAGCTATCAGTTTTAAATTTCCTTTTGTTGCTAGAACTGACTTCCTCTTCATCGACCAAAAGACCTTTCTTATCAAGATCTTCATAGTGATAAGCCATGTATATCATTTCAGAAAAAGGAAGTTTCACATGTGCAGTTACCCAATTTTGGTACTTTCTTCGAAGCCCGTTAATAAACCTCAGATTCTTCTTCTTAGGATTTTCAATTGGCTCGAATGCAAAAGGAGAAAGTCTACTGAATTTATCCTAATACTCCTGAATGGTCATATCTCCTTGTATCAGATAGTAGAATTCATCATACAGCCGATTAGTTGCTTCTGGAGGAATAAATCTTTCATTGAAAATTTCTTTAAATCTATAGCAGGTAATATTACCTTCTGGATTATCCTTAAAATTACCAAAATGAAATGACCCGAACTTCCCCAGTAAGGAAAGCCTGGATTGAGTTGAGAACACGACAAATCAGAACACAAACAGAAAAACATTTCATTGTTTATTACAACAATTCCATCAGAATACAAGAATATAATAGAGTATGAATAAATAACATACATTTGATAAATATTAGAAATTTAAATTACATTTACATACATAGCAGCGGAAAAATAATACAAAATACAACTAAAAGGAATATACAGATACAGAGCTTACTGAATATCAATCCAGCTGTAAAACAGGATCCTGTGAATATAAATATGCAAAACCAAAACTACTAGCTTCCCGTGTGGAAAATAGGGGCACCCAGAGATTAGGTTAAAACAATAAACTCCGGGTCAGTCATGTGACTGGTGTGAGAACTAAAATAGTTATTAGCGTGATCTAAAGTTAGATAAATCAAGGGACCATGCCATATAACACGGAACGGGTTTAACCCCAAGAATACCAGTGCATAAAACAAACAGTGAAATGCTAAATAAAGAACAATGAAGCTATTATAAGACTCAAGTCCCATCACATAATGCAACGCAAGCCGGAGGATAGATTTTTACCTTATAATAGCCAAACATGCTTGGTATGTTTAAAACAAATCATTTTGATACTATTATAGTGTAAAGTGTATGAAAACAACTTCAAATATAAATGTGTCAATCATAGACGACATAGTGCCCCATCCCACTATGTCGCCATACTAGGCTCTACAATCAAAACTACAAAGTCACGTATTAGAAGTTGGATTTCGGTCTGTGAACCAAGGCAAGGGATCGTCCTTACTGCTTCGAGACAATCTAGCCCATGTCTCAGGCAAGTACTCTGTCAAGCCTTTGGATCGTCAGGGCCGGTCCACTCGATGTGGATTAAAATGCCTGAACACTACGTTTCCCCGCCCTATGGGGCGTAAAATTAGTTTGTATAAAGACCATACCATCGACCCCGCAGTGCCGATATATCCGAGGTGCCTCGCTATCCATCATCCACATAAGTAAAACATTTGGGCGTGCAAAACCCAAACACCACTCCTTGCTAGAAGGAAACGCATGCCCTCTCTGAAGTCCTCTCCCGTTTATGGTTCATATCGGGGTGCGAGGCTCGCGAAGTAACGCTACACAAAGCTATGCTATATTAAAGTCGTGCTTTGATCATCAACCACAAGACTCTGCTTTCCAACAGAAGCCTTGATCATTTGCATCTCAGCATGCCACACAGGAAATTCATGCTATGAAACCGATGTCTATCAATCACATAGAATGAAATCCGATGTCAGACACACATCCATTTACAAGTTCGTTCTAGGTCAGAACAAAACCGGAGGCACCTTATTCCTTATCCCATATGTCCAATATAGGAGAGAGGCCCTCGCATATCTGGTCGATCTCCAAGTGCGTCTGGACGATCACCACTTATTACCTTGTCTTGGGTGTACATCCAATCAAGACATCAGTAACCATCCAAACAATGTGAAGACCTCCGGTTTTCAACCACCGTCTTCATCCTCGACATTTCGTCGAATCAGTTATTCAAAATGGGATGAACCCGGTCTTTCTGAATAACTCGCGTATATAATAAACAAGTGTTATAAAAACACAACATACGCCTCATTCCAATTCTGAATATTCTTTTATTCAAATATTCTTATAATTTAGGAATGGTTCCCATTAATTTTATCAAAGATAAATTCTTTAAATTTATTTTTTAATCTTCTTTGGATATCAATTCAAACCAAATTATGGTTTATCCAAACTAGTCGGGATTAGCGCTCCTTACCGAAGTAATCATTTGTTTAATTTCCCAATCCCAACCTATTCATCCCGTGAAGCAAAACTAGTAATACTTCATATCTAACACCACGGTGTTATCGGTAAATTAAATTACCTTCTCATGTTCAAATCTAATTAAAGATTTAACTATCGCCTAGAGTAAAACTGGTGGTACTCCATTCTCGATCATTTCTTGGATTTGATAATTTTAGTTATCAAATTCACCCTTCAATCTATTTAAAGATTCATTAAAACTCTAATTCAGTTTTAATTTCCAATAATCATTACTTAACGATTTTTCCAATTCAGGAAATAAACCCTGTCTTTAACTGGGTTAAAGAACTAATGTCATTTAAAACAGAGCTCACGATAAGCCCAAAATCACATTCCATTAACAATGGAATCTTCACGGAATACAGATCAATATACATAATCGATATGAACTTCCATATCCAACCGATAATATAAATGGAATAACGGCAAAGCCTTTTAAATTCCATATATATTAATAGTCTTCCTCTACAGAAGCTTACTTCGATTATTACAAAATCGAATTCCATTCAATTCCAATTTAATATGTTAAATTGGAAAACTTTACTTTGGAAAATCTCCTTTAAATATTAACAAAAGATTTATAAATTCCAAATCACATTTCACTATAAATTGGGTTAAAGAACGAATGTCGTTAAAACACAGTTCATGATAAACCTAATTCACATTCCATTTTATTGCAATTAAATATTAATTAACTGGAAACTCCAATAATCTTAATTAAAAGATTTATTCTTTTCACACTGGGTTTAAGAACGGTGTCATTTAAAACACAGTTCACGACAAACCCAAAATCCAATTTGATATTAAATACAAGGCTCTGAATAGAAAATATATCGGCTTATATTCAATATCAAATTCTGAAACCAACAAATATCGTATTGGAATAACAATATATATATTTTCCAAATTCCTCCACAATGTCCGTATAATCACGGAATCCAATATCGAAATATTCTGAAGATAATTTCGATTCAAATCCATTCCAATTCATATATTGGAAATTCCAGTTATTTTTAAAACCGTTTTCAAATCCAATTTAATTATTTTAAAATATTGGATTATAATTCTAGTTCAAAACTAGTTCATTTTGATAAAAATCTATTTTTATCATTTCAAATATGGAATTTTTCATACTAATTCTTTTCGAATCATTTCTTATAATTTTACACTAATTATTGATATTTTTAATAATTTTATTAAGGCCCGTACAGTAGATTTCCATAAATGGCCATCGAACTGCACTTACAGCGACCTTTTCCAAATTTGATTTGGACATAATTCCAAATACAACCATTAGATTTCAAATCTCTAATATTCGTTAGAAAGATCTTTTTGATACAAACCCAATGGTTCCGGTTTTAGGATAATCCGATGGTCGGATCTCCCGTAATGTCCATTCGAAGTCAATGGTCGAATTTCGCGAACTATCGCAGCGTGGCTATAACGACCCGAACTTCCCCGGTAAGGAAAGCACGGATGGCCTAGAGAACACAACAAATCGGAACACAAAAAGAAGAACATTTCATTGCTTATTATAACAACTCCATCAGAATACAAAATATACAAAGTATAGACAAATATAATACATCAGAGAAATATCAGAGATTTAAATACATTACTACAGGGGAAAATAATACAATACACAACTGAAAGTGATATATGGATACAGAGCTTTTCAGATATCATTCCAGCTGTAAACCAGGTTCATGTGAATATTAATCTGCAAAACCAAAACTACTAGCTGCCCGTGTGGAAAATAGGGGCACCCAGAGTTTAGGTTAAAACAATAAACTCCAGGTCAGTCATGTGACTGGTGTGAAAACTAAAACAGTTATTAATCTTTATTTTAAAGTTAGAAGAATCAACGAACCACGCCGTATAACACAGAAAGGGTTTCCTCCCAAGAATACCAGTGCATAAAACAACAGCACAATGCTAAATAAAGAACAATGAAGCTATTATAAGACCCAGGTCCCATCACACAATGCAACACAAGCCGGAGGATAGGGTTTTACCTTATACAAAGAATGCTTGATAAGCTAAATTTCATCTTTTATTATTACTACAAGTGTATAGTGTCAAAACAATTTCAATCATGAATATCAATCATAGATGGCATAAGTGCCTCATACCAATATGTTGCCATATATAGGTTCTATAATCAAAACCACAAAATCACGTATTGGAAGCTGGATTTCCATCTATGAACCAAGGCAAGGGATTGTCCTTACCGCTTCGAGACGCTCTAGCCCGCCTCTCGGGAAAGAACGCATCGTCCCTTGGATCGTCAGGGCCGGTCCACTCGATGTGGATTAAAATGCCTGAACACTGCATTTCCTCGCCCTATGGGGCGTCAATGAGTCCAATGACTCCATCGGTCCCGGATCGACCGATATATCTGAGGCGCCTTGCATTCCAACAACCACATAAGTCAAACTTGTCAGGGCGTGTAAAACCATTGACGCCACTTCTAGCTAGAAGGAAACGCATGTCCTCCCTGAGGTCCTTCTCCCGTTTCTGGTTCACACCGGGGTGTGAGGCTCACGAATTAATGCTACACAAAGTTATTCCACACAGGCGGTACTTTGATCATCAACCACAAGACTTTGCTTTTTAACAAAAGCCTTGATCATTTGCATCTTAGCATGCCACACAGGAAAACCACTCCATGCAACCGATATCCATCAATCACACAGAATGATATCTAATGTCAGACACACAGTCTGTTTACAAGTCCGTTCTGGTTCTGAACGAAACCAGAGGCACCTTGTACCTCGCATATCCAACGATATCCAAGTACGTCTGGACGATCACCAACTGATTCCCTCCTCTTGGTTGTACAGCTCAATCAAGATCATCAGTAATTATCCAAATGATGTGAAGACCTCCGGTCTTCAACCACCATCTTCATCCTCGACACATCGTCGAATCAGTTATTCAGAATGGGATAAACCCGGTCTTTCTAAATAACTCGCGTATATAATAAACAAGTGTTCCACAAGCACAACATACGCCTCATTCCAATTCAGGATGTTCTTTTATTCAAATATTCTTATACTTTGTGAAAGGTTCCCATTAATTTTATCAAAGATAAATTCCTTAAATTTATTCTTTAATCTTCCTTTGAATATCAATTCAAACCAAATTATGGTTTATCCAAACCAGTCAGGATTAATGAACCTTACCGAAGTAATCATTTGGCTTAAATTTCCCAATCCCAACCTATTCATCCCATGAAGTAAAACCGGTAATACTTTATATCTAACACCACGTGTTATCGGTAAATTCAATTACCATTTCACATTCAAATCTAATTAAAGATTTAACTATCGCCTAGAGCAAAACAGGTGATACTCCATTCCCTATCATTTCAATCTAACTAAAGATTCATTAAAACTCCACTTGGTTTTAATCTTCCCAAAAATCATATTAATGATTGTTTAACTTGGGAAACCATATCCTGTCTTTAACTGGGTTAAAGAACCAATTTCATTTAAAACACGGTTCATGATAAACCCGAAATCACATTCCATTAATGATGGAATCTTCATGGAAAACAAATCGATATATATAATCGATATAAACTTCCATATCCGACTAATAATAAAAATGGAATAACGGCAAAGCCTTTTAAGCTCCAGATATATTAGTTGTCTTCCTCCACAGAAATTCACTTCGATTATTACCAAATCGAATTCCATTCCATTCTAATTTATTTTATTTTATTGGAAAACTTTACTTTGGAAAATTTTCTTTAAATCTTAACAAAAGATTTATAAATTCCAAATCACATTTCACTATAAATTGGGTTAAAGAATGAATGTCGTTAAAACGCAGTTCACGATAAACCCAATTCACATTCCATTAATTATCGGGTTAAAGAACAAGTGTTATTTAAAACATCGTTCATGATAAACCCAAAAATCAATTCAAATTCAATTCTAAGTAATACCATTTAATTGGTATACTTCATTAAATCTAAATAAAAAGATTTAATCTTTTTCTCAACTGGGTTTAAGCATAGTGTTAATGAAGACACCATTCACGACAAACCCAAATCCCATTTGATATTAAATACAAGGCTCTGAATAAAAAAAAATATCGGCTTATATTCAATATCAAATTCTACGATTGACAAATATCGTATTGGAAATAACGATATAAATATATCTTTCAAATTTCCATAACAATATCTGTATAATCAGGAAATCCAACATCAAAATATTCCAAAGGCAATTTCGATTCGAATCCGTTCCAATTCAATTATTGGAAATTCTAGTTACTTTTAAAGCCCTTTCATATCCAATTCATTTATTTCACAAATAAATGGATTATAATTCTAGTTCAAAACTAGTTCATTTGATAAAAATCTATTTTTATCTTTTCAAATATGGAATTTTTCATCCTAATTCTTTCCAAATCATTTCTTGTGATTTTACACTAATTATTGATGTTTTTAATAATTTTATCAAGGCCCGTACTATCGATTTTCATCAACGGCCATCGAACTGCACTTACAACAACCTTTCCCAAATTTGATTTGGACATAATTCCAAATCCAACCGTTAGATTTCAAATCTCTAATTTTCGTTAGAAAGCTCTTTTCGATGCGAACCCATCGGTTCCAGTTTTAGGAGAATCCGATGGTCGGATCTCCCGTAACGTTAATTTGAAGTCAATGGTCGAAATTCACGAACGGTCGCTGCGCGGCGCGTTCTGTTCAGGCCATATATATAATATATATATTATATATATTTCATCGATTTCCTTTTAAAACATATTTTATAAATCGTTTTAAATTCATTTTCAAAACGATTTCAACTTCATATTCAATTTCTAATCAAAACCGAATATTCCATATCGTCGATTTATAAATGATAATATTTTCAAAACGTTATATTTGGAAATAACTTTCCTTTTCTATATTCATTTTAAAAACGAATATAATCAATATAAATATCGTTCGCGTCAAATTGGCGCATATCTAACCAAAACAACTTTATATATTTCAATAACTTCGTTATTCTTTTCAACAAATGAATATTTTCTTTTATTCAACACATGAATATATATTTTATCCAACACATGAATTTTCTTTTATTCAACACATGAATATTCTTTTATTCAACACATGAATATTCTTTTATTCAACACATGAATATCTATTTTATTCAACACATGAATTTTCTTTTATTTCTTTCTTACAATAAAAATGTGAATTTTATTCTATAAATATTTCGTTCAACACATGAATAGTTTCAATACATGAATATTCTCAACACATGAGTAATGTCGACACATGACTAGTTTGTTTATCCAACACATGAGTATAATTTATTTTATAAATTGGAATGAGACCCACTCAATTACCATATAATGTTATTTATATAGGTTCCATACAACATATGTGTATAATAGCAATGATAAATAATCAACCATCATCCAAAGTGCACCACACAACTGCATAAGCATTAAATATAAATAATTAACGCTTACACGGTCTGTCAACCCATCGATTGACATACAACTAAAAATCGGGATTAGTGTACGTCAAATATCATCCCAATACCTGTGTGGGGTTTCAAATCAACAAACACAGATTTTTATTTGTGCAGATGGGCAATGTGTAAAATTTATCGTTCCAATCAATATCAGTTAAATGGGTGTACATAAACAAATCGTCCGATTTGTTTATAAATATTTATTTTATATACACGTAAAAAATTATATTTTTAACTATAAAATATTTTATTCATTTCACTTCACAAAATCAACTTTTACAACACATCAATTAAACAAACAAGTCATCCATGGTCTGTGGACAACGGGTGTCGGGTGCTGCTAAGCACCGTCTGCATCCTAGTATATATTTCAAACTAGAAATTAAAATAAAAGTGAGGAGTTCTCACCCATAAGCTTAACCAAACACCGCGACTCTTCTTATGTAGAAAATATTTGTCGTGCTCGCCTTTTGCCACTTTCGTCGTCCGTGTTCACTACAAATATAAAAATCACATTTTTATATTCTCTAGTATATAAAAATCATATTTTTAATTCTCTACATATATAAAAATCACATTTTTATATTCTCTAGTATATAAAAATCATATTTTGATTCTCTATATAATATAAAAATCATATTTTGATTTTAAATCTCTTCATATAAAAATCTAACCTTTTCGCATATAAGAATCATATCTTTCCTATGTTAAAAAAATCGTATCTTCCTAACTATAAAAATCATAACTTCATATTAAAATTTTCACCTTTATAAAATTAAAATTATACACATAAAAATCTGAAATTTAACATCATATCACTTATTTTAAAGACTGAAATTGAAATCAACATATTAAAAACTCAATGTTATCGAGGATAGGGGGTTTTCTGATTCAAATTGGAGGAGAGGGGGGAAGCTCACGGTCGGGGCTCCACTGGGCAGCGCCGGTGGCAGGATAGGCGCCGTTGACTATGTTTATTGATGGGGTTTTTGGGGTCTCGCGGGATTCGAACGGGGAAAAACTAAGGAGGAAGAAGAAGGTGCGGAGGAGAAGGAGGGGGATTGTAATAACCCGTAAAATGCGAGCCAGTTTGAAATTTTTATTTTGGCAATTTTAACGAATTTTGAATATTTAAAATAGATTATTTTAAATAATATCGACGAGAAATTTATTTTGAATATAATTCGACGTATATATTTATATACGTCGTCGTTAGAATATAAATAATTATATATAATTATAAATAGAATTGAAAATGGCGCGGTAGTTCGATAATTCGATGTCAAACTTCAATTGAATGTACCGGGTGCAAAACAAACCGGATTTTAGTGAAACCAAAAACATTAGGATCTAATTGATAATATCTTTCTAACGGATGTAGGAAACTGAGATTTCACTTTTAAAATTGAGAGATATGTCCAGTTGAAAATTCTGAATAGTCGCTATGGAATTCAGGCCCTTAAAAATGGACATTTTGCAAATGACCTCGGATTTCGACGAAACCACTTTTGTTGGGTCCGCAGTGTCAAGTTATTGCTAGGTTTCAAATTTCATAATTTTTCAAATCAATATGTGAGCGTGGCAAAGGAAAACGTGTTTTGACCATTTCAGTTGATTTTAATCGACTGGAAATTGGCCATTTTTCCAACGGTCTCAGAATTCGACGAAACTAGTTTTGTTAGGACCGTATCGTCAATACGAAGCTAGAAAATATTTTTCTGGAATTTTTAAAGTTCGTATGCGACCCCGGTAATTTGAAAAGTACGTTTAAAACTTAATAAAGTGATTTAAATGTAAATTCAACGGAAACTGATTCAAACGATCGATTCAGCTTACGATACATATCCCATTGAGTTCGGAATGGGGGTAAAACGCTGGGGGCGACAGTCGGTGGACCTCGTTTCGAGGTCGTATGTAAAAGTCAACTATTGGCAAATAAAATAATATAAAATAGAATAAAAAAAAATATATATTCCCTCCTCTTCCCTTAACCAGGCCCCCCCCCCCCCCCGATTGGATTCATTCAACAGAAATAAAAAAAAAAAAAAAAAAGGAGGCGAACGACGGGGAGGCCAAAGCCGCCGCCGCCGCTGCCACCAGGGCCGCCGCGCCCTGGCGCCGACCCCCAGGGGTCCTCCGCCTCTCTTCCCCCTTCTCCTCCACCTCGAACCCTTCCTCCTCTCTCTTCTTCTCCAGTACACGACGCGCCGACCCCCTGACCAACCACCGCACCCCCCTCCCTTGCCCCGTCGCCGCTCGCCTCCCCTTCCCCGATGAACCCCGCGACCCCTGCCCTAATCGACAGCCGCGAAACCCCCCCTCCTCCGCAGCTCGAGCTTCCCCCCCTCCTAACGCGAACCCCCCTGTAAGTCCTTTTTCCTTTTATTTATTATTTTCTTTTTGTTTTTATAAACTGAAATTAAATTAAATACTGTTTTTATTTTAAATTTCAAAACTAAAAAACTGATTTTTTAGTTATTTTTAAAACTGATTTTTTAGTTATTTTTAAAACTGATTTTTTATTTATTTTTAAAAACTGATTTTTATTTTTAGATTTTAAGGTGAAAGATTTAAACTTTAAATTTAAAAAGGTGAAAACTTTAAATTTAAAAAGGTGAAAACTTTAAATTTAAAAAGGTGAAAACTTTAAATTTAAAAAGGTGAAAACTTTAAATTTAAAAAGGTGAAAACTTTAAATTTAAAAAGGTGAAAACTTTAAATTTAAAAAGGTGAAAACTTTAAATTTAAAAAGGTGAAAACTTTAAATTTAAAAAGGTGAAAACTTTAAATTTAAAAAGGTGAAAACTTTAAATTTAAAAAGGTGAAATCTTTAAATTTAAAAAGGCGAAATCTTTATATAGAAAATAGCGTAATAAAAATATAATTTTTATCTATATAGTAGGGTAATAAAAACTCGATTTTTATATGTTGAACTTTGAAATAAAAACTCGATTTTTATATGTTGAACTTTGAAATAAAAACTCGATTTTTATATGTTGAACTTTGAAATAAAAACTCGATTTTTATATGTTGAACTTTGAAATAAAAACTCGATTTTTATATGTTGAACTTTGAAATAAAAATTCGATTTTTATATATTGAATAGCGAAATAAAAATTCGATTTTTATATATATAGTGACTACGGGCAACGAAGATGACGAAGAGGGGATAACGAAGAAGATTTCTATCAAATGAAGAGTCGTGATATTGGATAGCTTTCGGTGAGAACTTCTCACTCAAATTCTATTTGTCTAGTTATATATATATACTAGGATGCAGACGGTGCTTATTAGAAGCACCCGACACCCGTCCACATACCATGGACTTGTTTGTTTGGATGTTTGGTGATTGATTGAGATATTGGTTTGAATGTGGTTTGTGGTGTGAAAAATCGAATCGATAAATTGGTTAGGATTAGACGTGCGCCGTTATAAGGCGAAGGAGTAAGACTAGGTTAGACTCTTACTCCAAATTTTGTGGTTTGCATAACGAAAGTGATTTGATTGATGTGTGAATGGCGTGGGCCTTCACTAGACCGGGGATAAGGCTAGGCCTTGTCCCGTTTCTAGTATCGTGCCGTTATGCCGCCGAAATTTTCTAAAATATGTTAGAAAAATAAAAATATCATTTTTATTGTGTAAATGAAATGAATAGAAATTCAAGTGTTGAAATAGAATATTTTATCGTTAAAAAAATAATTTTTAACGTGAAAGTGAATAAATAAAATATTTATAAACAAATCGGCCGATTTGTTTATATACACTGATTTGACTGATATTGATTGGGTTGATAAATTTTACACATCGCCCAACTGCACAAATAAAATCTGTGTTTGATTGTTTGAAACCCCACACGGGTGTTGGGATGAAATTTGAAGTTCACTCATCCTGATTGATCAAATATGTCGATCGATTGATTGACAGGCTGTTATAAGCGTTAGATATCGATATTTGATGCTTATACAGTGTAGTGCACTTTGGTTGATGGTTGATTATTTTTCGACGCTATTATATACATGTGTTGTATGGAATCCATATAATTAACGTTATATGGTGATTGATTGGGCCTCATTCCAATTGGGAAAATAAGGAATATTATAAAAGAAAATTCATGTGTTGAATATAAAAATAGTCATGTGTTGACGATGTGCATGTGTTGAGTGAAATATTTTATATAATCAAAATTACATCTTTATCACATTTAAAATTAGAACTACTTCCCAGTGGAAGTCTAATTGAAAATCAAACGATAGATACCATAGTTTTATAAAATATTTCACATAATAAAAATAGTGATGTGTTGACAGTACTCATGTGTTGAGATTAGTCGTGTGTTGAAAGAAATATAGGTTCATGTGTTGAATTGAATAGAAGTTTTTTGAAATATATATAAAGCCGTGTGGATTAGAGATGCGCTATTTTGACGTGAACGATATTTATATCGATTTTATTCGTTTTACAACGAATATTGAAAAGTGATTTCAAAACTAAGTATTTTGAAATGAAATTCAGTTGAATTAGATTAAAATTCGAATTGAATAGGAAGTGAATTTGAATTTGAATAAAATAGGAATGAATTGAATTGAAAACGATTTCGAAATGAATTGAATTGAAAACGATTTCGAAATGAATTGAATTGAAAACGATTTCGAAATGAATTGAATTGAAAACGATTTCGAAATGAATTGAATTGAAAACGATTTCGAAATGAATGGAATTGAAAACGAATTCAAATTGAATTGAATGTGAATTGAAATGAATTCAAATTGAATTGAAATTTGAATTGAATAGAAAGGAATTTTAAAACGAATTTATAGAGAAGAATTCAATTTTGATTTGAATTGAAATGGAAGTTGAAATTGCTTTTGAAACGAATTCAAAACTATTTTTAAAATTCGTTTTAAAAGGAAATCGACGAAATATATATTATATATATTATATATATAATATAATGGCCTGAATAGAACGCGCCGCGCCGCGGCAGTTCGTGAATTTCGACCATTTATTTCAAACGGACATTGCGGGAGATCCGACCGTCGGATTCTCCTAAAACCGGAACCGTTGGGTTCGTATCGAAAAGAGCTTTCCAATGAATATTAGAAATTTGAAATCTAACGGTTGGATTTGGAATTATGTCCAAATCAAATTCGAAAAAGGTCGCTGTAAGTGCAGTTCGATGGCCGTTGTTGGAAATCGACTGTACGGGCCTTGATAAAATTATTAAAAATATCTATAATTTGTGTAAAATTATAATATGTGAATTGGAAAGAACTGGGGTGAAAAATTCCACATTTGAAAAGATAAAAATAGATTTTTATCGAAATGAACTAGTTTTGAACTAGAATTGAAATCAATTTATTTTTAAAATAAATAAATTGAATTTGATAGTGGTTTTGAAAATAATCGATAATTTCCAATACGTGGATTGGACTGGAGCTGAATCGAAATTATCTTCGGGATATTTCGATGTTGGATTTGGTGACTATACAAATATTGTTATGGGGATTTGAAAGATATTTTATATCGTTATTTCCAATACGATATTTGTTGGTTTCAGAATTTGATATTGAATATAAGTCGATATATTTTCTGTTCAGAGCCTTGTATTTAATATCAAATGTGATTTGGGTTTGTCGTGAATCGTGTTTTGATGACATTGGTTCTTTAACCCAGTTAAAGGCAGAATATTGATTTTTGTGAAGATTAAAACTAAGTGGAGTTTTAATGAATCTTTAATTAGATTAAAATGTGAATTGATAATTTAAATTATCAAATCTGAAAGGTGATCGAGAATGGAGTACCACCAGTTTTGCTCCAGAGCGATAGTTAAATCTTTAATTAGATTTGAACGTGAAATGGTAATTAATTTTACCGATAACACAGTGGTGTTAGATGTGGAGTATTACCAGTTTTCTCCATGGGATATAGGTTGGGATTGGGAAATAAAATAAATAATTACTTCGGTGTGGTTCGTTAATCCCGACTAGTTTGAAATGATATCCAAAGGAAGATTATAGGATAAATTTAGAAGAATTTATCTTGGATAAAATTAATGGGAACATTTCCCTAAGAATGTGATATAGTGAATAAAAGAATATTCTGAATTGGGATGAGGCGTTTGTTGTGTTTGTGTAACATTCGTTTATTATATACGTGGGTTATTCAGAAAGGCCGGGTTTATACCCATTCTGAATAACCGATTCGACGAGATGTCGAAGATGAAGACGGTGGTTGAAGACCGGAAGTCTTCACATCGTTTGGGTGATTACTGATGATCTTGATTGGGCTGTACACCCGAGATGAGGGAAACAGTCGGTGATCATCCAGACGTACTTGGAGATCGATGGATATGCGAGGAAAGTGCCTCCGGTTTCGTTCAGACCCAGAACGGACTTGTAAATGGACTGTGTGTCCGACATCGGATTTTAGTCCGTGTGATTGATCTCTATTAAATATATATCTGTTTGGCGGCGGAGAATTTATTCTCTTGCTTAACGCCCTTCTCTGAGACGTACGAGCTCAGGGGTTATATATTAATGGATATCAAACGCATGGAGTGAATTGCCTGTGTGGCATGCGTAAGTGGCAATTGATCAAGGCTTCTGTTGAAAAGCAAAGTCTTGTGGTTGATGATCAAAGCACGGCCTGTGTGGCATAGCTTTGTGTATAACGTGAATTCGCGAGCCTCACACCTCGGTATGAGTCAAAAACGGGAGATGGACCGCTGGGAGAGCACGACGTTTCTTTCTAGCTAGGGTGGTGTCAGTGACCTACCAGCCCTGACATTTTTATACTTTTCACCTGTGTGGTTGTTGGAATGCGAGGCGCCTCGGATATAGGTCTGTAAGGACCGGGAAACGTGTGTTCAGGAATTGCCAATCCTCAAAAGCAAGAGAGGACCGGCCCAGCCGATTCCAAGGATCAAAGTGGGGTCCTGGGACATTTGCTAGAGTGTCTCGAACGCGGAGAGGAGCTTGCCCCTTGCCTCGGCTCATGACGGAATCCAATTTCCAATACGTGTATTGCGGTTTTAATTGTAGAACTAGTATGGCGACATGATAGATGGTACCCATGCCGCCTATGATTGATATTTATGATGTGAAATTGTTTTAACACTATACACATATAGTAATATCAAAATAATGTGTTTTAAACGTATCAAGCATGCTTTGGCTGTTATAAGGGAAAACCCTATCCTCCGGCTTGCGTTGCATTGTGTGATGGGACCTGGGTCTTATAACAGCTTCATTTTTCTTTATTTAGCATTGCGCTGTTTGTTCTATGCACTGGTATTCTTGGGAGGAAACCCGTTCCGTGTTATACGGCGTGGTCCCTTGATTTACCTAACTTTAAAACCAATATTAATAACTGTTTTAGTTCTCACACCAGTCACATGACTGACCTGGAGTTTATTGTTTTAACCTAAACTCTGGGTGCCCCTATTTTCCGCACGGGCAGCTAGTAGTTTTGGTTTTGCAGATTTATATTCACAGGGTCCTGATTTACAGCTGGAACGATGCTCGGAAAGCTCTGTATCCGTGTATCACTTCTAGTTGTGTTTTGTACATTTTTCCGCTGCTATGTAATTTATTGTAATCTCTGATATTTATCGAATGTAATTTATTCATTTATACTATGTATGTTCTTGTATCTGATGGAATTGTTGTAATAACAATGAAATGTTCTTCCATATGCGTCCTTTTGTGTATGGTTCTCAAAGTATTCGTGCTTTCCTTCACGGGGAAGTTACGGGTTCTTTCATTTGGTATCAGAGCTTTGGTTTACAGAGCTCGAGAACAAGACACATTAGAACCATACGAAAGAATTCATCAGATATTGGATTAGTAATATCCAATTAGAATTACTCGTTAGATATAGGATCAGTAGTATCCTAGAACGAGTGTGAAGAGTATATTTTTCAAATGAAAACAATTTTGTTTTAAAAATTTAAATCGTTTCATACGTATTTGAATATTTATTTATTTTGAATATGGACAATCGAGTATATATAGATTTCGCATATACGCGTCATGAACGTATATTCGAAGTTTTAATATACTGGATGGATATAGAATCACATTCTAGACACCCGGGGATAATTCTGGTGATGTGGCCACATCATCAGTATTTATATTCGTGTTTCGAAGGTGTGATTTCTATATATTTCCATTAGGCTGGTGTGAGAACCAAAACTTATATAGTTAGAACACTTTGTTGTGAATTGGCATCAAAAACATGATTTTTTGTTTATATATATCAAAATTATGAATTTGAAACTCTAATTCACCAATTGATTGATGTTTGTGTTGTTTGCTTATTTGTTTGATAATTTTGAACCATTTAGCCTAATTGAACCGAATATTGAATTATATTGAAAATTGGTTGCATTTGCTTGCATATACACATACTTACATTGAACAGGTCATAGCAAGGAGGCTAGAGCCAGAGAATAAAATTTGTTTGCCCGACAAATAGGTACATGTTTATTACATAATTTCCTGTTTTGTTTGGGTGATGATGATTTTGTGAGCCTATTGGCTAGCCGCTTGGCTTTTTCTTTTTCTTTTTGAGATCTGAAGGACCGGGGAAGCTATTTGAAATTCCCCGATGCTCCCGGTGCAGGGGAGGTTATGGCGAAATTTTTCGAAAATTTAGGGTGTTAGCCAAATTTTTGAAATTTTGAAAATTCTCAGAAACTGAAAAGTTGGAGAATGAAAGCCAGATCGAACGTAGAGTTGATTAATCAAACCACTTTCGACTTTGTTCCTTTTCGGGGACGAAAAGTTTTAAGTGGGGGAGATTGTAATAACCCGTAAAATGCGAGCCAGTTTGAAATTTTTATTTTGGCAATTTTAACGAATTTTGAATATTTAAAATAGATTATTTTAAATAATATCGACGAGAAATTTATTTTGAATATAATTCGACGTATATATTTATATACGTCGTCGTTAGAATATAAATAATTATATATAATTATAAATAGAATTGAAAATGGCGCGGTAGTTCGATAATTCGATGTCAAACTACAATTGAATGTACCGGGTGCAAAACAAACCGGATTTTAGTGAAACCAAAAACATTAGGATCTAATTGATAATATCTTTCTAACGGATGTAGGAAACTGAGATTTCACTTTTAAAATTGAGAGATATGTCCAGTTGAAAATTCTGAATAGTCGCTATGGAATTCAGGCCCTTAAAAATGGACATTTTGCAAATGACCTCGGATTTCGACGAAACCACTTTTGTTGGGTCCGCAGTGTCAAGTTATTGCTAGGTTTCAAATTTCATAATTTTTCAAATCAATATGTGAGCGTGGCAAAGGAAAACGTGTTTTGACCATTTCAGTTGATTTTAATCGACTGGAAATTGGCCATTTTTCCAACGGTCTCAGAATTCGACGAAACTAGTTTTGTTAGGACCGTATCGTCAATACGAAGCTAGAAAATATTTTTCTGGAATTTTTAAAGTTCGTATGCGACCCCGGTAATTTGAAAAGTACGTTTAAAACTTAATAAAGTGATTTAAATGTAAATTCAACGGAAACTGATTCAAACGATCGATTCAGCTTACGATACATATCCCATTGAGTTCGGAATGGGGGTAAAACGCTGGGGGCGACAGTCGGTGGACCTCGTTTCGAGGTCGTATGTAAAAGTCAACTATTGGCAAATAAAATAATATAAAATAGAATAAAAAAAAATAATAATATTCCCTCCTCTTCCCTTAACCAGGCCCCCCCCCCCCCCCCGATTGGATTCATTCAACAGAAATAAAAAAAAAAAAAAAAAAAAGGAGGCGAACGACGGGGAGGCCAAAGCCGCCGCCGCCGCTGCCACCAGGGCCGCCGCGCCCTGGCGCCGACCCCCAGGGGTCCTCCGCCTCTCTTCCCCCTTCTCCTCCACCTCGAACCCTTCCTCCTCTCTCTTCTTCTCCAGTACACGACGCGCCGACCCCCTGACCAACCACCGCACTGTAACGACCCAGATTTTTTGAACAGTTTATTTTAAATATTTAGTATGGTTTTAAATATTGATTCAAAAATAAATGGATTTTTATTATAGAATTTATCAGTTTAAAAATCATTATATGATTTAATATCAAATAGAACGATAATAACAGATTTTTATCGATGAATTTAATGTTTAAAATCAAGTTATATTTTAAATCGTGTTTAACATAATTCGTTAATTTAAAATAATTCGCTCTTCTATACAGTCGAAATAAAATTTCAAAACCAGATCCATTAAATTCAGAATAGCAGTATGACTTAGAGATGTCAGTCGTTAAGTAAAAATAGGGGTTCGTGGTTGAAGCAAGGACCGCAAGATATCTTAGGGTATTATATATAAAAATCAAATCAAAACAGCATTTAGCCGACTCCTTCTGTAATGAGCCACCCTGAAGTTTCAAATCACACAGCCTGTTCTTCCTCGAGTTGTAAAATTGGTCTCCCTCCTTCAATTTCTAAGAGACAACATTTTAATGCATGTCTGCTCTCGCGCCTATAAATAAACCAGTAACCTTCGTTATCTGCAACAATTCAACTTCAATTCTTTCATTCCCTTTTCCTCCAGTAAAACCACATCGAATCCGCTATTTAAAATCCCTCTGCCTTTATTTCTTCTTTCCAGTAAATCGAAAAAAATCGCTCCACTTAATAAAAAAAAAAAAAAAAGGGATCGATCATGAAATCGCGAACTCCTTTGAGCTCAACAGGCTCGCGATTTAGGGTGCGCATGTATTCGAATGGGGTGACGACAGGAGGATGCGAGTTGAGAGTAGGCGATGGAAACTGGATTGGTTCGAAGGGCTGATGGTTTAGGGCAAATCAAAATCGCAAGGTCTACGGAAGCTCGAATCCACACTCGCGATTAGGGTGTCGATGTCGGAAAAATTGAAGTTAGATTTCACAGTTCGAACAATCGTCGAGGATACTGGAGCTCGAAATCGAACTCGCGAGCTTAGGGCATGAGTTGTACTGTTGCGATACTTACTGGAGAGGAGGTCGGTTGACTGGAACATGAGGAAGGCAACAATGATGAAGTGGTTTGTTCTGTAGCAAGATGTGGATGTAGACAGTAAAAAGGGAGATGTATAATAGTCAGCAACATGCTTGAGGGAATGGACCAGTTTAGGCTGATTTCGGTGGAGTTGATCGGCAAGTTGACTTCATCGATTAGGTTGCAGTAACCGCGAGGTATACGTTTACCAGTTTAAATATACATGAATGGATTTATTTATTTTATTTAAATAAATAAGAGTTAAATCGTTAGATTAAAATAAATATTCGTAGGTTCAAAAGTAAATTTCATTCAAGTAGTTGCGCAACCAAGATGTTATGGAATTTTAAATGGGTCTGCAGCAAGGGCGAAATCAGGTGAGTAAATCTCACTCACCTTAGAATTTATTTTTATTTCATTAAAAATAATTGTTTGTTGCTTGTGTGAATGTTTTCTGCTTGCTTTATATATATTAGTTATTTAGGCTATATATATATATATTGGGTTGATTGATTGGTTGGATTCCCGCAGTCTCATTAGCGGATGCCCGCAGTTTCATAGCGGATGATTACCCTATATACGCCCCACGCTATGATTAGTGGATGACCTTCTATACCACGATATTCTGCCACGAAGCAGAATGGGTATTATTTATGTGCTAACATCTGTGGATGCAGGAAAACAGGTTGGAGGAATCCAACTGGATTCCTCAAAAATATATTATCTGTTTGTTTATTTGTTTGCATATATATTGTTATATATGATGTGTTAGAAAAATAAATAATTCGTTGCTTTGTGTGTTTAAATATCACTGGGCTTAAGTAATGATATTTAAAAATATCGTAAAAAGGATATTTGAGATTTAAAAAGGGAAAATTCTATTTTTAAATAGAATTTGAATTTTAAAGATATAAACTTGTTTTGAAAAATAAAACAAGTAGTTTCTTTGTAAGTGAAGTTTATAAATAGTTCTTTTATAACGAAATTATAAATGAAGTGAAAAAAATTATCATTTGATAATTCAGAAATAGAAATACAAGTGTTTTGAAAATATGATTCAAAAGGAAATTTAAATATAGAATTTGAATAAAAGAAAAGGAAATGGAAATTTGAATTCAAAAAGAAAAGGAAATAGAAAATTTGAATTTAGAATTCAAATAGAAAATCCAAGGTGGATTTGAATATAGAACTTTCAAATGGTGTTTGAATATAGAGAATTTGAAATAAAATTTCCAAATAGAATTTGAAATAGAATTTCAAAATAGAATTTTCAAAAGAGAATTTGAAATAGACTTTGAAAATAGAATTTCAAAGAAGAATTTAATAGAGATTGGAATTGGAATTCAAATGTGAAATTTGAATAGAGATTTGAATTGGAATTCAAATATGAAATTTGAATTGAGATTTGAAATAGAAATTCAAGTGTTGAATTTGAACATGGAATTGAATACAGAAATTCAAGTAGAAAATTGAATATGAGATTTCAAAATAGAAGTTGAAATAAAAACTTTGAAATAGGATTTCAAAGCAGAATGGGAAATGGAATTTCAAAAATAGGATTTCAAATAGAAAATCCAAATGGTTTTGAAAATGGGATTTGAATTCAAGGAAATTCAAATGAATTTGAATAATGGAAATTCAAATGGTGTTGAAAATGAATTTGAATATGAAATTCAAATGGGGTTTTTAACAATGGAATTTTGAATGTAGAATTTGAAAGGAGTTTGAATATTTGAATTCCAATAGAATTCAAATATAGAAATTGGAATATAGAAGTTCCAATGGAATTTAAATATAAAGTTTGAATAAGAGAATTCAAATGAATTCAAGTCTAGAATTTGAATATAGGTAATTCAAATAGAAATTCAAATATTGAATTTGAATATCAAATAGAAAAGGAATTGGGATTTGAAATATAGAATTCAAAAGTGAGATTGGAATTTGAATCAAGGAATTCAAATAAGGTTAAAACGAAGTTTAATTCATTTTTAAGAAGTTTGGAAAAGTTTATATATATATAATTAAAACGAACTCGCTGCAGCGCTGCAGTTCGTAAAATAGCGATTTGAACTTCAATTGAATTTATAGAACCCAATTGAAGTCGGAATTCTTCGAAACAAGAAACGTCAGGACCGGTTTGATAATAGTTTTCTAATGAAGGAGAAAAATCTGGATTTCGTCGTATAGATTTTGAGTTATGTCAAAATCAAATTTTCAGAAAAACAGCGCCAGAATCGTTTTAAAACCATAATGGTTTATTTAATATTATAAAAGGATTTTTAAGCAAATAAAATCCGAAGTTCGATTTAGAAAATTTCAGAGTGAGTTGTAAGATATATGCGAATTCAAGTTGTGTAAATGAATATGATTTTTGAAACAGAAATCAGATTTTGACTTTGAATAGAATTAACTAATTCGAATAGTAATTAGTAAAGGAGATGCTGAATTGACATTAGGCCTTAATAAGCGAATTCGATTTGAGAATTTATATTCGAAATGGAAAAGAGAACTAGAATTAAAATCGAAGTTCAATTTAGTTATGAACGAGTTAAATATTTTGTTTGAACGTGTTATGTTCAACAAAGAAGTGAAATAGGCAAAATGGCGAATTAAAGAATAAATGGGCGAAACGGAATTCAAACGATTAGATGGTATTGAATTGAATTGAAAACAGGTGAACAGGTGTTAGACAGGTATGGGATGAGATATATGAAGTTATAAATGTAGTGCTCGACAAAAAGGTACATGTTTAATTCATATATGAGGTTTTATGCGCCGTATCGGCAAGCCGCTTGGCTTTTCCTTTTTCTTTTTGATTGAGGAAGATACCGGGAAGCTATTTGAAATTTCCCGATGCTCCCGATACAGGGGAGGTTATGGCGAATTTTTCCGGGAATTTAAAGAGATAGAATATTTTTAAGGAATTTGAAAGTTAGAAATCTATATATCGATATATATAGAATTCGATAAGGAAATGAAATCAAAAATAGCGTAAAGGGCCAATATGGTTATTGGAATATTGGGATAACAAATATTGATAGAGGAAATGGAGAAGAGATTTAATTAATAAAATATTAATTAAAGGGCCCAGTGATTTGTTTGATATATTGATTGAACACTTGTTTTTATTCGATAGTTAAATCACAGACTATCGAAGTTTTGACCATCGTTGTCAATATGGAGAGACCGGTTGGATTATTATCCGAAGAACCACTCCGTATTGGCATAAGCGTTGCGAACCAAGTATGCTGAATATATTGAAGACGGAGTGAAGTGCAAGGGCTTTTCTATTAATAGAAATAGTGCCTTCGGTTTCGTTCAATCCCAGAACGAACGTAAATGGACGAATGTCTGACAGAGTATTTCCAATGATCAAATGGGTTGGTCTGTATGAATATATATGGTTGCAACGGATTTATCCCTTAGCATAATATCCAGAATATTCGTGCAAACTCAACTAATGATTAACGGATCTGACAATGTGGCATTCAAAGTGAATTGTGTTATCAAGGAATGGTAAGTATGCGTAGCCTCAGGCCTCAACAACCGGGAAAGGACAAAAATCGGGCAGGCAGCATGGCTATGTGGGTCGCACCCATTAGGGTGTATAATCACCTATCTAGAGAAATTCCTTTTGTTTCTAAATCTATCGATTCTGCCCATTCGGGAACGGTGGTTTGAGTCCAACCGTTGGTGATATACATTCGATACACTCAAGCGAAATGAGTGGTCGGTCATGTGTGGGCCGGGTTGCAAGACGTTCTTGTTGAACCCAGGTGTATTTGCCTCTAGAGATACATCATCGGAAGGTGGTTCCATACCTTGTCATGTTGGAAATCCAATCTCCAATAAGCGCCATGCGGTTTTTGAGTTTACACTATATATGTAGAGCGTGAGATGCAAGCGTTCTGCTATTTGGTTATTTACTTGATGTAGACATTATTATAATATCACTGGATTTTCGTATCAAAGTGTTTTGGGTTATAGTAAGGTAAAAACCGTCCATGTTTATGTGTGGGCTGGTCTTACTATTATCTTTTCTCTCGAAAAGGATTTTTGAAAGTTAAATAAGTGGTTGGAGTTTACTCACACCAGTCCCATGACTGACCCAGAGTTTATTTTGTTTTGTTTCCCTAAACTCTTGGGTGCCCAAATTTGTACGGGCAGTCAAGTGTTTCAGGCTTTTACAGATACACTTGGAGGAGCTTGAAGCAGGAGGCTTCAACGTTAGTTATTTGGAGTTACTTCCGCTGAATCAAATGTTATGTGTACTCTGATGATGGTATGTATATATGTACCAAACAGATTTGTATTTCAAAGCTTATGTTATATAATATATTTTATTCGTTCCGCTGTGAGTTTTGTGATCTTCGTTTTCTTCTATTCTAAGTTTTCTATCTTATCTATTCTCACCCTCTATCTTCTTTCTATTGATGGTTCGTATTTCTGTGTTATTTGGGTTGGACGTGTGGTGTATTTAGTCAACTCAGATAGCTCGGATTTGCGGGTCATTACAGTGGTATCAGAGCTTAGGTTGAGCGAATACCTAGGCTTGTGTGGCATGTGCTCATTAGAGATAGGGTCAGTAGTACCCTAGAATGAGTTGAGCGTATATATACGAGAGAGCGTATTTGTTAGTTGATATAAAAGTTGTTTTATATTGTGTTGGCTAGTCTGTTGAGTGGTTTATGAATTCTGGTCGAATCGTGGGACGCCACGAAGTCGATAGGAGTTTGAAAACACTTGGACAGAAGATTGAACATGATATTGTTTTAAAAGTGGGTAAATGAAATAATTTTACCCAAAATTTCTATTTTGATATAGAAAGAATAATTTTCTAGAATTATTATTATTATATGGATGTGTTGGATGTTGACTTTATAATCAGATAAGATTATAAAGTTAGAATGGTTATTTATAACCAAATAGAATTTGTATAGAAAATTAAATATACAAATGAGATGAATTAGAATTTAATTCAAACCAGAACTGGAATTTAAATCCTGGGAAATTTGGAAATATTTTTCAAAGTATATTAAAGTAATATAGCTTTGTTTTAGAAGGATTTGAAAGAAAATCATTTTAGAGGGATTTTGAAATAATAAAGCACTGAACTCACTTCAGTGGCTGGGAAGTAATTCTGATGATGGTTGCAACATCATCAGTGTTCATTTCCGAGTTTCTAAGTGATAAATTGCTGCCTTAGAAAAAGTTTCTGATGGAAATTTGTTTTGAAAGAAAACAAGTAGATTGAAAATTCAAATGTTTTGAATTTGAGATGAAAATAAATATATGTATATATGTATGGGATTTCAAAAAGAATTTGAAATGAAAAACCCAGGGATTTGAATTCTGGAATTGAAATTTAACTTGAACAAGTTAAATGGGTCGAAGTGAATGAATTAATTAAAATCAATTTGAATTGGTTTAATAGAATATAGATTTGATATAAATGGATTGATCGTAGATCATTCGAATCAAATGTGTGAAGACCAAAAGTTTTGAAGTTAATTTGTTGAAATATGAAGAAGTGAGTTTCAACATAAAGGAGTTTTGAAAAGTTAGTGAGTTTATAGTATTTTTCTACCTTAGCAATTTCGAGGACGAAATTATTTTAAGGGGGAAAGAATGTAACGACCCAGATTTTTTGAACAGTTTATTTTAAATATTTAGTATGGTTTTAAATATTGATTCAAAAATAAATGGATTTTTATTATAGAATTTATCAGTTTAAAAATCATTATATGATTTAATATCAAATAGAACGATAATAACAGATTTTTATCGATGAATTTAATGTTTAAAATCAAGTTATATTTTAAATCGTGTTTAACATAATTCGTTAATTTAAAATAATTCGCTCTTCTATACAGTCGAAATAAAATTTCAAAACCAGATCCATTAAATTCAGAATAGCAGTATGACTTAGAGATGTCAGTCGTTAAGTAAAAATAGGGGTTCGTGGTTGAAGCAAGGACCGCAAGATATCTTAGGGTATTATATATAAAAATCAAATCAAAACAGCATTTAGCCGACTCCTTCTGTAATGAGCCACCCTGAAGTTTCAAATCACACAGCCTGTTCTTCCTCGAGTTGTAAAATTGGTCTCCCTCCTTCAATTTCTAAGAGACAACATTTTAATGCATGTCTGCTCTCGCGCCTATAAATAAACCAGTAACCTTCGTTATCTGCAACAATTCAACTTCAATTCTTTCATTCCCTTTTCCTCCAGTAAAACCACATCGAATCCGCTATTTAAAATCCCTCTGCCTTTATTTCTTCTTTCCAGTAAATCGAAAAAAATCGCTCCACTTAATAAAAAAAAAAAAAAAAGGGATCGATCATGAAATCGCGAACTCCTTTGAGCTCAACAGGCTCGCGATTTAGGGTGCGCATGTATTCGAATGGGGTGACGACAGGAGGATGCGAGTTGAGAGTAGGCGATGGAAACTGGATTGGTTCGAAGGGCTGATGGTTTAGGGCAAATCAAAATCGCAAGGTCTACGGAAGCTCGAATCCACACTCGCGATTAGGGTGTCGATGTCGGAAAAATTGAAGTTAGATTTCACAGTTCGAACAATCGTCGAGGATACTGGAGCTCGAAATCGAACTCGCGAGCTTAGGGCATGAGTTGTACTGTTGCGATACTTACTGGAGAGGAGGTCGGTTGACTGGAACATGAGGAAGGCAACAATGATGAAGTGGTTTGTTCTGTAGCAAGATGTGGATGTAGACAGTAAAAAGGGAGATGTATAATAGTCAGCAACATGCTTGAGGGAATGGACCAGTTTAGGCTGATTTCGGTGGAGTTGATCGGCAAGTTGACTTCATCGATTAGGTTGCAGTAACCGCGAGGTATACGTTTACCAGTTTAAATATACATGAATGGATTTATTTATTTTAATTAAATAAATAAGAGTTAAATCGTTAGATTAAAATAAATATTCGTAGGTTCAAAAGTAAATTTCATTCAAGTAGTTGCGCAACCAAGATGTTATGGAATTTTAAATGGGTCTGCAGCAAGGGCGAAATCAGGTGAGTAAATCTCACTCACCTTAGAATTTATTTTTATTTCATTAAAAATAATTGTTTGTTGCTTGTGTGAATGTTTTCTGCTTGCTTTATATATATTAGTTATTTAGGCTATATATATATATATTGGGTTGATTGATTGGTTGGATTCCCGCAGTCTCATTAGCGGATGCCCGCAGTTTCATAGCGGATGATTACCCTATATACGCCCCACGCTATGATTAGTGGATGACCTTCTATACCACGATATTCTGCCACGAAGCAGAATGGGTATTATTTATGTGCTAACATCTGTGGATGCAGGAAAACAGGTTGGAGGAATCCAACTGGATTCCTCAAAAATATATTATCTGTTTGTTTATTTGTTTGCATATATATTGTTATATATGATGTGTTAGAAAAATAAATAATTCGTTGCTTTGTGTGTTTAAATATCACTGGGCTTAAGTAATGATATTTAAAAATATCGTAAAAAGGATATTTGAGATTTAAAAAGGGAAAATTCTATTTTTAAATAGAATTTGAATTTTAAAGATATAAACTTGTTTTGAAAAATAAAACAAGTAGTTTCTTTGTAAGTGAAGTTTATAAATAGTTCTTTTATAACGAAATTATAAATGAAGTGAAAAAAATTATCATTTGATAATTCAGAAATAGAAATACAAGTGTTTTGAAAATATGATTCAAAAGGAAATTTAAATATAGAATCTGAATAAAAGAAAAGGAAATGGAAATTTGAATTCAAAAAGAAAAGGAAATAGAAAATTTGAATTTAGAATTCAAATAGAAAATCCAAGGTGGATTTGAATATAGAACTTTCAAATGGTGTTTGAATATAGAGAATTTGAAATAAAATTTCCAAATAGAATTTGAAATAGAATTTCAAAATAGAATTTTCAAAAGAGAATTTGAAATAGACTTTGAAAATAGAATTTCAAAGAAGAATTTAATAGAGATTGGAATTGGAATTCAAATGTGAAATTTGAATAGAGATTTGAATTGGAATTCAAATATGAAATTTGAATTGAGATTTGAAATAGAAATTCAAGTGTTGAATTTGAACATGGAATTGAATACAGAAATTCAAGTAGAAAATTGAATATGAGATTTCAAAATAGAAGTTGAAATAAAAACTTTGAAATAGGATTTCAAAGCAGAATGGGAAATGGAATTTCAAAAATAGGATTTCAAATAGAAAATCCAAATGGTTTTGAAAATGGGATTTGAATTCAAGGAAATTCAAATGAATTTGAATAATGGAAATTCAAATGGTGTTGAAAATGAATTTGAATATGAAATTCAAATGGGGTTTTTAACAATGGAATTTTGAATGTAGAATTTGAAAGGAGTTTGAATATTTGAATTCCAATAGAATTCAAATATAGAAATTGGAATATAGAAGTTCCAATGGAATTTAAATATAAAGTTTGAATAAGAGAATTCAAATGAATTCAAGTCTAGAATTTGAATATAGGTAATTCAAATAGAAATTCAAATATTGAATTTGAATATCAAATAGAAAAGGAATTGGGATTTGAAATATAGAATTCAAAAGTGAGATTGGAATTTGAATCAAGGAATTCAAATAAGGTTAAAACGAAGTTTAATTCATTTTTAAGAAGTTTGGAAAAGTTTATATATATATAATTAAAACGAACTCGCCGCAGCGCTGCAGTTCGTAAAATAGCGATTTGAACTTCAATTGAATTTATAGAACCCAATTGAAGTCGGAATTCTTCGAAACAAGAAACGTCAGGACCGGTTTGATAATAGTTTTCTAATGAAGGAGAAAAATCTGGATTTCGTCGTATAGATTTTGAGTTATGTCAAAATCAAATTTTCAGAAAAACAGCGCCAGAATCGTTTTAAAACCATAATGGTTTATTTAATATTATAAAAGGATTTTTAAGCAAATAAAATCCGAAGTTCGATTTAGAAAATTTCAGAGTGAGTTGTAAGATATATGCGAATTCAAGTTGTGTAAATGAATATGATTTTTGAAACAGAAATCAGATTTTGACTTTGAATAGAATTAACTAATTCGAATAGTAATTAGTAAAGGAGATGCTGAATTGACATTAGGCCTTAATAAGCGAATTCGATTTGAGAATTTATATTCGAAATGGAAAAGAGAACTAGAATTAAAATCGAAGTTCAATTTAGTTATGAACGAGTTAAATATTTTGTTTGAACGTGTTATGTTCAACAAAGAAGTGAAATAGGCAAAATGGCGAATTAAAGAATAAATGGGCGAAACGGAATTCAAACGATTAGATGGTATTGAATTGAATTGAAAACAGGTGAACAGGTGTTAGACAGGTATGGGATGAGATATATGAAGTTATAAATGTAGTGCTCGACAAAAAGGTACATGTTTAATTCATATATGAGGTTTTATGCGCCGTATCGGCAAGCCGCTTGGCTTTTCCTTTTTCTTTTTGATTGAGGAAGATACCGGGAAGCTATTTGAAATTTCCCGATGCTCCCGATACAGGGGAGGTTATGGCGAATTTTTCCGGGAATTTAAAGAGATAGAATATTTTTAAGGAATTTGAAAGTTAGAAATCTATATATCGATATATATAGAATTCGATAAGGAAATGAAATCAAAAATAGCGTAAAGGGCCAATATGGTTATTGGAATATTGGGATAACAAATATTGATAGAGGAAATGGAGAAGAGATTTAATTAATAAAATATTAATTAAAGGGCCCAGTGATTTGTTTGATATATTGATTGAACACTTGTTTTTATTCGATAGTTAAATCACAGACTATCGAAGTTTTGACCATCGTTGTCAATATGGAGAGACCGGTTGGATTATTATCCGAAGAACCACTCCGTATTGGCATAAGCGTTGCGAACCAAGTATGCTGAATATATTGAAGACGGAGTGAAGTGCAAGGGCTTTTCTATTAATAGAAATAGTGCCTTCGGTTTCGTTCAATCCCAGAACGAACGTAAATGGACGAATGTCTGACAGAGTATTTCCAATGATCAAATGGGTTGGTCTGTATGAATATATATGGTTGCAACGGATTTATCCCTTAGCATAATATCCAGAATATTCGTGCAAACTCAACTAATGATTAACGGATCTGACAATGTGGCATTCAAAGTGAATTGTGTTATCAAGGAATGGTAAGTATGCGTAGCCTCAGGCCTCAACAACCGGGAAAGGACAAAAATCGGGCAGGCAGCATGGCTATGTGGGTCGCACCCATTAGGGTGTATAATCACCTATCTAGAGAAATTCCTTTTGTTTCTAAATCTATCGATTCTGCCCATTCGGGAACGGTGGTTTGAGTCCAACCGTTGGTGATATACATTCGATACACTCAAGCGAAATGAGTGGTCGGTCATGTGTGGGCCGGGTTGCAAGACGTTCTTGTTGAACCCAGGTGTATTTGCCTCTAGAGATACATCATCGGAAGGTGGTTCCATACCTTGTCATGTTGGAAATCCAATCTCCAATAAGCGCCATGCGGTTTTTGAGTTTACACTATATATGTAGAGCGTGAGATGCAAGCGTTCTGCTATTTGGTTATTTACTTGATGTAGACATTATTATAATATCACTGGATTTTCGTATCAAAGTGTTTTGGGTTATAGTAAGGTAAAAACCGTCCATGTTTATGTGTGGGCTGGTCTTACTATTATCTTTTCTCTCGAAAAGGATTTTTGAAAGTTAAATAAGTGGTTGGAGTTTACTCACACCAGTCCCATGACTGACCCAGAGTTTATTTTGTTTTGTTTCCCTAAACTCTTGGGTGCCCAAATTTGTACGGGCAGTCAAGTGTTTCAGGCTTTTACAGATACACTTGGAGGAGCTTGAAGCAGGAGGCTTCAACGTTAGTTATTTGGAGTTACTTCCGCTGAATCAAATGTTATGTGTACTCTGATGATGGTATGTATATATGTACCAAACAGATTTGTATTTCAAAGCTTATGTTATATAATATATTTTATTCGTTCCGCTGTGAGTTTTGTGATCTTCGTTTTCTTCTATTCTAAGTTTTCTATCTTATCTATTCTCACCCTCTATCTTCTTTCTATTGATGGTTCGTATTTCTGTGTTATTTGGGTTGGACGTGTGGTGTATTTAGTCAACTCAGATAGCTCGGATTTGCGGGTCATTACACGCACCCCCCTCCCTTGCCCCGTCGCCGCTCGCCTCCCCTTCCCCGATGAACCCCGCGACCCCTGCCCTAATCGACAGCCGCGAAACCCCCCCTCCTCCGCAGCTCGAGCTTCCCCCCCTCCTAACGCGAACCCCCCTGTAAGTCCTTTTTCCTTTTATTTATTATTTTCTTTTTGTTTTTATAAACTGAAATTAAATTAAATACTGTTTTTATTTTAAATTTCAAAACTAAAAAACTGATTTTTTAGTTATTTTTAAAACTGATTTTTTAGTTATTTTTAAAACTGATTTTTTATTTATTTTTAAAAACTGATTTTTATTTTTAGATTTTAAGGTGAAAGATTTAAACTTTAAATTTAAAAAGGTGAAAACTTTAAATTTAAAAAGGTGAAAACTTTAAATTTAAAAAGGTGAAAACTTTAAATTTAAAAAGGTGAAAACTTTAAATTTAAAAAGGTGAAAACTTTAAATTTAAAAAGGTGAAAACTTTAAATTTAAAAAGGTGAAATCTTTAAATTTAAAAAGGCGAAATCTTTATATAGAAAATAGCGTAATAAAAATATAATTTTTATCTATATAGTAGGGTAATAAAAACTCGATTTTTATATGTTGAACTTTGAAATAAAAACTCGATTTTTATATGTTGAACTTTGAAATAAAAACTCGATTTTTATATGTTGAACTTTGAAATAAAAACTCGATTTTTATATGTTGAACTTTGAAATAAAAACTCGATTTTTATATGTTGAACTTTGAAATAAAAATTCGATTTTTATATATTGAATAGCGAAATAAAAATTCGATTTTTATATATATAGTGACTACGGGCAACGAAGATGACGAAGAGGGGATAACGAAGAAGATTTCTATCAAATGAAGAGTCGTGGTATTGGATAGCTTTCGGTGAGAACTTCTCACTCAAATTCTATTTTTCTAGTTATATATATATATACTAGGATGCAGACGGTGCTTATTAGAAGCACCCGACACCCGTCCACATACCATGGACTTGTTTGTTTGGATGTTTGGTGATTGATTGAGATATTGGTTTGAATGTGGTTTGTGGTGTGAAAAATCGAATCGATAAATTGGTTAGGATTAGACGTGCGCCGTTATAAGGCGAAGGAGTAAGACTAGGTTAGACTCTTACTCCAAATTTTGTGGTTTGCATAACGAAAGTGATTTGATTGATGTGTGAATGGCGTGGGCCTTCACTAGACCGGGGATAAGGCTAGGCCTTGTCCCGTTTCTAGTATCGTGCCGTTATGCCGCCGAAATTTTCTAAAATATGTTAGAAAAATAAAAATATCATTTTTATTGTGTAAATGAAATGAATAGAAATTCAAGTGTTGAAATAGAATATTTTATCGTTAAAAAAATAATTTTTAACGTGAAAGTGAATAAATAAAATATTTATAAACAAATCGGCCGATTTGTTTATATACACTGATTTGACTGATATTGATTGGGTTGATAAATTTTACACATCGCCCAACTGCACAAATAAAATCTGTGTTTGATTGTTTGAAACCCCACACGGGTGTTGGGATGAAATTTGAAGTTCACTCATCCTGATTGATCAAATATGTCGATCGATTGATTGACAGGCTGTTATAAGCGTTAGATATCGATATTTGATGCTTATACAGTGTAGTGCACTTTGGTTGATGGTTGATTATTTTTCGACGCTATTATATACATGTGTTGTATGGAATCCATATAATTAACGTTATATGGTGATTGATTGGGCCTCATTCCAATTGGGAAAATAAGGAATATTATAAAAGAAAATTCATGTGTTGAATATAAAAATAGTCATGTGTTGACGATGTGCATGTGTTGAGTGAAATATTTTATATAATCAAAATTACATCTTTATCACATTTAAAATTAGAACTACTTCCCAGTGGAAGTCTAATTGAAAATCAAACGATAGATACCATAGTTTTATAAAATATTTCACATAATAAAAATAGTGATGTGTTGACAGTACTCATGTGTTGAGATTAGTCGTGTGTTGAAAGAAATATAGGTTCATGTGCTGAATTGAATAGAAGTTTTTTGAAATATATAAAGCCGTGTGGATTAGAGATGCGCTATTTTGACGTGAACGATATTTATATCGATTTTATTCGTTTTACAACGAATATTGAAAAGTGATTTCAAAACTAAGTATTTTGAAATGAAATTCAATTGAATTAGATTAAAATTCGAATTGAATAGGAAGTGAATTTGAATTTGAATAAAATAGGAATGAATTGAATTGAAAACGATTTCGAAATGAATTGAATTGAAAACGATTTCGAAATGAATTGAATTGAAAACGATTTCGAAATGAATTGAATTGAAAACGATTTCGAAATGAATGGAATTGAAAACGAATTCAAATTGAATTGAAAGTGAATTGAAATGAATTCAAATTGAATTGAAATTTGAATTGAATAGAAAGGAATTTTAAAACGAATTTATAGAGAAGAATTCAATTTTGATTTGAATTGAAATGGAAGTTGAAATTGCTTTTGAAACGAATTCAAAACTATTTTTAAAATTCGTTTTAAAAGGAAATCGACGAAATATATATTATATATATTATATATATAATATAATGGCCTGAATAGAACGCGCCGCGCCGCGGCAGTTCGTGAATTTCGACCATTTATTTCAAACGGACATTGCGGGAGATCCGACCGTCGGATTCTCCTAAAACCGGAACCGTTGGGTTCGTATCGAAAAGAGCTTTCCAATGAATATTAGAAATTTGAAATCTAACGGTTGGATTTGGAATTATGTCCAAATCAAATTCGAAAAAGGTCGCTGTAAGTGCAGTTCGATGGCCGTTGTTGGAAATCAACTGTACGGGCCTTGATAAAATTATTAAAAATATCTATAATTTGTGTAAAATTATAATATGTGAATTGGAAAGAACTGGGGTGAAAAATTCCACATTTGAAAAGATAAAAATAGATTTTTATCGAAATGAACTAGTTTTGAACTAGAATTGAAATCAATTTATTTTTAAAATAAATAAATTGAATTTGATAGTGGTTTTGAAAATAATCGATAATTTCCAATACGTGGATTGGACTGGAGCTGAATCGAAATTATCTTCGGGATATTTCGATGTTGGATTTGGTGACTATACAAATATTGTTATGGGGATTTGAAAGATATTTTATATCGTTATTTCCAATACGATATTTGTTGGTTTCAGAATTTGATATTGAATATAAGTCGATATATTTTCTGTTCGGAGCCTTGTATTTAATATCAAATGTGATTTGGGTTTGTCGTGAATCGTGTTTTGATGACATTGGTTCTTTAACCCAGTTAAAGGCAGAATATTGATTTTTGTGAAGATTAAAACTAAGTGGAGTTTTAATGAATCTTTAATTAGATTAAAATGTGAATTGATAATTTAAATTATCAAATCTGAAAGGTGATCGAGAATGGAGTACCACCAGTTTTGCTCCAGAGCGATAGTTAAATCTTTAATTAGATTTGAACGTGAAATGGTAATTAATTTTACCGATAACACAGTGGTGTTAGATGTGGAGTATTACCAGTTTTCTCCATGGGATATAGGTTGGGATTGGGAAATAAAATAAATAATTACTTCGGTGTGGTTCGTTAATCCCGACTAGTTTGAAATGATATCCAAAGGAAGATTATAGGATAAATTTAGAAGAATTTATCTTGGATAAAATTAATGGGAACATTTCCCTAAGAATGTGATATAGTGAATAAAAGAATATTCTGAATTGGGATGAGGCGTTTGTTGTGTTTGTGTAACATTCGTTTATTATATACGTGGGTTATTCAGAAAGGCCGGGTTTATACCCATTCTGAATAACCGATTCGACGAGATGTCGAAGATGAAGACGGTGGTTGAAGACCGGAAGTCTTCACATCGTTTGGGTGATTACTGATGATCTTGATTGGGCTGTACACCCGAGATGAGGGAAACAGTCGGTGATCGTCCAGACGTACTTGGAGATCGATGGATATGCGAGGAAAGTGCCTCCGGTTTCGTTCAGACCCAGAACGGACTTGTAAATGGACTGTGTGTCCGACATCGGATTTTAGTCCGTGTGATTGATCTCTATTAAATATATATCTGTTTGGCGGCGGAGAATTTATTCTCTTGCTTAACGCCCTTCTCTGAGACGTACGAGCTCAGGGGTTATATATTGATGGATATCAAACGCATGGAGTGAATTGCCTGTGTGGCATGCGTAAGTGGCAATTGATCAAGGCTTCTGTTGAAAAGCAAAGTCTTGTGGTTGATGATCAAAGCACGGCCTGTGTGGCATAGCTTTGTGTATAACGTGAATTCGCGAGCCTCACACCTCGGTATGAGTCAAAAACGGGAGATGGACCGCTGGGAGAGCACGACGTTTCTTTCTAGCTAGGGTGGTGTCAGTGACCTACCAGCCCTGACATTTTTATACTTTTCACCTGTGTGGTTGTTGGAATGCGAGGCGCCTCGGATATAGGTCTGTAAGGACCGGGAAACGTGTGTTCAGGAATTGCCAATCCTCAAAAGCAAGAGAGGACCGGCCCAGCCGATTCCAAGGATCAAAGTGGGGTCCTGGGACATTTGCTAGAGTGTCTCGAACGCGGAGAGGAGCTTGCCCCTTGCCTCGGCTCATGACGGAATCCAATTTCCAATACGTGTATTGCGGTTTTAATTGTAGAACTAGTATGGCGACATGATAGATGGTACCCATGCCGCCTATGATTGATATTTATGATGTGAAATTGTTTTAACACTATACACATATAGTAATATCAAAATAATGTGTTTTAAACGTATCAAGCATGCTTTGGCTGTTATAAGGGAAAACCCTATCCTCCGGCTTGCGTTGCATTGTGTGATGGGACCTGGGTCTTATAACAGCTTCATTTTTCTTTATTTAGCATTGCGCTGTTTGTTCTATTCACTGGTATTCTTGGGAGGAAACCCGTTCCGTGTTATACGGCGTGGTCCCTTGATTTACCTAACTTTAAAACCAATATTAATAACTGTTTTAGTTCTCACACCAGTCACATGACTGACCTGGAGTTTATTGTTTTAACCTAAACTCTGGGTGCCCCTATTTTCCGCACGGGCAGCTAGTAGTTTTGGTTTTGCAGATTTATATTCACAGGGTCCTGATTTACAGCTGGAACGATGCTCGGAAAGCTCTGTATCCGTGTATCACTTCTAGTTGTGTTTTGTACATTTTTCCACTGCTATGTAATTTATTGTAATCTCTGATATTTATCGAATGTAATTTATTCATTTATACTCTGTATATTCTTGTATCTGATGGAATTGTTGTAATAACAATGAAATGTTCTTCCATATGCGTCCTTTTGTGTATTGTTCTCAAAGTATTCGTGCTTTCCTTCACGGGGAAGTTACGGGTTCTTTCAGGGATGGGTTTCATCTGAGGTGCGGCGGATTGCCTGGTCGGCAGGTTGGCAGCTCCAACGTGGTGGCTACAAGAAGGGGGAGCGGGTTTTCCTAATTGGATTTGGAGATCGGGGAAATGAGGAGTAGGGGAGGGGTTAAGAGAGTTTTTATATTTTAATTTATTATTTTATTTTTATTTAAAAAGTTGACTTTTCTTTCTAACTCCAAATTGGACCCAGCGACAGTCGTCCCTAGCTAATTACCCTCATTCCGAACACAATGGGATATGTTCTGCCTGTTTCGATCAGTTTCACTTTAAATTAAACTATAAATCAGGATATTTAATTTTAAACGTACATTTCAATTTACCGGGGCCACATATGGACTCTAAAAATTATAGAAAAATTATTTCTAGCTTCGTATTAACGATACGGTTCTAACAAAACTAATTTCATCAAATTCTGAGATCGTTTGAAAACTAGCCATTTTCTGGTCAATTGAAATTGACTGAAACTATTAGAACACGTTTTACTTCGCCGCGCTCACATGTTGATTCGAAAAATTATGAATTTTGGAATCTAGCAATAATTCTACATCCTGGATCCAACAAAAGTGGTTTCATCGAAACAGAGATTGTTTGCAAAATTTCCATTTTTAAGGGTCAGAATTCCATAACGACTATTCTGAATTTTCAACTGGGCGTAACTTTTGATTCCCGCTATGAAATTTTAATTTTTCAGATTCCTTGGAAAGATATTTTCAAATAGATTCTAATATTTTTGGTTTCTCTATAATCTGGTTTATTTTGAATCTTATACATTCATTTGAAATTTTAAATCGAACTTTCGAACTACCATGCCATTTTCAATTCCTTTTATAATTAAAAAATAATTATTTATATTCTAACGACGATTCGAATAAATATATACGTTCTAATTCAACTCAAAATAAATTTCTCGTCGTTATTATTTGAAATAAACCATTTTAAATATTCAAAATTCACTAAAACTGCCAAAATAAAAATTTTAATTGGCTCGAATTTCCAGGTTATTACAATCTCCCCCACTTAAAACTTTTCGTCCCCGAAAAGGAACGAAGTTGAAAGTTGTTTTACTAACCAACTCAACTTTCATTATTTTCTTTATGGCTTAAGTTCTTCGACTTTTCAGTTTCTAAGACCTTTTCAAATTTTTCAAAAATTTGGCTAACATCCTAAATTTTCAAAAAATTTCGCCATAACCTCCCCTACACCGGGAGCTTTGGGATGTTTCAAATTGCCTCCCATGGCCCTCACCAATCCAAAAGAAAACGAAAAAGTCAAGCGGCTAACCAATCGGCTCACAAAATCATCCAAACCCAAAGAAATACAATAAACATGTACCTATTTGTCAAGCAAACAATTTTATTCTTCTGCTCTAGCCTCCTTGCTATGACCAGTTCACACATATATATGTACATGCATGCATTTCCAAACAATTTTCAATACAGTTCAATATTGATAAAATTTGGCTAAATGGTTCAAAATATCAAACCAATAATCAAACAACACAACCATCAATCAATTAGTTGATTATCTTTTCAAATTCATAACTTTGATATATATACAGAAAATCATATTCTTGATGCCAAGTCACAACAATATATTCTAGCTATATTTTGGTTCTTACACTAGACAATTGGAAATATATAGATATCCCACTTTCGGCACTCGAATATAAATTCTGATGATGATATATCAATCATTAGAATCACCCCCGGGTGACTAGAGTGTAATTCTATATCCATCCAGTATATTTGAGACTTCCAATACACGTGGATCATACGTATATGAAAATCTCTATATACTGGATTGTCCAAATCAATTTAAAATAAATATTCAAATATGAATAATAAAGTTCAAATTTTCAAAACAAAATTTGTTTTCATTTCAAAAACACACTCTTCACACTCGTTCTAGGATACTACTGATCCTATCTCTAACGAGTCATTCCCATTGGATATTACTAATCCAATCTTCGATGAATTCTTTCATATGGTTCTTACATGTCATGTTCTCGAGCTCTGTAAACCAAAGCTATGATACCAAGCTATAACAACCCGAACTTCCCTGGTAAGGAAAGCACGGATTGCCTAGAGAATACGACAAATCGGAACACAAACGGAAGAACGTTTCATTGCTTATTACAACAATTCCAGAAGAACACAAGAATATACATAGTATAAACAAATATAATACATCAGATAAATATTAGAGATTTAAATACATTACTGCAGCGGAAAAATAATACCATACACAACTGAAAGAGATATATGGATACAGAGCTTTTCGGATATCATTCCAGCTGTAAACCAAGTTCCTGTGAATATAAATCTGCAAAACCAAAACTACTAGCTGCCCATGTGGAAAATAGGGGCACCCAGAGTTTAGGTTAAAACAATAAACTCCGCGTCAGTCATGTGACTGGTGTGAGAACTAAAACAGTTATTAATCTTTATTTTAAAGTTAGGTAAATCAAGGGACTACGCCGTATAACACGGAACGGGTTTCCTCCCAATAATACCAGTGCATAAAACAACAGCGCAATGCTAAATAAAGAACAATGAAGCTATTATAAGACCCAGGTCCCATTACACAATGCAACACAAGCCGGAGGATAGGGTTTTACCTTATAATAGCCAAAGAATGCTTGATACGCTAAATTTCATATTTTATTATTAATATAAGTGTATAGTGTCAAAACAATTTCAATAATAAATATCAATCATAGACGGCATAAGTGCCCCATACCACTATGTCGCCATATATAGGTTCTACAATCAAAATCGCAAAATCACATATTGGAAGTTGTATTTCCATCTATGAACCAAGGCAAGGGATCATCCTTACTGCTTCGAGACGCTCTAGCCCGCCCCTCGGGAACAGAATGCAGCGCCCCTTGGATCGTCAGGGCCAGTCCACTCGATTAAAATGCCTAAACACTGCGTTTCCCAGCACTGTGGGGCGTCAATGAGTCCAATGAATCCATCAGTCCTGGATCAACCAATATATCCGAGGCGCCTCGCATTCCAACAACCACTAAGTCAAACTCATTAGGGCGTATAAAACCACTGATGCCACTTCTAGCTAGAAGGAAACGCATGTCCTCCCTGAGGTCCTTCTCCCGTTTCTGGTTCACACCGGGGTGTGAGGCTCGCGAATTAATGCTACACAAAGCTATGCCATACAGGCGGTGCTTTGATCATCAACCACAAGACTTTGCTTTTCAACAAAAAGCTTTGATCATTTGCATCTCAGCAAGCCAAACAGGAAAACCACTCCATGCAACCGATATCCATCAATCACACAGAATGATATCTAATGTCAGACACACAGTCCATTTACAATTCCGTTCTGGGTCTGAATGAAACCGGAGGCACCTTGTACCTCGCATATCCATCAATCTCCAAGTACATCTGGACGATCACCAACTGATTCCCTCCTCTTGGGCGTACAGCCCAATCAAGATCATCAGTAATTATCCAAATGATGTGAAGACTTCCGGTCTTCAACCACCGTCTTCATCCTCGACACATCGTCAAATCAGTTATTCAAAATGGGATAAACCCGGTCTTTCTGAATAACTCGCGTATATAATAAATAAGTGTTCCACAAATAAAACATACGCCTCACTCCAGTTCAGAATATTCTTTTATTCAAATATTCTATACTTTGGGAAAGGTTCCCATTAATTTTATCAAAGATAAATACCTTAAATTTATTCTTTAATCTTCCTTTGAATATCAATTCAAACCAAATTATGGTTTGTGACATCCCCAAAACCCCATACGACGATGGCAAGGGTAATCTTTGAATATAACACATAAACAGATAACAGCAGAACAGAAATAAATAAATACACCAGATAATGTACAAATAATACACTGGATAAACATAATCATCAGAGTTACACAGTATACAGGATCATACTTAGTACAAAATACCGTTCAGCTATACATAAATATCTACAGCGGAAAACAAAACCTAATATGTACAATAGGAGCTGAACAACATAAAAAGAGATAAATCATAGAATCCATCTTCAGCTCCCGCTATCCAGAAAGAGCCTGCTAAAACCTGAATACAAGGCTGCCCGTGTAGAAAGAGGGGCACCCGAGTTTGCAAGTGAAACAAACTACGAGCCAGTCATGGGACTGGTATGAGAAATCTACTCAACTGGTTAATCAATAACAACAAGGCAAATCATAGGACCATGCCACTTTTGCGGAACGGGTTTACTCCAGTGATTGCCAGTGCTCTTAAACAAGTGAACCTTTTAAACATCGCATTGTTTTTTATAAAAATGAAGCTATTATAAGACTCGGTTCCCATCACACAATGCAACGCAAACCGGAGGATAGAGTTTTTACCTTATAATGGCCAAAATAAGCTTGATTCGAATAAAACAAAAGCATTTGATATTATTACTAGTGTTTATATGTTTCAAAAACAAGTTCAAATCATAAGTATCAAACATAGATGGCATTAATGCCCCATACCACTATGTCGCTATATATAGGTATACAATCAAAACCGCAAAGTCATGTACTTGGAAATTGGATTTCCGTCATGATCCGAGGCCAGGGATCGTCCTCACTGCTTCGAGACCGTCTAGCCTACCATGTCTCAGGATCAGAGCTCGAGTAACCCTTGGATCGTTAGGGCCGGTCCACTCGATGTGGATTAAACTTAAACCCTGGACACTGCGTTCCCCCGCCTTATGGGGCGAAAATGAGCCCAGTGACTCCATATCCGAGGCGCCTCACAACAGCAACAACCACACAGGTGAAAATAATATAAATGTCAGGGCTGGTAAGTCACTGAAAACACCCTAGCTAGAAGGAAACGCATGCCCTCCCTGAGGCCCTCTCCCGTTTCTGGTTCATACCAGGGTGTAAGGCTCGCGAATCAACGTTATACACAAAGCTATGCCACATAGGCCTTGCTTTGATCATCAACCACAAGACTTTGCTTTTCAACAGAAGCCTTGATCATTTTCCACTTAGGCATGCCACACAGGCAATTCACTCCATGTGACTGATTTCTATCGATATATAACATCTGAGCTCGTACATCTCAGAGAAGGGCATTAAGCAAGAGAATAGATTTTCCGCCGACAAACAGTTATATATTTAATAGAGATCAATCAGCACAAAACAAATCCAATGTCAAACACACAGTCCATTTACAAGTTCGTTTTGGTTCTGAACGAAACCGGAGGCACTATATACCTCGCATATCCATCGATCTCCAAGTACGTCTGGACGATCACCAATTATTATCTATATTTCGGGATTCCTCCCAATCAAGACGTCAGTTATCATCCAACCGAGGTGAAGATCTCCGGTCTTCAACCACCGTCTTCATCATCGACTTCTTATCGCCGATCAATTATTTGAAATGAGATTTAACTCGGCCTTTTCAAATAATTCACGTATATTTAGAGTTTAAATCAACTCATTTCAATAGTTAAATTATTCGACAACAATTCACGCCAAACACATTCAACCATCAAATATCCAATAAACTGGGTAAATTCGGTTTATTTCCATTCCATATCGTTTATAATATTTTATAACGATTTATCGCTATTTTTATTTATTTAAACATAGCCATTTCATTCAAACGACGCTTCAGGCCATAACGCGGCCATGGCGCTGTTTTTCTTTAGATTTGATTTACACATATTTGAAAATTTAACCATTGGATCTTCACAAATTTTATATCATTAGAAAGATCTTTTCAAAACGAATCCAACGGTTTCAGTTTTGGGAAAATCTGACGGTCGGATCTCCTGGTACAATCGATTGAATTTCCGATTTCAAAATATGAATTGCAGCATCGTTATTCGATTTAATTTAATTATAAATATAAATATAATTGATTCTGGCACTGTTTTTCTTCAGATTTGAATTAAACGTTCCGGACAATCGAACCATTGGATCTTCACAAAGTGGGTCTCGTTGGAAAGATATTTCCAAGGCGAACCCAACTGTTTCAGTTTCGGGAAAATCCGATGGTTGGATTTCCCGCACTAATCGTTTGAAATCACGGTTTCAAAACATGAACTGCAGCTTCGTTATTCAATATATTTTAATTATATTTATATATATATAAATATAATCGATTCTTCGACTTCAAAACCATTTTCACTTCTTATATTTGATAAAAACGATATTTTTATCCAACATATATTTATTTCAACACATGAATTTTGTTTATTTTATTTCAACACAGGAATTTCTATTCAACACATGAATTTCTATTCAACACATGAATTTTATTTCAACATTCAACACATGAATATTTTCTATAGTTTTTATATATATGATAAAAATGTTATTTTTATCTTTCAAAGAATTTATTCAATACACGAACTCCATTCCACACATGAATTTACTTCAACACATGAATTTAATTTCAACATTCAACACATGAATTTTATTTCAACATTCAACACATGAACTTAAATCAAACACAGAAGTATTTCAGAAAATTTCGGCAGTATAACGGCAGGGTAGTTAAAACCGGCACCAACCCTAGTACGGCTCCTCGCTCTACCTTAAAGCCTCGCAGCTTTTGACAATGGGGATTTTCAATATCTAATTCGTACGTAGACGAATTTTCCCATATACTAATCCTACTGGGATTTCAACCACAATCACTCATTCCAAATAACCCATTCATGGTATTCACCAAATTTTCACATCAACCAATAATCCATACAATATCACAACCAATATATATCGTCCATGGTCTGTGGACGAGGGGAGTATATATATATAGATATACGTATATAACTATATTTCGATTTCATTTCAATATCATTTCAATTTATTTCAACGCATATATCGCTTTGACAACGCATATATAACTTATATATCAAACATACAACTTATACAACGCTGATACATGAGGTGTACAATGCTTATATAACTCATACTTCGACTGTATAATTTATACATCGTTGTTTCCATATCGTTTATAATTCAGAAATCTCACATTGGGTTCCACTCCACCAAAAATTGCAGAAGGCTCAGAAAAATATCCGGTCTCTTTTAGAATGTAGAAGACGTCCACACGAATCCACTGTCTCTTGTTTCACTGGATTTCGTCAACAAATGAAAAAGATATTATTTTTACAGTGAAATCATAAACCGTAGCGCTTTAAAGTGCTATAGAACAGTTTGATATTGTAAAGTCGTTACCTTTCAAAATTCTTCAAAACTAGGTTTAAGATTTTCGCCGAATCCGTGAAGTTGTAGCTCGATTGGACCATACAATGTTGAAGAAGGAGGAGGGGGCTTCTCGGCGTCGGTGGTGGGGTCCAGTTCGTCGCTAGCACGGAGGCACGGCGGGCTTTCAAACGGCTGGACTTCGTGACCCCCGATCTCGACGAACCCTCCACGATACCAGGCGAGAGGGGTACGGATTTGAAGCTCTTGATGGGATATTCAAAAGCTTCAACTAGGCAGAGGTGTGATTTTGCGTGTGGAGGGAGAAATCAAGGAGGGAAGGGGAGAGCTCGATTTCGCCGTCGGTTCTGAAGGAGTCGTGGAGAGAGAATTTTGCTGAACCAATTAATTTTATTTATTTATTTGTATATTTTTAAAAATCCAAAAATATCCCTTGCCTCGTACGAAATCCAATCCAAACCCAACGACTATCGTCCCTAGCTAAATACCCCCATTCCAAACACAATGGGATATGTTTCATAGGCCCGTTCGACTATTACAGCCAGTTTTTCTTCAAATTAAAATATAAAACATTCAATATTTGATTTGAACATACATTTCAATTTGCCGGGGCCACATATTGATTCTAAAAATTCCCGAAAAATAAATCTAGCTATGTTTTGATGATACGGTCCCAATAAAACTAGTTTCGTCGAATTCTGAGACTGTTTGAAAAATGGCCCTTTTCTGGTCGATCCAAATTAACAAAAATCGACCAAACGCATTTTCCTTTGCCATGCTCACATACTAACTTCAAAAATAATGTAAATATAAACCTAGCAATAACTTGACATCTTGGATCCAACAAAAGTGGTTTCGTCGAATTCTGAGGTCGTTTGCAAAATGTCAATTTTCACAGGCAATATAAATTCTATAGCGACCTTTTTGAAAATTCATTTGGCATTAACTTTTGATTCCCGCTATGAAACTTCAACTTTTCAGATTCATTAGAAATATATTCACTAACAGATTTAAATATTTTTGGTTCCACTAAAATCCGTTTTGTTTTGCACCCGGTACAATCAGTCAAAGTTTGAATTGAAATTTTGAAACTACCGCGCCATTTCTGGCCCTGTTTATAATTTAAATTAATTATATTCATTTTCAAACATCGATTCAAACATACTTTTCTTTGTTATTATTTAAAATAATTTATTTTAAATATCTAAAATCCACTAAAATAGCCAAATTAGAAATTTTAAATTGGCTCGGATTTTCCAGGTTGTTACAATCTCCCCCACTTAAAACTTTTGTCCTCGAAAAGGAACGAAGTCGAAAGTTGTTTAATTAACCAACTCAACTTTCCTCCTGGTTTTCATTCTCCAACCTTTTAGTTTCAAAGAATTTTCAAATTCTTCAAAAATTTGGCTAACACCCTAAATTTTTGAAAAATTTCGCCATAACCTCCTTTGTACGGGAAGGGGTTTGGAAATTTATTGGGCCATATTAGGTACCCAATAAATCCTAATAAGCATGCACATATTTATAGTGATATATTCAGGTGTCCACAGGGGAGTGTGTATAGATCATAACTCCAGAGAATAAATTCTCGTCACCCTAAAAATGGTTTTTTTGCCTTAATGACCAGAGAGACGTGTTTATTGTCATCTTCAGACCCGTGTGGGGTTTTTATTAATCTTGCAATTTACCGTTACATTTTATATGGTCCATATTAGTCATCAGTTCAACCTGTAATATATAGTCATCGCCATACAAGCCTCTCGCTCGTATGGTAAATCTTCAGCCTCGTCACATAAGCTTCAAATGCTTATGTGGTATATGATGAAGTATGCCTATCTTCAAGAAGTATGCCATGTAGTGTAGTTCAAAATTTATTGTTACTATCCTATGGCGACATTTATTATTACACATAGAACAACCAGCACTCTGCATCCAATGGCATTCACAGGAGTCGATATAATAACAAAATTGCGCTTCCAACTCATTAAGGTTTACCTATTTGTCGGGCATGCAAATAAATTCTTTACTCAATAGCTAATCCTTTTACCTGTTCAAACATATATAATGCACATGTATATATTTCTATCTATTTTTAAATCAGTTCAATATTTGATTTAATTGCATAGATTTACCCTTCATTCATTGATTAAATTAACTATCGTTCTAATAATTTAATTAATCAAATCCACTATCACACAACACAAACAACAATCAATTTGTTTTTAACTTTTCAAAAATATACTAATTGATTCATATACTCTTTTAAAATAATCAGACTATAGAATTAAAAGTTTACATCCATGAAAAGAAAATAACAACAAAGTAGAGAACATAAGGGAAATTTCAAAATATGGTAAATGTACCTTGCACCAGAGTCAATCAGAGATATCCACCCTGCACTTAGGATAGGCTTTCTTAATGCTTTCCTCTGTTTCCCAAGTACAATCTCGCGGATCTCCACTCCATTGCACTTTGACTAAGTGAACCTTCTTGTTCCTCAGCTCTTTGGTTTCTTTGCCAATAATCTTTATCGGCTCTCTTCTCACAGCCAATTCTGGAGTAATTTCCAATTCCTATTGTGCGGCTTCTTCCACAACCGAGTCTGGATCTTATACATGCTTTCTAAGTTGAGAAACGTGAAATACATCATGTACTCCAGGAAACCAATCAGGTAATTGAAATCTATAAGCGAGAGTTCCAATCTGTTCAAGAATAGGGAATGGACCAATAAATTTGGGCGCCAACTTCCCAGTTTTGCCAAATCGAATCACTCCTCTCATCGGAGAAACCCTTAGATACACATAGTCACCAGTAGCAAATGATATATCTCTCCTTCTTGAGTCTGCATAGCTCTTCTGTCGGCTTTGAGCGGCTAGCAATCGTTTCTTAATGAAATCAACTTTATCCGCAGCTTCGCGAATCATATCTGGTCCCAATACAAGCCTATTACTAGGTTCAACCCAACAAGCAGGAGATCGGCACGGTCTACCATACAATGCTTCGAATGGTGACATTGTCAGGCTCGCTTGGTAGCTGTTGTTATATGAGAACTCAGCCAAATGCAAATGGTCTTCCCATGATCCACCAAAATCAAGAACACAAGCCGGCAATAATTCTTCTAGTATACGATTCACCCTCTCAGTCTGACCATCTGTCTGAGGATGATAGGTGGTGCTTAGATTCAGTTTCGTTCCCAGTTCTACTTGAAATGCCTCCTAGAATTTGCTAGTAAATATTGTAACTCTATCACTAACTATACAGATCGGCACTCCATGTAGCCTAACAATATCTTTGAAATAAATCTGTGCTAGACTTTGAGTGGTTTATTGGATCTGACAGGTATAAAATGGACGGTCTTCATGAAGCGATCTACGATCACCCAAATACTATCATTTCCTTTCCTAGTTTTGGGCAAACCATCTATGAAGTCTATGGAAATATATTCCCACTTCCAACCTGGAATGTCCAGCGGTTGCAATAATCCGGCAAGTTTCTGTTGGTCACTTTTGACTAGTTGGCAAGTAGAGCACCTGCTAACATATATTGAAACGTCCCTTTTCATAGCTTTCCACCAAAATGTTCGCTTGAGATCGCTATACATTTTGGTCACACGTGGATGGATACTCAGCTTGGACTTGTGACGCTCGTCTAACACTTCCCTTTTGAGCTCGGGGATGTCGGGAACACAAATCCTTCCTCCTAATCTCAGGATTCCATCATTATCTATTTGGAAACCCGAGGGTTCGCCTTTCTGAATCCTTCTGATCATATCCTTAATAAAATTATCATCTTTCTGAAGAATAGATATTTTGTCAATCAAGGAAGTCGTAATAATAAAACTAGCGATTATTGCATTCTTTCGACTTAGCTCATCGCCCACCACATTGGCTTTCCCTGGAGTGTACATAATCTCAAAATCGTATGCTACAAGAAATTCTAGCCAACGTTGCTGCCTCAAATTCAAGTCTTTCTGGGTGAACAGATACTTTAGCGACTGATGATCTGTAAACAGTTCGAATTTCTCACCCAGAAGATAGTGCCTCTAGATTTTTAGAGCAAATACGATGGCTAACAACTCAAGATCATGAGTAATGTAATTTTTCTCATGCGGCTTCAGCTGACGGCTAGCATAAGCAACCACTTGACCTCTTTGCATTAATACTGCACCAAGGCCTTCTCTAGAGGCATTTGTCCAGACTTTCAAGTCTTGATTGCCATCGATATTCGTTAACACTGGAGCAGCTGTTAATCTTAATTTTAGCTTCAGAAAAGCCTCCTCACGTTCGGGATTCCACTTGAATTTTGTGTGCTTCTGGGTAGGCTTCGTTAAGGAACTAGATATCTTCAAAAAATCTTTAACGAACTTCCGATAATAACTAGCTAATCCAAGAAAACTTCGAACTTCTGTAGGAGTACTAGGCTGCTTCCAATTTTGAATAGCGGTGATTTTACCGGGATCCAAAGAAATTCCTTCTTTTGATACAACGTGGCCAAGAAACTTGACTTCTTGCTAGAATATACATTTGGAAAATTTGGCCTTCAAGACATTCTTTCTGAGAATTTCTAACACTTGTTCCAAATGTTTCGCGTGCTCGCTCTCTGACCTAGAGAAGATCAATATGTCATCAATGAAAACCAGAACAAATTCATTCAAGACATCACGGAACACTCGATTCATCAAACCCACAAAATAGGCAAGAGCATTACATAAGCCGAACGACATTGCTAACCACTCATAAAACAAATCGGGACCTCTGAATGTTGTCATAGGAACACACTCTTCGGCAATACGAAGCTGATGGAAGCCTGTAGCTAGGTCCATCCTTGAGAATACTTGTGCACCGTTCAATCGATCCAGCAAATCATCAATCCGCGGCAATGGATATTTTTTCTTTAATGTCTGCTTATTCAAGTCACGATAATCCACACATAGTCGAAGAGTACCGTCTGACTTTGGGACAAACACCACTGCTGCTCCCCAGTCAGAGAAACTAGGCCTGATCAGACCCTTCCATACAAGCCGTCGAGTTTGATCATCTAATTCTTCTTTCTCTTTAGAGTCATTCTCCGAATAGCGTGCACTACTGGCCTTGCATTCAGAATTAAAGCGATTTTGAAATCAATTTCTCTCTTCGGAGGTAAAATCACAACTTCTTCGAACACATCAGCATAATTCTTGACGACAGGAATATCTTTTATAAGGTCCAGGATATTCTCTGTGACTGCAGGGATATTATCTATTTGAGCAGGAGAAACATCAAGAGCTGACCAAAAGTCTTTTCTATCTGAATTCGGACCACTCTCTCGGCACATTTGACCTCAGCTTCATATTTGGTAACCAATCCAATCCCAAAATAAGATCAAATTTGGTAAAATTCATGACGATCGAGATGGTAGGAAATTGATATTGGAAAAAAGAGACAGGCACCTCACAAATCCAGCTAAGATCGAGAGAACCCACAACCGGATTATGGACAGTGATGGGTTCTTTGAGCTTTCTCAATTTCAAATCCAACTTCTTAACGGTATTCTTTGCAATAAAGCTTCGTGACGCGCCTGTATCAAACAGTACTTTAACTGGAATATTTTTGATAGTAAGCATGCTCTCCAAAACATCAGAACTTTCCCGACTAGATGAAGATGCAGACACTTCTGCCACGTCATTTACATGTCCTGCTTCAGGTTTCTTTGATAGCTGGCAGGCCTTTGAAAGATGACCAGACTGATGGCATCGATTGCATTTTCTAATCTCTTGAAACTTGTCCCTGGATTTAGATCCTTCCCTTTTTGAAGATCTACATTTCCTTATCGAATGCCCTTTCTGATTACACTTTAGACATACCACTATCTTTACCTTTTTCTGACTAGCCTTCGGTCTCATATTGCCTTCAAATTTTGTACTCGCTTTAGGATGCGTACTTGTCTCTGGGCTATCAGTTTCAAATTTCCTTTTGTTGCTAAAGCTAGCTTCCTCCTCGTTGACAAAAGACCACGCTTATCAAGATCTTCATAATGATAGGCCATGTATATCATTTCAGTAAAAGGTAGCTTCACATGCCCCATCACACTATTCTGGTACTTCCTTTGAAGACCATTAATAAACCTCAGATTCTTCCTCTTCGGATTTTGAACTAGATGTGGGGGCAAAGTGAGAAAGTTCATTGAATTTCTTATGATATTCTGGGATATGTTATCTCCTTGTATCAAACGGTAGAATTCATCACATAACCGCTCAGTTGCTTCTCGAGGAGTAAATCTTTCACTGAAAATCTCTTTGGATCTATCCCAGGTGATATCACCTTTTGGATTATCCTTAATGATTGTTTCCCACCAGATTAAAGCTTCATCTTTGAGAGCCCAAGATGCCACTAATCTTTTCTGATCATCTCTCAGCTGGAAATGCTCAAAAATTCTTTCAGCTGAACTCATCCAAGCTTGAGTTTGAATAATCGATTCATTGCCCGAGAATTGTGCTCCACCCAGATTTCGATATCTCTTAAATAAAGCCTCTAGATCTGGTTCTGCATTCCTTTTGTTTCTGACAGTCATTTTTTAGTACTTCTGCAAATAGCAGACCAAGTGTCACGTCAACAGAAAAGATATTATAAAGCATAGAGACATATACTTAAATGTAAATGTGTCTATCGGGGTGTATTTCATTCTGCTATACTCATAGTACGATATTACTGATTCTATCTGTAATGAGTTATTCGTCCTAGAACACTACTGGTTCTATTTCTGTTGAGTTCGTTAATATGTTATATTCCAGAACTAAGCTTAACCAGAGCTCTGATACCACGTTTGTAACGTCCCCAAAACCCCGTACGACGGTGGCAAGGGTAATCTATGGAATATAACACATAAACAGATAACAGCAGAACAAAAATAAATAAATACACCAGATAATGTATAAATAATACGCTGGATAAACATAATCATCAGAGTTACACAGTATACAGGATCATACTTAGTACAAAATACCGTTCAGCTATACATAAATGTCTATAGCGGAAAGCAAAACATAATATGTACAATAGGAGCTGAATAGCATAAAAAGAGATAAATGATAGAATCCATCTTCAGCTCCCGCTATCTAGAAAGAGCCTGCTAAAACCTGAATACAAGGCTGCCCGTGTAGAAAGAGGGGCACCCGAGTTTGCAAGTGAAACAAACTACGAGTCAGTTATGGGACTGGTATGAGAAATCTACTCAACTGGTTAATCAATAATAACAAGGCAAATCATAGGACCACGCCACTTTCGCGGAACGGGTTTACTCCAGTGATTGCCAGTGCTCTAAAACAAGTAAACCTTTTAAACATCGCAATGCTTTTTATAAAAATGAAGCCATTATAAGACTCAGTTCCCATCACACAATGCAACGCAAACCGAAGGATAGAGTTTTTACCTTATAATGGCCAAAATATGCTTGATACGAATAAAACAAAAGCATTTGATATTATTACTAGTGTTTATATGTTTCAAAAACAATTTCACAGAGCTCGAGTGACCCTTGGATCGTCAAGGCTGGTCCACTCGATGTGGATTAAACTTAAACCCTGGACACTGCGTTCCCCCGCCCTATGGGGTGAAAATGAGCCCAATGACTCCATATCCGAGGCACCTCGCAATAACAACAACCACACAGGTGAAAATAATATAAATGTCAGGGCTGTTAAGTCACTGACACCACCCTAGCTAGAAGAAAACGCATGCCCTCCCTGAGGTCCTCTCCCGTTTCTGGTTCATACCGGGGTGTGAGGCTCGTGAATCAACGTTATACACAAAGTTATGCCACACAAGCCGTGCTTTGATCATCAACCACAAGACTTTGCTTTTCAATAGAAGCCTTGATCATTTGCCACTTAGGTATGCCTCACAGGCAATTCACTCCATGCAACTGATTTCTATCGATATATAACCTCTGAGCTCGTACGTCTCAGAGAAGGGCGATAAGCAAGAGAATAAATTCTCCGCCGCCTAACAGATATATATTTAATAAAGATCAATCAGCACAGAACAAAATCCAATGTCAAACACACAGTCCATTTACAAGTTCGTTCTGGGTCTAAATGAAACCGAAGGCACTATATACCTCGCATATCCATCGATCTCCAAGTACGTCTGGACGATCACCGCTTATTATCTATATTTCGGGATGCCTCCCAATCAAGACGTCAGTTATCATCCAACTGAGGTGAAGATCTCCGGTCTTCAACCACCATCTTCATCCTCGACTTCTTATCGCCGATCAATTATTTGAAATGAGATTTAACTCGGCCTTTTCAAATAATTCACGTATATTTAGAGTTTAAATCAATTCGTTTCAATGGTTAAATCATTCGACAACAATTCACGCCAAACACATTCAACCATCAAATATCCACTAAACCGGGTAAATTCGGTTTATTTCCATTCTATATCGTTTATAATATTTTATAACGATTTATCGCTATTTTTATTTGTTTAAACATAACCATTTCATTCAAACGACGCTTCAGGCCATAACGCGGCCGTGGCGCTATTTTTCTTCAGATTTGATTTACACATATCTGAAAATCTAACCGTTGGATCTTCACAAATTTTATATCATTAGAAATATCTTTTCAAAACGAATCCAATGGTTTCAGTTTTGGAAAAATACGACGGTCGAATCTCCCGGTACAATCGATTGAAGTTTCGATTTCAAAATACGAACTGCAGCGTCGTAATTCGATTTAATTTAATTATATATATATAATCGATTCTGGCGTTGTTTTTCTTCATATTTGAATTAAACATTCCAGACAATCCAACCGTTGGATCTTCACAAAGTGGGTGTCGTTGGAAAGATATTTCCAAGGCGAACCCAACGGTTTCAGTTTCGGGAAAATCCGATGGTCGGATCTCCCGCACTAATCGTTTGAAATCACGGTTTCAAAACACGAATTGCATCTTCGTTATTCGATATATTTTAATTATATATATACATAAATATAATCGATTCTTCGACTTTAAAACCATTTTCACTTCATATATTTGATAAAAACACATTTTTATCCAATAGATATTTATTTCAACACATGAATTTTGATTATTTTATTTCAACATAGGAATTTCTATTCAACACATGAATTTCTATTCAACACATGAATTTTATTTCAACATTCAACACATGAATATTTTCTATAGTTTATATATAGATGATAAAAATGTTATTTTTATCTTTCAAAGAATTTATTCAATACAAGAACTCCATTCCACGCATGAATTACTTCAACACATGAATTTAATTTCAACATTCAACACATGAATTTTATTTCCACATTCAACACATGAATTTAAATCAAATACAGAAGTATTTCAGAAAATTTCGGCAGCTTAACGGCAGGGTGTTAAAACCGGCACCGTCCCTAGTACGGCTCCTCGCTCTACCTTAAAGCCTCACAGCTTTTGACAACGGGGATTTTCAATATCTAGTTTGTACGCAGACGAATTTTTTCATATACTAATCCTATTGGGATTTCAACCACAATCAATCATTCCAAATCAACCATTCATCGTATTCACCAAATTTTCACATCAACCAATAATCCGTACAATATCACAACCAATATATATCGTCCATGGTCTGTGGACGAAGGGAGTATATATATATATACGCACATAACTATATTTTGATTTCATTTCAATTAATTTCAACGCGTATATCACTTTTACAATGCATATATAACTTATACATCAAACATACAAATTATACAACGCTTATACATAAGGTGTACAATGCTTATATAACTCATACTTCGACTATATAATTTATACATCGTTGTTTCCATATCGTTTATAATTCAGAAATCTCACATTGGGTTCCACTCAACCAAATATTGTAGAAGGCTCAGAAAAATATTTGGTCTCTTTTAGAATGTAAAGACGTCCACACGAGTCCACTGTCTCTTGTTTCATTGGATTTCGTTAAAAACGAAAAAGATATGATTTTTACAGTGAAATCATAAACTATAGTGCTTTAAAGTGCTATAGAATAGTTTAATATTATAAAGCCGTTACCTTCCAAAATTCTTCAAAACTAGGTTTAAGTTTTTCGCTGAATCCATGAAGTTGCAGCTCGATCGGATCATACAGCCCTGAAGAGGGAGGAGGGGGCTTCTTGGCGCCAGTGGTGGGGTCCAGTTCGTCGCTGGAACGGAGGCACGGTGGGCCTTCAAACGGCCGGAGTTCGTGACCCCCGATCTCGACGAACCCTCCATGATACCAGGCGAGAGGGGTACGAATTTGAAGCTCTCGATGGGATCTTCAAAAGCTTCAACTAGGTCAAGGTGTTATTTTGCGCGTAGAGGGAGAAATCAAGGAGGGAAGGGGAGAGCTCGATTTCACCGTCGGTTCTGAAGGAGTCGGGGAGAGAGAATTGTGATGGGACAATCGATTTTATTTATTTATTTATATATTTTTAAAAATCCAAAAAAAACCCTTGCCTCATACGAACTCCAATCCAAACCCAACGACTGTCGTCCCTAGCTAAATACCCCCATTCCAAACACAATGGGATATGGTTCGTAGGCCCATTCGACTGTTACAGTCAGTTTTTCTTCAAATTAAAATATAAAACATTCAATATTTGATTTGAACATACATTTCAGTTTGTCGGGGCCACATATTGATTCTAAAAATTCCCGGAAAATAAATCTAGCTATGTTTTGACGATACGGACCCAACAAAACTAGTTTCGTCGAATACTGAGACCGTTTGAAAAATGACCCTTTTTTGGTCGATCCAAATTAACAGAAATCGACCAAATGCATTTTCCTTTGCCACGCTCGCATAATAACTTCAAAAAATATGAAATTTAAAACCTAGCAATAATTTGACATCCCGGATCCAACAAATGTGGTTTCATCGAATTATGAGGTCATTTGCAAAATGTCAATTTTCATAGGCTATATAAATTCTATAGCGACCTCTCTGAAAATTCATTTGGCCATAGCTTTTGATTCCCGCTATGAAACTTCGATTTTTCATATTCGTTAAAAAGATATTCACCAACAGATTTAAATATTTTTGGTTTCACTAAAATTCGTTTTGTTTTGTACTCGGTACAGTTAGTCAAAATTTGAATTGAAATTTTGAAACTACCGCGCCATTTCAGGCCTTGTTTATAATTTAAATTAATTATATTCATTTTCGAACATCGATTCAAACATACTTTTCTTCGTTATTATTTAAAATAATTTATTTTAAATATCTAAAATCCACTAAAATAGCCAAATTAGAAATTTTAAATTGGCTCGGAATTTCCGGGTTGTTACATGGTTTATCCAAACTAGTTGGGATTAACGAACCTTACCGAAGTAATCATTTGGTTTAAATTTCCCAATCCCAACCTATTCATCCCATGAAGTAAACCTGGTAATAAATCTAACACCACGGTGTAATCGGTAAATTCAATTACCATTTCACGTTCAAATCTAATTGAAGATTTAACTATCGCCTGGATCAAAACTGGTGATACTCCATCCTTGATCATTTCAATCTAGTTAAAGATTCTTTAATACTCCACTTGGTTTTAATCTTCCCAAAAATCATATTAATGATTGTTTAACTTGGGAAACCACATCCTGTCTTTAACTGTGTTAAAGAACCAATGTCATTTAAAAAACTGTTCACGATAAACCCGAAATCACATTCCATTAACGATGGAATCTTCATGGAAAACAAATCGATATATATAATCGATATAAACTTCCATATCCGACTAATAATATAAATGGAATAACGGCAAAGCCTTTTAAATTCCAGATATATTAGTTGTCTTCCTCCACAGATATTCACTTCGATTATTACCAAATCGAATTCCATTCCATTACAATTTATTTTATTAAATTGGAAAACTTTACTTTGGAAATCTCCTTTAAATATTAACAAAAGATTTATAAATTCCAAATCACATTTCACTGTAAATCGGGTTAAAGAAATATTGTCGTTAAAACACAATTCACGATAAACCCAATTTACATTCCATTAATTATCGAGTTAAAGAACAAGTGTTATTTAAACATCGTTCATGATAAACCCAAAAATCAATTCAAATTCAATTCCAATTAAATACCATTTAATTGGTATACTACATTAAATCTAAATAAAAAGATTTATTTTTTTTCTCAACCGGGTTTAAGAACAGTGTTAATGAAGAAACCATTCACGACAAACCCAAATCCCATTTGATATTAAATATAAGGCTCTGAATAGAAAATATATCGGCTTATATTCAATATCAAATTCTACGACCAACAAATATTGTATTGGAAATAACGATATAAATATATCTTTCAAATTTCCATAACAATATCTGTATAATCACGAAATCCAACATCGAAATATTCCAAAGACAATTTTGATTCAAATCCATTCCAATTCAATTATTGGAAATTCTGTTTACTTTTAAAACCCTTTCAAATCCAATTTATTTATTTAAAAAATAAATGGATTATAATTCTAGTTCAAAACTAGATCATTTCGATAAAAATCTATTTTTATCTTTTCAAATATGGAATTTTTCATCCCAGTTCTTTCCAAATCATTTCTTATGATTTTACACTAATTATTGATATTTTTATTAATTTTATCAAGGCCCGTACAGTCAATTTCCATCAACGGCCATCGAACTACACTTACAACGACCTTTCCAAAATTTGATTTGGACATAATTCCAAATCCAACCATTAGATTTCAAATCTCTAATATTCGTTAGAAAGCTCTTTTCGATACGAACCCAATGCTTCCAGCTTTAGGAGAATCCGACGGTCGGTTCTCCCGTAACGTTAATTTGAAGTCAATGGTCGAAATTCACGAAAGGTCGCTGCGCGGCGCGTTCTATTCAAGCCATATATATATATATATATATATATATATATATTTCGTCGATTTCCTTTTAAAACGTATTTTATAAATCGTTTTAAATACGTTTTCTAAACGATTTCAACTTCATATTCAATTTCTAATCAAAACCGAATATTCCATATCGTTAATATATAAATGATAATATTTTCAAAACATTATATTTTGAAATCACTTCCTTTTCTATATTCATTTTAAAAACGAATATAATCGATATAAATATCGTTCGCGTCAAAATGGCGCATATCTAACCAACACAGCTTTATATATTTTAATAACTTCGTTATTCTATTCAACAAATGAATATTTTCTTTGATTCAACACATGAATATATATTTTATCCAACACATGAATTTTCTTTTATTCAACACATGAATATCCTTTTATTCAACAAGTGAATTTTCTTTTATTCAATACATGAATATTGTTTTATTCAACACATAAATATCTATTTTATTCAACACATGAATTTTCTTTTATTTCTTTCTTACAATAAAAATGTGAATTTTATTCTATAAATATTTCTTTCAACACATGAATAGTTTCAACACATGAATATTCTCAACACATGAGTATTGTCAACACATGACTAGTTTGTTTATTCAACACATGAATATAATTTATTTTCTAAATTGGAATGAGACCCACTCAATTACCATATAATGTTATTTATATGGGTTCTATACAACGCATGTATATAATAGCAATGATAAATAATCAACCATCGTCCAAAGTGGACCACACAACTGCATAAGCATTAAATATAAATAATTAACGCTTACACAGTCTGTCAACCCATCGATTGACATATAACTAAACAATCGGGATTAGTGTACGTCAAGTATCATCCTAATACCCGTGTGGGGTTTCAAATCAACAAAACACATATTTTTATTTGTGTAGTTGGGCGATGTGTAAAATTTATCGTTCCAACCAATATCAGTCAAATGGGTGTACATAAACAAATCGTCCAATTTGTTTATAAATATTTATTTTATATACACGTTAAATATTATATTTTTAACTATAAAATATTTTATTAATTCCACTTCACACAATCAACTTTCACAACACATCAATTAAACAAACAAGTCATCCATGGTTTATGGACAACGGGTGTCGGGTGCTGCTAAGCACCGCCTGCATCCTAGTATATATTTCAAACTAGAAATTAAAATAAAAGTGAGGAGTTCTCACCCATAAGCTTAACCAAACACCGCGACTCTTCTTATGTAGAAAATATTCGTCGTGCTCGCCTTTTGTCACTTTCGTCGTCCGTGTTCACTACGTATATAAAAATCACATTTTTATATTCTCTAGTATATAAAAATCATATTTTTAGTTCGCTACATATATAAAAATCACATTTTTATATTCTCTAGTATATAAAAATCATATTTTGATTCTCTATATAATATAAAAATCATATTTTGATTTTAAATCTCTTCATATAAAAATCTAACCTTTTCGCATATAAGAATCATATATTTCCTTTGTTAAAAAAAATCATATCTTCCTAACTATAAAAATCATAACTTCATATTAAAATTTTCACCTTTATAAAATTAAAATGATACACATATAAAAATCTGAAATCTAACACCACATTACTTATTTTAAAGACCGAAATTGAAATCAACATATTAAAAACTAACCATTATCGGGGATATGGGGTTTTCTGATCCGAATTGGAAGAAGGGGGAAGCTCACGGTCGGGGCTCCACTGGGCGGCGCCGGTGGCGGGATAGGCGGCATTGACTGTGTTTGGCGATGGGGTTTTTGGGGTCTCGCTGGATTCGAATGGGGAAAACTAAGGAGGAAGAAGGTGCGGAGGAGAAGGAGGGGGATGGGTTTCGCCTGAGGCGCGGCGAATGGCCTGGGCGGCGAGTAGGCGGCTCCGACGTGGTGGCTGCAAGAAGGGGGAGTGGGTTTTCCTAATTGGATTTGGGGATCGAGGAAATGACGAGTAGGGGAGGGGTTAAGAGAGTTTTTATATTTTAATTTATTATTTTATTTTTATTTAAAAAGTTGACTTTTCTTTCTAACTCCAAATTGGACCCAACGACTGTCGTCCCTAGCTAATTACCCTCATTCCGAACACAACGGGATATGTTCCGCAAGCTGAATTGACTGTTTCGATCAGTTTCACTTTAAATTAAAATATAAATCAGTATATTCAATTTTAAACATACATTTCAATTTACTGGGGCCACATACGGACTCTAAAAATTCCAGAAAATTTATTTCTATCTTCTATTGACAATATGGTTCTAACAAAACTAATTTCATAAAATTTGGAGATTGTTTGAAAAATGGCCATTTTTTGGTCGATCGAAATTGACTGAAACTGTTAGAACACGTTTTACTTCGCCACGCTCACATATTGATTTGAAAATTTCTGAATTTTGGAATCTAGCAATAATTCTACATCCCGGATCCAACAAAAGTGGTTTTGTCGAAAACAGAGGTCGTTTGCAAAATTTCCATTTTTAAGGGCCAAAATTCCATAACGACTATTCTGAATTTTCAACTGGGCGTAACTTTTGATTCCCGCTCTGAAATTTCAATTTTTCGAATTCTTGGAAAGATGTTTTCAAATAGGTTCTAATATTTTTGGTTTCGCAAAAATCCGGTTTATTTTGAATCCTATACATTCATTTGAAATTTGAAATTTGAAATCGAATTTTCGAACTACCGCGCCATTTTCAATTCCTTTTATAATTAAAAATTAATTATTTATGTTCTAACGACGATTCAAATAAATATATACGTTCTAATTGAATTCAAAATAAATTTATCGTCGTTATTATTTAAAATAAACAATTTTAAATATTCAAAATTCACTAAAACTGCCAAAATAAAAATTATAAATTGGCTCGGATTTCCGGGTTATTACAGTGGCGCGTTTTATTCAGGCCATTATATTATATATATAATATATATTTCATCGATTTCCATTTAAAACGTATTTTATAAATCGTTTTAAATTCGTTTTCAAAACGATTTCAACTTCATATTCAATTTCAAATCAAAATTGAATATTCAATATCATTAATATATAAATGATAATATTTTCAAAACATTAGATTTTGAAATCAATTCCTTTTCGATATTCATTATAAAAATGAATAAAATCGATATAAATATCGTTCACGTCAAAATGGCGTTAATCTAATCAAAACGGCTTTATTTATTTAAATATTTCCGTGTCCATCCCAAATCAGACATTAAAATCAGATTTTGAAATTTTGCTGAATATTATTTTAAAATATTCATTATTTTAAAATATTTGTTGTTTTAAAATATTCATTCTTTCTGAACTGGAATCAGACACGGTCAATTCCCATGTAATTTTGGTTATATGGATTTCATACAACATATGTATCGAACAACAATAATAAACAATCAACTATCACCTAGAGTGCATTCTACACTGCATAAGCATTAAATATGAATATTCAACGCTTATAACAGCCTGTCAACCAATCGATTGACATACAACTAAATATCGGGATTAGTGTATTTCCAATATCATCCCAATGCCTGTGTGGGGTTTCAATCAACAAATAATAAATTTTATTTGTGCAGTTGGACGATGTGCAAAATTTATCGTCCCAATCAATATCCATCAAATGTGTGTACATAAACAAATCGTCCGGTTTGTAAATGAATATTTATTTTATTCATATACATGTTAAAAATTATATTTTTAACGATAAATTATTTTATTCAACGCATGAATATTTTCGACAGTTCATTTATATAATAAAAATGATATTTTTATCATTCACATATTTTTATTCAACACACGAATATTTACACAGTCTGTTTCACGCCACAATCAATTCAAACAAATCAATCCAAACACATAATCAAACAAGTAAGTCACCCATGGTCTGTGGACGACGAGGAACAATTCATATATGCAGTTACGAAATAAATAACTGCATAAAAATAATTTTGGTGAGAAGTTCTCACCTTTGGGATCCACTCCTCCATTCCCTATTTTTGAACGGTTCGGAGCTGGATTTGATTCTCGTCCGTTCAATCGCAATCTGTTTCACACAATTTTTATATTAAAAATAACATTTTTATTTTGACGCTATATATATAATATTCTCATTTTTACACCACTAAAAATTATATTATTATATCGCTAAAAATTATATTTTTATATTACTAGAAATATTTTCTTTCATATGATAAAAACCGTACTTTTATGCGACTAAAAATTATATTTTTATCAACTAAAAATATTTCATACATAGCATAAAAATCACATTTTTATCTAATCTAAAAATATTATCTTTACTAACATTTGCAATTTATATTTGTGAAATCATCGCTCTTTATATTTTATAAACATCGCTCTTTATATTTTTAAACATCGCTCTTTATATTATATAAACATCGCTCTTCATATTTTTAAACATCGCTCTTTATATTTTTAAACACCGCTCTTTATATTTTTAAACATCGCTCTTTATATTTTTAAAATCAAAGATATTTAGGTTATAATCCTATTTTTATAAATCAATTTTTTTATAGGTAAAAGTTCTATTTTTATCTATGCTATTTCATATTCAAAAAACCATATTTTTAACAATGTTGTTTAAATTAAATTAAACTAATTAAGAATTAAATAAAATAAACCTTTTTAATATGGTTTGTACTGCGCCTAACCCTGTAGCCATCGTCTTCACCATTGCTCCACAACTAGGGTTCTAATTCATGCCTCCACCGTGAAGCTTGGCCAAGATCTGATGAAGCCACCTTGTCGTGCCTGGAGCGTCGCACCTACGACGGGAAGCACGGTGAACTCGAGCGTGCCTCAAGGTGGCAAACCTCAAATGGCGTATCTTTAAGCCATTAAAACCCCCAATTTACTCTACGACAAATGCTAAGGGTGGTATGCATTTGGAGAGCATGAAAAATGCTTCACTTTTCGTTCATATTGTTTTCAGTCTTATTGAATCGATTTTGAAATATATGAAGAGGAAGGTGTGAATTAGATTCCACCATGAATAGCTGGAGGGAGGCGGGTTTCTGTGCGGACCACGAAGAGAAGGGTTGACCGATATTTTAGGGTAAAGGGGCTTTTATATTGAATATTTTATTTTATTTTTAATTCACAAAAAGTTGACTTTTATTTCGAACTCCAAACGAGACCCAACGACTATCGCCTCTAGCTAATTGCCCCTATTCTGAACATAATGGGATATGTCAAATAAGCCAATTCGACTGTTACGATCAGTTTCCACTAAAAATAAAATATAAATCAGTATACATGCAATTTGAACGTACATTTTAATTTACCGGAGCCACATACTGACTCTGAAAAATCAAAAAAAAATATTTCTAGCTTTGTATTGATGATACGGTCCTAACAAAACTAATTTCATCAAATTTGAAGACCGTTTGAAAATTGGTCATTTTCTGGTCGATCCAAATTGACTAAAACTGTCAAAACACGTTTTCTTTGGCCACGCTCACATATTGATCCCAAAAATTATGAAATTTGGAATCTAGCAATAATTTGACATCCCGGATCCAACAAAAGTGGTTTCGTCGAAAACAGAGATCGTTTGCAAAATGGCAATTTTTTCAGGGCTATTTATATATAAATATATATATAAATTCCACAACGACTTTTATGAATTTTCAACTAGGCATAACTTTTTGATCCTGCTATGAAATTTGGATTTTTCGGATTCGTTGGAAAGATATTTTCAAATAGATTCTAATATTTTTAGTTTCACTAACCGGTTGATTTTGAATCATGTACATTCATTTGAAATTTGAAATCGAATTTTCAAACTACCGCGCCATTTACAATTCCTTTTATAATTAAAATAAACATTTATATTCTAATTTCGATTTAAATAAATTTATCTATTCAAAACAAATTTCTTGTCGTTATTTTTTAAAATAATTCATTTTAAATATTCAAAATTCGCTAAAATTGCCAAAATAAAAATTTTATATAGTATGGCAATGACTATATAAAATGTAATGGTGTTTTAAATAACACTTGTTCTTTAATCCGTTTAATAATGGAATGAGATTTTGGGTTTTTCGTGAATGGTATCTTTAATAATATTGTTTTTAAACGCAATGGAGTTGAAAAATTTAGAAAATTAACTGGAGATTAGTTAAATTGAATGGTTTCCTGGGTATTGATCTGATATTGGTTTCGACCTTCGGGATTAATACTTAGGAATTGTTCTCTTACTTATTTACAGTTAGAGACTAATGGGATGGGGTCTTTGGTAACACTGTTCTTAAACCCCGTGTGAAAAGAATAAATCTTTTAATTAAGATATAGAGAGGAATTACCAACTAATTAACATTTAATTGGATTTGAAATGGAATGTGAATTGGGTTTATTGTGAACTGTGTTTTTATCGACATTCGTTCTTTAACCCGATTTGCAACGGAATGTGATTTTGGGTTTATCGTGAGATGTGTTTTACATGACATTAGTTCTTTAACCCAGTGAAAGATCAGATTAATTTCTTAACTTGGGATAATCATTAAGTAATGATTTTTGGAGATTAAAACTGAATTAGAGTTTTAATGAATCTTTAAATAGACTGAAAGGTGAATTTGAAATGATCGAGAATGGAGTATCACCAGTTTTGCTCCAAGCGATAGTTAAATCTTTAACTAGATTTGAACGTGAAATGGTAATTAATTTTACCGATAACACCGGGGTGTTAGATATGAAGTATTACCAGTTTTACTTCATGGGATGAATAGGTTGGGATTGGGAAATTAAACAAATGATTACTTTGGTAGGGTTCGCTAATCCCAGCTAGTTTGGATAAACCATAATTTGGTTCGGATTGAAATCCAAAAGAAGATTAAAGAATAAATTTAAAGAATTTATCTTTGATAAAATTAGTGGGAACCTTTCCCAAAGTATAAGAATATTTGAATAAAAGAATATTCTAGATTGGAATGAGGCTTATGTTGTGTTTTTATAACACTTGTTTATAAGATATGCATATTATTCAGAAAGATCGGGTTTATCCCATTCTAAATAACTGATTCGACGATATGTCGACGATGAAGATGGTGGTTGAAGACCGGAGGTCTGCACATCGTTTGGATGATTACTGATGTCTTGATTGGGCTGTACACCCAAGACGAGGTAATAAGTGGTGATTGTTCCAAACGTACTTGGAGATCGACCGAATATGCAAGGGCCTCTCTCCTGTATTGGACATATAGGACGAGGAATAAGGTGCCTCCGGTTTTGTTAAGACCCAGTACGAATTTGTAAATGGATGTGTGTCTGACATCGGATTTCATTCTGTATGATTGATAGACATCGGTTGCATAGCGTGAAAAACCTGTGTGGCATGCTGAGATGTAAATGATTAAGGCTTCTGATGAAAAGTAGAGTCTTGTGGTTGATGATCAAAGCATGGCTTTAATATAGCATAGCTTTGTGTAGCGTTAATTCGCGAGCCTCACACCCTGGTGTGAACCAGAAACGGGAGACGACCTCAGGGAGGGCATGCGTTTTCTTCTAGTTAAGAGTGGTGTCAGCGTTTTGCAATCCCTGACATTTTACTTATGTGGATAATGGATAGCGAGGCGCCTCGGTTATATCGATTTCTACGAGGCCGATGGATGATATGGTCTTTATACAGACCAGATTTTACGTCCCATAGGGCGGGGAAATGCAGTGCTCAGGCATTTTAATCCACTCTGTGTGGACCGGCCCTGACGATCCAAGGCTTGTCTGTGCGCTTGCCTGAGACATGGCTAGATTGTCTCGAAGCGGTAAGGACGATCCCTTGCCTTGATTCACAGATGGAAATCCAACTTCCAATACGTGACAATTTCAGTTTTGATTGTAGAGCCTTGTATTGGCGACATGATAAATGGTACCCATGTCATCTATGATTGATACATTTATATTTGAAGTTGTTTTACACACTTTACACTATAATAGTATCAAAATGATTTGTTTTAAACATACCAAGCATGTTTGGCTATTATAAGGGAAAACCCTATCCTCCGGCTTGCGTTGCATTGTGTGATGGGACCTAGGTTTTATAATAGCCTCATTTTTCCAAAAAACATTGCGTTGTTTTGTTATATGCACTGGTATTCTTGGAAGGAAACCCGTTCCGTGCTATATGGTGCGGTCCCTTGATATATCTGATTTAAAGTAAAGTTTTAAATAACTGTTTTAGTTCTCACACCAGTCACATGACTAACCTAGAGTTTATTGTTTTAACCTAAACTCTGGGTGCCCCTATTTTCCACACGGGCAGCTAGTAGTTTTGGTTTTGCAGATTTATATTCACAAGATCCTGATTTACAGTTGGAATGATATTCGAAAAGCTCTGTATCCATATATTCCTTTCAGTTCTGTTTTGTATTATTTTCCGCTTTATGGTAACTTGTAAATCTCTGATATTTATCAAATGTATATTATTTATTCGTACTCTGTATATTCTTGTACCCTAATGTAATTTGTTATAATAAGCAACGAAATGTTCTTCTGTTTGTGTTCTGATTTGTTGTCTTCCCAAAGCAATCCGGGCTTTCCTTCACGTGTAAGTTTGGAGAGCCTTGTATTTGATATTGAATTGGATTTGGGTTTGTCATGAACTGTTTTTTAAATGACACTGTTCTTAAACCCAATTGAGAAAAGATACAAATCTTTTAATTAAGATTTTTTGAGTTTCCAATTATATTTAATAATTGGAATAAAATGGAATGTGAATTTGGTTTAACGTGAACTGTGTTTTAACGACATTCGTTCTTTAACCCGATTTACAGTGAAATGTGATTTGGAATTTATAAATCTTTTGTTAATACTTAAAGGAGATTTTCCAAAGTAAAGTTTTCCAGTTTAATAAAATAAATTGGAATGGAATGAGATTCGATTCGGTAATAATCGAAGTGAACTTCTATGGAGGAAGACTGTTACTTTATATGGAATTTAAGATGCTTTGTCGTTATTCCATTTATATTATCGGTTGGATATGGAAGTTCATATAGATTATATATAGTGATTTATATTCCGTGCAAATTCCATAGTTAATGGAATGAGATTTTGGGTTTATCGTGAGTTATGTTTTAAATGACATTATTTCTTTAACCCAGTTAAAGATAAGATTAATTTCTTAACTTTGAAAAATCATTAAGTAATGATTTTTGGAAATTACAACTAAATTAGAGTTCTGATGAATCTTTAAAATAAAGAATGCATTGTTTTAAAAATATAAATAGCATATAAAAAATATGCTTTTTATATAAGGAAAGACGAGATTTTTATATAAGGAAAGACGAGATTTATATATATATATATATATATATATATATTAACATGATAAAAATAGGATCTTTGTACATATAATGTTTTGAAATAAAAAATTGATTTTTATATATATTAATAGCATGGGAAAGAAAAAAGACTACAATGGAATTTCAGAAAAAATCCAAGTTGTTCAGAAATTCAGAAATAAAACTAGCGGAGTGGAAACCCTAGGTGAGAACTCCTCACCATATTTTCTTATACTGTTATTTATTTTATAACTACATATATGAACTGTTCTCCGTTGTCTACAGACCATGGACAACTTGTTTGATTGTTTGGTTTGGTTGATTAGATTATTTGGTTGAATTTGGTTTGGGAAATGAATTGAATTGATAGAATTTGGTATGTACAAGGCGCGAGCCGTTATTAGGCGAGGGATATGGCTAGACCTTATCCCGGTTCTAGTATCGCGTCGTTATGCCACCAAAATTTTCTGAAATATGTTAGAATAATAAAAATATCATTTTTATTGTGTAAATGAACCGAATAGATATTTTATCATTAAAAATATAATTTTTTTTACGTGGATATGAATAAAATAAACATTCATTTACAAATCAGATGATTTGTTTATGTACACCCATTTGACTGATATGGATTGGGATGATAAATTTTACATGTCGCCCAAGTGCACAAATAATATTCAGTATTTGTTGGTTGAAACCCCACATGGGTGTTGGGATGATATTTGATGTACACTAATCCCAATTGTTTAGTTGTATGTCGATCGGTTGGTATCAGAGCTTTGGTTTTCAGAGCTCAGAGAACAAGACATGTTAGAACCAAACAAAAGAATTCATCAGAGATTGGATTAGTAATATCCAATGAGAATGACTCGTTAGAGATAGGGTTAATAATGCCCTAGAATGAGTTGGAAGAGTGCTATTTTTAAAAATAAAAATGAAAACGATTTTTATTTTGAAAGTCAAATCTAATTATATGTATTTGGATATTTATTTGGACAATTGAGTATATGAGATTTTGCATATACGCGTCATGAACGTATATTCGAAGTTTTAATATACTGGATAGATATAGAGTCACACTCTAATCGCTCGGGCATGATTCTGATGATTGATGCGTCACCACCAGCATTTATTTTCGAGCTTGGAAAGTGGGATATTATATATCTCCAATTGGCTGGTGTGAGAACCAAAATTAGATTGGATTATTTGTTGTGATTTGGCATCAAAAATGAATTTTTATATATATAAAAATTATGAATTTGAAACGTTAACTAACTAATTGATTGTTGGTTGTTACGTTTGATTGCAGATTTATATTCACCGGATCCTGGTTTACAGCTGGAACGATATTCGGAAAGCTCTGTATCCGTTTATCTCTTTCGGTTGTGTTTTGTATTATTTTCCACTGCATTGTAATTTATAAATCTCTGACATTTATCAAATGTATATTATTTGTTCATACTCTGTATATTGTTGTACTCTGATGTAAATTGTTGGAATAAGTAATGTAATGTTCTTCTGTTTGTGTTCTGATTCGTCGTGTTCTCAAAGCAATCTGTGCTTTCCTTCACGGGGAAGTCCGGGTCGTCTCAGTTGCCCAGTGTGAAAAGAATAAATCTTTTAATTAAGATTATTGGAGTTTCCATTTAATTAACATTTAATTGGAATAAAATGGAGTATAAATTGGGTTTATCGTGAACTGTGTTTTAACGACAAACGTTCTTTAACCGATTTACAGTGAAATGTGATTTGGAATTTATAAATCTTCTATTAAGATTTAAAGGAGATTTTCCAAAGTAAAGTTTTCCAATTTAACATATTAAATTGGAATTGAATGGAATTCGATTTGGTAATAATCGAAGTGAGCTTCTATAGAGGAAGACTGTAAATATATATGGAATTTAAAAGGCTTTGTCGTTATTCCATTTGTATTATCGGTTGGATATGGAAGTTCATATCGATTATGTATATTGATCTGTATTCCGTGAAGATTCCATTGTTAATGGAATGTGATTTTGGGTTTATCGTGAGATTTTTTTAAATGACATTAGTTCTTTTACCCAGTTAAAGACAGGATTTATTTCCTGAATTGGAAAAATCATTAAGTAATGATTGTTGGAAATTAAAACTGAATTAGATTTTAATGAATCTTTAAATAGGTTAAAAGGTGAATTTGATTACTAAAATTATCAAATACAATAAATGATTGAGAATTGAGTGTCACCAGTTTTACTCCAGGCGATAGTTAAATCTTTAATTAGATTTGAACGTGAACAGGTAATTCAATTTACTGATAACACCGTGGTGTTAGATATGAAGTATTACCAGTTTTGCTTCATGGGATGAATAGGTTGGGATTGGGAAATTAAACAAATGATTACTTCGGTAAGGAGCGCTAATCCCGCATAGTTTGGATAAACCATAATTTGGTTTGAATTGATATCCAAAGGAAGATTAAAGAATAAATTTAAAGAATTTATCTTTGATAAATTTAATGGGAACCTTTCCCGAACTATAAGAATATTTGAATAAAAGAATATTTAGAATTGGAATGAGGCGTATGTTGTGTTTTTATAGCACTTGTTTATTATATACGCGAGTAATTCAGAATGACCGGGTTCATCCCATTCTGAATAACTGATTCGACGAAATGTCGAGGATGAAGACGGTGGTTGAAGACCGGAGGTCTTCACATTGTTTGGATGATTACTGATATCTTGTTTGGGTTGTACACCCAAGACAAGGTAATAAGTGGTGATCGTCCTTACGTACTTGAAGATCGACCGGATATGCGAGGGCCTTTCTTCTGTATTGGACATATGGGACGAGGAATAAGGTGCCTCTGGTTTCATTCAGACCCAGAACGAACTTGTAAATGGATGTGTGTCTACATCGGATTTAATTCTGTGTGATTGATAGACATCGGTTGCATAGCGTGAATTTCCTGTGCGGCACGCTGAGATGCAAATGATCAAGGCTTCTGTTGGAAAGCAGAGTCTTGTGGTTGATGATCAAAGCACGACTTTAATATAGCATAGCTTTGTGTAGCGTTAATTCGCGATCCTCGCACCTCGGTGTGAACCAGAAACGGGAGAGGACTTCAGGGAGGGCATGTGTTTCCTTCTAGCTAGGAGTTGTCTGGGTTTTGCACACCCAGGTGTTTTACTTATGTGGATGATAGATAGCGAGGCGCCTCTGATATATCGGCACTGCAGGGCCGATGGTATGGTCTTTATACAGACCAATTTTATGCCCCATAGGGCGGGGAAACGTAATGTTCAGGGATTTTAATCCACATCAAGTGGACCGGCCCTAACCGTTATGAACTTCAATAACCAACCAATAATATAAATGGAATAACGGCAAATCCTCTTAAATTCCATATATAGTAATAGTCTTCCTCCACAGATTTCACTTCGATTATTACCGAATCGAATACCATTCCATTCCAATTTATTTTATTAAACTGGAAAACTTTACTTTGGAAAATCTCCTTTAGATTTATAAATTCCAAATCACATTTCACTGTAAATCGGGTTAAAGAACGAATGTCATTAAAACATAGTTCACGATAAACCCAATTCGCATTCCATTTTATTCCAATTATTAAATATAACTGGAAAATCTAAAAATCTTAATTAAAAGATTTATATCTTTTCTCAACTGGGTTTAAGAACAGTGTCATTTAAAACACAGTTCACGACAAACCCAAAATCCAATTAAATATTAAATATAAGGATCTAAATAGAAATTATATTGGCTTATATTCAGTATCAAATTTCGAAATCAACAAATATCGCATTGGGAATAACGATATATATATATCTTCAAAATTGGGTTTATTGTGAACTGTGTTTTAACAACATTCGTTCTTTGACCTGATTTACAATGGAATGTGATTTTGGGTTTATCGTGAGCTGTGTTTTACATGACATTAGTTCTTTTACCTAGTGAAAGATAAGATTAATTTCTTAACTTGGGCTAATCATTAAGTAATGATTTTTAGATATTAAAACTGAATTAGAGTTTTATTGAATCTTTAAATAGATTGAAAGGTGGATTTGAAACTAAAATTATCAAATTCAAGAAATGATCGAGAATGGAGTATCACCAGTTTTGCTCCAAGCGATAGTTAAATCTTTAATTAGATTTGAACGTGAAATGGTAATTAATTTTACCGATAACACCATGGTGTTAGATATGAAATATTACCTGTTTTATTTCATGGGATGAATAGGTTGGGATTTGGAAATTAAACAAATGATTACTTCGGTAGTTTTCGCTAATCCCGACTAGTTTGGGTAAACCATAATTTGGTTTGGATTGAAATCCAAAAGAAGATTAAAGAATAAATTTAAAGAATTTATCTTTGATAAAATTAGTGGGAACCTTTCCAAAGTATAAGAATATTTGAATAAAAGAATATTCTGGATTGGAACGAGGCTTATGTTGTGTTTTTATAACACTTGTTTATAAGATACGCGTGTTATTCAGAAAGACCGGGTTTATCTCATTCTAAATAACTGATTCGATGATATGTCGACGATGAAGATGGTGGTTGAAGACCGGAGGTCTGCAAATCGTTTGGATAATTACTGATGTCTTGATTGGGCTGTACACCTAAGACGAGGTAATAAGTGGTGATCGTTCCAGACGTACTTGGAGATCGACCGGATATGCAAGGGCCTCTCTCCTGTGTTGGACATATGGGACGAGGAATAAGGTGCCTCCAGTTTCATTAAGACCCAGAACAGACTTGTAAATGGATGTGTGTCTGACATCGGATTTCATTTTGTATTAGACATCGGTTGCAAAGCGTGAAAAACCTATATGGCTTGCTGAGATGCAAATGATTAAAGCTTCTGTTGAAAAGTGGAATCTTGTGGTTGATGGTCAAAGCATGGATTTAATATAGCATAGCTTTTTGTAGCGTTAATTCGCGAGCCTCACACCCCGGTGAGAACCAGAAACGAGAGATGACCCCAGGGAGGGCATGCGTTTCCTTTTAGCTAGGAGTGGTGTCATCGTTTTGCAATCCCTGATGTTTTACTTATGTGGATGATGGATAGCGAGGCGCCTTAGTTATATCGGTCTCTACGGGGCCGATGGATGGTATGGTCTTTATACAGACCAAATTTTATGTCCCATAGGGAGGGGAAACGCAGTGCTCAGGCATTTTAATCCACTCTGTGTGGATCGGCCCCGACGATCCAAGGCTTGTCTGTGCGCTTGCCTGAGACATGGCTAGATTTTCTCGAAGCGGTAAGGACGATCCCTCGCCTTGGTTCACAGATGGAAATCCAACTTCCAATACGTGACAATTTCGGTTTTGATTGTAGAGCCTTGTATTGGCGACATGATATATGGTACCCATGTCGTCTATGATTGATACATTTATATTTGAAGTTGTTTTACACACTTTACACTATAATAGTATCAAAATGATTTGTTTTAAACATACCAAGCATGTTTTACTATTATAAGGGAAAACCCTATCCTCCGGCTTGCGTTGCATTGTGCGATGGGACAAGGGTCTTATAATAGCCTCATTTTTCCAAAAAGCATTGTGCTGTTTTGTTATATGCACTAGTATTCTTGGGAGGAAATCTATTCCGTGTTATACGGCACGGTCCCTTGATATATCTGATTTAAAGTGAAGTTTTAAATAACTGTTTTAGTTCTCACACCAATCACATGACTAACCTAGAGTTTATTGTTTTAACCTAAACTTTGTGTAGTAACCCGGATTTTGAGCGACTTTGGTTATCGACGTAAGCACGACGTCGATAACCAAACCATCGAAAAATCACGGTAATTAATGAAAGAAATTAGAAGGTGAGAATAGATAAGATAGAACTTATAGAATAGAAGAAGAAGAACATCATCACCAGAGTAAACACGAATCTCACAGCGGAACGAATAAAATATAACATAACATATCTTTGAAATATCATCAGTATATGTATACAATAACACTTATCAGAGTACAACAACAGCGGAAATAATAATAGCTATAGAATCCTGAAGCCTCCTGCTCCAAGCTCTCCAAGTGTATCTGTAAAATCCCGACTACTTGACTGCCCGTACAAATTTAGGCACCCAAGAGTTTAGGGAAAACAACAAAATAAACTCCGGGTCAGTCATGGGACTGATGTGAGTAAAATAGTTTAAACAGGTATATGAACAAGTAAACGATATCTCATAAGACCACGCTGTGAATACGGAACGGGTTTTTCCCTTATGAGAATCCAAAATATCTTTATATCAAAAACCTTTTGATATTATAATAATGTCTATGTACAAATAGATATCAACTAGCAGAAACGTTTTCATCTCACGTTCTACCTATATAGTATACAATCAAAATCGCAAGCACGTATTGGATAATGGATTTCCAACTATGACAAGGTATGGAACCACCTTCCGATCAGTGTACTCTAGAAACGATACACTGGAGTCCAACAAGAACATCTTGTAACTCAGCCACACATGACCGACCACTCATTTCGCTTGAGTGTATCGAATGTACATCACCAACGGTTGGGATCAGCAACCGTTCCCATATATATATGGGACAGCATTGATAGATTTAAGAAACAAATGAATATTCTCTAGATAGGTGATTATACACCCTACTTCGGTGCGACCGACTTAGCCATGCTGCCTGCCCGATTTCTGTCATTACCGGATGATGAGGCTAGAAGCTACGCTTTATCATCACATCAGATTCACTTCGAATGCCACATTGTTAGGTCTATCGAAAATCACTAATTGACGTTTACAACAGTACATTACGTGTCAGCTAAAAGAAGTTTCCTTCTCCGCTTCCACTCTTGGTACGGTTGAAGAAATCAATGTATGTGATCATCTGGAAATACTATGTCAGACATCCATCTTCATTCACTTAAAATATCACATCGTCATAATCGCCAAATCACAAATTGACTTATCCAAAAATAACACGGGTATACAGCTAAGAGAAACGAATTCCTCCGCCACCAAACGTGAATACGTTTGAACAGATCAACTTACGCGATCCATTGGATATACTCTGTCAGACCTTCGTCCATACAAGTTGTCCTGGGACTGGACAAACCGAAGGCACTATTCTGTAAACAGGATAGCCCTTGCATTTTGCTCCGTCTTCAATTATCTTTGGCATATATGATTCGCGACGCTTATGCCAATACAGAGTGGTTCTATGGATAATAATCCAACCGGTCTCTCCGTATTAACAACGTTAAAATGGTCAAAACTTCGATAGTCGGTGAGTTAACTATCAAAGAAAAACAAGTGTGCAAACAACGATATTATTTCCAGGCGGAAATAATAACCAATCAAACATCATTTAACTCTTATCTCATTTAGTTCATTATTTACTTATCTTCTGTTTCCATATAATCTAAATTCTTATTTTCTTTTATCAGAAAAAATTTCTGATTCTCGTTTGGAAAACATTTCCAAAACTCCTTTACAATCAAACCTTACCATTTCTTAGTTAAGAAGGAAGTCACTCAAGTTGGGGTATAATTACCTCTCAGACCTTAACTGAACAACGTTATAACTTCAAAATGGTCAAAGTTTATCTTTAAATCTTTAACAACTTCTTTACGCCTTTCTCGGATCCAATTTTACTAATCCACTTCTATATTTAAAACATTGGTTATAACGATAACGTTATAATCCCTCCTTTCGAATTATCTAACTTTAATTATAACTTCTATTCTTATTAGTGAATAATTAACCTAACCCTTTTTTATTTATAAATAAATAAATCTCTATTTAAACACTGGAAAAGTATAAGTACTTTCCCGAATTCGATATAATCGAATTTGCCGATTAACTCTCTTCGAGAAATCTCTATTTGATTAACTCTTCCTCGAATAACCTATATTCGATTAACTTCTTCTCGAATAAACGATATTCGATAATCTCTCTTCGAATAACTAATATTCGATAACTCTTCCTTTTTAAATATCTCATATTTGAAAATCTCACTTCGATTAAACTATAATCGATAAATCCCTTCGATGAAACTAACATCGATAACTCCTTTCGATGAAACTAACATCGATTTATTTAACTCGACGAACTTAACTCGACTAACTTAACTTGACTCGACTAACTCGACTTACTTGGTTCGACCAATTCGATTTGATTAACTAGGCTCGACTAACTTGGTCAAACCACCCGATCAACTCAACTTATTTAACTTAACTTATTTCTCAACTCGATCAACTCGATTAACTCCTATCGAATAACTAATATTCGATTAAAATCCATTCGCTTGATTCTAGATCGCAACGATCACAATGGTTACGCCTGATTCCCTCAGGAAAACATCCGACCGCCGTAGGCTATCTGCAGCCCTGCGAATTGCGCTAGCAGTCGTGCTAAATGGTACTTACCCTGAGTACTCTGTTTGACTAACTCTATCTGATCAACCCTTACTGGTTAACTCTAACTCTAACCGATTTACTCTAACTGATTAACTCTGACTGGTTAACTCTAACTCTAATCGATTTACTCTAACTAGTTAACTCTGACTGGTTAACTCAACTTGATTAACCTAGTTTGATTTTACTTATCTCGATTAACTGAACAAATCACTTTGATTAACTTGACTAATTCACTTTGATTGACTCAACTAATTCACTTTGATTTACCCAACTAATTTACTTCGATTAACTCAACTAACTCACTTCGTTTTACCACTTAGTTTAACTTAACTAATTCACTTCGATTAATCCCTTAGTTTAACTTAACTAATTCACTTAGTTTAACCACTTAGTTTAACTTAACTAATTCACTTCGATTAACCACTTAGTTTATCTTAACTAATTCACTTAGTTTAACCACTTAGTTTAACTTAACTAATTCCTTTAGACTAACTCGACCCATTCACTTAGACTAATCAACTTTGTTAAATCGACTAATCCACTTTGTTTAATCGACTAGTTCACTTTGATTAACTCATTCGACTAGTTCATTTTGATTTATTTATTTCCTAAATAAATATTTCTTTTTAATGATTCTATTTATTTTCTAATAACTATTTCCTCTTTATAAAATCCTATGATTTTATAAATACTTTATTTTCAAAATATTTCTTTTATAAAATCGGTTGATTTTATAAATATTACTTTATTTCCATTTTCATTGAAATATTCCTTTTATACAGCTCGGGGATTCTTTTGATATTTAACACACTATATAACATCGATAAATATCATCCCAACATACATATTCAACATCAGAGTATATATCACATTATATATCACAATATATATAAATCACAGTAAAGTAACTGTTGAGGAATCCAGTTGGATTCCCCCAACCTGTTTCCCTGCATCACAGATGTTAGACAACACTAGTATAATATTCTGATAAGCAGAATCAGCATATAAATATTTAGCGGTTTATATATATATATATTCCACTAACTGACTAGCAGTTCAATCAAACAGTCAACACACAGTCAAACAGACAATAGTTAACAGTTCTAAGAATATACTGTAAAAATAGAACTATTTAGAGTTGGTGAGTTTTACTCACCTTTGGACGATCATCGTCAATGATGATAACCATCGCTTGATTCAAACAATTTATTTTGCTATAAATTGTGACGGACTCTAATTGACTCGCGGTCAGTTCCATTGTGGAGTGCTCGTCCATACGATCCCAACACAACTTACGGTTCTCGATTCTGACCTCATATGACCAAGTTATACCTTTATAAAGTTGATACATTTTAATTTGAATTTTAAATAAAACTAGACTAATATTTATTGGGCTTCACCCTTGAATGTCGGCCCACTTACTCTTGCCTAAGCCCATTACCGAACCCTTTCTTCCTCCAGGACTTTGCCGCGAGCTCCCTGTTCTTCCTCAAGCCATTTCTGCCACTTCCCATCCATGTTTCTCACTCGATACTCCACCGATCAGCACAAAACTACCACCAACGATCTCCTCTTCCCCTCCTCTCCATTCTCCATCCACTCATGTCCCACTCGCCCTCCAGCCTCAGATTCCGTCCTCCAGCCCTACACGACGCACACAGTAAACCGCACGACACATTTCTGCACCGATATTTCCCAAAACTCCTCGGCGAGTGCTAAATCACTCGACGAACACACTCCCGTCCTCGATTCAACCCAATTCGGCCTCTACCACTCGCAGTTCGAAGCCCTAGTCTACTGGTAAATTTTGAGCTCCACGGATAGTTGATCGAATTCAGTAAAACACCTATGAAATCGAAGAGTAGGCTCCACTGATCACAACTATATTTATTTGGTGATTTTAAGGATTTGATTCCATTCGTTTTGATTTTAAAAAGAGACGTTTTTGCTGTGGAGAGAAAAGAAGAAGCGGCGGCAGTAATAGTTTGACCTGAGGATGAATTAGGTTTAGAGAGAATTTTGGTAGTGTACTTATAGTAAATTATATATATTTTTATATTCGATATTATATTAATTTATATCGAACCGCTATTTGTATTTGGCTCTAAAAATCCCCTTGATCACATACGACACCCAAAAATCACCAAACTGGACATGCAGCTAGAGTTTTACATTACGGTCCCAACGAAGCTGGTTTCGTCGAATTCCGACTCCGTATGCTCACACAGCGTATTTTTAACTGTTGAAATACTGACTATTTTACACTCTAAAAATTCCCACAGTCACACACTGACCGTAAAAATCACGAAACTTGGAATCTATCAACTATTTGACATTGCGGATCCAACAAAACTGGTTGCGTCGAATTCCAACTTCGTATGCAAAAGTGGCTATTTTAACGCTTTGAATAACCCATTTAAATATACAAATATATTTAAATAAAATTAAATTAAATATAAATAAATTTATACTATCGTATATATTCACCGAGGAATATCATACAGCTCCAGTATATATATATACTCGCTATTTCGAGTCCAGATTGATTCGATATTAAATTTACATTGAAAATCCCTTTAATAACGTATATAAAACGTTACGAATTATAAAGGAAATTCCACAGCGACTTTTCTGAAATTTGATTTAGACGTAACTCAAAATCTATACGACGAAATCCAGATTTTTCTCTTCCACTAGAAAGATATACTCCACCAGCTCCACGCGTTTCTTGTTTCACTGAAATCCGGCTTAAAAAGAACCTTGTACATTCAGTTGAAGTCCGAATCGCCAAATAGCGAACTGCTGTAACAACCGACATTTTAGTATATTTTATTTATTTATTTAATTTAAATTTTGATTTTTGATTTGATTTTATTTATTTAAAATTCAAATGTTGCTTGAATTTATTGAAATGACTATTTTGATTTGTTATATGAAACTAAAATTTATTTTTGTTTTATATAGCGAATGAATTATTTTGATTATGATTTAAAAACTAAACTATTTGGACTTTTCATAACAAATGATTTTTGTTTTGATATGAATACAATTTAGTAATAAAACAAAATATTTGCTATTACAGATCCTTGATTTAATTTCAAACTATTTTCATGATTGTTAGTTTACTTTTATTTCGAAATTTATTTAATATAGATCTGTTCCAATTTTATTTTATTTCATTACCTAGAATATTGTTCAACGTTTATTTAATATAATTCGATTTCTGCCTGTTCAAATTTATACCATTGATTCACTTTTATTTCAAAACCCTTGGTTTTTCTTGTTTGTTTCGATTTACCAAACAATACTTTGCCTTTCAAATTTCAAATGGTTCGTTAAACCTTCCAAAGGACTTGTTCAATTTCAATGACACCGCTTCGTTAGCATAGGAGAAAGGAAATAAAAATCGTATGGACCTCGAAAATTTGAAACCCTTTCTGTGACGAGGAATTTCGCTCGGTCCGAACCAGTCGCTAAACCGATCCAGGCCGTTCGAAACGCCCTATCGTTTTGAGAACAGGACAAAACAGAACGCATACAGAAGAACATTTCACTATATATTACAACAGTGCATCAGATTACAAGAATATACAAAGTATAAAAGAATACTACACAGAAATATTAGAGATTTAAATTACATTTAAATACATAGCAGCGGAAAATAATACAATACACAACTAGAAGAAGATATACGGATACAAAGCTTTCCGGATATCGTTCCAGCTGTAAACCAGGATCCTGTGAATATAAATCTGCAAAACCAAAACTACTAGCTGCCCGTGTCAAAATAGGGGCACCCAGAGTTTAGGTTAAAACAATAAACTCCAGGTCAGTCATGTGACTGGTGTGAGAACTAAAACAGTTATTCTTTATTTTTAATGTTCGGTAAATCAAGGGACCACGCCGTATAACACGGAACGGGTTTCCTCCCAAGAATACCAGTGCATAAAACAGACAGCGCAATGCTAAATAAAGGAAAATGAAGCTGTTATAAGACCCAGGTCCCATCACACAATGCAACACAGCCGAGGATAGGGTTTTCCCTTATAACAGCCAAAGAATGCTTGATACGCTTTAAAACAAATCATTTGATACTATAATAAGTGCATAGTGCATAAATCAACTTCAAATCATAAGTATCAATCATAGGCGGCATGGGTACCATATATCATGTCGCCATATATAGGTTTACAAATAAAACCGCAAATGTCACGTATTTGGAAATTGGATTTCCGTCTATGAACCGAGGCAAAAGATAGTCCTCAACCGATTCGAGACTGCCTAGCCCGAGTCTCAGGATCAGAACGCATCGACCCTTGGAGCGACAGGGCCGGTCCACCGATGTGGATTAAACTTAAACCCTGAACACTGCGTTTCGCCGCCCTTTGGGGCTTAAGCGAGCCAACGAATGACTCCATCAGACCCGGATCGTTCGATCTAACCGAGGCGCCTCGCAACAGCAACAACCACATAAGTCAAACTCGTCAGGGCGTGTAAAACCACTGACGCCACTTCTAGCTAGGAGGAAACGCTGGCCCTCCCTGAGGTCCTTCTCCCGTTTTTGGTTCACAACCGGGGTGCGAAACTCGCGAATTCACGTTACACAAAGCTGTGCCACACGGGCTGTGCTTTGATCATCACCACAAGACTTTTCTTTTCAACAGAAGCCTCGATCAATTGCCACTTAGGCATGCCACACAGGCAATTCACTCCATGCGTTTGATATCCATCAATATAACCCCTGAGCTCGTACGTCTCAGAGAAGGGCGTTAAGCAAGAGAATAAATTCTCCGCCGCCAAACAGATATATATTTAATAGAGATCAATCACACAGACTAAAATCCGATGTCAGACACACAGTCCATTTACAAGTCCGTTCTGGGTCTGAACGAAACCGGAGGCACCTAGTACCTCGCATATCCATCGATCTCCAAGTACGTCTGGACGATCACCAACTGTTTCCATCTTCTTGGGTGTACAGCCCAATCAAGATCATCAGTTATCACCCAAATGACGTGAAGACTTCTGGTCTTCGACCACCGTCTTCATCTTCGACACCACGTCGAATCAGTTATTCAGAATGGGATAAACCCGGTCTTTCCGAATAACTCGCGTATATTTTAAATAAGTGTTACACAAACACAACATACGCCTCATCCCAATTCAGAATATTCTTTTATTCACAAAAGCACATTCTTAGGGAAATGTTCCCATTAATTTTATCCAAGATAAATTCTTCTAAATTTATTCTTTAATCTCCTTTGAATATCAATTCAAACTAGTCGGGATTAGCGAACCACACCGAAGTAATCATTTATTTTATTTCCCAATCCCAACCTATTCATCCCATGAAGTAAAACTGGTCATACTTCATATCTAACACCACGGTGTTATCGGTAAATTCAATTACCATTTCACGTTTAAATCTAATTAAAGATTTAACTATCGCCTGGAGTAAAACTGGTGATACTCCATTCTCGATCTTTTCAATCTAATTAAAGATTCATGAAAACTCCACTTAGCTTTAATCTTTAACTGGGTTACAGAATCCGTGTCATTTAAAACACAGTTCACGATAAACCCAAAGTCACATTCATTAATTATCGCGTTAAAGAACGAGTGTTATTTAAAATACTGTTCACGATAAACCCAAAAATCAATATCAATTCAATTCCAACTAAATATTACTTAATTGGCACACTTCATTAAATCTAAATAAAAAGATTTAATCATTTCTCAACTGGGTTCAAGAACAGTGTTAGTGAAGATACCATTCACGACAAACCCAAATCACATTCGATATTCAATACAAGGCTCTGAAAAGAAAATATATCGGCTTATATTCAATATCGAATTCTACGACTAACAAATGCCGTATTGGAAATAACGATATAAATATATATATCTTTCAAATTTCCATAACAACACCTATATAATCACGAATTCCAACATCGAAATTTTCCGAAGACAATTTCGATTCAAATCCACTCCAATGCAATCATTGGAAATTTTTGGTTATTCTCAAAACCCTTTTCAAATTCAATTTATTTATTTAAAAATAAATAGAATTATAATTCTAGTTCAAAACTAGTTCATTTCGATAAAAACCTATTTTTATCTTTTCAAATATGGAGTTTTTCATCCCAAATCTTCACAAATCATTTCTTATGATTTTACACAAATTATTACTATTTTTAATAATTTTATCAAGGCCCGTACAGTCGATTTCCATCAATGGCCATCGAACTGCACTTACAGCGACCTTTTTCAAATTTGATTTGGACATAATTCCAAATCCAACCGTTAGATTTCAAATTTCTAACATTCGCTAGAAAGCTCTTTTCGATACGAACCCAACGGTTCCGGTTTTAGGAGAATCCGACGGTCGGATCTCCCGTAATGTCCGTTTGAAATAAATGGTCGAAATTTACGAACTGCCGCGGCGCGGCGCGTTCTATTCAGGCCATTATATTATGTATATAATATATATAATATATATTTCGTCGATTTCTATTTAAAACGAATTATATAAATAGTTTTAAATTCGTTTCAAAAGCTATTTCAACTTCCGTTTCAATTCTAATCAAAATTGAATTCTTCTTTATAAATTCGTTTTAAAAATTCATTTCTATTCAATTCAAATTTTAGTTCAATTTGAATTCATTTCAATTTGCTTTCAATTCAATTCATTTCGAAATCACTTTCAATTCAATTCATTTCGAAATCACTTTCAATTCAATTCATTTTGAAATCACTTTCAATTCAATTCATTTCGAAATCACTTTCAATTCAATTCATTTCGAAATCACTTTCAATTCAATTCATTTCGAAATCACTTTCAATTCAATTCATTTCGAAATCACTTTCAATTCAATTCATTTCGAAATCACTTTCAATTCAATTCATTTCGAAATCACTTTCAATTCAATTCATTTCGAAATCACTTTCAATTCAATTCATTTCGAAATCACTTTCAATTCAATTCATTTCGAAATCACTTTCAATTCAATTCATTTCAAAATCACTTTCAATTCAATTCATTTCAAAATGAATAAAACCGATATAAATATCGTTTACGTCAGAATAGCGTCAATCTAATCAACACGGCTTCATATGTTTCTATTTTCAAATATTCTATTTCGAATATTTCTATCTCAAATATTTCCTTTTCAAAACTGGAATGAGGCCCAATCAATTACCATATAAAATTAATTATATGGATTTTCATACAACACATGTATATAATAGCATTGAAGAATAATCAACCATCAACCAAAGTGCACTACACTGTATAAGCATCAAATATAGATATCTAACACTTATAACAGCCTGTCAATCAATCGATCGACATATTCAATCAATCAGGATGAGTGAACTTCAAATTTCATCCCAACACCCGTGTGGGGTTTCAAACAATCAAACACAGATTTTATTAGTGCAGTTGGGCGATGTGTAAAATTTATCGTCCCAATCAACGTCCTTTAAATAGGTGTACATAAACAAACCGTCTGGTTTGTAAATGAATATTTTGTTTATTCACATTCACGTTAAAAATTCTATTTTTAACGATAAAACATTTTATTCTAACTTATGAATTTCTATTCAATTCGTTTATTCAATAAAATGATATTTTTGTTTTCTAACATATTTTAGAAAATTTCGGCGGCATAACGGCACGATACTAGAAACGGGACAAGGCCTAGCCTTATCCCCGGTCTAGTGAAGGCCCACGCCATTCACACATCAATCAAAATCACCAAACAATTCAATTTCAATCAACTAATCTAACCAATTACACAACCAAACAAACAAGTCCATGGTCTGTGGACGGGTGTCGGGTGCTACTAAGCACCGTCTGCATCCTAGTATATATATATATATATAACTAGAAAAATAAATTGAAAGGTGAGAAATTCTCACAGATAGCTATCCTAGCTCCACGGCACTTCGTTGCAGGAAATCTTCGCCAACTCGCCTTTTTGTCGCTTTCGCCCGTATTCTCTACATATGTAAAAATCTATTTTTATTTCGAAGTTCAATATATAAAAATCAAATTTTTACTATGCTATTCAATATATAAAAATCGAATTTTTATTTCGAAGTTCAATATATAAAAATCACATTTTTACTTCGAAGTTCAATATATAAAAATCGACTTTTTATTACTATGTTAGATAGATAAAAATTATATTTTTTAACTCTTTACATAAACAAAAATCATATTTTGACATCACCTATATAGTAAAGACTATATTTTTTTTATACTTTAAAAATATAAAAATCATATTCTTAATACTTTAAAAATATAAAAATCATATTTTTCTTATGCTATTGTATAAATAAAAATCATACCTTTACATCGCTAATGTATATATAAAATTCAAATATTTATATTCGCCATTTCATTATAAAAATCACTTCTTTATGCCTTTTATAAAAATTTCAATTTTTATAACAAAGATTTGATCTTTCCTATGATAAAAAATTTCTTCTTTGAAAACAATGCAATTTTAGTTTTATAGATAATGTAAATTCAGTTTTAATAACAAATTGAATTCAGCTTTATGAACAATGTGAAATCAGTTTTAAAAACAATGTAAATCAGTTTTAAAAACAATGTAAATCAGTTTTAAAAACAATGTAAATTCACAAAAAAAAACCGATCTTTTCCCTTTCTCACCTGAATCCGTGTGCCGGAGGAAGAAGGGTGAGGCGGAGGGCACGCTCGCGCTGAATGGGGGTGGCCGCGCTCCAATCGAGGTGGCGCGGCTGTTCTCCGGTGGAAGAGGGGCTAACAGTGTTCGCGTTTGACTTTGGGGGGGGGGGGAAAGTTCGACGAGATGGATAGGAAGTGAAGCTGAAGGGGGCGGCGGAGCGGAAGATGATGGAGGAAGAGGCGCGGTGGCAGCTCGACGTCGACGGCGCGGTGGTGTTGGCGTCGTCGCCATTTTCCTGATCGAGGAAATTGATTTTCAAAAAGGGGAAAATATAATTAGGTTTAAAGCTTTTTAGTATATATATAATTTTATAATTTAATATTACTTTATACCCATAAAGGTTGGCTTTAAATCCGAATCCAAACTGAACCCAACGACTGTCGCCTCTAGCCAATTACCCCCATTCCGAACACAATGGGATATGTATCGCAAGCTGATTTGATCGTTTGAATCAGTTTCCGTTTAATTTACATTTAAATCACTATATTGAATTTTAAACGTACATTTCAGATTCCCGGGGTCACATACTAACTAGAAAAATTCCAGAAAAATATTTTCTAGCTTCGTATTGACGATACGGTCCTAACAAAACTAGTTTCGTCAAATTCTGAGACCGTTTGTAAAATGGCCAATTTCCAGTCGATTAAAATCAACTGAAACTGGTCAAACGCGTTTTCCTTTGCCACGCTCACATATTGATTCGAAAAATTATGAAATTTGGAATTTAGCAATAACTTTACATCACGGACCCAACAAAACTGGTTTCGTCGAAATCCGAGGTCGTTTGCAAAATGTCCATTTTTAAGGGCCTGAATTCCATAGCGACTATTCAGAATTTTCAACTGGACATATCTTTTGATTCCCGCTATGAAATTTTGATTTTCCGGATTCGTTGGAAAGATATCATCAATTAGATCCTATCATTTTTGGTTTCACTAAAATCCGGATTGTTTTGCACCCGGTACATTCAATTGAAGTTTGAAATCGAATTATCGAACTACCGCGCCATTTTCAATTCTATTTATAATTATATATAAATATTTATATTCTAACGACGACGCGTAAATATATACGTTCGAATTATATTCAAAATAAATTTCTCGTCGATATTATTTAAAATAATCCATTTTAAATAATTAAAATTCGCTAAAATCGCCAAAATAAAAATTTCAAACTGGCTCGCATTTTACGGGTTGTTACAATCTCCCCCACTTAAAACTTTTCGTCCCTGAAAAGGAACAAAGTCGAAAGTGGTTTGATTATTCAGCTCTACGCTCGATCAGACTTCCATTCTCCAACTCTTTAGTTTCTGAGAATTTTCAAAATTTCAAAAATTTGGCTAACACCCTAAATTTTCGAAAAATTTCGCCATAACCTCCCCTGCACCGGGAGCATCGGGGAATTTCAAATAGCTTCCCCGGTCCTTCAGATCTCAAAAAGAAAAAGAAAAAGCCAAGCGGCTAGCCAATAGGCTCACAAAATAATCATCACCCAAACAAAACAGTAAATTATGTAGTAAACATGTACCTATTTGTCGGGCAAACAAATTTTATTCTCTGCTCTAGCCTCCTTGCTATGACCTGCTCAATGATATATATGTATATGCAAGCAAATGCGACCAATTTCTAATATAATTCAATATTTGATTCCCTTAGGCATAATGGTTCAAAAATTAGCAAACAAATTTACAAACAACACAAACATCAAACAATTAGTGAATTAGAGTTTCAAATTCATAATTTTGATACATATACAAAAATCATGTTTTTGATGCCAATTCACAACAAGGTGTTCTAACTATATAAGTTTTGGTTCTCACACCAGCCTAATGGAAATATATAGAAAATCACACCTTCTTCACTCGAAAATAAATGCTGGTGATGGTATACTTCATCATCAGGACCATGTCCGGGCAACTAGAGTGTGATTCTATACCTATCCAATATATTAAAATTTCGAATACACGCGGATCAGACGTATACGCAAAATCTATATATACTGGATTGTCCACATCAATATAAATAGATAATCAAATACGAATAATTGATTTAGATTTTTAAAAACTAAATTGTTTTCATTTTCAAAAATATACTCTTCACACTCGTTCTAGGATACTACTGATCCCATCTCTAACGAGTCATCCCCATTGGATATTACTAATCCAACATCTGATGAATTATTTCGTACGGTTCTAATGTGCCTTGTTCTCTGAGCTCTGTAAACCAAAGCTCTGATACCAACTGTGACGAGAAGGAATTTCGCTCGGTCCGAACCAGTCGCTAAACCGATCCAGGCCGTTCGAAACGCCCTATCGTTTTGAGAACAGGACAAAACAGAACGCATACAGAAGAACATTTCACTATATATTACAACAGTGCATCAGATTACAAGAATATACAGAGTATAAAAGAATACTACACAGAAATATCAGAGATTTAAATTACATTTAAATACATAGCAGCGGAAAATAATACAATACACAACTAGAAGAAGATATACGGATACAAAGCTTTCCGGATATCGTTCCAGCTGTAAACCAGGATCCTGTGAATATAAATCTGCAAAACCAAAACTACTAGCTGCCCGTGTCAAAATAGGGGCACCCAGAGTTTAGGTTAAAGAAATAAACTCCAGGTCAGTCATGTGACTGGTGTGAGAACTAAAACAGTTATTCTTTATTTTTAATGTTCGGTAAATCAAGGGACCACGCCGTATAACACGGAACGGGTTTCCTCCCAAGAATACCAGTGCATAAAACAGACAGCGCAATGCTAAATAAAGGAAAATGAAGCTGTTTTAAGACCCAGGTCCCATCACACAATGCAACGCAGCCGAGGATAGGGTTTTCCCTTATAACAGCCAAAGAATGCTTGATACGCTTTAAAACAAATCATTTGATACTATAATAAGTGCATAGTGCATAAATCAACTTCAAATCATAAGTATCAATCATAGGCGGCATGGGTACCATATATCATGTCGCCATATATAGGTTTACAAATAAAACCGCAAATGTCACGTATTTGGAAATTGGATTTCCGTCTATGAACCGAGGCAAAAGATAGTCCTCAACCGATTCGAGACTGCCTAGCCCGAGTCTCAGGATCAGAACGCATCGACCCTTGGAGCGACAGGGCCGGTCCACCGATGTGGATTAAACTTAAACCCTGAACATTGCGTTTCGCCGCCCTTTGGGGCGTAAGCGAGCCAACGAATGACTCCATCGGACCCGGATCGTCCGATCTAACCGAGGCGCCTCGCAACAGCAACAACCACATAAGTCAAACTCGTCAGGGCGTGTAAAACCACTGACGCCACTTCTAGCTAGGAGGAAACGCAGGCCCTCCCTGAGGTCCTTCTCCCGTTTTTGGTTCACAACCGGGGTGCGAAACTCGCGAATTCACGTTACACAAAGTTGTGCCACACAGGCTGTGCTTTGATCATCACCACAAGACTTTGCTTTTCAACAGAAGCCTCGATCAATTGCCACTTAGGCATGCCACACAGGCAATTCACTCCATGCGTTTGATATCCATCAATATATAACCCCTGAGCTCGTACGTCTCAGAGAAGGGCGTTAAGCAAGAGAATAAATTCTCCACCGCCAAACAGATATATATTTAATAGAGATCAATCACACAGACTAAAATCCAATGTCAGACACACAGTCCATTTACAAGTCCGTTCTGGGTCTGAACGAAACCGGAGGCACCTAGTACCTCGCATATCCATCGATCTCCAAGTACGTCTGGACGATCACCAACTGTTTCCATCTTCTTGGGTGTACAGCCCAATCAAGATCATCAGTTATCACCCAAACGACGTGAAGACTTCTGGTCTTCGACCACCGTCTTCATCTTCGACACCACGTCGAATCAGTTATTCAGAATGGGATAAACCCGGTCTTTCCGAATAACTCGCGTATATTTTAAATAAGTGTTACACAAACACAACATACGCCTCATCCCAATTCAGAATATTCTTTTATTCACAAAAGCACATTCTTAGGGAAATGTTCCCATTAATTTTATCCAAGATAAATTCTTCTAAATTTATTCTTTAATCTCCTTTGAATATCAATTCAAACTAGTCGGGATTAGCGAACCACACCGAAGTAATCATTTATTTTATTTCCCAATCCCAACCTATTCATCCCATGAAGTAAAACTGGTCATACTTCATATCTAACACCACGGTGTTATCGGTAAATTCAATTACCATTTCACGTTTAAATCTAATTAAAGATTTAACTATCGCCTGGAGTAAAACTGGTGATACTCCATTCTCGATCTTTTCAATCTAATTAAAGATTCATTAAAACTCCACTTAGTTTTAATCTTTAACTGGGTTACAGAATCTGTGTCATTTAAAACACAGTTCACGATAAACCCAAAGTCACATTCATTAATTATCGGGTTAAAGAACGAGTGTTATTTAAAACACTGTTCACGATAAACCCAAAAATCAATATCAATTCAATTCCAATTAAATATTACTTAATTGGCACACTTCATTAAATATAAATAAAAAGATTTAATCATTTCTCAACTGGGTTCAAGAACAGTGTTAGTGAAGACACCATTCACGACAAACCCAAATCACATTCGATATTCAATACAAGGCTCTGAATAGAAAATATATCGGCTTATATTCAATATCGAATTCTACGACTAACAAATGCCGTATTGGAAATAACGATATAAATATATATATCTTTCAAATTTCCATAACAACACCTATATAATCACGAATTCCAACATCGAAATATTCCGAAGACAATTTCGATTCAAATCCACTCCAATGCAATCATTGGAAATTTTTGGTTATTCTCAAAACCCTTTTCAAATTCAATTTATTTATTTAAAAATAAATAGAATTATAATTCTAGTTCAAAACTAGTTCATTTCGATAAAAACCTATTTTTATCTTTTCAAATATGGAGTTTTTCATCCCAAATCTTCACAAATCATTTCTTATGATTTTACACAAATTATTACTATTTTTAATAATTTTATCAAGGCCCGTACAGTCGATTTCCATCAACGGCCATCGAACTGCACTTACAGCGACCTTTTTCAAATTTGATTTGGACATAATTCCAAATCCAACCGTTAGATTTCAAATTTCTAACATTCGCTAGAAAGCTCTTTTCGATACGAACCCAACGGTTCCGGTTTTAGGAGAATCCGACGGTCGGATCTCCCGTAATGTCCGTTTGAAATAAATGGTCGAAATTTACGAACTGCCGCGGCGCGGCGCATTCTATTCAGGCCATTATATTATATATATAATATATATAATATATATTTCGTCGATTTCTATTTAAAACGAATTATATAAATAGTTTTAAATTCATTTCAAAAGCTATTTCAACTTCCGTTTCAATTCTAATCAAAATTGAATTCTTCTTTATAAATTCGTTTTAAAAATTCATTTCTATTCAATTCAAATTTTAGTTCAATTTGAATTCATTTCAATTTGCTTTCAATTCAATTCATTTCGAAATCACTTTCAATTCAATTCATTTTGAAATCACTTTCAATTCAATTCATTTCGAAATCACTTTCAATTCAATTCATTTCGAAATCACTTTTAATTCAATTCATTTCGAAATCACTTTCAATTCAATTCATTTCGAAATCACTTTCAATTCAATTCATTTCGAAATCACTTTCAATTCAATTCATTTCGAAATCACTTTCAATTCAATTCATTTCGAAATCACTTTCAATTCAATTCATTTCGAAATCACTTTCAATTCAATTCATTTCGAAATCACTTTCAATTCAATTTATTTCGAAATCACTTTCAATTCAATTCATTTCGAAATCACTTTCAATTCAATTCATTTCGAAATCACTTTCAATTCAATTCATTTCAAAATGAATAAAACCGATATAAATATCGTTTACGTCAGAATAGCGTCAATCTAATCAACACGGCTTCATATGTTTCTATTTTCAAATATTCTATTTCGAATATTTCTATCTCAAATATTTCCTTTTCAAAACTGGAATGAGGCCCAATCAATTTCCATATAAAATTAATTATATGGATTTTCATACAACACATGTATATAATAGCATTGAAGAATAATCAACCATCAACCAAAGTGCACTACACTGTATAAGCATCAAATATAGATATCTAACGCTTATAACAGCCTGTCAATCAATCGATCGACATATTCAATCAATCAGGATGAGTGAACTTCAGATTTCATCCCAACACCCGTGTGGGGTTTCAAACAATCAAACACAGATTTTATTAGTGCAGTTGGGCGATGTGTAAAATTTATCGTCCCAATCAACGTCCTTTAAATAGGTGTACATAAACAAACCGTCTGGTTTGTAAATGAATATTTTGTTTATTCACATTCACGTTAAAAATTCTATTTTTAACGATAAAACATTTTATTCTAACTTATGAATTTCTATTCAATTCGTTTATTCAATAAAATGATATTTTTGTTTTCTAACATATTTTAGAAAATTTCGGCGGCATAACGGCACGATACTAGAAACGGGACAAGGCCTAGCCTTATCCCCGGTCTAGTGAAGGCCCACGCCATTCACACATCAATCAAAATCACCAAACAATTCAATTTCAATCAACTAATCTAACCAATTACACAACCAAACAAACAAGTCCATGGTCTGTGGACGGGTGTCGGGTGCTACTAAGCACCGTCTGCATCCTAGTATATATATATATATAACTAGAAAAATAAATTGAAAGGTGAGAAATTCTCACAGATAGCTATCCTAGCTCCACGGCACTTCATTGCAGGAAATCTTCGCCAACTCGCCTTTTTGTCGCTTTCGCCCGTATTCTCTACATATGTAAAAATCTATTTTTATTTCGAAGTTCAATATATAAAAATCAAATTTTTACTATGCTATTCAATATATAAAAATCGAATTTTTATTTCGAAGTTCAATATATAAAAATCACATTTTTACTTCGAAGTTCAATATATAAAAATCGACTTTTTATTACTATGTTAGATAGATAAAAATTATATTTTTTAACTCTTTACATAAACAAAAATCATATTTTGACATCACCTATATAGTAAAGACTATATTTTTTTATACGTTAAAAATATAAAAATCATATTCTTAATACTTTAAAAATATAAAAATCATATTTTTCTTATGCTATTGTATAAATAAAAATCATACCTTTACATCGCTAATGTATATATAAAATTCAAATATTTATATTCGCCATTTCATTATAAAAATCACTTCTTTATGCCTTTTATAAAAATTTCAATTTTTATAACAAAGATTTGATCTTTCCTATGATAAAAAATTTCTTCTTTGAAAACAATGCAATTTCAGTTTTATAGACAATGTAAATTCAGTTTTAATAACAAATTGAATTCAGCTTTATGAACAATGTGAAATCAGTTTTAAAAACAATGTAAATCAGTTTTAAAAACAATGTAAATCAGTTTTAAAAACAATGTAAATTCACAAAAAAAAAAACCGATCTTTTCCCTTTCTCACCTGAATCCGTGTGCCGGAGGAAGAAGGGTGAGGCGGAGGGCACGCTCGCGCTGAATGGGGGTGGCCGCGCTCCAATCGAGGTGGCGCGGCTGTTCTCCGGTGGAAGAGGGGCTAACAGTGTTCGCGTTTGACTTTGGGGGGGGGGAAGTTCGACGAGATGGATAGGAAGTGAAGCTGAAGGGGGCGGCGGAGCGGAAGATGATGGAGGAAGAGGCGAGGTGGCAGCTCGACGTCGACGGCGCGGTGGTGTTGGCGTCGTCGCCATTTTCCTGATCGAGGAAATTGATTTTCAAAAAGGGGAAAATATAATTAGGTTTAAAGCTTTTTAGTATATATATAATTTTATAATTTAATATTACTTTATACCCATAAAGGTTGGCTTTAAATCCGAACTCCAAATTGAACCCAACGACTGTCGCCTCTAACCAATTACCCCCATTCCGAACACAATGGGATATGTATCGCAAGCTGATTTGATTGTTTGAATCAGTTTCCGTTTAATTTACATTTAAATCACTATATTGAATTTTAAACGTACATTTCAGATTCCCGGGGTCACATACTAACTAGAAAAATTCCAGAAAAATATTTTCTAGCTTCGTATTGACGATACGGTCCTAACAAAACTAGTTTCGTCAAATTCTGAGACCGTTTGTAAAATGGCCAATTTCCAGTCGATTAAAATCAACTGAAACTGGTCAAACGCGTTTTCCTTTGCCACGCTCACATATTGATTCGAAAAATTATGAAATTTGGAATTTAGCAATAACTTTACATCACGGACCCAACAAAACTGGTTTCGTCGAAATCCGAGGTCGTTTGCAAAATGTCCATTTTTAAGGGCCTGAATTCCATAGCGACTATTCAGAATTTTCAACTGGACATATCTTTTGATTCCCGCTATGAAATTTTGATTTTCCGGATTCGTTGGAAAGATATCATCAATTAGATCCTATCATTTTTGGTTTCACTAAAATCCGGATTGTTTTGCACCCGGTACATTCAATTGAAGTTTGAAATCGAATTATCGAACTACCGCGCCATTTTCAATTCTATTTATAATTATATATAAATATTTATATTCTAACGACGACGCGTAAATATATACGTTCGAATTATATTCAAAATAAATTTCTCGTCGATATTATTTAAAATAATCCATTTTAAATAATTAAAATTCGCTAAAATCGCCAAAATAAAAATTTCAAACTGGCTCGCATTTTACGGGTTGTTACACTTTCATCCTGATTTTCTTCCCAAATCGGTTCCGTTCTTTTCTCTTCTCACTGTTCTTTAATTCAGTCAGCTCCATCTTCTGTTTACCAAAGCAACTTCGCTTCTCCCTATAATAATTACATCAAAAAAATATAAACTGCAGCTTTCTATTTCCAAACTGTTGCCTTAGAGTCCCAATGCCACCACCTTTACTTTTGAAATAAAAGTAAGAAAAAAAGGAGTGAAAACAATTTCTTGAAGATGCCCAGTACACCTTGCCTTCCAGCTCCGAGTCATCCGCAAGTCTGCCGCCATCAGTAGATGCTTCGCCGTCCGAGCCCTTGCGTTGAACCAGCCTCTCCACCGAAGCCCAGTTTTCTCCGCCTTGCTCTCATCTCTGCCTCCCACAACTTCAACCAAGCATCTGCCAACCAATCACCGCAGCTCCGTCGTGAGCCTGAAGCCCTTGCCCATGAACCATGCTGACCCAAGCCCAACACCAAAGTCTGAGCTACCTGAATCCGGGCCAACCTAAAATGCCACCCAAGACCAGCCAAGCCTTCCTTTTTCACCAATATACTCTCATGTTCTGACCCATGCAGTTCACCTCTGTTGCAACCCAGTTGTCCACGTCTTCCCCTTGCTGCTTATGTATGTGTGAGTTGTTTTTCTTTTGTTTGGCGTGAGTAAGTCCTGTGAAAAGAATGTGTGTTTGTTTTGATGATTTTGGTGTGAGTTTGTACATGCATGAGTGTATAGTATGGGGTGTGTGTGTGTGTTTTGATTCGTGATGAGTGTTGTGTGTGTGTTAAGGAGTAGTGTAGTGGCGTGAGTTCTATTCTGTTTTGAGTTTTCGTTTTGAAAAATTATTTATCTGGAAAATATATGTATATATAAATTTATTTTAGTATGATATATAAATTATAATATATATTATAATGGTTTGGTTGTGTTTTATAATTTATTATATAGTTTCAGTGAGTGTTTGTTAATGAAGGTCCTATTTGTTTATAAAATTTATATAATATTTATATATGCGGGTTTAATGTGTTTGTTCATGTGTGAGCGTTTATACATGAGCATATATATATATATATATATATATATATATATATATATATATATAATCGGGTTTCGAAGTTACTGTGTATATTTGTATATAAATATATATAATATAATATTTTGTAAACATTTGTTGTGTTATTTTGAGTCGGGTTTGGTGTTAGTTCCGAAACCGTTCCAATATCCAATAGCCGTACCAATCTATTGAAAATTTCCTAATCTCCTCTTATACAAATAAATTATATATTGAGTTGATTATCAAGTTGAATCTATTCTGGATCATGCCTTGAAGTCGCTATTTCAAATCGGTGTCAATTTAATCGTTGTGTAGCAACCCGAAAATATGGGCCAGTTTGAAATTTTTATTTTGGCAATTTTAGCGAATTTTGATTATTTAAAATGAATTATTTTAAATAATATCGACGAAAATTTATTTTGGAATAATTAGAACGTATATATTATACGCGTCGTTGTTAGAATATAAATAATTATTTATAATTATAAATAGAATTGAAAATGGCGCGGTAATTGGATAATTCGATTTCAAACTTCAATTGAATGTACCAGGTGCAAAACAATCCGGATTTTAGTGAAACCAAAAATCTTAGGATCTAATTGATAATATATATCCAACGGATCCGAAAAATCAAGATTTCATAGTAGGAATCAAAAGATATGTCCAGTTGAAAATTCTGAATAGTCGCCATGGAATTCAGGCCCTTAAAAATGGACATTTTGCAAACGGTCTCGGATTTCGACGAAACCACTTTTGTCTGGTCCGTGATGTAAAGTTATTGCTAGGTTTCAAATTTCGTAATTTTTCGAATCAATATGTGAGCGTGGCAAAGGAAAACGCGTTTGACCAGTTTCAGTTGATTTTAATCGACTGGAAATTGGCCATTTTTCTAACAGTCTTAGAATTCGACGAAACTAGTTTTGTTAGGACCGTATCGTCAATACGAAGCTAGAAAATATTTTTCTGGAATTTTTCGAGTTAGTATGTGACCCCAGTAAATTGAAATGCGTGTTCAAATTCAATATATAGAGTTAAATGTAGATTTGGACGGAAACTGATTCAAACGATCGAATCAGCTTGCGATACATAGACCATTGTGTTCGGAATGGGGGTAGTTAGCTATGGGTGACAGGCGGTGGGTCTCGTTTAGAGGTCAAAGGTAAAAGTTGCTTTTTGGGTTAATTAAATATTAAATAAATAAAATATAAAAATACCCTTTCCCTCTTTAACCCCCTCATTTCCCTCTCTCTCCTCAGTTCGTTCTGAAAGAAAAAAAGAAAGAAAGAAAAACCTGCTGCTTGCCTCGTCGGTGTCGCCCCCTACCGCCCTCGCCGGAGCGCCGCCCCATCACCAGACCGCCACGCCCCCCCTCATCTCTCCGATCCTCCTTAAATCGACGTCCCTCCGACCAAAACCCGAACCCTACACCCCCGAACTCGCTGAGCAGCCATCGCCAGTCAATTGGGGGCCCCGCCTCTGGCCATCTGCCACCCCCTCCGACGCCCCCGACCCCCTGTGCGCCCTCATCCTCTTCTCCAACCCCAAAGCACCCGAAAACAGTGAGTTTCCTCCCTTTCTTTCTTGTTTAAAAATGACATTGTTTTCTTTTAATTCAGTTTTGTTTGTATAGATTAAAAGTACTATAAAAAGGTATTTTTCATTATCATATGGCGAATATTTAAGAATTTGTTTTTATTTTATTTTATATTAAATATAGAAAAGAATAGATTTTTAGTTGGGATTTTTGTATATTAAAAATATAATCTTTTATATAGTAGAACATTAAAAATATAATCTTTTATATAGTAGAACATTAAAAATATAATCTTTTATATACTAGAACATTAAAAATATAATCTTTTATATACTAGAACATTAAAAATATAATCTTTTATATTGTAGAAATAAAAATATAATTTTTACACAAAGAGAAAAGTAAAAATTCGATTTTTATATATAGAATAGCAAAGTAAAAATTCGATTTTTATATATAGAATAGCAAAGTAAAAATATAATTTTTATATATTGAACTTCGAAATAAAAATATGATCTTTATGAATAAAAATATGATTTTTATATATTGAACTTCAAAATAAAAATATGATTTTTATATATTGAACTTCGAAATAAAAATATGATCTTTATATATTGAACTTCGAAATAAAAATATGATCTTTATATATTGAACTTCGAAATAAAAATATGATTTTTATATATTGAATAACGAAGCAAAAATTCGATTTTTACATATGTAGTGGCTACAACAACGAAGATGCGATGACGACGAAGATTTCTATCAAAGAAGAGTCAAGATGATTGGATAGCTATTGGTGAGAACTTCTCACCTTTCAATTTAAATTTTCTAGTCATATATATATATATATACTAGGATGCAGACGGTGCTTAGTAGCACCCGACACAATCGTCCACAGACCATGGACTTGTTTGTTTGGTTGCATAGATTAGTTATATGATTTGATTTGAATTTGGTTGTTTGGTGATTTTGATTGATGTGTGAATGGCGTGGGCCTTCACTAGACCGGGGATAAGGCTAGGCCTTGTCCCGTTTCTAGTATCGTGCCGTTATGCCGCCGAAATTTTCTAAAATAAGTTAGAAAAATAAAGATATCATTTTATTGAATAAATGAATTGAATAAAAATTCATAGGTTGAAATAAAATGTTTTATCGTTAAAAATATAATTTTTAACGTGAAGTGAATAAAATATTCATTTATAAACCGGACGGTTTGTTTATGTACACCTATTTGAATGACATTGATTGGGACGATAAATTTTACACATCGCCCAACAGCACAAATAAAATATGTGTTTGATTGTTTGAAACCCCACACGGGTGTTGGGATGAAATTTGAAGTTCACTCATCCTGATTGATTAAATATGTCGATCGATTGATTGACAGGCTGTTATAAGCGTGGAATATCTATATTTGATGCTTATACAGTGTAGTGCACTTTGGTTGATGGTTGATTATTTTCAATGCTATTATATACATATGTTGTATGAAAATCCATATAATTAATTTTATATGGTAATTGATTGGGCCTCATTCCAATTTGAAAAATAAAGAATATTATAAAATAAAAGTTCATGTGTTGACAGTACTCATCCATTGAGATTGGTCATGTGTTGAACGAAATATTTTAGTAATAAAATTTACATCTTTATCAATATAAAATAAAAGTTCATGTGTTGACAGTACTCATCCATTGAGATTGGTCATGTGTTGAACGAAATATTTTAGTAATAAAATTTACATCTTTATCAATATAAAATAAAGGTTCATGTGTTGACAGTACTCATCCATTGAGATTGGTCATGTGTTGAACGAAATATTTTGATAATAACAACTATTTTGAAAAAGAAATATTTGAAATAGAATATTTGAAAATAGAAATTTATTAAGCCGTATTGATTAGATTGACGCCATTTTGACGTGAACGATATTTATATCGATTTTATTCATTTCGAAATGAAATGAATTGAAAACGATTTCAAAATGAAATGAATTGAAAACGATTTCAAAATGAAATGAATTGAAAACGATTTCAAAATGAAATGAATTGAAAACGATTTCAAAATGAAATGAATTGAAAAAGATTTCAAAATGAAATGAATTGAAAACGATTTCGAAATGAAATGAATTGAAAACGATTTCGAAATGAATTGAATTGAAAACGATTTCGAAATGAATTGAATTGAAAACGATTTCGAAATGAAATAAATTGAAAACGATTTCGAAATGAATTGAATTGAAAACGATTTTGAAATGAATTGAATTGAAAACGATTTCGAAATGAATTGAATTGAAAACGATTTCGAAATGAATTGAATTGAAAACGATTTCGAAATGAAATAAATTGAAAAAGATTTCGAAATGAATTGAATCGAAAACGAATTTAAATTGAATTGAAAGCGAATTGAAATGAATTCAAATTGAATTGAAATTTGAATTGAATAGAAATGAATTTTAAAACGAATTTATAAAGAAGAATTCAATTTTGATTTGAATTGAAAAGGAAGTTGAAATTACCTTTGAAACGAATTTAAAACTATATATATAATTCGTTTTAAATAGAAATCGACGAAATATATATTATATATATTATATATATATTATAATGGCCAGAATAGAACGCGCCGCGCCGCGGTAGTTCGTGAATTTCGACCATTTATTTCAAACGGACATTACGGGAGATCCGACCATCGGATTCTCCTAAAACCGGAACCGTTGGGTTCGTATCGAAAAGAGCTTCCTAACGAATATTAGAAATTTGAAATCTAACGGTTGGATTTGGAGATACGTCCAAATCAAATTCGAAAAAGGTCGCTGTAAGTGCAGTTCGATGGCCGTTGAAGGAAATCGACTGTACGGGCCTTGATAAAATTATTAAAAATAGTAATAATTTGTGTAAAATCATAAGAAATGATTTGTGAAGATTTGGGATGAAAAACTCCATATTTGAAAGGATAAAAATAGATTTTTATCGAAATGAAATAGTTTTGAACTAGAATTATAATTCTATTTATTTTTAAATAAATAAATTGAATTTGAAAAGGGTTTTAAAAATAACCAAAATTTCCAATGATTGCATTGGAGTGGATTTGAATCGAAATTGTCTTCGGAATATTTCGATGTTGGAATTCGTGATTATACAGATGTTGTTATGGAAATTTGAAAGATATATTTATATCGTTATTTCCAATACGACATTTGTTAATCGTAGAATTTGATATTGAATATAAGCCGATATATTTTCTATTCAGAGCCTTATATTGAATATCAAATGTGATTTGGGTTTGTCGTGAATGGTGTCTTCACTAACACTGTTCTTGAACCCAGTTGAGAAAAGATTAAATCTTTTATATAGATTTAATGAAGTGTACCAATTAAATAATATTTAATTGGAATTAAATCGATATTGATTTTTGGGTTTATCGTGGACAGTGTTTTAAATAACACTCGTTCTTTAACCTGATAATTAATGAATGTGATTTTGGGGTTTATCGTGAACCGTGTTTTAAATGACACCGATTCTTTAACCCAGTTAAAGATTAAAACTAAGTGGAGTTTTAATGAATCTTTAATTAGATTGAAAAGATCGAGAATGGAGTATCACCAGTTTTGCTCCAGGCGATAGTTAAATCTTTAATTAGATTTGAACGTGAAATGGTAATTGAATTTACCGATAACACCGTGGTGTTAGATATGAAGTATAACCAGTTTTACTTCATGGGATGAATAGGTTGGGATTGGGAAATTAAAACAAATGATTACTTCGGTAAGGTTCGCTAATCCCGACTAGTTTGAATTGAAATTCAAAAAGAAGATTGAAGAATAAATTCAAGGAATTTATCTTGGATAAAATTAATGGGAACCTTTCCCTATGAATGTGAATATTAGAAACTAACTGTCGGTTAGCTAAGCAGAATGGTTTTCTGGATATTGATCTGATGTTGGTTTCGGCCTTCGGGGTTAATACTTGGGGAATTATTCTCTTGATTAATTTACGGTTAGTGACTAATGAATTGGAATGAGGCGTATGTTGTGTTTGTGTAACACTTATTTAAAATATACGCGAGTTATTCGGAAAGACCGGGTTTATCCCATTCTGAATAACTGATACGACGATAAGTCGAAGATGAAGACGATGGTCGAAGACCAGAGGTCTTCACGTCGTTTGGGTGCTTACTGATGATCTTGATTGGGCTGTACACCCAAGAAGATGGAAACAGTTAGTGATCGTCCAGACGTACTTGGAGATCGATGGATATGCGGGGTACTAGGTGCCTCCGGTTTCGTTCAGACCCAGAATGGACTTGTAAATGGACTGTGTGTCTGACATTGGATTTTAGTCCGTGTGATTGATTTCTATTAAATATATATCTGTTTGGCGGCGGAGAATTTATTCTCTTGCTTAACGCCCTTCTCTGAGACGTACGAGCTCAGGGGTTATATATTGATGGATATCAAACGCATGGAGTGAATTGCCTGTGTGGCATGCCTAAGTGGCAATTGATCGAGGCGTCTGTTGAAAAGCAGAGTCTTGTGGTGATGATCAAAGCACGGCCTTTGTGGCGTAGCTTTGTGTAACGTTTACTTCGCGAGTTTCACACCCGGTATGAACCAAAAACGGGAGACGGACCTCAGGGAGGGACTACGTTTCCTCCTAGCTAAAAGTGGCGTCAGTGGTTTTACACGCCCTGACGAGTTTGACTTATGTGGTTGTTGCTGTTGCGAGGCGCCTCGGTTAGATCGGACGATCCGGGTCCGATGGAGTCATTCGTTGGCTCGCTTACGCCCCAAAGGGCGGCGAAACGTAGTGCTCAGGCATTTTAATCCACTCCGTGTGGACCGGCCCTGACGATCCAAGGCTTGCCTGCGCGCTTGCCTGAGACTCGGGCTAGGCAGTCTCGAATCGGTTGAGGACTATCTTTTGCCTCGGTTCATAGATGGAAATCCAATTTCCAAATACGTGACATTTGCGGTTTTATTTGTAAACCTATATATGGCGACATGATATATGGTACCCACGCCGCCTATGATTGATACTTATGATTTGAAGTTGTTTTATACACTATGCACTTATAATAGTATCAAATGATTTGTTTTAAATGTATCAAGCATTCTTTGGCTGTTATAAGGGAAAACCCTATCCCCCGGCTTGCGTTTGCATTGTGTGATAGGACCTGGGTCTTATAACAGCTTCATTTTTTCTTTATTTAGCATTGCGCTGTTTGTTTTATGCACTGGTATTCTTGGGAGGAAACCCGTTCCGTGTTATACGGCGTGGTCCCTTGATTTACCTAACTTTAAAAATAAAGATTAACTGTTTTAGTTCTCACACCAGTCACATGACTGACCTGGAGTTTATTGTTTTAACCTAAACTCTGGGTGCCCCTATTTTGACACGGGCAGCTAGTAGTTTTGGTTTTGCAGATTTATATTCACAGGATCCTGGTTTACACCTGGAACGATATCCGGAAAGCTTTGTATCCGTATATCTCTTTCTAGTTGTGTATTGTATTATTTTCCGCTGCTATGTATTTAAATGTAATTTAAATCTCTGATATTTCTGTGTAATATTCATTCGTTTATACTCTGTATATTCTTGTAATCTGATGCATTGTTGTAATAAGCAATGAAATGTTCTTCTGTATGCATTCTGATTTGTCGTGTTCTCAAACGATAGGGCGTTTCGAACGGTCTGGGTCGGTTTAGCGACTGGTTCGGACCGAGCGAAATTCTTTGCCGTCACAGTTGGTATCAGAGCTTTGGTTTACAAAGCAGAGAACAAGGCACATTAGAACCTTACGAAAGAATTCATCAGATATTGGATTAGTAATATCCAATGGGAATGACTCGTTAGAGATGGGATCAGTAGTATCCTAGAACGAGTGTGAAGAGTATATTTTTCAAATGAAAACAAATTTTGTTTTGAAAATTTAAAATCAATTATTCGTATTTGATTATTTAGTTTATATTGATTTGGACAGTCCAGTATATAAAGATTTTGCATATACGCCTTGCAAATGTATATTTGAAATTTTAATATACTGGATAGATATAGAATCACATTCTAGACACCCGGAGATGGTTCTGATGATTGATCGATCATCATCAGAATCTATGTTCGTGTTTTGAAGATGTGGTATTTATATATTTCCTATTGACTGGTGTGAGAACCAAAATTAGATAGGGCCTATTGTTGTGAATTGGCATCAAAAACACGATTTTTGTATATATATCAAATTATGAATTTGAAACTCTAATTCACTAATTGATTGATGTTTGTGCTGTTTGTTTAGTTGTTTGCTAATTTTTAACCATTAAGCCTAATTTGATCAAATATTGAATTGTATTGAAAATTGGTCGCATTTGCTTGCATATACATATACTTACATTGAACAGGTCATAGCAAGGAGGCTAGAGCCAGAGAATAAAATTTGTTTGCCCGACAAATAGGTACATGTTTACTACATAATTTACTGTTTTATTTGGGTGATGATGATTTTATGAGCCTATTGCCTAGCCGCTTGGCTTTTTCTTTTTCTTTTTGAGATCTGAAGGACTGGGGAAGCTATTTGAAATTCCCCGATGCTCCCGGTGCAGGGGAGGTTATGGCGAAATTTTTCGAAAATTTAGGGTGTTAGCCAAATTTTTGAAATTTTTGGAAATTCTCAGAAACTGAAAAGTTGGAGAATGGAAGCCAAATCGAACGTAGAGTTGATTAATCAAACCACTTTCGACTTTGTTCCTTTTCGGGGACGAAAAGTTTTAAGTGGGGGAGATTGTAGCAACCCGAAAATCTGGGCCAGTTTGAAATTTTTATTTTGGCAATTTTAGCGAATTTTGATTATTTAAAATGAATTATTTTAAATAATATCGACGAAAATTTATTTTGGAATAATTAGAACGTATATATTATACGCGTCGTCGTTAGAATATAAATAATTATTTATAATTATAAATAGAATTGAAAATGGCGCGGTAATTCGATAATTCGATTTCAAACTTCAATTGAATGTACCAGGTGCAAAACAATCCGGATTTTAGTGAAACCAAAAATCTTAGGATCTAATTGATAATATCTTTCCAACGGATCCGAAAAATCAAGATTTCATAGTAGGAATAAAAAGATGTGTCCAGTTGAAAATTCTGAATAGTCGCCATGGAATTCAGGCCCTTAAAAATGGACATTTTGCAAACGGTCTCGGATTTCGACGAAACCACTTTTGTCGGGTCCGTGATGTAAAGTTATTGCTAGGTTTCAAATTTCATAATTTTTCGAATCAATATGTGAGCGTGGCAAAGGAAAACGCGTTTGACCAGTTTCAGTTGATTTTAATCGACTGGAAATTGGCCATTTTTCTAATAGTCTCAGAATTCGACGAAACTAGTTTTGTTAGGACCGTATCTTCAATACGAAGCTAGAAAATATTTTTCTGGAATTTTTCGAGTTAGTATGTGACCCCAGTAAATTGAAATGCGTGTTCAAATTCAATATATAGAGTTAAATGTAGATTTGGACGGAAACTGATTCAAACGATCGAATCAGCTTGCGATACATAGACCATTGTGTTCGGAATGGGGGTAGTTAGCTATGGGCGACAGGCGGTGGGTCTCGTTTAGAGGTCAAAGGTAAAAGTTGCTTTTTGGGTTAATTAAATATTAAATAAATAAAATATAAAAATACCCTTTCCCTCCTTAACCCCCTCATTTCCCTCTCTCTCCTCAGTTCGTTCTGAAAGAAAAAAAGAAAGAAAAAAAAACCTACTGCTTGCCTCGTCGGTGTCGCCCCCTACCGCCCTCGCCGGAGCGCCGCCCCATCACCAGACCGCCACGCCCCCCCCCCCCCCCCATCTCTCTGATCCTCCTTAAATCGACGTCCCTCCGACCAAAACCCAAACCCTACACCCTCGAACTCGCTGAGCAGCCATCGCCAGTCAATTGGGGGCCCCGCCTCTGGCCATCTGCCACCCCCTCCGACGCCCCGACCACCTGTGCGCCCTCATCCTCTTCTCCAACCCCAAAGCACCCGAAAACAGTGAGTTTCCTCCCTTTCTTTCTTGTTTAAAAATGACATTGTTTTCTTTTAATTCAGTTTTGTTTGTATAGATTAAAAGTACTATAAAAAGGTAATTTTCATTATCATATGGCGAATATATAAGAATTTGTTTTTATTTTATTTTATATTAAATATAGAAAAGAATAGATTTTTAGTTGGGATTTTTGTATATTAAAAATATAATATTTTATATAGTAGAACATTAAAAATATAATCTTTTATATAGTAGAACATTAAAAATATAATCTTTTATATACTAGAACATTAAAAATATAATCTTTTATATACTAGAACATTAAAAATATAATCTTTTATATTGTAGAAATAAAAATATAATTTTTATACAAAGAGAAAAGTAAAAATTCGATTTTTATATATAGAATAGCAAAGTAAAAAATTCGATTTTTATATATAGAATAGCAAAGTAAAAATATAATTTTTATATATTGAACTTCGAAATAAAAATATGATCTTTATATATTGAACTTCGAAATAAAAATATGATTTTTATATATTGAACTTCGAAATAAAAATAAGATTTTTATATATTGAACTTCGAAATAAAAATATGATCTTTATACATTGAACTTCGAAATAAAAATATGATCTTTATATATTGAACTTCGAAATAAAAATATGATTCTTATATATTGAATAACGAAGTAAAAATTCGATTTTTACATATGTAGTGGCTACAACAACGAAGATGCGATGACGACGAAGATTTCTATCAAAGAAGAGTCAAGATGATTGGATAGCTATTGGTGAGAACTTATCACCTTTCAATTTAAATTTTCTAGTTATATATATATATACTAGGATGCAGACGGTGCTTAGTAGCACCCGACACAATCGTCCACAGACCATGGACTTGTTTGTTTGGTTGCATAGATTAGTTATATGATTTGATTTGAATTTGGTTGTTTGGTGATTTTGATTGATGTGTGAATGGCGTGGGCCTTCACTAGACCGGGGATAAGGCTAGGCCTTGTCCCGTTTCTAGTATCGTGCCGTTATGCCGCCGAAATTTTCTAAAATAAGTTAGAAAAATAAAGATATCATTTTATTGAATAAATGAATTGAATAGAAATTCATAGGTTGAAATAAAATGTTTTATCGTTAAAAATATAATTTTTAACGTGAAGTGAATAAAATATTCATTTATAAACCGGACGGTTTGTTTATGTACACCTATTTGAATGACATTGATTGGGACGATAAATTTTACACATCGCCCAACAGCACAAATAAAATATGTGTTTGATTGTTTGAAACCCCACACGGGTGTTGGGATGAAATTTGAAGTTCACTCATCCTGATTGATTAAATATGTCGATCGATTGATTGACAGGCTGTTATAAGCGTGGAATATCTATATTTGATGCTTATACAGTGTAGTGCACTTTGGTTGATGGTTGATTATTTTCAATGCTATTATATACATATGTTGTATGAAAATCCATATAATTAATTTTATATGGTAATTGATTGGGCCTCATTCCAATTTGAAAAATAAAGAATATTATAAAATAAAAGTTCATGTGTTGACAGTACTCATCCATTGAGATTGGTCATGTGTTGAACGAAATATTTTAGTAATAAAATTTACATCTTTATCAATATAAAATAAAAGTTCATGTGTTGACAGTACTCATCCATTGAGATTGGTCATGTGTTGAACGAAATATTTTAGTAATAAAATTTACATCTTTATCAATATAAAATAAAGGTTCATGTGTTGACAGTACTCATCCATTGAGATTGGTCATGTGTTGAACGAAATATTTTGATAATAACAACTATTTTGAAAAAGAAATATTTGAAATAGAATATTTGAAAATAGAAATTTATTAAGCCGTATTGATTAGATTGACGCCATTTTGACGTGAACGATATTTATATCGATTTTATTCATTTCGAAATGAAATGAATTGAAAACGATTTCAAAATGAAATGAATTGAAAACGATTTCAAAACGAAATGAATTGAAAACGATTTCAAAATGAAATGAATTGAAAACGATTTCAAAATGAAATGAATTGAAAACGATTTCGAAATGAATTGAATTGAAAATGATTTCGAAATGAATTGAATTGAAAACGATTTCGAAATGAAATAAATTGAAAACGATTTCGAAATGAATTGAATTGAAAACGATTTTGAAATGAATTGAATTGAAAACGATTTCGAAATGAATTGAATTGAAAACGATTTCGAAATGAATTGAATTGAAAACGATTTCAAAATGAAATAAATTGAAAACGATTTCGAAATGAATTGAATCGAAAATGAATTTAAATTGAATTGAAAGCGAATTGAAATGAATTCAAATTGAATTGAAATTTGAATTGAATAGAAATGAATTTTAAAATGAATTTATAAAGAAGAATTCAATTTTGATTTGAATTGAAAAGGAAGTTGAAATTACCTTTGAAACGAATTTAAAACTATTTATATAATTCGTTTTAAATAGAAATCGACGAAATATATATTATATATATTATATATATATATTATAATGGCCTGAATAGAACGCGCCGCGCCGCGGCAGTTCGTGAATTTCGACCATTTATTTCAAACGGACATTACGGGAGATCCGACCGTCGGATTCTCCTAAAACCGGAACCGTTGGGTTCGTATCGAAAAGAGCTTTCTAACGAATATTAGAAATTTGAAATCTAACGGTTGGATTTGGAGATACGTCCAAATCAAATTCGAAAAAGGTCGCTGTAAGTGCAGTTCGATGGCCGTTGAAGGAAATCGACTGTACGGGCCTTGATAAAATTATTAAAAATAGTAATAATTTGTGTAAAATCATAAGAAATGATTTGTGAAGATTTGGGATGAAAAATTCCATATTTGAAAGGATAAAAATAGATTTTTATCGAAATGAACTAGTTTTGAACTAGAATTATAATTCTATTTATTTTTAAATAAATAAATTGAATTTGAAAAGGGTTTTAAAAATAACCAAAATTTCCAATGATTGCATTGGAGTGGATTTGAATCGAAATTGTCTTCGGAATATTTCGATGTTGGAATTCGTGATTATACAGATGTTGTTATGGAAATTTGAAAGATATATTTATATCGTTATTTCCAATACGACATTTGTTAATCGTAGAATTTGATATTGAATATAAGCCGATATATTTTCTATTCAGAGCCTTATATTGAATATCAAATGTGATTTGGGTTTGTCGTGAATGGTGTCTTCACTAACACTGTTCTTGAACCCAGTTGAGAAAAGATTAAATCTTTTATTTAGATTTAATGAAGTGTACCAATTAAATAATATTTAATTGGAATTAAATCGATATTGATTTTTGAGTTTATCGTGGACAGTGTTTTAAATAACACTCGTTCTTTAACCCGATAATTAATGAATGTGATTTTGGGGTTTATCGTGAACCGTGTTTTAAATGACACCGATTCTTTAACCCAGTTAAAGATTAAAACTAAGTGGAGTTTTAATGAATCTTTAATTAGATTGAAAAGATCGAGAATGGAGTATCACCAGTTTTGCTCCAGGCGATAGTTAAATCTTTAATTAGATTTGAACGTGAAATGGTAATTGAATTTACCGATAACACCGTGGTGTTAGATATGAAGTATAACCAGTTTTACTTCATGGGATGAATAGGTTGGGATTGGGAAATTAAAACAAATGATTACTTCGGTAAGGTTCGCTAATCCCGACTAGTTTGAATTGAAATTCAAAATGAAGATTGAAGAATAAATTCAAGGAATTTATCTTGGATAAAATTAATGGGAACCTTTCCCTATGAATGTGAATATTAGAAACTAACTGTCGGTTAGCTAAGCAGAATGGTTTTCTGGATATTGATCTGATGTTGGTTTCCGCCTTCGGGGTTAATATTTGGGGAATTATTCTCTTGATTAATTTACGGTTAGTGACTAATGAATTGGAATGAGGCGTATGTTGTGTTTGTGTAACACTTATTTAAAATATACGCGAGTTATTCGGAAAGACCGGGTTTATCCCATTCTGAATAACTGATACGACGATAAGTCGAAGATGAAGACGATGGTCGAAGACCGGAGGTCTTCACGTCGTTTGGGTGCTTACTGATGATCTTGATTGGGCTGTACACCCAAGAAGATGGAAACAGTTAGTGATCGTCCAGACGTACTTGGAGATCGATGGATATCCGGGGTACTAGGTGCCTCCGGTTTCGTTCAGACCCAGAACGGACTTGTAAATGGACTGTGTGTCTGACATTGGATTTTAGTCCGTGTGATTGATTTCTATCAAATATATATCTGTTTGGCGGCGGAGAGTTTATTCTCTTGCTTAACGCCCTTCTCTGAGACGTACGAGCTCAGGGGTTATATATTGATGGATATCAAACGCATGGAGTGAATTGCCTGTGTGGCATGCCTAAGTGGCAATTGATCGAGGCTTCTGTTGAAAAGCAGAGTCTTGTTGTGATGATCAAAGCACGGCCTTTGTGGCGTAGCTTTGTGTAACGTTTACTTCGCGAGTTTCACACCCGGTATGAACCAAAAACGGGAGACGGACCTCAGGGAGGGCCTACGTTTCCTCCTAGCTAAAAGTGGCGTCAGTGGTTTTACACGCCCTGACGAGTTTGACTTATGTGGTTGTTGCTGTTGTGAGGCGCCTCGGTTAGATCGGACGATCCGGGTCCGATGGAGTCATTCGTTGGCTCGCTTACGCCCCAAAGGGCGGCGAAACGTAGTGCTCAGGCATTTTAATCCACTCCGTGTGGACCGGCCCTGACGATCCAAGGCTTGCCTGCGCGCTTGCCTGAGACTCGGGCTAGGCAGTCTCGAATCGGTTGAGGACTATCTTTTGCCTCGGTTCATAGATGGAAATCCAATTTCCAAATACGTGACATTTACGGTTTTATTTGTAAACCTATATATGGCGACATGATATATGGTACCCACGCCGCCTATGATTGATACTTATGATTTGAAGTTGTTTTATACACTATGCACTTATAATAGTATCAAATGATTTGTTTTAAACGTATCAAGCATTCTTTTGCTGTTATAAGGGAAAACCCTATCCCCCGGCTTGCGTTTGCATTGTGTGATAGGACCTGGGTCTTATAACAGCTTCATTTTTTCTTTATTTAGCATTGCGCTGTTTGTTTTATGCACTGGTATTCTTGGGGGGAAACCCATTCCGTGTTATACGGCGTGGTCCCTTGATTTACCTAACTTTAAAAATAAAGATTAACTGTTTTAGTTCTCACACCAGTCACATGACTGACCTGGAGTTTATTGTTTTAACCTAAACTCTGGGTGCCCCTATTTTGACACGGGCAGCTAGTAGTTTTGGTTTTGCAGATTTATATTCACAGGATCCTGGTTTACAGCTGGAACGATATCCGGAAAGCTTTGTATCCGTATATCTCTTTCTAGTTGTGTATTGTATTATTTTCCGCTGCTATGTATTTAAATGTAATTTAAATCTCTGATATTTCTGTGTAATATTCATTCGTTTATACTCTGTATATTCTTGTAATCTGATGCATTGTTGTAATAAGCAATGAAATGTTCTTCTGTATGCATTCTGATTTGTCGTGTTCTCAAACGATAGGGCGTTTCGAACGGTCTAGGTCGGTTTAGCGACTGGTTCGGACCGAGCGAAATTCTTTGCCGTCACACGTTGTCTCCATTTCTGTGCCACGAAAGGTGAGTTTATCTCACACCTGACTTACATTTTTCATGGATGTTAGATCAATAATGAACTGTTATATGAAATGTATAGGTTGCTAGTAGAAATTGTTTGATTTGATATGTATGCACATTTCATATGCGACATGATATATTCATATGACACGTAGTTGCACTGATGATATATGTTGTGATTGATACTATGTGATTGTTGTTGTGATTGTTGATACCCTAGTTTTAGGAAAATCACTAAGGGTTGAAATGATACATACCCGAACGAACATTAGAATAGGGAAAAATCGTTATGGGTTGAAATGATAAATCTGAACGATTTTTATTGAATTTGGGATCGCGGGTTGAAATGATAGACCCGTAGAAATTTTATAAATTGCGGGTTGAAATGATAAATATCCGTATCACTTGACCATAGGGTAGAAAACTATATACGGACACCGTCGGTCATGTTTCGAAGTAAAATGAGTTTTATTTTAAAATATTTACTTAAGACTTTATATATTTATATTTATATTTTATTTAATTTAAATTATTTTGTATATTTTAAATTATGTGTTTTAAAATGATTTATTTGTAAATAGGGATTTAAATGTTTATTTAAGATTTTACTTATAAATTTATTTATTTTAAACCATATAATTTATTCCTATAAGTACTTTGACCTTTTTATATTATTGTAAATATTTCTTTAAATCTATTATATATATACATATATCTATTTTCAAAATTAATTTTCTTATATATATATATATATATTTCATAAACTTTAATGAAGTCAAGATGGATAGGTTATATGTCGCGATTTAAATTTGAAGTTTAAGGATGTAAATTTATATAACGATGTTTGAATAACAATTGAACTCATATTATGTTATGAATCGGAACCGATACGAATTTCAGTAGAGATGAACTTGAATTGATAAAATTAAGAAATTGAATTTGATTTGGTTTAAATTATGAACCCTGATAAGAAATGAATGTGAATCGGGTAAATTGATTTATTTATAATCGATATGAATTGAATTCAAGTTTTAATTGATTAAACATGAATTGGAATATATATATAGATGTTATATGCGGAATTGGTTTTTAGATTGTTTGGTTTGAATTAAGAATTTTGTTAAATTGATGCATAAGAATAGTTTTAAATAGTAATTTGGTTGAATGGAAATATAATATTTTGATTTGAAATGTAGAAGTAATAGTTTTGAACTATATAACTTGAATTATAGTTATAAGACGATTTGGGTTATATTGAAGTTTAAGATTTCGTTTTAAATTATAAAAAAGGAAATTTGAACCTAAGTGTCGAATGTCATTAAGCGACTAAAATGAGTTGTTTTCAAAATTTAATATATTCGAAGTTAGATATTTAATTTTGAATTCAAATTCAAATATGAGAATTCGTATAAACTATTTTATAAAGTGATTTATAAAATAATGACCACGGTGTGGAAAATGTAAATGATTGGTTGTTAAAGAGACCGGGATCGGCTATTGTCATACTCTCTGCCAATACCGAAAACCACTTCGACAACTGTGTACACGGTGGAGTTCCAGAATGAAGGGGATGATTTGGCGAACGACTCTATTTTGTATTTTCATATTAATTACGAGACCCTGACTACCTTGAGTCAGCTTGTTGTGGCTAAAACAGGAGCTACGCACGGACCAAGTGAGGTCATACCTCTTATCGAGCACACTTCTTCGATATTATTCTATTACGGTTGAGATTCGATTTGGGCCCTTTTGATTATGGGAGTGTGTATCGAGGTGGGCGGTAGTTGCTACTATGCGTCACCACCAGTCCGGCTCTGCAAACGGTGAATCCACCCTGGCATTCCTTGCGTGCCTTGTCACATGCCTTATACGATCCTACTACGACTTTGTTTTGTACCGTTTTATATGGAGTGCCCTCTGATCAACCTCCAGTTTACGGAGGAATTACGGTACTGTATATACTATGGGAATATATAAACGGTGTAAGGGTAATCATGGTAATCCCGCTTACGCTATTTTGATATCTTTACTTTACTGATAAACACTATTGTATATAGTGTATTATACTATATAGTATTAGTTTAACGGATCCTTAGAGGATGGTGATCCCAAACATCCCCTAAGTTACTGATTGCATTTCATCGAACATTTCATTTGAGTTGATTTACTTCCATGAGAATGTTAGTCCTGATCCGAGTTTTTTTGTTTTGCATTGTTGCTCAGGTCAGATCGATTATCACAGCCTTCGAGATTCACTATTGATGTTGAAGTTTATATTGGCGTTTTCTCACTTGTATCGCTCATTCTGTTGTTCCAGTCACCCAGCTATTTCTGTCGTTTCTATTTCAAATTGTTATCATTTATTTATGTATCTGAAATCATTGTTTAAATCTTCCGCTGTATTATACATGTAAACTCTGATGTAAATTTTTATTTAGTAGCTTCATGAACTACTATTGTATTTTGTAATTTCCGCTGTGAGATATTATGTTACTCTGTATATGTATCTGTGATCTGTGGTTCTGTGATTTATTCTATTTACCTCAGAAGCTGATAACAATTTGTTGTTTTGGACGTTCCGAGTTAACATGTTTTGTCGATTCGGCACGATAAAAATGGCGGGTCGTTACAGTTGGTATCAGAGCTTTGGTTTATCAAAGCTTTAGCTTATGGGGTAAAGGCTCATTAGAGATAGGGTAGTGATACCCTAGAATGAGTGGAATCAGTCGCAGAATCCTTCTAGAGAGAGCGTATTTTTAAAGTGCAAACGGTTTTTAAAATGATTTTAAAAGTTTTTAAACTAATATTTGGATATAAAATTAGTTTAGTATTTAATCCTTTCTGAAATTTCCTTTCCATTTGAACCCATCTTCCTTCGTAGATCCTCTTTGATTTGGTTCTTTTGTTCTTTCAGCTTTTACCTCGAATTCTATAATTTATACTAGTCCATTTCAAGATAAGAAGTAGAAGAAGAGTATAAGTCTTCTACCCAGTCTGTCTTTATTAAATATTGGTTTGAAATTTATATTTTGAAAGATATTTTTATAAGATCTTCTTAATGTAATATTTAATTTGATATTTGTAAATAATTTGGTAATGCCAATGCTTTGTAAACATTTTATGTGTAATGTATTCATACGTTAACTTATAGAATTAATTAAGTGTTATAAGTTTAAATATTGATAACATGAATTTGAAAATATTTAGATATAGTATATAATGATTTTGATATATATTTGATTTAATAATAATATTGTTGTATATTTATTAAGAATTGTAGTTGAATTTTAACAAATAAATGAGTGGGGGAGAGATACATTTTTCCCTACTTGAAATTTTAATGATTTGAAATATATTATTTATAATATATGATTTAGAGTGTGGTAAATATTCTATTTAAATATAAAAAGATGTTTTGAGTACTTATTTGACGCTAAAATTAGCCTATCGAATACTTAGTGACTTGGTGTATACGTCTGATCAACGTATATGTTAAATCCTATACGTATTAGATAGATATAAAGTCGCACCCTAGTCGCTTGAAAATGATTCTGGTGATGACCGCGGCATCATCGATATTTATTTTCGGGTTTCGGAAGTGGGATAAATATATATAGCCAACCGTAACGTCGAGTGAATACTTGAAATGTTTGAAACGTTTGAAAATATTTTATCTTTTGATTTATATATATTTAAAATTATATATGTATAAGGAAAATATGAATCATTAGTTTAAATATATTAATTATTTAATTACTATTTCCCTGTCTTTCTCCTTTTCGGGGACGAAAAGGTTTGAGTAGGGGAGATTGTAACGACCGACATTTTAGTATATTTTATTTAATTATTTAATTTAAATTTTGATTTTTGATTTGATTTTATTTATTTAAAATTCAAATGTTGCTTGAATTTATTGAAATGACTATTTTGATTTGTTATATGAAACTTAAATTTATTTTTGTTTTATATAGCGAATGAATTATTTTGATTATGATTTAAAAACTAAACTATTTGGACTTTTCATAACAAATGATTTTTGTTTTGATATGAATACAATTTAGTAATAAAACAAAATATTTGCTATTTTAGATCCTTGATTTAATTTCAAACTATTTTCATGATTGTTAGTTTACTTTTATTTCGAAATTTATTTAATATAGATCTGTTCCAATTTTATTTTATTTCATTACCTAGAATATTGTTCAACGTTTATTTAATATAATTCGATTTCTGCCTGTTCAAATTTATACCATTGATTCACTTTTATTTCAAAACCCTTGGTTTTTCCTGTTTGTTTCGATTTACCAAACAATACTTTGCCTTTCAAATTTCAAATGGTTCGTTAAACCTTCCAAAGGACTTGTTCAATTCCAATGACACCGCTTCGTTAGCATAGGAGAAAGGAAATAAAAATCGTATGGACCTCGAAAATTTGAAACCCTTTCATCCTGATTTTCTTCCCAAATCGGTTCCGTTCTTTTCTCTTCTCACTGTTCTTTAATTCAGTCAGCTCCATCTTCTGTTTACCAAAGCAACTTCGCTTCTCCCTATAATAATTACATCAAAAAAATATAAACTGCAGCTTTCTATTTCCAAACTGTTGCCTTAGAGTCCCAATGCCACCACCTTTACTTTTGAAATAAAAGTAAGAAAAAAGGAGTGAAAACAATTTCCTGAAGATGCCCAGTACACCTTGCCTTCCAGCTCCGAGTCATCCGCAAGTCTGCCGCCATCAGTAGATGCTCCGTCGTCCGAGCCCTTGCGTTGAACCAGCCTCTCCACCGAAGCCCAGTTTTCTCCGCCTTGCTCTCATCTCTGCCTCCCACAACTTCGACCAAGCATCTGCCAACCAATCACCGCAGCTCCGCCGTGAGCCTGAAGCCCTTGCCCATGAACCATGCTGACCCAAGCCCAACACCAAAGTCTGAGCTACCTGAATCCGGGCCGACCTAAAATGCCACCCAAGACCAGCCGAGCCTTCCTTTTTCACCAATATACGCTCATGTTCTGACCCATGCAGTTCACCTCTGTTGCAACCCAGTTGTCCACGTCTTCCCCTTGCTGCTTATGTATGTGTGAGTTGTTTTTCTTTTGTTTGGCGTGAGTAAGTCCTATGAAAAGAATGTGTGTTTGTTTTGATGATTTTTGGTGTGAGTTTGTACATGCATGAGTGTATAGTATGGGGTGTGTGTGTGTGTTTTGATTCGTGATGAGTGTTGTGTGTGTGTTAAGGAGTAGTGTAGTGGCGTGAGTTCTGTTCTGTTTTGAGTTTTCGTTTTGAAAAATTATTTATCTGGAAAATATATGTATATATAAATTTATTTTAGTATGATATATAAATTATAATATATATTATAATGGTTTGGCTGTGTTTTATAATTTATTATATAGTTTCAGTGAGTGTTTGTTAATGAAGGTCCTATTTGTTTATAAAATTTATATATGCGGGTTTAATGTGTTTGTTCATGTGTGAGCGTTTATACATGAGCATATATATATATATATATATATATATATATATATAATCGGGTTTCGAAGTTACTGTGTATATTTGTATATAAATATATATAATATAATATTTTGTAAACATTTGTTGTGTTATTTTGAGTCGGGTTTTGTGTTAGTTCCGAAACCGTTCCAATATCCAATAGCCGTACCAATCTATTGAAAATTTCCTAATCTCCTCTTATACAAATAAATTATATATTGAGTTGATTATCAAGTTGAATCTATTCTGGATCGTGCCTTGAAGTCGCTATTTCAAATCGGTGTCAATTTAATCGTTGTCTCCATTTCTGTGCCACGAAAGGTGAGTTTATCTCACACCTGACTTACATTTTTCATGGATGTTAGATCAATAATGAACTGTTATATGAAATGTATAGGTTGCTAGTAGAAATTGTTTGATTTGATATGTATGCACATTTCATATGCGACATGATATATTCATATGACACGTAGTTGCACTGATGATATATGTTGTGATTGATACTATGTGATTGCTGTTGTGATTGTTGATACCCTAGTTTTAGGAAAATCACAAAGGGTTGAAATGATACATACCCGAACGAACATTAGAATAGGGAAAAATCGTTATGGGTTGAAATGATAAATCTGAACGATTTTTATTGAATTTGGGATCGCGGGTTGAAATGATAGACCCGTAGAAATTTTATAAATTGCGGGTTGAAATGATAAATATCCGTATCACTTGACCATAGGGTAGAAAACTATATACGGACACCGTCGGTCATGTTTCGAAGTAAAATGAGTTTTATTTTAAAATATTTACTTAAGACTTTATATATTTATATTTATATTTTATTTAATTTAAATTATTTTGTATATTTTAAATTATGTGTTTTAAAATGATTTATTTGTAAATAGGGATTTAAATGTTTATTTAAGATTTTACTTATAAATTTATTTATTTTAAACCATATAATTTATTCCCATAAGTACTTTGACCTTTTTATATTATTGTAAATATTTCTTTAAATCTATTATATATATATATACATATATCTATTTTCAAAATTAATTTACTTATATATATATATTTCATAAACTTTAATGAAGTCAAGATGGATAGGTTATATGTTGCGATTTAAATTCGAAGTTTAAGGATGTAAATTTATATAACGATGTTTGAATAACAATTGAACTCATATTATGTTATGAATCGGAACCGATACGAATTTTAGTAGAGATGAACTTGAATTGATAAAATTAAGAAATTGAATTTGATTTGGTTTAAATTATGAACCCTGATAAGAAATGAATGTGAATCGGGTAAATTGATTTATTTATAATCGATATGAATTGAATTCAAGTTTTAATTGATTAAACATGAATTGGAATATATATATATAGATGTTATATGCGGAACTGGTTTTTATATTGTTTGGTTTGAATTAAGAATTTTGTTAAATTGATGCATAAGAATAGTTTTAAATAGTAATTTGGTTGAATGGAAATATAATATTTTGATTTGAAATGTAGAAGTAATAGTTTTGAACTATATAACTTGAATTATAGTTATAAGACGATTTGGGTTATATTGAAGTTTAAGATTTCATTTTAAATTATAAAAAGGAAATTTGAACCTAAGTGTCGAATGTCATTAAGCGACTAAAATGAGTTGTTTTCAAAATTTAATATATTCGAAGTTAGATATTTAATTTTGAATTCAAATTCAAATATGAGAATTCGTATAAACTATTTTATAATGTGATTTATAAAATAATGACCACGGTGTGGAAAATGTAAACGATTGGTTGTTAAAGAGACCAGGATCGGCTATTGTCATACTCTCTGCCAATACCGAAAACCACTTCGACAACTGTGTACGCGGTGGAGTTCCAGAATGAAGGGGATGATTTGGCGAACGACTCTATTTTGTATTTTCATATTAATTACGAGACCCTGACTACCTTGAGTCAGCTTGATGTGGCTAAAACAGGAGCTACGCACGGACCAAGTGAGGTCGTACCTCTTATCGAGCACACTTCTTCGATATTATTCTATTACGGTTGAGATTCAATTTGGGCCCTTTTGATTATGGGAGTGTGTATCGAGGTGGGCGGTAGTTGCTACTATGCGTCACCACCAGTCCGGCTCTGCGAACGGTGAATCCACCCTGGCATTCCTTGCGTGCCTTGTCACATGCCTTATACGATCCTACTACGACTTTGTTTTGTACCGTTTTATATGGAGTGCCCTCTGATCAACCTCCAGTTTACGGAGGAATTACGGTACTGTATATACTATGGGAATATATAAACGGTGTAAGGGTAATCATGGTAATCCCGCTTACGCTATTTTGATATCTTTACTTTACTGATAGACACTATTGTATATAGCGTATTATACTATATAGTATTAGTTTAACGGATCCTTAGAGGATGGTGATCCCAAACATCCTCTAAGTTACTGATTGCATTTCATCGAACATTTCATTTGAGTTGATTTACTTCCATGAGAATGTTAGTCCTGATCCGAGTTGTTTTGTTTTGCATTGTTGCTCGGGTCAGATCGATTATCACAGCCTTCGAGATTCACTATTGGAGTTGAAGTTTATATTGGCGTTTTCTCACTTGTATCGCTCATTCTGTTGTTCCAGTCACCCAGCTATTTCTGTCGTTTCTATTTCAAATTGTTATCATTTATTTATGTATCTGAAATCATTGTTTAAGTCTTCCGCTGTATTATATATGTAAACTATGATGTAAATTTTTATTTAGTAGCTTCATGAACTACTATTGTATTTTGTAATTTCCGCTGTGAAATATTATGTTACTCTGTATATGTATATGTGATCTGTGGTTCTGTGATTTATTCTATTTACCTCAGAAGCTGATAACAATCTGTTGTTTTGGACGTTCCGAGTTAACATGTTTTGTCGATTCGGCACGATCAAAATGGCGGGTCGTTACAACTGCCGCGTCGTTTCAAGCTCGATTTTAATTATAATATAATTATACGTTCAAACTGTCGTCGATTGAATATATTCGTCAATATAATTCAACTCTAAGCTGAATTACATCTTAGGGATGACCCCGCTCACAGAATATTGTGATTTCCAATATTTTTGATTATTTCGACATTATAATATATTTTATTATATTATAATTATAAATTCAATATTCAATATTATTTAATTCACGTTCTCGATATCGATAAATCGATATTAAATAATTAAATAAATTAATTGTTCAACAGCTAAAAATGCGGGTTACTACAATCTTCCCCCCTTAATAAAATTTCGTCCTCGAAATTGCTAAGCTAGGGGACGACCCTATCTTCTGGGTAAAAATTTATCTGTTTACCTCTTATCTCTGGTTTCAACTGAACCAATTAATATTGAATAAAATATTAACTTATTTTGACTAACTAAATTTTCAAAAATCCTGAAAATTTTCTAACGCTGTGACGGCAAGGAATCTCGCTCGGTCCGAACCAGTCGCTAAACCGATCCAGGCCGTTCGAAACGCCCTATCGTTTGAGAACAAGACAAAACAGAACGCATACAGAAGAACATTTCATTGTATATTACAACAATGCATCAGATTACAAGAATATACAGAGTATAAATGAATATTTATTCACATTCACGTTAAAAATTATATTTCTAACGATAAAACATTTTATTTCAACCTATGAATTTCTATTCAATTCATTTACACAATAAAATGATATTTTTATTTTTCTAACATATTTTAGAAAATTTCGGCGGCATAACGGCACGATACTAGAAACGGGACGAGGCCTAGCCTTATCCCCGGTCTAGTGAAGGCCCACGCCATTCACACATCAATCAAATTCACCAAACAATTCACTTTCAATCAACTAATCTAACCAACTACACAACCAAACAAACAAGTCCATGGTCTGTGGACGGGTGTCGGGTGCTACTAAGCACCGTCTGCATCCTAGTATATATATATAACTAGAAAAATAAATTGAAAGGTGAGAAATTCTCACCTATAGCTATCCTAGCTCTACAGCACTCCATTGATAGAAATCTTCATCGCTATCGCATCTTCGTCGACTTCGTTGCCCATAGCCACTACATATGTAAAAATCGAATTTTTACTTCGTTATTCAATTTATAAAAATCGAATTTTTAGTTAGCTATTCAATATATAAAAATCGAATTTTTAGTTCGCTATTCAATATATAAAAATCGAATTTTTATTTCACTATTCAATATACAAAAAACGAATTTTTATTTCAAAGTTAAATATATAAAAATCGAATTTTTAGTTCAAAGTTAAATATATAAAAATCGAATTTTTAGTTCGCTATTCAATATATAAAAATCGAATTTTTAGTTCGCTATTCAATATATAAAAATCGAATTTTTATTTCACTATTCAATATACAAAAAACGAATTTTTATTTCAAAGTTAAATATATAAAAATCGAATTTTTAGTTCAAAGTTAAATATATAAAAATCGAATTTTTATTTCAAAGTTAAAACCTTTTTCTTATTTCAAGCTAAAACCTTTTTCTTATATTAAAGTTAAAACCTTTTTCTTATTTTAAAGTTAAAACCTTTTTCTTATATTAAAGTTAAAACCTTTTTCTTATTTTAAACCCTAAGATAAAATCAGTTTTATATACTTTAAAAATTCAGTTTTTCTATACTTAAAAAAAAAACAGTTTTATATACTTTAAAAAAAAACAGTTTTATATACTTTAAAAAAAACAGTTTTTCTATACTTTAAAAAAAACAGTTTTTCTATACTTTAAAAAATTCAGTTTTTAGATACTTTAAAAAATTCAGTTTTTAGATACTTTAAAAAAAACAGTTTTTCTATACTTTAAAAAAAACAGTTTTTAGATACTTTAAAAAATTCAGTTTTTAGATACTTTAAAAAAAACAGTTTTTCTATACTTTAAAAAAAACAGTTTTTAAGAATTTAAAAATAAAAATACTTACAGAAAACAAATAAAATAAAATAAAAACGAACCGATTTCAGCGAAGGGGGGGGAAAGTGTCGTTGTTCGTCGGAGCTTGGGGGGGGGGAGAGCGCGGTCGATCTGAAGGAGGAGACGAGGGGAAGGAGGTGCTGTCGAGGTCTGCTCTGGGCTAGGGTTGCGGTGGTCTTCGTTGATGGATCGAATGGAGGAGGCTGAAGAGGGGACAGGGGCTTCGACTGAGTGGCGGGCGATTGGAGGAGGAGGCCGACGCGAGGGTGGCGGCTCCGACGAGGGAAAGGGCTGGGGCGATTATCTTTTTCTCTTTTTTTCTTTTTTTTTTCTTTTCTTATTCGATTCTGAACTGAAACGTACAGGGGGGGGCAGAGGTTATAGGGAAAGAGAGAATATTTTTTTTTTATTAATTAATTAATTTATTTTAACCTAAAGAGTTGACTTTCACATACGACCTCGAAACGAGGCCCACCGCCTGTCGTCCATAGCGTTTTACCCCCATTCCGAACACAATGGGATATGTATCGCTAGCTGATTCGATTGTTACAGTCCGTTTCCGTTAAATTTATATTTAAATTACTATATTGAATTTTAAACGCACATTTCAAATTACCGGGGTCACATACTAACTAGAAAAATTCCAGAAAAATATTTTCTAGCTTCGTATTGACGATACGGTCCTAACAAAACTAGTTTCGTCGAATTCTGAGACCGTTTGAAAAATGGCCAATTTCCAGTCGATTAAAATCCACTGAAAATGGTCAAACGCGTTTTCCTTTGCCACGCTCACATATTGATTCGAAAAATTATGAAATTTGGAATCTAGCAATAACTTGACATCACGGACCCAACAAAACTGATTTCGTCGAAATCCGAGGTCGTTTGCAAAATGTCCATTTTTAAGGGCCTTATATATATAAAAATATATATAAATTCCACAGCGACTATTTCTAATTTTAAACTGGACATATCTTATCATTCCTAAGATGAAATCTCAGTTTGTTAACTTCGTTACAAAGATATAGTTATACAGATTCAAATATTTCTTGTTTCGTTCAATTCTGACTTATATTGAATTCTGTATATTCATTTGAAATTAGAAATCGAATTTTCGAACTACCGCGCCATTTTCAATTCTATTTATAATTATATATAAATATTTATATTCTAACGACGACGCGTATAATATATACGTTCGAATTCTATTCAAAATAAATTTCACGTCGATATTATTTAAAATAATTCATTTTAAATAATCAAAATTCGCTATAATTGCCAAAATAAAAATTTTAAACTGGCCCAGAATTTACGGGTTGTTACAATCTCCCCCACTTAAAACTTTTCGTCCCCGAAAAGGAACAAAGTCGAAAGTGGTTTGATAATTCAACTCTACGCTCGATCTGCCTTCCATTCTCCAACTTTTTAGTTTTTGAGAATTTCCAAAATTTCAAAAATTTGGCTAACACCCTAAATTTTTGAAAAATTTCGCCATAACCTCCCCTGCACCGGGAGCATCGGGGAATTTCAAATAGCTTCCCCGGTCCTTCAGATCTCAAAAAGAAAAAGAAAAAGCCAAGCGGCTAGCCAATAGGCTCACAAAATCATCATCATCCAAACAAAACAGGAAATTATGTAGTAAACATGTACCTATTTGTCGGGCAAACAAATTTTATTCTCTGGCTCTAGCCTCCTTGCTATGACCTGTTCAATGATATACATGTATATGCAAGCAGATGCGACCTATTTTCAATACAGTTCAATATTTGATGCTATTAGGCAAAATGGCTCAAAATTAGCAAATAAATAAACAAACAACACAAACATCAATCAATTAGTGAATTAGAGTTTCAAATTCGTAATTTTGATACATAGTCAAAAAAAATCATGTTTTTGATGCCAATTCACAACAATGTATCCTAGCTATATAAGATTTGGTTCTCACACCAGTCTAATGGAAATATATAGATATCACACCTTCGAAACACGAACATAATTATTGATGATGCCATGGTCATTATCAACATCATCCCTGGGCGACTAGAGTGTAATTCTATATCTATCCAGTATATTAAAACTTTGAATACACGCGGATCAGACGTATACGCAAAATCTATATATACTGGATTGTCCAAATTCATTAAAATAAATAATCAAATACGAATAGTTGATTTAAATTTTCAAAACAAATTTTGTTTTCATTTGAAAAAAAAAATATACTCTTCACACTCGTTCTAGGATACTACTGATCCCATCTCTAACGAGTCATTCCCATTGGATATTACTAATCCAATATCTGATGAATTCTTTCGTACGGTTCTAATGTGCCTTGTTCTCTGCTTTGTAAACCAAAGCTCTGATACCAACTGTGACGGCAAGGAATCTCGCTCGGTCCGAACCAGTCGCTAAACCGATCCAGGCCGTTCGAAACGCCCTATCGTTTGAGAACAAGACAAAACAGAACGCATACAGAAGAACATTTCATTGTATATTACAACAATGCATCAGATTACAAGAATATACAGAGTATAAATGAATATTTATTCACATTCACGTTAAAAATTATATTTCTAACGATAAAACATTTTATTTCAACCTATGAATTTCTATTCAATTCATTTACACAATAAAATGATATTTTTATTTTTCTAACATATTTTAGAAAATTTCGGCGGCATAACGGCACGATACTAGAAACGGGACGAGGCCTAGCCTTATCCCCGGTCTAGTGAAGGCCCACGCCATTCACACATCAATCAAATTCACCAAACAATTCACTTTCAATCAACTAATCTAACCAACTACACAACCAAACAAACAAGTCCATGGTCTGTGGACGGGTGTCGGGTGCTACTAAGCACCGTCTGCATCCTAGTATATATATATAACTAGAAAAATAAATTGAAAGGTGAGAAATTCTCACCTATAGCTATCCTAGCTCTACAGCACTCCATTGATAGAAATCTTCATCACTATCGCATCTTCGTCGACTTCGTTGCCCATAGCCACTACATATGTAAAAATCGAATTTTTACTTCGTTATTCAATTTATAAAAATCGAATTTTTAGTTAGCTATTCAATATATAAAAATCGAATTTTTAGTTCGCTATTCAATATATAAAAATCGAATTTTTATTTCACTATTCAATATACAAAAAACGAATTTTTATTTCAAAGTTAAATATATAAAAATCGAATTTTTAGTTCAAAGTTAAATATATAAAAATCGAATTTTTAGTTCGCTATTCAATATATAAAAATCGAATTTTTAGTTCGCTATTCAATATATAAAAATCGAATTTTTATTTCACTATTCAATATACAAAAAACGAATTTTTATTTCAAAGTTAAATATATAAAAATCGAATTTTTAGTTCAAAGTTAAATATATAAAAATCGAATTTTTATTTCAAAGTTAAAACCTTTTTCTTATTTCAAGTTAAAACCTTTTTCTTATATTAAAGTTAAAACCTTTTTCTTATTTTAAAGTTAAAACCTTTTTCTTATATTAAAGTTAAAACCTTTTTCTTATTTTAAACCTTAAGATAAAATCAGTTTTATATACTTTAAAAATTCAGTTTTTCTATACTTTAAAAAAAAACAGTTTTATATACTTTTAAAAAAAACAGTTTTATATACTTTAAAAAAAAACAGTTTTTCTATACTTTAAAAAAAAAACAGTTTTTCTATACTTTAAAAAATTCAGTTTTTAGATACTTTAAAAAATTCAGTTTTTAGATACTTTAAAAAAAACAGTTTTTCTATACTTTAAAAAAAGCAGTTTTTAGATACTTTAAAAAATTCAGTTTTTAGATACTTTAAAAAAAACAGTTTTTCTATACTTTAAAAAAAACAGTTTTTAAGAATTTAAAAATAAAAATACTTACAGAAAACAAATAAAATAAAATAAAAACGAACCGATTTCAGCGAAGGGGGGGAAAGTGCCGTTGTTCGTCGGAGCTTGGGGGGGGGAGAGCGCGGTCGATCTGAAGGAGGAGACGAGGGGAAGGAGGTGCTGTCGAGGTCTGCTCTGGGCTAGGGTTGCGGTGGTCTTCGTTGATGGATCGAATGGAGGAGGCTGAAGAGGGGACAGGGGCTTCGACTGAGTGGCGGGCGATTGGAGGAGGAGGCCGACGCGAGGGTGGCGGCTCCGACGAGGGAAAGGGTTGGGGCGATTATCTTTTTCTCTTTTTTTTTTCTTTTCTTATTCGATTCTGAACTGAAACGTACAGGGGGGGGCCAGAGGTTATAGGGAAAGAGAGAATATTTTTTTTTTTATTAATTAATTAATTTATTTTAACCTAAAGAGTTGACTTTCACATACGACCTCGAAACGAGGCCCACCGCCTGTCGTCCATAGCGTTTTACCCCCATTCCGAACACAATGGGATATGTATCGCTAGCTGATTCGATTGTTACAGTCTGTTTCCGTTAAATTTATATTTAAATTATTATATTGAATTTTAAACGCACATTTCAAATTACCGGGGTCACATACTAACTAGAAAAATTCCAGAAAAATATTTTCTAGCTTCGTATTGACGATACGGTCCTAACAAAACTAGTTTCGTCGAATTCTGAGACCGTTTGAAAAATGGCCAATTTCCAGTCGATTAAAATCCATTGAAAATGGTCAAACGCGTTTTCCTTTGCCACGCTCACATATTGATTCGAAAAATTATGAAATTTGGAATCTAGCAATAACTTGACATCACGGACCCAACAAAACTGATTTCGTCGAAATCCGAGGTCGTTTGCAAAATGTCCATTTTTAAGGGCCTTATATATATAAAAATATATATAAATTCCACAGCGACTATTTCTAATTTTAAACTGGACATATCTTATCATTCCTAAGATGAAATCTCAGTTTGTTAACTTCGTTACAAAGATATAGTTATACAGATTCAAATATTTCTTGTTTCGTTCAATTCTGACTTATATTGAATTCTGTATATTCATTTGAAATTAGAAATCGAATTTTCGAACTACCACGCCATTTTCAATTCTATTTATAATTATATATAAATATTTATATTCTAACGACGACGCGTATAATATATACGTTCGAATTCTATTCAAAATAAATTTCACGTCGATATTATTCAAAATAATTCATTTTAAATAATCAAAATTCGCTATAATTGCCAAAATAAAAATTTTAAACTGGCCCAGAATTTACGGGTTGTTACAAACGCCTTAACTTTTGAAAAAAAAATTCGCCAGCACCTCCTTTGTACTGGTCGATATCTCAAACTCCAACTCACCTCTTTGGGCCTTCTTTATCCCAAAAGAAAATCAAACAGCTAAGCGACTTTCCAATTCGGCTCATAAATCTCATATCCATATATAATATAAACTGGTACCTTTTTGTCGGGCATATCAACTCTATCACTTCCATATGCTATCAACTCAGCATATACCAGTGTTATCTCAATTGAATTCCAATCAGTTCATATCCTCAAATCCAAATCGAATTTCATTCGAACCCCAATATCAAATTCCAAATTATTGACTTATTAATTGGGTTCCATTCTAGATTATTCTCTAATCCAATTCAATTCTATTTAACTGTGTTCAAGTTTAATTCTAATTCGCTTATTCACATTTGTCATCTCAGTCTATTTAACTTCATACGTTAAATTTTAATTCTAGAACTTAAATCCCTGGGTTTCTTTCAAATCAAATTTGAAATCATAATACCAATTCAAAACATTTGAATTTCTTGAACACCTTGTTTTCACAAAAACAAATTTTAAAAACTAAATCCTTGGTAGTAATTCGTCACTTAGAACTCGTAAATCACACCGATGATACTGCGCAGTCATCATCGGAATTATTTTCCAGCGACCCACGTGATTTCAATACTATATCATTTTCAAAACCATTACTAAAGACTTCCATTTTGAAAACATTTCAAAATCTCCCAGGAACTTAAAATTTCCTTATTTTAATTCCAATTCTGATTTAATTCATCTTATTTCATATACTTTACTTATATGATTCTGATTAGTTATCTATAATCATTTCACTTTTATAACCTTACTCGATTATATTACCAATCAACACAACCAATATACTATATCAAAATATATTCGGGTAAAATTATTTCTTTTACCCTTCTTTCAAAACATACCATGACGGTTCATCATATTCGAGTGTTTAGTAACCCCTATCGATACAGTGGATCAAACCGATCGACCAGAATTCACAAACAACTCAACCAATAAAACTCCACAATATAAAATCATTTTATATTAAATAACATATACGTTCACTGGTATATATACACTCAACTCAATCTAGGGTATTACTAACCCTATCTCTACCGAGTCACGCCACAGAGCCAAGGTAATTCTTAACTTAAGCTCTGATACCAACTGTAGTAACCCGGATTTTGAGCGACTTTGGTTATCGACGTAAGCACGACGTCGATAACCAAACCATCGAAAAATCTCGGTAATTAATGAAAGAAATTAGAAGGTGAGAATAGATAAGATAGAACTTATAGAATAGAAGAAGAAGAAGAACATCATCATCAGAGTAAACACGAATCTCACAGCGGAACGAATAAAATATAACATAACATATCTTTGAAATATCATTAGTATATGTATACAATAACACTTATCAGAGTACAACACTTACAACAACAGCGGAAATAATAATAGCTATAGAATCTTGAAGCCTCCTGCTCCAAGCTCTCCAAGTGTATCTGTAAAATCCCGACTACTTGACTGGCCGTACAAATTTAGGCACCCAAGAGTTTAGGGAAAACAACAAAATAAACTCCGGGTCAGTCATGGGACTGGTGTGAGTAAAATAGTTTAAACAGGTATATGAACAAGTAAACGATATCTCATAAGACCACGCCGTGAATAAGGAACGGGTTTTTCCCTTATGAGAATCCAAAATATCTTTATATCAAAAACCTTTTGATATTATAATAATGTCTATGTACAAATAGATATCAACTAGCAGAAACGTTTTCATCTCACGTTCTACCTATATAGTATACAATCAAAATCGCAAGCACGTATTGGATAATGGATTTCCAACTATGACAAGGTATGGAACCACCTTCCGATCAGTGTACTCTAGAAACGATACACTGGAGTTCAACAAGAACATCTTGTAACTCAGCCACACATGACCGACCACTCATTTCGCTTGAGTGTATCGAATGTACATCACCAACGGTTGGGATCAGCAACCGTTCCCGTATATATATGGGACATCATTGATAGATTTAAGAAACAAATGAATATTCTCTAGATAGGTGATTATACACCCTACTTCGGTGCGACCGACTTAGCCATGCTGCCTGCCCGATTTCTGTCATTACCGGATGATGAGGCTAGAAGCTACGCTTTATCATCACATCAGATTCACTTCGAATGCCACATTGTTAGGTCCATCGAAAATCACTAATTGACGTTTACAACAGTACATTACGTGTCAGCTAAAAGAAGTTTCCTTCTCCGCTTCCACTCTTGGTACGGTTGAAGAAATCAATGTATGTGATCATCTGGAAATACTATGTCAGACATCCATCTTCATTCACTTAACACATCGTCATACCCGCCAAATCACAAATTGACTTATCCAAAAATAACACGGGTATACAGCTAAAAGAAACGAATTCCTCCGCCACCAAACATGAATACGTTTGAACAGATCAACTTACGTGATCCATTGGATATACTCTGTCAGACCTTCATCCATACAAGTTGTCCTGGGACTGGACAAACCGAAGGCACTATTCTGTAAACAGGATAGCCCTTGCATTTTACTCCGTCTTCAATTATCTTTGGCATATATGATTCGCGACGCTTATGCCAATACAGAGTGGTTCTATGGATAATAATCCAACCGGTCTCTCCATATTAACAACGTTAAAATGGTCAAAACTTCGATAGTCGGTGAGTTAACTATCAAAGAAAAACAAGTGTGCAAACAACGATATTATTTCCAAGCGGAAATAATAACCAATCAAACATCATTTAACTCTTATCTCATTTAGTTCATTAATTTACTTATCTTCTGTTTCCATATATTCTAAATTCTTATTTTCTTTTATCAGAAAACATTTCTGATTCTCGTTTTGAAAACATTTCCAAAACTCCTTTACAATCAAACCTTACCATTTCTTAGTTAAGAAGGAAGTCACTCAAGTTGGGGTATAATTACCTCTCAGACCTTAACTGAACAACGTTATAACTTCAAAATGGTCAAAGTTTATCTTTAAATCTTTAACAACTTCTTTACGCCTTTCTCGGATACAATTTTACTAATCCACTTCTATATTTAAAACATTGGTTATAACGATAACGTTATAATCCCTCCTTTCGAATTATCTAACTTTAATTATAACTTCTATTCTTATTAGTGAATAATTAACCTAACCCTTTTTTATTTATAAATAAATAAATCTCTATTTAAACACTGGAAAAGTATAAGTACTTTCCCGAATTCGATATAATCGAATTTGCCGATTAACTCTCTTCGAGAAATCTCTATTTGATTAACTCTTCCTCGAATAACCTATATTCGATTAACTTCTTCTCGAATAAACGATATTCGATAATCTCTCTTCGAATAACTAATATTCGATAACTCTTCCTTTTTAAATATCTCATATTTGAAAATCTCACTTCGATTAAACTATAATCGATAACTCCCTTCGATGAAACTAACATCGATAACTCCTTTCGATGAAACTAACATCGATTTATTTAACTCGACGAACTTAACTCGACTAACTTAACTTGACTCGACTAACTCGACTTACTTGGTTCGACCAATTCGATTTGATTAACTAGGCTCGACTAACTTGGTCGAACCACCCGATCAACTCAACTTATTTAACTTAACTTATTTCTCAACTTGAACAACTCGATTAACTCCTATCGAATAACTAATATTCGATTAAACTCCATTCGCTTGATTCTAGATCGCAGCGATCACAATGGTTACGCCTGATTCCCTCAGGAAAGCATCCGACCGCCGTAGGCTATCTGCAGCCCTGCGAATTGCGCTAGCAGTCGTGCTAAATGGTACTTACCCTGAGTACTCTGTTTGACTAACTCTATCTGGTTAACTCTATCTGATCAACTCTTACTGGTTAACTCTAACTCTAACTGATTTACTCTAACTGATTAACTCTGACTGGTTAACTCTAACTCTAATCGATTTACTCTAACTAGTTAACTCTGACTGGTTAACTCAACTCGATTAACCTAGTTTGATTTTACTTATCTCGATTAACTGAACAAATCACTTTGATTAACTTGACTAATTCACTTTGATTGACTCAACTAATTCTCTTTGATTTACCCAACTAATTTACTTCGATTAACTCAACTAACTCACTTCGTTTTACCACTTTGTTTAACTTAACTAATTCACTTCGATTAATCCCTTAGTTTAACTTAACTAATTCACTTAGTTTAACCACTTAGTTTAACTTAACTAATTCACTTCGATTAACCACTTAGTTTATCTTAACTAATTCACTTAGTTTAACCACTTAGTTTAACTTAACTAATTCCTTTAGACTAATTCGACCCATTCACTTAGACTAATCAACTTTGTTAAATCGACTAATCCACTTTGTTTAATCGACTAGTTCACTTTGATTAATTCATTCGACTAGTTCATTTTGATTTATTTATTCCCTAAATAAATATTTCTTTTTAATGATTCTATTTATTTTCTAATAACTATTTCCTCTTTATAAAATCCTATGATTTTATAAATACTTTATTTTCAAAATATTTCTTTTATAAAATCGGTTGATTTTATAAATATTACTTTATTTCCATTTTCATTGAAATATTCCTTTTCTACATCTCGGGGATTCTTTTGATATTTAACACACTATATAACATCGATAAATATCATCCCAACATACATATTCAACATCAGAGTATATATCACATTATATATCACAATATATATAAATCACAGTAAAGTAACTGTTGAGGAATCCAGTTGGGTTCCCCTAACCTGTTTCCCTGCATCACAGATGTTAGACAACACTAGTATAATATTCTGATAAGCAGAATCAGCATATAAATATTTAGCGGTTTATATATATATATATATATATATATATATATATATATATATATATATATATTCCACTAACTGACTAGCAGTTCAATCAAACAGTCAACACACAGTCAAATAGACAATAGTTAACAGTTCTAAGAATACACTGTAAAAATAGAACTATTTAGAGTTGGTGAGTTTTACTCACCTTTGGACGATCATCGTCAATGACGATAACCATCGCTTGATTCAAACAATTTATTTTGCTATAAATTGTGACGGACTCTAATTGACTCGCGGTCAGTTCCTTTGTGGAGTGCTCGTCCATACGATCCCAACACAACTTACGGTTCTCGATTCTGACCTCATATGACCAAGTTATACCTTTATAAAGTTGATACATTTTAATTTGAATTTTAAATAAAACTAGACTAATATTTATTGGGCTTCACCCTTGAATGTCGGCCCACTTACTCTTGCCTAAGCCCATTACCGAACCCTTTCTTCCTCCAGGACTTTGCCACGAGCCCCCTGTTCTTCCTTAAGCCATTTCCGCCACTTCCCATCCATGTTTCTCACTCGATACTCCACCGATCAGCACAAAACTACCACCAATGATCTCCTCTTCCCCTCCTCTCCATTCTCCATCCACTCATGTCCCACTCGCCCTCCAGCCTCAGATTCCGTCCTCCAGCCCTACACGACGCACACAGTAAACCGCACGACACATTTCTACACCGATATTTCCCAAAACTCCTCGGCGAGTGCTAAATCACTCGACGAACACACTCCCGTCCTCGATTCAACCCAATTCGGCCTCTACCACTCGCAGTTCGAAGCCCTAGTCTACTGGTAAATTTCGAGCTCCACGGATAGTTGATCGAATTCAGTAAAACACCTATGAAATCGAAGAGCAGGCTCCACTGATCACAACTATATTTATTTGGTGATTTTAAGGATTTGATTCCATTCGTTTTGATTTTAAAAAAAGAGACGTTTTTGCTGTGGAGAGAAAAGAAGAAGCGGCGGCGGTAATAGTTTGACCTGAGGATGAATTAGGTTTAGAGAGAATTTTGGTAGTGTACTTATAGTAAATTATATATATTTTTATATTCGATATTATATTAATTTATATCGGACCGCTATTTGTATTTGGCTCTAAAAATCTCCTTGATCACATACGACACCCAAAAATCACCAAACTGGACATGCAGCTAGAGTTTTACATTACGGTCCCAACGAAGCTGGTTTCGTCGAATTCCGACTCCGTATGCTCACACAGCGTATTTTTAACTGTTGAAATACTGACTATTTTACACTCTAAAAATTCCCACGGTCACACACTGACCCTAAAAATCACGAAACTTGGAATCTATCAACTATTTGACATTGCGGATCCAACAAAACTGGTTGCGTCGAATTCCGACTTCGTATGCAAAAGTGTCATTTTTAACGCTTTGAATAACCCATTTAAGTATACAAATATATTTAAATAAAATTAAATTAAATATAAATAAATTTATATTATCGTATATATTCACCGAGGAATATCATACAACTCCAGTATATATATATACTCACTATTTCGAGTCCAGATTGATTCGATATTCAATTTACATTGAAAATCCCTTTAATAACGTATATAAAGCGTTACGAATTATAAAGGAAATTCCACAGCGACTTTTCTGAAATTTGATTTAGACGTAACTCAAAATCTATACGACGAAATCCATATTTTTCTCTTCCACTAGAAAGATATACTCCACCAGCTCCACGCGTTTCTTGTTTCACTGAAATCCGGCTTAAAACGAACCTTGTACATTCAGTTGAAGTCCGAATCACCAAATAGCGAACTGCCGCGTCGTTTCAAGCTTGATTTTAATTATAATATAATTATACGTTCAAACTGTCGTCGATTGAATATATTCGTCAATATAATTCAACTCTAAGCTGAATTACATCTTAGGGATGACCCCGCTCACAGAATATTGTGATTTCCAATATTTTTGATTATTTCGACATTATAATATATTTTATTATATTATAATTATAAATTCAATATTCAATATTATTTAATTCACGTTCTCGATATCGATAAATCGATATTAAATAATTAAATAAATTAATTGTTCAACAGCTAAAAATGCGGGTTACTACACTTTGGGTGCACCTATTTTCCACACGGGCAGCTTGTAGTTTTGGTTTTGCAGATTTATATTCATAGGATCTTGGTTTACAATTGGAATGATATTCGGAAAGCTCTGTTTCCAAATATTCCTTTCAGTTGTGTTTTGTATTATTTTCCACTACATGGTAACTTGTAAATCTCTGATATTTATCGAATGTATATTATTTATTCGTACTCTGTATATTCTTGTATTCTAATGTAAATTGTTGTAATAAGCAATGAAATGTTTTTCTGTTTGTGTTCTGATTTGTTGTGTTCTCAAAGCAATCCAGGCTTTCCTTCGCGTGGAAGTTTGGAGAGCCTTGTATTTAATATTGAATTGGATTTTGGGTTTGTCGTGAACTGTTTTTTAAATGACATTGTTCTTAAACCCAGTTGACAAAAGATAAAAATCTTTTAACTAAGATTTTTAGATTTTCCAATTTTATTTAATAATTGGAATAAAATGATATTTGAATTTGGTTTATCGTGAACTGTGTTTTAACGACATTCGTTCTTTAACCCGATTTACAGTGAAATGTGATTTGGAATTTATAAATCTTTTGTTAAGATTTAAAGGAGATTTTCCAAAGTAAAGTTTTCCAGTTTAATAAAATAAATCGGAATGTAATGGGGTTCGATTCCGTAATAATCGAAGTGAACTTCTATGGAGGAAGACTGTTACTTTATAGGGAATTTAAGAGGCTTTGTCGTTATTCCATTTATATTATCGGTTGGATATGGAAGTTCATATCGATTATATATATTGATCCATATTCCATGCAAATTCCATTGTTAATGGAATGAGATTTTGGGTTTATCGTGAGTTGTGTTTTAAATTACATTAGTTCTTTTACCCAGTTAAAGAAAAGATTAATTTCTTAACTTTGAAAAATCATTAAGTAATGATTTTTGGAAATTACAACTGAATTAGAGTTCTGATGAATCTTTAAAATAGAGAAAGCATTGTTTTAAAAATAGAAATAACATATAAAAATATGATTTTTATACAAGGAAAGACGAGATTTTTATATAAGGAAAGATAAGATTTTTATATAAGGAAAGACGAGATTTTTATATATATATATATTAACATGATAAAAATAGGATCTTTGTATATATAATGTTTTGAAATAAAAAATTGATTTTTATATATATGAACAGCGTGGGAAAGAAAAAAGACCGCATTGAAATTTCAGGCAAAATCCAAGCTGTTCAGGAATTCAGAAATAAAACTGGCGGAGTGGACACCCTAGGTGAGAATTCCTCACCATATTTTCTTATATTGTTATTTATTTTATAACTGCATATATGAACGGTTCCCCATTGTCTACAGACCATGTACAACTTGTTTGATTGTTTTGTTTGGTTGATTAGATTATTTGGTTGAATTTGGTTTGGGAAATGAATTGAATTGATAGAATTTGGCATGTACATGGTGCGAGCCGTTATTAGGCGAAGGATATGGCTATACTTTATGCCGGTTCTAATATTGCGCCGTTATGCCGCCAAATATTTCTGAAATATGTTAAAATAATAAAAATATCATTTTTATTTTGTAAATGAACCGAATAAATATTTTATCGTTAAAAATATAATTTTTTTACGTGGATATGAATAAAATAAATATTCATTTACAAATCAGACGATTTGTTTATGTACACCCATTTGACTGATATGGATTGGGATGATAAATTTTACACGTCGCCCAATTGCACAAATAATATTTAGTATTTGTTGGTTGAAACCCAACACGGATGTTGGGATGATATTTGACGTACACTAATCCCAATTGTTTAGTTGTATGTCGATCGATTGGTATCAGAGCTTTGGTTTACAGAGCTCAAAGAACAAGACATATTAGAACCGAACAAAAGAATTCATCAGAGATTGGATTAGTAATATCCAATGAGAATGACTCGTTAGAGATAGGGTTAGTAATGCCCTAGAATGAGTTGGAAGAGTGCTATTTTCAAAAATAAAAATGAAAACGATTTTTATTTTGAAAATCAAATCCGATTATACGTATTTGGATATTTATTTGATATTTATTTGGACAATTAGGTATATGAGATTTTTCATATACGCGTCATGAACGTATATTCGAAGTTTTAATATACTGGATAGATATACAGTCACACTGTAGTCGCTCGGGCATGATTCTGATGATTGACGCGTTATCACCAGCATTTATTTTTGAGCTTCGAAAGTGGGACATCTATATATCTCCAATAGGCTGGTGTGAGAACCAAAATTAGATAGGATTATTCTTTGTGATTTGGCATCAAAAATGAACTTTTATATATAAAAAAATTATGAATTTGAAATGTTAACCAACTAACTGATTGTTGGTTGCTATGTTTGATTGCAGACTTATATTCACCGGGTCCTAGTTTACAGCTGGAACGATATCCGGAAAGCTCTGTATTTGTTTATCTCTTTCAGTTGTGTTTTGTATTATTTTCCACTGCATTGTAATTTGTAAATCTCTGACATTTATCAAATTTATATTATTTTTTCATACTTTGTATATTGTTGTACTCTGATGTAAATTGTTGTAATAAGTAATGTAATGTTCTTCTATTTGTGTTCTGATTCGTCGTGTTCTCAAAGCAATCCGTGCTTTCCTTCATGGGGAAGTTCGGGTCGTCTCAGTTGCCCGGTGTGAAAAGAATAAATCTTTTAATTAAAATTATTGGAGTTTCCAGTTAATTAACATTTAATTGGAATAAAATGGAATGTAAATTGGGTTTATCGTGAACTGTGTTTTAACAACATTCGTTCTTTAACCCGATTTACAGTGAAATGTGATTTGGAATTTATAAATCTTTTGTTAAGATTTAAAGGAGATTTTCCAAAGTAAAGTTTTCCAATTTAACATATTAAATTGGAATTGAATGGAATTCGATTTGGTAATAATCGAAGTGAGCTTCTGTAGAGGAAGACTGTAAATTTATATGGAATTTAAAAGACTTTGCCGTTATTCCATTTATATTATCGGTTGGATATGGAAATTCGTATCGATTATGTATATTGATCTATATTCCGTGAAGATTCCATTGTTAATGGAATGTGATTTTGGGTTTATCGTGTGATGTTTTTTTACCCAGTTAAAGATTGGATTTATTTCCTGAATTGGAAAAATCATTAAGTAATGATTGTTGGGAATTAAAACTGAATTAGATTTTAATGAAACTTTAAATAGATTAAAAGGTGAATTTGATAACTAAAATTATCAAATCCAATAAATGATTGAGAATGGAGTATCACCAGTTTTACTCCAAGTGATAGTTAAATCTTTAATTAGATTTGAACGTGAAAAAGTAATTTAATTTACGGATAACACCATGGTGTTAGATATGAAGTATTACCAGTTTTGCTTCATGGCATGAATAGGTTGGGATTGGGAAATTAAACAAATGATTACTTTGGTAAGGAGCGCTAATCCCGCCTAGTTTGGATAAACCATAATTTGGTTTGAATTGATATCCAAAGGAAGATTAAAGATTAAATTTAAAGAATTTATCTTTGATAAATTTAATGGGAACCTTTCCCAAAGTATAAGAATATTTGAATAAAAGAATATTTAGAATTGGAATGAGGTGTATGTTGTGTTTTTATAGCACTTGTTTATTATATTCAGAAAGACCAGGTTCATCCCATTTTGAATAACTGATTCGATGAAATGTCGAGGATGAAGACGGTGGTTGAAGACTGGAGGTCTTCACATCATTTGGATGATTACTGATATCTTGATTGGGTTGTACACCCAAGACAAGGTAATAAGTTATCGTCGAGATGTACTTGGAGATTGACCGGATATGCGAGGGCCTTTCTTCTGTATTGGACATATGGGGTGAGGAATAAGGTGCCTCTGGTTTCGTTCAGACCCAGAACGAACTTGTAAATGGATGTGTGTCTGACATCGGATTTCATTTTGTGTGATTGATAAACATCGGTTACATAGCGTGAATTGCCTGTGTGGCACGCTGAGATGCAAATGATCAAGGCTTCTGTTAGAAAGCAGAGTCTTGTGGTTGATGATCAAAGCGTGGCTTTAATATAGCATAGCTTCGTGTAGCGTTAATTCACGAGCCTATATTCAATTTAAAACACAGTTCATGACAAACCCAAAATCCAATTTAATATTAAATACAAGGCTCTAAATAGAAATTATATCGGCTTATATTCAATATCAAATTCTGAAATCAACAAATATCGTATTGGGAACTACGATATATATATATATATATATATCTTCAAATTTGGGTTTATTGTGAACTGTGTTTTAACGTCATTCGTTCTTTAACCCGATTTACAATGGAATGTGATTTTGGGTTTATCGTGAGCTGTGTTTTAAATGACATTAGTTCTTTTACCCAGTGGAAGATAAGATTAATTTCTTAACTTGGGATAATCATTAAGTAATGATTTTTGGAGATTAAAACTGAATTAGAGTTTTATCGAATATTTAAATAGATTGAAAGGTGGATTTGATAACTAAAATTATCAAATTCAAGAAATGATTGAAAATGGAGTATCACCAGTTTTGCTCCAAGCGATAGTTAAATCTTTAATTAGATTTGAACATGAAATGGTAATTAATTTTACCGATAAGACCGTGTTGTTTGATATGAAGTATTACTAGTTTTACTTCATGGGATGAATAGGTTGGGATTTGGAAATTAAAGAAATGATTACTTCGGTAGGGTTCGTCAATCCCGAGTAGTTCGGATAAACCATAATTTGGTTTGGATTGAAATCCAAAAGAAGATTAAAGAATAAATTTAAAGAATTTATCTTTGATGAAATTTGTGGGAAGGGTAACTTCCGCGTAAAGGAAAGCCCGGATTGAATTGAGAACTCGACAAATCAGAACATAAACAGAAGAACGTTTCATTGCTTATTACAACAATTTTATCAGAATACAAGAATATTCCAGAGTATACATTAATAATATACAGAAGAAGGGTATCAGAGATTTAAATTACATTATATCGAAGCGGAAAATAATACATAACACAACTGAAAGAGATACACGGATACAGAGCTTTCCAAATATCATTCCAGCTGTAAACCAGGATCCCGTGAATATAATATCTACAAAACCCAACTACTAGCTGCCCATGGAAAATAAGGGCACCTAGAGTTTAGGTTAAAGCAATAAACTCTAGGTCAGTCATGTAACTGATGTGAGAACTAAAACAGTTCTTAAATCTTTACTTTAAAAATAAAGTAAATCAAGTGACCATGCCATATAACACGAAACGGGTTTCCTCCCAAGAATACCAGTGCATAAAACAAATGGCGCAATGCATTTTGGAAAAATGAAGCTATTATAAGACTCAGGTCCCATCACACAATGCAACGCAAGCCGGAGGATAGAGTTTTACCTTATAATAGCCAAACATGCTTGGTATGTTTAAAACAAATCATTTTGATATTATTATAGTGTAAAGTGTAAGAGAACAACTTCAAATATAAATGTATCAATCATAGACGCCATGAGTGCCCCATCCCACTATATCGCCATGCTAGGCTCTACAAATAAAACCGAAATGTCACGTATTGGAAGTTGGATTTCCGTATGTGAACCAAGACAAGGGATCATCCTTACCGCTTCGAGACAATCTAGCCTACCATGTCTCATGGCCCAGACTCAGGTGGGCCCTTGGATCATTAGGGCCGGTCCACACGGAGTGGATTAAATGCCTGAACACTGTGTTTCCCCGCCCTATGGGGCGTAAAATTGGTCTGTATAAAGAGCATACCATCCATCGGCTCCGCAGAGACTGATATAACCGAGGCGCCTCGCTATCCATCATCCACATAAGTAAAACGCCTGGGCATGCAAAACCAAGACACCACTCTTAGCTAGAAGGAAACGCATCCCCTCTCTGAAGTCCTCTCCCGTTTCTGGTTCACACCGGGGTGCGAGGCTTGCGAATTAACGCTACACAAAGCTATGCTATATTAAAGCCGTGCTTTGATCATCAACCACAAAACTCTGCTTTTCAAAAGAAGCCTTGATCATTTGCATCTCAGCATGCCACACAGGCAATTCACGCTATGCAACCGATGTCTATCAATCACACAGAATGAAATTCGATGTCAGACACACATCCATTTACAAGTTCGTTCTGGGTCGGAACTAAAGCGGGGGCACCTTATTCCTCGTCCCATATGTCCAATATAGGAGAGAGGCCCTCGCATATCCCGTCGATCTCAAAGTACGTCTGGACGATCACCACTTATTACCTCGTCTTGGGTGTACAGTCCAATCAAGACATTAATAATTATCCAAACGATGTGAAGACCTCCGGTCTTCAACCACCGTCTTCATCCTCGACATATCATCGAACCAGTTATTCAGAATGGGATAAACCCGGTCTTTCTGAATAACTCGCATATATAATAAACAAGTGCTATAAAAATATAACATACGCTCATTCCAATTCAGAATATTCCTTTATTCAAATATTCTTTCACTTTGGGAAAGATTCCCATTAATTTTATCAAAGATAAGTTCTTTAAATTTATTCTTTAATCTTCCTTTGGATATCAATACAAACCATTTAAGGTTATCCAAACTAGTCGGGATTAGCGAACCTTACCAAAGTAATCGTTTGTTTAATTTCCCAATCCCAACCTATTCATCCCATGAAGTAAAACTGGTAATACTTCATATCTAACACCACAGTGTTATTGGTAAATTCAATTACCATTTCACGTTCAAATCTAATTAAAGATTTAACTATCGACTGGAGTAAAACTGGTGGTACTCCTTTCTCGATCATTTTTCGAATTTTATAATTTTAATTATCAAATTCACCTTTTAATCTATTTAAAGATTCATTAAAACTCTAATTCAGATTTAATTTCTAGAAATCATTAGTTAATGATTTTCTTCAAAGTTAAGAAATTAATCTTAACTTTAACTGGGTTAAAGAACTAATGTCATTTAAAACACAGCTCACGATAAGCCCAGAATCTCATTCCATTAACAATGGAATTTTCATGGAAAACAGATCGATACATATAATCGATAGAATTTCCATATCCAACCGATAATATAAATGGAATAACGGCAAAGCCTTTTAAATTCCATATATATTAACAGTCTTCCTCTATAGAAGCTCACTTCGATTATTACCAATCAAATTCCATTCAATTCCAATTTAATATGTTAAATTGGAAAACTTTACTATGGAAAATCTCCTTTAAATCTTAACAAAAGATATATAAATTACAAATCACATTTCACCGTAAATGGGGTTAAAGAACGAATGTCGTTGAAAACACAGTTCACGATAAACCCAATTCACATTACATTTTATTCCAATTATTAAATATAATTAGAAACTCTAAAAATCTTAGCTAAAAGATTTATTCTCTTCACATAGGGTTCAAGAATAGTGTTACAGAAGACACCGTTCATGACAAAACCAAAATCCTATTTGACATTAAATACAAGATTCTGAAGAGAAAATATATCGGCTTATATTCAATATCAAATTCTATGACTAACAAATATCGTATTGGAAATAACGATATATATATCTTCCAAATTTCTCCACAATGTCCGTATAATCACGGAATCCAATATTAAAATATTTCGAAGATAATTTCGATTCAAATCCATTCCAATTCATATATTGGAAATTTTATTATTTTTAAAAATCATTCCAAATCCAATTTATTTATTTAAAAATATTGGATTATAATTCTAGTTCATAACTAGTTCATTTCGATAAAAATCTATTTTTATCTTTTCAAATATGGAATTTTTCATCCTAATTCTTTCCAAATCATTCATTATGATTTTACACAAATTATTGCTATTTTTAATAATTTTATCAAGGCCCGTACAGTCAATTTCCATAAACGGCCATCGAACTGCACTTACAGCGACCTTTTCCAAATTTGATTTGAAAATAATTCCAAATCCAACCGTTAGATTTCAAATTTCTTATATTCGTTAGAAATCTCTTTTCGATACGAACCCAACTGTTCAGGTTTTAGGAGAACCCAATGGCCGGATCTCCCGTAATGTCCATTCGAAGTCAATGGTCGAAATTCGCGAACTGCCGCAGCGCGACGCATTCTATTCAGGCCATTATATAATATATATTTTGTCGATTTCCATTTAAAACTTATTTTATAAATCGTTCTAAATTCATTTTCAAAATGATTTCAACTTTGTATTCAATTTCAAATCGAAATTGAATATTCCATATCATTAATATATAATTGATAATATTTTCAAAACATTAGATTTTGAAATCATTTCCTTTTCGATATTCATTATAAAAATGAATAAAATCGATATAAATATAGTTCACATCAAAATGGCGTTAATCTAATCAACATGGCTTTATATATTTATATATATATTTGTGTCCATCCCAAATCGGACATTAAAATCATATTTTGATTCTTTTTTGAATATTATTTTAAAATATTCGTTATTTTAAAATATTTATATTTCAAAATATTCTTTATTTTTAAAATATTTCTATTTCAATCTATTCTTTATTGCTGAATTGGAATTAGACACAGTCAATTATCATATAATGTTATTTATATGGATTTCACACCACACATGTATACAACAACAGTTATAAACAATCATCCATCATCCAAAGTGCAATTTACAACTATATAAGCATTAAAAATAAATAAATAGTGCTCATCACAGCCTCCAACCCATCGACTGACATACTACTAATTATTGGGATCAGTGTATGTCAAATATCATCCCAATACCCGTATGGGGTTTTCAAACAACAAATACTGATTATTATTTGTGCAGTTGGGCGATGTGTAAAATTTATCGTCCCAATCAATATCAGATAAATAGGTGTACATAAACGAATCGTCTGATTTGTTTATAAATATTTATTTCAAGACATGGATATTTTATTCAGTTCATATATACAATAAAAATGTGATTTTTATTGTTTAAATATTTTATTCTACACATGAATGTTTTATACAATTCATATATACAATAAAAATGTGACTTTTACAGTTCAAATATTTTATTCAACACATGAATATTTTATATAGTTCATATCACAATCACAATCAATTTTCACATAGTACAATGCAATCGAACAAGTCGTCCATGGTCTGTGGACGACGGGGAGCAAATCATATATGCAGTTATACAATAAATAACTGTACAAGAAATTATAGTGAGAAATTCTCATATAGGGATTCACTCCTCCATTTTATTTTTGAATTTTTGAATTTCTATTCGGATTCGAACTTGTCTGAAATTCTAACTTGTCCCATTTCAGTCTTTATCAGTTTCATTTCGTAGTTCTCGAGAAGAGGAATCCAACGCATCTGAATTCGTCTAAATCCGTTGCTGTTTGAAAATTTTACAGCTTTTTAACTATTTGACCATTTAAATATATAATTAATTCTCTAATTACTTAGTTAATGATAATAACCCTTCTTCCTTTCCCTGTAATATGATCCACCGTTGAACCCATTTGCTCCATCGTTACACCTCCTTGCGCTATTTAACTGGAAAAAAGCACATACAGAAATAATATAATATAAAAAATGAAACACACATATGTTATAACATATATAACATAACTCTTTTATTTGTTCAAGGGACATTGAACATTTAAAATCCAATTAATCCGAGTTCGAATTCAAAAATAGGTCAGATCCTTGTTTACCAACCACACATTGTCTAACCAAATCCAATTCTCTCTCGATACGTTCCTCAAAAAATACGATTCGTGCTGATTCTTCCCCCAACTAAAGAAGAGATCTTGGCGAAATTGCCACATATGAAATTGAGCACAATTTTGCAAAGAAATACCGACCTAGGGACCATCAGCCGACGATCGGCCACCACCACCATGTAGCCCTCTGCGAGCTCCTCTAGCACCGGCCATAGGGCCCACTCGCGCCCCTTGTTGTCGTGGAAAACGAACTCAAACAGCTCGACTTTGAGCCTAAAAGTCTCCCAATCACGAAACTAAACAAGATCATGACCGTTGTTATTGAGAGCTCTTCGATTTGCCTCTTGAACCGGTGGAAACGGTTGCGTGGATATAAAGAATGGGAGGGCCGAATTCTGGTGTGATTTGGATCGCTTATCTTGAAACGGCGGCGGCTGTTATTGTGGTGAGGTTTAGGTTAGAAAAAAATAGGGTTATATATATATATATATAATATTTTAATTCCAATAATACTTGTTAATCGTGATGACCTCCGAATTAAATGCAACGACTGTCGCCTCTAGCTAAATACCCCCATTCCGAACACAATGGGATATGTTTCATAACCCAATTCGGTTGTTTCAATCAGTTTCCGTTTAAACTAAAATATAAATCTATATATATTGAATTCCAACGTACATTTCAATTTACCGGGGCCACATACGGACTCCAAAAATTCCCGTAAAATAAATCCAGCTATGTTTTGACGATACGGTCCTAACAACCCTAATTTCATCGAATTTGGAGATCGTTCGAAAAATGGTCATTTTCTGATTGATCCAAATTTACTAAAACTGGTAAAACACGTTTTATTTTGCCACGCTCATACATTGATTCCAAAAAATATGAAAATTGAAATCTAGCAATAAATTGACATCCCGGATCCAACAAAAGTTATTTTATTGAAAACGGAGGTCGTTGGCAAAATCACTATATTTAAGGGCTATATTTCCATAGCGACTATTCTGAATTTTCAACTGAGCATAACTTTTTATTCCCGCTATGAAATTTGGATTTTTCGGATTCTTTTGAAAGATATTTTCAAATAGATTCTAATATTTTTGATTTCACTAAAATCCTGTTTATTTTGAATCCCGTACATTCATTTGAAATTTGAAATCGAATTTTCAAACTACCGCGACATTTTCAATCCCTTTTATAATTAAAATAAATATTCGTTTTAACTTCATTGAAAATAAATTTTCCGTCATTATTATTTAAAATAATTTATTTTAAATATTCAAAATTCATTATTATTGCCAAAATAAAAAATTTAAATTGGTTCTGATTTTCCGGGTTGTTACAATCTCCCCTACTAAAAATCTATTCGTCCTCGAAAAGGAACGGAACTGAAAGTTGTTTTACTAATCAACTCAACATTCATTCTGGCTTTCGTTCTTCAACTTTTCAGTTTCTAAGAATTTTCCAATTCTTCAAAAATTTGGCTAACACCCTAAATTTTTGAAAAATTTCGCCATAACCTCCTTTGTACAAGGAGCACCAGGAAAATCCCCAAACCTCCACACAGGCCCTCTCATCTCAAAAAGAAAAAGAAAAGGCCAATCGGCTCATAAAATCATCATCACCCAAGAAATTAGTAAACATGTACCTATTTGTCGGACATACAATTTTATTCCTCTTCTCTAACCTCCTTGCTATGACCAATTCACCCACTCACACACACACACACATATATATATATATATGTATGTATGTATGTATGTGTATATATATGTGTGTGTGTACATGCATGCAATTTTTTCAAACAATTTGCAGTTCAGCTCAAATTTGACTGCCTAAATTTAACTTTCATTCACATGTTGGTTTAACAATTCAATTAGTCCAACCAATAATCAAACAACACAACCAGCAATCAATTAGTTGGTTAACATTTCAAACACGTAACTTTAATATATAGTCAAAAACATGTTTTTGATGTCAATTCACAACAATAAACCCTATCTAGTTTTGGTTCTCACACCAGTCAATTGGAAATATATAGACATCCCACTTTCAAAACTCGAACACAAATACTAATGATATTATAGTAATCATCAGGATCGTCTCCGGGCGACTAGAGTGTGATTCTATATCTATCGAATATATTTGAGGCTTCAAATACACGTAGATCAGACGTATATTAAAATCTCTATATACTTGATTGTCCAAATTGAATATAAAATAAACATTCAAATATGAATAATTTAATTTAATTTTTCAAAACAAAATTTGTTTTCATTTTTATTTTAAAAATAACACCCTTCGAACTCATTCTAGGGTACTACTGATCCCATCTCTAACGAGACAATCTCATTAGATATTACTAATTCAATCTCTGATGAACCCTTTCGTTTGGTTCGAATGTGCCTTGTTCTTGAGCTCTGTAAACCAAAGCTCTGATACCAAATATAACAAACCGAGTTCCCTGTAAAGGAAAGCCCGGATTAAATTGAGAACACAACAAATCAGAACACAAACAGAAGAACATTTCATTGCTTATTACAACAATTTCATCAGAATACAAGAATATTCCAGAGTATACATGAATAATATACAGAAGAAAAGTATCATAGATTTAAATTACATTACATCACAGCGGAAAATAATACATAACACAACTAAAAGAGATACACGGATACAGAGCTTTCCGAATATTATTCTAGTTGTAAACCAGGTTCCGGTGAATATAATATATGCAAAACCTAACTACTAGCTGCCCGTGGAAAATAAGGGCACCTAGAGTTTAGGTTAAAACAATAAACTCCAGGTCAGTCATGTGACTGGTGTGATAATTAAAACAGTTATTAAATCTTTACTTTAAAAATAAAGTAAATCAAGGGACCACGCCGTATAACATGGAATGGGTTTCCTCCCAAGAATGCCAGTGCATAAAACAAATGGCGCAATGCTTTTTGGAAAAATGAAGCTATTATAAGACTTCAGGTCCCATCCCAGAATGCAACGCAAGCCACATGATAGAGTTTTACCTTATAATAGCCAAAAATGTTTGGTATGTTTAAAACAAATCATTTTGATACTATTATAGTGTAAAGTGTATGAAAATAACTTCAAATATAAATGTATCAGTCATAGATGGCATGAGTGCCCCATCCCACTACGTCGCCATACTAGGCTCTACAAATAAAACCGAAATATCATGTATTGGAAATTGGATTTCCGTCTGTGAACCAACGCAAGGGATCGTCATTACCGCTTCGAGACAATCTAGCCTACCATGTCTCAAGGCCCAGACTCAGGTGGGCCCTGGGATCGTCGGGGCCGGTCCACATGGAGTGGATTAAAATGCCTATACACTATGTTTTCCCACCATATGGGCGTAAAATTGGTCTGTATAAAGACCATACCATCCATCGGCTCCGTAGAGACCGATATAACGAGGCGCCTCGCAATCCATCATCCACATAAGTAAAACGCCTGGGCGTGAAAAACTCAGACACCATTCCTGGCTAGAAGGAAACGCATGCCCTTCCTGAAGTCCTCTCCCGTTTCTGGCTCACACCGGGGTGCGAGGCTCATGAATTAAAGCAACACAAAGCTACCCTATATTAAGGCCGTGCTTTGATCATCAACCACAAAACTCTGCTTTTCAACAAAAGCCTTGATCATTTGCATCACAGCATGCCACACAGGCAATTCACGCTATGCAACCGATGTCTATCAATCACGTAGAATGAAATCTGATGTCAGACACACATCCATTTACAAGTTCGTTCTGGGTCTGAGCGAAACTGGAGGCACCTTATTCCTCGTCCTATATGTCCAATACAGGAGAGAGGCCCTCGCATATCCGGTCGATCTCCAAGTACGTATGGACAATCACCATTTATTACCTCGTCTTGGATGTACAGCCCAATCAAGGCATCTGTAATCGTCCAAACGATGTGAAGACCTCCGGTCTTCAATCACCGTCTTCATCCTCGACATATTGTAGAACTAGTTATTCAGAATGGGATAAACCTGGTCTTTCTGAATAACTCGCATATATAATAAACAAGTGCTATAAAAACACAACATACGCCTCATTCCAATCCAGAATATTCCTTTATTCAAATTTTATTTCACTTTGGGAAAGATTCCCATTAATTTTATCAAAGATAAATTCTTTAAATTTATTCTTTAATCTTCCTTTGGATATCAGTTCAAACCATTTAAGGTTTTCCAAACTAGTCGAGATTAGCGAACCTTATCGAAGTAATCGTTTGTTTAGTTTCCCAATCCCAACTTATTCATCCCATGAAGTAAAACTGGTAATACTTCATATCTAACACCATAGTGTTATCGGTAAATTCGATTACCATTTCACGTTCAAATCTAATTAAAGATTTAACTATCGCCTGGAGTAAAACTGGTGGTACTCCGTTCACGATCATTTTTCGAATTTGATCATTTTAGTTATCAAATTCACCTTTTAATCTATTTAAAGATTCATTAAAATCTAATTCATTTTTAATTTCCAGAAATCATTAGTTAATGATTTTCTTCAAAGTTAAGAAATTAATCTTATCTTTAACTGGGTTTAAGAACGAATGTCATTTAAAACACAGCTCACGATAAACCTATAATCTCATTCCATTAACAATGGAATTTTCATGGAAAATAGATCGATATATATAATCGATATAAACTTCCATATCCAACTGATAATATAAATGGAATAATGGCAAAGCCTTTTAAATTCCATATATATTAACAATCTTCCACTATAGAAGCTCACTTTGATTATTAAAAATCGAATTCCTTTCAATTCCAATTTAATATGTTAAATTAGAAAACTTTACTTTTGAAAATCTCCTTTAAACCTTAACAAAAGGTTTATAAATTACAAATCACATTTCACTGTAAATCGGTTTAAAGAACGAATGTCACTAAAAACACAGTTCACGATAAACCCAATTTACATTCCATTTTATTCCAATTATTAAATAAAACAGGAAACTCTAAAAATCTTATTTAAAAGATTTATTCTCTTCACATGGGGTGCAAGAACAGTGTTATTGAAGACACTGTTCACGACAAACCCAAAACCCTATTTGATATTAAATACAAGACTCTGAATAGAAAATATATCGGCTTATATTCAATATCGAATTCTATGACCAACAAATATCGTATTGGAAATAACGATATATATATACATATATCTTCCAAATTAATCCACAATGTCCGTATAATCACGGAATCCAATATTGAAATATTCCGAAGAAAATTTTGATTCAAATCCATTCCAATTCATATATTGGAAATTCTGTGTGACGGCCTGGAATTTCGCTCGATCCGAATCAGTCGTTAAACCGATCTAGACCGTACGAAACCCCTGACTGTTTGAGAACAGGACAAATCAGGACACATACAGAAGAACATTTCATTGCTATTACAACAATTCCATCAGATACAAGAATATACAGAGTATAAATGAATAAATTACATTCGATAAATATCAGAGATTACAGTAAATTACATAGCAGCGGAAAATAATACAAAAGCACAACTGAAGGTGATATACGGATACAGAGCTTTCCGGATATCATTCCAGCTGTAAACCAGGATCCTGTGAATATAAATCTGCAAAACCAAAACTACTAGCTGCCCGTGCGGAAAATAGGGGCACCCAGAGTTTAGGTTAAAACAATAAACTCCAGGTCAGTCATGTGACTGGTGTGAGAACTAAAACAGTTATTTAAAGCTTTACTTTAAAAGAGAGTAATTCAAGGGACCACGCCGTATAACACGGAACGGGTTTCCTCCCAAGAATACCAGTGCATAGAGTAAACAACGCAATGCTTTTTCGAAAAATGAAGCTATTATAAGACCCAGGTCCTATCATACAATGCAACGCAAGCCGGGGGATAGGGTTTTCCCTTATAATAGCCAAACATGCTTAGTACGTGTAAAACAAATCATTTGATACTATAATAAGTGTATAGTGTCAAAACATTTCAATCATAAATATAAATCATAGACGGCATGGGTACCATATATCATGTCGCCATACTAGTTCTACAATTAAAACCGCAATACACGTATTGGAAATTGGATTTCCGTCATGAGTCGAGGCAAGGGGCAAGCTCCTCTCCGCGTTCGAGACACTCTAGCAAATGCTCAGGATTACGCACACTGGGTAACCCTTGGATGCGGCTGGGCCGGTCCTCACTTACGTTAGAGGATTAATTATGCCTGAACACACGTTTCCCGGTCCTTACAGACCTATAATCGAGGCGCCTCATTCCAACAACCACAAAGGTGAAAAGTATATATATATGTCAGGGCTGGTAAGTCACTGACACCACCATAGCTAGAAAGAAACGTCGTGCTCTCCCAGCGGTCCGTATCCCGTTTTTAACTCATACCGAGGTGTGAGGCTCGCGAATTCACGCTATACACAAAGCTACGCCACAAAGGCCGTGCTTTGATCATCAACCACAAGACTTTGCTTTTCAACAGAAGCCTTGATCATCGCATCTTAGCGTGCCACACAGGCAATTCATGCCATGCGATTGATATCTATCGATATATAACCTCTAAGCTCGTACGTCTCAGAGAAGGGCGTTAAGCAAGAGAATAAATTCTCCGCCGCCAAACAGATATATATTTAATAGAAATCAATCAACACAGAATAAAATCCAATGTCAGACACACAATCCCTTTACAAGTCCGTTCTGGGTCTGAACGAAACCGGAGGCACTTTCCTCGCATATCCATCCATCTCCAGGTACGTCTGGACGACCACCAACTATTTCCATCCTCTTGGGTGTACAGCCCAATCAGGATCGTCAGTAATAATCCGAACGATGTGAAGACTTCCGGTCTTCGACCACCGTCTTCATCTTCGACTTATCGTCGACTCGGTTATTCAGAATGGGTATAAATCCGGACTTTCCGAACAACCCGCGTATATTAAAAACAAATGTTACACAAACACAACATACGCCTCATTCCAATTCATTAGTCACTAACCGCAAATTAGCCAGAGAACGATTTCCCAAACATTAACCCCGAAGGCCGAAACCAACATCAGATCAATATCCAGGAAGCCATTCTTCTTAGCCAACCTACAGCTAGTTTCTAAATTCCACATTCTTAGGGAAAGGTTCCCATTAATTTTATTCAAGATAAATTCTTTAAAATTTATCCTGTAATCTTCCTTTGGATGACATTTAAAACCAAATTATGGTTTTTCCAACTAGTCGAGATTAGCGAACCGTAACGAAGTAGTTATTTATTTTATTTCCCAATCCCAACCTATTCATCCCATGAAGCAAAACTGGTAATACTCCATATCTAACACCACTGTGTTATCGGTAAAACTAATTACCATTTCACGTTCAAATCTAATTAAAGATTTAACTATCGCTTTGGAGCAAAACTGGTAATACTCCATTCCCGCTCATTTTCTAAATTTGGAAATTTAGATTACGAATTCACATTTCAATCTAATTGCAGATTCGTTAAAACTCCTTTTACTGGGTTAAAGAACTAGGTGTTATTTAAAACACAGTTCACGATAAACCCATTTCAAACTCAATCAAATATATTAGAAATTCGATTATTTAAAACCCCTTTTTAAATCTTGTTCATTTATTTAAAAAAAAAATTGGTTTTAAATTTAGTTCAAAACTAGTTCATTTCGACAAAAAAAATCCATTTTTATCCTTTCAAATATGGAGTTTTTCATCCCAAATTTCCCCAAATCATTTCTTATGATTTTACACAAATTATTGATATTTTTAATAATTTTATCAAGGCCCGTACAGTCGATTTCCAACAACGGCCATCGAACTGCACTTATAGCGACCTTTTTCGAATTTGATTTGGACGTATCTCCAAATCCAACCGTTAGATTTTGAATTTCTAATATTCGTTAGAAAGCTCTTTTCGATACGAACCCAACGGTTCCGGTTTTAGGAGAATCCGACGGTCGGATCTCTCGTAATGTTCGTTTGAAATAAATGGTCGAAATTCACGAACTGCCGCGACGCGGCGCGTTCTATTCAGGCCATTATATTATATATAATATATATATAATATATATTTCGCCGATTTCTATTTAAAACGAACTATATATTTAGTTTTGAATTCGTTTCAAAAGCAAATTCAACTTCCATTTCAATTCAAATCAAAATCGTATTCTTCTTTATAAATTCGTTTAAAATTCATTTCTATTCAATTCAAATTTCAATTTAATTTGAATTCATTTCACTTCATTTTAAATTCAATTCGAATTCGTTTTTCAATTCAATTCAAATTGGTTTTCTATTCGATTCAAATTCATTTTCTATTCAAATTAAATTCGTTTCGTTTTCTATTTGAATCAAGTTCATTATGTATTCAATTTGAAATCAAATTGGTTTTCCATTCCATTCATTTCGAAATCGTTTTATATTCAATTCATTTCGAAATCGTTATATATTCAATTCATTTCGAAATCGTTATATATTCAATTCATTTCGAAATCGTTTTTCAATATTCATTTTTAAATGAATAAAATCGATATAAATCGTTCATGTCAAAATGGCGTCAATCTAATCGACACAGCTTCATATATTTCTATTTTCAAATACTTCATTCAACAAATGAATATTTATTTTTGTCAACACACGACTAATCTCAACGAATGAGTACTGTCCACGTGTGACTATTTTTGTTATTTAATATATTTTATAAAAATTAGGGTATCTATCCTTTGATATTGAATCAGACTTCAACCGTAATTTAGTGAGAGAACGATTTCCTGAATATTAACCCCGAAGGCCGAAACCAACATCAGATTAATATCCAGGAGACCACTCATCTCATCTATTTTCCAGTTGATTTCTAATTCTATATATGATAAAGATGTAAATTCTATTATAAAAATATTTCGTTCAACACATGACTAATATCAACGGATGAATATAGTCAACACATGAACCTTTATTATATATTGATAAAGATATAAATTTTATTATAAAAATATTTCGTTCAACACATGACTAATATCAACGGATGAATATAGTCAACACATGAACCTTTATTTTATAATATTCTTTATTTTTCAAATTGAAATGAGGCCCAATCAATTACCATATAATGTTAATTATATGGATTTTCATACATCACATGTATATAATAGCATTGAAGAATAATCAACCATCAACCAAAGTGCACCACACTGTATAAGCATCAAATATAAATATCTAACGCTTATAACAGCCTGTCAATCAATCGATCGACATATTTAATCAATCAGGATGAGTGTACTTCAAATTTCATCCCAACACCCGTGTGGGGTTTCAAACAATCAAACACAGATTTTATTTGTGCAGTTGGGCGATGTGTAAAATTTATCGACCCAATCAATGTCAGTCAAATAGGTGTACATAAACAAACCGTCTGGTTTGTAAATGAATATTTTATTTTATTCACTTTCACGTTAAAAATTATATTTTTAACGATAAAACATTTTATTTTAGCATATGAATATCTATTCAGTTCTTTCTTTAAATACAATGATATTTTATTTTTCTAACATATCTTAGAAAATTTCGGCGGCATAACGGCACGATACTAGAAACGGGACGAGGCCTAGCCTTATCCCCGGTCTAGTGAAGGCCCACGCCATTCACATATCAATTTTAATCAATTTCCAATTCAACCAATCAATCAAATCCAAATCAAATAATCTAACCAACTACACAACCAAACAAACAAGTCCATGGTATGTGGACGGGTGTCGGGTGCTACTAAGCACCGTCTGCATCCTAGTATAAATATATATATGACTAGCAAAAGAGAAATTTTGAGTGAGAAGTTCTCACATATAGCTATCCAGCTCCACGGCACTTCATTGATAGGAATCTTCATTGTTTTCGCATCTTCGTCAGCTTCGTCGTCCGTAGCCACTACATATATAAAAATCGAATTTTTACCTTGCTATTCAATATTTAAAAATCATATTTTTATTTCGAAGGTCCATATATAAAAATCAAATTTTTAGTTCAGAGTTCAATATATAAAAATCGAATTTTTACTTTAAAGTTCAATATATAAAAATCGACTTTTCTATCGCTATGTCAAATAGATAAAAATTATATTTTTATCACGCTATTTTCCACATAAAGATTTCGCCTTTTCTAAAATAAAGATTTAGCCTTTTCAAAAATAAAGTTTTCGCCTTTATAAAAAAATAAAGTTTTCACCTTTAAAAATCACCACTTTATCTCAACGTATATAAAATAAAAATCAGATTTTTATTTCGTTACATACACAAAGATGATATCTTTATATTCTCTATCCTATGAAGATTATATTTTTAATACTTTAAAAATATAAAAATCATATTTTGACATCATCTATATAGTAAAGACTATATTTTTAATACTTTGAAAATATAAAAATCATATTTTTAATACTTTAAAAATATAAAAATCATATTTTTCTTTAACTAAAAATCAAATCTTTTTTTCTAATCAGTATTAATCCTTTTGAAAAATCAGTTTTTATTTTCTTTTAAAAATTCAGTTTTCCTAAACCAAAAATATAAAATAAAATCAGTTTTAACTTTTTATTTAAAATCAGTTTTAGCATCATTATAAAAAAAAATCAGTTTTAAACATACAAAAAAAATCAGTTTTAAACATACTAAAAAAATCAGTTTTAAACTAACTAACAATAATTATATATATAAAAAAAAACGAATTAAAAAAAATATCGTATATAAAAAAAAACTTACAGTTAAACCGAGGGGGGGGTTTGGCAGTGGTCTTCGTCGAAGGGGGGGGGGGGTTGCGGCTGTCGATGGAAGAGGAGAGGGGGAATAAGGAGGGGCGGCGGGTCGTGGTGGCTGCGGCTGCGTCGGTGGATGGGAGGAGGTGGGGAAACGGAAGTGGAGAGGGTGGAGGAGAAGGATCGGGAGGGGGAAGGGAGCGCCTGCTCCGGCGGCGCGATGGGCGATGGATCGCCCCCCCCCCCCCCCCCCCCCCCCCCGTCGATTTTCTTCCAAGACCTTTTCCCTCTTTTTTTTTTTATTTCTTCTGAGTGAAAACGAGAGGAGAGGGGGGGGTATATGCAAATATAATTATTTATATTTTAATTTTATTTCCTCTTCTAAAAAGTAACTTTTTATTTCGAAGCCGAAATCAAACCCACTGCCTGTCGTCCATAGCGTTTTACCCCCATTCCGAACACAATGGGATATGTATCGTAGGTTGATTCGGACGTTTGAATCAGTTTCCGTTAAATTTACATTTAAATCACTTTATTGAATTTTAAACGTACATTTCAAATTACCGGGGTCACATACTAACTCGAAAAATTACGGAAAAATATTTTCTAGCTTCGTATTGACAATACGGTCCTAACAAAACTAGTTTCGTCGAATTCTGAGACCGTATGAAAAATGGCCAATTTCCAGTCGATTAAAATCAACGGAAACTGGTCAAACGCGTTTTCCTTTGCCACGCTCACATATTGATTCGAAAAATTATGAAATTTGGAATCTAGCAATAACTTGACACTGCGGACCCAACAAAACTGGTTTCGTCGAAATCCGAGGTCATTTGCAAAATGTCCATTTTTAAGGGCCTGAATTCCATAGCGACTATTCAGAATTTTCAACTGGACATATCTTTCAATTTTTAAAGTGAAATCTCGGTTTGTTACATCCGTTAGAAAGATATTATCAATCAGATCCTAATGTTTTTGGTTTTACTAAAATCCGGATTGTTTTGCACCCGGTACATTCAATTGAAGTTTGAAATCGAATTATCGAACTACCGCGCCATTTTCAATTCTATTTATAATTATATATAAATATTTATATTCTAACGACGACGCGTAAAATATATACGTCGAATTATATTGAAAATAAATTTTCCGTCGATATTATTTAAAATAATCTATTTTAAATATTCAGAATCCGCTAAACTTGCCAAAATAAAAATTTTAAACTGGCCCAGATTTTCCGGGTTATTACAATCTCCCCCACTTAAAACTTTTCGTCCCCGAAAAGGAACAAAGTCGAAAGTGGTTTGATTATTCAATTCTATGTTCGATCTGGCTTCCATTCTCCAACTCTTTAGTTTCTGAGAATTTTCAAAACTTCAAAAATTTGGCTAACACCCTAAATTTTCGAAAAATTTCGCCATAACCTCCCCTGCACCGGGAGCATCGGGGAATTTCAAATAGCTTCCCCGGTCCTTCAGATCTCAAAAAGAAAAAGAAAAAGCCAAGCGGCTAGCCAATAGGCTCACAAAATCATCATCACCCAAACAAAACAGTAAATTATGTAATAAACATGTACCTATTTGTCGGGCAAACAAATTTTATTCTTTGGCTCTAGCCTCCTTGCTATGACCTGTTCAATATAAGTATATGTACATGCAAGCAAATGCGACCAATTTCAATATAATTCAATATTCGATACAATTAGGCATAAATGGTTAAAATTAGCAAACAATTAAACAAGCAACTCAAACATCAATCAATTAGTGGATTAGAATTTTCAAATTCATAATTTTGATACATATACAAAAAATCATGTTTTTGATGCCAATTCACAACAAAGTGTTCTAACTATATAAGTTTTGGTTCTCACACCAGTCTGATGGAAATATATAGATATCATACCTTCGTTACTCGAACATGAATACTAATGACGACTAGTCAATCATCAGAATCATCTTCGGGCCACTAGAGTATGATTCTATATCTATCCAATATATTAAAACTTCGAATATACGTTCATGACGCGTATATGCAAAACCTTATATATTGGACTGTCCATATTCGAAATAAATAAATATAATCAAATACGTATCAAGAGATTTAAATTTTCAAAACAAAATTTGTTTTCATTTGAAAAATATACTCTTCGCACTCGTTTTAGGATACTACTGATCCTATCTCTAACGAGCCATTCTAATTGGATATTACTAATCCAATATCTGATGAATTCTTTCGTATGGTTCTAATGTGTCTTGTTCTCGAGCTCTGTAAACCAAAGCTCTGATACCAAATGTGACGGCCTGGAATTTCGCTCGATCCGAATCAGTCGTTAAACCGATCTAGACCGTACGAAACCCCTGACTGTTTGAGAACAGGACAAATCAGGACACATACAGAAGAACATTTCATTGCTATTACAACAATTCCATCAGATACAAGAATATACAGAGTATAAATGAATAAATTACATTCGATAAATATCAGAGATTACAGTAAATTACATAGCAGCGGAAAATAATACAAAAGCACAACTGAAGGTGATATACGGATACAGAGCTTTCCGGATATCATTCCAGCTGTAAACCAGGATCCTGTGAATATAAATCTGCAAAACCAAAACTACTAGCTGCCCGTGCGGAAAATAGGGGCACCCAGAGTTTAGGTTAAAACAATAAACTCCAGGTCAGTCATGTGACTGGTGTGAGAACTAAAACAGTTATTTAAAGCTTTACTTTAAAAGAGAGTAATTCAAGGGACCACGCCGTATAACACGGAACGGGTTTCCTCCCAAGAATACCAGTGCATAGAGTAAACAACGCAATGCTTTTTCGAAAAATGAAGCTATTATAAGACCCAGGTCCTATCATACAATGCAACGCAAGCCGGGGGATAGGGTTTTCCCTTATAATAGCCAAACATGCTTGGTACGTGTAAAACAAATCATTTGATACTATAATAAGTGTATAGTGTCAAAACATTTCAATCATAAATATAAATCATAGACGGCATGGGTACCATATATCATGTCGCCATACTAGTTCTACAATTAAAACCGCAATACACGTATTGGAAATTGGATTTCCGTCATGAGTCGAGGCAAGGGGCAAGCTCCTCTCCGCGTTCGAGACACTCTAGCAAATGCTCAGGATTACGCACACTGGGTAACCCTTGGATGCGGCTGGGCCGGTCCTCACTTACGTTAGAGGATTAATTATGCCTGAACACACGTTTCCCGGTCCTTACAGACCTATAATCGAGGCGCCTCATTCCAACAACCACAAAGGTGAAAAGTATATATATATGTCAGGGCTGGTAAGTCACTGACACCACCATAGCTAGAAAGAAACGTCGTGCTCTCCCAGCGGTCCGTATCCCGTTTTTAACTCATACCGAGGTGTGAGGCTCGCGAATTCACGCTATACACAAAGCTACGCCACAAAGGCCGTGCTTTGATCATCAACCACAAGACTTTGCTTTTCAACAGAAGCCTTGATCATCGCATCTTAGCGTGCCACACAGGCAATTCATGCCATGCGATTGATATCTATCGATATATAACCTCTAAGCTCGTACGTCTCAGAGAAGGGCGTTAAGCAAGAGAATAAATTCTCCGCCGCCAAACAGATATATATTTAATAGAAATCAATCAACACAGAATAAAATCCAATGTCAGACACACAATCCCTTTACAAGTCCGTTCTGGGTCTGAACGAAACCGGAGGCACTTTCCTCGCATATCCATCCATCTCCAGGTACGTCTGGACGACCACCAACTATTTCCATCCTCTTGGGTGTACAGCCCAATCAGGATCGTCAGTAATAATCCGAACGATGTGAAGACTTCCGGTCTTCGACCACCGTCTTCATCTTCGACTTATCGTCGACTCGGTTATTCAGAATGGGTATAAATCCGGACTTTCCGAACAACCCGCGTATATTAAAAACAAATGTTACACAAACACAACATACGCCTCATTCCAATTCATTAGTCACTAACCGCAAATTAGCCAGAGAACGATTTCCCAAACATTAACCCCGAAGGCCGAAACCAACATCAGATCAATATCCAGGAAGCCATTCTTCTTAGCCAACCTACAGCTAGTTTCTAAATTCCACATTCTTAGGGAAAGGTTCCCATTAATTTTATTCAAGATAAATTCTTTAAAATTTATCCTGTAATCTTCCTTTGGATGACATTTAAAACCAAATTATGGTTTTTCCAACTAGTCGAGATTAGCGAACCGTAACGAAGTAGTTATTTATTTTATTTCCCAATCCCAACCTATTCATCCCATGAAGCAAAACTGGTAATACTCCATATCTAACACCACTGTGTTATCGGTAAAACTAATTACCATTTCACGTTCAAATCTAATTAAAGATTTAACTATCGCTTTGGAGCAAAACTGGTAATACTCCATTCCCGCTCATTTTCTAAATTTGGAAATTTAGATTACGAATTCACATTTCAATCTAATTGCAGATTCGTTAAAACTCCTTTTACTGGGTTAAAGAACTAGGTGTTATTTAAAACACAGTTCACGATAAACCCATTTCAAACTCAATCAAATATATTAGAAATTCGATTATTTAAAACCCCTTTTTAAATCTTGTTCATTTATTTAAAAAAAAATTTGGTTTTAAATTTAGTTCAAAACTAGTTCATTTCGACAAAAAAAATCCATTTTTATCCTTTCAAATATGGAGTTTTTCATCCCAAATTTCCCCAAATCATTTCTTATGATTTTACACAAATTATTGATATTTTTAATAATTTTATCAAGGCCCGTACAGTCGATTTCCAACAACGGCCATCGAACTGCACTTATAGCGACCTTTTTCGAATTTGATTTGGACGTATCTCCAAATCCAACCGTTAGATTTTGAATTTCTAATATTCGTTAGAAAGCTCTTTTCGATACGAACCCAACGGTTCCGGTTTTAGGAGAATCCGACGGTCGGATCTCTCGTAATGTTCGTTTGAAATAAATGGTCGAAATTCACGAACTGCCGCGACGCGGCGCGTTCTATTCAGGCCATTATATTATATATAATATATATATAATATATATTTCGCCGATTTCTATTTAAAACGAACTATATATTTAGTTTTGAATTCGTTTCAAAAGCAAATTCAACTTCCATTTCAATTCAAATCAAAATCGTATTCTTCTTTATAAATTCGTTTAAAATTCATTTCTATTCAATTCAAATTTCAATTTAATTTGAATTCATTTCACTTCATTTTAAATTCAATTCGAATTCGTTTTTCAATTCAATTCAAATTGGTTTTCTATTCGATTCAAATTCATTTTCTATTCAAATTAAATTCGTTTCGTTTTCTATTTGAATCAAGTTCATTATATATTCAATTTGAAATCAAATTGGTTTTCCATTCCATTCATTTCGAAATCGTTTTATATTCAATTCATTTCGAAATCGTTATATATTCAATTCATTTCGAAATCGTTATATATTCAATTCATTTCGAAATCGTTTTTCAATATTCATTTTTAAATGAATAAAATCGATATAAATCGTTCATGTCAAAATGGCGTCAATCTAATCGACACAGCTTCATATATTTCTATTTTCAAATACTTCATTCAACAAATGAATATTTATTTTTGTCAACACACGACTAATCTCAACGAATGAGTACTGTCCACGTGTGACTATTTTTGTTATTTAATATATTTTATAAAAATTAGGGTATCTATCCTTTGATATTGAATCAGACTTCAACCGTAATTTAGTGAGAGAACGATTTCCTGAATATTAACCCCGAAGGCCGAAACCAACATCAGATTAATATCCAGGAGACCACTCATCTCATCTATTTTCCAGTTGATTTCTAATTCTATATATGATAAAGATGTAAATTCTATTATAAAAATATTTCGTTCAACACATGACTAATATCAACGGATGAATATAGTCAACACATGAACCTTTATTATATATTGATAAAGATATAAATTTTATTATAAAAATATTTCGTTCAACACATGACTAATATCAACGGATGAATATAGTCAACACATGAACCTTTATTTTATAATATTCTTTATTTTTCAAATTGAAATGAGGCCCAATCAATTACCATATAATGTTAATTATATGGATTTTCATACATCACATGTATATAATAGCATTGAAGAATAATCAACCATCAACCAAAGTGCACCACACTGTATAAGCATCAAATATAAATATCTAACGCTTATAACAGCCTGTCAATCAATCGATCGACATATTTAATCAATCAGGATGAGTGTACTTCAAATTTCATCCCAACACCCGTGTGGGGTTTCAAACAATCAAACACAGATTTTATTTGTGCAGTTGGGCGATGTGTAAAATTTATCGACCCAATCAATGTCAGTCAAATAGGTGTACATAAACAAACCGTCTGGTTTGTAAATGAATATTTTATTTTATTCACTTTCACGTTAAAAATTATATTTTTAACGATAAAACATTTTATTTTAGCATATGAATATCTATTCAGTTCTTTCTTTAAATACAATGATATTTTATTTTTCTAACATATCTTAGAAAATTTCGGCGGCATAACGGCACGATACTAGAAACGGGACGAGGCCTAGCCTTATCCCCGGTCTAGTGAAGGCCCACGCCATTCACATATCAATTTTAATCAATTTCCAATTCAACCAATCAATCAAATCCAAATCAAATAATCTAACCAACTACACAACCAAACAAACAAGTCCATGGTATGTGGACGGGTGTCGGGTGCTACTAAGCACCGTCTGCATCCTAGTATAAATATATATATGACTAGCAAAAGAGAAATTTTGAGTGAGAAGTTCTCACATATAGCTATCCAGCTCCACGGCACTTCATTGATAGGAATCTTCATTGTTTTCGCATCTTCGTCAGCTTCGTCGTCCGTAGCCACTACATATATAAAAATCGAATTTTTACCTTGCTATTCAATATTTAAAAATCATATTTTTATTTCGAAGGTCCATATATAAAAATCAAATTTTTAGTTCAGAGTTCAATATATAAAAATCGAATTTTTACTTTAAAGTTCAATATATAAAAATCGACTTTTCTATCGCTATGTCAAATAGATAAAAATTATATTTTTATCACGCTATTTTCCACATAAAGATTTCGCCTTTTCTAAAATAAAGATTTAGCCTTTTCAAAAATAAAGTTTTCGCCTTTATAAAAAAATAAAGTTTTCACCTTTAAAAATCACCACTTTATCTCAACGTATATAAAATAAAAATCAGATTTTTATTTCGTTACATACACAAAGATGATATCTTTATATTCTCTATCCTATGAAGATTATATTTTTAATACTTTAAAAATATAAAAATCATATTTTGACATCATCTATATAGTAAAGACTATATTTTTAATACTTTGAAAATATAAAAATCATATTTTTAATACTTTAAAAATATAAAAATCATATTTTTCTTTAACTAAAAATCAAATCTTTTTTTCTAATCAGTATTAATCCTTTTGAAAAATCAGTTTTTATTTTCTTTTAAAAATTCAGTTTTCCTAAACCAAAAATATAAAATAAAATCAGTTTTAACTTTTTATTTAAAATCAGTTTTAGCATCATTATAAAAAAAAAATCAGTTTTAAACATACCAAAAAAATCAGTTTTAAACATACTAAAAAAATCAGTTTTAAACTAACTAACAATAATTATATATATAAAAAAAACGAATTAAAAAAAATATCGTATATAAAAAAAAACTTACAGTTAAACCGAGGGGGGGGTTTGGCAGTGGTCTTCGTCGAAGGAGGGGGGTTGCGGCTGTCGATGGAAGAGGAGAGGGGGAATAAGGAGGGGCGGCGGGTCGTGGTGGTTGCGGCTGCGTCGGTGGATGGGAGGAGGTGGGGAAACGGAAGTGGAGAGGGTGGAGGAGAAGGATCGGAGGGGGAAGGGAGCGCCTGCTCCGGCGGCGCGATGGGCGATGGATCCCCCCCCCCCCCCCCCCCCCCGTCGATTTTCTTCCAAGACCTTTTCCCTCTTTTTTTTTTTATTTCTTCTGAGTGAAAACGAGAGGAGAGGGGGGGGGGTATATGCAAATATAATTATTTATATTTTAATTTTATTTCCTCTTCTAAAAAGTAACTTTTTATTTCGAAGCCGAAATCAAACCCACTGCCTGTCGTCCATAGCGTTTTACCCCCATTCCGAACACAATGGGATATGTATCGTAGGTTGATTCGGACGTTTGAATCAGTTTCCGTTAAATTTACATTTAAATCACTTTATTGAATTTTAAACGTACATTTCAAATTACCGGGGTCACATACTAACTCGAAAAATTACGAAAAAATATTTTCTAGCTTCGTATTGACAATACGGTCCTAACAAAACTAGTTTCGTCGAATTCTGAGACCGTATGAAAAATGGCCAATTTCCAGTCGATTAAAATCAACGGAAACTGGTCAAACGCGTTTTCCTTTGCCACGCTCACATATTGATTCGAAAAATTATGAAATTTGGAATCTAGCAATAACTTGACACTGCGGACCCAACAAAACTGGTTTCGTCGAAATCCGAGGTCATTTGCAAAATGTCCATTTTTAAGGGCCTGAATTCCATAGCGACTATTCAGAATTTTCAACTGGACATATCTTTCAATTTTTAAAGTGAAATCTCGGTTTGTTACATCCGTTAGAAAGATATTATCAATCAGATCCTAATGTTTTTGGTTTTACTAAAATCCGGATTGTTTTGCACCCGGTACATTCAATTGAAGTTTGAAATCGAATTATCGAACTACCGCGCCATTTTCAATTCTATTTATAATTATATATAAATATTTATATTCTAACGACGACGCGTAAAATATATACGTCGAATTATATTGAAAATAAATTTTCCGTCGATATTATTTAAAATAATCTATTTTAAATATTCAGAATCCGCTAAACTTGCCAAAATAAAAATTTTAAACTGGCCCAGATTTTCCGGGTTATTACATTCTGGTTATTTTTAAAATCATTTCAAATCCAATTTATTTATTTAAAAATATTGGATTATAATTCTAGTTCATAACTAGTTCATTTCGATAAAAAACTATTTTTATCTTTTCAAATATGGAATTTTTCATCCCAATTATTTCCAAATCATTTATTATGATTTTACAAAAATTACTGATATTTTTAATAATTTTCGCAAGGACCGTACAGTCGATTTCCATAGACGGCCATCGAACTGCACTAACATCGACCTTTTCAAAATTTGATTTGGACATAATTCCAAACCCAACCATTAGATTTCAAATTTCTTGTGTTCGTTAGAAAGCTCTTTTCGATACGAACCCAACAGTTTTGGTTTTAGGAGAATCCGACAGTCGGATCTTCCGTAATGTCCATTCGAAGTCAATGGTCGAAATTCGGGAACTGCCGCAGCGCGGCGCGTTCTGTTCAGGCCATTATATTACATATAATATATATAATATATATTTTGTCAATTTCCATTTAAAACGTATTTTATAAATCATTTTAAGTTCGTTTTCAAAACGATTTCAACTTCATATTCAATTTCAAATCAAAATTGAATATTCCATATCATTAATATATAAATGATAATATTTTCAAAACATTAAATTTTGAAATCAATTCCTTTTCGATATTCATTATAAAAATAAATAAAATCGATATAAATATAGTTCACGTCAAAATGGCATTAATCGAATCAACGCGGCTTTATATATTTATATATATTCGTGTCCATCCCAAATCGGACATCAAAATCATATTTTGATTCTTTTCTGAATTTTATTTTAATATTTGTTACTTTAAAATATTTCTATTTCAATCTATTCTTTATTTCTGAATTGGAATTAGACACAGTCAATTACCATATAATGTTATTTATATGGATTTCACACAACACGTGTATACAACAACAGTGATAAACAATCATCCATCATCCAAAGTGCAATTTACAACGGTATAAGCGTCAAAAATAAATAATTAACGCTCAACACAGCCTGTCAACCCATCGATTGACATACTACTAATTATTGGGATCAGTGTATGCCAATTATCATCCCAATAACAGTGTGGGGTTTTCAAACAACAAATACTGATTATTATTTGTGCAGTTGGGCTATGTGTAAAATTTATTGTAACGACCCGGAAAATCTGAACCAATTTAAAAATTTTAAATTAGCTAAAATAATGGATTTAAAATATTTAAAATAAATATTTTAAATAATAGCAATGAAAAGTGAGTTTGAATCGACGTTTCAAAACGAATATAATTAATTCTAATTATAAACAAGGCCTGAAATGGCACTGCAGTTTCAAAAATTGAATTCAAACTTTGTCGGAGTGTACTGGGTGCAAAACAAAAAGGATTTGAGTGAAACTGAAAATATTTAAATCTGTTAGTGAATACCTTTCTAACGAATCTGAAAAATCGAAGTTTCATAGCGGAAAGAAAAAGTTATGGCCAAATGAATTTTCAGAAAGGTCGCTATGGAATTTATATAGCCCGTGAAATTGGCCATTTTGCAAACGGTCTCAGAATTCGACGAAACTAGTTTTGTTGGGACCTTATCGTCAAAACATAGCTAGATTTATTTTTCTGGAATTTTTTGAGTTAGTATGTGCCCCCGGCAAAATTAAAATGTACATTCAAATCAAATATTAAATGTTTTATATTTTAATTTGAAGAAAAACTGACTGAAACAGTCGAATGGGCCTACGAAACATATCCCATTGTGTTCGGAATGGGGGTAAAACGCTAGGGATGACAGTCGTTGGGTTCGGATTGGAGTTCGTGTGTGACAAGGGGTATTTTTGAGAATTTAAAAATATATAAATATAAAAAAATTATTATTAGACGGCCCATTTCTCTCTCCCCGTCATCTCTCTATTCCCGCACGATAAACGGCGCTCCCCCTTCGATTCTTCTCGCCTCGATTCCTCTTCACCCACGCACTAAAACCCTAGGCCCCTTTGGAGAACTTTGAAGATCTCAGCCCGAGCTTCAAATCAGTCCCAGCTTCATCACCTCTCGTCGCGTGTAGAGGGAGATACGGGTCCACGAAGTTGCGGACTTCGAGCCACCGCCGATGACGCCAGGGACCATCGAGTGGGCCCTCACCACCACGCGCAGGCGCGCGACTCCCCCCTCTTCGTTGCTGCATCGGCCGATCCTCCAATCGATTCACGGTTTGATCGAAAATTGCAAACCTAGTTTTAAACATTTATTGAGAGGTACGGGTTTGGCTATTTTCAACTGGTTTTAACACTTTAAACCATTGCAAACTTTGAAAAATCATATCTTTTTCGTGTGTTGACGAAATTCAGTGAAACAAGAGACAATGGACTCGTGTGGACGTCTTCTACATTCTAGAAGAGACCGCACATTTTTCTGAGCCTTCTGCTATTTTTGGTGGAGTGGAACCCAATGTGAGATTTCTAATTTATAAACGATATGGAAAACGACGATGTATAAATTATATAGTCGATGTATGAGTTATATAAGCATTGTACACCTCTTGTATAAGCGTTGTATAAGTTGTACGTTCGTTGTATAAGTTGTATATGCGTTGTAAAAATTATATATGTGTTGAAATAGAAGTGAATTGCTATATATAAATATATATATGCCCCTCGTCCACAAACCATGGACGATATTTATTGGTTGTGACTGGTGTGAAAATTGATTAATAGCGAATGGTTGATTGGAATTGTTTGTGGTTGATATTGATTGATTGTGGTTGAAAAACACCCATTTGTGGTTGAGAAATATTTGGTTGAAACCACATAGGATTAGTTTGTGGAAATGAAAAATATATACATGCCGCCTACGTGCGAACTAGATGCATGATTCCCCATTGTCAAAAACCGCGAGGTTTTAAGGTAGAGCGAGGAGCCGTACTAGGGACGGTCCCGGTTTTAACTACCCTGCCGTTATGCTGCCGAAATTTTGAATAATATTCATGTGTTTTGAATTATTTTCATTCGTTGAATTGAAATTCATGTGTTGAATGGTGTTCGTGTTTTAAATATAAAAATCACATTTTTATCATCTATATGAACTATATAAAATAATCTTGTTTTGAAAGAAATTGTTTTATAATAAAAATCCTATTTTTATTACCTATATGAACTATATAAAATAATAGTGTTTTGAAATGAATTATTTTAAAATAAAAAACACATTTTTATTATATACATGAATTGTTATATATAGTGAAGTGTTGAAATAGAAGACAGTTAGATAAAAATATCATTTTTATCAAATGTATGAAAAGAATATAGCTTTGAAATCGAAGAATCGATATATATTTAAATAGAATTGAAATATATCGAAAAACGACGTTGTAGTTCGTATTTTGAAACCGTGATTTCAAACGATTAGTACGGGAGATCCAACCATCGGATTTTCCTGAAATCGCAACCGTTGGGTTCGCTTTGGAAATATCTTTCCAACGGCACCAACTTTGTAAAAATCCAACGGTTGGATTGTCTGGAATGTTTAATTCAAATCAGAAGAAAAACAGCACCAGGATCGATTATATATATATATAATTAATCGAATAAAGACGCTGTAGTTCGTATTTTGAAATCGAAACTTCAAACGATTATACCGGGAGATCAGACCGTCGGATTTTCCCGAAACTGGAACCGTTGGATTCGTTTTGAAAAGGTCTTTCTAATGATGTAAATTTTGTGAAGATCCAACGTTTTGATTTTCATACATGTGTAAATCAAATCTGAAGAAAAACAGCGCCACGGCCGCGTTATGGCCCGAAGCGTCGTTTTGAATAAATTGGCTATTTTAAAATAAATAAAAATAGCGATAAATCATTATAAAATATCATAAACGATATGGAATGGAAATAAACTGAATTTGCTCGATTTATGTGGTATTTGATGGTTGAATGTGTTTGGTGTGAAAATTACATTAAAGAACAAAATTGGTGTTGTCGAATGATTTAACCATTGAAATAAATTGATTAGAAATTTTAAATATACGTGAATTATTTGAAAAGGCCGAGTTAATTCTCATTTCAAATAATTAACCAACGATTGAAAGTCGAAGATGAAGACGGTGGTAGAAGACCGGAGATCTTCACCTCGTTTGGATGGTAACCGTGGTCCTTATTGGGAGGCATCCCAAATATGGATAATGACTGGTGATCGTCCAGACGTACGTGGTAGTCGATGGGTTTGCGGGGTACATAGTGCCTCCGGTTTCGTTCAGACCCAGAACGGACTTGTAAATGGACTGTGTGTCTGACATTGGATTTTATTCTGTGTTGATTGATCTCTATTAAATATACGTCTGTTTGGCGGTGGAGAATTTATTCTTTTGCTTAACGCCCTTCTCTGAAACGCACGAGTTCAGAGGTTGTATATCGATGGACATCAGTCGCATGGCATGAATTGCTAGTGTGGCATGCCTAAGTGGCAAATGATCAGGGCTTCTGTTGAAAAGCAAAGTCCTATGGTGATGATCAAAGCACCGCCTGTGTGGCATAACTTTGGGTATAACGTGAATTCGCAAGCCTCACTCCCCGGTATGAACCAGAAACGGGAGGAGGGCCTCAGGGAGGGCATGCGTTTCTTTCTAGCTAGGAGTTTGTAAAAACCCGAAACTTCCCCGTAAAGGAAAGCGTCGGATAGTCCAAGAACAAGCCACAACAGAACGCATACAGAAGAACATTTCATTGTATATTAACACAATGCATCAGATTACAAGAATATGCAGAGTATAAATGAATATTACACAGAAATACCAGAGATTTAAATTACATTTAAATACATAGCAGCGGAAAATAATACAATGCACAACTAGAAGAGATATACGGATACAAAGCTTTCCGGATATCATTCCAGCTGTAAACCAGGATCCTGTGGATATAAATCTACAAAACCAAAACTACTAGCTGCCCGTGTCGAAAATAGGGGCACCCAGAGTTTAGGTTAAAACAATAAACTCCAGGTCAGTCATGTGACTGGTGTGAGAACTAAAACAGTTATTTAAAACTTTACTTTAAAAGAGAGTAATTCAAGGGACCACGCCGTATAACACGGAACGGGTTTCCTCCCAAGAATACTAGTGCATAGAATAAACAACGCAATGCTTTTTCGAAAAATGAAGCTGTTATAAGACCCAGGTCCCATCACACAATGCAACGCAAGCCGGAGGATAGGGTTTTACCTTATAACAGCCAAACATGCTTGATACGTTTAAAACAAATCATTTGATACTATAATAAGTGTATAGTGTCAAAACAATTTCAATCATAAATATAAATCATAGACGGCATGAGTGCCCCATCCCACTATGTCGCCATACTAGGCTCTACAAATAAAGCCGGAATACACGTATTGGAAATTGGATTTCCATCATGGTGGCTCCTGATTCGAAAGATCGATCGCGGAATGCAATTCACCACGGCTTACGTCCCAACAAGAGAACACCGTCTGCATCCGCACATTTGGGACCAGAGTACCACCGCGGCTTACGTCCCAGCGAGAGAAAACACCGCTTACTCTATATATCCCTGAGCACTAGGCTCATCTCGGTCGACCGAATCCACGACACCACTAAGGTGCCCATCCACGAAAAAAAAAAGCATACTGATCAAACCATCAGTTTGCCACCATACCGGGGTGTGAGGCTCGCGGATCAACGCTATACACAAAGCCATGCTATATCAGCTGCGCTTTGATCATCAACCACCAAACTTTGCTTTTCAACAAAAGTCTGGATCACTGCATCTCAGCATGCCACACTATCAATCCATATCGTACCACTGATTTCTGCCAATATATAACCTCTGAGCTCATATGTCTCAGAGAAGGGCGTTAAGCAAGAGAATAAATTCTCCGCCGCCAAACAGATATATATTTAGCAGAGATCAACAAATACAATATAAAGGAATACAATATCAGACACACCATCCATTTACAAGTCCGTTCTAGGTCTGAACGAAACCGGAGGCACTTTCCTCGCATATCCATCCATCTCCAAGTACGTCTGGACGACCACCAACTATTTCCATCCTCTTGGGTGTACAGCCCAATCAGGATCGTCAGTAATTATCCGAACGATGTGAAGACTTCTGGTCTTTAACCACCGACTTCATCTTCGTCTTATCGTCGAATCGGTTATTCAGAATGGGTATAAACCCGGCCTTCCCGAACAACCCGCGTATATTAAAACGAATGTTACACAAACACAGCATACGCCTCATTCCAATTCATTAGTCACTAACCGCAAATTAGCAAGAGAACAATTTCCCAAACATTAACCCCGAAGGCCGAAACCAACATCAGATCAATACCCAGGAAACCATTCTTCTTAGCCAACCTACAGCTAGTTTCTAAATTCCACATTCTTAGGGAAAGGTTCCCATTAATTTTATCCAAGATAAATTCTTTAAAATTTATCCTGTAATCTTCCTTTGGATGTCGTTTTAAACCAAATTATGGTTTTTCTAAACTAGTCGAGATTAGCGAACCACACCGAAGTAATTATTTATTTTATTTCCCAATCTCAACCTATTCATCCCCTGAAGCAAAACTGGTAATACTCCATATCTAACACCACGGTGTTATCGGTAAAATTAATTACCATTTCACGTTCAAATCTAATTAAAGATTTAACTATCGTTTTGGAGCAAAAATGGTGATACTCCATTCTCGATCATTTCAATCTAATTAAAGATTCATTAAAACTCCACTTAGTTTTAATCATTAACTGGGTTAAAGAATCGGTGTCATTTAAAGCACAGTGCACGATAAACCCAAATTCACATTCCATTAATTATCGGGTTAAAGAACGAGTGTTATTTAAAACACTGTCCACGATAAACCCAAAAATCAATATCAATTCAATTCCAATTAAATATTATTTAATTGGTACGCTTCATTAAATCTAAATAAAAAGATTTAATCTTTTCTCAACTGGGTTCAAGAACAGTGTTAGTGAAGACACCATTCGCGACAAACCCAAATCACATTTGATATTCAATACAAGGCTCTGAATAGAAAATATATCGGCTTATATTCAATATCAAATTCTACGATTAACAAGTGTCGTATTGGAAATAACGATATATATATATATATATATATATATATATATATATATCTTTCAAATTTCCATAACAACATCCGTATAATCACGAATTCCAACATCGAAATATTCCGAAGACAATTTCGATTCAATTCCATTCCAATGCAATCATTGGAAATTTTGGTTATTTTTAAAACCCTTTTTAAAATTCAATTTATTTCTTTAAAAATAAATAGAATTATAATTCTAGTTCAAAACTAGTTCATTTCGATAAAAATCTATTTTTACCTTTTCAAATATGGAGTTTTTCATCCCAATTCTTTCTAAATCATTTCTTATGATTTTACACAAATTATTACTATTTTTAATAATTTTATCAAGGCCTGTACAGTCGATTTCCATCAATGGCCATCGAACTGCACTTACAGCGACCTTTTTCAAATTTGATTTGGACATGATTCCAAATCCAACCGTTAGATTTCAAATTTCTAATATTCATTAGAAAGCTCTTTTCGATACGAACCCAACGGTTCCGGTTTTAGGAGAATCCGACGGTCGGATCTCCCGTAATGTCCGTTTGAAATAAATGGTCGAAATTCATGAACTGCCGCGGTGCGGCGCGTTCTATTCAGGCCATTTATATTATATATATAATATATATAATATATTATTCGTCGATTTCTATTTAAAACGAATTATATAAATAGTTTTAAAATTCGTTTCAAAAGCAACTTCAACTTCCATTTCAATTCAAATCAAAATTGAATTCTTCTTTATAAATTCGTTTTAAAATTCATTTCTATTCAATTCAAATTTCAATTCAATTTGAATTCGTTTCAATTCAATTTGAATTCGTTTTCAATTCATTTCAAAATCGTTTTCAATTCAATTCATTTCTAAATCGTTTTATATTCAATTCTTTTCGAAATCGTTTTATATTCAATTCTTTTCGAAATCGTTTTCAATTCATTTCATTTCGAAATCGTTTTCAATTCAATTCATTTCGAAATCGTTTTCAATTCAATTCATTTCGAAATCGTTTTCAATTCATTTCATTTCGAAATCGTTTTCAATTCAATTCATTTCGAAATCGTTTTCAATTCAATTCATTTCGAAATGAATAAAATCGATATAAATATCGTTCACGTCAAAATGGCGTCAATCTAATCAACACGGCTTCATATAATTCCTATTTTCAAATATTCTTTTTCAAATACTTCTTTTTCAAAAATAGTTGTTATTATCAAAATATTTCGTTCAACACATGACCAATCTCAATGGATGAGTACTGTCAACACATGAACTTTTATTTTATATTGATAAAGATATAAATTTTATTACTAAAATATTTCGTTCAACACATGACCAATCTCAATGGATGAATACTGTCAACACATGAACTTTTATTTTATATTGATAAAGATATAAATTTTATTACTAAAATATTTCGTTCAACACATGACCAATCTCAATGGATGAGTACTGTCAACACATGAACTTTTATTTTATATTATTCTTTATTTTCTAAATTGGAATGAGGCCCAATCAATTACCATATAAAATTAATTATATGGATTTTCATACAACACATGTATATAATAGCATTTAAAAATAATCAACCATCAACCAAAGTGTACTACACTGTATAAGCATCAAATATAGATATCTAACGCTTATAACAGCCTGTCCATCAATCGATCGACATATTTAATCAATCAGGATGAGTGAACTTCAAATTTCATCCCAACACCCGTGTGGGGTTTCAAACAATCAAACAAATATTTTATTTGTGCAGTTGGGCGATGTGTAAAATTTATCGACCCTATCAATGTCAGTCAAATCAGTGTACATAAACAAACCGTCTGGTTTGTAAATGAATATTTTATTTATTCACATCACGTTAAAAATTATATTTTTAACGATAAAACATTTTATTCCAACATATGAATTTCTATTCAGTTCATTCTTTAAATAAAATGATATTTTTATTTTTCTAACTTATTTCAGAAAATTTCGGCGGCATAACGGCACGATACTAGAAACGGGACAAGGCCTAGCCTTATCCCCGGTCTAGTGAAGGCCCACGCCATTCACACATCAATCAAATCAATTTATTTCACTCAACAATTCAATTTCAAATCAAATCATCTTATCAACTACACAACCAAACAGTTTAACAAACAAGCCATCCATGGTCTGTGGATGACGGGTGTCGGGTGCTACTAAACACCGTCTGCATCCTAGTATATATATATATATATAACTAGAAAAAGAAATTTAAAGTGAGAGGTTCTCACCCTTTCGCTAAACTGAATGACGCAATTCTTCATGGGTAGGAAATCTTCATCGTTGTTTGCCTTCGGTCACTTTCGTCGTCCGAATTCACTACACATATAAAAATCACATTTTTATATTCTTCTTACATATAAAAATCATATTTTTATCGCTATTCAAATGAATAAAAATCTCATTTTTATCATGATGTTTATATAATAAAAATAACTTCTTTAATATGATAAAAATCATGTTTTCACGTTCGCTAATATATAAATAAAAATCATATACTCATTTGCTATTCCACTATCAAAAATAATATTTTTACTTCACTGGAAATCATATTCAAACCATGCTTTTATATTCTTAAAACTTAACTTTTATATTGCTATTTTTATTTTAAAAACCATGCTTTTTCTATTTCAAAAATCTATGCTATTTTATATTTTCATAAAAAAGATCACACATTTTTTTCCTTCAATGCTATTTTAAAAACAATACCAATTTTATTTATAAAGATAATACAAATTTTATTTATAAAATTCAGTTTTTGTATTTAACTATACTAGATCTCAAAATTACACTAAACTAAATTAATCACGTTTAAGAAATTACGCTGCCAAATCTCTTTGAAATTCATTCCTTCCTCAATCGTTAACTACTCCAGAATACCGTCGTACCTGCCTAAAAAGCTCCATCCATTGACCGATCTTGCCCCTCACCTCTGATCGCCGGACTGAGATCTGAACCCGCCACCTGAAACGCCGCTTCACCAGCTCCACGCGCCACCCCCTTCACATCCACTTCGAACGCCGCCTGGAGCCGGAGATGAACGGCGAGCGGTGCACCCTTCTGACGCCGTAACAGCCACCACGGCAACCCATAGACCATCAAACCCGTATCAATCGAGAGCCCCCCCTTAGTTGTGTAATTTCGACTTGGTTTCCCCTTTTAATTCTGAATGGATTGATCGAATTTTGAGGACAAAATCTGGAGTGTTTCAGCCCTTGAACGAAAAAGAACGGCGGCTGAACGATGATTGGGAATAAGGGTTTTCATAGGGGTATATTTATATAATATATATTAATATTTAATTTAATAAATTCCAATCTTACTTGTTTATCCATTCGGACTCCAATCGAGACCCAACGACTGTCGCCCCTAGCTAATTATCCCCATTCCGAACACAATGGGATATGTTTCGTGAGCTGATTCGATTGTTTGAATCAGTTTCCATTGAATTTAAAGTATAATTCTTCTTATATTCAATTTAAACGCACATTTCAATTTACCGGGGTCACATACGGACTCGAAAAATTACAGAAAAATTATTTCTAACTTCGAATTGACGATACGGTCCTAACAAAACTAGTTTCGTCGAATTCTGAGACCGTTGGAAAAATGGCCAATTTCCAGTCGATTAAAATCAACTGAAACTGGTCAAACGCGTTTTCCTTTGCCACACTCACACATTGATTCGAAAAATTATGAAATTTGGAATCTAGCAATAATTTAACATCACGGACCCAACAAAAGTGGTTTCGTCGAAATCCGAGCTCGTTTGCAAAATGGCTATTTTTAAGGGCCTGAATTCCATAGCGACTATTTAGAAATTTCAACTGGACATATCTTTTGATTCCCGCAATGAAATCTCGATTCTTCGGATTCATTGGAAAGATATTCACTATTAGATTCCATTATTTTTGGTTTCACTAAAATCCGGATTGTTTTGCACCCGGTACATTCATTTGAAGTTTGAAATCGAATTATCGAACTACCGCGCCATTTTCAATTCTATTTATAATTATATATAAATATTTATATTCTAACGACGACGCGTATAATATATACGTCGAATTCTATATTGAAAACAAATTTCTCGTCGATATTATTTAAAATAATTCATTTTAAATAATCAAAATTTGCTAAAATTGCCAAAATAAAAATTTTAAACTGGCCCAGATTTTCGGGTTGTTACAATCTCCCCCACTTAAAACTTTTCGTCCCCGAAAAGGAACAAAGTCGAAAGTGGTTTGATTAATCAACTCTACGATCGGTCAGGCTTCCGTTCTCCAACTTTTCAGTTTCTGAGAATTTTCAAAATTTCAAAAAAAATTTGGCTAACACCCTAAATTTTCGAAAAATTTCGCCATAACCTCACCTGCAATGGGAGCATCGGGGAATTTCAAATAGATTCCCCGGTCCTTCAGATCTCAAAAAGAAAAAGAAAAGGCCAAGCGGCTAGCCAATAGGCTCACAAAATCATCATCACACAAACAAAACAGTAAATTATGTAATAAACATGTACCTATTTGTCGGGCAAACAAATTTTATTCTCTGCTCTAGCCTCCTTGCTATGACCTGTTCAATGATATATATGTATATGCAAGCAAATGCAACCAATTTTCAATATAATTCAATATTTGGTTCAATTAGGCATAATGGTTCAAAATTATCAAACAAATAAACAAACAACACAAACATCAATCAATTAGTGAATTAGAGTTTCAAATTGATAATTTTGATACATATACCAAAAATCATGTTTTTGATGTCAATTCACAACAATAAGCCCTATCTAATTTTTGGTTCTCACACCAGTCTAATGGAAATATATAGATATCACACCTTCGTTACTCGAACATGAATACTAATGACGACTAGTCAATCATCAGAATCATCTTCGGGCCACTAGAGTATGATTCTATATCTATCCAGTATATTAAAACTTCGAATACACGCGGATCAGACGTATACGCAAAATCTATATATACTGGATTGTCCAAATTCATTAAAATAAATAATCAAATACGAATAGTTGATTTAAATTTTCAAAACAAATTTTGTTTTCATTTGAAAAATATACTCTTCACACTCGTTCTAGGATACTACTGATCCCATCTCTAACGAGTCATTCTCATTGGATATTGCTAATCGAATATCTGATGAATTCTTTCGTATGTTTCTAATGTGTCTTGTTCTCTAGCTTTGTAAACCAAGGCTCTGATACCAACTGTAAAAACCCGAAACTTCCCCGTAAAGGAAAGCGTCGGATAGTCCAAGAACAAGCCACAACAGAACGCATACAGAAGAACATTTCATTGTATATTACAACAATGCATCAGATTACAAGAATATACAGAGTATAAATGAATATTACACAGAAATACCAGAGATTTAAATTACATTTAAATACATAGCAGCGGAAAATAATACAATGCACAACTAGAAGAGATATACGGATACAAAGCTTTCCGGATATCATTCCAGCTGTAAACCAGGATCCTGTGGATATAAATCTGCAAAACCAAAACTACTAGCTGCCCGTGTCGAAAATAGGGGCACCCAGAGTTTAGGTTAAAACAATAAACTCCAGGTCAGTCATGTGACTGGTGTGAGAACTAAAACAGTTATTTAAAACTTTACTTTAAAAGAGAGTAATTCAAGGGACCACGCCGTATAACACGGAACGGGTTTACTCCCAAGTATACTAGTGCATAGAATAAACAACGCAATGCTTTTTCGAAAAATGAAGCTGTTATAAGACCCAGGTCCCATCACACAATGCAACGCAAGCCGGAGGATAGGGTTTTACCTTATTACAGCCAAACATGCTTGATACGTTTAAAACAAATCATTTGATACTATAATAAGTGTATAGTGTCAAAACAATTTCAATCATAAATATAAATCATAGACGGCATGAGTGCCCCATCCCACTATGTCGCCATACTAGGCTCTACAAATAAAGCCGGAATACACGTATTGGAAATTGGATTTCCATCATGGTGGCTCCTGATTCGAAAGATCGATCGCGGAATGCAATTCACCACAGCTTACGTCCCAACAAGAGAACACCGTCTGCATCCGCACATTTGGGACCAGAGTACCACCGCGGCTTACGTCCCAGCGAGAGAAAACACCGCTTACTCTATATATCCCTGAGCACTAGGCTCATCTCGGTCGACCGAATCCACGACACCACTAAGGTGCCCATCCACGAAAAAAAAAGCATACTGATCAAACCATCAGTTTGCCACCATACCGGGGTGTGAGGCTCGCGGATCAACGCTATACACAAAGCCATGTTATATCAGCTGCGCTTTGATCATCAACCACCAAACTTTGCTTTTCAACAAAAGTCTGGATCACTGCATCTCAGCATGCCACACTATCAATCCATATCGTACCACTGATTTCTGCCAATATATAACCTCTGAGCTCATATGTCTCAGAGAAGGGCGTTAAGCAAGAGAATAAATTCTCCGCCGCCAAACCGATATATATTTAGCAGAGATCAACAAATACAATATAAAGGAATACAATGTCAGACACACCATCCATTTACAAGTCCGTTCTAGGTCTGAACGAAACCGGAGGCACTTTCCTCGCATATCCATCCATCTCCAAGTACGTCTGGACGACCACCAACTATTTCCATCCTCTTGGGTGTACAGCCCAATCAGGATCGTCAGTAATTATCCGAACGATGTGAAGACTTCCGGTCTTTAACCACCGTCTTCATCTTCGACTTATCGTCGAATCGGTTATTCAGAATGGGTATAAACCCGGCCTTCCCAAACAACCCGCGTATATTAAAACGAATGTTACACAAACACAGCATACGCCTCATTCCAATTCATTAGTCACTAACCGCAAATTAGCAAGAGAACAATTTCCCAAACATTAACCCCGAAGGCCGAAACCAACATCAGATCAATACCCAGGAAACCATTCTTCTTAGCCAACCTACAGCTAGTTTCTAAATTCCACATTCTTAGGGAAAGGTTCCCATTAATTTTATCCAAGATAAATTCTTTAAAATTTATCCTGTAATCTTCCTTTGGATGTCGTTTTAAACCAAATTATGGTTTTTCTAAACTAGTCGAGATTAGCGAACCACACCGAAGTAATTATTTATTTTATTTCCCAATCTCAACCTATTAATCCCCTGAAGCAAAACTGGTAATACTCCATATCTAACACCACGGTGTTATCGGTAAAATTAATTACCATTTCACGTTCAAATCTAATTAAAGATTTAACTATCGTTTTGGAGCAAAACTGGTGATACTCCATTCTCGATCATTTCAATCTAATTAAAGATTCATTAAAACTCCACTTAGTTTTAATCATTAACTGGGTTAAAGAATCGGTGTCATTTAAAGCACAGTGCACGATAAACCCAAATTCACATTCCATTAATTATCGGGTTAAAGAACGAGTGTTATTTAAAACACTGTCCACGATAAACCCAAAAATCAATATCAATTCAATTCCAATTAAATATTATTTAATTGGTACGCTTCATTAAATCTAAATAAAAAGATTTAATCTTTTCTCAACTGGGTTCAAGAACAGTGTTAGTGAAGACACCATTCGCGACAAACCCAAATCACATTTGATATTCAATACAAGGCTCTGAATAGAAAATATATCGGCTTATATTCAATATCAAATTCTACGATTAACAAGTGTCGTATTGGAAATAACGATATATATATATATATATATATATATATATCTTTCAAATTTCCATAACAACATCCGTATAATCACGAATTCCAACATCGAAATATTCCGAAGACAATTTCGATTCAATTCCATTCCAATGCAATCATTGGAAATTTTGGTTATTTTTAAAACCCTTTTTCAAATTCAATTTATTTCTTTAAAAATAAATAGAATTATAATTCTAGTTCAAAACTAGTTCATTTCGATAAAAATCTATTTTTACCTTTTCAAATATGGAGTTTTTCATCCCAATTCTTTCTAAATCATTTCTTATGATTTTACACAAATTATTACTATTTTTAATAATTTTATCAAGGCCTGTACAGTCGATTTCCATCAATGGCCATCGAACTGCACTTACAGCGACCTTCTTCAAATTTGATTTGGACATGATTCCAAATCCAACCGTTAGATTTCAAATTTCTAATGTTCATTAGAAAGCTCTTTTTGATACGAACCCAACGGTTCCGGTTTTAGGAGAATCCGACGGTCGGATCTCCCGTAATGTCCGTTTGAAATAAATGGTCGAAATTCACGAACTGCCGCGGCGCGGCGCGTTCTATTCAGGCCATTTATATTATATATATAATATATATAAAATATATTTCGTCGATTTCTATTTAAAACGAATTATATAAATAGTTTTAAAATTCGTTTCAAAAGCAACTTCAACTTCCATTTCAATTCAAATCAAAATTGAATTCTTCTTTATAAATTCGTTTTAAAATTCATTTCTATTCAATTCAAATTTCAATTCAATTTGAATTCGTTTCAATTTGCTTTCAATTCAATTTGAATTCGTTTTCAATTCATTTCGAAATCGTTTTCAATTCAATTCATTTCTAAATAGTTTTATATTCAGTTCTTTTCGAAATCGTTTTATATTCAATTCTATTCGAAATCGTTTTCAATTCATTTCATTTCGAAATCGTTTTCGATTCAATTCATTTCGAAATCGTTTTCAATTCAATTCATTTCGAAATCGTTTTCAATTCATTTCATTTCGAAATCGTTTTCAATTCAATTCATTTCGAAATCGTTTTCAATTCAATTCATTTCGAAATGAATAAAATCGATATAAATATCGTTCACTTCAAAATGGCGTCAATCTAATCAACACGGCTTCATATAATTCCTATTTTCAAATATTCTTTTTCAAATACTTCTTTTTCAAAAATAGTTGTTATTATCAAAATATTTCGTTCAACACATGACCAATCTCAATGGATGAGTACTGTCAACACATGAACTTTTATTTTATATTGATAAAGATATAAATTTTATTACTTAAATATTTCGTTCAACACATGACCAATCTCAATGGATGAGTACTGTCAACACATGAACTTTTATTTTATATTGATAAAGATATAAATTTTATTACTAAAATATTTCGTTCAACACATGACCAATCTCAATGGATGAGTACTGTCAACACATGAACTTTTATTTTATATTATTCTTTATTTTCTAAATTGGAATGAGGCCCAATCAATTACCATATAAAATTAATTATATGGATTTTCATACAACACATGTATATAATAGCATTTAAAAATAATCAACCATCAACCAAAGTGTACTACACTGTATAAGCATCAAATATAGATATCTAACGCTTATAACAGCCTGTCCATCAATCGATCGACATATTTAATCAATCAGGATGAGTGAACTTCAAATTTCATCCCAACACCCGTGTGGGGTTTCAAACAATCAAACAAATATTTTATTTGTGCAGTTGGGCGATGTGTAAAATTTATCGACCCTATCAATGTCAGTCAAATCAGTGTACATAAACAAACCGTCTGGTTTGTAAATGAATATTTTATTTATTCACATCACGTTAAAAATTATATTTTTAACGATAAAACATTTTATTCCAACATATGAATTTCTATTCAGTTCATTCTTTAAATAAAATGATATTTTTATTTTTCTAACTTATTTCAGAAAATTTCGGCGGCATAACGGCACGATACTAGAAACGGGACAAGGCCTAGCCTTATCCCCGGTCTAGTGAAGGCCCACGCCATTCACACATCAATCAAATCAATTTATTTCACTCAACAATTCAATTTCAAATCAAATCATCTTATCAACTACACAACCAAACAGTTTAACAAACAAGCCATCCATGGTCTGTGGATGACGGGTGTCGGGTGCTACTAAACACCGTCTGCATCCTAGTATATATATATATATATATATATATATATATAACTAGAAAAAGAAATTTAAAGTGAGAGGTTCTCACCCTTTCGCTAAACTGAATGACGCAATTCTTCATGGGTAGGAAATCTTCATCGTTGTTTGCCTTCGGTCACTTTCGTCGTCCGAATTCACTACACATATTAAAATCACATTTTTATATTCTTCTTACATATAAAAATCATATTTTTATCGCTATTCAAATGAATAAAAATCTCATTTTTATCATGATGTTTATATAATAAAAAACACTTCTTTAATATGATAAAAATCATGTTTTCACGTTCGCTAATATATAAATAAAAATCATATACTCATTTGCTATTCCACTATCAAAAATAATATTTTTACTTCACTGGAAATCATATTCAAACCATGCTTTTATATTCTTAAAACTTAACTTTTATATTGCTATTTTTATTTTAAAAACCATGCTTTTTCTATTTCAAAAATCTATGCTATTTTATATTTTCATAAAAAAGATCACACATTTTTTTCCTTCAATGCTATTTTAAAAACAATACCAATTTTATTTATAAAGATAATACAAATTTTATTTATAAAATTCAGTTTTTGTATTTAACTATACTAGATCTCAAAATTACACTAAACTAAATTAATCACGTTTAAGAAATTACGCTGCCAAATCTCTTTGAAATTCATTCCTTCCTCAACCGTTAACTACTCCAGAATACCGTTGTACCTGCCTAAAAAGCTCCATCCGTTGACTGATCTTGCCCCTCACCTCTGATCGCCGGACTGAGATCTGAACCCGCCACCTGAAACGCCGCTTCACCAGCTCCACGCGCCACCCCCTTCACATCCACTTCGAACGCCGCCTGGAGCCGGAGATGAACGGCGAGCGGTGCACCCTTCTGACGCCGTAACAGCCACCACGGCAACCCATAGACCATCAAACCCGTATCAATCGAGAGCCCCCCCCCTTTGTTGTGTAATTTCGACTTGGTTTCCCCTTTTAATTCTGAATGGATTGATAGAATTTTGAGGACAAAATCTGGAGTGTTTCAGCTGTTGAACGAAAAAGAACGGCGGCTGAACGATGATTGGGAATAAGGGTTTTCATAGGGGTATATTTATATAATATATATTAATATTTAATTTAATAAATTCCAATCTTACTTGTTTATCCATTCGGACTCCAATCGAGACCCAACGACTGTCGCCCCTAGCTAATTATCCCCATTCCGAACACAATGGGATATGTTTCGTGAGCTGATTCGATTGTTTGAATCAGTTTCCATTGAATTTAAAGTATAATTCTTCTTATATTCAATTTAAACGCACATTTCAATTTACCGGGGTCACATACGGACTCGAAAAATTACAGAAAAATTATTTCTAACTTCGAATTGACGATACGGTCCTAACAAAACTAGTTTCGTCGAATTCTGAGACCGTTGGAAAAATGGCCAATTTCCAGTCGATTAAAATCAACTGAAACTGGTCAAACGCGTTTTCCTTTGCCACACTCACACATTGATTCGAAAAATTATGAAATTTGGAATCTAGCAATAATTTAACATCACGGACCCAACAAAAGTGGTTTCGTCGAAATCCGAGCTCGTTTGCAAAATGGCTATTTTTAAGGGCCTGAATTCCATAGCGACTATTCAGATATTTCAACTGGACATATCTTTTGATTCCCGCAATGAAATCTCGATTCTTCGGATTCGTTGGAAAGATATTCACTATTAGATTCCATTATTTTTGGTTTCACTAAAATCCGGATTGTTTTGCACCCGGTACATTCATTTGAAGTTTGAAATCGAATTATCGAACTACCGCGCCATTTTCAATTCTATTTATAATTATATATAAATATTTATATTCTAACGACGACGCGTATAATATATACGTCGAATTCTATATTGAAAACAAATTTCTCGTCGATATTATTTAAAATAATTCATTTTAAATAATCAAAATTTGCTAAAATTGCCAAAATAAAAATTTTAAACTGGCCCAGATTTTCGGGTTGTTACATAGTTGTGTAGGTGTTTTTACACGGCCCTACATTTTACTTATGTGGATGATGGATAGCGAGGCGCCTCGGATATATCGGTCGATCCGGGACCGATGGAGTCATTCGTTGGCTCACTTACGCCCCATAGGGCGGGGAAACGTAGTGCTTAGGAATTTTAATCCACATCGGTGGACCGGCCCTGTCGCTCCAAGGGTCGATGCGTTCTGATCCTGAGGGACGGGCTAGAGCGTCTTAAATTCGGTAAGGACTATCTTTTTCCTTGGTTCATGACGAAAATCCAATTTCCAATTACGTGACTGTGCGGTTTTGATTGTATACCTATATATGGCGACATAGTGGTATGGGCATTAATGCCGTCTATGATTGATAGTTATGATTTGAAATTGTTTTTGAAACTTATAAACACTAGAAATAATATCAAATGCCTTTGTTTTATTCGTATCAAGCATATTTTGGCCGTTATAAGGTAAAAACTCTATCCTCCGGTTTGCGTTGCATTGTGTGATGGGAACTGAGTCTTATAATGGCTTCATTTTTATAAAAAGCATTGCGATGTTGGAAAGAATTATTTGTTTTAAAGCACTGGCAATCCAATGGAGTAAACCCGTTCCACGAAAGTGGCGTGGTCCTGTGATTAGCCATATCTTAAATGTGTTGAGTAGATTTCTCATACCAGTCCCATGACTGACTCATTGTTTGTTTCACTTTCAAACTCGGGTGCCCCTTTTTCTACACAGGCAGCCTTGTATTCAGGTTTAGCTGGTTATTTCTGGATAGCTGGAGCTGAGGATGGATTATATTATTTATCTCTTTTTATGCTGTTCAGCTCCTATTGTACATATTTTGTTTGTTTCCGCCGTAGACATTTATGTATAGTTGAACTGTATTTGTACTAAGTACGATCATGTATACTGTGTAACTCTGATGATTACGTTTATGCAGTGTGTTCTATTGTACATTATCTGGTGTATTTATTTAATTTTGTTCTGCTATTATCTGTGTATGTGTTATATTCCACGGATTGCCCTTGCTACTGTCAGTATGTGGTTTGGGGTCGTCTCATTTTGGTATCAGTGCTTTGGTTAAGCTTAGTTCTGGAATATAACATATAACGAACTCGTTAGAAATAGAACCAGTAGTGTTCTAGGACGGGTAACTCTATACAGGTAGGATCAGTAATATCCTAGTATGAGTAAAGCAGAATAAAATTATTCCTCAATAGACACATTTACATTTGAAGTATTTTGTCTCTATATTTTGAAATACCTTCTGTTGACCTGACACTTGATCTGCTATTTGCAGAAGTACTAGAAAATGAGTGTCAGAAACAGAAGGAATGCAGAGCCGGATATTGAGGCCCTATTAATCAAATATCGAAATATGGGTGGAATACCATTCTCTGGTGAAGAATCTATTATGAAGACACAGGCTTGGATTCGTCCTACCGAAAAGATCTTTGATGGTTTTAAGCTGAGGGTTGACCAGAAAAGATTACTGGCCTCCTGGGCACTCAAAGATGAAGCTTTGTTCTGGTGGGATTCAGTTATCAAGGATAATCCAGATGGTGATATCACCTGGGACAGATTCAAAGTGATTTTCCTAGAAAGATTTACTCCTCTCGAAGCGACTGAGCGATTATGCGATGAATTTTCTTATCTGATACAAGGAGATATGACCATTCCAGAATATCATAAGAAATTCAACGAACTTTCTCACTTTGCTCCTCATCTAATTCAAAATCCAAAGAGGAAGAATCTGAGATTTATTCATGGCCTGCAAAGGAAATATCAGAATAGTGTGATGAGGAGTGTGAAGCTTCCTTTTTTAGAAATTATTTATATGGCTATCAGTATGAAGATCTCCATAAGAAAGGCATGTTGCGCGACAAAGAGGAAGTCAGTTCTTGTAATAAAGTTGAGTCTGAAGCTGATCTTCCTGAGGCCAGTAAGATGTCAGAATTCAGTAAGAAGCCCAGTGCCAAGAGAAAAAGGGCTAAATCTGACAAGGACCCGGTAATGACGGCCACCTGCTCAAGTTGCAATAGGCAAGGACATTTGTTGATAAGTTTTAAATCTTGGAACAAAAGAAGAAAGGATAAATTTAAGTCCAAGGTCAAGTTCCTAGAGAATAGAAAATGCTGTCAATGCCATCAGACTGGCCATCTTGAAATGGACTGCAGTCAATTTAAGAAATCCAAAGCAGCTCATGTAAATGAAGTGGTAGAAGTACCTGCATCTTCGTCTGCTCAGGAAAGGTCTGATGTTTTAGAAGGCACGCTCAATGTTAAGAACATTCCAGTTAAATTACTGTTTGACACAGGCGCGTCACAAAGCTTTATTGCAAAGAGTGCAATCAAGAAGTTGGATTTGAAATTGAAGAAGCTCAAAGAACCAATGACTGTCCGAAATCCAGTTGGGGGTTCCATCGATCTCAGTTGGGTTTGTGGGGGTGCCTGTCTCTTTTTCCTGCTATAAATTCCCTATTATCTCTATCGTCATGAATTTTAATGAATTCGATCTTATTCTGGGATTGGATTGGCTAACCAATTATGAAGCAGAGGTTAGTTGCGCCGAGAGAGTTGTTAAGGCAAAGGCCCAATTGGGGAATTATATAACCATACCATGTGATGGCCCGACTTCAAATAGAAAGGACTTCTGGGCAGCTTTGGATGTTTCTCCAGCCCAAATAGAAAATATCCCTGAAGTCACAGAGAATATTTCCGACCTCTTAAAAGATATTCCTGTCGTCCAGAACTATGTGGATGTGTTTGAAGAAGTTGTTCGCTTACCTCCGCAGAGAGAAATAGATTTCAAGATTGCTTTGATTCCGAATGCAAGGCCGGTAGTTCACGCTATTCGAAGAATGTCCTTGAAAGAGAAAGAAGAACTTGACAATCAAACACGGCAGCTCGTATGGAAGGGTCTGATCAGGCCTAGTTTCTCTGATTGGGGCGCAGCAGTGGTGTTTGTCCCAAAATCTGACGGTACTCTACGTCTATGTGTGGATTATCGTGATTTGAACAAGCAGACAATAAAGAACAAATATCCATTGCCGCGAATTGATGATTTGTTGGATCGATTAAATGGCACACAAGTATTTTCACGAATGGACCTGGCTACAGGCTTCCATCAGCTTCGAATTGCCGAAGAGTGTGTTCCAATTACAGCATTCAGAGGTCCCGACCTATTCTACGAGTGGTTAGTAATGCCATTCGGCTTATGTAACGCTCCAGCATACTTCGTCGATCTGATGAATAGAGTGTTCAGAGGAGTTTTGATTAAATTTGTTCTGGTTTTCATTGACGATATTCTAATCTCCTCTAAATCAAAGGCCGAACATGAAAAACATTTGGAACAGGTTCTGGAAATCCTCAGAAGGAATGTATTAAAAGCCAAACTATCCAAATGTATATTTTGGCAAGATGAAGTGAAATTTCTGGGCCACGTCGTATCGAAAGAAGGAATTGTTGCGGATCCAAGTAAAATCACAGCTATTCAAAACTGGAAACAGCCCAGTACCCCTATAGAAGTCCGCAGTTTTCTAGGATTGGTTAGTTATTATCGGAAGTTCGTTAAAAACTTTTCGAAGATATCTGGTCACTTAACGAAGCTTACAAAGAAGCACTCTAAATTCAAATGGACTCCAGAGAATGAAGAGGCTTTTGAAGAGATAAAGTTAAGATTAACAACTGCTCCAGTGTTAACCATCATCGATGGCAATCAGGATTTGAAAGTCTGGACAGATGCTTCTAGAGAAGGCCTTGGCGCAGAGTTAATGCAAAGGGGACAAGTGATTGCTTATGCTAGCCGTCAGCTGAAGCCACACGAGAAAAACTACGTAACTCATGATCTTGAGTTATTGGCTATAGTATTCGCCTTGAAAATCTGGAGACACTATCTTCTAGGTGAGAGGTTTGAACTGGTTACAGATCACCAGTCGCTAAAGTATATGTTTACCCAGAAAGACTTGAATCAGAGGCAGCAACGTTGGCTGGAGTTTCTTGCAGCATATGACTTTGAGATTATATACACTCCAGGGAAAGCCAATGTCGTGGCCGATGCGCTGAGTCGAAAGAATGTAATGATCGCCAGCTTTATTATTACGACTTCCTTGATTGACAAGATATCTATTCTTCAGAAGGAGGATAATTTTATTAAGGATATGATCAAAAGAATTCAGAAAGGCGAACCCTCATGTTTTCAAATAGATAACGATGGAATCTTGAGATTGAAAGAAAGGATTTGTGTTCCTGGCATCCCCGAGCTCAAAAGGGAAGTGTTAGACGAGTGTCACAAGTCCAAGCTGAGTATCCATCCTGGTATAGCCAAAATGTATAACGATCTCAAGCGAACATTCTGGTGGAAGGCTATGAAAAGGGACGTTTCAATATATGTTAGCCGATGCCCTACTTGCCAGCTAGTCAAAAGCGACCAACATAAACTGGCTGGATTATTGCAACCGCTAGACGTTCCAGGTTGGAAGTGGGAACATATTTCCATGGACTTCAATGATGGTTTGCCCAGAACCAGAAAAGGAAATGACAGTATTTGGGTGATCGTAGATCGCTTCACGAAGACCGCCCATTTCATACCTGTCAAATCAAGCAGAACTGCTCAGAGTCTGGCGCAGATATATTTCAAGGAAATAGTTAGACTACATGGAGTGCCGCTCAGTATAGTCAGTGATAGAGAAACAATATTTACTAGTAAATTCTGGGAGGCATTTCAAGTCGAAATGAGAACGAAGCTGAACTTGAGCACCGCTTATCATCCTCAGACAGACGGTCAGACTGAGAGGGTGAATCGTATTTTAGAAGATCTATTGCGGGCTTGTGTTCTAGATTTCGGTGGATCATGGGAAGACCATCTGCATTTGGCAGAATTCTCTTATAACAGCAGCTACCAGGCGAGCCTGACAATGTCACCATTCGAAGCATTATATGGTAGACTGGGTCGATCTCCTGCTTGTTGGGTCGAACCCGGTAATAGACTTGTATTGGGGCCTGATATGATCCGAGAAGCTGTCGACAAAGTTGATTTTATTAAGAAACGATTACTCGCCACTCAAAGCCGACAAAAGAGCTATGCCGATAGGAGAAGAAGAGATATATCCTTTGTTGTTGGCGACTATGTATATTTGAAAGTATCGCCGATGAGAGGGGTTATCCGGTTCGGTAAAACTGGAAAGTTGGCGCCCAAATTCATTGGTCCGTTTCCTATTCTGGAACGGATCGGAACGCTCGCTTATAGAGTTAAACTGCCGGATTGGTTGCTTGGAGTTCATGATGTATTTCACATATCTCAACTTCGAAAGCACGTTCATGATCCAGACTTGATCATGGAAGAAGCAGCTCAACAGGATATTGAAATTACTCCTGAATTAGCTGTAAGAAGAGAGCCGCTAAAGATTATCGGCAAAGAAACCAAAGAGCTGAGGAACAAGAAGGTTCACTCAGTCAAAGTGCAATGGAGTGGAGATCAATGAGATTGTACTTGGGAAACTAAGGAGAGCATTCGGAAAGCCTATCCTAAGTGTCGAGTAGATATCTCTGATTGACTCCGGTGCAAGGTGCATTTACCATACTTTGCATTACCAATTAGTTCTCTACTCTGCTGTAATTTTCTTTCCATAGATGTGCACTTTTAATTCTATAATCTTCTTAATTTAAAAAGAAAGTATGAATTAATTTGTTTGATTTTGAAAAGTTAAAAACAATTTGATTATTGTTTGTGTTGGGTGATAGTAGATTAGATTAATTAAATTATTGAAATGATAGTTAATTTAATTAATAAGATAATGAATGGTAGGAATTATTCGTTTAACTCACACATTGAACTAATTTAAAGATAGATAGAAATATATACATGTGCATTATATATGTTTGAACAGGTAAATGGATAGCTGTTGAGTAAAGATTTTATTTGTGTGCCCGACAAATAGGTAAACCTTAATGAGTTGGATGCGAAATATTATTATATCAACTCCTGTGAATGCCATTGGATGCGGAGTGCTGGTTATTCTGTGTGAAATAATAAACATCGCCATAGGATAGTAACAATTAATTTTGAACTACATTACATGGCATACTTCAGAAGATAGGCATACGTCATCACATACCACATAAGCATTTGGAGCTTGTGTGACGAGGTGGAAGATTTACCATACGAGCGAGAGGCTTGTATGGCGATGACTACTTTTTACAGGTTGAACTGATGACTGATATGGACTATTTAAATTGTAACGATTAAAATGCCAGATTAATAAAAAACCCACACGGGTCTGGAGTTGACAATAATCACGTCTCTCTAGTTATTAGATACGGCACATGGACTATTTATTTCCCATACGGGACGAGGTGACGAGGATTTATCCTCTGGAGCATTTAAAAATACACACTCCCTTAGGCTTTGACAGGGTGACGAGAATTTATTCTCAGGAGTTATTATCAATACACGCTCCCCTGTAAACACCAGAATATATCACTATAAATATGTGTATGCTTATTAGGATTTATTGGGTACCTAATACGGCCCAATAAATTTCCAAACCTCTCTCCGTACAAAGGAGGTTATGGCGAAATTTTTCGAAAATTTCGGGTCTTAGCCAAATTTTTGAAGAATTTGAAAATTCTCAGAAACTGAAAAGTTGGGGAATGGAAGCCAGATTAAACGTAGAGTTGATTTATCAAACCACTTTCGACTTTGTTCCTTTTCGGGGACGAAAAGTTTCAAGTGGGGGAGATTGTAACGACCCGGAAAATCTGAACCAATTTAAAATTTTTAAATTGGCTAAAATAATGGATTTTAAATATTTAAAATAAATATTTTAAATAATAGCAATGAAAAGTGAGTTTGAATCGACGTTTGAAAACGAATATAATTAATTCTAATTATAAACAAGGCCTGAAATGGCGCTGCAGTTTCAAAAATTGAATTCAAACTTTGTCGGACTGTACTGGGTGCAAAACAAAACGGATTTAAGTGAAACCGAAAATATTTAAATTTGTTAGTGAATACCTTTCTAACGAATCTGAAAAATCGAAGTTTCATGGCGGAAAGCAAAAGTTATGGCCAAACGAATTTTCAGAAAGGTCGCTATGGAATTTATATAGGCCGTGAAATTGGCCATTTTGCAAACGGTCTCAGAATTCGACGAAACTAGTTTTGTTGGGACCATATCATCAAAACATAGCTAGATTTATTTTTCTAGAATTTTTCGAGTTAGTATGTGGCCCCGGCAAATTGAAATGTACGTTCAAATCAAATATTGAATGTTTTATATTTAATTTGAAGAAAAACTGACTGAAACAATCGAATGGGCCTACGAAACATATCCCATTGTTCGAAATGGGGGTAAAACGCTAGGGATGACAGTCGTTGGGTTCGGATTGGAGTTCGTGTGTGACAAGGGGTATTTTAGAGAATTTAAAAATATAAAAATATAAAAAAATTATTATTGGACAGCCCATTTCTCTCTCCCCGTCATCTCTCTCTCTCTTCCCTCACGATAAACGGCGCTCCCCCTTTGATTCTTCTTGCCTCGATTCCTCTTCATCCACGCACTAAAACCCTAGGCCCCTTTGGAGAACTTTGAAGATCTCAGCCCGAGCTTCAAATCAGTCCCAGCTTCATCACCTCTCGTCGCGTGTAGAGGGAGATACGGGTCCATGAAGTTGCGTACTTCGAGCCACCACCGACGACGCCAGGGGCCATCGAGTGGGCCCCCACCACCACGCGCAGGCGCGCGCCTCCCCCCTCTTCGTCGCTGCACCAGCCGATCCTCCAATCGATTCACGGTTTGATCGAAAATTGCAAACCTAGTTTTGAACATTTATTGAAAGGTACGGGTTTGGCTATTTTCAACTAATTTTAACACTTTATACCATTGCAAACTTTGAAAAATCATATCTTTTTCGTGTGTTGACGAAATTCGGTGAAACAAGAGACAGTGGACTCGTGTGGACGTCTTCTACATTCTAGAAGAGACCGCACATTTTTCTGAGCCTTCTGCTATTTTTGGTGGAGTGGAACCCAATGTGAGATTTCTAATTTATAAACGATATGGAAAACGACGATGTATAAATTATATAGTCGATGTATGAGTTATATAAGCGTTGTACACCTCTTGTATAAGCTTTGTATAAGTTGAACGTTCGATGTATAAGTTGTATATGCATTGTAAAAATTATATATGTGTTGAAATAGAAGTGAATTGCTATATATAAATATATATATATATACGCCCCTCGTCCACAAACCATGGACGATATTTATTGGTTGTGACTGGTGTGAAAATTGATTGATAGCGAACGGTTGATTGGAATTGTTTGTGGTTGATAATGATTGATTGTGGTTGAAAAATACCCATTTGTGGTTGAGAAATATTTGGTTGAAACCACATAGGATTAGTTTGTGGAAATGAAAAATATATACATGCCACCTGCGTGCGAACTAGATGCATGATTCCCCATTGTCAAAAACCGCGAGGTTTTATGGTAGAGCGAGGAGCCGTACTAGGGACGGTCCCGGTTTTAACTACCCTGTCGTTATGCTACCGAAATTTTGAATAATATTCATGTGTTTTGAATTATTTTCATTCGTTGAATTGAAATTCATGTGTTGAATGGTTTTCGTGTTTTAAATATAAAAATCACATTTTTATCATCTATATGAACTATATAAAATAATCTTGTTTTGAAAGAAATTGTTTTATAATAAAAATCCTATTTTTATTACCTATATGAACTATATAAAATAATAGTGTTTTGAAATGAATTGTTTTAAAATAAAAATCACAATTTTATTATATACATGAATTGTTAAATATAGTGAAGTGTTGAAATAGAAGACAATTAGATAAAAATATCATTTTTATCAAATGTATGAAAAGAATATAGCTTTGAAATCGAAGAACCGATATATATATATATATATTTAAATAGAATTGAAATATATCGAAAAACGACGCTGCAGTTCGTATTTTGAAACCGTGATTTCGAACGATTAGTACGGGTGATCCGACCATCGGATTTTCCTGAAATCGCAACCGTTGGGTTCGCTTTGGAAATATCTTTCCAACGGCACCAACTTTGTAAAATCCCAATGGTTGGATTGTCTGGAATGTTTAATTCAAATCAGAAGAAAAACAGCACCAGAATCGATTATATTTATATATATATATATATATATATATAAATATAATAATAATTAATTGAATAACGACGCTGCAGTTCGTATTTTGAAATCGAAACTTCAAACGATTATACCGGGAGATCCGACCGTCGGATTTTCCCGAAACTGGAACCGTTGGATTCGTTTTGAAAAGGTCTTTCTAATGATGTAAATTTTTTGAAGATCCAACAGTTAGATTTTCAGATATGTGTAAATCAAATTTGAAGACAAACAGCGCCACGGCCGCGTTATGGCCCGAAGCGTCATTTTGAATTAATTGGCTATTTTAAAATAAATAAAAATAGCGATAAATCATTATAAAATATCATAAACGATATGGAATGGAAATAAATTGAATTTGCTCGATTTATGTGGTATTTGATGGTTGAATGTGTTTGGTGTGAAAATTACATTAAAGAACAAAATTGGTGTTGTCGAATGATTTAACCATTGAAATAAATTGATTAGAAATTCTAAATATACGTGAATTATTTAAAAAGACCGAGTTAATTCTCATTTCAAATAATTAACCAACGATTGAAAGTCGAAGATGAAGACGGTGGTAGAAGACCGGAGATCTTCACCTCATTTGGATGGTAACCGAGGTCCTGATTGGGAGGCATCCTGAAATATGGATAATGAGTGGTGATCGTCCAGACGTACATGGTGGTCGATGGGTTTGCGGGGTACATAGTGCCTCCGGTTTCGTTCAAACCCAGAACGGACTTGTAAATGGACTGTGTGTCTGACATTGGATTTTATTCTATGTTGATTGATCTCTATTAAATATACATTTGTTTGGCGGCGGAGAATTTATTCTTTTGCTTAACGCCCTTCTCTGAAACGCACGAGTTCAGAGGTTGTATATCGATGGACATCAGTCGCATGGCATGAATTGCTAGTGTGGCATGCCTAAGTGGCAAATGATTAGGGCTTCTGTTGAAAAGCAAAGTCTTGTGGTGATGATCAAAGCACTGCCTGTGTGGCGTAGCTTTGTGTATAACGTGAATTCGCGAGCCTCACTCCCCGGTATGAACCAGAAACGGGAGGAGGACCTCAGGGAGGGCATGCGTTTCTTTCTAGCTAGGAGTTGTGTCGGTGTTTTTACACGGCCCGACATTTTACTTATGTGGATGATGGATAGCGAGGCGCCTCGGATATATCGGTCGATCCAGGACCGATTGAGTCATTCTTTGGCTCACTTATGCCCCATAGGGCGGGGAAACGTAGTGCTCAGGAATTTTAATCCACATCGGTGGACCGGCCCTGTCGCTCCAAGGGTCGATGCGTTCTGATCCTGAGGGGCGGGCTAGAGCGTCTCGAATTCGATAAGGACTATCTTTTGCCTGGGTTCATGAAGGAAATCCAATTTCCAAACACGTGACTGTGCGGTTTTGATTATATACCTATATATGGCGACATAGTGGTATGGGGCATTAATGCCGTCTATGATTGATAATTATGATTTGAAATTGTTTTTTGAAACTTATAAACACTAGAAATAATATCAAATGCCTTTGTTTTATTCGTATCAAGCATATTTTGGCCGTTATAAGGTAAAAACTCTATCCTCCGGTTTGCGTTGCATTATGTGATGGGAACTCAGTCTTATAATGGCTTCATTTTTATAAAAAGCATTGCGATGTTGGAAAGAATTATTTGTTTTAAAGCACTGGCAATCCAATGGAGTAAAACCGTTCCACGAAAGTGGCGTGGTCCTGTGATTAGCCATATCTTAAATGTGTTGAGTAGATTTCTCATACCAGTCCCATGACTGACTCATTGTTTGTTTCACTTTCAAACTCGGGTGCCCCTTTTTCTACACAGACAGCCTTGTATTCAGGTTTAGCTGGTTCTTTCTGGATAGCTGGAGCTGAGGATGGATTATGTTATTTACCTCTTTTTATGCTGTTCAGCTCCTATTGTACATATTTTGTTTGTTTCCGCTGTAGACATTTATGTATAGCTGAACTGTATTTGTACTAAGTATGATCCTGTATACTGTGTAACTCTGATGATTACGTTTATGCTGTGTATTCTATTGTACATTATCTGGTGTATTTATTTAATTCTGTTCTGCTATTATCTGTGTATGTGTTATATTCCACGGATTGCCCTTGCCACCCTCAGTACGGGGTTTGGGGTCGTCTCATTTATCGTCCTAATCAATATAAGACAAATAGGTGTACATAAACAAATCGTCCGATTTGTTTATAAATATTTATTTCAATGCATGGATATTTTATTCAGTTCATATATACAACAAAAATGTGATCTTTATTGTTTAAATATTGTATTCTACACATGAATGTTTTATACAGTTCATATATACAATAAAAATGTGATTTTTATTGTTCAAATATTTTATTCAACACATGAATATTTTTTACAGTTCATATCACAATCAATTTTCACATAGTACAATGCAATCAAACAAGTCGTCCATGGTCTGTGGACTACAAGGAGCAATTTATATATGCAGTTATATAATAAATAACTGTACAAGAAATTATAGTGAGAAATTCTCACATAGGGATCCACTCCACCATTTTATTTCTGAATTTCTGTTCAGATTCGAAATTGTTGAAATTCTAACTTGTCCCTTTTCAGTCCTTGTCAGTTTCATTTCATAGTGCTCAAGAAGAAGAATCCAACGCATCTGAATTCGTCCAAATCCGTTGCTGTTTGAAAAAGTTACAGTTTTTTAACCATTTAAATATATAATTAATTCTCTAATTACTGGGTTAAGGGTAATAACCCTTCTTCCTTTTCCTGTAACGCGATCCACTGTTGAACCCATTTGCTCCATCGTTACTCCTCCTTGCGCACCGACCTGGGGACCATCAGCCGGCGATCGGCCACCACCACCACCCTCCGCGAGCTCCCCTAGCGTCGGCCATAGGGGCCCACTCGTGCCCCCTGTTGTCGTGGAAAACGAGCTCAAACAGCTCGACTTTGAGCCCAAAAATCTCCCAAATCACGAAACGAAACAAAATCATGACCGTTGGGATTTGAGAGCTCAGAGAGCTCTTCGATTTGCCTCTTGAATCGGTGGAAACGGTTGCGTGGATATGAAGAACGGGAGGGGCTAATTCTGGTGCGCATTGGATCGCTTATCTTGAAACGGCGACGGTTGTTATTGTGGAGAGGGTTAGGTTAGAAAAGAATAGGGTTTTATATTTATATATATATATATATATATTAATGTTTTAATTCCAATAACACTTGTTAATCGTGATGACCTCCAAATTAAACCCAACGACTATCGCCCTAGCTAAATACCCCCATTCCAAACATTATGGGATACGTTATGTAACCCAGTTCGGCTATTTCGATCAGTTTTCGTTTAAATTAAAATATAAATCTATATATATTCAATTCCAACGTACATTTCAATTTACCGGGGCCACATACGGACTCCAAAAATTCTCGTAAAATAAATCTAGCTATGTTTTGACGATACAGTCCTAAAAAACTAATTTCATAGAATTTGGAGACCGTTTGAAAAATGGTCATTTTCTGTTCGATCCAAATTGACTAAAACTGGTAAAACACGTTTTCTTTTACCACGCTCACACATTGATTCAAAAAATTATGAAAATTGGAATCTAGCAATAACATGACATACCGGATCCAACAAAAGTGGTTTCGTCGAAAACGGAGGTCAATTGCAAAATCGCAATTTTTAAGGGCTATATTTCCATAGCGACTATTCTGAATTTTCAACTGGGCATAACTTTTTATTCCCGCTATGAAATTTGGATTTTACGGATTCATTGGAAAGATATTTTCAAATAAATTCCAATATTTTTTATTTCACTAAAATCCGGTTTATTTTGAATGGTCTTTCTGAATAACTCGCGTATATAATAAACAAGTGTTACACAAACACAACATACGCCTCATTCCAATTCAGAATATTCTTTTATTCAAATATTCTTATACTTTGGGAAAGGTTCCCATTAATTTTGTCAAAGATAAATTCTTAAAATTTATTCTTTAATCTTCTTTTGAATGTCAATTCAAACTAGTCGGGATTAGCGAACCACACCGAAGTAATCATTTAATTTATTTCCCAATCCTAACCTATTCATCCCATGAAGTAAAACTGGTAATACTTCATATATAACACCACGGTGTTATCAGTAAATTCAATTACCATTTCACGTTCAAATCTAATTAAAGATTTAACTATCGCCTGGAGTAAAACTAGTGATACTCCATTCTCGATCTTTTCAATCTAATTAAAGATTCATTAAAACTCCACTTAGTTTTAATCTTTAACTAGGTTAAAGAATCAGTATCCTTTAAAACACGGTTCACGATAAACCCAAAATCACATTCTATTAATTATCGGGTTAAAGAACAAGGGTTATTTAAAATACTGTTCACGATAAACCCAAAAATCAATACCAATTCAATTTCAATTAAATATTGTTTAATTGGTACACTTCATTGAATCTAAATAAAAAGATTAAATCTTTTTCTCAACTTGGCTTAAGAACAGTGTTAATGAAGACACCATTCACGACAAACCCAAATCACATTTGATATTAAATACAAGGCTCTGAATAGAAAATATATCGGCTTATATTCAATATCAAATTTTACGACCAATAAATATCGTTATGGAAATAACGATATAAATATATCTTTCACATTCCCATAACAATATATGTATAATCACGAAATCCAACATCAAAATATTCTAAAGACAATTTCGATTCACATCCCTTCCAATTCAATTATTGGAAATTCTGGTTACTTTTAAAACCCTTTTCAAATTCAATTTATTTACTTAAAAATAAATAGAATTATAATTCTAGTTCAAAAATAGTTCATTTCGATAAAAATCTATTTTTATCCTTTCAAATATGGAGTTTTTCATCCCAATTCTTCACAAATCATTTCTTACGATTTTACACAAATTATTACTATTTTTAATAATTTTATCAAGGCCCGTACAGTCGATTTCCATCAACGGCCATCGAACTACACTTACAGCGACCTTTTCCAAATTTGATTTGGACATAATTCCAAATCCAACCATTAGATTTCTAATTTCTAATATTCCTTAGAAAGCTCTTCTCGATACGAACCCAACGGTTCCGGTTTTAGGAGAATCCGACGGTCGGATCTCCCGCAATGTCCATTCGAAGTCAATGGTCGAAATTCACGAACAACCACAGTGCAGCGCGTTCTACTCAGGCCATTATATTATATATATATAATATATATAATATATACTTCGTCGATTTCTTTTTAAAACGTATTTTATAAATCGTTTAAATTCGTTTTCAATATGATTTCAACTTCTTTTCAAATTCAAATCAAAATTGAATTTTTTTCGAGTAAATTAGTTTTAAATTCATTTCGAATTGATTTCAATTCAAATCGATTTTTAATTCAATTTCAGTTCGTTTTCAATTCAATTCAATTTCAATTCGAATTCATTTCTATTCAATTTCAATTCGAATTTTATTCAATTTCAATTCGAATTTCAATTCTATTCAATTTCAATTCGAATTCATTTCTATTCAATTCAAATTTCAATTCTATTCAAAATATCAGATTTTGAAATCACTCTCGATATTCATTATAAAATGAAATAAGTCGATATAAATATCATTCACGTCAAAATGGCGTCAATCTAATCAACACGGCTTCATATATTTCTATTTTCAAATATTCTATTTCAAAAATTTCTATTTCAAATATTTCTTTTTCAAATATTTCTATTCAAATATTTCCTTTTTCAATTTTTTCTATTCAAATATTTCTCTTCAAATATTCTATTCAAAACTGGAAAGAGGCCGAATCAATTACCATATAATGTTCATTATATGGATTTTCTACAGCACACGTATATAACAGCAACGACAAATCATCAACCATCATCCAAAGTCCGTTCAACACTGTATAAGCATCAAATATAAATATTTAACGCTTATAATAGTCTGTCAATCAATCGATCGACATACAACTAATTATTGGGATTAGTGTATGTCATATATCATCCGAATACCCATGTGGGGTTTCAAACCATCAAACACGGATTTTATTTGTGCAGTTGGGCGATGTGTAAAATTTATCGTCCCAATCAATATCAGTCAAATGTGTGTATATAAACAAATCATCCTATTTGTTTATATTTATTTATTTCACATTCATGTTAAAAATTATATTTTCAACTATAAAATATTTTTAACTACATAAATATTTTATTTCATTTCACATCACATCACACAATCAACTACACATCAAAATCAAACAAACAAGCATACAAGCCGTCCATCGTCTGTGGACGACGGGTGTCGGGTGCTACTAAACACCATCTGCATCCTAGTATATATTTTTAACTAGAAATTTGAATTAAAAGTGAGGAGTTCTCACCTATTGGCCAAACCAAACACTACGATTCTCCATATGTAGAACATCTCGCCGTGCTCGCCCTTCGTCACTTTTGTCGCACTCTTTTTCATGCTGTTCATAGTAAAAATTATATTTTTATCGCTTCATTCAAATAGATAAAAATCATACTTTTATTCTATCCCTACACAAATAAAAATCACATTTTTATTTGTTCATTATCAATATAAAAATCGTATTTTTATATTGCCACTTCCTATTTTTATTTCACTAAAAATTATATTTTTCATAACGCTAAAAATTGTATTTTTACAAAACTAGAAATATTTTCTTTCATACTATAAAAACCATATTTATAAAAATTAAATCTTTTCGCTACAACAAATTTTAACATCGCTATTCAAGTAGTAAAAATCTCATTTTTATCACAACGCTAAATTATAGAAATCATACCTTTATCTAAACAAAGGTCATATTTTTATTTTCTCTATCATACAAAAACCAAATTTTCCATGTTATAAAAATATAAACTTTGCATGATAAAAATCTAAACTTTTCTCATAGAAAAAATATGATCTTTTCTCGTAGAAAATTATGATCTTTTCTCATAGAAAATTATGATCTTTTTATGAATAAAAATCAAATCCTTTGCTAAATAAAAATCAATACTTTGATTAAAATCAATGTACATTTATTTAAAAATCTGAAAATAAACAATGTTATTTATATTTAAAAACTGAAAAAGAAAATAAAGTAAAAATAAAAAAAATGCTCACTGGTTTTCAGCGCAAGGGGGGAGGGGTTGCCATTGGTCGCCGGAGCTTGGGGGGAGAGCGCGGTCGAGTGGAGGAGGCCAGGTGGTGGTAGCGATTATGGGTGGTGGCGGCTTCTATTGGGGGGGTTTTGGGTTTTGCAGTGGGGCTTCAAGAGGATGGAGAAGTGGCGGAGGAGAGAGAGAGGGGGGTCCAGCGACCTGCGCCGCCGCCTAGGGAGGACCGACGGTGGTCGGCGTCGAGACACGGGGGGGGGGCAACGGGTTTTATCTTTCTAGGGTTTTTTTTATAATCTGAAACTGACGTAGAAGGGGAAAAGAGAAAAAGGGGGCAGTTATAATATAATATTTATTAATTTATTAATTTAATTTCCAACTAGGTTGACTTTTATTTCGAACCCCGATTCAAACCCAACGACTGTCGCCCCTAGCTAATTACCCCCATTCCGAACACAATGGGATATGTATCGTAGGCTGATTCGATTGTTATGATCAGTTTTCGTCAAGATCAAAATATAACTCTATATATTGAATTTGAACACGCATTTCAATTTACCTGGGCCAAATACAGATTCAGAAAATTCCAGAAAAATTATTTCTAGCTTCATATTGACGATATGGTCCTAACAAAACTAATTTCGTCCAATTCTGAGATCGTTTGAAGAATGGCCATTTTCCAGTCGATTAAAATCAAATGAAACTGATCAAACGCGTTTTCCTTCGCCACGCTCACATATTGATTCAAAAAATTACGAAAATTGGAATCTAGCAATAACTATACATCACAGATCCAACAAAAGTGGTTTCGTCGAATTCCGAGGTTGTTTGCAAAATTTCCATTTTTTTAAGGGCCAGAATTCCATTGCGACTATTCTGAATTTTCAACTGGACGTATCTTTTGATTCCCGCTATGAAATTTCAATTTTTCGGATTCATTGGAAAGCTATTATCAAATAGATTCTAATATTTTTGGTTTCACTAAATTCCGGTTTATTTTGCATACGGTACATTCATTTGAAATTTGAAATTGAATTATCGAACTATCGCGCCATTTTCAATTCCTTTTATAATTTGAAATAAAAATTTATATTCTAACGACGATTCGAATAAATATATATGTTCGAATTCTATTCAAAATAAATTTGTCGTCGATATTATTTAAAATAATTCATTTTAAAAAACCAAAATTCGCTAAATTCGCCAAAATAAAAATTTTAAATTGGCTCGCATTTTCCGGGTTGTTACAATCTCCCCCACTTAAAACTTTTCATCCCCGAAAAGGAACGAAGCCGAAAGTTGTTTAACAAATCAACTCAACTTTCATTATTTTCACTACGACTTAAGTTCTCCAACTTTTCAGTTTCTAAGAACTTTTCAAATTTTACAAAAAATTGGCTAACATTCTAAATTTTCGAAAAATTTCGCCATAACCTCCCCTGCACCGGGAGCACCGGAAAAATCCCGAAATTGCCATACAGGCCCTCTGATCTCAAAAAGAAAAAGAAAAAGCCAAGCGGCTAGCCAATCGGCTCATAAATTCATCATCACCCAAACAAAACAGTAAATTATGGTAAACATGTACCTATTTGTTGGGCAAACAAATTTTATTCTTTGCTCTAGCCTCCTTGCTATTACCTGTTCAATGTAAGTACAAGTACAAGCATGCAAATGCGACTAATTTTCAATACAATTCACTATTTGGTTCAATTTGGCTAACGGTTCAACATTTAATTAATTCAAACAATAATCAAACAACAAAACCAGCAATCAATTAGTTGATTAGCTTTTCAAATTCATAACTTTGATATATAGTCAAAAAAAATCAGATTTTTGATGCCAAATCACAACAATAAGCCCTATCTAGTTTCAGCTCTCACACCAGTCAATTGGAAATATATAGAAATCTCACTTTCAAAACTCGAAAATAAATACTGGCGATGGTGCCCCGTCACCAGAATTATCCCCGGGCACTAGAGCGTGATTCTATAACTATCCAATACATTAAAACTTCGAATACACGTTTGCAAGGCGTATATGCAAAATCTTTATATATTGGATTGTCCAAATTCAATACAAAATAAATATTCAAATACGTTGAATAAAGTTCAAATTTTCAAAACAAAAATCGTTTTCATTTTAAAAACATACTCTTCACACTCGTTCTAGGATACTACTGATCCTATCTCTAACGAGTCATTCTGATTGGATATTACTAATCCAATATCTGATGAATTCTTTCGTATGGTTCTAATGTGTCTTGTTCTCTGAGCTCTGTAAACCAAAGCTCTGATACCACGATGAAACGACCCAAAATCCCTCTTACGGAAAATCACGGATTTAGTTGAGAACAAGCCACAAAAGAATGCAGACAGAAGAACATTTCATTGTTAATTACAACAACTCATCAGAATCCAAGAATATACAGAGAATAAACAAATAATATACATCAGAAAAATGTCAGAGATTACAATAAATTACATAACAGCGGAAAATAATACAATGCACAACTAGAAGTAATACGCGGATACAAAGCTTTCCGAGTATCGTTCCAGCTATAAATCAGGATCCTGTGAATATAAATCTGCAAAACCAAAACTACTAGCTGCCCGTGTCAAAATAAGGGCACCCAGAGTTTAGGTTAAAACAATAAACTCCAGGCCAGTCATGGGACTGGTATGAGAACTAAAACAGTTATTTAAAACTTTACTTTAAATCAGATATATCAAGGGACCACGCTGTATAACACGGAACGGGTTTCCTCCCAAGAATATCAGTGCATATAACAAAACAGCGCAATGCTTTTTGGAAAAATGAAGCTATTATAAGACCCAGGTCCTATCATACAATGCAACGCAAGCCGGGGGATAGGGTTTTCCCTTATAATAGACAAACATGCTTAGTACGTTTAAAACAAATCATTTGATACTATTATAAGGGCATAGGGTATAAAACAACTTCAAATCATAAGTATCAATCATAGACGGCATGGGTACCATATATCATGTCGCCATACTAGTTCTACAATTAAAACCGCAAAATTAAGTATTTGGGAATTGGATTTCCATCTGTGAACCGAGGCAAAAGATAGTCCTCTACCGATTCGAGACAATCTAGCCCATGTCTTAGGATCAGAGCTTGAGTGACCCTGGGATCGTCAGGGCCAGTCCACCGATGTGGATTAAAATGCCTAAACACTGCGTTTCCCCGCCCTTTGGGGCGTAAATGAGCCAACGAATGAATCTATCGGACCCGGATCGTCCGATCAAACCGAGGCACCTCGCAACAACAACAACCACATACGTCAAACTCGTCAGGGCGTGTAAAACCACTAACGCCACTTCTAGCTAGAAGGAAACGCATGCCCTCCCTTAGGTCCTCTTCCGTTTTTGGTTCACTACCGGGGTGTGAGGCTCGCGAATCAACGTTACACAAAGCTATGCCACACGGGTCGTGCTTTGATCATCCACCACAAGACTCTGCTTTTCAACAGAAGCCTTGATCATATTGCCACTTAGGCATGCCACATAGGCAATTCACTCCATGCGTTTGATATCCGTCGATATATAACCCCTGAGCTCGCATGTCTCAGAGAAGGGCGTTAAGCAAGAAAATAAATTCTCCGCTACCAAATAGATATATATTTAGTAGAAATCATTCACACAGACTAAAATCCAATGTCAGACACGCAGTCCATGTACAAGTCCGTTCTGGGTCTGAACGAAACCGGAGGCACCTAGTACCCCGCATATCCATCGATCTCTAAGTACGTCTGGACGATCAACAACTGATTCTCTCCTCTTGGGTGTACGGCCCAATCAAGATCATCAGTAATTATCCAAACGGCGTGAAGACCTCCGTTCTTCAACCACCATCTTCATCTTTGACACCACGTCGAATTAGCTATTCAGAATGGGATAAACCCGGTCTTTCTGAATAACTCGCGTATATAATAAACAAGTGTTACACAAACACAACATATGCCTCATTCCAATTCAGAATATTCTTTTATTCAGATATTCTTATACTTTGGGAAAGGTTCCCATTAATTTTGTCAAAGATAAATTCTTTAAATTTATTCTTTAATCATCTTTTGAATGTCAATTCAAACTAGTCGGGATTAGCGAACCACACCGAACTAATCATTTATTTTATTTCCCAATCCCAACCTATTCATCCCATGAATTAAAACTGGTAATACTTCATATCTAACACCACGGTGTTATCGGTAAATTCAATTACCATTTCACGTTCAAATCTAATCAAAGATTTAACTATCGCCTGGAGTAAAATTGGTGATACTCCATTCTCGATCTTTTCAATCTAATTAAAGATTCATTAAAACTCCACTTAGTTTTAATCTTTAACTGGGTTAAAGAATCGGTGTCATTTAAAACACGATTCATGATAAACCCAAAATCACATTCTATTAATTATCGGGATAAAGAACAAGTGTTATTTAAAATACTGTTCTCGATAAACCCAAAAATCAATACCAATTCAATTCCAATTAAATATTATTTCATTGGTACACTTCATTAAATCTAAATAAAAAGATTTAATCTTTTTCTCAACTGGGCTTAAGAACAGTGTTAATGAAGACACCATTCATGACAAACCCAAATCACATTTGATATTAAATACAAGGCTCTGAATAGAAAATATATCAGCTTATATTCAATATCAAATTCTACGACCAACAAATATCGTATTGGAAATAACGATATAAATATATCTTTCAAATTCCCATAACAATATATGTATAATCACGAAATCCAACATCGAAATGTTCCAAAGACAATTTCGATTCACATCCCTTCCAATTCAATTATTGGAAATTCTGGTTACTTTTAAATCCCTTTTCAAATTCAATTTATTTATTTAAAAATAAATAGAATTATAATTCTAGTTCAAAACTAGTTCATTTCGATAAAAAATCTATTTTTATCTTTTCAAATATGGAGTTTTTCATCCCAATTCTTCACAAATCATTTCTTACGATTTTACACAAATTATTACTATTTTTAATAATTTTATCAAGGCCCGTACAGTCGATTTCCATCAACGGCCATCGAACTGCACTTACAGCGACCTTTTTCAAATTTGATTTGGACATAATTCCAAATCCAACCGTTAGATTTCTAATTACTAATATTCATTAGAAAGCTCTTCTCGATACGAACCCAATGGTTCCAGTTTTAGGAGAATCCGACGGTCGGATCTCCCGCAATGTCCATTCGAAGTCAATGGTCGAAATTCACGAACTGCCGCAGCGCGGCGCATTCTATTCAGGCCATTATATTATACATATAATATATACTTCGTTGATTTCTTTTTAAAACGTATTTTATAAATTCGTTTTAAATTCTTTTCGAATTGATTTCAATTCATATTGATTTTTAATTCAATTTCAGTTCGTTTTCAATTCAATTTCAATTCGAATTCATTTCTATTCAATTTCAATTCGAATTTCAATTCTATTCAATTTCAATTCGAATTTCAATTCTATTCAATTCGAATTTCAATTCTATTCAAAATATCAAATTTTGAAATCACTCCCGATATTCATTATAAAATGAAATAAGTCGATATATATATCGTTCACGTCAAAATGGCGTCAATCTAATCAACATGGCTTCATATATTTCTATTTTCAAATATTCTATTTCAAATATTTCTATTTCAAATATTTCTTTTTCAAATATTTCTATTCAAATATTTCCTTTTTCAAATTTTTCTACTCAAATATTTCTCTTCAAATATTCTATTCAAAACTGGAATGAGGCCCAATCAATTACCATATAATGTTAATTATATGGATTTTCTACAACACACGTATATAACAGCAACGATAAATCATCAACCATCATCCAAAGTGCGTTCTACACGGTATAAGCATCAAATATAAATATTAAATGCTTATAACAGTCTGTCAATCAATCGATCGACATACAACTAATTATTGGGATTAGTGTATGTCATATATCATCCCAATACCCGTGTGGGGTTTCAAACCACCAAACACAGATTTTATTTGTGCAGTTGGGTAATGTGTAGAATTTATCGTCCCAATCAATATCAGTCAAATGTGTGTATATAAACAAATCGTCCTATTTGTTTATATTTATTTATTTCACATTCATGTTAAAAATTATATTTTCAACTATAAAATAGTTTTAACTACATAAATATGTTATTTCATTTCACATCACATCACACAATCAACTACACATCAAAATCAAACAAACAAGCATACAAGCCGTCCATGGTCTGTGGACGACAGGTGTCGGGTGCTACTAAACACCGTCTGCATCCTAGTATATATTTTTAACTAGAAATTTAAATTAAAAGTGAGGAGTTCTCACCGATTAGCCAAACCAAATGCCATGATTCTCCATATGGAGAACATCTCGCCGTGCTCGCCCTTTGTCACTTTTGTCGCACTATTTTCACGATGTTCATAGTAAAAATTATATTTTTATCGCTTCATTCAAATAGATAAAAATCATACTTTTATTCTATCCCTACACAAATAAAAATCGCATTTTTATTTGTTCATTATCAATATAAAAATCGTATTTTTATATTGCCGCTTCCTATTTTTATTTCACTTAAAATTATATTTTCATAACGCTAAAAATTATATTTTTACATAACTAGAAATATTTTCTTTCTTACTATAAAAACCATATTTGTAAAAATTAAATCTTTTCGCTACAACAAATTTTAACATCGCTATTCAAGTAATAAAAATCTCATTTTTATCACAACGCTAAATTATAGAAATCATACCTTTATCTAAACAAAGGTCATATTTTTATTTTCTCTATCATACAAAAATCATATTTTCCTTGTTATAAATATATAAACGTTACATGATAAAAATCTAAACTTTTCTCATAGAAAAAATATGATCTTTTCTCATAGAAAATTATGATCTTTTCTCATAGAAAATTATGATATTTTCTTATAGAAAATTATGATCTTTTTATGAATAAAAATCAAATCCTTTGCTAAATAAAAATCAATACTTTGCTTAAAATCAATGTACATTTATTTAAAAATCTGAAAATAAACAATGTTATTTATATTTAAAACTGAAAAAGAAAATAAAGTAAAAATAAAAAAAATACTCCCTGGTTTTCAGCTCAAGGGGGGAGGGGTTGCCATTGTTCGCCGGAGCCTGGGGGGAGAGCGCGGTCGAGTGGAGGAGGCCAGGTGGTGGTGGCGATTATGGGTCGTGGCGGCTTCTATTGGGGGGTTTTGGGTTTTGTAGCGGGGCTTCAAGAGGATGGAGAAGTGGCGGAGGAGAGAGATGGGGGTCCAGCGAGCTGCACCGCCGCCTAGGGAGGGCCGGCGGTGGTCGGCGTCAAGACACACGGGGGGGAGGGGCAACGGGTTTAATCTTCCTAGGTTTTTTTTCAAATCTGAAATTGACGTGGAAGGGGAAAAGAGAAAGGGAGGGCAGTTATAATATAATATATATTTATTAATTTATTAATTTAATTTCCAACTAGATTGACCTTTATTTCGAACCCCGATTCAAACCCAACGACTGTCGCCCCTAGCTAATTACCCCCATTCTGAACACAATGAGATATGTATCGTAGGCTGATTCGATCGTTACGATCAGTTTTCGTCAAAATCAAAATATATCTCTATATATTGAATTTGAACGCGCATTTCAATTTACCTGGGCCACGTATAGATTCAGAAAATTCCAGAAAAATTATTTCTAGCTTCATATTGACGATATGGTCCTAACAAAACTAATTTCGTCAAATTCTGAGACCATTTGAAGAATGGCCATTCTCCAGACGATTAAAATCAACTAAAACTGATCAAACGCGTTTTCCTTCGCCACACTCACATATTGATTCCAAAAATTACGAAAATTAGAATCTAGCAATAAATAGACAGCACGGATCCAACAAAAGTGGTTTCGTCAAATTCTGAGGTCGTTTGCAAAATTTCATTTTTTTAAAGGCCAGAATTCCATAGCGACTATTCTAAATTTTCAACTGGACGTATCTTTTGATTCCCGCTATGAAATTTCAATTTTTCGGATTCGTTGGAAATATATTATCAAATAGATTCTAATATTTTTGGTTTCACTAAATTCCGGTTTATTTTGCACCTGGTACATTCATTTGAAATTTGAAATCGAATTATCGAACTAACACGCCATTTTCAATTCCTTCTATAATTTAAAATAAATTTTTATATTCTAATGACGATTCAAATAAATATATACGTTCGAATTCTATTCGAAATAAATTTGTCCTCGATACTATTTAAAATAATTCATTTTAAATAATCAAAATTCGCTAAATTCGCCAAAATAAAAATTTTAAATTAGCTCGCATTTTCCGGGTTGTTACACATGTACATTCATTTTAAATTTGAAATCGAATTTTCAAACTACCGCGCTATTTTCAATTCCTTTTCTAATTAAAATAAATATTCATTTTAACTTCATCGAAAATAAATTTTCCGTCGTTATTATTTAAAATAATTCATTTTAAATATTCAAAATTCATTAAAATTGCCAAAACAAAAATTTTAAATTGGTTCTGACTTTCCGGGTTGTTACACCCCCTTCCTCCTCTCCACTGGCCGTCTCCAAACTGCGCGAGCTCTTGCGCCTGACCAAAAGCGCACCGCCACCGATGCCCTAGTCGGCGGTCCCTGTCACCAGTCGAGCCACCCTCTACCACCTCCGTGAGCGCAGCACCACCCCTTCTCCAATCGAAGACTCCCCGCACCCAACGCAACGACAATGACCGCAAACTTCGACCAGCTTCCACCATGAAATAGCAATGGAAAACAGTGAGTTTTCCGACTTTTTATTATATAGAAATCTGATGTTTAACACTATAAAAATCAGGTTTTTAACTCTGTAAAGATAGGACGTTTAATGCTGTAAATGTCGGATTTTTAACGATGTAAAGATGAGATTTTTAACGATGTAAAGATGAGATTTTTAACGATGTAAAGGTCGGATTTTTAAAGATGTAAAGATGAGATTTTTTAACGATAAAAAGATTGGATTTTTAATTATAAAAAGATAGGATTTTTAATTATGTAAAAAATTGATTTTTAATTATATATCCCATTAGTATAAAAACATGATTTTTATAGAAATGATTATAGAATAAAAATATGATTTTTACATACGTAATAGAAATATAAAAATACGATCTTTATATATAAAAATGTGATTTTTATATAGATAGTGGCGAGAGAAAAATATGATTTTTATAATGAAAACATCAATATAAAAATATAATTTTTATTATATGAAAATAGGTATAAAAATATGATTTTTATATACATAACAGCAATATAAAATGTGATTTTAAAAAATATATATATGTAGCATTGTTAAAAATATGCTTTTAACATAAACCACGTGAAACAAATTGCGATGGATTTGTCTGGAAACAAATCCAAATCCAAACCGTTCAGAAATAAAGAATGGAGGAGTGGAAACACAAGCTGAGAACTTCTCAATTTAATCTATTTTCTAGTTAAATGTATATACTAGGATGCAGACGGTGCTTAGTAGCACCCGACACCTTTGTTTGAAACCATGTTTGTTTGGTGGATTGGTTTATTTGTTTGAATTTGGTTTAGGAAATGAATTGAATTGATAGAATTTGGTTTGTACAAGGCGCGAGCCATTACTAGGCGAGGGATAAGGCTAGACCTTATTCCGGTTCTAGTATCACATCGTTATGCTGCAGAAATTTTCTAAAAATGTTAGAATAATAAAAATATCATTTTTATTGTATAAATGATCTATATAAAATATTCATATATTAAAATAAATATTTTATTGTTAAAAATACAATTTTTAATGTATATATGAATAAAATAAATATTCATTTACAAATCGGACGACTTGTTTATGTACACACATTTAACTGATATGGATTGGGATGATATATTTTACTCATTGCCCAACTGCACAAATAATAATCAGTGTTTGTTGTTTGAAAACCCCACACGGGTATTGGGATGATATTGGAAATACACTAGTCCCAATATTTAGTTGTATGTCAATCGATTGGTTGACAGACTGTTGTAAGCGTTAATTATTCATATTTAACACTTATGCAGTTGTGTAATGCACTCTGGATGAAGGTTGACTGTGTTTGATTATTGTTGTGTACATGTGTGTATAAAATCCATATAAATTAAATTATATGGTAATTGACTGTGTCTGATTCCAATTCGGAAAGAATGAATATTTTAAATTATATTTTAAAATGACGAGTAAGAATATTTTAAAATAACTAATATTTTAAAATAATATTCAGTAATGGATCAAAATATGATTTTGATGTCCGATTTGGGATGGACACGAAAATATTTATATATAAAGCCGTGTTGATTAAATTAACGCCATTTTGACGTGAACGATAATTATATTGATTTTATTCATTTTTAAAATGATTATCGAAAAGGAAGTGATTTCAAAATCTAATGTTTTGAAAATATTAACATTTATATATTAATGACATGGAATACTCAATTTTGATTTGAAATTGAATATGAATTTAAAATCGGTTTGAAAACGAATTTAAAACAATTTATAAAATACGTTCTAAATGGAAATCGACGAAATATATGCAATATATATATTTAACGGCCCGAATAGAACGTGCCGCGCCACAATAGTTCGCGAATTTTGACCATTGACTACGAATTGATATTACAGGAGATCCGACCGTCGGATTCTACTAAAACCGAAACCTTTGGTTTGTATCGAAAAGAGCTTTCCAAAGAATATAAGAAATTTGAAATCTAACGGTTGGATTTGGAATTATGTCCAAATCAAATTTGGAAAAGGTCGATGTAAGTGCACTTTGATAACTGTTTATGGAAATCGACTGCACGGGCCTTGATAAAATTATTAAAAATATCAATAATTTGTGTAAAATCATAATAAATGATTTGGAAAGAATTGGGATGAAAAATTCTATATTTGGAAAGATAAAAATATGTTTTTATCAAAATGAAATAGTTATGAACTAGAATTATAATCCAATATTTTTAAATAAATAAATTAGATTTCAAATGGTTTTAAAAGTAACCAGTATGAATTGGAATGGATTTTAATCGAAATTATCTTCGTAATATTTCGATATTCGATTCCGTGATTATACGGATATTGTGGAGGAATTTGGAAGATATATATATATATATCGTTATTCCCAATAGGATATTTGCTGATTTCAGAATTTGGTATTGAATATAAGCCGATATAATTTTTACTCAGAGCCTTGTATTTAATATTGAATTGGATTTTCGGTTTGCCGTGAATGGTGTCTTAAATAACAATGTTCTTAAACCCTATGTGAAAAGAATAAATCTTTTAATTAAGATTATTAGAGCTTCTAGTTAATTAACATTTAATTGGAATAAAATGGGATGCGAACTGGGTTTATCGTGAACTGTGTTTTTAACGACGTTCGTTCTTTAACCTGATTTACAGTGAAATGTGATTTGGAATTTATAAATCTTTTATTAACATTTAATGGAAATTTTCCAAAGTAAAGTTTTCCAATTTAATATATTAAATAGGAATTGAATGGAATTTGATTTGATAATAATCAAAATGAGCTTCTGTGAAGGAGGACTGTTAATATATGTGGAATTTAAAAGGCTTTGTCGTTATTCCATTTATATTATTAGTTGGAGACGGAAATTGATATCGATTATAGATTGATCTATTATCCATGACGATTCCATGATCAATGGAATGTGATTTTGGGTTTATCGTGAACTGTGTTTTAAATGACATTAGTTCTTTAACCCAGTTAAAGACAGGATTACATGTCTAACATTGTATTTCGAACTGTATGGTTGATCTCTGCTAAATATATATTTGTTTGGTGGCGGAGTATTTATACTCTTGCTTAGCACCCTTATCTAAGATGTACGAGCTTAGAGGTTATATATCGGTAGAAATCAATAGTACGGTGTAGATTGTCGATGCGACATGTTTGTGTTTCCAAAGTTAATACTCTTTAATATTTATTTTTGGGAAGATTAAAACTAAGTGTAATTTTAATGAATCTTTAATTAGATTGAAATATGAATTGAAAATTTAAATTATTTAATTTGGGAAATGATTGAGAGTGGAGTATCACCAATTTTGCTCCAAGCGATAGTTAAATCTTTAAGTAGATTTAACGGGAAATGGTAATTAATTTTACTGATAACACCGTGGTGTTAGTTATGGAGTATTACCAGTTTTGCCCCATGGGATGAATAGGTTGGGATTGGGAAATTAAACAAATGATTACTTAGATAAGATGCGTTAATACCGACTAGTTTGGAAGACCTTAATATGGTTTGGATTGATATACAAAGGAAGATTAAAGAATAAATTTAAAGAAGTTATCTTTGATAAAATTTATGGGAACCTTTCCCAAAGGATATGAATATTTAAATAAAAGAATATTCAGAATTGGAATGAGTCGTATGTTGTGTTTTATAGTACTTGATTTTAAAATACGCAAGTTATTCAGAAAGGTCAGGTTTATACCCATTCTGAATAACTGATTCGACGATAAGTCGACGATGAAGATGGTGGCTGAAGACCGGAGGTCTTTACATCATTTGGTTGATTACTGATGTCTTGATTGGGTTGTACACCCAAGACGAGGTAATAAGTGGTGATCGTCCAAACGTACTTGGAGATCGACCAGATATGCGAGGACCTCTCTCCTGTATTGGACATATGGGACGAGGAATAAGGTGTCTCCGGTTTCGTTCAGACCTACAGTGAACTTGTAAGTGGATGTATGTCTGACATTGGATTTTATTATGTGTTGATTGATCTCTATTAAATATATATCTGATTGGCGGCGGAGAATTTATTCTCTTGCTTAACGCCCTTCTCTGAGACGTACAAGCTTAGAGGTTATATATCGATAGACATTAGTCGCATGGCGCGAATTGCCTGTGTGGCATGCTGAGATGCAATTGATCAAGGCTTCTGTTGAAATGAAGAGTCTTGGGGTTGATGATCAAAGTACGACTTTAATATAGCATAGCTTTGTGTATTGCGTTAATTCGCGAGCTTTACACCCCGGTATGAACCAGAAACGGGATGAAGGACAGCAGGAAGGACATGCATTTCTTTCTAGCTAGGAGTGGTGTCATGGTATGGAGCCCAGACATTTTTACTTATGTGGATGATGAAAAGCGAGGTGCCTCGGATCTATCGGTTACTACGGAGCTGATGGATATTGATTCATCTAGCTCATTTACGCCCCATAGGGCGGGGAAATGTATTGTTCAGGGATTACTAATCCACTTAAAATGTGGACCGGTCCTGCATTTTCCTAGGTGCAGTTGCGACTGTATCCTGAGACATGGTAGGCCAGATTGTCTCAAATTCGGTAAGGACGGTCCCTTGCCTTGGTTCATGATGGAAATCTAACTTCCAATATGTGACTTTGCGGTTTTGATTGTAGAGCCTAGTATGGCGACATTGTAGTCTATGATTGATACATTTATATTTGAAGTTGTTTTATACACTATGCATTTATAATAGTATCAAAATGATTTGTTTTAAACGTACCAAGCATGTTTGGCTTTTATAAGGTAAAACTCTATCCTCTAGCTTGCGTTGCATTATGTGATGGGATCTGAGTCTTATAATAGCTTCATTTTTCAAAAAGCATTGCACTGTTTATAACTGTTTATGCACTGATATTCTTGGGAGGAAACCCGTTCCGTGTTATATGGCGCGGTCCCTTGATTTACTCCATTTTAAAGTAAAGTTTTAAATAACTATTTTAGTCCTCACACCAGTTACATGACTGACCTGGAGTTTATTGTTTTAACCTAAACTTTGGGTGCCCCTATTTTCGACACGGGCAGCTAGTAGTTTTGGTTTTGCAGATTTATCTTTATAGGGTCCTAATTTATAGTTGGAGCTATATTCGGAATGCTCTGTATCCGTGTATTTCTTTCAGTTGTGTTTTGTATTATTATCCGTGCTATGTAATGTATTTTAATCTCTGATATTTTACAATATATAAATTATTCATACTCTGTTATATTCTTGTACTCTGATGAAATTGTTGTAATAAGAAATGAAATGTTCTTCTGTTTGTATTCTGATTTGTCATGTTCTCAACTCAATCCGGGCTTTCCTTTACAGGGAAGTTTGGGTCGTTACCCATACGCTAACTTTGGGCATACAACACATCATAAAAAACAATAGAATACTTTTATAAACATCATAATAATGTTACATCAGGGTACAGAATATCAGAGTACATCGAATAAATTATATAGTGGAAGACTATCAATGCTCTGGACACAGCTTTAAGCTTTGATCCAGAATTCTTCTAAATATATCTGCAAAATAAAACTACTCGACTGCCCATGTGGAAAATAGGGGCACCCGAGTTTGCAAGGGAAAAACAAACTACAGGTCAGTCATGGGACTGGTATGAGAAACTCTACAGTTAAAATTAACTTATATAAAATGTGAAGCATATCATGGGACCACGTCGTATGTCACAGAACGGGTTTACCCCCATGAATACCATTGCCTAAACAATAACCAATAATAGATATATGGATCTACAATGCACCAGACAACATGCAATTTTCCAGTCTACCTATTTAGGCTTAACCCCAAACACAGATTTTCGAAATCCAATTCAATTTACAGAAATTCTTCCTTTCGTCTTTATTTCCCGATTTCCTATTTCAAAACATTTGAAATACATATCTGCTCTTATATCAAAGTAGGTTTCACTTTGGGATCTCAAACCAAAATCTTTGGAAATATGAATTACAAAACATAACAACGCATACAAACAAGTATGCAACCAAATGTCATACACGACCCTCAGACTAGGCTGTACGTGCCCATCTAACTCGATATATATATATATGTGTGTGCGTGTGTGTATGTGTGTGTGTGCACCTCCCACTATGGAGCAGGCTACACTGACAATGCTCCATTCCACACACTAGGGAACTGCACTGCCCTCTTACTTTTAGTCACTCTCGGGTTACCCGAATCTTTAGCCACATACTTGCTAAATCATTTTATGTCCCGAAGTGGGGAAAATCATTTCCCAACATAATAATCACAAGTACTTTCAAAATATAGTACTTCACATTAGCAGTTCACACATATGATCAGTCACTATTAATCACATAACCTTTGAGCTCGTACGTCTCAAAGAATGGTATTAAGCAAGAGAATAAATTCTCTGCCGCCAAACAGATACGTTATCAATAGCAACTAATCAGATACGCGATGAACCATAATACACTTTCAAATCATTTCGACAATATAGGGTTTAGGCCTCGAAATCCTTTCTGTTTTATAAAATATTTTACAAAACGTTCCCTGTCCAAAGTAGGGAATACTATTCTTTTCACTTAAGAAATCTCATTTCAAAACCATTGAAAACATTCCCTGTCCAAAATCGGGAATAACACTTCTTTCCATTTAATGAAATCCCATTTCAAAATCATTCATTAAATTTTGAAATAAACAACATTGCTACCTTATAGTCAAAAAGTGAAGTGTTTCACAAGGTGTTAGCATACTAATATTTTTACCCAACCCAATGCTAAATGTAAAAGCATATTTTGCTTATAAACTGGTCGAGCACAGTCCAAATAATCAATCAATCACAATCAATATCAACAACCAAGTATATTTCGTTTATACCACATTTCATGTTCTGCTAAATTTAATTACCATTCATTCATTCAAATTTAATTAAAGATTAACCAAAATTCTTCTTCCATCAAAATGGATTCTTCACGGAAATCATAACAGTATATAATCGATATAAATTTCTATATGAAACTAGTACTATAAACAGAATAACGGCTAGGCCTTTTAATTCCATAAATAGTAGCGATCTTCATTCACAGAAGCTCATCTCGACTATTACCAAATTGAATTCCAATCAATTCTAACATAATATTTTAAATTGGAAAACTTTACTTTGGAAAATTTCCATTAAATCTTAATAAAAAGATTTATAATTCCAAATCATACCTTCACTGCTAATTGGGTTAAAGAACTAATGTTATTTAAAACACAGTTCACGATAAACCAAAAATCCAATTTGACATTAAATATAAGGCTCTAAATAGAAATAATATCGACTTATCTTCAGCATCAAATTCTGAAACTAACGGATATCGTACTGGAAATATCGATATCTATATCTTCCAAATTCCTCAACAATATCCGTATAACCACGGAATCCAATATCGAAATATTCCGAAGATTATTCCCACTCAAATCCATTCCAATTTATTCATTGGAAAATTCTGATTATTTTAAAACCCCTTTTTCAATCCAATTTATTATTTCTAAAAATCATTGGATTAATATTCTATTATTAGCTAGTTCATTTAGATAAAAATATATTTTTATCTTTTCAAACTTGTAATTTTTCATCCAAAAACTTTCTAAATCATATATTATGATTTTACAAAAAAATTCCATATTTTTAATAATTTTATTAAGGCCCTTACTGCCGGTTTCCGATATTAACCACCGAACTACATTCATAGCGACCTTTTCCAAATTTGATTTGGGCATAATTCCAAATCCAACAATTAGATTTCAAATCTCTCATATTCGTTGGAAAGCTCTTTTCGATACGAACCCAACGGTTCCGGTTTTAGGAGAATCCGACGGTCGAATTTCCCGTTATTTCCATTGGAAGTTAATGGTCGAAATTCGCGAACGACCGATGCGCGGCGCGTTCTATTCAGGCCATTAAATATATTTATATATATATATGTATGTATGTATGTATGTATCATCAATTTCCATTCAAAATGTATTTTATAAATCATTTATTAATTTGTTTTAAAACAATTTCAACTTCATTTTCAATTTTAAATCAAAATTGAATATTCCATATCATGTCAATTTTATACAGTGCATATATATGTTAAAAATTATATTTTTAGCCAACTGATATTTATTTCAACACGTGGCTATTTTATAAACTTCATATACATGTTAAAAATAATATTTTCAACAAACAAATATTTATTTCAACACATGACAATTTTATATATTGCCTATGTAAGCTAAAAATAATATTTTTAGCGAACAAATATTATACATTAAACAACGTATATATATATATGATTTATACAACGCATATTTATATTTTTCATAACGCATATATATTTTATTCACATCTCATATATATATATATTTTATTCTCATCGCATATATATATTTTATTCACATCTTATATATATATATTATTCACATTGCATAAATATATTTTATTCACATCGCATATATATATATATATATATATATATATATATATATATATATATATGTGTGTGTATGTGTGTATATATATATATATATATTATACCTCAACATCACAAACAAAACCCAATATAATCAATTACCTACTCTATGGTCTGTACAAAAAGTAGTGTCAGGAGCTACTAAGCTCTGTCTTCAACCTAGGATATATTTAACTGTAAAATAGTTTGAGTGAGAAGGAGTTCTCACATTGGTTTCCTCTCCGCCATTCTTTATTGAATATTTTAGTGTTGTTTGAGTTTGAATCTGCCCCAAATTCTAACTTGCCCCATTTCTGATCTAGTCAGTTCCATGTTGTAGTTCTTGCGAAGACGAATCCGACGCATGTCGTTTTGTTGAATTCTGATTTGAAATGAACAAGTTACGATGATTAGAACATTAAACAAATTAACGATATAATTAATTAATTAATTAACCTAATTAAAATCTTTAATCCCTCTTCCTCTTTCAAACTTTGTATCACGAACAAAGCTCCACCGTTAGGGCTCCACTGCGCGCGCTTCTCCAGGCATCGGCACTTGATGGGGGAGGACCACGTGAAACGGCACAGTGCCGCCACCCTGCTCCTGGCGTTCAGGCGAACTCATCGCTTCCCTATCCTCGTTATTTGGGCTCGAATGCTGCGTATTTGAGTGCCAAAATCGAGCACAACATCTCGTGAAAACCGATCTTGGCCATACCAGTTCAATGATCTTGAATGGCTCTTGGATTTTTATTTGGAAATCATGATTTAATTCTCCATCGATTTGAAGAATTTTACAATTTAATTTGGGAGCGCATCAACCGTCGAAAAGGGTTGGCAACGGCTCATTTCCTGAGTGATGAAACTAGGGTTTTTCTAGCGTTTTTATACTAATAATTAATTAATATTTTATTTTATTTTACTTAGTTTTGAAATTTTGCTTCTGAACTTCAAACGAATCCCAATGATTGTCGTTCTTAACTAAATACCTCCATTTCGGAAACAATGGGATATGTATAATAAGCCAATTCGACCGTTTCGATCAGTTTTCATCAAAATTAAAATATAAATCAATATAACATTCAAAATTGATTTCAACGTACATTTTAATTTACCGGGGCCACACACTGACTCCAAAAACTCCAAAAAAATAAATATAGCTATGTTTTGACGATACAGTCCTAACAAAACTAATTTCGTCAAATTTGAAGAATGTTTGAAAAATGGCCATTTTCCAGTCGATTGAATTCAAATTGAACTGACCAAACGCTTTTAAATCCACCACGCTCACATATCAATTCCAAAAATTATGAAAATTGGAATCTAGCAATAATTTGACATTCCGGATCAAACAAAAGTGGTTTCGTCGAAAGAGGAGGTTGTTTGCAATGACTATTTTTAAGGGCTTTATATTATTATAAATATATATAATTTCCGTAGCGACTATTTTTAACTTTAAACTGGTGTTAGCCCTCTTTTTGGTACTAATCTCATCGGGCCAAAACCAAAGGCCAAACGCACAACCAAATACAAGTCGCGCTCCAAGAGGCCCATCAGGGGCGTTACATCAAGCAATGGTATATCGGCCCAAATCCAACTCAGTCATAATGACTGCGCATTACCTGAAAAATTGTAACAACCCGGAAAATCTGGGCCAGTTTGAAAATTTTATTTTGGCAATTTTAGCGAATTTTGATTATTTAAAATAGATTATTTTAAATAATATCGACGTGAAATCTATTTTGAATATAATTCGAACGTTTATATTATACACGTCGTCGTTAGAATATAAATAATTATATATAATTATAAATAGAATTGAAAATGGCGCGGTAGTTCGATAATTCGATTTCAAACTTCAATTGAATGTACCGGGTGCAAAATAATCCGGATTTTAGTGAAACCAAAAATAATGGAATCTAATAGTGAATATCTTTCCAACGAATCCGAAAAATTAAGATTTCATATCGGGAATCAAAAGATATGTCCAGTTGAAAATTCTGAATAGTCGCTATGGAATTCAGGCCCTTAAAAATGGACATTTTGCAAACGACCTCGGATTTCGACGAAACCAGTTTTGTTGGGTCCGGGATGTGAAGTTATTGCTAGGTTTCAAATTTCATAATTTTTCGAATCAATATGTGAGCGTGGCAAAAGAAAACGCGTTTGACCAGTTTCAGTTGATTTTAATCGACTTGAAATTGGCCATTTTTCTAACGGTCTCTGAATTCGACGAAACTAGTTTTGTTAGGACCGTATCGTCAATACGAAGCTAGAAAATATTTTTTTTGGAATTTTTTAGTTAGTATGTGACCCCGGTAATTAGAAATGTGCGTTTAAAATAATATAGTGATTTAAATGTAAATTCAAAGGAAACATATCGAGACGATCGAATTGGCCTGCGATACATATCCCATTGTGTTCGGAATGGGGGTAAAACGCTATGGGCGGCAGGCGGTGGACCTCGTTTAGTGGTCATATGTGAAAGTCAACTCTTTAATAAATAAATAATAAATAAAAAAAAAAAAAAAAAAAATATAATATCCCTTCCCTTAAAACCTAGGCCCCCCCCCCGTTCGTTTATCTCAGAAGGAAAAAAAAACAAAAAAGAAAAAGAAAACAAAAATCGCGATAACCCCCCCCCGTCGCTCCAGCCACCACCGCGCCCAGCGCCCACCGCCGCCACCACTTGCGAGGCTCCGCCCTTCCCCCCTCTGCCTCCCTCTCTCTCCTCCGCCTCGCAGGAACCACGAATCCCCTCGACGAAGCCGATGGCCCCCCTCCGATCAGATGCCCTCTCGCCTCCGACCAGCATGGGTCCGCCGCCACCACCTGAGGACGCAGCCCACCCCCTCCTCTAATTACAGTAAGATCTTGATTTTGTTTATATATATAAAAAAAAAAAAAAAAAAAAAAAAGAACTGATTTCTGTTTTTATTAAGATTTAAAAACTGTTTTTATTAAGATTTAAAAACTGTTTTTATTAAGTTTTGAAAACTGATTTTATTAAAATTTAAAAACTGATTTTATAAAAAGGAATAAAAACTGATTTTATAAAAAAAACTGAATTTGAAAAATGATTTTTAAAGTATTTAAAAACTGAATGTTATTTTGATTTAAAACTTATTTTTAAAAAAGTATAAACTGATTTATTTTTTTAAAGTATAAACTGATTTATTTTTTTAAAGTATAAACTGATTTATTTTTTTTAAAGTATAAACTGATTTATTTTTTTAAAGTATAAACTGATTTATTTTTGAAAGAGAAAAACTGATTTTATTTTGAACTTTAAAATAGGAAAAAGATTAATCTTTTAGTAGAAAAAGATTTGAAAGCAAAAGTAGAAATCATATTTTTTTTATATGTTGAAAGCGAACGTGAAAACATGATTTTTGTCATATTAAAGAAGTGATTTTTATTATATAAACATCATGACAAAAATGAGATTTTTATTCATTTGAATAGCGATATAAAAATTCGATTTTTATATATTGAACTTTGAAATAAAAATATGATTTTTATATATTGAACTTTGAAATAAAAATTCGATTTTTATATATTGAACTTCGATATAAAAATTCGATTTTTATATATTGAACTTTGAACTAAAAATTCGATTTTTATATATTGAATAGCGAACTAAAAATTTGATTTTTATATATTGAATAACGAAGTAAAAATTCGATTTTTATATATGTAGTAGCTACGGACGACGAAGCTGGCGAAGATGCGAAAACAATGAAGACTTCTGCAAAAGAAGAGTCGAGATGGTTGGATAGCTAAATGTGAGAATTTCTCACCTTTCAATTTATATTTCTAGTTATATATATATACTAGGATGCAGACGGTGCTTAGTAGCACCCGACACAATCGTCCACAGACCATGGACTTGTTTGTTCGACTGTTTGGTGATTGATTGCGATATTGGTTTGAATGTGGTTTGTGGTGTGAAAAATCGAATCGATAAATTGGTTAGGATTAGACGTGCGCCGTTATAAGGCGAAGGGGTAAGGCTAGGTTAGATCCTTACTCCAAAGTTTGTGGTTTGCATAACGAATGGATTTGATTGATGTGTGAATGGCGTGGGCCTTCACTAGACCGGGGATAAGGCTAGGCCTTGTCCCGTTTCTAGTATCGTGCCGTTATGCCGCCGAAATTTTCTAAAATAAGTTAGAAAAATAAAAATAGCATTTTATTTAACGAATGAACTGAATAGAAATTCATATGTTAAAATAAAATGTGTTATCGTTAAAAATATAATTTTTAACGTGAATGTGAATAAATAAATATTCATTTACAAACCAGACGGTTTGTTTATGTACACCTATTTGAATGACGTTGATTGGGTCGATAAATTTTACACATCGCCTAACTGCACAAATAAAATATGTGTTTGATTGTTTGAAACCCCACACGGGTGTTAGGATGAAATTTGAAGTTCACTCATCCTGATTGATTAAATCTGTCGATCGATTGATTGACAAGCTGCTATAAGCGTTAAATGTCTATATTTGATGCTTATACAGTGTAGTGCACTTTGGTTGATGGTTGATTATTCATCGTTGTTGATATATCCATGTGTTGTAGAAAATCCATATAATTAACATTATATGGTAATTGATTGGGCCTCATTCCAGTTTCGAAGAAAAAAAAGAAATATTTGAAATAGAAATATTTGAAATAGAAATATTTGAAATAGAAATATTTGAAATAGAATATTTGAAAATAGAAATATGTGAAGCCGTGAGGATTAGATTGACGCCATTTTGACGTGAACGATATTTATATCGATTTTATTCATTTTAAAATGAATATTGAAAAGTGATTTCGAAATCAAATATTTTGAAATAAATTGAATTGAAAACGAATTCAAATTGAATTGAAAACGACTTCGAAATGAATTGAATTGAAAACGAATTCGAAATGAATTGAATTGAAAACGAATTCGAAATGAATTGAATTGAAAACGAATTCGAAATGAATTGAATTGAAAACAAATTCGAAATGAATTGAATTGAAAACGAATTCGAAAGGAATTGAATTGAAAGCGATTTCGAAATGAATTGAATTGAGAACGATTTCGAAATGAATTGAACTGAAAACGAATTCGAATTGAATTGAAAGCGAAGTGAAATAAATTCAAATTGAATTGAAATTTGAATTGAATAGAAATGGATTTTAAAACGAATTTATAAAGAAGAATTCAATTTTGATTTGAATTGAAATGGAAGTTGAAAATGTTTTTGAAACGAATTCAAAACTATTTATATAATTCGTTTTAAATAGAAATCGACGATATATATATTATATATATATTATATATAATATAATGGCCTGAATAGAACGCGCCACGCCGCGGCAGTTCGCGAATTTCGACCATTTATTTCAAACGGGCATTACGGGAGATCCGACCGTCGGATTCTCCTAAAACCGGAACCGTTGGGTTCGTATCGAAAAGAGCTTTCTAATGAATGTTAGAAATTTGAAATCTAACGGTTGGATTTGGAGATATGTCCAAATCAAATTCAAAAAAGGTCGCTGTAAGTGCAGTTCGATGGCCATTGATGGAAATCGACTGTACGGGCCTTGATAAAATTATTAAAAATAGCAATAATTTGTGTAAAATCATAAGAAATGATTTAGAAAGAATTGGGATGAAAAACTCCATACTTGAAAAGATAAAAATAAATTTTTATCGAAATGAACTAGTTTTGAACTAGAATTATAATCCTATTTATTTTTAAATAAATAAATTGAATTCGAAAAGGGTTTTAAAAATAACCAAAATTTCCAATGATTGCATTGGAGTGGATTTGAATCGAAATTGTCTTCGGAATATTTCGATGTTGGAATTCGTGATTATACAGGTGTTGTTATGGAAATTTGAAAGATATATATTGATATCGTTATTTCCAATACGACATTTGTTAGTCGTAGAATTCGATATTGAATATAAGCCGATATATTTTCTATTCAGAGCCTTGTATTGAATATCGAATGTGATTTGGGTTTGTCGTGAATGGTGTCTTCACTAACACTATTCTTGAACCCAGTTGAGAAAAGATTAAATCTTTTTATTTAGATTTAATGAAGTGTACCAATTAAATAATATTTAATTGGAATTGAATAGATATTGATTTTTGGGCTTATCGTGAACAGTGTTTTAAATAACACTTGTTCTTTAACCCGATAATTAATGAATGTGATTTTGGGTTTATCGTGAACCGTGTTTTAAATGACACTGATTCTTTAACCCAGTTAACGATTAAAACTGAGTGGAGTTTTAATGAATCTTTAATTAGATTGAAAAGATCGAAAATGGAGTATCACCAGTTTTGCTCCAGGCGATAGTTAAATCTTTAATTAGATTTGAACGTGAAATTTAGAAACTAACTGTCGGTTAGCCAAGCAGAATGGTTTTCTGGATATTGATCTGATGTTGGTTTCGGCCTTCGGGGTTAATATTTGGGGAATTATTCTCTTGATTAATTTATGGTTAGTGACTAATGAATTGGAATGAGGCGTATGTTGTGTTTGTGTAACACTTATTTAAAATATACGCGAGTTATTCGGAAAGACCGGGTTTATCCCATTCTGAATAACTGATACGACGATAAGTCGAAGATGAAGACGATGGTAGAAGACCGGAGGTCTTCACGTCGTTTGGGTGATAACTGATGATCTTGATTGGGCTGTACACCCAAGAAGATGGAAACAGTTAGTGATCGTCCAGACGTACTTGGAGATCGATGGATATGCGGGGTACTAGGTGCCTCCGGTTTCGTTCAGACCCAGAACGGACTTGTAAATGGACTGTGTGTCTGACATCGGATTTCATTCTGTGTGACTGATATCGGTTGCATAGGATGGTTTGCCTGTGTGGCATGCTAAGATGCAAATGATCAAGGCTTCTGTTGAAAAGCAAAGTCTTGTGGTGATGATCAAAGCACGGCCTTTGTGGCGTAGCTTTGTGTAACGTTTACCTCGCGTGTTTCACACCAGGTATGAACCAAAAACGGGAGACGGACCTCAGGGAGGACTTGCGTTTCTTTCTAGCTAGAAGTGGCGTCAGTGGTTTTACACGCCCTGACGAGTTTGACTTATGTGGTTGTTGCTGTTGCGAGGCGCCTCGGTTATATCGGTTTCGGCCGAATGCATTCTGGTCGGCTGACGGACCAGACTTACACCCCATAGGGTGGGGAGACGTATTGTTCAGGCATAATAATCCACTCCGTGTGGACCGGCCCTGACGATCCAAGGGGCAGTTGCGGCTGTTCCTGAGGGGCGGGCTAGAGCGTCTCGAATCGGTTGAGGACTATCTTTTGCCTCGGTTCATAGATGGAAATCCAATTTCCAAATACGTGACATTTGCGGTTTTATTTGTAAACCTATATATGGCGACATAGTGGCATGGGACGCTCATGCCGCCTATGATTGATACTTATGATTTGAAGTTGTTTTATGCACTATGCACTTATAATAGTATCAAACGACTTGTTTTAACCGTATCAAGCATTCTTTGGCTGTTATAAGGGAAAACCCTATCCCCCGGCTTGCGTTTGCATTGTGTGATAGGACCTGGGTCTTATAACAGCTTCATTTTTCTTTATTTAGCATTGCGCTGTTTGTTTCATGCACTGGTATTCTTGGGAGGAAACCCGTTCCGTGTTATACGGCGTGGTCCCTTGATTTACCTAACTTTAAGAATAAAGAATAATAACTGTTTTAGTTCTCACACCAGTCACATGACTGACCTGGAGTTTATTGTTTTAACCTAAACTCTGGGTGCCCTTATTTTCGACACGGGCAGCTAGTAGTTTTGGTTTTGCAGATTTATATTCACAGGATCCTGGTTTACAGCTGGAATGATATCCGGAAAGCTTTGTATCCGTATATCTCTTCTAGTTGTGTATTGTATTATTTTCCGCTGCTATGTATTTAAATGTAATTTAAATCTCTGATATTTCTGTGTAATATTTATTCGTACTCTGTATATTCTTGTAATCTGATGCATTGTTGTAATATACAATGAAATGTTCTTTTATATGCGTTCTGTTGTGGTTTGTTCTCGAACTATCCGACGCTTTCCTTTACGGGGAAGTTACGGGTCTTCACAGTTGGTATCAGAGCTTTGGTTTACCAAGCTCAGAGAACAAGACACATTAGAACCATACGAAAGAATTCATCAGATATTGGATTAGTAATATCCAATTAGAATGACTCGTTAGAGATAGGATCAGTAGTATCCTAGAACGAGTGTGAAGAGTATATTTTTGAAAATGAAAACAAATTTTTGTTTTGAAAATTTAAATCAATTATTCGTATTTGATTATCTATTTATATTGATGTGGACAATCCAGTATATATAGATTTTGCATATACGTCTGATCCGCGTGTATTCGAAATTTTAATATACTGGATAGATATGGAATCACATTCTAGTCGCCCGAAGATGATTCTGATGATAGTTCGAACATCATCAGAATTGGTATTCGTGTTTCGAAGGTGTGATTTTCTATATATTTCCATTAGGCTGGTGTGAGAACCAAAACTTATATATAGCTAGAATTCATTGTTGTGATTTGGCATCAAAACATGATTTTTTGTATATGTATCAAAATTATGAATTTAAAACGTTAATCCACTAATTGATTGATGTTTGTGTTGTTTGTTTATTTGTTTGCCAATTTTGAACCATTATGCTTAATCGAATCAAATATTGAATTGTATTGAAAATTGGTCGCATCTGCTTGCATATACATATATATCATTGAACAGGTCATAGCAAGGAGGCTAGAGCAGAGAATAAAATTTGTTTGCCCGACAAATAGGTACATGTTTACTACATAATTTCCTGTTTTGTTTGGGTGATGATGATTTTGTGAGCCTATTGGCTAGCCGCTTGGCTTTTTCTTTTTCTTTTTGAGATCTGAAGGACCGGGAACGCTATTTGCAATTTCCCGATGCTCCCGGTGCAGGGGAGGTTATGGCGAAATTTTTCAAAAATTTAGGGTGTTAGCCAAATTTTTGAAATTTTGAAAATTCTCAGAAACCAAAGGGTTGGAGAATGAAAGCCAGATCGAACATAGAGCTGAATAATCAAATCACTTTCGACTTTGTTCCTTTTCGGGGACGAAAAGTTTTAAGTGGGGGAGATTGTAACAACCCGGAAAATCTGGGCCAGTTTGAAAATTTTATTTTGGCAATTTTAGCGAATTTTGATTATTTAAAATAGATTATTTTAAATAATATCGACGTGAAATCTATTTTGAATATAATTCGAACGTTTATATTATACACGTCGTCGTTAGAATATAAATAATTATATATAATTATAAATAGAATTGAAAATGGCGCGGTAGTTCGATAATTCGATTTCAAACTTCAATTGAATGTACCGGGTGCAAAATAATCCGGATTTTAGTGAAACCAAAAATAATGGAATCTAATAGTGAATATCTTTCCAACGAATCCGAAAAATTAAGATTTCATATCGGGAATCAAAAGATATGTCCAGTTGAAAATTCTGAATAGTCGCTATGGAATTCAGGCCCTTAAAAATGGACATTTTGCAAACGACCTCGGATTTCGACGAAACCAGTTTTGTTGGGTCCGGGATGTGAAGTTATTGCTAGGTTTCAAATTTCATAATTTTTCGAATCAATATGTGAGCGTGGCAAAAGAAAACGCGTTTGACCAGTTTCAGTTGATTTTAATCGACTTGAAATTGGCCATTTTTCTAACGGTCTCTGAATTCGACGAAACTAGTTTTGTTAGGACCGTATCGTCAATACGAAGCTAGAAAATATTTTTTTTGGAATTTTTTAGTTAGTATGTGACCCCGGTAATTAGAAATGTGCGTTTAAAATAATATAGTGATTTAAATGTAAATTCAAAGGAAACATATCGAGACGATCGAATTGGCCTGCGATACATATCCCATTGTGTTCGGAATGGGGGTAAAACGCTATGGGCGGCAGGCGGTGGACCTCGTTTAGTGGTCATATGTGAAAGTCAACTCTTTAATAAATAAATAATAAATAAAAAAAAAAAAAAAAAAAATATAATATCCCTTCCCTTAAAACCTAGGCCCCCCCCCCGTTCGTTTATCTCAGAAGGAAAAAAAAACAAAAAAGAAAAAGAAAACAAAAATCGCGATAACCCCCCCCCGTCGCTCCAGCCACCACCGCGCCCAGCGCCCACCGCCGCCACCACTTGCGAGGCTCCGCCCTTCCCCCCTCTGCCTCCCTCTCTCTCCTCCGCCTCGCAGGAACCACGAATCCCCTCGACGAAGCCGATGGCCCCCCTCCGATCAGATGCCCTCTCGCCTCCGACCAGCATGGGTCCGCCGCCACCACCTGAGGACGCAGCCCACCCCCTCCTCTAATTACAGTAAGATCTTGATTTTGTTTATATATATAAAAAAAAAAAAAAAAAAAAAAAAGAACTGATTTCTGTTTTTATTAAGATTTAAAAACTGTTTTTATTAAGATTTAAAAACTGTTTTTATTAAGTTTTGAAAACTGATTTTATTAAAATTTAAAAACTGATTTTATAAAAAGGAATAAAAACTGATTTTATAAAAAAAACTGAATTTGAAAAATGATTTTTAAAGTATTTAAAAACTGAATGTTATTTTGATTTAAAACTTATTTTTAAAAAAGTATAAACTGATTTATTTTTTTAAAGTATAAACTGATTTATTTTTTTAAAGTATAAACTGATTTATTTTTTTTAAAGTATAAACTGATTTATTTTTTTAAAGTATAAACTGATTTATTTTTGAAAGAGAAAAACTGATTTTATTTTGAACTTTAAAATAGGAAAAAGATTAATCTTTTAGTAGAAAAAGATTTGAAAGCAAAAGTAGAAATCATATTTTTTTTATATGTTGAAAGCGAACGTGAAAACATGATTTTTGTCATATTAAAGAAGTGATTTTTATTATATAAACATCATGACAAAAATGAGATTTTTATTCATTTGAATAGCGATATAAAAATTCGATTTTTATATATTGAACTTTGAAATAAAAATATGATTTTTATATATTGAACTTTGAAATAAAAATTCGATTTTTATATATTGAACTTCGATATAAAAATTCGATTTTTATATATTGAACTTTGAACTAAAAATTCGATTTTTATATATTGAATAGCGAACTAAAAATTTGATTTTTATATATTGAATAACGAAGTAAAAATTCGATTTTTATATATGTAGTAGCTACGGACGACGAAGCTGGCGAAGATGCGAAAACAATGAAGACTTCTGCAAAAGAAGAGTCGAGATGGTTGGATAGCTAAATGTGAGAATTTCTCACCTTTCAATTTATATTTCTAGTTATATATATATACTAGGATGCAGACGGTGCTTAGTAGCACCCGACACAATCGTCCACAGACCATGGACTTGTTTGTTCGACTGTTTGGTGATTGATTGCGATATTGGTTTGAATGTGGTTTGTGGTGTGAAAAATCGAATCGATAAATTGGTTAGGATTAGACGTGCGCCGTTATAAGGCGAAGGGGTAAGGCTAGGTTAGATCCTTACTCCAAAGTTTGTGGTTTGCATAACGAATGGATTTGATTGATGTGTGAATGGCGTGGGCCTTCACTAGACCGGGGATAAGGCTAGGCCTTGTCCCGTTTCTAGTATCGTGCCGTTATGCCGCCGAAATTTTCTAAAATAAGTTAGAAAAATAAAAATAGCATTTTATTTAACGAATGAACTGAATAGAAATTCATATGTTAAAATAAAATGTGTTATCGTTAAAAATATAATTTTTAACGTGAATGTGAATAAATAAATATTCATTTACAAACCAGACGGTTTGTTTATGTACACCTATTTGAATGACGTTGATTGGGTCGATAAATTTTACACATCGCCTAACTGCACAAATAAAATATGTGTTTGATTGTTTGAAACCCCACACGGGTGTTAGGATGAAATTTGAAGTTCACTCATCCTGATTGATTAAATCTGTCGATCGATTGATTGACAAGCTGCTATAAGCGTTAAATGTCTATATTTGATGCTTATACAGTGTAGTGCACTTTGGTTGATGGTTGATTATTCATCGTTGTTGATATATCCATGTGTTGTAGAAAATCCATATAATTAACATTATATGGTAATTGATTGGGCCTCATTCCAGTTTCGAAGAAAAAAAAGAAATATTTGAAATAGAAATATTTGAAATAGAAATATTTGAAATAGAAATATTTGAAATAGAATATTTGAAAATAGAAATATGTGAAGCCGTGAGGATTAGATTGACGCCATTTTGACGTGAACGATATTTATATCGATTTTATTCATTTTAAAATGAATATTGAAAAGTGATTTCGAAATCAAATATTTTGAAATAAATTGAATTGAAAACGAATTCAAATTGAATTGAAAACGACTTCGAAATGAATTGAATTGAAAACGAATTCGAAATGAATTGAATTGAAAACGAATTCGAAATGAATTGAATTGAAAACGAATTCGAAATGAATTGAATTGAAAACAAATTCGAAATGAATTGAATTGAAAACGAATTCGAAAGGAATTGAATTGAAAGCGATTTCGAAATGAATTGAATTGAGAACGATTTCGAAATGAATTGAACTGAAAACGAATTCGAATTGAATTGAAAGCGAAGTGAAATAAATTCAAATTGAATTGAAATTTGAATTGAATAGAAATGGATTTTAAAACGAATTTATAAAGAAGAATTCAATTTTGATTTGAATTGAAATGGAAGTTGAAAATGTTTTTGAAACGAATTCAAAACTATTTATATAATTCGTTTTAAATAGAAATCGACGATATATATATTATATATATATTATATATAATATAATGGCCTGAATAGAACGCGCCACGCCGCGGCAGTTCGCGAATTTCGACCATTTATTTCAAACGGGCATTACGGGAGATCCGACCGTCGGATTCTCCTAAAACCGGAACCGTTGGGTTCGTATCGAAAAGAGCTTTCTAATGAATGTTAGAAATTTGAAATCTAACGGTTGGATTTGGAGATATGTCCAAATCAAATTCAAAAAAGGTCGCTGTAAGTGCAGTTCGATGGCCATTGATGGAAATCGACTGTACGGGCCTTGATAAAATTATTAAAAATAGCAATAATTTGTGTAAAATCATAAGAAATGATTTAGAAAGAATTGGGATGAAAAACTCCATACTTGAAAAGATAAAAATAAATTTTTATCGAAATGAACTAGTTTTGAACTAGAATTATAATCCTATTTATTTTTAAATAAATAAATTGAATTCGAAAAGGGTTTTAAAAATAACCAAAATTTCCAATGATTGCATTGGAGTGGATTTGAATCGAAATTGTCTTCGGAATATTTCGATGTTGGAATTCGTGATTATACAGGTGTTGTTATGGAAATTTGAAAGATATATATTGATATCGTTATTTCCAATACGACATTTGTTAGTCGTAGAATTCGATATTGAATATAAGCCGATATATTTTCTATTCAGAGCCTTGTATTGAATATCGAATGTGATTTGGGTTTGTCGTGAATGGTGTCTTCACTAACACTATTCTTGAACCCAGTTGAGAAAAGATTAAATCTTTTTATTTAGATTTAATGAAGTGTACCAATTAAATAATATTTAATTGGAATTGAATAGATATTGATTTTTGGGCTTATCGTGAACAGTGTTTTAAATAACACTTGTTCTTTAACCCGATAATTAATGAATGTGATTTTGGGTTTATCGTGAACCGTGTTTTAAATGACACTGATTCTTTAACCCAGTTAACGATTAAAACTGAGTGGAGTTTTAATGAATCTTTAATTAGATTGAAAAGATCGAAAATGGAGTATCACCAGTTTTGCTCCAGGCGATAGTTAAATCTTTAATTAGATTTGAACGTGAAATTTAGAAACTAACTGTCGGTTAGCCAAGCAGAATGGTTTTCTGGATATTGATCTGATGTTGGTTTCGGCCTTCGGGGTTAATATTTGGGGAATTATTCTCTTGATTAATTTATGGTTAGTGACTAATGAATTGGAATGAGGCGTATGTTGTGTTTGTGTAACACTTATTTAAAATATACGCGAGTTATTCGGAAAGACCGGGTTTATCCCATTCTGAATAACTGATACGACGATAAGTCGAAGATGAAGACGATGGTAGAAGACCGGAGGTCTTCACGTCGTTTGGGTGATAACTGATGATCTTGATTGGGCTGTACACCCAAGAAGATGGAAACAGTTAGTGATCGTCCAGACGTACTTGGAGATCGATGGATATGCGGGGTACTAGGTGCCTCCGGTTTCGTTCAGACCCAGAACGGACTTGTAAATGGACTGTGTGTCTGACATCGGATTTCATTCTGTGTGACTGATATCGGTTGCATAGGATGGTTTGCCTGTGTGGCATGCTAAGATGCAAATGATCAAGGCTTCTGTTGAAAAGCAAAGTCTTGTGGTGATGATCAAAGCACGGCCTTTGTGGCGTAGCTTTGTGTAACGTTTACCTCGCGTGTTTCACACCAGGTATGAACCAAAAACGGGAGACGGACCTCAGGGAGGACTTGCGTTTCTTTCTAGCTAGAAGTGGCGTCAGTGGTTTTACACGCCCTGACGAGTTTGACTTATGTGGTTGTTGCTGTTGCGAGGCGCCTCGGTTATATCGGTTTCGGCCGAATGCATTCTGGTCGGCTGACGGACCAGACTTACACCCCATAGGGTGGGGAGACGTATTGTTCAGGCATAATAATCCACTCCGTGTGGACCGGCCCTGACGATCCAAGGGGCAGTTGCGGCTGTTCCTGAGGGGCGGGCTAGAGCGTCTCGAATCGGTTGAGGACTATCTTTTGCCTCGGTTCATAGATGGAAATCCAATTTCCAAATACGTGACATTTGCGGTTTTATTTGTAAACCTATATATGGCGACATAGTGGCATGGGACGCTCATGCCGCCTATGATTGATACTTATGATTTGAAGTTGTTTTATGCACTATGCACTTATAATAGTATCAAACGACTTGTTTTAACCGTATCAAGCATTCTTTGGCTGTTATAAGGGAAAACCCTATCCCCCGGCTTGCGTTTGCATTGTGTGATAGGACCTGGGTCTTATAACAGCTTCATTTTTCTTTATTTAGCATTGCGCTGTTTGTTTCATGCACTGGTATTCTTGGGAGGAAACCCGTTCCGTGTTATACGGCGTGGTCCCTTGATTTACCTAACTTTAAGAATAAAGAATAATAACTGTTTTAGTTCTCACACCAGTCACATGACTGACCTGGAGTTTATTGTTTTAACCTAAACTCTGGGTGCCCTTATTTTCGACACGGGCAGCTAGTAGTTTTGGTTTTGCAGATTTATATTCACAGGATCCTGGTTTACAGCTGGAATGATATCCGGAAAGCTTTGTATCCGTATATCTCTTCTAGTTGTGTATTGTATTATTTTCCGCTGCTATGTATTTAAATGTAATTTAAATCTCTGATATTTCTGTGTAATATTTATTCGTACTCTGTATATTCTTGTAATCTGATGCATTGTTGTAATATACAATGAAATGTTCTTTTATATGCGTTCTGTTGTGGTTTGTTCTCGAACTATCCGACGCTTTCCTTTACGGGGAAGTTACGGGTCTTCACAAAAATCGCTCACCAGGACGACCGAGTTTCTCGCTTCCAGAAAGAACTCATCGACCGATTATCTCGGGCCAGCGTGGAAGATTTCTACAGAGCCAGTCCACTTAATATCCCGACTTCTAAGGAAATAAAGGAGGTCAACCATATGCGGGCAAAGCTCTGCTTTTGATATACCTCTCCACGGATGCCACGTCGGCCACAACTTTCAAGGATACTATTTATGAGCAGTGGAATCAGTCTTCCAGCCGCAATTCGAGCTAATGGATGGATTCCACGTATCTGGACCTTCCCGAAATGGCTGGACCATTTCGCAATAGCCCAAGCAGCATTTTCCACCTATAAATACCTCCAAGCTTAAAGAGAAAGAGGACTCCTTTTGGTCAGACGGCTTTCTTCAAACTTTTCATCTCTACTCTCCTCCAGAATCTCAATCTCCCAAAAGGAAGAAAGGAAAATAGTCATTGTCCTTCTTTTCTCCAAACGAAAAAGCATTGTATTTGTAATAAAAAAAAGAGAAATAATATATAAAGTGGACGTAGGCATTATCTTTGCCGAACCACTATAAAAATTATGTGTGTGCTCCTCGTTCTTTTACTTTTTATTGCGTATTTTATCTTTATTCGTGTGTAGATCACGCGATTGGGGGTTGATCGTCACTAGTGACCAACTTTTGACGTCAACAACTGGTCATAACTTTCAATTTATATTATGAAATCTTAAAATTTCACATACGTTAGAAATATTTCATTAAACAGATTCAAATATTTCCGGTTTTACTGAAATCCAATTTATTTTGAACCTTGTACATTTATTTGAAATTTAAAATCGAATTTTAAAACTACCGCGCCATTTCAGGCACATTTTATAATTAAAATAAATTTATACGTTCTAACTTCGATTTAAATAAATTTTTAGTCGTTATTATTTAAAATAAATCATTTTAAATATTCAAAATCAATTAAAATTGCTAAAATCAAAATTTTAAATTGGTTCTGGAAATCTGGGTTGTTACATATTGTAATGGCCCGAATTTTCGTACAATTTGAGTTGACTAATTACACCACATGTCCAACCCAAATTTCACAGAAACACGAATCATTTTAACAACAGTGCTACAATCGTTGTTTCCAAATATTTGATTTATAAAACATTTCTTGTAATGACCCGAATTTTGAGCGACTTTAGTTATCGACATAAACATGATGTCGATAACCAAAACATCGAAAAATCCCGGTAATTAGTGAAAGAAATTAGAGGGTGAGGAAAGATAAGATAGAAACTTAGAATAGAAGAAGAAGAAGAACACAATATCAGAGTAACACGAACCTCACAGCGGAACGAATAAATATATTTCATAACATAACTTTGAAATACAAATCTGTACTTGAATATACATATCATTATCAAAGTACAGCACTTACAACACAGCGGAAATAACTATAGCTATAATGATCCTGAAGCCTCCTGCTCCAAGCTCTTCCAGTATATCTGTAAATCCAGACTACTTGACTGCCCATACAAATTTAGGCACGCAAGAGTTTAGGGAAAACAACAAAATAAACTCCGGGTCAGTCATGGGACTGGTATGAGTAAAACAGTTTAAAATAGTTCAAACAAGTAATCGATATCTCATAGGACCGCGCCGTATAACGGAACGGGTTTTTCCCTTATGAGAATCCAAAATATCTTTATATAAAAAACCTTTTGATATTACAATAATGTCTATCAACACAATATAATAATCATCTAGCAGAAACGCTTTCAGCTCACGTTCTACATATATAGTACACAATCAAAACCGCAAGCACGTATTGGGTAATGGATTTCCAACTATGACAAGGTATGGAACCACCTTTTGCTAGTGTACCTCTAGAGAGGAATACACTGGGTTCAACAAGAACATCATGCAACCCGGCCACACATGACCGACCACTCATTTCGCTTGAGTGTATCGAATGTATATCACCAACGGCTGGGATCAACAACCGTTTCCCGAATGGGACAGCATCAACAATAGATTTTTAGAAGTAAATGAAACTCTAGATCAGGTGATTACACACCCTACTTCGGTGCGAACGACTTAGCCATGTTGCCTTCCCGATTTCTGCCATTTACCGGTTGATGAGGCTTGAGGTTACGCTTTATCATCACACCAGATTCACTTCGAATGTCACATCGTCAAATCCATCAAATCACCGATTTACGTCGTCAACCATACATTATGTGTTAGCTAAAAGAAGTTTCCTTCTCCGCTTCCACTCTTGGTACGGTTGGAGAAATCAATATACGTGATCGTCTGGACATACTCTGTCAGACATCCATCCATACAAGTCATCCAGGAACAGGATGAACCGAAGGCACTATTCTGTAAACAGGATAGCCCTTGCATAACTCCGTCTTCAATTTTCTTTGGCATATATGATTCGCAACACTTATGCCAATACAGAGTGGTTCTTTGGATAATAATCCAACCGGTCACTCCATATTAACAACGTTAAAATGGTCAAAAAAACTTCGATAGTTTGTGATTCAACTATCGAAGAAAATAGGTGTGCAAACAACGATATCATTTCCAAATGGAAATTTATATCGATCAAACATCATTCAACATTTATCTCTTTATTTCATTAATTTACTTATCTACTGTTTCCCTATATTCAATATTTCTTATTTTCTAAATTTGGAAAATATACGTTATTAACAATGGAAAACATTTCCATTTCTTGTTTTCTTTATTAGAAAACATTTCTGGTTTCTTATTTGGAAAACATTTCCAAAGCTTCTTCATTGGACTTAGACAGATGTTTAAACAACCCATCGCGATGCCAACTCAAACCATTTCCTTTACTGCCGAACCTTAACTATTCCTTAGTTAAAAAAACGAAGCCAATCAAGTTGGGGTAGTACTACCTCTCAGACCTTAACTGAACAACGTTTCTAACCTTGAAATAGACAAAGTTCACCCTTCTAATTCTTTAACAAACTTCCTTATGTAACTCTCTTTCAAATCTTTTCTATTCGATAATTCTTTCCTTCGATAAGGTATATTCGATAACCCTATTCAATTTATTCTATTCAGTTAACTCTTTAACTCAAACTGGTTTACCCTAATGGTTTAACCTAACTGATTTACTCTAACCAATTAACTCTAACTGATTTACTCTAACCAATTAACTCTAACTGGTTAACTCTAACTGGTTAACCCTAACTGGTTTACCCTAATGGTTTAACCTAACTGATTTACTCTAACCAATTAACTCTAACTGGTTAACACTAACTGATTAACTCTGGTTGATTAACTCTAATCAATTAATTCTATTCAATGAATTTTGATCGAATAACTCCTTTTGGCTAAACTATATTTGAATACCTCCTTTTAACTTTATTCGATAACTTCCTTTATTATATTCGAATAACTAATTCGATTAACTCCTTTTCGAATAAACTATTCATTTAAAAAGATTTACTTTTTGTAACGGTTCTTCACTTTACAAATGATTTCCTTTTTATTCTAACTTATCCTTTAATTTTATAAATATTTATTTTATAAAAATCCTTTTCCTTTTCTATATAAAATCCATCGATTTTATATAAATAATTCATTTTCAAAATACACTTTGAAAATTCCCCTTTTCCATATCCAGTATTTCTTATGGTATTTAACATACCATATAACAACGATAAATATCGTCCAAACACACATAATCAACAACAGATTATATATCACATCATATATCACAATATATGAATCACAGTAAAATAAATGTTGAGGAATCCAGTTGGATTCTTCAACATGTTTCCCTGCATCACAGATGTTAGACAATATAATTAACATCGATTTCACTTCACTGTGAAATATTCTGATAACAGAATCACATATAAATATTTAACTGTTTATATATATATATACATATATATATATATATATAATTCTACTAACTGACTAGCAGTTTAATCAAACAGTCAACACACAGTCAAACAGACAATATTTAACAGTTCTAAGAATATGTTGTAAAATAGAACTGTACTGAGTTGGTGAGTTTTACTCACATTTGCAGTTCATCGTTAAAGAACGATAAACTGTTGTTTGATTTGAATCAAACAATTTATTTCGCCATAAATTCAAACAATTTCCACTCCACTCCCAGTCAGTTCCAATGTGTAGTGTCCGTCCATACGATCCCGACGGATCTGACGGTTTGCATTTTTCTATCGTATGGATAAGATATCGGGTTATTAACTTTATATATGAAATTCGAATTAAAATAACTTAATTGAATTCATAGTGGGCTTCACCTCAAAACATACGGCCCATAACCAATTGAATAACCCAAACCCACGAAGTCATCTCCTTCCCCAAACATAAACCGAACCTGCTCCTTCTTTTTCTCAAACCATTACCAATTCTTTGATTCCTCCTTTCTCCACAAACACTTCACGAACTAACAAACCAATACCATCATCTAACACCTATTCACATTGTCCATCTTCTCATACACAAACTAAGGGGTTCGACGCCCTCCTCTGTTTTCCGACTTCAGCTTGTCGCGATGGTAACCAGGAGGCCACCGAACATTTCTGATGCCAAACCCCTCAAAACTTTCCCAAACATTGTCAAATCGAATCAGAACTTCAAATACCAACACCAAAATAACCATCGTTGTACCTTTGTTTGTGAATCGAGCAACCCTAGCATTCGCCGGAAACCACGACCCCGAACTCCTTGACGTCGAACTAAACACAGAGCACACGGAAACGAAGAGCAGGTGATGAGGACTTCGAATATATATATTTGAGGATTTAAAGGATTTTATTTCCATTTCAGTTTTGATTTCATTTGATTTTCAAAGGACCGAACTTTGCTGAAATAATGAGAACGACGGCGGAAACATTAGTTGACCAAATGAAGAATGAAATTAGGTTTAAAGAGTTAGGATGGTTTATATAGGATACTTTTAATATTTTTTTATTCGATTAAAATATTAAATTTTAATCCTATGTTGTTTGTATTCGTCTCTAAAATCCCTATGGTCACATACAATACCCAAAAATCACGAAATTGGACATGCAGTTACAGTTTGACATTACGGTCCCAACGAAACTGGTCTCGTAGAATTCCGACTCCATTTGCTCACGCAGCGTATTTTTAACTATAAAATATCGTTTTCACTCTAAAAATCCGAACGGCCACACAGTGACTCTAAAAATCCCGGAATCTGAAATCTAACAATAATTTAACATTACGGATCCAACAAAATTAGTTTTGTCGAATTCCGACTTCGTTTGCAAAAGTGGCTATTTTTAAAGCTCTGGATGTCCCATTTAAATATATAAATATATTTAAATATAATTAAATTAAATATAAATAAATTTATATTATCGTATATATATATATTCACAGTGGAATACCATACAGCTCTACTGGGATTTACAACTCGATATTTCAAATCTGGGTCAACCCGATATTCGATTTATATTGAAATTCCTTTTTAAAATATAAATAATTCCTTTATAAATTATAAAGGAATTCCACAGCGACTTTTCTAAAATTTGATTTGGACGTACATCAAAATCTACATGACGGAATCCCGATTTTTCTCTTCCACTAGAAAGATATACTCCACCAGCTCCACACGTTTCTTGTTTCACAGAAATCTGGCTTAAAACAAATCCTGTATATTCAGTTGAAGTTCGAATCACCAATTTACGAACTACAGCGCCATTTCAAACTCGATTTTAATTATAATATAATTATACGTTCAAACTGTCGTTTATATAATATATTCGTTATTCGAATCCAATTCTAAACTGAATTAAATATCACAGATGATCCAGTTCACACCATATCGCCATTTCAGCCAATTCTGATTATTTCAGAATTAAATATATTATTTAATTTATTATTTTAATTAAATATTCACTATTATTTTATTCCACGACCATTAAATCCTTTTAATTACCTTTTAAATAATTAAATTAATTAATTATTATACCGCTGACAATGCGGGTCATTACATTCTTCCCCACTTAAAATAATTTCATCCTCGAAATTGCTAAAGTTAGAAGACGACCCTATCTACTGGTTAGAACATATTTGTTCACTTCTTAATTTCAGTTTCAACTGAACCAATTTAATTTCAATTAAATAATTAATTAATTCTTATCAACAAAAATTTTCAAAAATCCTGAAAATTTTCTAATGCCTTAACTCTTCGAAAAATTTCGCCAGCACCCCTTTTGTAATGGTCAATCGGTCAAACTCCAACTCACCTCTCTGGGTCATCTCCAACCCAAAAGAAAATCAAACAGCCAAGCGGCTTGCCAATTCGACTCATAAATCTTATATCCAATAGAAATATAAACTTATACCTTTGGTCGGGCATATCATTATATCCTTTCCACCTGTTATCAATTCAGCGGATACAAGGGTCATCCCAATCAAATTCCAATCTGCTTTTATCCACAACACACCCATTCGCTTATATCCAAGCCAAATATCATTTCAACTCGAGTTTCTTCTCGATTCCCAACTCTTAACTAGATTATCACATTACACTTCAAATTTGAATCTCACAATCCAATTTGTCTTGATATCATTCTAATTCAATCTCAGTTACCACTTTACTGACTTTACTTTAATTCAATTTTGCTTTCACACATTTCCGTTAAATTTGTTTTTAATTCTAACATCTTTCCCTGGGAGTTTTCAAACAGTTTACTCTTTTCAAAAATCAAATTTTCTTTTGAACATGTCACGGAGCCCTTAATTAATATTCCATTAGTTAAATCACTTCTCTATTTCTTTATCAATATTTGTTAACCAAATATTTTCAATAACCATATTGGCCTTTTACGTTATTTGGAAAACATTTCCGAATATCGCCTTCCTTTATTTTCTAACTTTAGAAAACATATGCTATTTATAATTGGAAACTATTCCAATTACTTATCTCTTTTCCGATCTCGTTTATTTCTATACTTAGGAAATATTCTTTATTATATTTCCAAGCTTACACTTATTTGGGTTAAAACGGATGTTGTGTAAAACATCGTTACGACAACCCATATACTATATTCAACTAACTCTTATTCAACATTGATCTTCGAGCCTGAAATCTCACTGTTCATTTGTTAATAATGAAATCAATCAAGTTAGGGTATAACTACCTCTCAGACCTTGACTGAATAACATTTATAACGTCAAAACAGATATGACTACTTATTCGAATAATCAATACCATACAACTACTTATTCACTTTTAAACACGTATACGCTTCCTCTTTCTATTCTTACTAGATTTTATTCTTAGTCTTCCTTTTTGATTTTGCTATTCTATTTCTAAGTTCGTTTCTTTATCGACTTCTATATATATATATATATATATATATATATATATATATATATATCGATACGTTGATTTTTAACTATCAAATTATCTTAAAAATATTCTAACTCCTTAAATTCCCGGAAAAATTCGCCATAACCTCCTTTGTACTAGGAGCATCGGGATATTCAAATAGCCTCCCATGGCCCTCACCAAACCAAAAGAAAAAGAAAAAGCCAAGCGGCTAGCCGATACGGCGCATAAAATCTCATATGTGAATTAAATACATACCTTTTCGTCGAGCATTCTATTTATATGCCTTCATACCTTATCCATACCTATCTCATGTATATTTATACCTGCCCAATCTATTTTAACTATACCTGATCGTTTTAACTCAGTTCGTTAATTAATTTGTTAATTAACTCTTTAGTCTATTTCACTTTTATATTTGAACATGACATGTTCAAATATATTTTAACTTGCTTATTAACTAATTGTAATCCAAATTTCAAATTTAAGTTCTATATTCATTTCGAATATCCATTTACAAATCCAATTCACCTTTCAAAGTTCAACTTCAAATTCAAAACTCAATTAACTAATTCCTCTTCGACTTAGTTAATTCTATTCAAATTCTATATCGCTTCTATTATTCAAATCTATTTCACTTTTATTATTCAAATTCTATATTATAAATCCCATTTTGAATTTCTATATTCAAATTCTATATATTCAAATCCTATAGTTGAATACCATTTATTCCAATTCCCATTTTAACTCTATTTGAATTCTATATTCAAATTCCTATTTCAAATTATATTTTGAAATTCTATTTTCAAATTCCATTTCAATCTATTTGAATTCTATATTCAGATTTCATTTCAAACTATTTGAATTCTATATTCAAATTTCATTTCAAACTATTTGAATTATATATTCAAATTTCCATTATTCAAATATTCTTTATTCAAATCTCATTTGAATCTCTATACTCAAATCCCCTTTGAATTTTCTATATTCAAATCCCTTTTGAATTTTCTATATTCAAATGCCCTTTGAATTTTCTATATTCAAATCGTATGTTTGAACTTCCTTTATTCAAATTTCTTTTCAAACTTTCTTTATTCATTCTTTAAATAAGTCTCGATTTCAATTCCTTTTGAAATCGATATTTCTACCTTTGGAAAATAGATTTCCCCTTCAATTTCACACTTGTATTTTTATTTTTGAATTATCCAATGATAATTCTTTTCACTTCATTTATAAACTTCGTTTATAAAAGAACTATTTATAAACTTCGTTTATAAAGGAACTTCTCGTTTTGTTTCTTTTAAAACAAGTTAATATTTCAAATCTATTTAAAAATTCAAATTCTATATTTTAAATCCCATTTTGAAATTCAACACAACTTGTCTTTCCCAAAACAAATTCAAAACAGTATCTCTAGTAGTAATTCATCACTTTCAACTCGAAAATGAATACTGATGATGCAGCTGTCATCATCAGAATCTATTTTCCAACGATCGAAGTGAGTTTAATACTATAAAACCATTTTTAAACATTGCCACTTTGAAATTCATTTCAAAATATAATTCACACTGCTTGTAAAACAATTTAAAATCACCCAGGATCTTAAATTTTCCTTATTTTTTAATCTAAATCCATTTACAAACACTTATCCAATTTTCCAGAATTTTAATTCAATTTTTGGTTTAAATTTCAGATTTAACTCATCTGATTTCACGTATTTCACTTATATGAATTCTGATTGGTTATTTACATAACCATTAAATTTATAATCTTACTCGATTATAATAACAACCAATATATCCACTATATATCAAAATATACTTTGGGTATAATTATTTCGTTTACCCTCTTTTCAAAACATACCATGACGGTTCATCGTATTCAAGCGTTTACAAAATCCCTACCGATACAGTGGATCAAACTGATCGACCAGAACTCATAAACTACTCAACCAATAAATCTCCACAATATATAAAAAAAGTTATTGAATAACAAATACGTTCACTCGTATACATACACTCAAACTCAATCTAGGGTATTACTAACCCTATCTCTACCGAGTCACGCCACAGAGCCAAGGTAATTCACTTAACTTAAGCTTTGATACCAACTGTAATGACCTGGATTTTGAGCGACTTTAGTTATCGACATAAACACGATGTCGATAACCAAAACATCGAAAAATCCCGGTAATTAGTGAAAGAAATTAGAGGGTGAGGAAAGATAAGATAGAAACTTAGAATAGAAGAAGAAGAAGAAGAATACAACATCGGAGTAACACGAACCTCACAGCGGAACGAATAAATATATTTCATAACATAACTTTGAAATACAAATCTGTACTTGAATATACATATCATTATCAAAGTACATCACTTACAACACAGTGGAAATAACTATAGCTATAATGATCCTGAAGCCTCCTGCTCCAAGCTCTTCCAATATATCTGTAAATCCTGACTACTTGACTGCCCATACAAATTTAGGCACCCAAGAGTTTAGGGAAAACAACAAAATAAACTCCGGGTCAGTCATGGGACTGGTATGAGTAAAACAGTTTAAAATAGTTCAAACAAGTAATCGATATCTCATAAGACCACGCCGTATAACGGAACGGGTTTTTCCCTTATGAGAAACCAAAATATCTTTATATCAAAAACCTTTTGATATTACAATAATGTCTATCAACACAATATAATAATCATCTAGCAGAAACGCTTTCATCTCACGTTCTACATATATAGTACACAATCAAAACCGCAAGCACATATTAGGTAATTGATTTCCAACTATGACAAGGTACGGAACCACCTTTCGCTAGTGTACCTCTAGAGAGGAATACACTGGGTTCAACAAGAACATCTTGCAACCCGACCACACATGACCGACCACTCATTTCACTTGAGTGTATCGAATGTATATCACCAATGGCTGGGATCAACAACCGTTTCCCGAATGGGACAGCATCAACAATAGATTTTTAGAAGTAAATGAAACTCTAGATCAGGTGATTATACACCCTACTTCGGTGCAACCGACTTAGCCATGCTGCCTGCCCGATTTCTGCCATTTACCAGTTGATGAGGCTTGAGGTTACGCTTTATCATCACACCAGATTCACTTCGAATGTCACATCGTCAAATCCATCAAATCACCGATTGACGTCCTCAACCATACATTATGTGTTAGCTAAAAGAAGTTTCCTTCTCCGCTTCCACTCTTGGTAAGGTTGGAGAAATCAATATACGTGATCGTCTGGACATACTCTGTCAGACATCCGTCCATACAAGTCATCCAGGAACAGGATGAACCGAAGGCACTATTCTGTAAACAGGATAGCCCTTGCATAACTCCGTCTTCAATTTTCTTTGGCATATATGATTCGCAACGCTTATGCCAATACAAAGTGGTTCTTTGGATAATAATCCAACCGGTCTCTCCATATTAACAACGTTAAAATGGTCAAAAAAACTTCGATATTCTGTGATTTAACTATCGAAGAAAACAGGTGTGCAAACAACGATATCATTTCCAAATGGAAATTTATATCGATCAAACATCATTCAACATTTATCTCTTTATTTCATTAATTTACTTATCTCCTATTTCCCTATATTCAATATTTCTTATTTTCTAAATTTGGAAAATATACGTTATTAACAATGGAAAACATTTCCATTTCTTGTTTTCTTTATTAGAAAACATTTCTGGTTTCTTATTTGGAAAACATTTCCAAAGCTTCTTCATTGGACTTAGACAGATGTTTAAACAACCCATCGTGATGCCAACTCAACCCATTTCCTTTACTGTCGAACCTTAACTATTCCTTAGTTAAAAAAATGAAGCCAATCAAGTTGGGGTAGTACTACCTCTTAGACCTTAACTGAACAATGTTTCTATCCTTGAAATAGACAAAGTTCACCCTTCTAATTCTTTAACAAACTTCCTTATGTAACTCTCTTTCAAATCTTTTCTATTCGATAATTCTTTCCTTCGATAAGGTATATTCGATAACCCTATTCAATTTATTCTATTCACTTAAATCTTTAACTCTAACTGGTTTACCCTAATGGTTTAACCTAACTGATTTACTCTAACCAATTAACTCTAACTGATTTACTCGAACCAATTAACTCTAACTGGTTTACCCTAATGGTTTAACCTAACTGATTTACTCTAACCAATTAACTCTAACTGGTTAACCCTAACTGATTAACTCTGGTTGATTAACTCTAATCAATTAATTCTATTCGATGAATTTTGATCGAATAACTCCTTTTGGCTAAACTATATTCGAATACCTCCTTTTAACTTTATTCGATAACTTCCTTTATTCTATTCGAATAACTAATTCTATTAACTCCTTTTCGAATAAACTATTCATTTAAAAAGATTTACTTTTAGTAACGGTTCTTCACTTTACAAATGATTTCCTTTTTATTCTAACTTATCCTTTGATTTTATAAATATTTCTTTTATAAAAATCCTTTTCTATATAAAATCCATCGATTTTATATAAATAATTCATTTTCAAAATACACTTTGAAAATTCCCCTTTTCCATATCCAGTATTTCTTATGGTATTTAACATACCATATAACAACGATAAATATCGTCCAAACACACATAATCACCAACAGATTATATATCACATCATATATCACAATATATGAATCACAGTAAAATAAATGTTGAGGAATCCAGTTGGATTCCTCCAACCTGTTTCCCTGCATCAAAGATGTTAGACAATATAATTAACATCGATTTCACTTCACTGTGAAATATTCTGATAACAGAATCACATATAAATATTTAACTGTTTATATATATATATATATATATTTACATATATACATATATATATATATATATATATATATATATATATATATAATTTCTACTAACTGACTAGCAGTTTAATCAAATAGTCAACACACAGTCAAACAGACAATATTTAACAGTTCTAAGAATATGTTGTAAAAATAGAACTGTACAGAGTTGGTGAGTTTTACTCACATTTGCAGTTCATCGTTAAAGAACAATAAACTGTTGTTTGATTTGAATCAAACAATTTATTTCGCCATAAATTCAAATGAGTTCCACTCCACTCCCAGTCAGTTCCAGCGTGTAGTGTCCGTCCATACGATCCTGATGGATCTGACGGTTTGAAATTCTGATATCATATGGATAAGATATCGCGTTATTAACTTTATATACAAAATTCGAATTAAAATAACTTAATTGAATTCATAGTGGGCTTCACCTCAAAACATACGGCCCATAACCAATTGAATTACCCAAACCCACGAAGTCATCTCCTTCCCTAAACATAAACCGAACCTGCTCCTTCTTTTTCTCAGACCATTACCAATTCTTTGATTCCTCCTTTCTCCACAAACACTTCACGAACTAACAAACCAATACCATCATCTTACTCCTATTCACATTGTCCATCTTCTCATACACAAACTAAGGGGTTCGACGCCCTCCTCTGTTTTCCGACTTCAGCTTGTCGCGACGGTAACCAGGAGGCCACCGAACATTTCTGATGCCAAACCCCTCAAAACTTTTCCAAACATTGTCAAATCGAATCAGAACTTCGAATACCATCACCAAAATAACCATCGCTGTACCTTTGTTTATGAATCAAGCAACCCTAGCATTCGCTGGAAACCACGACCCCGAACTCCTTGACATCGAACTAAACATAGAGCACACGGAAACGAAGAGCAAGTGATGAGGACTTCGAATATATATATTTGAGGATTTAAAGGATTATATTTCCATTTCAGTTTTGATTTCCTTTGATTTTCAAAGGACCGAACTTTGTTGAAACAATGAGAACGACGGCGGAAACATTAGTTGACCAAATGAAGAATGAAATTAGGTTTAAAGAGTTAGGATGGTTTATATAGGATACTTTTAATATTTTTTTATTCGATTAAAATATTAAATTTTAACCCTATGTTGTTTGTATTCGTTTCTAAAATCCCTATGGTCACATACAATACCCAAAAATCACGAAACTGGACATGCAATTACAGTTTGACATTACGGTCCCAACGAAACTGGTCTCGTCGAATTCCGACTCCGTTTGCTCACACAGTGTATTTTTAACTGTTAAAATATCGACTGTTTTTCACTCTAAAAATCCGTACGGCCACACAGTGACTCTAAAAATCACGGAAGCTGAAATCTAATCATAATTTAACATTGCGAATCCAACAAAATTAGTTTCATCGAATTCCGACTTCGTTTGCAAAAGTGGCTATTTTTAAAGCTCTGGATGACCCATTTAAATATATAAATATATTTAAATATAATTAAATTAAATATTAATAAATTTATATTATCGTATATATATATACCCCGATATTCGATTTATATTGAAATTCCTTTTTAAATTATAAATAATTCCTTTATAAATTATAAAGGAATTCCACAGCGACTTTTCTAAAATTTGATTTGGACGTACATCAAAATCTACACGACGGAATCCCGATTTTTCTCTTCCACTAGAAAGATATACTCCACCAGCTCCACACGTTTCTTCTTTCATAGAAATCCGGCTTAAAACGATTCCTGTATATTCAGTTGAAGTTCGAATCGCCAATTTATGAACTGCAGCGCCATTTCAAGCTCGATTTTAATTATAATATAATTATACGTTCAAACTGTCGTTTATATAATATATTCGTTATTCAAATCCAATTCTAAACTGAATTAAATATCACAGATGATCCAGTTCACACCATATCGCCATTTCGGCCAATTCTGATTATTTCAGAATTAAATATATTATTTAATTTATTATTTTAATTAAATATTCACTATTATTTTATTCCACGACCATTAAATCCTTTTAATTACCTTTTAAATAATTAAATAAATTAAACATTATACCGCTGACGATGCGGGTCATTACATTTCTTTTAACAACAGCATTACAATCGCTGTTTAGAATTATAGAACACTTATTATAACAATAGCGTTAAGATCGTTGTTAAAACAGTTATTATATTGGTAGCATTAAAATTCCTATTTAGATTTTCCAAAACATTTATTATAATGGCAGCATTTAAAATCGCTATCTAAAAATATTTGGTTTATCAAAATGCAACTTGTACTTATTTATTTAAATAAATAAATTAATAAGTAAATAAATAAATAATTAAGTTATTAAATTTGTTTCAAACAGAAAGTAAAATAACTACTTCCCTAAATTCGATTTATATTCTGAACTTTAGAATTTATTTACCATTTCAGGTTGATTCATATTCTAAATTCACTTTTGAATCTATCACTTTCAAATCCTTGCCTAATTATTTTATAACCATTTTGGTTTACCAAAACGTTATTACAATTTATTTTATATTCCAAATGTTGGAATAAAACTCATCGTTTTATTTTAAAACGATGATCCATTTCCCTTTTTAATCAATTTCTAATTTGGATTCATATTTCAAATCATCTAAATTTCCTTTATAAATATTTCATTTGCAAAATATTTCCTTTAAATCATTATTTACTTTAATCGTAAATATATTCCTTTTTATATAATCAAATCAGTTTGATTTTTACTAAAAATAATATTTTAACCCAAATTCTACTTATAACCTCTATTCAGAGTTTTCATCCAAATCTCATTCTTATTCCAATTACTTAGATTCCCCGATCCTTCAGTGGGGTAAGAGTCCTTTCTCAGTGAAAGCACCAAAATGTTAGACCAAAAAATGGTCCTAACACCCAAATCGACGTATTTTGAGCATAGGATATGAAGAAATAACTGGAAAAATAAGAGAAAAGCAAGACAACAAGATTTTTATAGTGGTTCGGCGTTAAGGAGCCTACGTCCACTTCATATTTTCTCATTTCACTCATAGATTACAATTACAATGAATATTGTCTTTCAATCACTTGAATTCAATGAATAATTCTCTCCGAATCCATTGAATTTATTGAGGAAGATGGTGGTTATTCATGGAGAAGTGTTGGCCATGGCAGCCATGGAAGTTGAGATGCCAAAAAAGTCCTCTGAAAATGCCCTCTGAAGGTGTATTTATAGCTGTAGGAAAGCTCCTGAGAGGACTGGTTCGTGATGGGGTACGTGGCAGGCGATCCAGAAAAATAGGAGAGCCAGTAGCCTTGAGAATAGGTCAAAACAAGCTGCGTTTGAACAGATCCGAAGTTCGGATCGTGGTCATAGGTCGGATCGCGGTCATGGGTCGGATCGCGGTCATGGGTCGGATCGCGTAGGCAAGGTCGGATCGGATCGCGTATGCAAGGTCGGATCGGATCGCGTAGGCAAGGGCGGATCGGATCGCGTATGCAAGGTCGGATCGGATTGCGTAGGCAAGGGCGGATCGGATCGCGTAGGCAAGGGCGGATCGGATCGCGGTCATATGCCAGCTTACACTCGTTCACGGAAATGGGCGTAACTTTCAAACCGTAAGTCCGATTGAGCCAAACCAAAGCTCAAACTGAAGCTAATTCAAAGGGCTACGAGTATATAAGGTGAATAGATCCAAATGAGGTCATTTGATAGGGGTTTTGGGCCAATTTATACTGATGTTGTGATTTTGACCTAACTGCCTTGTGTCTTCTGAGGATGCTTCAAATGCCAGAGAGCGATGTAATCCAGAGATTCCATATGTGACAGCATCTGCCGAAAAGTGTTTCAACATGATATTTGCTTTGGGTAGCCTGGTCACAAAGCAGGCTAACATTTTGCCCCCTAAAGTACATCTTATCGCAGATGAGATGTGCTTTGAATGTGTTGAGCTAAATCTCTCTGGAACGTTATTTATCCTTGAAAAGGCTTTATCCAATTGTTGCATTGCTTCCTCAGGAACTAGTGGGCCAAGCTCTATGGAAGGAGTATTCGAGACGATCAAGAAATTGTTTAAACCTTGTCGAATCAAAAGGTCTAATTCATCCGTCAGAATTCATGCTAAATCATTGGCTCCCGAGCGTGATTCTACACGTACAGGTCGCTGCCAAACGACATCATCATTCTATGCAAGCCAAGTGCATGGTAGGGTTGGACTTTCTTTTACATATGAGTCAATAAATGGAGTAACCACCCAAATCATGGGGAGATGTAAGAATCTTTGGGCTCTGAACTAACAACTGGACTGTTGGGACGAAGCACATCAGAATCAACATACGAATTTGTCATTTGTACTCAAGATTGGACTAGCCTGATATCTTGATATTGATTCAGGATCTTAAAATCGCATTGAATCGTAACAGTAAGGAATTCAAAAGCCATGATCACTCTGGATCGTAGTCGAGAGAATCCACATATGTTACGGATCATTTCTTAATCCAATATTCACATATGAAGTAGTCAGTAAGGGACGTTATTAAAATTATGTGGACCAGTGCCTATAGGATTGTCACCATCACAAGGTAGTAGATAGGTTTGTCACACCTTCCATTTGGTGTAGTTTGAGTCTTTAAGTTCACATTCGATCCACAAGCTAGCTCGCTTGGTCGGGAAAGATGAGTAAGGTTGTACTCCGGAGGCATGACGTGCATGTTTTGAATCCCATTTCATGCCAGGATTTTCTTCAAAGTTAGCTTATGATTCGACACTTGTTCTTTCAGTGCCATTGAAGGACAAGCGAAGTTAGTATTCATTCCCCCAACATCGGTGGGATTGAGTTGAGTTAACGGGGTGCATGATTGAACCACATTTATTTTGATGTCGTCTCTTCTTTTTAGTAAAATGGTGAGGATTGCCTCATCTGGCGTCAGCGAACTTGGTCACTCTTACAGAATCAGCTGCGGAGTTAAGTAATCTTGTTGAGTCTCTTTCTCATGGTCGGTGCAATTGAGCTTGACAAACAAGATCATGGGCTCGATAAGTGGTATAGATTCTCTTTGGAATTGCACATTCTTGTCGTTGTTTTCTAGGGCTTTTCCTTTGTCCTTATCGTTTCGGGAATTAGAAGGTACTCCATTCTTTAGTCAGGAAGGCCTCTAGGTCATTCGTCTCGACGCTAACACCTTTTTTTCATGAAAGTTTATCCACTTTAGGGTTGAATTCATCAAAATCTCTGAGCAAGTCTTGTTATAGAGAAAATTTAAAATCCGGGGGAATAACAGGGGATCCTGACGTCCCACGTGTGAGGGCTGTAATTGTTGTTATCCACATCAACTAGAGGAGTACGGCTCCTCGAGAGGTGCCGAATTAAACTGGCGAGCAGATCACCGTCAAAGAATTGCTGCACATTTTCAAGATCATAGCTGGTGCCCCCAGTATTGAATCTGAAATTACAAGGGGATCTTTGTGGATTTCTTATTTCCGCATCGATGTTACTCCCAAGTCACGGGTCGAGTCATTCAACTCGACCGGGCTTCTGTTCTTCGAATTGTTGCGTTCCATCTTGGAGTTGAGCGTACTCTAGTGCTTGAGTACCCATTCGAGCTGGAACTGAAGTTGGTCGTGCATGACCTAAGTTCATTGTGATTCTTGCATTCTCATCTAGGAAGTTGCAGGTAGCCGTTCCATCGCCCATGTTTCCATCTACGACATACTGAATTGAAGCTGCACGTTGTGTGACTGCTGATTGGTTCGTGTTCATCTCAGGTTTTCCCACTTGCTTTCTGCACGAAGGGAGAGGTTGGAGGCGAAATAGCTGCATCTTGTCCAATTGTTGTATGGGATATATCCAGCCTTATATGAGCTTCCCATTCTAGAAGTCGGTTGGGATCAGCAGATGGACATTCTCTTTGCATTTGTTTCTTGGTCCTCAAGGGGGCCTGTTAGGATCACAACACAAGTTAAACACAGGCACTTAAGTTATGCCGTTTGTAAATATTTTCAATAGCCATGGCCCCAGTTATAGGGTAAGTGCGAAAGACATGCGGTCGGATCACTTTCCTTTCAAATTCAGACATGTATACATGAGAAGAGGAAGTCATTTTCAGAATTCAAGCGATCATACTGTCCAAGCATGGAGTAGGACGTGTTTGGGACGGTACAAGAAGCCTGTAATTCATAAATGTCCAGAATTCCACGATTACGTCGAATCGTATTAAGGCCAAGGAATCAATGATCGCTCAAGATCGTACTAAGGTAGGGTAGACATCAAAAAATCTCAGGGCCTCGCCAGGTCCTTCCAGTTGCGAGTATGAAGTTGTATAACATGTCGCTGAACAATTCACTATCCAGGCTTCTTTTTGTACTGCTGTGTTCGTGTGCTGCCCCCCATTCCCGGAAACGAGTGGTTCGAGCTCCATTTTCATTCTTGGTCCCAGTCGTGTGACGGGATAGGATCCCTTGAGTGGCATATGTCGTCATGCATTTATACTCTCCCGATCCTTCAGCGGAGCAGAAATTATGGGGGGTGCTGAGTCTCCAGCACCTTTCTCAGCGCTTAATCATAGACGCTTTTATACTCTCCTGGGGGTCGCCAAGGTTAGAGTTCGAACTCAGCTGTTCTGTCGCTCCCCGATCCTTCAGCGGGGTAAGAGTTCTTTCTCAGCGCTCAATCGGAGACGCTTTTATACTCTCCTGGCGTTCGCCAAGGTTAGAGTTCAGACTCAGCTGTTCAGTCGTTCCCCGATCCTTCAGCGGGGTGAGAGTCGTTTCGCATTATCCTGTACCTGCGAGCATTCCATAATTAGTTATGCATTTAAACATTTGAAACGCAAATAAGCAAACAAGTCATGAAACATTATAAGTTATCAGTGCAACTTATAAGTGAAAGTGCAGTAAAGTAGTATGTATGTATAGGTATGCCCCCAATCAATCATTAACTTAGTGCCTAGCCAAGTCTTGTTGAGGATTGATTAGGACCATAACTGTGTTGCCCCCATGTCCGGACATGGAGGATTTGGGATCAGCTTCCATCCTGCCCCCCCCCCCCCGATCCTTCAGCGGGGGAGGAATTTTCCCGTGACGCTAAGTCTCTAGCGCTTTTATACTCTCCCGATCCTTCACCGGGTTAGAGTTGCTGGGGCGCTGAATCTCTAGCGCTTTTATACTCTCCCGATCCTTCAGCGGGTTAGAGTTCGAGCTCGGTTCACGATCTGCTCAACGATCCTTCAGCGGAGCAGAAGTTCTCAGCGCTAAATCATAGACGCTTTTATACTCTCTCTCGACTCTGGAGAGTTAGAGTTGGGACTCAGCTGTTCCATCGCTCCCCGATCCTTCAGCGGGGTAAGAGTCCTTTCTCAGCGCCAAATCATGGACGCTTTTATACTCTCTCTCGACTCTGGAGAGTTAGAGTTGGGACTCAGCTGTTCCATCGCTCCCCGATCCTTCAGCGGGGTAAGAGTCCTTTCTCAGCGCCAAATCATGGACGCTGTTATACTCTCTCTCGACTCTAGAGAGTTAGAGTTGGGACTCAGCTGTTCCATCGCTCCCCGATCCTTCAGCGGGGTAAGAGTCCTTTCTCAGCGCCAAATCATGGACGCTTTTATATTCTCCTGGCGGTCGCCAAGGTTAGACTTTTGCTCAGGCGGCTCCGATCATGGTACACCGCCATGCCTTGTGGACGTCATCTTCACGTCCTTTATACTCTCTCTCAGCTCTGGAGAGTTAGAGTCACGGATCAAGCGGTCTGCAATCATGCACGCTCATCAAACTCGTCCTAGGTTTACATTTTAATCCAAGCTCCGAGGATTAAAACCAGTCAGACAAGCAGTTGGAGCATTTGCCAAGGCTTTGAGCTCCTCCGAACAGTCTACGGGAGGAATGGTTGGCACCAGACTTCGGGTACCTGCATTATTCACACCGCACGAATTAGTCACGTCAGTAACTCAGAAAGCATGTGAAAGCAAATTTTATGATTGAAAAGTAAGCAAATTAAGAGGCAGTGTTGCCTCCTTTATTTGAATTCATGTAATCTGGTGGCGTCGAGCATAGGATCGAGCCATGTAGGCGGTCACACCGCGTCCATCTGGAGTCGGACTATGACTTTGTAACTCAATGATTTATGTTCAATTGTCTTATGGTCTGCCACGTGTGAGCCAAGGATTGGATGGTCATCCCGGATCCACCTTGAGCTATACAGCATTCTTTAGACGAAGAGCATGGCTTTGTAAACGAGCAGTTCAGTCGAGCTCGTTATAGTATTGCTCTATGGCTCTATATGCGGGTGTTACAAGTTTGATCGGTAGCAAATCCTGGATACCTACACCATCCACATATTAATTCATCTGAGTTAATTACATCAATAACTCATAAATCATGCAAATATAAGAGTCATGGTTATAGAATAATCCTGCTAAAGGAATGAGTATCATTCTGAGTGAAAAATGGCGTTGCATATTCATTGCAGGTCCATTTTACTTCGCCCTATCTCTGCCAATAAAGGGCTGCCAAAGTCCTTTAGTCGATGAGGGGTATCTTTTCAGATTATCATGGGGGTGGCAGTCCCAAAAAATGAATAGACCTTGGTCGGGGTCTTGAGATGGCAAAGGCGGCTAGGTAGGTACTATAAGCGAGTGATGAGGTCGCATCTCCTTCAAATCGTCTTTTTGCCCCCGTACTGAGGGTAAGGATGGAGTGTCAGGAAGTCATGACTGGATTGCTAATGGTAGCACATCTTTGCATTGGTGTTAGGTTGTAAATTAGCATGAGAACAATGGATTCATGCTTATAGAAATTTTTGCACTTTCCATGCTAGGAAATAGGATATTACTGCTAATGGGATAATCATATCCCATATCGGGGACAAGGGTTAGTGCGCCGACAATCAACCAGCATTCATGCGTAAGCGTTCTAGATCTTCAACTTGCTAACTTTCAGGCAAGACTAAGTCAATTGGCCAAGCAAATTCTTGATGTATCAGCTCTGAATTAGATGATGTAATCTCGAGCAATTTATGCTCAAATCTGTAGTTGCCCCCAGCCTTAGGGGAGTGAGTCACTTGGCAGATAATCGATGAAAAGAGTGGAAGTATGAGTCTTCACTTTCTAACTTCAGAACGTCATTCGCCAGAAGTTTCATTCATGTACATCTCCCATCTAATGGGTGGCTGACTGGTGATTTGGTCGAATCATTCAGGGCGGTGAATTCGGCAATTGCACTCGTTGGTGTTTGTTTTGGGACAATCTTCCAAGAGAAATAGGCAATGTCGAATTGCATGTCATATCTCGAGGCATAAAGAACGATTGCACGCCTTTCACTTCACCATGTTAGATGCATTCTGTGCTGTAGGAAGTTTATCATGGAGTTAACCATGACTCTTTTCCGGGTTTGGTCTCCAACGTTGGATCAACTTCCATTTTATCAATGGTTGTATTTCATAGTGTCTTGATGGGGATCATCTCTATCTTTTCTGGATTATCGGAACTTTCTTATTCGACCAGATGATTCGACTTTAGATCTTCTGTGTATGAAATATGAGGTATGTTGTAACGTTCCAATCCATCCAATAACTCTTCTGCCCATTCTAGGTAACCTGCGAGTTGTGGTTTCTCCGACTAGAATTCCTTTCGAGTCGTCCTTCGGGGGTTATCTGCAAAACTTCGGCACTGGATTGCCGATCATTTCTTGCACCGTCTGTATACAACTTCCAGGTGCTTGATTTCATCTTTCATTTCGAATGGCAACTCCATATAAAATCCCGCGATAGTGAACTTACTGCATACGTCTTATTTGCTTGACAGGAGCACACTTCAGGTTTATACTCAAGAAATGAATCATAATTTGGGATAAAATCCAGCAAATATTAGCCCTGGTCCAGATGAACATATCCAGGCTCGCCTACAGAAAGCATATTAATTCTCTCGTTCGAAAGAGGTCTAAAGGAGAACCGATGTGAAGACCTTAGTCAGGTCAGCGTCACCAAGTGGAACACGTGCAGTTGTGTTATTAGATGTCACCCTTCTTCATCCCGAATCACCATCCTCTCTGGAATCTATGTCTTCGGGCAGGTCGTTTGGCAATTCCTTTTGCGATGCTCCCATTATTAGCAATATTGACACCTCCTTCACACTCCATTTCATCTGGAGGGGAAGCGTCTTTGGGTTTCACGCAATCTCTGTTGCGTAGCATATTCCATCCTTCCTAATCAGTCGGCTTCTCCAATAACTTGGTCACCATAGACCAGTCTCACTCCGTCTTTGGTAGGGATATTTAACGGTTAACACTAAGATGCTATGTAAGTTCTGAATTCCGCTAGACCTGGTTGGTTGAGACCACGATCAGATAAGCTTGAATGCAATAGCATGGCTTGCAAGGCTTCAAGTAATGTTCATACATTATGTCATAACTGTTGTATGAAGTGGATAGCTAATGGTTGGTTCATATTTGTGTTGATCTCAAGTTCTCATCTCTCAACCGAGATCGTATGGTGGCTGGTGAGCAGTCAAATTGCTATCGCCCGGGCAAGGATCCATATGCCCGATCATGGCCCACGGTGGTTCAATTGGTACCTAACTCTGGGCACCAAAGTACATTGATCTACCCTTCATTCTATGGAAATCATTCTACCTTGATGCGGTTGATGGCAAATAGGTGAACCGTAGGACATACGTTCTTCACCACGCCATTCAAGCGAAGGGTAACTTTGTAGTGCTAGGATCCTTACTTGCCGTCGGGTATCCCATTATTGAGAATCATGGTCATTGGGATCTTCTGAGTCATGCTCAGAATAGTATCCGGATTGCTCTATGTCAATGTCATATGGGATTTCGCCTGTAGAACAGGTTTAAGTCACGTAAACTAGGTGATCACTATTCGTTCAGGAGCATCATCAGTTGCATTTGGGAAATATGCACACCATTGGAGCTTTGGAAGAGGAGGTTGCCAAGAGATAATCATTATCTCGTATACCATCATAGCCAGCGTGCCGAATCTTTCCAATAGCTCCTCACATTGAATAACATCGGTATTAAGAGGTCATGGTTTCTGGAGGAATTCCAGTTGTCGCCATTCCGTTGTCAAATTCTTTGACAATCCGTTTATTCTTCATTGACAAGCTTTGATGAATGCTGTTGGCCAACATATATGTTGAGCTGAAGATGAGCCATGCTCCGAGCCGAAGGCGAGGCCGTGCTCCGAGCCGAAGGCGAGGCCGTCAGCAGGTCCGGGCGCAGCGCCGGCGGGGGTCCTACACCAGGTCGGATCGCGACCCTTGTTCGTCACCACTTTTCTGGGTCGCGGTTCGCTACTGTCGTCTGGTTCGAGGCTCGGATCGTCAATTAATCAACGTCTTCGGATCGGATCGCGGATCCTACACCAGGTCGGGTCGTGAAGGTCACTCTGGGCCCGGGTCGTGGAGGTCGTTCCGCGAACTACGAATCGGATCGTGATGGCTCTTTGGGCTCCGTTCGTGGAGGTCGTTCCGCGAACCGCGAATCGGATCGTGATGGCTCTTGCGATCCGCGAACCGAGAACCGGCCACCTGCTCTAACCTGCTCCTGTGCATTTTCTTTATTATCCTCATTTGGTCGCGAAGCTTTAGATTTTTTTCCAGCCATGATATCTGAATCGCTGGAATCTTCAAAGAAGTGAATAGTGAAACTTTAGGATCGTTTTCTCAGTGAAAGCACCAAAATGTTAGACCAAAAAATGGTCCTAACACCCAAATCGACGTATTTTGAGCATAGGATATGAAGAAATAACTGGAAAAATAAGAGAAAAGCAAGACAACAAGATTTTTATAGTGGTTCGGCGTTAAGGAGCCTACGTCCACTTCATATTTTCTCATTTCACTCATAGATTACAATTACAATGAATATTGTCTTTCAATCACTTGAATTCAATGAATAATTCTCTCCGAATCCATTGAATTTATTGAGGAAGATGGTGGTTATTCATGGAGAAGTGTTGGCCATGGCAGCCATGGAAGTTGAGATGCCAAAAAAGTCCTCTGAAAATGCCCTCTGAAGGTGTATTTATAGCTGTAGGAAAGCTCCTGGGAGGACTGGTTCGTGATGGGGTACGTGGCAGGCGATCCAGAAAAATAGGAGAGCCAGTAGCCTTGAGAATAGGTCAAAACAAGCTGCGTTTGAATAGATCCGAAGTTCGGATCGTGGTCATAGGTCGGATCGCGGTCATGGGTCGGATCGCGGTCATGGGTCGGATCGCGTAGGCAAGGTCGGATCGGATCGCGTATGCAAGGTCGGATCGGATCGCGTAGGCAAGGGCGGATCGGATCGCGTATGCAAGGTCGGATCGGATCGCGTAGGCAAGGGCGGATCGGATCGCGTAGGCAAGGGCGGATCGGATCGCGGTCATATGCCAGCTTACACTCGTTCACGGAAATGGGCGTAACTTTCAAAGCGTAAGTCCGATTGAGCCAAACCAAAGCTCAAACTGAAGCTAATTCAAAGGGCTACGAGTATATGAAGTGAATAGATCCAAATGAGGTCATTTGATAGGGGTTTCGGGCCAATTTATACTGATGTTGTGATTTTGACCTAATTGCCTTGTGTCTTCTGAGGATGCTTCCAATGCCAGAGAGCGATGTAATCCAGAGATTCCATATGTGACAGCATCTGCCGAAAAGTGTTTCAACATGATATTTGCTTTGGGTAGCCTGGTCACAAAGCAGGCTAACAAAATCCCTTTATAATTTGCTAACTTCAAGTCCTATTTCAAATATTGGATTTCAAATCCCATTTCCACTTTCCATATAAATTCATATTTGGATTTATATTTCAATTTATCCAACGATAACCAATATACTTAATTTATATGCTCGTTTAAAATCAACTTCTTATTTTAATAAAACAAGTTTCTACCTTTTAACTATATTCGAAATAACACTTCAATTTTTTTAGAAAAAAATATAATTTCTTTTTAAATCTCAAATTTCATTTTCTTTTCGGGAATATTTTACAGTATTTAAATACCAAAATTCTAGGGCTAGGGTAGCTCAAACACAACAAAGTCAATCACTGACTATATATATCACACCACACATCAAAATCAAGGAAAAACAGTAATATAAATATTGAGGAACCTAGTTGGGTCCCTCCAACCTGTTTCCCTGCATCCACAGATGTTAATTAACATCAATAATATTATTTCACATCAATATGAAATATCAGAACTAATAACCGATCAACCATGTAATCATATCAACCAATTTTATCAACTATTCAACCAAGCAACCATCACACAGTATTAAATAAATTTAAAAACTCGTTTATATAAAAAATATAAACAAGTCAGAGTTAGTTAGTTTACTCACCTCATTTGCAGTGGATGATTATGCTTTCTTTTCGTTTTAAAAATCAAACAGACGTTTGATTTTATCACAAAACTCCAGTAGCTTTGTTCCCAACCATACTAGCTCTGCAATGTAGATTTTCTTTGTTGCGATTTCAATGTGACCAGTTCTGTCTGATTTTAGCGTTAGAACTCTTCATGCTTCGAAAAGAAAGTTGTGACTCCTTGAAACATTACCGCAACTGATGTCCTCATATCCAAAATAACTCACTTGGTTTCAATTTAGCTATGATGTTTGGAAATATACAGCTCGAACTCCTCCTCATAAGATCCTCTTTCTCCACTCATTAACATTGTATTTTAATTCCCTTTCTCCTGTTGTGTACTACTGCCATTTACCCAGAGCCAAACTAGGTCGTGAATTCATCTTTCCGTTCACATTCAAGTTCACCTACCATCCAAAGAAATTTACCATAACCACCATCATTAACTTTCTGTGTAAATGTATATTCGCTCCTTTAGGAAGTCAACCATCCATTATTAATTTTGACCTGGAACGCAACCATCACTTGTTGCATCCCACAATTGAAACCAACCAACCACCATATTTAAACTCTTAATCCATCATTTTAAGTCTTCTCCTCCCAGTTATATAACCCACGGCATGCACGACAGCAACCCACCGTGCCTCTTCTTTCCTCATACACGTGCAACAAGCTTCCAGAGAAGAACCCACCCATTTGCCAAAGTCTACCCTTTTGAAAAAAAATACATCTCCTATAGACTAACATGATACCAGGTTCACGAAATCTAGACCGCATCACCAGGTTAAAACTCCTCCACCCAATTCAACTGAATACAAGGCTCCGTTAGTGAACCTCACCACAGACCTTCCTTCCTCTTCTTCCTCTGATCATTCACTTTGCAAGAACTTCACTATTTAAACCCGCCTCTTCCTTGCCAACAGTATACATTGAGTCGCCACTCCACTGCACCATTCAATGAACGATTGCCAATACCAGTTTGCCCTTCCAAATATATTTGCATTCCAACATTTGTACATACCCAACAGAATAGACTTCAACTTCCCCCCTTCTTTCACTTTCCAATGGGACACATACGACAACTTCCTTTCAGTCAAAGACGCTGCCCTCATCTTCATTCCACAGCTACAGTAAAAGGAGTGCAACCCATCTTCCCTTCGATGGACGTGCCACCATCCCACCTTGCTTCACCAAAAGTGGTACGGTGCAAGTCCTCCAGAGTTCGCCAGAAAGCTCTTGAACCGCACGCCCTAGATAGCTACGTTAAAACATGCATGAGGCTCGCTACAGGAATTACTCAAGGCTGAAGCTTTTGATTCAAGCCTTTTAAAGAAGCCAAACCCGAAATTTTCCATCCACTTTTAGATTTTAAAATGATTTAATAAATTTTAGGTTTCTCACGTTTTGTTTTGGATCTGAGGAAACTAGAAATGAGGAAAGAGGAACAATATTTAATAGGAGAGTCGATTGACAGACACGGTTCTGATGTCTTGGAGAGCACGATTTTTCATTTGCTTGGGACGCACAGGTTGAAATGGATTGGTACGCACGGCAAGTCTTGGTTTGGGGAACACGGCTCTTAATAGCTTGGCAGGCACACTTGTTTACTCACCTTACTGATACTTGCGGTGTTAAAATGGGCACAGTTCAATAGTTTGGATGAAACGGTTTCTAGCTGGAATGTTTAATTAAATACTTGGGAAATGAGCGTAAATGGTTGGGTGTACGTAGGTTGTATTGGTTTTAAAATTTACGCAGCCACTGTTATACATGATTTCATTTATGGTCGAGCCGCTACAGACAGAAGTAAGAATACGGTCATGTCCAGCGAGGTACCACGATCCCAAAAATATAATAATATCGGTAGTTTAACTTATATTATGAAACCCCAAAATATTGATATAGGGTGCAAAATACTCCAAATAAAAAGTTGTGTATTTAGTTAATTAAAAATTATAGTAAAATTCTAAAAATTAAATTATAACTACGTCTCAAAAGAACCTTGTCCAACTTCAAGACCGATATTTAAATATATTTAAATAACCGTTATGGCCTATATACGATTTCACAGCGACTTTATGAAAATTTGATTTGGGCGTAATTCCCAATGTATAAGACGAAATCTCGATTTCTCACTTCCATTACAAAGATATTGTTGAATAAATTCACTCATTTCTTGTTTCATAGAAATCCAACTTATAACGAATCCTGCATACTCAGTTGAAGTTTAAATCGTAAATTACGAACTACCGCGACTATTTCGAGCTCGTTTTAAATTATATTATAAATTATACGTTTAAATATCATTTTATTAAATAATTTCTTATAAATTCCTATATATAATCCCAATAAAATATTTAAATATCTAGAATTCAACAGCTGAAAAATCCGGGTCGTTACATTCCTTCCCCCTTAAAATAATTTCGCCCTCAAAATTGCTAAGGTAGGAAGAGATGCTACATACCCTATTAACTTCTTAACTTCAGTTTAACTGGACCAATTTATTTCAATCAAAATATTTATTTATTCTTACTAACAAAAATTTTCAAAAATTCTGAAAATTTCCTAACACTTTAAATTCTGAAAATTTTTGGCAGCATCTCCTCTGTACGGCTCAATCGGTACAACCACAACTCGCCTTTCTAGGCCTTCTCCAATCCAAAAGAAAATCAAAAAGCCAAGCAGCTTGCCCCGTAGGCTCATAAAATTATCAACCCAAGTAATATTGTAAACATGTACCTTTTTGTCGAGCAAAATTCTATCTCTTGCATTTGCTTCCATTCAATATCTGCTCAGCATACATATATCCATTTCCAGTTGGTTTCAAATCAATCCAACTTCTAGTTTCAACTTTCTAATCAACTTCTGATTAGTTCACTTCCACTCTATCAATCCAAATCTGGTTTCTATTTAAGTCAACCCACTTATTATACTTGAATCCAAATTTATCACAATTCAATTTCAATTCATTTTATTCTCTTTTACCATTTCAATTTATTTAAATTACACAAGTTAGACTTTAATTTCAGGATTCAAATTCCCGGGTTTTATTTCAAATTGGTTTGAAATCATATATATTTATACATATATATTTATAATCAATTCAATTCAAAACATTTGAATTTCTGAAACAACTTTATTTTTCTCAAACAATTTCCATTAATAAATCTATTATGGTAGCAATCCATCACTTAGAAACTTGAAAATGAATACCGATAATGTCGCGATCCATTATCAGAATTATTATCTCGCCACTGAAGTGATTTCAGTGCTTAATCACTTAAGAATCCATTTGAAACCATTCTTGTTCACAAATTCTTCAAAGTAATGTTATATTACTTTATAATATTTCAGAAAATGTTTTCTAAACATCCGGAATTTAAATTCCAATTCTGGTTTGAACGTAATCTTGATTTATCTCATTTGTATACATTATCCGTATACAAATTATTTAACCATTTCAATATTTCATAGTTCCATTTGATTGTAATGACAATCAACACATTCATATATATAATACTTCAGAAATTATTCTTTTTATAGCAAAATAATTTTTGGGAAAAATTATTTCATTTACCCACTTTAAAACAATACCGTGTCGAATTATTCTGTTCGAGAGTTTAGAAACACCTATCGATACAGTTGTACATCATGTATCGACCAAAATTCATAAACCACTCCTCAAACCAGCCAACACAATATAAAACAATTTTATATCAAATCTTCAAATATGCGCTCATATATATATATATATATATACTCAAACTCAATCTAAGGTGTTACTAACCCTATCTTATTGAGTCACGCCACAGAGCCAAGGTTATCACTCAACCTTCAGCTCTGATACCAAATGTAATGGCTCGAATTTCCGTACTCTTTGAGTTGACTAATTACACCACACGTCCAACCCAAATTACACAGAAACACGAATCATTTTTAGAAAAAAGTTAGAGGATGAGAAATAGAAAGAAAGAAATTTTAGAATAGAAGAAAACGAAGATCACAAACTCACAGCGGAACGAATAAAGTATATTAGATAATATAAACTTTGAAACACAAATCAGTATTTGTATATATACGCACCATCATCAGAGCTCAACAATTATCTTTGGACAGTTATAAACACCTGTTTCCAGATACATAAATAGTACACAGCGGAAATATGATAGTCTATAGCTAACAGGTGAAGCCTCCTGCTTCCATCTCCTCCCAGTGAATCTGAAAAATCTCAACTACTTGACCGCCCGTAAAAATTTGGGCACCCAAGAGTTAGGGAAAAACAAAATAAAATAAACTTTGGGTCAGTCATGGGACTGGTGTGAGTAAACTCCAATCATTTGTTTACTTTTCAAAAATTCTTTTGAAAGAAAATATACTCGTAAGACCGATCCACACATAAACACGGATGGTTTTTATCTTACGATAACCCAAAAATATTTTTGATATAAAATCCAATGATATTACAATAGTGTCTAAATCAAATAAATAGAATCTAGGGAACGCTTGCATCTCATGCTCCATATATAATATAAAATCAAAAACCGCAAGGTGCTTATTGGAGATTGGATTTCCAACATGATAAGGTATGAGACACCTGCCGATAGTGAATCTCTAGAGGCGAATACACTAGGTTCAACAAGAACGTCTTGCAATTCGGCCCTTACATGACCGACCACTCATTTCGCTTGAGTGTACCGAATGTATATCACCAACGGTTGGGATCAGCAATCGTTCCCCGAAAGGGACAACATCGATAGATTTAAAGAAGCAAATGGAATTTCTCTAGATAGGTGATTATACATCCTAAAGGGTGCGACCCACATAGCCATGTTGCCTGCCCGATTTTTGTCAATTCCTGTTTGTGAGGCTTGAGGTTTGAATTATCTTCCAGAACATCTGGCCACCATTTACTTTGAATACCACATCGTCATACCCGCCAAATCACAAATTGATTTCCCCAAAAATACCATGGGTATAAAGCTAAGAGAAACGAGTTCCTCCGCCACCAAACGTAAGTACGTTTGAAGAGATCAACTTACGCGATCTGTTAGATATACTCTGTCAGACATTCGTCCATTCACGTTGTCCTGGGACTGGACAAACCGAAGGCACTATCCCGTAAACAGGATAGCCCTTGCATAACTCCGTTTTCAATTATCTTCATCAAATTTGATCGCAACGCTAACATCCATACAGAATGGTTTCCAGATAATGAATCTAATCCCGGTCTCTCCGTATTGACGACGGAAAAATGGTCAAAAACTTCGATAGTCAGTGATTTAACTATCAAAGAAAAATAGGTGTACAACCAACGATCTTATTTCCAGGTAGGAATTCAATCGATCAATCATCAATCAACATTGGCCCCTTTAAATCAATTCCTTATTATATTATCATTGACAATTCTCATTTCCTATCTTTCGTATTCTTTTGAAGCTCGATTTCCCCTCTCGATTCTTTGAAAAACATTTTCAATATTATCGAGAAAATATCTCTTATTCCAGTTAGAAAAACATTTCTAAATATTCACGAATCCTTATTTTCTATATTCAGAAAATATACATTATTAATATTGGAAAATATTTCCGAATTCCCTTTCTTAATTTCTCATTGACCAATTCATTTTAACAACAGCGTTACAATCGCTGTTTCCAAATATTTGATTTATAAAACATTTCTTTTAACAACAGCATTACAATCGCTGTTTAGAATTATAGAACACTTATTATAACAATAGCATTAAGATCGCTGTTAAAACAGTTATTATAACGGTAGCGTTAAAATTCCTATTTAGATTTCCAAAACATTTATTATAACGACAGCATTTAAAATTTCTATCTAAAAATATTTGGTTTATCAAAATGCAACTTGTATTTATTTATTTAAATAAATAAATTAATAAGTAAATAAATAAATAATTAAGTTATTAAATTTGTTTCAAACAAAAAGTAAAATATGTACTTCCCTAAATTCGATATAATCGAATTCCAATAAATAACCCTCATTCGAATACTCTGTATTCGATTTATATTCTGAACTTCAGAATTTATTTACCATTACAAGTTGATTCATTTTCTAAATTCACTTTTGAATCTATCATTTTCAAATCCTTGCCCAATTCCTTTATAACCATTTTGGTTTACCAAAACGTTATTATAATTAATTTTATATTCCAAATGTTGGAATAAAACTCATCGTTTTATTTTAAAACGATGATCCATTTCCCTTTTTAATCAATTTCTAATTTGGATTTATATTTCAAATCATCTAAATTTCCTTTATAAATATTTCATTTGCAAAATATTTCCTTTAAATCATTATTTACTTTAATCGTAAATATATTCCTTTTTTTTATAATCAAATCAGTTTGATTTTTACTAAAAATAATATTTTAACCCAAACTACTTATAATATTTTCACCCAAACTACTTATAACCTATATTCAAAGTTTTCATCCAAATCTCATTCTTATTCCAATTACTTAGATTTTCGTTTATAATTCCCTTTATAATTTGCTAAGTTCAAGTCTTATTTCAAATATTGGATTTCAAATCCCATTTCCACTTTCCATATAAATTGATATTTGGATTTATATTTCAATTTATCCAACGATAACTAATATACTTAATTTATATGCTCGTTTAAAATCAACTTCTTGTTTTAATAAAACAAGTTTCTACCTTTTACTATATTCGAAATAACACTTTAATTTTTTTGGAAAAAAATATAATTTCTTTTTAAATCTCAAATTTCATTTTCTATTCGGGAATATTTTACGGTATTTAAATACCAAAATTCTAGGGCCAGGGTAGCTCAAACACAAAAAAGTCAATCACTGACTATATATATCACACCACACATCAAAATCAAGGAAAAACAGTAATATAAATATTGAGGAACCCAGTTGGGTCCCTCCAACCTTTTTCCCTGCATCCACAGATGTTAATTAACATCAATAATATTATTTCACATCAATATGAAATATCAAAACTAATAACTGATCAATCATGTAATCATATCAACCAATTTTATCAACTATTCAACTAAGCAACCATCACACAATATAAAATAAATTTAAAAACTCGTTTATATAAAAATATAAATGAGTCAGAATTAGTGAGTTTACTCACCTCGTTTGAAGCGGATGATTCTGCTTTCTTTTTGTTTTAAAAATCAAACAGACGTTTGATTTTATCACAAAACTCCAGTAGCTTTGTTCCTAACCATACTAGCTCTGCAACGTAGATTTTCTTTGTTGCGATTTCAAAGTGACTGGTTCTGTCTGATTTTAGCGTTAGAACTCTTCTTGCTTCGCAAAGAAAGTTGCGACTCCTTGAAACAACACCGCAACTGATGTCCTCGTATCCAAAATAACTCATTTGGTTTCAATTTAGCTATGATGTTTGGAAATATACAGCTCGAACTCCTCCTTATAAGATCCTCTTTCTCCACTCATTAACGTTGTATTTTATTTCCCTTTCTCCTGTTCGTGTACTACTGCCATTTACCTAGAACCAAACCAGGCCATGAATTCATCTTTCCATTCACATTCAAGTTCACCTACCATCCAAAGAAAATTACCATAACCACCATCATTAACTTTCCGTGTAAATGTATATTCGCTCCTAAAGGAAGTCAATTCAACCATCCATTATTAATGTTGACCTGGAACGCAACCATCACTTGTTGCATCTCACAATTGAAACCAACCAACCACCATATTTAAACTCTTAATCCACCATTTAAGTCTTCTCCTCCCAGGTATATAACCCACGACATGCACGCCTGCAACCCACCGTGCCTCTTCTTTCCTCATACACGTGCAACAAGCTTCCAGAAAAGAACCCACCCATTTGCCAAAGTCTTCCCTTTTGAAAAAAATACATCTCCTATAGACTAACATGATACCAGGTTCACGAAATCCAGACCGCATCACCAGGTTCGAACTCCTCCACCCAATTCAACTGAACACAAGGCTCCATTAGCGAACCTCACCACAGACCTTCCTTCCTCTTCTTCCTCTGATCATTCACTTTGCAAGAACTTCACTATTTAAAACCGCCTCTTCCTTGCCAACAGTATACATTGAGTCGCCACTCCACTGCACCATTCAATGGACGACTGCCAATACCAGTTTCCCCTTCCAAATATATTTGTGTTCCAACATTTGTACATACCCAATAGAATAGACTTCGACTCCGCCCCCCCCCCCCCCCCCTCTCTTCTTTCTCTTTCCAATGGGACACATATGACAACTGCCTTTTAGTCAAAGACGCTGCCCTCATCTTCATTCCACAGCTACATTAAAAGGAGTGCAACCCATCTTCCCTTTGATGGACACGCCGCCATCCCACCTTGCTTCGCCAAAAGTGGTACGGTGCAACTCCTCCAGAGTTTTCCAGAAAGCTCTTGAACCACACGCCCTACATAGCTACGTTGAAACACGCGTGAAGCTCGCTACAGGAATTACTCAAGGCTGAAGCTTTTGATTCAAGCCTTTTAAAGAAGCCATACCCAAAAATTTCCATCTAGTTTTAGATTTTAAAATGATTTAATAAATTTCAGGTTTCTCACGTTTTGTTTTGGATCTGAGGAAACTAGAAATGAGGAAAGAAGAACAATATTTAATAGGAGAGTGGATTGGCAGACACGGTTCTGATGTCTTGGTGAGCACGGTTTTTCATTTGCTTAGGACGCATGGGTTGAAATGGATTGGTACGCACGACAAGTCTTGGTTTGGGGAACACGGCTCTTAATAGCTTGGCAGGCACACTTGTTTGCTCACCTTACTGAAACTTGCGGTATTAAAATGGGCACACTTCAACAGTTTGGATGATACGGTTTCTAGCTGGCATGTTTAATTAAATACTTGGTAAATGAGCGTAAATGGTTGGGTGTACGTAGGTTGTATTGGTTTTAAAATTTACGCAGTCACTATTATACAGGATTTCATTTATGCTGCCGCTACAGGCAGAAGTAAGAATACGGTCATGTCCAGCGAGGTACCACGATCCCAAAAATATAATAATATCGGTAGTTTAACTTATATTATGAAACCCTAAAATATTGATATAGGGTGCAAAATACTTTAAATAAAAAGTTGCGTACTTAGTTAATTAAAAGTTATAGTAAAATTCTAAAATTTAAATTATAACTACGTCTCAAAAGAACCTTGTCCATATTCAAGACCGATATTTAAATATATTTAAATAACTGTTATGGCCTATATATGATTTCCCAGCGACTTTCTGAAAATTTGATTTGGGCGTAATTCACAATATATAAGACGAAATCTCAATTTCTCACTTCCATTAGAAAGATACTGTTTAATAAATTCACACGTTTCTTATTTCACAGAAATCCAACTTATAACGAATCCTACATACTCAGTTGAAGTTTAAATCGTAAATTACGAACTACCGCGACTATTTCGAGCTCGTTTTAAATTATATTATAAATTATACGTTTAAATATCGTTTTATTAAATAATTACTTATAAATTCCTATATATAATCCCAATAAAATATTTAAATATCCAGAATTCAACGGTTGAAAAATCCAGGTCGTTACACATATCATCAACGAATCATTCTGCATATTATCATTACACATCTTATTTCATATCATACATCATTATTATAAATTACAGTGCATCTTAAATAAAAAATCATTCACATCACAAGTTTCATTTCATTCAATATATCACTTCATATAGCTTTGCATATGACATACTACGTTATAACCAACACACTGCACACGCTGCATTACATGTTGACTTTAACTCCACACATAACAAGTATACTATATGAGCAATTTTTGTATAATTAGATATATATAGGATTATTAATCAAAAACATAACATATTTACTTTGACTTGATTGACTTGTTTGGCTTGATTGAATTGATTGGCTTGATTGACTTGTTTGGCTTGATTGATATATTTGGTTGAATTGTTTGAATTAATTGACTTGTCTGATTTATTTAGCATGGATAACTTGTTTGACATTGTTGAATTTCATTAGTGGTTGATAGATGTGTTAGAAATATACTTATTCATTTATAGTTATTTGGAGTTTTATAGGTTTTTAGGATGAATAGAAGTTACAAGAAATGTTTGGCTTCATGTTAAATTTATCTGAATTGATGTTTTGTGGATAACTTATAAGAATTATTTCTTAGTCTAGATTAAAGTCTTATAATAGCTTTAAGGGAATTAGAGTTTAGGTTAGGTTTAATCTTGTATTAGATTAAGGGGCAATTTTATAGTTTCTAGGATTAGTTGAAGTTCAGGAAGTGTTTTTGAATTGACATATATTATTTTGAGTTGGTTGATTTGGTCTTGATTGTTGATTGAATTGTAATAATCTATACATAATAAGTAACACAATTAAAAATGATAAGGTTTAACTAACTTAAAACTTGAATTTGAATATAACTAAGATTTAAATTTGTTTGGATTGATTGGATGCTTGTTTATATAGAAAGTTTGTATTGAATTGGTTTGACTTGATTGCTTGTTAGGTTTAAATTTTACAATGTTTGTATTACAATAGTGTAGCCATAAATTTAGGGGGAGTTATAGAAATTTATAGATTCAGGGAGAATTATAGATTTAGGGAGAGTTATAGATTTAGGGGAAGTATTTCTAGAGATTCTTTTTGTTGATGACAAAGGGAGAAATTATAAAATAAGGATTAGTTAGGCTTAGTTTAAGAAGGAGTATGTATGATTCATGGTGAAAAGGGGAGTATTCGAAGGACCAGATCATAAAGTATCAATAGGTATAAACCGATATGCATATTTTATAAATCAAGATTGTCATCATCATAAAGGGGAGATTGTTGGATAATGGAGTTTTAATGACAACAACCATAGTTCAATTATTATTATTAATTGATTATAAAATATATACTAACATCTCTATCCAAAATATATATACATATATATGCAGGGTTTGTATACAAGACTTAAATACTGAAGACTGTACAGTTTTAGAGTTTCAAGAGATTCAAGATTTAGAAGAGATTTAAGACTCATGAGTTATCAAGTTATCAAGATTTCAAGAAAATTATAGTAATAAAGTCTAGTTTATATGTAAGACTCTAGATAGAACTCCAGGTTCAAATTCTGTTTTTCAAATTTTCAAGTTATGGTTTTCAAATTTCAAATTCTGTTTTCAAAATTTAAATTATGATTTCAAATTATTTTATCTTACTTATGATTTCAAACATATAAGTCTAAATTTTTAATAAATACAAAATTTATATATATACTATATAGTTTTAAACTTTATAACCTTGTAAATATGTTTATATATTGTATTATTATGATTTCATATAATTTTACACTCTAGAATATTTCTTTATATTACTAAGTTTTGATTCAAGAATTTCAAAATAGTTTATATGTTTGAACACTTGAAAAATAGTTTTAAAAAATCAAAATATAAGGCATATGTCGACTTACATAAATGCCTATGTCGACATACAACTGTCATTTTTTTCAAATTTCGAAGGAAGTGACTTTTCATTATTTGTAACGTTTCTGAAATGTTGCAACCATTAAAATGCTATTAAAAGAGGTTGATTTCGAAATTTTTTCATAATTCTTCTTCTCCATCTTCACCCCTTTCCATACCACCATTAAAATACATTCTTTTCTTGATTTCTACACTTATACTTTGCCGATTTCTACTCAAATTATATAAAACTTCATCTCTTCTCAATCTCTGTCTACTACTATCAATTTGGAAGTGCTATTGATGAATTATAGGGTTGTTGCAATCATTTGGGAATTGTTTGAGAAAGGTTGTGTTTCTTGTAGCCCAAACATCAAGGAAAGAGAGCGGTGTTAACCTTATAGCCATGAAATCAAGGGTGTTTAGAGCGGTGTTACCTTGTAGCCGTGAAATCAAGGAGTTGTACTTGGATATTGATAATAATAAAACTCTACGTAATCCAACGTTGCGTGGAACATGATGTAAGAGTAATCTGAACCAGTATAAAATCCGGTGTCTTCTTTCCTTTTCTACATTTTATGTTTGTTTATTCCTGTTTCTGTGTTTGATTATGTGTTTGTGATCATCTCTGGTGTGTGTGATTCATATAACAGACCATTTAAGCTTAAGATTTTCATAAATTCCTCATAAACATTATCCACCCACCCCCCCTCTCTAGTGTTTTTTTTTACCTTAAGATCCGCATTCTGCAATCCTAACAATTACATCATGCGGAGGATACGGTCCCATGGCTCGGATACCAGCGACCATGGATCAGGTGGATAAACAATAGGCTGAACGGTCAATGTAGCGCTAAGATCGTATTTCCCGAATATAAGTTGTCAAGAGAATACTCCATAGGATAATCGAAGTACTGTGATGAGGTTGGATCAAAAGTAAAGGTGGTGGATGAACTCTAACCGTAGCCACTCGTGGTCCTATGTGATCAGAGTTCAGACCCCGACTGTAATTTGGCAACAAGTACCGCCGAGGAGAAACTCTATGCCAATAACTATCTAAATTAGCTCCCGGTAAGAAAAAAGTTCGCGTATTTACCCATCCTCCCCGTCTAAGATCCTGTATGTTGTAAAAACCCGTAACTTCCCCGTTGAGGAAAGCGTCGGATAGTTCGAGAACAAGCCACAACAAAACGCATATAAAAGAACATTTCACTGTATATTACAACAATGCACCAGATTACAAGAATATACAGAGTATAAATGAATAATACACAGAATTATCAGAGATTTAAATTACATTTAAATCTATAGCAGCGGAAAATAATACAATACTCAACTAGAAAGAGATATACGGATACAAAGCTTTCCGGATATCGTTCCAGCTGAAAACCAGGATCCTGTGAATATAAATCTGCAAAAAAACCAAAACTACTAGCTGCCCGTGTCAAAATAAGGGCACCCAGAGTTTAGGTTAAAACAATAAACTCCAGGTCAGTCATGTGACTGGTGTGAGAACTAAAACAGTTATTATTCTTTATTTTAAAAGTTAGGTAAATCAAGGGACCACGCCGTATAACACGGAACGGGTTTCCTCCCAAGAATACCAGTGCATAAAACAAACAGCGCAATGCTAAATAAAGAAAAATGAAGCTGTTATAAGACCCAGGTCCCATCACACAATGCAACGCAGCCGAGGATAGGGTTTTCCCTTATAACAGCCAAAGAATGCTTGATACGTTTAAAACAAATCGTTTGATACTATAATAAGTGCATAGTGTATAAAACAACTTCAAATCATAAGTATCAATCATAGGCGGCATGAATGGCCCATAACACTATGTCGCCATATATAAGTTTACAATCAAAACCGCAAATGTCGTATTGGAAGTTGGGTTATCATTTATGGTATGAACCGAGGCTAGGGGCAAGATCCTCAACCGATTCGAGACGCTCTAGTCCGCCCCTCAGGAACAGCCGCAACTGCCCCTTGGATCGTCAGGGCCGGTCCACCGATGTGGATTATTATGCCTGAACACTACGTTTCCCCGCCCTTTGGGGCGTAAGCCTGGCCCGTCAGCCGACCAGAAGCATCGGCCGAAACCGATATCACGAGGCGCCTCGCTTTTCAGCAAGTAATAATAAGTAACATCCACATGAGTCAAACTCGTCAGCCAGTTCAAGCACTGACGCCACTCATAACTAGAAAGAAACGTAGGTCCTCCCTGATGTCCGTCTCCCGTTTTTGATTCATACCGGGTGTGATACTCGCGAATCAACGTTACACAAAGCTACGCCACAAAGGCCGTGCTTTGATCATCACCACAAGACTTTGCTTTTCAACAGAAGCCTCGATCAATTGCCACTTAGGCATGCCACACAGGCAATTCACTCCATGCGATTGATATCCATCAATATATAACCCCTGAGCTCGTACGTCTCAGAGAAGGGCGTTAAGCAAGAGAATAAATTCTCCGCCGCCAAACAGATATATATTTAATAGAGATCAATCACACGGACTAAAATCCAATGTCAGACACACAGTCCATTTACAAGTCCGTTCTGGGTCTGAACGAAACCGGAGGCACCTAGTACCTCGCATATCCATCGATCTCCAAGTACGTCTGGACGATCACTAACTGTTTCCATCTTCTTGGGTGTACAGCCCAATCAAGATCATCAGTAATCACCCAAACGACGTGAAGACCTCCGGTCTTCGACCATCGTCTTCATCTTCGACTTATCGTCGTATCAGTTATTCAGAATGGGATAAACCCGGTCTTCCCGAATAACTCGCGTATATTTTAAATAAGTGTTACACAAACACAACATACGCCTCATTCCAATCCATCAGTCACTAACCGTAAATTAATCAAGAGAATAATTCCCCAAATATTAACCCCGAAGGCCGAAACCAACATCAGATCAATATCCAGAAAACCATTCTGCTTGGCCAACCGACAGTTAGTTTCAAAATTTCACATTCATAGGGAAATGTTCCCATTAATTTTATCCAAGATAAATTCCTTGAATTTATTCTTTATTCTATTCTTTCGAATTTCGATTCAACTAGCCGGGATTAACGAAACTTACCGAAGTAATCATTTATTTAATTTCCCAATCCCAACCTATTTATCCCATGAAGTAAAACTGGTAATACTTCATATCTAACACCACAGTGTTATCGGTAAATTCAATTACCATTTCCCCTTCAAATCTAATTAAAGATTTAACTATCGCCTGGAGCAAAACTGGTGATACTCCATCCTCGATCATTTCAATCTAATTAAAGATTCATTAAAACTCAACTTAGTTTTAATCGTTAACTGGGTTAAAGAATCCGTGTTATTTAAAAACACAGTTCACGATAAACCCAAAATCACATTCATTAATTATCGGGTTAAAGAACGAGTGTTATTTAAAACACTGTTCACGATAAACCCAAAAATCAACATCAATTCAATTCCAATTAAATATCATTTAATTGGTACACTTCATTAAATCTAAATAAAAGATTTAATCTTTTCTCAACTGGGTTCAAGAACAGTGTTAGTGAAGACACCATTCACGACAAACCCAAATCACATTTGATATTCAATATAAGGCTCTGAATAGAAAATATATCGGCTTATATTCAATATCAAATTCCACGATTAACAAATGTCGTATTGGAAATAACGATATAAATATCTTTCAAATTTCCATAACAACACCTGTATAATCACGAATTCCAACATCGAAATATTCCGAAGACAATTTCGATTCAAATCCACTCCAATGCAACCATTGGAAATTTTGGTTATTTTTAAAACCCTTTTCGAATTCAATTTATTTATTTAAAAATAAATAGAATTATAATTCTAGTTCAAAACTAGTTCATTTCGATAAAAATCTATTTTTATCTTTTCAAATATGGAGTTTTTCATCCCAATCCTTTCTAAATCATTTCTTATGATTTTACATAAATTATTACTATTTTTAATAATTTTATCAAGGCCCGTACAGTCGATTTCCAACAATGGCCATCGAACTGCACTTACAGCGACCTTTTTCAAATTTGATTTGGACATAATTCCAAATCCAACCGTTAGATTTCAAATTTCTAATATTCGTTAGAAAGCTCTTTTCGATACGAACCCAACGGTTCCAGTTTCAGGAGAATCCGACGGTCGGATCTCCCGTAATGTCCGTTTGAAATAAATGGTCGAAATTCACGAACTGCCGCAGCGCGGCGCGTTCTATTCAGGCCATTATATTATATATATAATATATATAATATATATTTCGTCGATTTCTATTTAAAACGAATTATATAAATAGTTTTGAATTCGTTTCAAAAACCTTTTCAACTTCCATTTCAATTCAAATCAAAATTGAATTCTTCTTTATAAATTCGTTTTAAAATTCATTTCTATTCAATTCGAATTTCAATTCAATTTGAATTCGTTTTCTATTCAATTCATTTCAAAATGAATAAAATCGATATAAATATCGATTCACGTCAAAATGGCGTCAATCTAATCAACACGGCTTCATAAATTTCTATTTTCAAAATAGTTGTTATTATCAAAATATTTCGTTCAACACATGACCAATCTCAATGAATGAGTACTGTCAACACATGAACTTTTATTTTATAATATTCTTTATTTTTCAAATTGGAATGAGGCCCAATCAATTACCATATAAAGTTAATTATATGGATTTTCATACAACACATGTATATCATAGCATTGAAAAATAATCAACCATCAACCAAAGTGCACTACACTGTATAAGCCTCAAATATAGATATTCAACGCTTATAACAGCCTGTCAATCGATCGATCGACATATTTAATCCATCAGGATGAGTGAACTTCAAATTTCATCCCAACACCCGTGTGGGGTTTCAAACAATCAAACACCTATTTTATTTGTGCTGTTGGGCGATGTGTAAAATTTATCGTCCCAATCAATGTCATTCAAATAGGTGTACATAAACAAACCGTCCGGTTTATAAATGAATATTTTATTTTATTCACTTCACGTTAAAAATTATATTTTTAACGATAAAACATTTTATTTCAACCTATGAATTTCTATTCAATTCATTTATCCAATAAATGATATTTTTATTTTTCTAACTTATTTTAGAAAATTTCGGCGGCATAACGGCACGATACTAGAAACGGGACAAGGCCTAGCCTTATCCCCGGTCTAGTGAAGGCCCACGCCATTCACACATCAATCAAATCAATTCGTTATGCAAACCACAAAATTTGGAGTAAGAGTCTAACCTAGCCTTACTCCTTCGCCTTATAACGGCGCACGTCTAATCCTAACCAATTTATCGATTCGATTTTTCACACCACAAACCACATTCAAACCAATATCGCAATCAATCACCAAACAGTCAAACAAACAAGTCCATGGTCTGTGAACGATTGTGTCGGGTGCTACTAAGCACCGTCTGCATCCTAATATATATATATAACTAGAAAATTAAATGGAAAGGTGAGAAATTCTCACGTATAGCTATCCAGCTCCACGGCACTTCTTATGCAGAAGTCTTCGTCGTTTCGCCTTTTGTCACCTTCGTTGCTGCTTTCACTACATACGTAAAAATCACATTTTTACTTCGCTATTCAATATATATAAAAATCGAATTTTTACTATGTTATTCAATATATAAAAATCACATTTTATTTCGAAGTTCAATATACAAAAATTCTATTTTTCTATCGAAGTTCAATATATAAAAATTCTATTTTCTTTCGAAGTTCAATATATAAAAATTCTATTTTCTTTCGAAGTTCAATATATAAAAATTCTATTTTTCTTTCGAAGTTCAAACCATAAAAACTATATTTTTCTTTCGAAGTTCAAAACATAAAAACTATATTTTTCTTTCGAAGTTCAAACCATAAAAACTATATTTTTCTTTCGAAGTTCAAACCATAAAAACTATATTTTTCTTTCGAAGTTCAAAACATAAAAACTATATTTTTCTTTCGAAGTTCAAACCATAAAAACTATATTTTTCTTTCGAAGTTCAAACCATAAAAACTATATTTTTCTTTCGAAGTTCAAAACATAAAAACTATATTTTTCTTTCGAAGTTCAAAACATAAAAACTATATTTTTCTTTCGAAGTTCAAAACATAAAAACTATATTTTTCTTTCGAAGTTCAAAACATAAAAACTATATTTTTCTTTCGAAGTTCAAAACATAAAAACTATATTTTTCTTTCGAAGTTCAAAACATAAAAACTATATTTTTCTTTCGAAGTTCAAAACATAAAAACTATATTTTTCTTATTTTCAAAACAAATTTTAAACTGTATAAACTGATTATAAAATTGTTTTAACTGATTTTTAAAACTGCTTTTAACATTAAAAAAAAACTACTGTTATTACCTTTCTTCTTTTGAAAATACATTGTCGCTCCTTCAATCGCCTACGCCGCCACCCTCAAGCAACCTGAACTCGATCCATGCGCACCCCATCGAAGTCCGTGACAACTCCCACCACTGCCAGGAACGGCGGCCACCTCGGTCTTCCCCGTCGGCCAGAAATTGACCCCGAACCGTGCGCCTTTGAGCGCCAGAAACTCCTCCATCCCACCACGATAAACTACCAAACCCGTATGATTTTACAGAGCTTGAGGAGATCTAAAATTTAGGCTGAAACGGGGTTTCGGGGTGGGACGGGAGGCTTCGACGGAGAAGATGGAGGGAGGGGCGCCTCGCGCGATGTGGCTCCGCCGAGCGATTTTAGGGTTCCTCCAATTTTTTTTTTTTTAGATCGGCTTCTGATCTGTTTGATAATAGAAGAGAGAGAAGGAGGGTTGAGAGTGTAAAGGTGTTTTATATTATTTATTTAATTATTTAGTTTATTCTCCATATAGTTGACTTTTCGTTCGAACTCGAAATTGGGCCCAACGACTGTCGCCCCTAGCTAATTACCCCCATTCCGAACATAATGGGATATGTTTCGTATGTTGATTCGATCGTTTGAATCAGTTTCCGTTAAATTTACATTTAAATCACTATATTGAATTTTAAACGTACATTTCAAATTACCGGGGTCACATACTAACTAGAAAATTTTCAGAAAAATATTTTCTAGCTTCGTATTGACGATACGGTCCTAACAAAACTAGTTTCGTCGAATTCTGAGACCGTTTGAAAAATGGCCAATTTCCGGTCGATTAAAATCAACTGAAACTGGTCAAACGCGTTTTCCTTTGCCACGCTCACATATTGATTCAAAAAATTATAAATTTGAAACCTAGCAATAACTTAACATCCCGGACCTAACAAAACTGGTTTCGTCGAAATCCGAGGTCGTTTGCAAAATTGCTATTTTTAAGGGCCTTATATGTATAAAAATATATATAAATTCCACAGCGACTATCTCTAATTTTAAACTGGACATATCTTATCATTTCTAAGATGAAATCTCAGTTTGTTAACTTCGTTACAAAGATATAGTTATACAGATTCAAATATTTCTTGTTTCGTTCAATTCTGACTTATATTGAATTCTGTATATTCATTTGAAATTAGAAATCGAATTTTCGAACTACCGCGCCATTTTCAATTCCTTTTATAATTATATATAATTATTATATATTCTAACGACGACGTATATAATATATACGTCGAATTTCAATTCAAAATAAATTTCTCGTCGATATTATTTAAAATATTTCATTTTAAATAATCAAAATTCGCTAAAATTGCCAAAATAAAAATTTCAAACTGGCTCGCATTTTCCGGGTTGTTACAATCTCCCCCACTTAAAACTTTTCGTCCCCGAAAAGGAACAAAGTCGAAAGTGGTTTGATTAATCAATTCTACGTTCGATCTGGCTTCCATTCTCCAACTTTTCAGTTTCTGAGAATTTCTAAAATTTCAAAAATTTGGCTAACACCCTAAATTTTTGAAAAATTTCGCCATAACCTCCCCTGCACCGGGAGCATCGGGGAATTTCAAATAGCTTCCCCGGTCCTTCAGATCTCAAAAAGAAAAAGAAAAAGCCAAGCGGCTAGCCAATAGGCTCACAAAATCATCATCACCCAAACAATCAGTAAATTATGTAGTAAACATGTACCTATTTGTCGGGCAAACAAATTTTATTCTCTGCTCTAGCCTCCTTGCTATGACCTGCTCAATGATATATATGTATATGCAAGCAAATGCAACCAATTTTCAATACAGTTCAATATTTGGTTCAATTAGGCTAAATGGTTCAAAATTAGCAAACAAATAAACAAACAACACAAACATCAATCCATTAGTGAATTAGAGTTTCAAATTCATAAATTTGATACATATACAAAAATCATGTTTTTGATGCCAATTCACAACAATGTATTCTAACTATATTAGTTTTGGTTCTCACACCAGTCTAATGGAAATATATAGAAAACACACCTTCGAAACACGAACATAAATACTGATGATGCACTTGCTATCATTAGTACCATCTCCGGGCGACTAGAGTGTGATTCCATATCTATCCAATATATTAAAACTTTGAATACACGCGGATCAGACGTATACGCAAAATCTATATATGCTGGATTGTCCACATCAATATAAATAATCATATACGAACAATTGATTTAAATTTTTAAAACAAAATTTGTTTTCATTTTTTAAAAATATACTCTTCACACTCGTTCTAGGATACTACTGATCCTATCTCTAACGAGTCATTCCCATTGGATATTACTAATCCAATATCTGATGAATTCTTTCGTATGGTTCTAATGTGTCTTGTTCTCTAGCTTTGTAAACCAAAGCTCTGATACCAACTGTAAAAACCCGTAACTTCCCCGTTGAGGAAAGCATCGGATAGTTCGAGAACAAGCCACAACAAAACGCATATAAAAGAACATTTCACTGTATATTACAACAATGCACCAGATTACAAGAATATACAGAGTATAAATGAATAATACACAGAATTATCAGAGATTTAAATTACATTTAAATCTATAGCAGCGGAAAATAATACAATACTCAACTAGAAAGAGATATACGGATACAAAGCTTTCCGGATATCGTTCCAGCTGAAAACCAGGATCCTGTGAATATAAATCTGCAAAAAAACCAAAACTACTAGCTGCCCGTGTTAAAATAAGGGCACCCAGAGTTTAGGTTAAAACAATAAACTCCAGGTCAGTCATGTGACTGGTGTGAGAACTAAAACAGTTATTATTCTTTATTTTAAAAGTTAGGTAAATCAAGGGACCACGCCGTATAACACGGAACGGGTTTCCTCCCAAGAATACCAGTGCATAAAACAAACAGCGCAATGCTAAATAAAGAAAAATGAAGCTGTTATAAGACCCAGGTCCCATCACACAATGCAACGCAGCCGAGGATAGGGTTTTCCCTTATAACAGCCAAAGAATGCTTGATACGTTTAAAACAAATCGTTTGATACTATAATAAGTGCATAGTGTATAAAACAACTTCAAATCATAAGTATCAATCATAGGCGGCATGAATGGCCCATAACACTATGTCGCCATATATAAGTTTACAATCAAAACCGCAAATGTCGTATTGGAAGTTGGGTTATCATTTATGGTATGAACCGAGGCTAGGGGCAAGATCCTCAACCGATTCGAGACGCTCTAGTCCGCCCCTCAGGAACAGCCGCAACTGCCCCTTGGATCGTCAGGGCCGGTCCACCGATGTGGATTATTATGCCTGAACACTACGTTTCTGTAACGACCCAGTTTTTTGAACGATTAATTTTAATATTTAATATGGTTTTAAATATTGTGGTTGATAATATCAATCGATATATGATTTTATTTTGAATATACACATATATTTATTTAATCTGAAATAATTATAATAATACGAGAATCTGAATTTGATTAAATTCAAAAGTTAAACTGGAGTCAAAATGATGTATATGAATTTTATTTGAATTAAAAACGATAATAGTAATTTATTTTCGGCGGATTTAATTGTCTGAAATCAATTTATATTTTAAAACGAGTTTAATTTAAATCGTTAATTCAAATTTGTCATCTTCTCACAATTAAATTTCAGAACTCATTTCATTGAATTCATAATAGTGAATAACGTTGGAAACATCGGTCGTCACGGTCGAATAGTGGTTCGGGATTTCTAGTTAAGGACTGCGAGATATTTTAATTAATTAAAATAAAATCAATAAAAGAAAAAAAAAATCATCAGAGCCGACCTAAGAAGTGTTTAACGCAGACCTAAATAAAGCCGCACACCCTATATTCATCTCGAGCCAACAACGTTGTCTCCTTGCTTCAGTATCAAGGAAACACCGTATTAATGGCGTTTGTACTCTATGAACTGTTCGCCTCTATATAAGGCCGAGTCTTCTCTTCTTTTCAAAGCAACGAAATGAATGTCGTTCTGTTCATTTTCATCCTTCGAGTCCGAAATCAAATCGCTCCGTTCGACAATGTTAATAAAGAGAAAAAAAAGTGTGATTCAAGAAGAAATCATATTGAATTGCCGTGGCGTTCGACAATCGGGTTCTCGACAAACAAAAGCTCCGTTCGAAGCAGTAAGGGTTCGAGATTCAAGAAGAAAAAGGGAATACCCAAATCGAAAATCGATTTCAAAAAAACCTGATTTCCTAAAACTCGCGATTTGGTATTATTTGGGGGTGGGTCGCGAATTCGAAAGCTGGAGCCATTGAGTGTGATTGAGGTCGTTCTTCAATTCAGTGGGATTCTTCATGGGTGCGATGTCGACTGGAAATCTTGTAACTCGAAACAAAATTAGGGCCGCTACTTCAAACTTGCAGGGGGAAGCCATCGTGCGATGGACAACAGGCAGTGAGGCCGAAGTCATAGAATTTGGTGTGAGTGAAGAGCAGTTCGGTGTACTAGCCAGATTGGAGGAGTTCCGTCCTTTGCTAAAAGGTTAGAATCTTATTAGTGAAAGGGTTAGAATTAAATTAGTAAATGGTTAGGATTTTTTTTTTTTTTTTTGTATATCAGTATGGATTAGTTTAAATAAATTGTTAAGCTAAATTTAATTTAGTAACAATGAAAAGAAGAGAAAAATATAGGAAAGTTTTATTTATTTATTTATTTAATTGATTAAAATAAATAAATGGTTAATCGGTAAATTTAAATAAAATTTATCACAGGTTCGAATTTCATTCGAGAACGTTAGTAGCCGGTAATTGGGAGATAAACACGATATTCGACAACTGCAAATCACGGTGAGTAAATCTCACTCACCTTTTATTTTTAATTATTTTTATTTCATTAAAAATAATTGTTGTTGCTTGTGTGAATGCTTCTGCTGGTTTTATATATATTAGTTATTTAGGCTATATATATATATATATATATTGGGTTGATTGATTGGTTGGATTCCCGCAGTCTCATTAGCGGATGCCCGCAGTTTTATAGCGGATGATTACCCTATACGCCCCACGCTATGATTAGTGGATGACCTTCTATACCGCGATATTCTGCCACGAAGCAGAATGGGTATTTTTTTTGTGCTAACATCTGTGGATGCAGGAAAACAGGTTGGAGGAATCCAACTGGATTCCTCAAAAATATATTATCTATTTGTTTGTTTGTTCTGTTTGATTTCATATATATTCATATATGATGTGATTGGAAATTTATTGATTTGGTTGTTTAAACTATCACTGGGCCGAAGTGTAAATTTATATAAAATATCGTAAAAAGGATATTGGAAATTTAAAAAGGGAAATTCTATTTTTAAATAGAATTTGAATTTTAATGGAAATAAAAATATAAACTTGTTTTGAAAAATAAAACAAGTAGTTTCTTTATAAACGAAGTTTATAAATAATTCTTTTATAACGAAGTTATAAATGAAGTGAAAAGGAATTATCATTTGATAAATTCAGAAATAGAAATATAAGCGTGAAATTGGAATTTGAAATGAAATTTCAAAATAGGACGTGAAATGAAATTTTTAAGTATATAACTCAAATGAAATTTGAGCATAACATTTGAATTTTTAAAGGGAGTTTAAATATTTGAATTTTAAAAGGAGATTGAATATTAGAAATCCAAATAGAAGTTCAAATAGAATTTGAATAGATGGAATCAGAATCAAAAATAGAATTTGAATTCAAGAAATTAAAATAAAATTTGAATTCAAAGGAATTCGAATAAAGAAATTCAAATAGAGATTTGAATGTAGAATTTCAAAATAGAATTTGAAATATAGAATTTCAAAGAAAAAAAATTGAATAGAATTTGAAATATAGTATTTCAAAGAAGAATTCAAAATGTGAAATTTGAATGGAATTCAAATATGAAATTTGAATAGAGATTTGAAATAGAAATTCGAGTATTGAATTTAAACATGGAATTGAATACAGAAATTCAAGTAGAAATTTGAATATGAGATTTCAAACTAGAATTTGAAATAAACTTTGAAAAATAGGATTTCAACGTAGAATAGAAATTTCAAATTAGGATTTCAAAATAAGAAATCCAAATGGTTTTGAAATGGAATTTGAATTCAAGGGAATTCAAATGAATTTGAATATTAGAATTCAAATGGGGCCGGAAATGAATTTGAATATTAGAATTCAAATGGGAAATGAAATTTGAATATAAGAGATTCAAATTGAATTCAAATAAGATTTGATCTATGGGATTTGAATATGAAATTCAAATGGGTTTTAAACTATGGAATTTTGAATATAGAATTTAAAAGGGAGTTTGAATATTTGAACTTCAATAGAATTCAAATATAGAAATGAGAATATAGAAGTTCAAATGGAATTTAAATATAGAGTTTGAATAAGAGAATTCAAATGAATTCAAGTATGGGATTTGAATAAGGGAATTCAAAGAGAAATTCAAATATTGAATTTGAACATCAAATAGAAAAGGAATTGGAATTTGAATTTAGAATTCAAATAAAAGTGAGATTTGAATTTAAATCAAGCAGAGTTAAATGGAGTTGAATTCTTTTTAAAGAAGTTTAGAAGTTTAAAAGCTATTATATATATAAATATAATTAAAACGAACTCGCCGCAGCGCTGCAGTTCGTAAAGTAGCGATTCGAACTTCAATTGAGTATACAGAACTCAATTGAAGTCGAAATTCTTTGAAACAAGAAACGTCAGGACCGATTTGATAATAGTTTTCTAATGAAAGAGAAAAATCTGGATTTCGTCGTATAGATTTTGAGTTATGTCAAAACCAAATTTTTAGAAAAGCAGCGCCATAAACCATTATAAACCATAATGATTTTATATATAAATATTGGAATTTTTAAGCAAATAAAAATCCGAATTTCCATCTAGACTTGAGTTAGAAATTAAATGCGAACTCAAGTGAAGTAAAGAAGATGATTTTTGAAACAATAATCATATTTTTGATTATTGAATAGAATTAACTAAAGAAGAATTAGTTAATCGAGTTTGAACTAAAATCGAACTTTGAAAAGTGAAATTTGGGATTGTAAATATATATTCGAAATCGAATATAGAACTTAAATTGAAATTTGAATTCAATTGATTGATAAGTAAGTGGAAATATATTTAAAGCGTGTTATATTCGTATATACAAGCGAGATAGGCAGAGAGTTAGTTAAAGAATTTCTTTAACGAATTGAGTCAACGAGTGTATGAAGTTGAAATAAATGGAACAGGTCTAGACATACAGGAGACAGGTATGGGACAAGGATAATGCAGGTATATAAATAATGTGCTCGACAAAAAGGTACATGTTTAATTCATATATGAGATTTATGCGCCGTATCGGCAAGCCGCTTGGCTTTTCCTTTTTCTTTTTGATTGAGGAAGATACCGGGAAGCTATTTGAAATTACCCGATGCTCCCGATACAGGGGAGGTTATGGCGAAATTTTCCGGAAATTTAAGGAGTTACAATATTTTTAAGATATTTTGAAAATTTGAAATCATTGTATCGACATATTGAATTCGATAGTAAAGTGAATATAAAAATCGAATGTTGTAAACAAAAGGGGATAGAGATAAGTGATTGGAATTGTTTCCAATTGCAAATAGAGATTTTTCTAATATATAGAAAATAAAAGAAGTTAATATTTGGAAACGTTTTCCAAATGGCATAAGAGGCAAGAATGATTATTGAAAATATTTGGCTAACAAATATTGATTGAGAAAATAGAGAAGTGGTTTAATTAAGGAAATATTAATTAAAGAGCCCAGTGATTTGTTTGATATGTTTGGATGAACACTTGTTTTATTCGATAGTTAAATCACAGACTATCGAAGTTTTGACCATCGTTGTCAATATGGAGAGACCGGTTGGATTATTATCCGAAGAACCACTCCGTATCGGCATAAGCGTTGCGAACCAAGTATGCTGAATATATTGAAGACGGAGTAAAGTGCAAGGGCTTTTCTAGTAATAGAAATAGTGTCTTCGGTGTCGTTCAATCCCAGAACGAACGTAATATGGACGAATGTCTGACAAAGTATTTCCAATGATCAGATGGGTTGGTCTGTATGAATATATATGGTTGCAACGGATTTATCCCTTAGCATAATATCCAGAATATTTGTGCAAACTCAACTAGTGATTAACGGATCTGACAATGTGGCATTCAAAGTGATTGTGTTATCGATGAATGGTAAGTATGCGTAGCCTCAGGCCTCAACAACCGGGAAAGGACAAAAATCGGGCAGGCAGCATGGCTATGTGGGTCGCACCCATTAGGGTGTATAATCACCTATCTAGAGAAATTCCTTTTGTTCTAAATCTATCGATTCTGCCCATTCGGGAACGGTGGTTTGAGTCCAACCGTTGGTGATATACATTCGATACACTCAAGCGAAATGAGTGGTCGGTCATGTGAGGGCCGGGTTGCAAGACGTTCTTGTTGAACCCAGGTGTATTCGCCTCTAGAGATACATCATCGGAAGGTGGTCCCATACCTTGTTATGTTGGAAATCCAATCTCCAATAAGCGCCATGCGGTTTTTGATTTTATACTATATATGTGGAGCGTGAGATGCAAGCGTTCTGCTATTTGGTTATTTATTTGATGTAGACATTATTATAATATCACTGGATTTTCGTATCAAAGTGTTTTGGGTTATAGTAAGGTAAAAACCGTCCGTGTTTATGTGTGGGCTGGTCTTACTATTACCTTTTCTTTCGAAAAGAGTTTTGAAAGTTAAACAAGTGGTTGGAGTTTACTCACACCAGTCCCATGACTGACCCAGGGTTTATTTTGTTTTGTTTTCCCTAAACTCTTGGGTGCCCAAATTTGTACGGGCAGTCAAGTGTTTCAGGCTTTTACAGATACACTTGGAGGAGCTTGAAGCAGGAGGCTTCAACGTTAGTTATTTAGAGTTACTTCCGCTGGATCAAATGTTATGTGTACTCTGATGATGGTATGTATGTATGTACAAAACAGATTTGTATTTCGAAGCTTATGTTATATAATATATTTTATTCGTTCCGCTGTGAGTTTGTGATCTTCGTTTTCTTCTATTCTAATATTTCTTTCTTTCTATTTCTCATCCTCTAACTTCTTTCTAATAATGAGTCGTATTTCTGTGTTATTTGGGTTGGACGTGTGGTGTTTTTAGTCAACTCGGATAGCACGGATTTGCGGGTCGTTTCAGTTGGTATCAGAGCTTAGGTTGAGCGAACACCTAGGCTTGTGTGGCATGTGCTCATTAGAGATAGGGTCAGTAGTACCCTAGAATGAGTTGAGTGTATATATATACGAGAGAGCGTATTTGTTAATTGATATAAAAGTTGTTTTATATTGTGTTGGCTAGTCTGTTGAGTAGTTTATGAATTCTGGTCGAATCGTGGGACGCCACGACGTCGATAGGAGTTTCTAAATACTTGAACAGAAGATTGAACACGATATAGTTTTAAAGAGGGTAAATGAAATAATTTTACCCAAAATTTCTATTTTGATATAGAAAGAATAATTTTCTAGAATTATTATTATATGGATGTGTTGGATGTTGATTTTATAATCAAACGAGATTATGAAATTAAAATGGTTATTTATAACCAAATAGAATTTGTATAGAAATTGAATATACAAATGAGATAAATTAAAATTAAATTCAAACCAGAATTAAGAATTCAAAATCCGGGGAAGTTGAAATTTATTTTTCAAAGTATATTAAAATAATATAGATTTGTTTTAAAGGATTTGAAAGAAAATCATGGATTTTGAAATAATAAAGCACTGAACTCACTTCGGTGGCTGGGAAATTATTCTGATGATGATTGCAACATCATCAGTATTCATTTCCGAGTTTCTAAGTGATGAATTGCTACCTTAGAAAGTTTTGATGGAAATTTGTTGGAAAGAAAACAAATTGGTTTGAATATTCAAATGTTTTGAATTTGAAATGAAAATAAATATATGTATATATTTATGGGATTTCAAAAGAATTTGGAAAGAGAAAAACCCAGGAATTTGAATTCCGAAGTTTAAATTTAACTGAAGCAAGTTAAATGGATCGAGATAAATAAATTAGTGAAATTCAACTTGAAGAAGATTGAATATAATTTGAATTGGGTGAAGATCGTTTAGATTGAATGTGTGAAAACCAAAAGTTTTGGTTGGAGCTTATTTGTTGAAATACGAAGAGTTGAGTTTCAACATAAGTGAGATGTGGGAAAGAAATAGATTTGTACCCTTTTTCCTACCTTAGCAATTTCGAGGACGAAATTATTTTAAGGGGGGAAGAATGTAACGACCCAGTTTTTTGAACGATTAATTTTAATATTTAATATGGTTTTAAATATTGTGGTTGATAATATCAATCGATATATGATTTTATTTTGAATATACACATATATTTATTTAATCTGAAATAATTATAATAATACGAGAATCTGAATTTGATTAAATTCAAAAGTTAAACTGGAGTCAAAATGATGTATATGAATTTTATTTGAATTAAAAACGATAATAGTAATTTATTTTCGGCGGATTTAATTGTCTGAAATCAATTTATATTTTAAAACGAGTTTAATTTAAATCGTTAATTCAAATTTGTCATCTTCTCACAATTAAATTTCAGAACTCATTTCATTGAATTCATAATAGTGAATAACGTTGGAAACATCGGTCGTCACGGTCGAATAGTGGTTCGGGATTTCTAGTTAAGGACTGCGAGATATTTTAATTAATTAAAATAAAATCAATAAAAGAAAAAAAAAACATCAGAGCCGACCTAAGAAGTGTTTAACGCAGACCTAAATAAAGCCGCACACCCTATATTCATCTCGAGCCAACAACGTTGTCTCCTTGCTTCAGTATCAAGGAAACACCGTATTAATGGCGTTTGTACTCTATGAACTGTTCGCCTCTATATAAGGCCGAGTCTTCTCTTCTTTTCAAAGCAACGAAATGAATGTCGTTCTGTTCATTTTCATCCTTCGAGTCCGAAATCAAATCGCTCCGTTCGACAATGTTAATAAAGAGAAAAAAAAGTGTGATTCAAGAAGAAATCATATTGAATTGCCGTGGCGTTCGACAATCGGGTTCTCGACAAACAAAAGCTCCGTTCGAAGCAGTAAGGGTTCGAGATTCAAGAAGAAAAAGGGAATACCCAAATCGAAAATCGATTTCAAAAAAACCTGATTTCCTAAAACTCGCGATTTGGTATTATTTGGGGGTGGGTCGCGAATTCGAAAGCTGGAGCCATTGAGTGTGATTGAGGTCGTTCTTCAATTCAGTGGGATTCTTCATGGGTGCGATGTCGACTGGAAATCTTGTAACTCGAAACAAAATTAGGGCCGCTACTTCAAACTTGCAGGGGGAAGCCATCGTGCGATGGACAACAGGCAGTGAGGCCGAAGTCATAGAATTTGGTGTGAGTGAAGAGCAGTTCGGTGTACTAGCCAGATTGGAGGAGTTCCGTCCTTTGCTAAAAGGTTAGAATCTTATTAGTGAAAGGGTTAGAATTAAATTAGTAAATGGTTAGGATCTTTTTTTTTTTTTTGTATATCAGTATGGATTAGTTTAAATAAATTGTTAAGCTAAATTTAATTTAGTAACAATGAAAAGAAGAGAAAAATATAGGAAAGTTTTATTTATTTATTTATTTAATTGATTAAAATAAATAAATGGTTAATCGGTAAATTTAAATAAAATTTATCACAGGTTCGAATTTCATTCGAGAACGTTAGTAGCCGGTAATTGGGAGATAAACACGATATTCGACAACTGCAAATCACGGTGAGTAAATCTCACTCACCTTTTATTTTTAATTATTTTTATTTCATTAAAAATAATTGTTGTTGCTTGTGTGAATGCTTCTGCTGGTTTTATATATATTAGTTATTTAGGCTATATATATATATATATTGGGTTGATTGATTGGTTGGATTCCCGCAGTCTCATTAGCGGATGCCCGCAGTTTTATAGCGGATGATTACCCTATACGCCCCACGCTATGATTAGTGGATGACCTTCTATACCGCGATATTCTGCCACGAAGCAGAATGGGTATTTTTTTTGTGCTAACATCTGTGGATGCAGGAAAACAGGTTGGAGGAATCCAACTGGATTCCTCAAAAATATATTATCTATTTGTTTGTTTGTTCTGTTTGATTTCATATATATTCATATATGATGTGATTGGAAATTTATTGATTTGGTTGTTTAAACTATCACTGGGCCGAAGTGTAAATTTATATAAAATATCGTAAAAAGGATATTGGAAATTTAAAAAGGGAAATTCTATTTTTAAATAGAATTTGAATTTTAATGGAAATAAAAATATAAACTTGTTTTGAAAAATAAAACAAGTAGTTTCTTTATAAACGAAGTTTATAAATAATTCTTTTATAACGAAGTTATAAATGAAGTGAAAAGGAATTATCATTTGATAAATTCAGAAATAGAAATATAAGCGTGAAATTGGAATTTGAAATGAAATTTCAAAATAGGACGTGAAATGAAATTTTTAAGTATATAACTCAAATGAAATTTGAGCATAACATTTGAATTTTTAAAGGGAGTTTAAATATTTGAATTTTAAAAGGAGATTGAATATTAGAAATCCAAATAGAAGTTCAAATAGAATTTGAATAGATGGAATCAGAATCAAAAATAGAATTTGAATTCAAGAAATTAAAATAAAATTTGAATTCAAAGGAATTCGAATAAAGAAATTCAAATAGAGATTTGAATGTAGAATTTCAAAATAGAATTTGAAATATAGAATTTCAAAGAAAAAAAATTGAATAGAATTTGAAATATAGTATTTCAAAGAAGAATTCAAAATGTGAAATTTGAATGGAATTCAAATATGAAATTTGAATAGAGATTTGAAATAGAAATTCGAGTATTGAATTTAAACATGGAATTGAATACAGAAATTCAAGTAGAAATTTGAATATGAGATTTCAAACTAGAATTTGAAATAAACTTTGAAAAATAGGATTTCAACGTAGAATAGAAATTTCAAATTAGGATTTCAAAATAAGAAATCCAAATGGTTTTGAAATGGAATTTGAATTCAAGGGAATTCAAATGAATTTGAATATTAGAATTCAAATGGGGCCGGAAATGAATTTGAATATTAGAATTCAAATGGGAAATGAAATTTGAATATAAGAGATTCAAATTGAATTCAAATAAGATTTGATCTATGGGATTTGAATATGAAATTCAAATGGGTTTTAAACTATGGAATTTTGAATATAGAATTTAAAAGGGAGTTTGAATATTTGAACTTCAATAGAATTCAAATATAGAAATGAGAATATAGAAGTTCAAATGGAATTTAAATATAGAGTTTGAATAAGAGAATTCAAATGAATTCAAGTATGGGATTTGAATAAGGGAATTCAAAGAGAAATTCAAATATTGAATTTGAACATCAAATAGAAAAGGAATTGGAATTTGAATTTAGAATTCAAATAAAAGTGAGATTTGAATTTAAATCAAGCAGAGTTAAATGGAGTTGAATTCTTTTTAAAGAAGTTTAGAAGTTTAAAAGCTATTATATATATAAATATAATTAAAACGAACTCGCCGCAGCGCTGCAGTTCGTAAAATAGCGATTCGAACTTCAATTGAGTATACAGAACTCAATTGAAGTCGAAATTCTTTGAAACAAGAAACGTCAGGACCGATTTGATAATAGTTTTCTAATGAAAGAGAAAAATCTGGATTTCGTCGTATAGATTTTGAGTTATGTCAAAACCAAATTTTTAGAAAAGCAGCGCCATAAACCATTATAAACCATAATGGATTTTATATATAAATATTGGAATTTTTAAGCAAATAAAAATCCGAATTTCCATCTAGACTTGAGTTAGAAATTAAATGCGAACTCAAGTGAAGTAAAGAAGATGATTTTTGAAACAATAATCATATTTTTGATTATTGAATAGAATTAACTAAAGAAGAATTAGTTAATCGAGTTTGAACTAAAATCGAACTTTGAAAAGTGAAATTTGGGATTGTAAATATATATTCGAAATCGAATATAGAACTTAAATTGAAATTTGAATTCAATTGATTGATAAGTAAGTGGAAATATATTTAAAGCGTGTTATATTCGAATATACAAGCGAGATAGGCAGAGAGTTAGTTAAAGAATTTCTTTAACGAATTGAGTCAACGAGTGTATGAAGTTGAAATAAATGGAACAGGTCTAGACATACAGGAGACAGGTATGGGACAAGGATAATGCAGGTATATAAATAATGTGCTCGACAAAAAGGTACATGTTTAATTCATATATGAGATTTATGCGCCGTATCGGCAAGCCGCTTGGCTTTTCCTTTTTCTTTTTGATTGAGGAAGATACCGGGAAGCTATTTGAAATTTCCCGATGCTCCCGATACAGGGGAGGTTATGGCGAAATTTTCCGGAAATTTAAGGAGTTAGAATATTTTTAAGATATTTTGATAATTTGAAATCATTGTATCGACATATTGAATTCGATAGTAAAGTGAATATAAAAATCGAATGTTGTAAACAAAAGGGGATAGAGATAAGTGATTGGAATTGTTTCCAATTGCAAATAGAGATTTTTCTAATATATAGAAAATAAAAGAAGTTAATATTTGGAAACGTTTTCCAAATGGCATAAGAGGCAAGAATGATTATTGAAAATATTTGGCTAACAAATATTGATTGAGAAAATAGAGAAGTGGTTTAATTAAGGAAATATTAATTAAAGAGCCCAGTGATTTGTTTGATATGTTTGGATGAACACTTGTTTTATTCGATAGTTAAATCACAGACTATCGAAGTTTTGACCATCGTTGTCAATATGGAGAGACCGGTTGGATTATTATCCGAAGAACCACTCCGTATCGGCATAAGCGTTGCGAACCAAGTATGCTGAATATATTGAAGACGGAGTAAAGTGCAAGGGCTTTTCTAGTAATAGAAATAGTGCCTTCGGTGTCGTTCAATCCCAGAACGAACGTAATATGGACGAATGTCTGACAAAGTATTTCCAATGATCAGATGGGTTGGTCTGTATGAATATATATGGTTGCAACGGATTTATCCCTTAGCATAATATCCAGAATATTTGTGCAAACTCAACTAGTGATTAACGGATCTGACAATGTGGCATTCAAAGTGATTGTGTTATCGATGAATGGTAAGTATGCGTAGCCTCAGGCCTCAACAACCGGGAAAGGATAAAAATCGGGCAGGCAGCATGGCTATGTGGGTCGCACCCATTAGGGTGTATAATCACCTATCTAGAGAAATTCCTTTTGTTCTAAATCTATCGATTCTGCCCATTCGGGAACGGTGGTTTGAGTCCAACCGTTGGTGATATACATTCGATACACTCAAGCGAAATGAGTGGTCGGTCATGTGAGGGCCGGGTTGCAAGACGTTCTTGTTGAACCCAGGTGTATTCGCCTCTAGAGATACATCATCGGAAGGTGGTCCCATACCTTGTTATGTTGGAAATCCAATCTCCAATAAGCGCCATGCGGTTTTTGATTTTATACTATATATGTGGAGCGTGAGATGCAAGCGTTCTGCTATTTGGTTATTTATTTGATGTAGACATTATTATAATATCACTGGATTTTCGTATCAAAGTGTTTTGGGTTATAGTAAGGTAAAAACCGTCCGTGTTTATGTGTGGGCTGGTCTTACTATTACCTTTTCTTTCGAAAAGAGTTTTGAAAGTTAAACAAGTGGTTGGAGTTTACTCACACCAGTCCCATGACTGACCCAGAGTTTATTTTGTTTTGTTTTCCCTAAACTCTTGGGTGCCCAAATTTGTACGGGCAGTCAAGTGTTTCAGGCTTTTACAGATACACTTGGAGGAGCTTGAAGCAGGAGGCTTCAACGTTAGTTATTTAGAGTTACTTCCGCTGGATCAAATGTTATGTGTACTCTGATGATGGTATGTATGTATGTACAAAACAGATTTGTATTTCGAAGCTTATGTTATATAATATATTTTATTCGTTCCGCTGTGAGTTTGTGATCTTCGTTTTCTTCTATTCTAATATTTCTTTCTTTCTATTTCTCATCCTCTAACTTCTTTCTAATAATGAGTCGTATTTCTGTGTTATTTGGGTTGGACGTGTGGTGTTTTTAGTCAACTCGGATAGCACGGATTTGCGGGTCGTTTCAGTTTCCCCGCCCTTTGGGGCGTAAGCCTGGCCCGTCAGCCGACCAGAAGCATCGGCCGAAACCGATATCACGAGGCGCCTCGCTTTTCAGCAAGTAATAATAAGTAACATCCACATGAGTCAAACTCGTCAGCCAGTTCAAGCACTGACGCCACTCATAACTAGAAAGAAACGTAGGTCCTCCCTGATATCCGTCTCCCGTTTTTGATTCATACCGGGTGTGATACTCGCGAATCAACGTTACACAAAGCTACGCCACAAAGGCCGTGCTTTGATCATCACCACAAGACTTTGCTTTTCAACAGAAGCCTCGATCAATTGCCACTTAGGCATGCCACACAGGCAATTCACTCCATGCGATTGATATCCATCAATATATAACCCCTGAGCTCGTACGTCTCAGAGAAGGGCGTTAAGCAAGAGAATAAATTCTCCGCCGCCAAACAGATATATATTTAATAGAGATCAATCACACGGACTAAAATCCAATGTCAGACACACAGTCCATTTACAAGTCCGTTCTGGGTCTGAACGAAACCGGAGGCACCTAGTACCTCGCATATCCATCGATCTCCAAGTACGTCTGGACGATCACTAACTGTTTCCATCTTCTTGGGTGTACAGCCCAATCAAGATCATCAGTAATCACCCAAACGACGTGAAGACCTCCGGTCTTCGACCATCGTCTTCATCTTCGACTTATCGTCGTATCAGTTATTCAGAATGGGATAAACCCGGTCTTCCCGAATAACTCGCGTATATTTTAAATAAGTGTTACACAAACACAACATACGCCTCATTCCAATCCATCAGTCACTAACCGTAAATTAATCAAGAGAATAATTCCCCAAATATTAACCCCGAAGGCCGAAACCAACATCAGATCAATATCCAGAAAACCATTCTGCTTGGCCAACCGACAGTTAGTTTCAAAATTTCACATTCATAGGGAAATGTTCCCATTAATTTTATCCAAGATAAATTCCTTGAATTTATTCTTTATTCTATTCTTTCGAATTTCGATTCAACTAGCCGGGATTAACGAAACTTACCGAAGTAATCATTTATTTAATTTCCCAATCCCAACCTATTTATCCCATGAAGTAAAACTGGTAATACTTCATATCTAACACCACAGTGTTATCGGTAAATTCAATTACCATTTCCCCTTCAAATCTAATTAAAGATTTAACTATCGCCTGGAGCAAAACTGGTGATACTCCATCCTCGATCATTTCAATCTAATTAAAGATTCATTAAAACTCAACTTAGTTTTAATCGTTAACTGGGTTAAAGAATCCGTGTTATTTAAAAACACAGTTCACGATAAACCCAAAATCACATTCATTAATTATCGGGTTAAAGAACGAGTGTTATTTAAAACACTGTTCACGATAAACCCAAAAATCAACATCAATTCAATTCCAATTAAATATCATTTAATTGGTACACTTCATTAAATCTAAATAAAAGATTTAATCTTTTCTCAACTGGGTTCAAGAACAGTGTTAGTGAAGACACCATTCACGACAAACCCAAATCACATTTGATATTCAATATAAGGCTCTGAATAGAAAATATATCGGCTTATATTCAATATCAAATTCCACGATTAACAAATGTCGTATTGGAAATAACGATATAAATATCTTTCAAATTTCCATAACAACACCTGTATAATCACGAATTCCAACATCGAAATATTCCGAAGACAATTTCGATTCAAATCCACTCCAATGCAACCATTGGAAATTTTGGTTATTTTTAAAACCCTTTTCGAATTCAATTTATTTATTTAAAAATAAATAGAATTATAATTCTAGTTCAAAACTAGTTCATTTCGATAAAAATCTATTTTTATCTTTTCAAATATGGAGTTTTTCATCCCAATCCTTTCTAAATCATTTCTTATGATTTTACATAAATTATTACTATTTTTAATAATTTTATCAAGGCCCGTACAGTCGATTTCCAACAATGGCCATCGAACTGCACTTACAGCGACCTTTTTCAAATTTGATTTGGACATAATTCCAAATCCAACCGTTAGATTTCAAATTTCTAATATTCGTTAGAAAGCTCTTTTCGATACGAACCCAACGGTTCCGGTTTCAGGAGAATCCGACGGTCGGATCTCCCGTAATGTCCGTTTGAAATAAATGGTCGAAATTCACGAACTGTCGCAGCGCGGCGCGTTCTATTCAGGCCATTATATTATATATATAATATATATAATATATATTTCGTCGATTTCTATTTAAAACGAATTATATAAATAGTTTTGAATTCGTTTCAAAAACCTTTTCAACTTCCATTTCAATTCAAATCAAAATTGAATTCTTCTTTATAAATTCGTTTTAAAATTCATTTCTATTCAATTCGAATTTCAATTCAATTTGAATTCGTTTTCTATTCAATTCATTTCGAAATGAATAAAATCGATATAAATATCGATTCACGTCAAAATGGCGTCAATCTAATCAACACGGCTTCATAAATTTCTATTTTCAAAATAGTTGTTATTATCAAAATATTTCGTTCAACACATGACCAATCTCAATGAATGAGTACTGTCAACACATGAACTTTTATTTTATAATATTCTTTATTTTTCAAATTGGAATGAGGCCCAATCAATTACCATATAAAGTTAATTATATGGATTTTCATACAACACATGTATATCATAGCATTGAAAAATAATCAACCATCAACCAAAGTGCACTACACTGTATAAGCCTCAAATATAGATATTCAACGCTTATAACAGCCTGTCAATCGATCGATCGACATATTTAATCCATCAGGATGAGTGAACTTCAAATTTCATCCCAACACCCGTGTGGGGTTTCAAACAATCAAACACCTATTTTATTTGTGCTGTTGGGCGATGTGTAAAATTTATCGTCCCAATCAATGTCATTCAAATAGGTGTACATAAACAAACCGTCCGGTTTATAAATGAATATTTTATTTTATTCACTTCACGTTAAAAATTATATTTTTAACGATAAAACATTTTATTTCAACCTATGAATTTCTATTCAATTCATTTATCCAATAAATGATATTTTTATTTTTCTAACTTATTTTAGAAAATTTCGGCGGCATAACGGCACGATACTAGAAACGGGACAAGGCCTAGCCTTATCCCCGGTCTAGTGAAGGCCCACGCCATTCACACATCAATCAAATCAATTCGTTATGCAAACCACAAAATTTGGAGTAAGAGTCTAACCTAGCCTTACTCCTTCGCCTTATAACGGCGCACGTCTAATCCTAACCAATTTATCGATTCGATTTTTCACACCACAAACCACATTCAAACCAATATCGCAATCAATCACCAAACAGTCAAACAAACAAGTCCATGGTCTGTGAACGATTGTGTCGGGTGCTACTAAGCACCGTCTGCATCCTAGTATATATATATAACTAGAAAATTAAATGGAAAGGTGAGAAATTCTCACGTATAGCTATCCAGCTCCACGACACTTCTTATGCAGAAGTCTTCGTCGTTTCGCCTTTTTGTCACCTTCGTTGCTGCTTTCACTACATACGTAAAAATCACATTTTTACTTCGCTATTCAATATATATAAAAATCGAATTTTTACTATGTTATTCAATATATAAAAATCACATTTTATTTCGAAGTTCAATATACAAAAATTCTATTTTTCTATCGAAGTTCAATATATAAAAATTCTATTTTCTTTCGAAGTTCAATATATAAAAATTCTATTTTCTTTCGAAGTTCAATATATAAAAATTCTATTTTTCTTTCGAAGTTCAAACCATAAAAACTATATTTTTCTTTCGAAGTTCAAAACATAAAAACTATATTTTTCTTTCGAAGTTCAAACCATAAAAACTATATTTTTCTTTCGAAGTTCAAACCATAAAAACTATATTTTTCTTTCGAAGTTCAAAACATAAAAACTATATTTTTCTTTCGAAGTTCAAACCATAAAAACTATATTTTTCTTTCGAAGTTCAAAACATAAAAACTATATTTTTCTTTCGAAGTTCAAAACATAAAAACTATATTTTTCTTTCGAAGTTCAAAACATAAAAACTATATTTTTCTTTCGAAGTTCAAAACATAAAAACTATATTTTTCTTTCGAAGTTCAAAACATAAAAACTATATTTTTCTTTCGAAGTTCAAAACATAAAAACTATATTTTTCTTATTTTCAAAACAAATTTTAAACTGTATAAACTGATTATAAAATTGTTTTAACTGATTTTTAAAACTGCTTTTAACATAAAAAAAAAAAAAAAACTACTGTTATTACCTTTCTTCTTTTGAAAATACATTGTCGCTCCTTCAATCGCCTACGCCGCCACCCTCAAGCAACCTGAACTCGATCCATGCGCACCCCATCGAAGTCCGTGACAACTCCCACCACTGCCAGGAACGGCGGCCACCTCGGTCTTCCCCGTCGGCCAGAAATTGACCCCGAACCGTGCGCCTTTGAGCGCCAGAAACTCCTCCATCCCACCACGATAAACTACCAAACCCGTATGATTTTACAGAGCTTGAGGAGATCTAAAATTTAGGCTGAAACGGGGTTTCGGGGTGGGACGGGAGGCTTCGACGGAGAAGATGGAGGGAGGGGCGCCTCGCGCGATGTGGCTCCGCCGAGCGATTTTAGGGTTCCTCCAATTTTTTTTTTAGATCGGCTTCTGATCTGTTTGATAATAGAAGAGAGAGAAGGAGGGTTTAGAGTGTAAAGGTGTTTTATATTATTTATTTAATTATTTAGTTTATTCTCCATATAGTTGACTTTTCGTTCGAACTCGAAATTGGGCCCAACGACTGTCGCCCCTAGCTAATTACCCCCATTCCGAACACAATGGGATATGTTTCGTATGTTGATTCGATCGTTTGAATCAGTTTCCGTTAAATTTACATTTAAATCACTATATTGAATTTTAAACGTACATTTCAAATTACCGGGGTCACATACTAACTAGAAAATTTTCAGAAAAATATTTTCTAGCTTCGTATTGACGATACGGTCCTAACAAAACTAGTTTCGTCGAATTCTGAGACCGTTTGAAAAATGGCCAATTTCCAGTCGATTAAAATCAACTGAAACTAGTCAAACGCGTTTTCCTTTGCCACGCTCACATATTGATTCAAAAAATTATGAAATTTGAAACCTAGCAATAACTTAACATCCCGGACCTAACAAAACTGGTTTCGTCGAAATCCGAGGTCGTTTGCAAAATTGCTATTTTTAAGGGCCTTATATGTATAAAAATATATATAAATTCCACAGCGACTATCTCTAATTTTAAACTGGACATATCTTATCATTTCTAAGATGAAATCTCAGTTTGTTAACTTCGTTACAAAGATATAGTTATACAGATTCAAATATTTCTTGTTTCGTTCAATTCTGACTTATATTGAATTCTGTATATTCATTTGAAATTAGAAATCGAATTTTCGAACTACCGCGCCATTTTCAATTCCTTTTATAATTATATATAATTATTATATATTCTAACGACGACGTATATAATATATACGTCGAATTTCAATTCAAAATAAATTTCTCGTTGATATTATTTAAAATATTTCATTTTAAATAATCAAAATTCGCTAAAATTGCCAAAATAAAAATTTCAAACTGGCTCGCATTTTCTGGGTTGTTACATATGTACTATATGTCGACAGTACGACGTATCCCGAACATATCATCAGACGAAAGTGGATCTCCGGGTACACACAACTCAACTATCCCTTGGAAATAACATAGGTCTCCCAAGTACCAAACAGAAAGGTAGGCCGGTGGGAACAAAATGACACGACGTAGAGATAAATGGTATGCAATGGATAGAGGGTGTGCATCACCGAGCTGGCCTACCTGTGTAAGGGAAATCCAAAAAGACGCCCACGGTGCTCGTAAAATGTTGGCCCTGGACCTCAGATCAGTCTGAGATTGGGCCTCCATCAGGTCATGTCTAACGCCAGTAGGAGTATGTTGGACTACGTGGATACTATCCCATTAAGCATCAATGCATGCGTGAGAATTAAGACTCGGCGGCATGACTGGCGGCTCAACAATGCATGGATGCATGTTGGCCGTGTACTCGTAGTACCAACACAGTAACATGTACTAAAAAGCAAACATCTGCGCCACCTCTCTAAAAGCATACGAGTCAAGTGCACTATATAGACATCCCAAAATAGCTGAGCCCCGGTCAATCATATGGAGATGCTCTAAATCGGCTAGCGATGTTAGGTGATCCAATCGAATCATACGCTTTTGTTTGAAAAGAATGTCGAACCAAAGAGATATAAAAGAGAAGCCCAGAATACAACATCCTGCATAGCCTCGGTACCTCTACGCGCTATAATATACTCATGTAAATATGTAAGCGTAACAGCTCCACAGAATATATGATCGGCGACGAAATCGGGAAAGTACAACAAGTACGACTCGGGGTGACTCATAGCTAGAGTCAAAAGGTATGACACTCTATCAGCAGCGTCTATCTCAATCCTCGTAAGCTTATAAAAATATGGGGTGATATTTGGCTCAAAATATGGAAAGTGAAAAAGTATGCGTGGTATGCCGTCATCTCTCAATTAAGGCACCTAGCAATGGCCGATCGAAGGACTGGGCTGGTCTAATATCTAAAAAACGACCAAATGGACTAGCAAGTAGCCTCTCTTGAATACCATGAGGGAGTACGTCAAAGTTACATGTAATAAACTTCGACCAACTGCCACGAACGCTAATGTAGCGACACTAGTAAAAGGACATTTAATTTGTTGTTGGTTACTTTACTATAAAATAACACTATATACTATCTACGAACATTGATATATAATTAAGCTGTGCACTAAAAAATTATGTTAAATTCAGAAAGTTTACCTAAACGGTGTCGAGAGTTGTGAACATACGATGAGTGAAATCCTGGGGTAACGCATGAAATCCATAGGTCTAGAATCGTCGACTCAGACGTGGGAGGGATGTGCATAAGACCGACTGTCTCGTTCGGCTGTGCTCGAACGGTCCGTCGAGCGATCTTCGTAATGCGCGGTCGTGCGATCTTCGTAATGCGCGGTGGTATATCGACGTAAAATTCGAATAAAAATCTTTTTAAAAGGAATTTTTTAAGGGTTTATAAATTTTCCCGTCCTAGGGTGCTATTTATTAAAGCCCTAAGTTGGGCGTCGAACTTATCGACGCCTTATCATAAGACGTCGTTAAAATCGTCATAAGGCGTTGGTGAATTCGGCGCGTAGTGAGAAAAAGGCGTGTGCCAATTAATTCGGCGTGTGCATGTTGAGAAAATCAACCGATTCTCCTTCTCTTAATTTTACGAAATGTAAGATAAGATGCCGATTAATTCGGCGCATGCCTGTTGAGAGAATCAACCGATTCTCCATCTTATGAAATGGAGGTTACGTTCCGTAATACTGTTAGAGTTGCTCCTAATTGACATATATATTTGACATTATATATTGACGGTCAGGGTAAAACCAACAGACTTGAAATACGAGGGGATAATCATGATTTGTAATTTTGTAATCTTGTACGTTGCTTGAAGAAAAGGGAAAGAAGACGAGGGGAGCTATAAGTATAAAGGCTGAAACGCAAAAACAAAAACTGCAATTGAAAGCTCACGGAATTCCTAACCCTAATTCAGTCCCTACGGAACTCGTAATTCCCAATCAAGCTCCAATTCATGCATTTCAGGTTTTCTCAGGAGTAAATAAGGTATCTTTTCTTTTTTGATATTTAATCGATGTAAGTTTTGTTTCTCATTTTCTTTTCTTTTTGTGAATCAAATTAAAGTTATTGTGCAAATTTCGAACAGTTCACGTGTTTTATTGCCAATATTTACGAGTAAATAGGAATTACCAGTTAGGATGATATATGTTATGCATGCTTCTGTTCCTTTAGCTAGATTTATTGTAGGGTTACGATAGCTGTTGTGCATTAAATTGAATTTGTAATATTCTGAAGAGATGTAAACAATGTAACTTTTATATCGTTTCTTGATATTGGAAGCCCAGGAATAATTATGTTTGATCAAAGGGCTCATGCTTTACTTGGATATTGAAGTTTTGATTTGTTTAGTATGTGCGGATATTGTATTTTTCACTGGTAGGTTGGCATGTCAATGCAATGGAGGGTGCATTTGTGCATGTACTAATTTATTTATTTTTTGGGTTTCCCAAGCATCAAAACAAGGACAGTATATGACGAAATTTGCACTTTTGTTTCCTAGGCATCCAATGAGTGCAAATAGGGAATACACATCAGATTGTATTTTCTCCTCCGTGTTTCTTGAAGCTGGTTGACTCGGTACTTGTTCGTGTAAGAACTAAAGACTCAGCTTTGAGGTGTTGTACGCCTAAACAAGCATGAATAGCTTTTTGTTTTTTTGGGGTGTGAAAATAGGTTGTCTAAGTGCTTGTCAAGGATGTTTATATTGTCATTATAGTTTACAGTTGATCTATTTACTTTTAGTTTTAAAGGTAACTCACCTACCATACGGCATTTTGAGACTCTTAGTGCTTAATTAACTAATTGAAGCACCCCAAAGTTTATGTTCGAACCATCAATTTAAAAGGCAAATCAAACCCCCCCCCCCCCCCCTTTCCTTTTGCTTTTTGAGAAAGATGGATATAACAAAACCCTTTTGGTTGCCTTATTTAATAATAAAAGGAGAAAGGAGTGATACTTTATTCACACTTATTATGTTGTCTCGGCCCTGTTGGGTGACTCGAACCTGTGACCTATAGAACCTTTTCTAAAGCGTCATTTATCTAACCACTTGAGAAGTTCTTGACAAAACCCCTATTAACTGCCATGGAGATGATCTTCATAATGTATGATTAAATATCTTTAAAATTTAATATCATTTATAATCATTTTGCTTTGAGGATCACCAATTTAATGATTTGTTAAGAAGGATTGAATATCGTTGTTGACAATGTTAAGTAGTCACTTTATTTTCTTTATGTATAAGTTTGCTGATTGATTCAGTTTTTGATATATATGATCTTTTTACTATCAATATTATCTTCACAAAATTTAGAATTAATTTTAAAATTTCTAGTTCATTTGAACTACATAGAATGTGGAACTCGTATTGACTTGTTGTTTTAAATGAGATACTTCATTCTTTGTAAATTACCATGATAGTATTGATTAAGATCATATATTGTAAATTTAGTTTATTTAAGTATCCTTAGATTTAGAAATAAAGGTATGGACTTCTGGGATGTGGATGTGAAATCATGTCTCAATTTATATGCCTTCTTTATTTTGAAATGGATCATTATCATACAAGATGACTTTATTAGTTCATTATTACTATCAATATCATTTTGAAACTTCCGTGTCATTTTAAATTGTCTGTCTAATTAAACCGTTGATTTTTATTCATTGACTTGTTGAATATAGTTTGACGGACTATTAAGCTTTTACATTATTCAAAGTTTGTTGAGACGATCAGGATAATTAAATATCGAAAAGGTTCTTAAGTTTTGAAATTTCCAGATATAAAAAAGGGGAAAATTTATGAAGGTTTCTTAAAGAGGGGATATAGACACTATCACCGTGCACACTCACCTAAACAAATGAGTTAAGACCATGGTTCCTGATTTTGGACAGAACATTGGAGTTATGACCATTTTAGTTACGTTCTGATGATTACTGAAAACAAACAAAAAATCAGTATATACCTCAGTTTTGATCTGAATTTTTGTTCTTGTCTAAATTTTTGTTTTGGTTCAAGTCCTAAACAATCATGTGAGAAAATTTTAAAAGAAACAGTAAGCATGTAAATGAATAAAAAAACATAACAAAATTGGAAGTACAATACAAACGATGCACATAAGAACAATTTTTTTCTGAAAAATGACACATTTATGAATTTTAACCCATTCAACAAAAATGAAAAATAATAATTATCAACAACTGAATCTACTTTTTTGAAATACGATGCATGTTATATTTCCGTATATACTAGAATGCACTATCTGTTACAGTATTTTTTTACAGGAAAAGGTTTACGAAATGCAAGAACATATCGTACCGAAATTCTTGGAATTCCCAAAGTTGTGTATTATTTAGAAACTCTCAGATGAATGAAATGGATATCAAAATTTTGAACCTTGTTTAAGACCTAAGAGATTTAAAATGATTCCTTTCCTTTTCTCATACCTTCAGTCCATTCCCCTTTCACAAAAAAAGAGAGTATGAAATGGATTTGAAAGTGAGCGCACTTGCAGAACTGCAGAAGCTTTAGAGTTGCTTGGAAATTTTGCAACTATTGCAATTCAGACCTTACTATTGACTTGAAATCAAACTCAGTCTACCTATTTGATCATATTATTTGTTCTAGACACCTGGACATCAATTGAAAGTGATCATCAGTAAATTATATGACTGGTAATTGTTTGTTTCTTGATTTGCTTGCAGAAGTCTAAATCTTGATAAAATAAGAGTTTAGATATGGATGTTGACAGCACCAAGCCAGCATTTAGGAACTATGATGATAGTGATGATGATGGTCCTATGGTCTTCAAAAGAACAAACAGTCAACTTAAGCAAAGTCAGTTAACCTCTACTTCTAAGAAGCTGTCATTATCACAAAAGCATGATGATACTGTAGAAAGACCATTGCTTAACCAGAGTACACATAATAATGGTGATAATTCAAGCTATCAAAAGAATAAAGTGAATTCTAAGCCATCAACTGAGAAATTTAGTTCAGTGAATTCAAATTTACCTAGTCGATCAAATCATTCATCAAAAAATGGACTATCAAGCTGTAACGCAATAAGCCCACATGCAAATGTACCTGATTATGAAGTTAAAGCTAGCAAACCCACAAGCCCCAAGAATAACATGGGGGAACCAAACTCTAATACTATTCCCAAAGGAGAAACCTGTGTGAGTTCAAATAAGTCATGTGTTCAGAATGAGGAAGATTCTGATGATGAAAAGACATTGAGTGCCAAATTTCCTTCGTCTTCCACAGCAAAAAATAATGAATTTCTCGTGAAGTCTGAGCCAACACAAAAGATGAAAACAAAAATTAAGGAATCATCTGATGATGAAAAAACATTGCTTTCGAGGGTTCCGTCTGATTCTGTTATGCCTATTAAGATACCTGACTCTGAAAAGAAGCCTTCACATACTAAACAAACTGTGAATGTTCCACACAAGAGGACTCCGGAAAATGTCAATAAGCCAATGGAATCTTCATATAAGAAGGCAAAATTATCAAGTGTTTCTGCTACTGTAAAAGTAAAAAATGAATATGCTGTGAAAAACGAAGAGAACATAGACGACGATGGCGGCGACGACGACGATGATGACAACATACCAATTTCACAGAGACTGAAAAATTCGATTCCTTCAAGTAGTCAACCATCCACCAAAAATGCAACAAAGAAGACAACTTCTTCAAAACTCAAGAAAATTAGCAATATGACTAAAAAGAACTTGGAAAGTTCCAAGTACTCAAAATCTTCTAGTGTACCACCTGGTTCAGGTGGAGGCAAGAAATGGACAACTTTAGAACATAATGGTGTTATCTTCCCTCCGCCATATAAGCCACATGGTGTAAAAATGCTTTATGATGGGAAGCCAGTTGATTTGACTCCTGAACAAGAGGAGGTGGTTATCATATGTATTCATTGTTGTTTTAGTAGTATGAATTATGAAACCTCCTGGCATCTGTCTTGATAGTATATAACTTCCCTTGTACTTTTTTTTTTGAACTGTCATATTTTTCTGAAATAATGTTTTGGAAGAGCTTTTGCTATATGGCAACTCAACTGATTTACCTCAATGTAACCATGCAAAATATTAATTTTGGACATTTCAAGCCATTATGGTGATAGTTATTATAGCATATAAAATGCATGGTATTTTGAACGTTTGTATTTTGTAGGTTGCTACGATGTTTGCAGTAATGAAGGAAACAGACTATGCCTCGAAGCCAAAATTTATCGAGAACTTTATGAATGATTGGCAGAAAATTCTTGGCAAAAACCATATCATAAAAAAATTTGAACTCTGTGATTTTACTCCCATTTACGAGTGGCATCTAAAGGAAAAGGAAAAGAAGAAGCAAATGTCATTAGAAGTAAGTTTACTTCTAGAACTTTACAGCTTTCAACATTGAGTGAAATGTGAAGTTTGAATAAAAGCACCAATATGGCATTGACCTTTTGGGTATCTAGAAAAAAATTAGCAAGTTCAGCTCGATATTAATACTTCTTTGTATATTATTTGAAACAGATATTAGACATATTCATTCATTGCATTTTAGCGGTTGGCAGTCTTTCAAATATTATTCCGTAGCTATGAGGTAGGATGGGATCATCATTCCTATTACTTAGAAAGTTGAGATCAATCGATTGCTATATATTGAATTTCGTGGAACATAAGAGCCTGTATTTTATTTGAGGTGTAAATAATTGAATCATGGTGGATACCTCAAGTTATCTGTAAGCGTATTAAATTATTGCAATTGGAGGAAAAGGTTTTACTTGCGGCAGCTGGTAATAACAAGAAAAAGTTCATTCGCATACAAATTATCTTCATTTTAAAATTGCAATCTGACTGGATGCATCCTCTTTTTGTTAACTGTATTCTTCTCTAAAAAGAAGTGTTTTAGTAGGTATCTTTTTAGTCTGGTAACAATTTTGTTTAGTCAAAATACACATAGGAAGGAATCTTAAGCTTTCTTCCACCAAGTGTTCTTGAGAGTGGAGTTAATGAATGGATCAATTGAGTTACTTCATTTGACTGCATGTCAGTGCAATGTTGCTATGCTTATGTGACTCGTTTTGCGGTGTGTATGAACTAGGGTATCATTGCCGAGCAGAGCATTTTTAATCATTTCTCAAATATACCAAGTACTAGCATGTCATTTGCCTCAGTATGCATCAAGATTGCTTTCCGAAACTTCTTGGATAGCATGGTGTTACTAATGTAATACATCAAGCTATTTATTTCCCATCTTAACTGAAACATGTAATACTCAACTGATCATTTTTACAGGAAAGGAAGGCCATTAAAGAAGAAAAAATGGCACTAGAAGAGAAATACATGTGGGCTATTGTTGATGGAGTGAAAGAGAAGGTCATATCTGTTACATTGATATGAATTTTAGATCGTTTACCTTTTCTGTTGCTTCCATGATTCATATGTTATTAGAGTGTCCAGAAGTATGGAATATGAAATACCTTAAAATGGCTGTATGCTGTCTTGTTATTATTTAGATTATCGCTTCTTAGTCACATTTAAATTTCACCTGAACGATATAGTGTGTATATTATACTTTTTTCCTGATATATTCAAATTATAATTTATGTCCATGTTCCACAGGTTGGAAACTTTAGAGTTGAACCACCAGGGTTATTTCGAGGTCGTGGAGAGCACCCTAAGGTTCAATTTCAGATCATCTGTTTTACTTAATTACCCCATTACAATTAAGCTAAAATTGGCTTGGAATTGTTAAATATGGTCAACTACATTTAATCCAATTTTTTTGGCATCTTCCAATCACAATATATTTATCTATGTTAGATGGGAATGCTCAAAAGGCGGATTCAACCTAAAGACATTACCATCAATATTGGAAAAAATGCTCCAATACCAGAATGCCCAATTCCTGGTGAAAGGTGACCTTTGACTTACTACATATGCATGTTTCGCCATTAATTAGTAAGTCTAATTATTGGCAACATTGTCTAATAGTCAATTTTGGGTTTGTGTCTTTTGCAGGTGGGGAGAAGTGAAGCATGACAATACTGTTACATGGCTAGCATTTTGGAACGATCCCATAAACCCTAGAGAGTTTAAGTATGTTTTCCTCGCGGCTAGTAGTTCTTTAAAAGGTCAAAGTGATAAAGAAAAGTATGAGAAGGCCAGGCGTTTGAAGGTATCATATCTGTATTTTAAATTTTCAAATTTAATCGTTGATTTTGATTGTAAATACTAAATACATCACCATCTTATAATGACCTACAATTTTGTTGCAGGATTATATCGAAGATATACGTGTAACTTACACAAAAAATTTCACCAGTACAGATCCTACCAAGAGGCAGATTGCTGTGGCAACTTACCTTATCGATAAACTAGCACTTAGGGCAGGCAATGAAAAGGTTTTTTATTTTATTTTTTGTTTATTTTGAGAGAAATAAAGAGAAGCCAATCTCTGTTAGTGCACGATTCTTTATAGGTCTACCCTAATTTTACAGCTGCATTCTCTTATAAAATAAAACAAACAGCTGTGATTTCTTGTAGTTCAACGTTCACTGATGTTCCCATATTTTAAAGAACTTAATACCAATATTTTGCATTGACTTGTGATACTTGAGCTTGTCAAATTGCGAAAAGTGGACGTATATGTTATTCACTTATTTGCTTATGTCATGCTAGTTGCTTTCCTTTTGATTCCAAAGCTTGCTGCTTTCCACTTGATTTTACTTCCTACTTCACCTCTGAATGCTTCTGTAGGAAAAAGATAATAGAACTGTATATGTCCAGAAAATTATCTAAACGCTTTAGACACGTCTTATGCTAGTCAATGGTTGTCTTTTCAATAGGATGACGATGAGGCAGAAACTGTAGGCTGCTGTACTTTAAAGGTGGAGAATGTAACATGCATTCCTCCAAATAAGCTACAGGTAGGAAATAACCTTTCAAAAATCATTACCATTTAACATAGTTAGGTATTTTGTTTTGTGTCAATCCTTTCTCTCTTTTCATCCAGTTTGATTTTCTTGGTAAAGACTCTATTAGATATTACAATACCGTGGAAGTTGAGTTGCCGGTTTATAAAGCAATTGGGGACTTCCAAACTGGTATGTGATATACACCAGTCGAAATTATTCTTGAAATTTTTTTTTTCTACTTGCAAACCTACTTCACAATTTTATTCTTTTAGCTAAGAAAAGCGATGGAACGAAAAAAGTTGGAGGAGATGATCTTTTTGATATGCTGGATACCAGTAAGCTTAATGCTCATTTGAAGGAGCTCATGCCTGGGCTTACCGCCAAAGTTTTCCGTACATATAATGCTTCTATTACGTTAGATAGCATGGTAAGACTTTTTTATCACCTGACTAAATTATTTCCTTCTACGAAGAAAGATGTTATATACTGACTGAATGAAACCGAGGAGAGATAATATATGCCAATCATATTTTGCTTATTTCGAAGGTATATCTTAAAATTTATCATGGGAATACACAATAATGTAATACAAAATAGAAACAACTTTAGCCTCGAATTCAGTTTGAATTGTCAGCTGAGATATAAGCAGGGTTCAGCTAACCTTCAAGGCAGGGCATAATCTGTCATTTTTTCATTCCATTGCTAAAGAGTAGAATTCATTGATAGTCACGATTCATGAAACTTGTTAACGTCTGTCACCCTTCTTTTCATGAAGTTGCCTCACTAAAAGAAACTAATCATTTATCTAAATCTCAGTTCTATGAATTTTAATCTGGATTCTTTCTTGTTATAACACAGCTGAATGAGCAAACCAGAGGTGGTACGCTACTGGAGAAAATCACTGTTTATCAAAGAGCAAATAAAGAGGTATTTACCTGTTGCAGCTTTATCGTGCACTTTTGAAGATCAAGTCGTCATTCAGGTACAAAAATCATCAGCTAATTATATGAATCGTACGTAACAGGTTGCGATCATATGCAATCATCAACGCAGTGTCTCAAAGAGTCATGAAACTCAAATGTCAAGACTGAATGAAAAAATAGATGAATTGAAGGTTTGATAAAACTTGTAGTTTTGACTCCTATGTTCTAATGCAAGTTGTTATATTGCAGTGTTACTGTATGTTTTCTTGGTAGGCACAAAGAGATGAATTGAAAGAGGATTTGAATAGAGCAAGAAAAGGGAAACCTCCGCTTAGTTCTAAAAGGAATCTATCCTCTGAAATGTAATGGGAATTTTTTATTTTTTATTTTTATTTCTCATCAGGGATGCTAAAGTAAAACTAAATTTCAGGTTAGAGAGGAAGATAATTCAAATTAATGAGAAAATACTGAAGATGGAAACGGATAAAAATAATAAAGAGGAACTAAAAACAGTAGCGTTGGGCACTTCTAAAATCAACTATCTTGATCCCAGGATATCAGTTGCCTGGTGTAAACGCAATGAAGTTCCTATAGAAAAGGTATCATGCTCTTATCTTTTAGCAGTGACTGTAAGTTATTTTTCACTGAACCTTATCTTCTTCTTCTTTGCCAGATTATGTCTCATGTCTTTAACCCTGATTAATGAATATTCTACTTTTCTTGAGGCATATGCTACAAATGTCTGTTATTCAGCTGATAATTGACACAATCACTCTAGTATGTTGCAAGAGCTTTACTTTATAGTTATATCTGTAATATTTCTATGCTTTTAAAGCTCTTAATGAGGTGTGTGGTAGGAAATCTTCCACTTCCTACAAAATAATGCGTTTGCTTTTTTTTTTTTTTGTGTGTGTGTGTGTGGGGGGGGGGGGGGGGGGTGGGGGTTGATGATTTCTTTTGTAGGTCACACAATGTACTATTTGTATGATCTAAAGTTGTAGATCTACTACTTAGGTTTTGAGTTATAATGTTCAATAGTTTTCTTTTGAAATTAGAGCTCATCAGCTCTCCAAACCTTTGTCATGTTTGATTTTCCATCTACAAATATTCTATAGTATCATGGTTAAAAAATTAATGACAAAACACAGAGGGTTGCCACTTAAAACTACGATAACATTAAGATCTATGTTATTATATACCAATTAAGTTTTCCTAATACTTTCCTTTTTTTCCCCTTTGATTTATGCAGATATTTAACAAGTCCCTGCTAGCAAAGTTTTCTTGGGCAATGGATGTTGAACCGGATTACAGATTTTAACTTTTTTTTTTTTTTTAGTTCAAAGTTTTCAATTTTTATTGCATATGCAGAGAGCACAAAGCATTGTCATATTAAGAAATTCTTAGTAATTTATATTTATATAAAAAAAAAAAAAAAAAAAAACAGAACTTTTTTATACACTGCGAGAAGCTCTGGCTTAGTCTTTTCAGGGAGTTTCTTTTACAGAGACTTTAGTGACGATTAACTGTATGATATGATTTTTATTTTTAATGTAAACTATATGATTTCCCCAAGTTTATGTTATGCAAATGTCATTACCGGTTATAACGAAGATATGTGAGCTATGCGTGTGTAAAGATGTGCCTTTTACAAGTATGTTTTCCTTTGACATGATGTATTGCCTTGCACGTTGTGGTTCTACCTGGTCTCTTCTGTGTGGTCTGAAGACTCTGGACTCATACCACTGGAGAGGAAGGGGGAAACAACAGGGGAAAAAGGAAAACCCATTGTCACAAAATTGAGTAGACTGGGTGCTTGAAATTATAGATGGATAAGAATTTTGCTGCAGATGAGCTCATATATATATATATATATATATATATATATATATATATATATATATATATATATGAGAGAGAGGGAGAGGGAGAGAGGGAGAGAGGGAAAGTGTTGTGCATCTCTGTGTGTGTGTTTCAACATTGTTCATCAATTATAAATTCAGTTAATAATTGCAAAAGATAAGAAATCAAAGTTGCTTAGGCACAGTAGATTGTGACTTGAGCTTCTTTGAGAGTTCTACTACAACTAAAATTGAATTGGATCCTTCCCATTGAAAGTCTCGATTTGATTACTACAATTTATAACTACTGCGTGCATTATATACGATAATGTTGTAAAATAATACTCCCTCCAGTTCATTTTAGTTGACGTTATTAACTTTGGAACCTTTTGCAAAATACATGACGTTTGGCGAAAAAAACCAGCTTATTCACTTTTTTACCCTTTTCAAAAACTCCTTGTTACTAATGAAAAAAGATACGTTTCCTGCTGTTTAGTATTTCAACGCAACATTCATTTTTCAATTCATTTCCGTCCAAACTCTCCTCTCCTGCCAACTTCTTTCCCTCCATTCTTCATGTTAAAATGTTAAAAAGATGACAAAATTCACATTTTGCAGTCCAAAATTCACATGTTAAAAAAGCTGCATGCATGGGTTGTTATTTTGGTTTAAAGGTTACAGAGCAAATGCATTGCAAGTGACGTGATATAAAACTTGGGAAGCTGCATGGACACAGCTATTTCCAACAAAAAGAGACGCCATTATTACTTTCAATTAAAAAGCATTCACTGTATTCAAGAGTATTAATAAAGGATAAATATGTCAATTTTTTCATTTCTTAATTTGTGTGTAGAATGGTAGAACGTCAACTAAAATGAACCGGAGGGAGTAGCATGTATGCCTTTTAGGTAACGACTATTTAGATTTTTTGATTCAATGGAAGTCCAAAGAAGTGAATATGGTATCCAAATAATGATAAATATGTCAAAAGCAGGTCCGATTACGCCTATTCCTAATCTTAAATAGAATGTAACGATGTAAGGATCTATATGGGAACATAGTATATATTTAAATACGCTCGAATGATCCATTTTCATAATAAGAATGTACATAACCCTATTCCGGTCGGACAAATGATCTCGGTACCACTTCTTTTTGCTACGAGATTTTTTTTTTCAATTTGTTTCATGTCTTCAAAAACTATTCAATGGATTTATTATAATGGTTGACATGACAGTTTAAGAGTACTTCTTTAATTAAATAAAATAAAGGAATCTTTTATATATAGTTACAAGCGGTAATTCTACATATACTACTATTACCCATTTGGTATTTTATGAGCAGAGCCTGGATACTCCATTTTTTTTAGTTTTTACGAGGATTTTCTTTTAAAGGACAAACTTTGGAAAAAATTTGGTGAAAAGTATAAGAAGTTTCAAAATTAGGGAGAATGATACATTTACACTAAAGGTGGAATTCAGGGAGCCCACTAACATTTTTCCATTTACACTATCATTTGGTCTTTCACTAAATTCTAAACTTTCCATACTTTTCACTAAATTTTTTGTTAAGTTTGTCCTTCTTCCTATTTTCCACATGTTGTTTAAATTAGATACCGAGATTGAGATACACAAGATTATAGTCATTGGACAATTCTGCATTTATATAAAGTGGGAATCAAAATGCAATCCAACGATGTAGATTCATTGTGTCTTTAATTACGTATATATTTCGTGTTTAAATAGTTTTATCCTATTTTTAATGTTGAAAATTCTTTATTTGATGTACAATAAAATCAGTGAAATAAATGAACTATAAACTAAAATTGTTATTACTGTTTATGTATAGTTTATGTTATGTAACTAGTATGTCTTTACATTTGAGTTTTAGAATAATATCATATTTTTTAAGGTAAGGCTAATCGACTTTTAAAGTAGCCCGTTCACTTTTCATTAGAACAAGCAGTGAATACATAAATACACGGAAGATAAGCAGTTTGCTTATCTACTACAAACATTTTCCGAGCACTGACTATTAATTCATACAAACTGAAAAAAAACACAACGCAGAGTGTGAATCAAAAACAATACATAGCAAGCTAGGAAGGCTAAAACTATTACGTCAAATTACATAGCAAGAAACACTATTCCTCTACTACATGCTGCAAGAGCAGTCACAAAACACAGTTCAAATTTCAGGCAAAGTTAAAAAAACTGACGATCGCAACTTGCTTAGGCTGACAGCAACAACTACTACACTCACCGGCAACAGCAGCAACAACTACTACTGCTACATTGACGTGATCAGCTACCTAGAAAACACGCCCGAAGACCTCAGTATCAGCCACTATCCTATTATTTCACGTGAACCTTATCAGCATCCCTTAGAAACATCTGAAAAAAAAAAAAAAAATCATAATTTAAGACTTAATTTTTTTTGTCTTTAATTGAACAATTCAGTCTTTACATGATTTTTAAAGACTGATTAAAGAAAAATAATATCAGTCACAGTTTTTCAAGTCTCAGTTAATTTTGAGACTACACGGTCTTAAATTTTAAAAATAGAAATTTCATTCGTTCGTATATTTATTTAAAGATTGTAATGTAGTTTTTGATCGGTCTTAAATAACTACCATATTAATTATTTTTATTCATTAATAAATGTATTAGTTTATGTGTATTTGGTTTTGTATATTCATAAAATCATGTAAATCCATACAAAATATATTAGTCTACATGCATATCGTTTTGGATATTCATAAAAAAATATGTAAAACTTCTCAAACAGAAAATTCATGGATCAAACTCTGAATACACAATAAGCCTTTTTGTAAGACAAACTAAAACCAATAAATACTCAAATAGAAGGTTACGTTACATAATAAAGTACAGAGCTGCTAACAATAAAATATTTGTCTTCAAACGGTTGTTCACATTGTAAATTAGGCCCTCGTTAGCAGCTTCAACCTTCCATATACAACACAATTGCCCCTGCCTACAACTTGCAGTGCTAAACAAAATACCATCATTAGTCAAAATTAAGAATCCATCATAACACATCCTCTAACCTGCCATCACAAACACTGTATTTACTTCCTTCCCCTGCAATAAGAAATTTTACCACAACTTGCGTACTTCACGATCATTCTTTCGAACAACCGACCATCAGCACCAAACTATTACATTCAAGGTGCATTTTTGACGAACGGTAATGGGTATTTGAGCGTGACACCGTTGTAAACAGAGAATGCGTTTTTTGCTACGAACAGAATATTTGAGCGTGGTATTTGAACGAAATATTTATTTATTTTGAATTAATTAAATACTAATTGCACAAAAGAAAATGACTACATTTCAATAAACGAGAGGAATACAAACAAAAGTACATCTACTACACTGAAAAAAAAACAAGTACATAAAAAAATAAAATTTACGATGATGATCCAATCTCTTCAATTCCGCTAAAATAAACCCCGTACATCATCGTCGTCAAGATCGTCGGCAATCTCCAGATTCCGCGGATTATTGGAAAATCATCATAACTTCTCATCACTCCACATCTGACACTACTCGAATGCTATTGTAGCAACGAGAAACAACCAGCTGAAGGTTGAGGGGGGAGGGTAGGGGGGGGGGGAGGTCACAAAGAGTGGCTCGAACTGCTACGCTCGTGGTGTCTGCTTCTAAACATCTGACCATAAGGCAGATTATCAGTAGTCATCCAATCCGAGTAGTAACTGGCGTCGGCAGCGGTGAAAGAAACAACTGGTGCAGGTGGAGGTGCAGGTGTAGTAGCAGGGATCAGATATAGGCAAGCTGACGTACCCAAACAACTGCCAAAAAGTATATTTTGCTCTCGAAACTTCATCGGCGCATTTCTTCTGAATCGCCTATATGGAATGACTGCACCGCTAGCCCACCACTCGTTCGTACCGTCCAACCTATCGTTCAATGGATCTCATTCTCCACCCGTTGTCTACAGCAATCTGTCCCTATCACAAAACGACCATTTTAAATTATCCCATTTATTTTTAATCTAGGTTTCTGTATAACCCAAATTAAAACGGTTATTCAACGTCATTGCGACCGTCCCATAGAAACTGGTAGTGCCACCTGTTTGGTCTTCCAAAAACTCCATACACGTATCAATGAAAGCAGCCTCCCGTTCGTCTGTCCAATTAGCAAAAGGCTGAGAATTAGCATAGTCATAATCTGAAGACATACTGCAAAACAGAAAAAATCAGAAAAATTCCAAAAAAACATACATTATATAATTAAGAAAATTAAACACGACAGCATACAAAAAACCTTTTTGCATCTTCGTTCATCGCGAAAAAAATAAAAACTAGAAGTGGGAGGAGGGGTTTGCTGGTTGGAGATGGAGGAAAGAAGAAAGGGGTGGGCGTGATATATACGGCAAGAAATGGAACGTTGGAAATGAACCAATGCGTCCGACGTGTTGGACGCCAATGGTTCATTCTCCAACGTTCGAGAAACGGTGTCATGCGTCGGACGCGAACGTGTCACAAACATGGCACCATTCCACTGCAAACGGCACCTCACTCATCAACGAAACCGCAATATCCCTGTTCACCACTGCACCATTTTTCACGAACAACAAACATCCACGTAATTCAAGATAGTAAAATAAATGTTATACATGTTTAGGCAGTGCAGAACATTACTTGCTTCTCCATTATCTATCAAGGAAGCGTGGGCCCTTGCCCAGCTTGCCTTTTCGTCGGGGCTACGTATCGAGAACGACTATCTTCGTCAGAAGGCGAGGATCAAGTGGGTTGTCGATGGTGATACGAACTCCAAGTTCTTCCACTCTATTATTCGTAAGAAGAATAGACTTCTAACGATTCTTCAGATTCAGCGTCCTGATATATCGTCGGCTTCGACTCCAGTGGAAGTCAAAGAAACTATTCTCTCCCACTTTCAATCCTTCCTTGGCTCTCCCTCGGTATCGGTGTCTGATCCTTCTCTTCTTTCCTTCGTTCTGAGATTGGTTGTACCTTCGGAAGGTATCAACCTAGCAACCCCCCCTTCACGAAAGAGATACGTGCCTGTATCTTTTCTCTTAGTAAGGACAGTGCTTGTGGCCCCGATGGTTACAACGGGGTTCTCTACCGTAGCATTTGGCCGATTATCTAGTCGGATTTCTGCCACGCAATTCGGTTCTTTTTCTCTGGTGGAGATCTGCCTCAAGGTTGGACCTCCACTAACTTGGTCCTAATCCCAAAGTGCGAAAATCCCAGCTGATGTGCGGATTTTCGCCCTATCTGTTTATGTAACTTTTCTAACTAGGTTATTTCAAAGATCGTGGCCAATAGGATGGCTCCTTTTCTCCAACGTCTCATATCAGCTTCTCAGGCGGGGTTCGTTAAAGGACGTTTGATTACGGATAACGTTCTTTTAGCCCAAGAGCTGGTGTCTCAGATCGATAGGAAAGTTAGGGGTTCAAATGTGGTCGTTAAGCTGGACATGGCAAAAACTTATGATCGCATGCCCTGGTTTTTCATCATCAAGGTTCTTCGAGCATTTGGGTTTCCCAAGGCCCTTATCGGTGTTATTTGGAGGCTTATATCCAACTGCTGGTTCTCTATTCTTATCAACGGAGCGACCAACGGGTATTTTAAGGTTGAAAGAGGTCTCCGTCAAGGAGATCCACTGTCTCCAACGCTCTTCGTTATCGCTGTTGAGGCCTTCGTACGTGGATTGCATTCATTGACGATAGATAATCAGATTCACCAGTTCGACATCCCCTCTGGTTGCCTGGTCGTTTCTTATTTGTCCTTTGCTGATGACATTATCATTTTCACGAATGGTAATTGTCGTTCTATTCGACGGCTAGTCGACTTCGTGAAGCATACGAGAGGAGTTTTGGACAGCTCGTTAATACTGCTAAAAGTTGCTTCGTCCCGTTGAGAGACTTATCCACGGTCAGATCTTCTTGGATCGAAACCTTCACCGGTTACAAGGCGGCTAGTCTTCCATTACCGTACCTGGGTATCAATCTTTACAGAGGCCGTAAAATCAACGCCATTTTTGACCCCCTAGCCAATAAAGCCAGGGGAAGATCATTAGGTGGAATGCAACCCTTCTCTCTCAGGCAAGAAGACTGGTTCTCATAAAGTCGGTGCTTGACTCTACCATGACTCCTACCTCTGCTTTCTTCAAGTCTTACCGTTCTTTGGCCTCATCTTTTTTCTGGGGGAAAAAGGACAACGCTAATCGCCACCATTGGATCTCTTGGGACATTATCTACCGCCCCAGAAGTGAGGAAGGGGGGTTAGGTCTCAGAAACCCAAAGGACACCTATACAGCTTTTGCTTGCAAACCGTGGATTAGGTTTGAAGCGAATGATTCCTTATGGGCATTGTTTCTTCACGCAAAGTACCGCAGGCTACAGGCGAATAGCTTCTTCGGGGTTTCGACCTATTCTAGTGAGACGTGAAACGGATGCAATCGGTAAAGGCCTTTTCGGATTCGCATGGTGGTGGGTTGGATTGGGATGGTAATCCCTTCTCGATTCATGCAGCTCGGAATTTGACTAGGACGCCGACGCCTCACATTCCTGCTTTCTCTTTTATCTGGGATTCCCGTATTCCTCCGAAGGTTTCTCTTTTTATGTGGTAGACGCTCCACGAGGGGCTACCGATAGATGAGAACCTCCATAGGATTGGCATTCCTTTAGCATCTCGTTGTAGGTGTTGTGGATCTGGGGACACGAAATCTATTTCTCACCTGTTTTTCTTGGGCTTCGCAGCCAACTCTGTTTGGAATTACTTCGGGAACTTAGCTGGTATCCGAGGCTATGCGTCTTCTCTTTCTATTAGACTGAGAATCTGGTGGTCCGGAATCTCAGGAAAATCCCAGCATTTGAGCCTTTTCCGTTTGATCCCCTGTCTTATCTGCTGGCATATTTGGTGCACGCGGAATAAGCCAATGTATGATGAGGTGCCTATGGACCCCTCAAATATCATCCAGAAGGTTAGGAATGATGTGTTCCTTGCCTTCCGTGGTAGACCGTTCAGAGGCTCTTTCGGATCCCACTCGCGAAGGCTTGTTATAACCTTTGATGTCTCATCGGTTACAGCAACCTCCAAAGTGGGTATCGGTTGAGTTGTTGATACCTTAAGGTATCGGGTTCAGTCCCGGTAGCCTTTACTCACCTACCCCCATCCCCCTTTTTTAGTGGCTTATATCGTTTGCTAGTACTGCAGGGACTGGGTTTACAGGTTGTCACTGATCAGGCTTTTGGAGCTATGGATTGGGTTTTATGCAACAGTTAGGAGCTTGCTATCGGACTTCTTCTTTAGCGATACCAGATAGCGGATGTAGATTCCAAGTGCTTCCTTCTGCACAGATGTGGCCTATACCAACCGAGTGGCCTTTTGTCGTTCTACCGAGCTCTTTCAATAGTGGAGCCTTCATCATCTTGGGAGTCGGAGTGCGGTAACATGCTTGTTTCCACTTCACTGGATCCTCCTGGTTCCTATTTGTCTATGTTGTTGTATCTTTTTCGGTGTAGCATTTTTGTTTTTGTGTGTGCACAGGTTATGTAGCTTTTCGTACATAATATTTTTTTGGGAGCCTTTGGAGGATGGCTAAATTCTCCTGTTTGCTATATATATATATATATATTCCTTTAAAAAAACTTGCTTCTCCTAACACTTGGTATCTCAGATCATACGTTTTTGGTCTAGACTCATTTGAACTTGACAATGGAGATCAATGGTTATGGACTCCTTCATATGTTATCCTCATGTTGCTAGAATCACATGAAAGCCATTCACTCGCTTCTTTACTTGGCACTTGTCTTTTCTATACTTGAAGTAACTCCTGCATTAATATTAACCAACAGTAACTATACTATTACCCTTACGGCCATGATCATCATGTCAAAATATTTGAAAGACTGATTCTTGTTGAATTTTTTGATTCAAATATTTTATGAAGAGGATGTGATCAATTAATTGATTTGATTAATTGATTGAATGATTTGATTGATTGATTAATTGACTAATTGATTTGATTGATTGGTTGGTTGATTTTATCATAGAAAAAAAAATGAGAGTTCATATACTGGAGATATTTTGAAGGAGCAATTTGAATATTTGCCTAGGTCTTCTATTCTCTATATATGCAGCCTTCTTGGTTAGATCAAGTGAATTGATAAGAAACCATGTAAACATATATGGAGAGAAAAATGTTGGAATTTGAGCTAAGAGTGGCTATTCCTATTTATTGCTGAAAGACGTAGTTGGTGCCTCCAGATTGTCCAAGGGTTTGTCGTCGTTCTTCATTGCTCTTCTGCTCCAACAATATTTGTAGTCATCTAGATATTCTTTTCCTATCTCAATAAGGTTATTGATTCATAGTATTTAGTTTGTTTATTTTTGATCAATTGATTGAGTGTAAACAAAATTTGTTTTTGGTGAATCAATAAAGAGGGTGGTTGGGTGGAATATCTTGTGTACTGCTATTATTTCCGATATATTGTGTTGTTATTTTCAAACAAATTCATCTTCAAGTGATTGGGTGATAAAGATCATTTTTTATTGCGCGTTTTTCATTTTCCGCTGTGTACAAAACCCCAACAATTTGGTATCAGAGCTCAGTTCATCTCATAACTTGGAGTGATTTTGGATTGAAGATCGTAGATATCGGAGATGATGTTGCTTTCGTGGATGACTATATTTGATGGTAGATATTGGGGATTTGGATGCCTATGATGGTGGATGTTACATGCCTTAATGGTCTGATTGATGGAGATGAGAAGAGCCCTCTGATATGGATTAGGGAAGATGGAAGAAGACGAAGAAGAAGGCCAGTGACGGTTGAAGAACCTAGTTCACAACAAGGTGGAGAGGTTAATATGGTCGCTGCTGATGGTCTTAAGGTGGAGGATCATGGTACCGACAAGGGTCTAGATGTCGATGATGCTCGAGGGATCCCGGATATGAAGAGATCATGTCAAACGGAAGACGATGCCGAGATATGAAACCCATAAAGACAAGATGGAGGTCTTTGTAGTATTACCAGCACTTTCAAACCGTTAGTTTTGCGAGGAGCAGCTCAGGTGGTAGATGCATCTTTTGTAGGAGGTGGGTTGTGTTTGTAATTGAGGTATGGTCGTAGTCCTTTCAAATCAACTGGGGTGTATCTCGTTGCCTTGAAATCGATGTTGGTTTTAATTCAAAGTAGGTGTTGTTGAAGCTAGGTTGACTTGTTTGTGGATTGTTGGAGATATGTGATATTTGAATCAAGGTGGAGTGTTGAATTTTTTGATTCAATTATTTTATGAAGAGGATGTAATCAATTAATAGATCTGATTGATTTGATTAATTAATTGATTTATTTGATTGATTAACTAATTAATTAATTGACTAATTGATTTGATTGATTGGTTGATTGATTGATTGGCTGATTGGTTGATTTTATCATAGAAGGAAAGAAATGAGAGATTATATTCTAGAGATATTATGAAAGGGAAATTTGGATATTTGCCTAGGTCTTCTATTCTCTATATATGCTTCATTCTTGGTTAGATCGGATGAATTAATATGAAACCAGGTAAACATATCCGGAGAGGAAAATGTAGGAATTTGAGCTAAGAAAAATAATCACTGAATTAGCCTTCTTGGTTTCTTTGATTTGGCCACCTTTAGAAAACTAATCACTGAATTAGCCTGGTTTGAAAACTTATTACGGACGTAGACTGGTTTTGGCCAGGTCAATGCAAGCAGTTATTTATAACTGGCGCTATCTAAGATTGCGCGTACGGGCGCCATTTTAGATAGCGCCCATATGTTTTGGAAGCAAAATTAGTACACGAGAATTATTTGGAATAACGCCAGTTTGCGTTATTTTAGATAACGCCCCGATGCATATATATTTTTAAAATAGGGGGCAACATTCGAAATTGCGCATACTTTTGCCTTTCCAAATGTCGCATTAACGTGCTTAACAACACCCATCCAGCCGCTTCTTCCTTACTTTCTCACTCTTTCAAAAACCCAAAAAAGAAACCCAAAATCTCCAATTATTTTTCTGAAATTAAATCCTTGTGTTTTAGCTCTAATCTTCAATAACTTTAGGTTTACGTCAATGGTATCCAACTATTCGTCATTAGAATCATTTCAAGGTATGAATTCAAAAACCCTAATTATTTTTTGGATCTTAACTTTGAGTAATATAATTACATATTTGGTTGTAAAGCAGAATGGATCCTAATTTTATTGCGATTATATGCTATTTCGATGGTGAGATGATCATTGATGATCGAAAGTGTGAGAAATACGAAGGTGGTTCATACAAACCGATTAAAGTTCATAAAGATTATAACTTGAAGCAATTAAAAGCATCGATTTACAAATCAACAAAGACTAATCATGAGCAATTTGATATTGACTTAGTTTGCATTTGGCCAACAGATTCTGGTTCTAAGGCAATTAAAATTGTAGACGATGATGATGTTGAATTAAGGTTTTCTGCCTCTTGTAAATCTATAGAGTTATTCCTTGTGAAAACTATTAAGTTAGTGGTAGAATCACCTGTTTCTTCCAGACCGGTGGAAGCAGTGCCGTTGTGTCCATCTCTACCCATTCCATCCCCAAATAGTATTCCTTCTTCGAACGTACCACAATATGGACAACAACAAATGTTCTATGCTTATCCTTCGTTTATGAATTTTACACAGAATCCTCATTGTAGTTTTCCATATCCCACGCAAGAAAGTATTGCTTGCATGAGTCAAAGGTAAGGCCAATTTGGTATTGTATCTAAACAACTTATATTGTCTTTCTGCTAATGTATGATATCAAATGTTCTTGCATTGTATAGTTTCATTCCGTACTATCATCCAATGCAAAATATTGCTGGACTGTTTACACAAATACCAGAGTCATTGCAGCCAACGCCTTCTGAGTTATATCATATGAGTCAGAAGTAAGTTTTATTTGAAATGAAATGTGATTTAAGTCGAGCGTACCTGTGTTCTAAAGTTTTCATTACACAACTATTCGCAGAAGTTCATGCATGAGCAATCGCACTTTGAAGAGAATGAATGCAATGACACTACGGATTTAGATGGAAATGTAGACATACAACTGAGTACCAGACGTGTATCTGATAGCATGACGGTTGCTTCGGTAGACATGGGTTGACAACATGCAAGTAAATAATTATCCATTGAACTTTGATTTTGGAGGTGAAGAGATAGATGATGATGATGATGATGATTATAGTAATGAAGAACCTGAAATGAAGATACCGATAGTTAAGGACCTGTGTACTTCGCAAATTTTAGCTAGATCTGCTGTTGCGAACTTGCAATGTAATGAAGAATTGTTCTCATCATCATGCGTTCAAACTGGTTTTGAAGCTAGTCTTGTATTCGAGAGCAAAGAAAAATTTCTACAACAACTAAGTGAATGGTCAATTTTATATGCCGTTTCTTTCAAGCCTGTTAGGTCGAACAAAGAAATTTATATCGATATTTGCAGTGTTGACGATAAATACCAATGGAGAATTCATGCCATTGATTCAAGAAAATCACAATCGGGAATGTAGGTTGTAAAAAAATATAGGGGGACCACACGTGCGTTAATCCAACTATAAATTCTAGCCATAAGCAAGCCACGCCAACGTTTTTGGTTACGAAGATTATGCATTTTGTAAAGTCAGATTTAAACATAACAGCTAAAACAGTTCAAGTATTGATGGAAGAACAATTGTTTATTAAGATTGGGTATATGAAAGCGTGGAGATCACTAAGTAAGGAAATTGTGATGATTTGTGGGGATTAGGCCATGCCATATTCTACGTTAGGACAATACTTCGAAGAAATTAATAGAACGAATCCCGGAAGTGTAAGCCATATAGTAACAGATGATGTTGGTGTATTTGAACATGCATTTTGGGCACTTGGCCCTTGCGTAGAGGGATTTCTACATTGTAGCCCCTTGCTTTGTATCGATGGCACACATTTATATGGAAAATACAAAGGTACACTACTTGTAGCGACTGCAGTTGATGCGAACAATCAACTTTATTCACTGGCATATGCAATTGTTGAGTCTGAATCAACTGACACATGGGGTTGGTTTTTTTCGTGTATGCGAGAGTTTATACATAGTGTAAACAATCGACGTATAACTTTCATATCCGATAGAATGAAAGGAATACCTATTGCATTACAGGGAAGATGGATAGCGCCACATAAGCATAGATTTTGTGCTAGGCATCTAAAAGCAAATTTTCAGGCTGCTGGCTTTAGAGACAAACGTTTGACGAGTCTATTTTATGCAGCGGCATGTGCATCAGAAGAGGTTGAGTATCGTAAAATTCGAGAGGGAATAAAGACGACCAACCTTAGAGCTCAAAATTGGATTGAAAGAAGTTTAGGTGGGAAAGAGGAAACTTGGGTGTTGTTTAAAGATGATGGTGGACGGTTTCATGTAATGATGACAAATGCATCTGAAAGCTTCAATGACGTACTTGGAAGTGCAAGATCACTTCCCGTTAAGTCGTCGGTAGCTCGTACATTCTACAGATCGGTGGATTATTTCTGCAATCGATGGGAATACGCTACTGGATCATATGCAAGTTAACTTCAAAATGGGAAGCAAAAATAGCTGAGAGAGCGGAGGAAGTGAGACGTTGCAGAATAGTTCGATTCATCTAAAATGAATAGGCGGTAATACACTACTTCGGTGATGAATTCAAAGTCATGGTTGATGGTAATACTTGTTCTTGTACATGTAACATGCCTATGCTACAACAGCTTACATGTTCGCATGTTATGGAAGCTTGTTCTGTAGTGGCCTATAGTGCGAAAAGAGCTCATCACGACTTTGCCTTGGGTTGGTACACAATTCAAATTTATCTCGCAGCTTATACGCCGGAATTTCATCTAGTTCATGACAAACGATATTGACCAGCACCATCAGGGCCTATGGTTCTACCACCACAAGCTTAGAGAGCACCTGGAAGGCCTCGATCAACAAGAATTAAAGGCACCATGGACGAGGGACAACCTTCAAGACCAAATCGGTGCAGCAAGTGTGGAGTTCAGGGCCATACGAGGAGTTGTTGTAGTGCAACTTAGAATGTACTAGTATTATATAGTAACTATCTACTTGGTTTTATTATGCAAAAGACTTATCGTACTTCTGAATTTGATCTATCGTTCTGTTTTTGTTACAGTTTTTGTTACAACTTTTGAAGCACGATACAACAGTGAAAGCAAAATAAACCTACAACATAATAAACCGTACGATACATAGAGTGATACAACATTGAAAGCAAAATAAACCTACAACATAATAATTCGTACGATACATAGAGCGATACACCATTGGAAGCAAAATAAACCTACAACATAATAATCCATAGAATACATAGAGCGATACAACTTCGCATACACTACTTGTTAGGATATATAGGAATGGCTGACTCAAGCGAGTCATATTTTTCCCGCATTTGGTAAATTTCGTTCTTCAATCGTGTATTCTCTTCTTGCATATCCAATGCATACTCGTGTCCTTTACGACACATTGGAGAATCTATCCACTCTGTATAACGACAACATATAACCAAGTGGGGGTACTTGTATCCAAACCGGATATCGTTCGCAAGCGTAGTATCGACGGTCTGCGTTTGCCTTGCTTTTCGCAACATGCACATGATAATAGGCGTGGTACTTCCTCCCCAATAGCTAAGGGGTTCCCTCTATTTCTGCCGTCGTCGTCATCCACCGCGACATAGTGTTTTTGCCGCATTTCTATAGGGATTAGAGAATATAAGCGTGGTTCTTTGCTCGGTCAATGTTCTTTAGATTCAAACTCGTCCATGTGATTTACTAAAGAATCATCATCAATCTCCCATTGATCCATTTCTAGTACATTTGCATAAAGATTAGATTTTTAGGTAAGTAAAAAACCAAATTTCAAAACACAAAATTATTGGAAAATAAGTTGAAATGGGTAGGATTACCTTCAATTTAAAAAAAAATCACCAACAAACAAACAATTTTGGCTTTAGGCAGGTAGAATGGTTGAAATGAAAGAATGTGGAAGTGTGAGGTTTTGGGTTTGGTTTGGTAAAGTTACAAATGGGAGAGTATGCTGGTAGAAAAGCCACAAACTTGAATGTTATAGTACGCTGGTAAAAGACCTGGGGCACCATTTGATATAACGCCAGTTCGCGCTATTTGAAATAGCGCGAACATGCGCTATTTCAAATTTCGCCTGCATATATACGTAGAGGTGCTTTTTGAAATAGCGCAAAAAGGCGCTATTTTAAATGGCGCCCCAGGTCTTGCACAGCCACAGAAATTAAACTTTCAAGCCTTACATTTATACATCAATCACACAATTTCATTTCTACAACTGTGAACACAGAAAACCAAAATCTACAAACCAAAACGATGGAATAAAAACCAACTAAGCAAAAGTTATAACTACTTATCCAAGTTTAACACAACCACCAAAACGATACACAAATTCAATGTACAATAACATTAATTTCAGTCAACTACATGCCAACGGCTACACTACTAAATGACATTATCAAACGTCCGAACTACTTTAAAATCTTCAGCTGGTGAGGAGTTCTCGTTTTCTTCTGAAGTGGAGGTACATTTTCAGGTGTTGAGGATGATGAACTTTCATGAACGGATCCTCGGGGCTGTGAAGGACCATGCTCAACATGGATTGCTTGAGACGACTCTAGACCCTTTCCCTTTGTCGCCGCCTTCTTGTGCCTCCGTGACGTATAAACCAGTGTATCACGTGGTGGAATGCCTGCAACAGAACCTTCAATGCGTGCCGATGCTGAAGGTTGCGGAGGAGGAGGAGGCGGTGTTGGTATAGTAAGCATGTTTTCCCCAAAATAGTTTGCAAAATATGCTTGATGCTAAAGCACTTCCCCTTGTTTCTTTCCTCCACCTCATGAGATAACTCGTCAACCAACTCTATAGCACGGTACACACCATCCGCCTACAAAGTTGAACTTAACTCATATTAAAATCAAATCAAAAAAAAAATTATGACAAATACAATAAGTAGCAAGTATTTCATACCACATTTCTCTCAAGAGGAGCTCTAGGCGTGTATGGTTCCACTATAGCACCAAGATGTTTTACGCTCTGAAGAATATACCATCGGGTAGTCTGCCAATACCATGTATAATACTCCTCGTCCGACAAAGTGAACTCCCGCTCTTGCTCCGTACGCTCATGTCGATGGTTCCGTGTCTCAATGGCCATCTCGTACTTCACGAGTACTGCTAGGTCAATCCTGTAATGTGGGACTGCTTCAGGAAGGTGTTATCTAAGTTCGAACTGACGCATCACACGGTCAGGAAGATGGTATGCCACATCGTTGAAACATATAACGGGCGCACAGGCGGTCCATAGATGAACAGAAGCAGTACATAAGGCCGGAAGCTCCTTTAGATCATGTGCGTATGGGGTCCATGTAACAACATCCAGACTGAGCACGTCAAACTAATTGTGGTAGAATAGTAGATTACACCTCAGATTCGACATAGTGTTCTTCTTCCAACCCACCTGCAATTGCAACGTAATACGAGATAGAGGAACCAACTAAACACACAAAAGGTAAATACGTGACGAAATAAAAATACCTGGTCCCATACGGCAAAGAAACATTAATATTTAGTGTCTTTAATTCGAGTCTCCCAACAGAAAGATACGTCCAAGACCATAGCTACAAAAAAATAGTCAAGAAATGCTACGATATATAGATATAAAATATACGACACAGAAACTCATATGAAAATAAATTACCTGTATTAAATGACTACATCCAAGTGAAGTGTTCTCCATCAAAGCGACCCTGGTAAGTTCCTTGTACGTGTATGCTAATGTAGCACTGCCCAGGAATATTGCCGATACTGATCAAAATCCTCCAGAAAATGCAACCATCTAAGCCACATGTGAGTCCTCGAATGATCACACATAAAACGTGAAGTAATGATAGCTCTAGCACGCTGCTCTATTTTCTCCTGCATGGCATTCTACGGAATGTATTTCTAAAACTGAAGTCTATACCAACTAGTAACAATTTGCTCGTTTCCCCACCACTGCTCGGCGGGAAAAGTGATACCTAGAAGTTGCTGACACATCTCCATATAGTCCACTGTATTCGAAGTCCTCAACGGAGCACCATCAATGGGCAAGCCAAACACGACCGCAATATCACCCAAAGTGATGGTCATCTAACCAACTCTGAGATGGAATGTTGATGTCTCTAGTCTCCATCTATCAACTAAGGTGGTGATGAGATAATGATCCAGTGACATAACCCAACATGTGTACTAATAAGAATTCTACACAATCAAGTAAAGCTAGTACTCCGGGAAGATTAGGGCTCACTAAGTCAATGGAAGACATGTGATCTATGATGGTAACTAGTTTTTTACTTTGTGAAAAAGTTAAGCATAATGTAAGTATACATACAAAAATTTGAAAATTTCAAAAAATAAATAAAAAACCAATAACGTTAAAACATACCTAGATTAAATCAAAATGGCTCGTTTTATGTCGTTCTTGCAAATAAAGAACACTATCATAAATAGGTCCTGGTTTCATCTCAACAATCTCTACACAAATCATATTTTCAACTACATAAGTGCTACAAAACCCTATCAAAAAAAACTACATACGTGCTAAAAAGTATAAGAAATCAACTACATTGATCATATGAAACCAAATACTAGCTTATTCACAATTTCCCCCCATTATTAGAAAACCCTAGAATTAAAAAAAATAGTCAGAAATTTGTGATTTTGTACCTTTTGGAGCTTCTTGTGCGGATGAGCTTGCCATCGTATCGATTTATGATAAAAAAACCTAAAATTTTGGTGTTGGGGGATTGATTTAGGGTTAGGGCGATATTAGGTTTGTTTTAAAAAAGTTGAAGGAGTGAAGAAGTGAGGAGGAAGAAGGTTGTTGGTCTCTGTATATTACGTCGGGGCGACATTGGAGATAGCGCAAACTAGTGCCATCTCGAATGCCGCCCCTATTTATTTTTTTTAAATACACCGGGGCATTTTTTAAAATAGCTCAAACTGGCGCTATTCCAAATAACGACAGTGTCCTAATTTTGCTTTTAAAACACATGGGAGTTATCTGAAATGGCACCCGTATGCACAATTTCAGATAGCACCAGTTATAAATAACTACTTTTGTTGACCTGGCCAAAACTAGGCAACATCCTTAATAAGTTTTCAAACCAGGCTAATTCAGTGATTAGTTTTCAATAGGTGGCCAAATCAAAAAAAAAAATCCATTTTTATTGCATATGCAAAGAGCACAAAGCATTGTCATATTTAGATATTCTTAGTAATTTATAAATAAAAAAATCTTTTATATAGACTGCGAGAAGTTGTGGCTAATCTTTTCAGGGAATTTCTTTTATAGAGACTTTAATGAGGATTAACTATATGATATGATTTTTATTATTAACTGTAAACTATATGATTTCCCTGAGTGTATCCATATAGTTTATGTTAGGCTAATGGCATTACCGGTTATAACGAAGATATGTGAGCTTTGCATGTGTAAAGATGTGCCTTTTACAAGTATGTTTTCCTTTGACATGTTGTATTGCCTTGCACGTTATGTTTCTGCCTGGTCACTTCTTTGTGGTCTGAAGACTCTGAACTCATACCACTGGAGAGGAAGGGAAAAAACAGGAGAAAAAGAAGAACCCATTTTCACCTGGCTAACTTAAAATTGAGTAGACTGGGTGCTTGAAATTATAGACGGATAAGAATTTTGCTGCAGACGAGCTCATGAATCTTCTAACTCTGTTTTTATTGTACGTATGTGTTTCAACATTGTTCATCAATTATAAATTCAATTAATAATTACAAAACATAAGAAATTAAAGTTGCTTGGATATAGTAGATTGTGACTTGAGCTTGATTGAGAGTTCTACTACAACTAAAATTGAATTGGATTCTTCGCATTAAAAGTCTCGATATGATTACTACAATTATTATTACTGTGTGCATTATATACGGTAATGCTGTAAAAAAATAATATACATATCTTTTAGGTAACGACTATTTAGATGTAAAATTAGATACTGATTGAGATACACAAGATTATAGTCATTGGATCATTCTGCATTTATATGAAGTAGGAATCAAAATGCAATCCAATGATGTAGATTGATTGTGTCTTTAATTATGTATATATTTCATGTTTAAATAGTTTTTTCCAATTTTTAATGTTGAAATTTCTTTATTTGACGTACAATAAAATCAGTGAAATAAATGAACTATAAAATAAAATTGTTATTACTGTTTATGTATAATTTATGTTATGTAACTCGTATGTCTTTACATTTGAGTTTTTTTAGGCAAGGCTAATCGACTTTTAAAGTAAACTGTCCACTTTTCATTACAACAAATCGTGAGTCGTAAATATAACGAAGATATGCAATTTGCTTATCTGCTACAAACATTTTCCAAGCACTGACTATTAATTAATACAGACTGAATAAACACAACGCAGAGTGAATCAGAAACAATACCTAGCAAGCTAGGAAGGCTAAAACTATAACGTCAAACTATGTAGCAAGAAACACTATTCCTCTACTACAGGCTGCAAGAGCAGTCACAAAACATAGTTCAAATTGCAGGCAAAGTCAAAAACTGACGATCACAATAGGCTGAGAACAACAACAACTACACTCACCAGCAGCAACAACAATAACAACATCTACATTTACATGATCAGCTTCCTTGAAAACGCATCCGAAACCTCAATATCAGCCACTACCGTAATAATTCACGTGAACCTTATCAGCATCCCCTAGAAACCTTTTCAAAAAAAAGTCTTAATTTAAGAATTATTTTTTTGTCTTTAATTGAACAATTCAGTCTTTACATGATCTTTAAAGACTGATTAAAGGAAAATAATATCAGCCATAGTTTTTCAAGTCTCGATTAATTTGTGACTATACACGCAGTCTTAAAAATTTAAAGACAAAAATTTCATTCATAAATTTATTTAAAGATGGAATTTAAAGATTGTAGTGTAGTTTTTGACCGGTCTCAAATATCTACCATATTAATTATTTTTTATTCATTAATAAATGTATTAGTTTATGTGTATTTGGTTTTGTATAAACATAAAATCATGTAAATCCATACAAAATATATTAGTCTACATGCATAAAATACATGTAAAACTTCTTAAACAGAAAGTTCATGGATCACTCTAAATACACAATAAACCTTTTTGTAAGACAAACTATTTTGTATATTCATAAAATACATGTAAAACTTCTCAAGCAGAAAGTTCATGGATCACTGTAAATACACAATAAACCTTTTTGTAAGACAAACTAAAACCAATAAATACTCAAATAGAAAGTTAGGTTACGTAATAAAGTACAAAGCGACTAACAATAAAATATTTGTCTTCAAACAGTTGTTCACATTGTAAAATAGGCCCTCGTTAGCAACTTCAACCTTCCATATACAACACAATTGCCCCCGCCTACAACTTACAGTGCTAAACAAAATACCATCATTAGTCAAAATTCAGAAACCATCATAACACATCCTCTAACCTACCATCACAAAAACCGTAATTACTTCCTTCCCTTGCAATAAGAAAATTCACCACAACGTGCATACTTCACGACCATTCTTTCGAACAACCAACCATCAGCACCAAACTATTACATTCAAGGTGCATTTTTGACGAACGGTTATGGGAATTTGAGCATGACACTGTTGTTAACGGAGAATGCATTTTTTGCTATGAATGGAGCATATGAATGTGGTATTTGAACGGGATATTTATTTGTTTTGAATTAATTAAATACTAACTACACAAAAGAAGAAGACTACATTTCATTAAACGAAAGGAAATACAAATAGAAATACATCTACTACACTGAAAAAAACAAGTACTTAAAAAACTAAAAATTAGGATGAAGATCCAATCTCCTAAATTCCGCTAAAATAAACCCTTGTACATCATCGTCGTCAAGATTGTCGGCAATCTCCAAATTACGCGGATCATTGCGAAATATCATCATAATTTCTCATCGTTCGACATCTTACACTACTCGAACGCTATTGTAGCAATGGGAAACAACATGCTGAAGGTTGGGGAGGAAGTCACAAAAGAGCGCTCGAACTGCCACGCTCGTGGGTCTATGCCTACACGGCTGACCAGAAGGCATATTGCTGGTAGTCATCTAATCGGAATAGTAACTGGCGTCGGCAGCGGTGAAATAAGAAGCTGGTGCAGGTGGAGGTGCAGTAGCAGGGATCAAATATAGGCAAGCTGGCGTACCCAAACAACTGTCAAAAAGTATGTTTTGCTCTCGAAACTTCATCGGTGCATTTCTTTAGAATCACCTACATGGTCTGACTGCGCCGCTAGTCCACCACTCGTTCGTACTGCCCAACCTATCATTCATGGATCTCATTCTCCACCCGATGTCTACAGAAGTCTGTCCCTATCACGAAACGATCGTTTTAAATTATCCCACTTATTTTTAATCTAGGTTTCTGTATAACCCTGATTAAAATGGTTGTTCAACGCCGTCGCGACTGTCCCATAGATACTGCTAGCGCCACCTATTCGATCTTCCAAAAACTTCATACACGTACGTATCAGTGAAAGCAGTCTCCTGTTCGTCTGTCCAATTAGCTAAAGGCTGCGAAGTAGCAGAGCCAGAATCTGAAGACATACTACAAAACATAAAAAATCATAAAAATTCCAAAAAATATGTATTAAATAATTAAGAAAATTAAACAAAACGATATACAAATAAACCTATTTTGCATCTTCATTCGTCACGGAAAAATTAAAAACTAGAAGAGGGAGGAGGCGTTTGATGGATGTAGATGGAGGAAAGGAGAAAGGGGAGGGGGTGATGTATACGACAAGAAATGGAACATTGGAAATGAGCCATTTCGTCCGATGCATTGGACGCCAATGGTTCATTCTCCAACGGTCGAGAAACGATGCATTTGACCGTATGGAATGGTGTTACGCGTCGGACGCGAACGTGTCACAAACATGGCACCATTCCACTACGAACGACACCTCACTCATCAACGAAACCACAACATCCATGTTCAACTTTCACCATTTTTCACGAACAACAAACATCCATGCAATCCAAGATAATAAAATAAAAGTTATACATTTTTAGCCAGTGCAGAACAATACTTGCTTCTCCTAACACTTGGTTTCTCATATCATACGTGTTTGGTTTAGACTCATTTGAACTTGACAATGGAGGTCGATGGTTACAGGCTCCTTCATATATTATCCTCATGTTGCTAGAATCACAGGAAATCCATTCCACTCTCTTCTTTATTTGGCACCTATCTTTTCTACACTTGAAGTAACTCCTGCATTAATATTAACCATCAGTAACTATACTATTATCCTTACGACCATGATCATCATTTCATCATGTCAAAATATTTGAAAGACCGATTTTTGTTGAATTGTTTGATTCAAAATTTATGAAGAGGATATAATCAATTAATAGACTTGATTGATTAATTAACTAATTGATTTGATTGGTTGGTTGATTTGATTGATTAAACTTATCATAGAAGGGGAAAATGAGAGTTTATATTTTGAAGGGGCAATTTGAATATTTTCCTAGGTCTTCTATTCTCTATATATGCAGCCTTCTTGGTTAGATCATGTGAATTAATAAGAAACCATGTAAGCATATCTGGAGAGGAAAATGTAGGAATTTGAGCTAAGACTGGCTATTCCTATTTGCTATTGAAAGACGTAGTTGGTGCCTCCAGATTATCCAAGGGTTTGTCGTCGTTCTTCATTACTCTTCTACTCCAGCAATATTTGTAGCCATCTATATTTTCCTATCTCAATAAGGTTATTGATTCATTGTATTTTGTTTATTTTTGGTTTTGATCCATTAATGTAAACAAAATTTGTTTTTGGTGAATCAATAAAAAGGGTGGTTGGGTGGAATATCATGTCTACTGCTATTATTTATGATCTATTGTTTTGTTATTTTCAATCAAATTCATCTTCAAGTGATTGTGTGAAAAAGATAATTTTTTATTAGGCATTTTGCCTTTTCCGCTGCGCACAAAACCCCAACAGTTTGGTATCAGAGCTCAGTTCATCGCATAACTTAGAGTGATTTTGGATTGAAGATTGTAGATATCGGAGATGATGTTACTTTCATGGATTACTATTTTTGATGGTAGATATTGGGGGATTTGGAAGCCTATGATGGTGGATGTTCCATGCCTCAATGGTCTGATTGATGGAGATGAGAAGAAGCCCTCTGACATGGATGAGGGAAGATGGAAGAAAACGAAAAAGAAGGCCGGTGACTGTTGAAGAATCTAGATGTTGATGGTCCTAAGTGGAGAGGTTAATATAATCACTGCTGATGGTCCTAAGGTGGAGGATTATAGTATCGACAAGGGTCTAGATGTTGATGATGCTCGAGGGATCTCGAAGATGAAGAGATCATGTCAAACGGAAGACGGATGTAGAGTTCTGAAACCTACAAAGACGAGATGGAGGTCTTTGTAGTATTACAAGAACTTTCAGACCATTAGTTCTGTGCGGTGCATCTCAGGTGGTAGATGCATCTTTTGTAGGTGGTGGTTGTGTTTGTAATTTAGGTATGGTCGTAGTCCTTTCAAATCGACTAAGGTGTATCTCATTTCCTTGAAATCGATGTTGGTTTTAATTGAGAGTAGGTGTTGTTGAAAGAGCTAGGTTGACTTGTTTGTGGATTGTCGGAGATATGTGATAACTGAATCAAGGTGGAGGGTTGAATTTTTTTGATTCAAATATTTTATGAAGAGGATGTAATCAATTAATTGATCCGAATGATTTTATTAATTGATTAATTGATTTGATTGATTAATTGATTATTTAATTGACTAATTTATTTGATTGATTGAATTGATTGATTTTATCATAGAAGAAAAGAAATGAGAGTTTATATTCTGGAGATATTTTGAAGGGGCAATTTGGATATTTGTCAAGGTCTTCTGTTCTCTATATATGCAGCCTTCTTGGTTAGATCAGGTGAATTAATTAGAAACCATGTAAATATATGTGTGTGTGGGGGGGGGGGAGTGGAATGTAGGAATTTGAGCTAAGATTGTCCAAGGGTTTGTTGTCGTTCTTCAATGCTCTTATGCTCCAATAATATTTGTAGTTATCTAGATATTTTTTGCCTATTGATTCATTGTATTTTGTTTATTTTTTGTTTTAATCCATTGAGTGTAAACAAAATTTGTTTTTGGTGAATCAACAAAGATGGTGGTCATGTGGAATATGCTGTGTACTGCTATTATTTCCGATATATTGTGTTGTTATTTTCAATCAAATTCATCTTCAGGTGATTGGGTGAAAAAGACCATTTTTATTAGGCGATTTTCCTTTTCCGCTTGGCACAAAACCCAACAATTCTTGTATAGTTTCATATTGAACATGTATAATCTGTTCATCTCTATCTTCACTACGTATTTAATTATATCATAAGGTTAGAAAGGCCGAACATATATAACCTCTTCTTCTCTATCTTCACTGTTTATATCAATGAAACCGAAGATCAACCATAGTTGCCATGCTGGCACAACTCACAACCGAGAATCAACAAGCTTCGTGAAGCATCTAGTTCATCAAAAGCCGAAACCACCAAGCTCCATCACCTCGCAATCGCAAATCACCACCAAATCTCTCTTCGATCTTCATCCTCTCAACCGCTGTAGGTTCATCGTACAATACCGTTCTTTACCTCAGCCGAACTGAAGCCTGCCATCGTCATCAACAATTATTCAATCGCCACCTAAAGGAAGAGAGCTTGACTTGTGGGTACGTTTTGCGGTTGAGTGGTATCCTCAATTGATGCTGAAGTTGACACATGATATAACATATTAAAAAATCAGTTATTTTAATTAAAAACGTCAACCATTAGGTGATGGATTACAAAATTTAGCCCTGGATCTAAAAAGAGGAAAAAAATATAATCGTTGGATAATTTGATAGGTAAAGACTGAATTAGGAACCGATAAATAGTTTTAGAGTAGATTTTAAGTTTATAAACTAATTAAGAATTGATTTCCAATCTTTAGTAACAAAATATAAAGTCTATTTTTTCAGTCATTGGTTTGCTTTTAGTTTAAAAATAAAAAAATTCAGATTTAAATTTGCAGTCTTTATTCATTATTTTTTTTGTAGTGAAACTTCATCTAGACCCCAGAGAAACTTTCACTACTCCAAAAAATAAGCCCAACAAAGACAATAAAATTCGAAACAACCAACTCAAAAATAGACAACCAAACCTAAGTCGAAACTCACACAACACAACACACACCGGAGACACAAAAGACTACAAATAGAAACACTCAACAAGCAACCAAGAGCCAAAATCAAACCCCTAACTTTACAAACCAAAATAGGGCACGAGGCATCGACCGACACGTCGCTTTCATGATCCACAGCTTAACACCAGGTTCAAAAGAATGGTGGTAGCCTATCGTTCGGAAGTGACAGAGCAACCCACGCTAATCGAAAGTTTAGGGAAGTTTTAAGGATGTGAAGTCATGTAATGATATTAAGCAATCGCATGAAATAGGACGGACGTAATGGGAGGGGTACTCCGCGAATAAAGGTAAATGGAAGAGAGGAAAATGCAAGGTTGGAATTAAGCATGGGAGGGAGGCCGACATACAGATCTGGAGCAAAGTAGGAAATAGGGAAGGGGTTCTAATAAGGAGAAGAAAAAGGCTGATCCATACAGTAACGAGAAAAGCTTGGATAAGAGGGTGAAAATGACGAAGAAAAAGACTGGGGAACGAAGGTTGATTATATGGAGAGGCAACAGAGATAATCTTCGCTAGATGACCTAGTCCACATTAATGTATGGAACAAGATTCGATTAATTAACAAATATTATTTAACTGAAATTTAAAATAGAATGTCATTTGAACCCAATCTATTGACCAACATTTTATTCCGGTTCCCAAAGGTACAATAGGCTTGCTCGATTCAACCCATCGCGTGACACCAAAGCCCGAAGTGTCGCCAAAACTTTGGGGATTCAAGCCCGAAATGGATCGAGCAAGCGATAGCCTCACAACACTTCATAATGCTCATATTGTATCACCCCCACATCGCACCACATCCTCACGCCACGTTGCATCACCCTTACTCTGCTTACATCACCAACAAGCTATCGTATCATCCTTATATCGCATCCCACGAGTGAGGCAATGTCGCATCCATCGGATGCAATATGATCGCATCCCTCAGATGCGATGCTATCGCATCCACCTGATGCGATTTCATCGTATCCCTCCAATGCGATGCTATCACATAGGGATGTGGTGCCACCGCATCCCTTGGATGTGGTGCCATCACATCCCTTGGATGCGATAATATCGGTTCTCTCCCCTCGTCGGATGCATCATGGCACATCCCTTTTAGATGCGAAACTTCGCATCCCATAAGGATGGATGTGATATCCTACTTCAACACAAGGAGGGATGCGATATTTTGGTTAGCGCACTTCTAGGATGCAATTTTCTGCTGTGTGGTCCCCAAATCTCTCATGCTCCCACCTAACCCACTACCTATAAATACACCTTGCTCATTCTTCACAAGCATTGGATTTTTGTTGATTTGAAAGCTCCACAAACTCCAAGAACTCCATTAATGGCAGCCTAGCTCTAGAGAAAGAAGAAGCATGCATCACTTTTTTTCAAGACATAGCATATGACCAATATGACTCCAAAATACATAGAATCACTTGTAAATGAATGTCATGATGAAGTTCTATGTTTGTAACTTTGTGAATAAAAGATCAACGAAATCCTTCAAAGTGGACACAGGCCCCCACGGATTGAACCACAATAAATCCTTCGTGTTATTTACCGCTTTCCACACTTTATTTTCCCATGTGAAACAATATTCTCTAATAATAGAGAATCTTTGGGTGTTGCAACATTTTTTGCTGTCGACATTCTGGTGCTTTCACTGAGAACGTAAGCTCACTTCTTTTCTCATATTTCTATCTCGACTTCGATGCTCTACTCAGGTTACTTCCTAACCTACTGCTCGAGTTTTCTTACGATGGTTAAGCGATCAAATAACCCACTAGTTGGAACCTTTGCAGCGACCGACGCTACTACTTTCTAGCAACACTAATCGGTGGGAAACCTGACCAAAATGGACATCCTTCCTCCAACGGACCCCGATGCTCCTGCAACTCAAGTGCAAATTTGCGTGATTAATATGAAGTTGGAAAACAAATATCTAGAGCTCAACGACACATTAAAGAATAACATCGACCATATACTTCAACTTTAGGAAAGTCAACATCTCGTCATTCAACTCCAGCTCGCTCAGAACAACGCTTGACGGCAGCATAACTCCTCGGAAAGTGCTTCTTTCGAAACTCGGGGCCGGAGCCAAAGAAGGAGGTTCGCTCTCAACACCAATGCCATCGTCCACACCAACGCCAATGTCAACGGCAACAGTAATGGTAATACCATAACTTTCAGCGATGGAACGCGTCAACATAACCATTCCCGGTTGGCATTAATTATGAACCTAGTTCGAGTAACCGACCCCCTCCTGGAAAGAACCCAACTGTCGCTGCTCTGAACTTGGGGACTACGCTTCCAACAACTCAACAGGCCCAAGTCCTACCTAATCAGAATCTTCATCAACCCGCTCAACCTACTCAACTATAACATAATCAGGCAGACAATGCTGATGACATGGATGAGGATGAGCCCGATGTCCATCCCCAAAGACGTCCATGGCCTAAGACCCCCTAAGGTGGACAACGGCCACTGGATTTCACCGACAGATGTTCATCCTGCATATCTCCCTTGCATGGCCCAAAGGATCATGAGAAATATGCAAGGTAACGTCAATTACGTGTGAGAAATGCATAACTCCTTCACCCGAGCCGTGCACGAAGTTGAGTGGCCTCGATGCTTTAACATGCCATAGCTAGGGCTTTATGGATGAACAATTGACCCCTGTGCTTTTCTGAATCGCTATGAGTGGCACATGGACTCTAGTAGGGCCACCGATGTCATCAAGTGCAAGTGCTTCCCGGGTTTCTTGGAAGGTACGACTTTGCTCTAATTCGCCTGTCTTCCGACTCAATCTATCTCCACCTTCGACCAGCTGGTAATCGAAATGGTCAGACAGTTTAGGATGCATGTTCCTATGCAAAAGAATACTCTCACTCTCTCCAGCCTCTATCAGGGCTAGACAGAGACCCTTAAAATCTACCTCGAGCATTTCAACACCACCCTTGCTGAGGTTAATGATCATGATCCATGCACCGCCCTCATCCAGCTTGCCAAAGGCATCCTTCCTAGCTCCGAGTTCGGATCATGGATAGGTAGAAAGAAACCCAAAAATCTAGAAGATTTCCACGAGAAAGCCGGACAATTCTTGTGTCAAGAGGAAGCTCGGCGCAATAGGGATGCTCAAGGCGGTCACCCTAATAACCCACATACTAGCACCGTCCAAGATAGCGTCAAAGGAAATAAATTCAAAAAGTCCTCCGACAATGATAAAGGGACTGTCCCGTACAAGCCCAAGCCGAAAAGCGACAAACCTGGCGGTCGAAACAACAATCAAGATCCTAGAAATCCCAAGAAGCACGACCGCTACCCTAATTACCGTAACTACACTCCGCTCAACCGAGAGTTGGAGGTCATCTATCTAGAGACCTGTAACACTCTACAGTACAAGAGGCCCAACATGAGGGAATCCACCAACCATGAGAATAACTCCGACAAGTATTGCAGATTCCACGACATATTTGGGCACAATACAAACGACTATCGCCACCTCAAGGATGCGATCGAGAAACTCATCAGCAAGAAGCATCTAGAACAGTATGTTTAGAATCTCACTCCTCCGGAAGCGGTCGTGGGCCTCTCAACGCCCACTCTCCCTTCAGCTAATGTGGCCCCAGAACCATCCAATCAAAGGCCTTATGGAATCGTAATCCACACTATTTGCGGTGGACCTCACCCATTTCATGATAGCTTCTGCAAGATGGAGGAGTACGCCAACTCCATAAAGCATGCCACCTACGAAGCCTGCTCTTCTTTGGACGAGTATGTCCCTATCAAGCTCCAAAAGACGATGTAGGACAATATCGTCTTCCGTGAGAGAGATTCTACAGGAATCGAAATCCCAACCATAGGCCCTCTCGTTATCTCTGCAGAGATTGCCCTAGATTTTATTCGTAGAGTTCTCATTGACTCTAGAAGCTCGATCAACATAATCTTCAAGGTGACCTAAGACCAAATGAGACTGGAGGCCAATGACTTGAAGCCCTGTCATGCCACGATCCACGTCTTCAACGGTTCTTTTAGCTAACCTGTGGGAATTGGTCGACCTATTTGTGGAACTCGGAGAAGGGGATCAGAGCTGGGTTTGAATCCTCGCCTTTATTGTCATCAACGTTATCTCTCTGTACAACGTCTTCTTTGGACATCCCTTCCTTGCAGATTTCTAAGTCTGCATGTCACCATGGTCCTTTCTAATGAAATTTACGATAGAGAATAGAATCGGCACAATCATAGGCGACCAAGCAACTTTGAGAGCCTGGTATCTCACGGAATGGAAGAATACCCGCAATAAGGTGAAAGGAAAGACAGTGCCTCCACCTTCCTATGGCAAGTCTGTCTTTGCACAACAATCAAAGGTGTTTGAGTCCTAGCTCAGACGCCACTTCCCTCTTTCTGACGATCTCGACCCGTGCCGACAAATACCCCTACTTCGAGAGGGCAACTCAGTAGAACCAACGGTGGATGTTCTGATCAACCCCGAAGACCCGACAAAGGTCTTGAAAGTTGGATCACAACTCCACCTTGCAATAAAGGAAGAGCTTGTGGAATTCTTAAGGTATAACCTCGACATATTTTCTTGGAATCACTCCGACATGTGCGTAATCGACCCAGGAATCATTTGCCACATGCTTAGCATCTTCCAGTCAAGTAGAAGTGTTGAATCTTGGGAACCGAAAGATCGACTACACTTAAAGAGGAGGTGGATAGGCTACTTTATAATGGTTTCATCCGTGACGCCCTCTACCTCGAATGGGTCTCTAACCCAGTCTTGGTCAAGAAAGCTAACGACAAGTGGCAAACGTGTGTCGACTACACAGACTTGAACATAGCGTGCCCAAAAGACAACTTCCCACTTCCAAAGATTGACCAGATTGTTGATTCAACTACTGGCTACCAGCTTCTCTCCTTCATGGATGTGTACTTAGGCTACAATCAAATTCCAATGTACCTTCCAAATCAGGATAACACCTCTTTCATAACCAACCTTGGGCTCTACTGTTATGTCGTCATGCCCTTCGGTCTTAAGAATGTTGGAGCCACCTACCAACGACTGGTCAACCACATATTCAATGACCATATCAGGAGATCCATGAAGGTCTACGTGGATGATATGCTCGTGAAAACAAGGGTATCGAACGACCACGTCAATGACCTTACCGAAATGTTCGGTGTCCTTCGTAAATATGACATGAAACTCAATCTCTTGAAATGCTCTTTCGGCGTTGCATCGGGATAATTCCTAGGTTTCATTGTCAATTCATGGGGCATCGAGGCCAATCCAGAAAATATACACGCTATCCGAGACATCCAAGTTCGTCGAAGCATCAAAGATGTTCAAATCTTAAATAAGAAAGTGGTCGCCCTAAGTTGACTCTTCTCTAAAGCAATTGACAAATGCATTCCCTTTTTCGACTTACTTCGAATAGGGAAGCACAACTTCACATGGATACCAGAGTACGTTGACGCATTCCAGGACCTCTTGAATCACTTGAAGCAACCACATATCTTGTCGCAACTCGTGGACCACGAAGACTTATACCTCTATTTGGCTATTTCTGTGCAGGAGATTAGCTTAGCACTCGTGGGCATCAAAGATTGTGTTCAATGGCCTATTTACTACATCAGCAAGAGATTGACAAGGGCAGAGAATAATATCCGAAGCTTAAGAAGCTAGCTTACTATCTGTTGATCTCCTTCCGGAAGCTACGGCCATAATTTCAGTCCCATCCAATCAAAGTCTTCACTAACCAGCCGCTACGATAGATCCTGTAACGACCTGAGGCATATAAGCATCTTTTGAAGTGGAATATAGAGCTGAGCCATTTCGAAATCATATTTATGCCTCGTCGAGCAATCTTCGGACAAGCCCTTGTAGATTTCATAGCGAAGTTCATAATTCCTTAGGAACCTCCCCTGGAAGATGGGAAAATTCCAGACATTCAATGGAGGCTGTTCGTGGATGATCCTCTAAAAGTCAGTGTTCTGATGTCGGAGTTGTACTTGTTACTGCTGAGGAATGTTGAATCTATTACACTCTAGAGCTCAACTTCTCTACTACCAACAATGATGCAGAATACGAAGCCTTGATTACCGGGCTCAAAATTGCAATCAAACTTAATATCAAGGCTCTCTAGATCTACTTTGACTCACAGCTCATCGTACGACAAAAGCAGAGTGAACATCAGGCCAAGGGGGGCACGACTTGCTCCCTACGTCGCTCTGGTCCGAGAACTTCTCACAACTTCGACCACTACATCATTACAAACATCCCTTAAGAACAAAACGAGAAAGCTGATTCTTTAGCCAACCTGGCAAGCTCTGGGGATGAGCAACTCTTGGGTTTAGCCCCAGTCGACGTGCTCGACTCTCCGAGCATCAATCGGATGCAAACTAATTTGGTTGCAACAATGGAGGTCGAGCCTGAACCCGAGTCCTGGATGACCTCGATCAAGAACTATTTACATCACGGAATCCTCCCTGGGTGCTACAAGCAAAGACGAGCACTCACACACAAATCATCTCGCTACATCTTCCAAGATGGAGTGCTCTATCGAAGGGGATTCTCTATTCCATTACTTCGATGTGTAGCCCACAAGGATGCCGAACGTGTACTGCTGGATGTGCATGGAGGCGAGTACGATGACCACACTGGGGGGCAAAATTCGACAATGAAGATTCTTAGATATGGTTATTTCTACCCCACACTCATCCAAGATTCCGTAGACCATGCCCGCAAATGAAACAAGTGCCAGAGGTTTTCCAGGATTCCAAGAGCCCCTCTTACCGAGCTAACATAAATGGTATGTCCCTGGCCATTCGCCATGTGGGGAATAGATATCATCGAAACTCTTCCGATGGCCAGAGGCATTCACGACATGCTGTCATCGGAACCTATATGTCAACGACTGCCCGTACTCCTTTTGCTCTGATCTATGGATCTGAAGCTTTCATTCCCATTGAGCTCAAACTCCAATCTCATTGAGTCACTTACTATGATATGAGGACCAGCCAAGATCTCCTCTTGGAGTCACTTGACTTACTCGAAGATAAAAAGACGAAGTTGAACTCGGAGCTGCCTCTTAGCGCCAGTGAGTCGCACAATACTTCAACTCTAAAGTCCCCCTCAAGAACTTCAACATCGGCGACCTCATCATGAAACGGCTCATTCTCACATTGGCTGTTTTCATCCCTCGCTGGGAAGGTCCATACGTTATACAACACAGGCCTGGAGATGGAACTTCAAGTCTGTGTAGTTAAAGCGCTCAGCAGATCCAATACAACGGTAATGCAAAAGTTTGCGGCGGTGATAAAGCGAGGAAACAACGAGATATAGCAGATGAGTCTAAAATAACATATAAAACTCATATTTAATGCTTTTACAAATGTTGAAAAATAAATGGAAAACTGACATTCAACTTAATTATAATTAGTACATTGTTAAATTAAAATAAAAGCATACACAAATAAATGTAGACTTTTATTTAGCATGATTAAATTTAATAGAATATTATAGTATTTTCTATTCAAAAAAATATGGTTGGAAAATTAAATTAAAAAACTAGTTTTACTAATTTTACAATATATAAATGTCATTTTTTAATTCATTTCTTTTATAGAAGATATAGAGGAATATATCTAAAATAATAGGATATATCAGGAATATCGGAATATAGCGGGGACTAAAGCGGATAGGCTATTTTAGAGGCTATTTAGGAATAGCATAGCAGTAGACATCCACTACGTGATATAGTGGAAATACAGCAGGGTAATAGTGGGGCGTTAATTTCACAACTTTAAACTAACGACCGTTGATGGAACCAAACTCCCGAGAACATGGAATACTAGACATCTCCGTACTTTACATAACTTAGTGTACATATTTACTGCTTTCCAACAATATTTTGTTTTCTTCAAATTCAAGGCATTGTAAAGTAATGGCCATAGCTGCCAAAATTTTCAGTAAAGATAGTTTTCATTTCTCTATGCTCTTGATGCGTTCACTTTCTACATAGTATGTTTGAGCAATTGTTACAACTGACTTGCATACACGAGTGCACAACACTAGATCAACACCTCGAAGTTGGGAACCGGTCCCCTGACTCGAGTTTCGAACCAACGACGAGACCGAGTATAGATAACTTGACTCAAGTCTTGAATCAACGATGAGGCCAAGTATAAAGAACTCGGAACACTCATTCACTTGAGCATCCGACCCCGTTCCTAAGTCCCTAGGCATGAGGGCATCCCATCGGCCGAACAAGGGTGACACTGACTACTCATTTGGCTCCATCTGGCCCGAAGGGTCTGGATCCGAGCAACACTTGATGAACCAACGACACCCTCGAACTCTAACCCGTAGGAGGGTGTCGAGAGAGAAGGCGCCAAACCCAACATGACGGGGATATCCAAAGGATGAATCAACGACGTCCATGACTTCTCATGACTTGGGGCCAACGACCCATAGGAGGTCCCGAGAGAGAAGGCGCCAAACCCAAGCTCCCAACGACTCAGAACTATTAACCAAGGGCAGCCCCAAGAGCGGAGTCGACACATACAACCTTCGTAGGACTCGAGAGTGAAGCCATAGATTATGTTTTCTTAAGTGTAACAACAATATGTTTGCACAAGTACGAAAGCTGCAAAGCATAAGATGAACATTTAGCATAAATTGTGATATAAGAAGAGTCAACTTGCACTTTCATTCACAAACTAAAAGAAAACTACATCTAACTTTCTTTTTCTAATGACGTGATGTACATGAAAACCACGCCACACCTCCAAAAGCGAGAGCCGTTCTCGCGTATCCTGTCAGTGTACATAAAAAAAGACATCTACAACAATCACATAGGAAATTCTCCCTTTTCCAAATCCTCCTCCGTCTCCTTCACTCTCTTCTTCTTCATTTTCTTGCTCGACACTTGACGGATCATCACCCTTTCTCGTCTTCCTCTTCCTGGAGCAGCTCCCTCCTTTCCCTTTCCCTCCCTTAGATGGAGAAGAGAGCCTGAGGGATGCCACTGGGATCTCTTCCTTATCGTCGTTGCTGCTCGAAATCTCTGTAACCTCCTCTCCTATGGGCAGGATCGATTTTAGAGGTTCGGGATGACTTCGCTGGAGCGCGAGTATCGCAAATATGCCCTCTCCTATCTTCTGCCTAGCCTTCGTAACCACCTTCTGCTATGCCGCCTTGCTCCCCTTAGGCTTCTTGGCCTGCTCCTACTGTAGCCTCTTCTATATGTCACTAGCCTTCTTCTTAGCAACTTTGGCGTTAACCTTTTTCTTTATTTCCTCATGCACCCTGAATGCAGCTTCCTTATCCTCCTGAACCTTGGTTACAACTTCCTTCTCAGCTTTCTTCCTGGCCTCAATTAATGCTGTTTTCCTAGCCAACTCATCGACCACCTTCTTCTGCTCCTGTTCCTCAGCCTTGACGTGCAGCTTGGCTTGTTGTTCTTTGAGCATGTCGTGCATCATATGCTCGCTCGCCCCGACTGCCTCAGCCACTTATCCCTCTTGTCCATCTCTACCTATCATAGACCTGAAAAAGGCCAGATTAGCCTTAGAGAGTATGATCTCTGTACCACCTCCTTCACCCAGCTGCTCCCCAAAACCTTCCACTCCTGCCCCGGGCCGTGTCGGTTTAAAGTCCATGGTCACTTCTGCTCCCGAGGATCTGCATAGGGAAGAGAAGGGTTAATTAATCTACTTCACCTCTATGTCACCACACTCCTAAGCACTCGTTATGATACAACTTTACCTATCAACACCTGAGGCGCGGTCACTGCAGGTGTAATGCTTCCACCGCTGATGGAGGGAAGCTCCCCAGTCCCAACCCTGGTTGATCGAAATTATACTCATTTTCGGCGGGGGCTAGGACTTGTGGACCACTTGCAGAGACAAATGGTGCAGCTTGATGTTACAAAGAATAACCCCGAATAAACTTATGGGCCACCACCAAGCTATCAGTGCACACCATCTTCCCTTTCTCAACAAGACGCTCCGCTTCCCTTTTCCTCTCGACATCATCTCTTAGCAATTGTCTTCCGTCCTACAGCGCCAAGCGATTGTAACGACCCGTATTTTCGGTGACTTTGGTTATCGACATAAGCTCGATGTCGATAACCAAAACATCGAAAAATCCCGGTAATTAATGAAAGAAATTAGAGGGTGAGAATAGATAAGATAGAAACTTAGAATAGAAGAAGAAGAAGAATACAACATCAGAGTAACACGAACCTCACAACGGGATGAATAACATATAATAAATAACATAACTTTGAAATATAACAGTTATGTATACCATAGCACTTATCAGACTACAACACTTACAACACAGCGGAACAAAACTCTATATAAGTAATGCTGAAGCCTCCTGCTCCAAGCTCCTTTAGATATATCTGAAAAATCCTGAACTACTTGACTGCTCGTACAAATTTAGGCACCCAAGAGTTTAGGTAGAACAAAACAAAATAAACTCCGGGTCAGTCATGGGACTGGTATGAGTAAAACAGTTTAAACAGTTTGAACAAGTAAACGATATCTCATAAGACCACGCCGTATAACGGAACGGGTTTTTCCCTTATGAGAATCCAAAATATCTTTATATCAAAAACCTTTTGATATTATAATAATGTCTATCAACCACCATATAATAACCATCTAGCAGAAACGCTTTCATCTCACGTTCTACATATATAGTATACAATCAAAACCGCAAGCACGTATTGGGTAATGGATTTCCAACTATGACAAGGTATGGAACCACCTTCCGATCAGGGTACTCTAGGAACGATACACTGGAGTTCAACAAGAACATCTTGCAACTCAGCCACACATGACCGACCACTCATTTTGCTTGAGTGTATCGAATGTATATCACCAACGGTTGGGATCAGTAACCGTTTCCCGTATATGTATGAGATAGCATTGACAGATTAAAGAAGCAAATGAATATTCTCTAGATAGGTGATTATACACCCTACTTCGGTGCGACCGACTTAGCCATGCTGCCTGCCCGATTTCTGTCATTTACCGAATGATGAGGCTAGAAGTTACACTTTATCATCACACCAGATTCACTTTGAATGCCACATCATCAAATCCATCAAATCACCGATTGACGTCCTCAACAATACATTATGTGTTAGCTAAAAGAAGTTTCCTTCTCCGCTTCCACTCTTGGTACGGTTGGAGAAATCAATATACGTGATCGTCTGGAAATACTCTGTTAGACATCCGTCCATACAAGTTATCCAGGAACAGGATGAACCGAAGGCACTATTCAGTACATCCATCTTAGGCACTGTTATATAAGACTTATACAATAGCCCTTGCACTTTACTCCGTCTTCAATTATCTTTGGCATATATGATTCGCAATGCTTATGCCAATACAGAGTGGTTCTTTGGATAATAATCCAACCGGTCTCTCCATATTAACAACGTTAAAATGGTCAAGAACTTCGATAGTCGGTGAGTTAACTATCGAAGAAAAAAATACGTGTGCAAACAACGATATTATTTCTAGATGGAAATTCTATCAATCAATCATCAATCATATATATATCTAAAAATATATATATATATATTCATATTTCTTATTTCAATATTTGATTACGTTTCTGATTTTATTTGGAAAACATTTCCTAATCTTCTTTACTTGGATTTAAACAGATTTATAAATCAACATCGCGACGACAACTTAAACCACTATACTTATTTACTAAATCACTTAACCACTTTCACTCTCGAACCTTATCCGTTTCTAAATTAAAACGAAGTCAATCAAGTTGGGGTATAACTACCTCTCAGACCTTAACTGAACAACATTTCAAATCTCGAAATAGGTTAAGTCCATCTTTTAACTCTTTAACACTTCCTTACGTAACTTCTTTCGAATAAACTATATTCGAAAATCCTTTAAACTCTATTTGTTTAACTCTAATCGATTTACTCTTTTTTACTTCACCCCTTACTTAACTCCTTTCGAATAAACTATATTCGAAAATCCTTTAATCTCTATTTGTTTAACTCTAATCGATTTACTCTTTTTACTTCACCCCTTACTTAACTCCTTTCGAATAAACTATATTCGAAAATCCTTTAATCTCTATTTGTTTAACTCTAATCGATTTACTCTTTTTACTTCTATTTGAATAAACTAAATTCGATCAACTCATTTTAACTCGATTCGAATAACTAATATTCGATAACTCCCTTTAATTCTATTCGAATAAACTATATTCGATTTACTCATTTGATTTAACTAATATCGATTAACCCCATCAAATAACTAAATTCGATAACTCCTTTGAATAAACTATATTCGATAACCCCTTCGATTAAACTAATAATCGATAATTCCTTCGATTAACTAATAATCGATAACTCCTTCGATTAACTAATAATCGATAACTCCTTCGAATAAACTATATTCGATAACTCACTTCGATTAAACTAATAATCGATAACTCCTTCGATTAACTAATAATCGATAACTCCTTCGAATAAACCATATTCGATAATCTCCTCTCGAATAAACGATATTCGATAATCTTCCCTTTCGAATACACGAAATTCGATAATTCCTTTTCGAATAACTAAATTCGATAACTCCTTTTCGACTTACTCTAATCGATTAACCCTATTTAATTACTCTATTTGTTTAACCCTAACTCTAACTAGTTAACTCTAACAGATTTACTCTGACTGGTCAACCCTAACTGATTAACTCTAACTAGTTAACTCTAACTGGTCAACCCTAACTGATTAACTCTAACTGGTTAACTCTAACTGGTCAACCCTAACTGATTAACTCGACTTATTCAACTTAACTTGATTTAACTCCTATCGAATAACAAATATTCGATTTAACTCCATTTGAATAATTCTATTTGATTAACTCTAGTTGGTTAATCCTAATTGGTTAACTCTAACTCTGATCGATTTCTCTTATTCGGGTACCCTTATTTGATAACGTTTATTCATTTATAAATATTTACTCTTAGTAACGGTTCTGCACTTTATAAATGTTCTCTTTAATGATGTTACTTCACTTATACAAGTGTTGTGTATCCATTCTATTTAAACCTATCGGTGTTAAAACCAATATCTCTTCTCTATATAAGTACAGACTTATATATTCCAATTATCGAATGATAAATATTTAATTTAATTTATAAACTGTTATTTATAAATTAACCCTTTCTATTTATCTGTTAAAAACAGATTTCTATTTATTTAACAAATAAATATTCCTTTTATCCTATTTATTCTAACAAGTAAATATCTTCTTTTAATCCTATTTATTTACTAAATAAATATCTCCTTTAATCTTTATTTATTTCCTAAATAAATAAACCCTTATTACTTTTATTTATTTCTTAAATAAATAAATTCTTTTAACTCTTTATTTATGCTTTACCAATATATTCCTTTATATTTGATTTCAAATATATTTCCTTTATATTTGATTTCGAATATAGTCCTTTATATTTGATTTCAAATATATGTCATTTATATTTGATTAACAAATAAATTCCTTCTATATTTGATTTCAAATATATTTCCTTTATATTTGATTTCAAATATATCTCCTTTTCAATTTCATTTGTAAAGGTTTTACAAACATTTCTATTTCATTTTGATTTCTGAAAAATATTCTAACTCCTTATATTCCCGGGAAAATTCGCCATAACCTCCTTTGTACCGGGAGCATCGGGAAAATCCCCAAACCCGCCACACAGGCCTTTCCATTCAAAAAGAAAATGTTTTGGAATTATTTCCTTTCTGAATATCTCATATTTATAAATATTCCAATTTATAAATATTCCTTATTTATAAATATTCAAATTTATAAATATCTCTTATTTATAAATATTCCATTTATAAATAATTTATTTTCAATATCACTTTGAAAATCCCCTTATCAACATTCTGGTATGTTACAGTATTTAACATATCAAATTTCGATATCCAATAACGTCCATACACACACAATCAACAACAGGTTATAATTCACATCATATATCAAAATATATGAAAAACAATAAAATAACTGTTGAGGAATCCAGTCGGATTCCTCCAACCTGTTTCCCTGCATCCACAGATGTTACACAACATGATTGTCATCACTTTCAGTTCAATATGAATTATTCTGATAAACAGAATCAATATATAACTATATAACTATTTATATATATGTTTATATATATATAATATTTCATTAACTGACTAGCAGTTCAATCAAATAGTCAACACACAATCAAACAGACAATTTCTAACAGTTCTAAAAATACTACATGAAATTATAAACTGTTCAGAGTTAGTGAGATTTACTCACATTTGTAGTTCATCGTTAAAGAACGATAAACCGTTATTTGATTTGAATCACACAATTTAATTCGCCATAAATTCATACGAGCTCCAATCCACTTCCAGTCAGCTTCATTGTGAAGCTCTCGTCCATACGGTCCTGTCAGATTTTGTTTCGTTGAAAACCGATATCGTACGATAAAGTTACAATCTTTAGAAGTTACATATATATATATTTAAATCAGAAATAAAAGTTGTTATTATAATCGAATGGGCCTTGCCCCTTATGAAAGCCCACTTACCCCTTTTAAAAACCCAAGCCCGACGTACCATCTCCCCCAAATCATCAGTTCGCTCCAGAAAACCCAAAACTCCACGCTGACTCGATGTTTGACCACCAACCACCACTACTCCGGTCACCAATGCAGGGCGCCACCACCACCATCTGGTTCCCCATCAGAAACCGCATCTCTCGAACCTCCCTGAGCCAGACTCGACGCCGAGCTCCCCGCGCTGCTCCAAGACCCCGTCGACAACAAAAAAGAACCGAATTTCACCAAAACTTATCCCAAGAAGCTAATCGTTGTGCTAAATGCAGATCCGAACTCTGTTTTGTAAATAAGTGCCTTGATTTCAAGGCTTCCTCAACCCTAGTCTACCCGAAGTCGTTCGCTGGAAAATACCCAACGAGAAACAAAAGTGCCAAGGCCTCTCAAACCCACATCGAAGTGTAGATCAACCTCTCAGCAACTCAGCCATATATATATATTATGATTTATAGAATTTTGGTTGATTTTTGTTTTGATTTTGAAGATCGAAAAGTTGCTGAGAAAAGGGGATAGAAGTTGCGGCGCATTTTTCCCAGAAGTAAAAAGTGAATTAGGTTTAGAATTTGGTTGTTGGACTATTTATAGGGAATACATAATAATTTTATATTCAACCGTTAAGTTCGTTCCTCGTTTAACAATTCCTATGCTCGCAGACAATACCCAAAAATCACGAAAGTGGACATACTGGTAGAGTTCGACATTACGGTCCCAACGAAACTGGTTTCATCGAATTCCGACTCGTATGCTCACACAGTGTATTTTTAACTGTCAAAATACTGACTGTTTTCCACTCTAAAAATCCGTACGACCACACATTGACTCTAAAAATCACGAAACTGGAAATCTAATAACTATTTGACATTGCGGATCTAACAAAATTAGTTTCGTCGAATTCCGACTTCGTTTGCAAAAGTGGCTATTTTTAAAGCTCTGGATGACCCATTTAAATATATAAATATATTTAAATATAATTAAATTAAATATTTAAATATAATTAAATTAAATATTTAAATATAAATATTATCGTCTATATTCACAGTGGAATACCATACAGCTCCAATAGGGTTTCTAACTCGATATTTCAAATCTGGGTCAACCCGATATTCGATTTATATTGAAATTCCTTTTTAAAATATAAATAATTCCTTTATAAATTATAAAGGAATTCCACAGCGACTTTTCTAAAATTTGATTTGGACGTAAATCAAAATCTACACGACGAAATCCCGATTTTTCTCTTCCACTGGAAAGATATACTCCACCAGCTCCACACGTTTCTTATTTCACAGAAATCCGGCTTAAAACGAATCCTGTACACTCAGTGGAAGTTCAAATCGCCAAATAGCGAACTACCGCGCCATTTCGAGCTCGATTATAATTATATTATAATTATACGTTCAAACTGACGTTATTCAAATATATTCGTTATTCTAATTCAACTCTAAACTGAATTATATACTTTGAATTGTCCAGTTCACACAATATTGTGAATTCCACTAATTCTGATTATTTAAGAATTAAATATATTATTTAATTATTATTTTAATTAAATATTTACTCTTATTTAATTCAACGACCATTAAATCCTCTAAATCACTATTTAAATAATTGAATAAATTAATTATTACATCGCTAAAAATGCGGGTCATTACATTCTTCCCCCCTTAAAATAAATTTGTCCTTGAAATTGCTAAGGTAGGGGACGACCCTATCTACTGGTTAGAACATATTTGTTCACTTCTCAACTTCAGTTTCAACTGAACCAATTTAATTTCAATTAAAATATTAATTAATTCTTTTCAACGAAAATTTTCAAAAATCCTGAAAATTTTCTAACTCCTTAGCTTTTCGAAAAATTTCGCCAGCACCTCCTTTGTACTGGTCGATAGGGAAAACTCCAACTTGCCTCTCTGGGCCATCTCCAACCCAAAAGAAAATCAAACAGCCAAGCGGCTTGCCAATTCGGCTCATCAAAATCTCATGCCATATGAAATATAAACTTGTACCTTTTTGTCGGGCATATCTACTCTATCACATCCATATGCTATCAACTCAGCATATACCAATGTTATCCCAATCAAATTCTGAAATCACTTTTATCTCCAACACAACCATTCATTTTTAACCAAGCCAAATCCCATTTCAACTCAAGTTCAATTCTTGATTTTCAATTCCTTAACTCCTCAATCCAATACCATTTCGGATTCTAATTTCACAAATCCAATCTTATTCGATTTCAATTCAACTTCAGTTACCACTTAACTAACCTTATTTTAAATCCAAATTTGCTTTCACACGTTCACATTTAATTTGTTTTAAATTAAACCATCTATTTCTGGGAGTTTTTAAACATCTTTGATTTTCTCAAAAATCAAACTCCCCCTTCGAAGTTCAAAACAACTTGTTTTTCTAAACAATTCAAAAACAAAATCTTTGGTAGTAATCCGTCACTTAGAACTCGAAAATGAACACTGATGATGTCTAGATTCATCATCAGAATCTATTTTCCAGCTATTAAGGTGAGTTCAATACTATATCACTTTCAGTTTGAAAACCATTTTCAAAATCATTCTTTAACCCTTTTATTTTGAAATCAGTTCAAAATATCATTCACAATTTCTCGGAATACAATTTAAAATCTCCCAGGATCTTAAAATTTTACATATATTTAATCCAAGTCTATTTACAAACTCTGTTCCAAATTTCCAGGGTTTCAATTTCAATTCTGATTTAAATTTCAGATTTAATTCAATTCATTTTACTTATCTGAATTCTGATGGGTTATTTACATAACCATTTAATTTATAATCTTACTCGATTATAATAACAACCAATATATCCAAAATATTATAATTTTGATATATATATATATATCTTCTCTATATCAAGATATACCTTGGGTAAACTTATTTTATTTTACCCTCTTTTCAAAACATATCATGACGACCCATCGTATTCAAGTGTTTAGTAACTCCTACCGATACAGTGGATCAAACTGATCGACCAGAACTCATAAACAACTCAACCAATAAATCTCCACAATATAAAACATATTTTTATATCAATAACAAATATGTTCACTCGTATATATACACTCAAACTCAATCTAGGGTATTACTAACCCTATCTCTACCGAGTTACGCCACAGAGCCAAGGTAATTCACTTAACTTAAGCTCTGATACCAACTGTAACGACCCGGATTTTCGGCGACTTTGGTTATCGACATAAGCTCGATGTTGATAACCAAAACATCGAAAAATCCCGGTAATTAATGAAAGAAATTAGAGGGTGAGAATAGATAAGATCGAAACTTAGAATATAAGAAGAAGAAGAATACAACATCAGAGTAACACGAACCTCACAGCGGGATGAATAACATATAATAGATAACATAACTTTGAAATATAACAGTTATGTATACCATAGCACTTATCAGAGTACAGCACTTACAACACAGCGAAACAAAACTCTATATAACTAACGCTGAAGCCTCCTGCTCCAAGCTCCTTTAGATAGATCTGAAAAATCCTGAACTACTTGACTGCCCGTACAAATTTAGGCACCTAAGAGTTTAGGTAGAACAAAACAAAATAAACTCCGGGTCAGTCATGGGACTGGTATGAGTAAAACAGTTTGAACAAGTAAACGATATCTCATAAGACCACACCGTATAACGGAACGGGTTTTCCCTTATGAGAATCCAAAATATTTTTATATCAAAAACCTTTTGATATTATAATAATGTCTATCAACCACCATATAATAACCATCTAGCAGAAACGCTTTCATCTCACGTTCTACATATATAGTATACAATCAAAACCGCAAGCACGTATTGGGTAATGGATTTCCAACTATGACAAGGTATGGAACCACCTTCCGATCAGGGTACTCTAGGAACGATACACTGGAGTTCAACAAGAACATCTTGCAACCCAGCCACACATGACCGACCACTCATTTTGCTTGAGTGTAACGAATGTATATAACCAACGGTTGGGATCAGCAACCGTTTCCCACATATATATATATATATATATATATATTGTGACGGCCTGGAATTTCGCTCGATCTGAATCAGTCGTTAAACCGATCTAGAACGTTCGAAACCCCTGAACGTTGAGAACAGGACAAATCAGAACACAAACAGAAGAACATTTCATTGCTATTACAACAATTCCATCAGAATACAAGAATATACAGAGTATAAATGAATAATTTACATTTGATAAATATCAGAGATTACAGTAAATTACATTTAAATACATCGCAGCGGAAAATAATACAATACACAACTAGAAGGAGATATACGGATACAAAGCTTTCCGGATATCGTTCCAGCTGTAAACCAGGATCCTGTGAATATAAATCTGCAAAACCAAAACTACTAGCTGCCCGTGCGGAAAATAGGGGCACCCAGAGTTTAGGTTAAAACAATAAACTCCAGGTCAGTCATGTGACTGGTGTGAGAACGAAAACGGTTATTTAAAGCTTTACTTTAAAAGAGAGTAATTCAAGGGACCACGCCGTATAACACGGAACGGGTTTCCTCCCAAGAATACCAGTGCATAGAATAAACAACGCAATGCTTTTTCGAAAAATGAAGCTATTATAAGACCCAGGTCCTATCATACAATGCAACGCAAGCCGGGGGATAGGGTTTTCCCTTATAATAGCCAAACATGCTTGGTACGTTTAAAACAAATCATTTGATACTATAATAAGTGTATAGTGTCAAAACAATTCAATCATAAATATAAATCATAGGCGGCATAGCTACCATCTACTATGTCGCCATACTAGTTCTACAATTAAAGCCGAATTACTCGTATTGGAAATTGGATTCCGTCATGAGTCGAGGCAAGGGGCAAGATCCTCTCCGCGTTCGAGACACTCTAGCAAATGCCTCAGGATTACGCACACTGGGTAACCCCTGGATGCGGCTGGGCCGGTCCTCACTTACGTTAGAGGATTAATTATGCCTGAACACACGTTTCCCGGTCCTTACAGACCTATAATCGAGGCGCCTCATTCCAACAACCACAAAGGTGAAAAGTATATATATGTCAGGGCTGGTAAGTCACTGACACCACCAAAGCTAGAAAGAAACGTCGTGCTCTCCCAGCGGTCCGTATCCCGTTTTTAACTCATACCGAGGTGTGAGGCTCGCGAATTCACGCTATACACAAAGCTGCCACGTAGGCGTGCTTTGATCATCAACCACAAGACTTTGCTTTTCAACAGAAGCCTTGATCCATGCATCTCAGCGTGCCACACAGGCAATTCATGCCATGCGACTGATGTCCATCGATATTCAACCCCTGAGCTCGTACGTCTCAGAGAAGGGCGTTAAGCAAAAGAATAAATTCTCCGCCGCCAAACAGATGTATATTTAATAGAAATCAATCAACACAGAATAAAATCCAATGTCAGACACACAATCCATTTACAAGTCCGTTCTGGGTCTGAACGAAACCGGAGGCACTTTCCTCGCATATCCATCCATCTCCAAGTACGTCTGGACGACCACCAACTATTTCCATCCTCTTGGGTGTACAGCCCAATCAGGATCGTCAGTAATTACCCAAACGATGTGAAGACTTCCGGTCTTCGACCACCGTCTTCATCTTCGACTTATCGTCGAATCGGTTATTCAAAATGGGTGTAAACCCGGCCTTTCTGAACAACCCGCGTATATTAAAAACAAATGTTACACAAACACAACATACGCCTCATTCCAATTCATTAGTCACTAACCGCAGATTAGCAAGAGAACAATTTCCCAAACATTAACCCCGAAGGCCGAAACCAACATCAGATCAATATCCAGGAAACCATTCTTCTTAGCCAACCTACAGCTAGTTTCTAAATTCCACATTCTTAGGGAGAGGTTCCCATTAATTTTATCCAAGATAAATTCTTTAAAATTTATCCTGTATCTTCCTTTGGATGTCATTTAAAACCAAATTATGGTTTTTTCCAACTAGTCGAGATTAGCGAACCGTAACGAAGTAATTATTTATTTTATTTCCCAATCCCAACCTATTCATCCCATGAAGCAAAACTGGTAATACTCCATATCCAACACCGTGGTGTTATCGGTAAAATTAATTACCATTTCACGTTCAAATCTAATTAAAGATTTAACTATCGCTTTGGAGAAAAACTGGCGATACTCCATTCCCGCTCATTTCTAAATTTGATAATTTAGATTATAGATTCACATTTTAATCTAATTGCAGATTCGTTAAAACTCCTTTTACTGGGTTAAAGAACTAGGTGTTATTTAAAACACAGTTCACGACAAACCCAAATCACATTCTATTTGTTATCGGGTTAAAGAACTGGTGTTATTTAAAACACTGTTCACGATAAACCCATTTCAAATTTAATCAAATATATTAGAAATTCGATTATTTTAAAACCCCTTTTTAAATCTAATTCATTTATTTAAAAATAATTGGGTTTTAGGTTTAGTTCAAAACTAGTTCATTTCGATAAAAACCCATTTTTATCTTTTCAAACATGGAGTTTTTCATCCCAAATTTTACCAAATCATTTATTATGATTTTACACTAATTATTACTATTTTTAATAATTTTATCAAGGCCCGTACAGTCGATTTCCAACAATGGCCATCGAACTGCACTTACAGCGACCTTTTTCGAATTTGATTTGGACGTATCTCCAAATCCAACCGTTAGATTTCAAATTTCTAATATTCGTTAGAAAGCTCTTTTCGATACGAACCCAACGGTTCTGGTTTTAGGAGAATCCGACGGTCGGATCTCCCGTAATGTCCGTTTGAAATAAATGGTCGAAATTTACGAACTGCCGCGGCGCGGCGCGTTCTATTCAGGCCATTATATTATATATATAATATATATAATATATATTTCGTCGATTTCTATTTAAAACGAATTATATAAATAGTTTTGAATTCGTTTCAAAAACATTTTCAACTTCCATTTCGTTTCAAATCAAAATTGAATTCTCTTTTATAAATTCGTTTAAAACTTCATCTCTCTTCAATTCAACCTTCAATTCAATTTGAATTCATTTCACTTCATTTTGAAGTCAATTCGAATTCGTTTTCAATTCAATTCAATTCAATTCAAATTAGTTTTCTATTCGATTCAAATTCATTTTCTATTCAAATTAAATTCGTTTCGTTTTCTATTTGAATTCAATTCATTATATATTCAATTGAAATCAAATTGGTTTTCTATTTCATTCAATTCGAAATCGTTATATATTCAATTCATTTCGAAATCGTTATATATTCAATTCATTTCGAAATCGTTATATATTCAATTCATTTCGAAATCGTTATATATTTAATTCATTTCGAAATCGTTATATATTCAATTCATTTCGAAATCGTTATATATATCGTTCGCGTCAAAATGGCGCATCACTATTCAACACGGCTTTATATATTCTATTTCAAATATTCCATTCAACAAATGAATATTTATTTTTGTCAACACACGACTAATCTCAACGAATGAGTACTGTCCACGTGCGACTATTTTTTCTACTTCATATATTTTATAAAAATTAGGGTATCTATCGTTTGATATTGAATCAGACTTCAACCGTAATTTAGTGAGAGAACGATTTCCTGAATATTAACCCCGAAGGCCGAAACCAACATCAGATTAATATCCAGGAGGCCACTCATCTCATCTATTTTCCAGTTGATTTCTAATTCTATATATGATAAAGATGTAAATTCTATTATAAAAATATTTCGTTCAACACATGACTAATATCCACGGATGAATATAGTCAACACATGAACCTTTATTTTATATTGATAAAGATATAAATTTTATTATAAAAATATTTCGTTCAACACATGACTAATATCAACGGATGAATATAGTCAACACATGAACCTTTATTTTATATTGATAAAGATATAAATTTTATTATAAAAATATTTCGTTCAACACATGACTAATATCAACGGATGAATTAGTCAACACATGAACCTTTATTTTATATTGATAAAGATATAAATTTTATTATAAAAATATTTCGTTCAACACATGACTAATATCAACGGATGAATATAGTCAACACATGAACCTTTATTTTATATTGATAAAGATATAAATTTTATTATAAAAATATTTCGTTCAACACATGACTAATATCAACGGATGAATATAGTCAACACATGAACCTTTATTTTATATTATACTTTATTTTTCAAATTGGAATGAGACCCAATCAATTACCATATAATATTAATTATATGGATTTTCATACATCACGTGTATATAATAGCATTGCAAAATAATCAACCATCAACCAAAGTGCACTACACTGTATAAGCATCAAATATAGATATCTAACGCTTATAACAGCCTGTCAATCAATCGATCGACATAGTTAATCAATCAGGATGAGTGAACTTCATATTTCATCCCAACACACGTGTGGGGTTTCAAACAATCAAACACATATTTTATTTGTGCAGTTGGGCGATGTGTAAAATTTATCGACCCAATCAATGTCAGTCAAATCAGTGTACATAAACAAACCGTCTGGTTTGTAAATGAATATTTATTTATTCACATTCACGTTAAAAATTATATTTTTAACGATAAAACATTTTATTTTAACATATGAATATCTATTCAGTTCATTCTTTAAATAAAATGGTATTTTTATTTTTCTAACATATTTTAGAAAATTTCGGCGGCATAACGGCACGATACTAGAAACGGGACGAGGCCTAGCCTTATCCCCGGTCTAGTGAAGGCCCACGCCATTCACACATCAATCAAATCCATTTCAATTCACCAAACAATTCAATTCAATCAAATATTCTAACTAACTACTCAACCAAACAAACAAGTCCATGGTCTGTGGACGATTGTGTCGGGTGCTACTAAGCACCGTCTGCATCCTAGTATATATATATAACTAAAAAATAAATTTGAAAGGTGAGAAATTCTCACCTATAGCTATCCTAGCTCCACGGCACTTCATATGCAGGAAATCTTCATCGCTATCGCATCTTCGTCATCTTCGTTGCCCGTAGTCACTATATATATAAAAATCACACATTTTTATATTTCGATGTCTTTAAAATAAAAATCACATTTTTATTTACTCACTTTCAATTTAAAAGTCATATTTCTATAATCACTTCATATATTTAAAAATCGAATTTTCACTACGATGTTCAATATATAAAAATCGAATTTTTACTTCGCTATTCAATATATAAAAATCGAATTTTTACTTCGCTATTCAATATATAAAAATCGAATTTTTACTTCGCTATTCAATATATAAAAATCGAATTTTTACTTCGCTATTCAATATATAAAAATCGAATTTTTACTTCGCTATTCAATATATAAAAATCGAATTTTTACTTCGCTATTCAATATATAAAAATCGAATTTTTACTATGCTATATAGATAAAAAATCTTATTTTACTAGTCGCCTCATACGGATAAAAATTCTATTTTTATACCATTAATATATAGATAAAATTATATTTTTATCACGCTATTATTTATATAAAGATTTTGCCTTTTCTAAAATAAATGTTTCGCCTTTATAAAACAATAGACTTCGCCTTTTCAAATTTAAAGATTTCATCTTTATAAAAATCACATTTTTATTTTTCTACACTTATAAAGATGATATTTTTAATCTTCCTATCATGTAAAAATTATATTTTTACATCTTCTATATAGTAAAGACTATATTTTTAATACTTTAAAAATATAAAAATCATATTTTTACTACTTTAAAATATAAAGATCATATTTTAAAAACAAAGATTATATTTTTATCACTTTACAACATAAGTAAAAAAAACAGTTTTTAAACTAAAGAAAATTCAGTTTTTTTTAAAAAATAAATAAATTTTAAACTTAAATTAAAAATCAGTTTTTAAAATCATTATAAATCAGTTTTAAAGTAAATAAAAAAAAAGGTAGGGAACTTACAGTAAATCGGTTGAATAGGGGGGTGCTAATGTTCGGCGCCCGATGTCTGGAGGCAAGGAGGTGGAGTTGCGGTGGCGAGGTGGTGGTCCAAGGGAGAGTGGCGGCAGCGGATCTGAAGGGGGAGGGGCAGCGCTCGATGACTTGGCGGTTTGGGGCGAGGGCTTGCGACTGGAGCGAGGAGGAAAGCACGGCAGCGGCAGCAGAGGTCTGGGGAAGGGGTTAGCGTCGTGGCAGCGGTGCGGCGCCACCTGGAGGCATGGCGGGGCAAGGGCGATGGTCGAGACGAGGGGGGGGGTCGGGGTTGCGATTTTTTTTTCTTATTTTTGATTTCTGAAATTATAAGGGGGGGGGGTTTATGTAAAGTTTATTTTAATTTATTTAATTAATTTATATTTCAAAAAGTTGACTTTTACATACGACCTCGAAACGAGGCCCACCGCCTGTCGTCCATAGCGTTTTGCCCCCATTCCGAACACAATGGGATATGTATCGCAAGCTGATTCGACTGTTACAATCAGTTTTAGATAAATTTACATTTAAATCACTATATTGAATTTTAAACGTACATTTCAAATTACCGGGGTCACATACTAACTAGAAAAATTCCAGAAAAATATTTTCTAGCTTCGTATTGACGATACGGTCCTAACAAAACTAATTTCGTCGAATTCTGAGACCGTTGGAAAAATGGCCAATTTCCAGTCGATTAAATTCAACTGAAATGGTCAAACGCGTTTTCCTTTGCCACGCTCACATATTGATTCGAAAAATTATGAAATTTGGAACCTAACAATAATTTGACACTGCGGACCCAACAAAACTGGTTTCGTCGAAATCCGAGGTCATTTGCAAAATGTCCATTATTAAGGGCCTGAATTCCATAGCGACTATTCAGAATTTTCAACTGGACATATCTTTTGATTCCCGCTATGAAATTTCGATTATTCGGATTCGTTAGAAAGATATTATCAATTCGATCCTAAGGTTTTTGGTTTCACTAAAATCCGGATTGTTTTGCACCCGGTACATTCAATTGAAGTTTGAAATCGAATTATCGAACTACCGCGCCATTTTCAATTCTATTTATAATTATATATAAATATTTATATTCTAACGACGACGCGTATAATATATACGTCGAATTATATTCAAAATAAATTTTCTCGTCGATTTTATTTAAAATAATTCATTTTAAATATTCAAAATTCGCTAAAATTGCCAAAATAAATTTTTTTAAATTGGCTCAGAATTTCCGGGTTATTACAATCTCCCCCACTTAAAACTTTTCGTCCCCGAAAAGGAACAAAGTCGAAAGTGGTTTGATTAATCAGCTCTACGTTCAATCTGGCTTCCATTCTCCAACTTTTCAGTTTCTGAGAATTTCCAAAAATTCAAAAATTTGGCTAACACCCTAAATTTTCGAAAAATTTCGCCATAACCTCCCCTGCAATGGGAGCATCGGGGAATTTCAAATAGCTTCCCCGGTCCTTCAGATCTCAAAAAGAAAAAGAAAAAGCCAAGCGGCTAGCCAATAGGCTCACAAAATCATCATCACCCAAACAAAACAGTAAATTATGTAGTAAACATGTACCTATTTGTCGGGCAAACAAATTTTATTCTCTGGCTCTAGCCTCCTTGCTATGACCTGTTCAAAAGATATACATGTATGCAAGCAAATGCGACCAATTTTCAATATAGTTCAATATTTGATGCTTATTAGGCTAAATGGTTAAAAATTAGCAAACAAATAAACAAACAACACAATCATCAATCAATTAGTGAATTAGAGTTTTCAAATTCATAATTTTGATATATATACAGAAAATCATGTTTTTGATGCCAATTCACAACAATGTGTTCTAGCTAAATAAGTTTTGGTTCTCACACCAGTCTAATGGAAATATATCGATATCACACCTTCGTTACTCGAACATGAATACTAATGACGACTAGTCAATCATCAGAATCATCTTCGGGCCACTAGAGTATGATTCTATATCTATCCAGTATATTAAAACTTCGAATATACGTTCATGACGCGCATATGCAAAACCTTTATATACTCGATTGTCCATATTCAAAATAAATAAATATTCAAATACGTATAAAATGGTTTAAATTTCCAAACAAAATTGTTTTCATTTGAAAAATATACTCTTCACACTCGTTCTAGGATACTACTGATCCTATCTCTAACGAGTCATTCTAATTGGATATTACTAATCCAATATCTGATGAATCCTTTCGTATGGTTCTAATGTGTCTTGTTCTCGAGCTCTGTAAACCAAAGCTCTGATACCAAATGTGACGGCCTGGAATTTCGCTCGATCTGAATCAGTCGTTAAACCGATCTAGAACGTTCGAAACCCCTGAACGTTGAGAACAGGACAAATCAGAACACAAACAGAAGAACATTTCATTGCTATTACAACAATTCCATCAGAATACAAGAATATACAGAGTATAAATGAATAATTTACATTTGATAAATATCAGAGATTACAGTAAATTACATTTAAATACATCGCAGCGGAAAATAATACAATACACAACTAGAAGGAGATATACGGATACAAAGCTTTCCGGATATCGTTCCAGCTGTAAACCAGGATCCTGTGAATATAAATCTGCAAAACCAAAACTACTAGCTGCCCGTGCGGAAAATAGGGGCACCCAGAGTTTAGGTTAAAACAATAAACTCCAGGTCAGTCATGTGACTGGTGTGAGAACGAAAACGGTTATTTAAAGCTTTACTTTAAAAGAGAGTAATTCAAGGGACCACGCCGTATAACACGGAACGGGTTTCCTCCCAAGAATACCAGTGCATAGAATAAACAACGCAATGCTTTTTCGAAAAATGAAGCTATTATAAGACCCAGGTCCTATCATACAATGCAACGCAAGCCGGGGGATAGGGTTTTCCCTTATAATAGCCAAACATGCTTGGTACGTTTAAAACAAATCATTTGATACTATAATAAGTGTATAGTGTCAAAACAATTCAATCATAAATATAAATCATAGGCGGCGTAGCTACCATCTACTATGTCGCCATACTAGTTCTACAATTAAAGCCAAATTACTCGTATTGGAAATTGGATTCCGTCATGAGTCGAGGCAAGGGGCAAGATCCTCTCCGCGTTCGAGACACTCTAGCAAATGCCTCAGGATTACGCACACTAGGTAACCCCTGGATGCGGCTGGGCCGGTCCTCACTTACGTTAGAGGATTAATTATGCCTGAACACACGTTTCCCGGTCCTTACAGACCTATAATCGAGGCGCCTCATTCCAACAACCACAAAGGTGAAAAGTATATATATGTCAGGGCTGGTAAGTCACTGACACCACCAAAGCTAGAAAGAAACGTCGTGCTCTCCCAGCGGTCCGTATCCCGTTTTTAACTCATACCGAGGTGTGAGGCTCGCGAATTCACGCTATACACAAAGCTGCCACGTAGGCGTGCTTTGATCATCAACCACAAGACTTTGCTTTTCAACAGAAGCCTTGATCCATGCATCTCAGCGTGCCACACAGGCAATTCATGCCGTGCGACTGATGTCCATCGATATACAACCCCTGAGCTCGTACGTCTCAGAGAAGGGCGTTAAGCAAAAGAATAAATTCTCCGCCGCCAAACAGATGTATATTTAATAGAAATCAATCAACACAGAATAAAATCCAATGTCAGACACACAATCCATTTACAAGTCCGTTCTGGGTCTGAACGAAACCGGAGGCACTTTCCTCGCATATCCATCCATCTCCAAGTACGTCTGGACGACCACCAACTATTTCCATCCTCTTGGGTGTACAGCCCAATCAGGATCGTCAGTAATTACCCAAACGATGTGAAGACTTCCGGTCTTCGACCACCGTCTTCATCTTCGACTTATCGTCGAATCGGTTATTCAAAATGGGTGTAAACCCGGCCTTTCTGAACAACCCGCGTATATTAAAAACAAATGTTACACAAACACAACATACGCCTCATTCCAATTCATTAGTCACTAACCGCAGATTAGCAAGAGAACAATTTCCCAAACATTAACCCCGAAGGCCGAAACCAACATCAGATCAATATCCAGGAAACCATTCTTCTTAGCCAACCTACAGCTAGTTTCTAAATTCCACATTCTTAGGGAGAGGTTCCCATTAATTTTATCCAAGATAAATTCTTTAAAATTTATCCTGTATCTTCCTTTGGATGTCATTTAAAACCAAATTATGGTTTTTTCCAACTAGTCGAGATTAGCGAACCGTAACGAAGTAATTATTTATTTTATTTCCCAATCCCAACCTATTCATCCCATGAAGCAAAACTGGTAATACTCCATATCCAACACCGTGGTGTTATCGGTAAAATTAATTACCATTTCACGTTCAAATCTAATTAAAGATTTAACTATCGCTTTGGAGCAAAACTGGCGATACTCCATTCCCGCTCATTTCTAAATTTGATAATTTAGATTATAGATTCACATTTCAATCTAATTGCAGATTCGTTAAAACTCCTTTTACTGGGTTAAAGAACTAGGTGTTATTTAAAACACAGTTCACGACAAACCCAAATCACATTCTATTTGTTATCGGGTTAAAGAACTGGTGTTATTTAAAACACTGTTCACGATAAACCCATTTCAAATTTAATCAAATATATTAGAAATTCGATTATTTTAAAACCCCTTTTTAAATCTAATTCATTTATTTAAAAATAATTGGGTTTTAGGTTTAGTTCAAAACTAGTTCATTTCGATAAAAACCCATTTTTATCTTTTCAAACATGGAGTTTTTCATCCCAAATTTTACCAAATCATTTATTATGATTTTACACTAATTATTACTATTTTTAATAATTTTATCAAGGCCCGTACAGTCGATTTCCAACAATGGCCATCGAACTGCACTTACAGCGACCTTTTTCGAATTTGATTTGGACGTATCTCCAAATCCAACCGTTAGATTTCAAATTTCTAATATTCGTTAGAAAGCTCTTTTCGATACGAACCCAACGGTTCCGGTTTTAGGAGAATCCGACGGTCGGATCTCCCGTAATGTCCGTTTGAAATAAATGGTCGAAATTTACGAACTGCCGCGGCGCGGCGCGTTCTATTCAGGCCATTATATTATATATATAATATATATAATATATATTTCGTCGATTTCTATTTAAAACGAATTATATAAATAGTTTTGAATTCGTTTCAAAAACATTTTCAACTTCCATTTCGTTTCAAATCAAAATTGAATTCTCTTTTATAAATTCGTTTAAAACTTCATCTCTCTTCAATTCAACCTTCAATTCAATTTGAATTCATTTCACTTCATTTTGAAGTCAATTCGAATTCGTTTTCAATTTAATTCAATTCAATTCAAATTAGTTTTCTATTCGATTCAAATTCATTTTCTATTCAAATTAAATTCGTTTCGTTTTCTATTTGAATTCAATTCATTATATATTCAATTGAAATCAAATTGGTTTTCTATTTCATTCAATTCGAAATCGTTATATATTCAATTCATTTCGAAATCGTTATATATTCAATTCATTTCGAAATCGTTATATATTCAATTCATTTCGAAATCGTTATATCTTTAATTCATTTCGAAATCGTTATATATTCAATTCATTTCGAAATCGTTATATATATCGTTCGCGTCAAAATGGCGCATCACTATTCAACACGGCTTTATATATTCTATTTCAAATATTCCATTCAACAAATGAATATTTATTTTTGTCAACACACGACTAATCTCAACGAATGAGTACTGTCCACGTGCGACTATTTTTGCTATTTAATATATTTTATAAAAATTAGGGTATCTATCGTTTGATATTGAATCAGACTTCAACCGTAATTTAGTGAGAGAACGATTTCCTGAATATTAACCCCGAAGGCCGAAACCAACATCAGATTAATATCCAGGAGGCCACTCATCTCATCTATTTTCCAGTTGATTTCTAATTCTATATATGATAAAGATGTAAATTCTATTATAAAAATATTTCGTTTAACACATGACTAATATCCACGGATGAATATAGTCAACACATGAACCTTTATTTTATATTGATAAAGATATAAATTTTATTATAAAAATATTTCGTTCAACACATGACTAATATCAACGGATGAATATAGTCAACACATGAACCTTTATTTTATATTGATAAAGATATAAATTTTATTATAAAAATATTTCGTTCAACACATGACTAATATCAACGGATGAATATAGTCAACACATGAACCTTTATTTTATATTGATAAAGATATAAATTTTATTATAAAAATATTTCGTTCAACACATGACTAATATCAACGGATGAATATAGTCAACACATGAACCTTTATTTTATATTGATAAAGATATAAATTTTATTATAAAAATATTTCGTTCAACACATGACTAATATCAACGGATGAATATAGTCAACACATGAACCTTTATTTTATATTATACTTTATTTTTCAAATTGGAATGAGACCCAATCAATTACCATATAATATTAATTATATGGATTTTCATACATCACGTGTATATAATAGCATTGCAAAATAATCAACCATCAACCAAAGTGCACTACACTGTATAAGCATCAAATATAGATATCTAACGCTTATAACAGCCTGTCAATCAATCGATCGACATAGTTAATCAATCAGGATGAGTGAACTTCATATTTCATCCCAACACCCGTGTGGGGTTTCAAACAATCAAACACATATTTTATTTGTGCAATTGGGCGATGTGTAAAATTTATCGACCCAATCAATGTCAGTCAAATCAGTGTACATAAACAAACCGTCTGGTTTGTAAATGAATATTTATTTATTCACATTCACGTTAAAAATTATATTTTTAACGATAAAACATTTTATTTTAACATATGAATATCTATTCAGTTCATTCTTTAAATAAAATGGTATTTTTATTTTTCTAACATATTTTAGAAAATTTTGGCGGCATAACGGCACGATACTAGAAACGGGACGAGGCCTAGCCTTATCCCCGGTCTAGTGAAGGCCCACGCCATTCACACATCAATCAAATCCATTTCAATTCACCAAACAATTCAATTCAATCAAATATTCTAACTAACTACTCAACCAAACAAACAAGTCCATGGTCTGTGGACGATTGTGTCGGGTGCTACTAAGCACCGTCTGCATCCTAGTATATATATATAACTAAAAAATAAATTTGAAAGGTGAGAAATTCTCACCTATAGCTATCCTAGCTCCACGACACTTCATATGCAGGAAATCTTCATCGCCATCGCATCTTCGTCATCTTCGTTGCCCGTAGTCACTATATATATAAAAATCACACATTTTTATATTTCGATGTCTTTAAAATAAAAATCACATTTTTATTTACTCACTTTCAATTTAAAAGTCATATTTCTATAATCACTTCATATATTTAAAAATCGAATTTTCACTACGATGTTCAATATATAAAAATCGAATTTTTACTTCGCTATTCAATATATAAAAATCGAATTTTTACTTCGCTATTCAATATATAAAAATCGAATATTTACTTCGCTATTCAATATATAAAAATCGAATTTTTACTTCGCTATTCAATATATAAAAATCGAATTTTTACTTCGCTATTCAATATATAAAAATCGAATTTTTACTTCGCTATTCAATATATAAAAATCGAATTTTTACTATACTATATAGATAAAAAATCTTATTTTACTAGTCGCCTCATACGGATAAAAATTCTATTTTTATACCATTAATATATAGATAAAAATTATATTTTTATCACGCTATTATTTATATAAAGATTTTGCCTTTTCTAAAATAAATGTTTCGCCTTTATAAAACAATAGACTTCGCCTTTTCAAATTTAAAGATTTCATCTTTATAAAAATCACATTTTTATTTTTCTACACTTATAAAGATGATATTTTTAATCTTCCTATCATGTAAAAATTATATTTTTACATCTTCTATATAGTAAAGACTATATTTTTAATACTTTAAAAATATAAAAATCATATTTTTACTACTTTAAAATATAAAGATCATATTTTAAAAACAAAGATTATATTTTTATCACTTTACAACATAAGTAAAAAAAACAGTTTTTAAACTAAAGAAAATTCAGTTTTTTTTAAAAAATAAATAAATAAAATCAGTTTTAAACTTAAATTAAAAATCAGTTTTTAAAATCATTATAAATCAGTTTTAAAGTAAATAAAAAAAAGGTAGGGAACTTACAGTAAATCGGTTGAATAGGGGGGTGCTAATGTTCGGCGCCCGATGTCTGGAGGCAAGGAGGTGGAGTTGCGGTGGCGAAGTGAGGGTCCAAGGGAGAGTGGCGGCAGCGGATCTGAAGGGGGAGGGGCAGCACTCGATGACTTGGCGGTTTGGGGCGAGGGCTTGTGACTGGAGCGAGGAGGAAAGCACGGCAGCGGCAGCAGAGGTCTGGGGAAGGGGTTAGCGTCGTGGCAGCGGTGCGGCGCCACCTGGAGGCATGGCGGGGCAAGGGCGATGGTCGAGACGAGGGAGGGGTCGGGGTTGCGATTTTTTTCTTCTTATTTTTGATTTCTGAAATTATAAGGGGGGGGTTATGTAAAGTTTATTTTAATTTATTTAATTAATTTATATTTCAAAAAGTTGACTTTTACATACGACCTCGAAACGAGGCCCACCGCCTGTCGTCCATAGCGTTTTGCCCCCATTCCGAACACAATGGGATATGTATCGCAAGCTGATTCGACTGTTACAATCAGTTTCAGATAAATTTACATTTAAATCACTATATTGAATTTTAAACGTACATTTCAAATTACCGGGGTCACATACTAACTAGAAAAATTCCAGAAAAATATTTTCTAGCTTCGTATTGACGATACGGTCCTAACAAAACTAATTTCGTCGAATTCTGAGACCGTTGGAAAAATGGCCAATTTCCAGTCGATTAAATTCAACTGAAATGGTCAAACGCGTTTTCCTTTGCCACGCTCACATATTGATTCGAAAAATTATGAAATTTGGAACCTAACAATAATTTGACACTGCGGACCCAACAAAACTGGTTTCGTCGAAATCCGAGGTCATTTGCAAAATGTCCATTATTAAGGGCCTGAATTCCATAGCGACTATTCAGAATTTTCAACTGGACATATCTTTTGATTCCCGCTATGAAATTTCGATTATTCGGATTCGTTAGAAAGATATTATCAATTCGATCCTAAGGTTTTTGGTTTCACTAAAATCCGGATTGTTTTGCACCCGATACATTCAATTGAAGTTTGAAATCGAATTATCGAACTACCGCGCCATTTTCAATTCTATTTATAATTATATATAAATATTTATATTCTAACGACGACGCGTATAATATATACGTCGAATTATATTCAAAATAAATTTTCTCGTCGATTTTATTTAAAATAATTCATTTTAAATATTCAAAATTCGCTAAAATTGCCAAAATAAAAATTTTTAAACTGGCTCAGAATTTCCGGGTTATTACATATATATATATATATATATATATGAGACAACATTGATAGATTAAAGAAGCAAATGAATATTCTCTAGATAGGTGATTATACACCCTACTTCGGTGCGACCGACTTAGCTATGCTGCCTGCCCGATTTCTGTCATTTACCGGATGATGAGGCTAGAAGTTACGCTTTATCATCACACCAGATTCACTTTGAATGCCACATCATCAAATCCATCAAATCACCGATTGACGTCCTCAACAATACATTATGTGTTAGCTAAAATAAGTTTCCTTCCCCGCTTCCGCTCTTAGTACGGTTGGAGAAATCAATATACGTGATCGTCTGGAAATACTCTGTCAGACATCCGTCCATACAAGTCATCCAGGAACAGGATGAACCGAAGGCACTATTCAGTACATCCATCTTAGGCACTGTTATATAAGACTTATACAATAGCCCTTGCACTTTACTCCGTCTTCAATTATCTTTGGCATATATGATTCACAACGCTTATGCCAATACAGAGTGGTTCTTTGGATAATAATCCAACCGGTCTCTCCATATTAACAACGTTAAAATGGTCAAGAACTTCGATAGTCGGTGAGTTAACTATCGAAGAAAAAAATACGTGTGCAAACAACGATATTATTTCCAGATGGAAATTCTATCAATCAATCATCAATCATATATATATATATATATATATCTAAAAATATATATTCATATTTCTTATTTCAATATTTGATTACGTTTCTGATTTTATTTGGAAAACATTTCCAAATCTTCTTTACTTGGATTTAAACAGATGTTTAAATCAACATCGCGACGACAACTTAAACCACTATACTTATTTACTAAATCACTTAATCACTTTCACTCTCGAACCTTAACCATTTCTAAATTAAAACGAAGTCAATCAAGTTGGGGTATAACTACCTCTTAGACCTTAACTGAACAACATTTCAAATCTCGAAATAGGTTAAGTCCAACTTTTAACTCTTTAACACTTCCTTACGTAACTTCTTTCGAATAAACTATATTCGAAAATCCTTTAAACTCTATTTGTTTAACTCTAATCGATTTACTCTTTTTACTTCACCCCTTACTTAACTCCTTTCGAATAAACTATATTCGAAAATCCTTTAATCTCTATTTGTTTAACTCTAATCGATTTACTCTTTTTACTTCACCCCTTACTTAACTCCTTTCGAATAAACTATATTCGAAAATCCTTTAATCTCTATTTGTTTAACTCTAATCGATTTACTCTTTTTACTTCTATTTGAATAAACTAAATTCGATCAACTCATTTTAACTTGATTCGAATAACTAATATTCGATAACTCCCTTTAATTCTATTCGAATAAACTATATTCGATTTACTCATTTGATTTAACTAATATTGATTAACCCCATCAAATAACTAAATTCGATAACTCCTTTGAATAAACTATATTCGATAACCCCTTCGATTAAACTAATAATCGATAATTCCTTCGATTAACTAATAATCGATAACTCCTTCGATTAACTAATAATCGATAACTCCTTCGAATAAACTATATTCGATAACTCACTTCGATTAAACTAATAATCGATAACTCCTTCGATTAACTAATAATCGATAACTCCTTCGAATAAACCATATTCGATAATCTCCTCTCGAATAAACGATATTCGATAATCTTCCCTTTCGAATACACGAAATTCGATAATTCCTTTTCGAATAACTAAATTCGATAACTCCTTTTCGACTAACTCTAATCGATTAACCCTATTTAATTACTCTATTTGTTTAACCCTAACTCTAACTAGTTAACTATAACAGATTTACTCCGACTGGTCAACCCTAACTGATTAACTCTAACTGGTTAACTCTATCTGGTCAACCCTAACTGATTAACTCTAACTGGTTAACTCTAACTGGTCAACCCTAACTGATTAACTTGACTTATTCAGCTTAACTTGATTTAACTCCTATCGAATAACAAATATTCGATTTAACTCCATTTGAATAATTCTATTTGATTAACTCTAGTTGGTTAATCCTAATTGGTTAACTCTAACTCTGATCGATTTCTCTTATTCGGGTACCCTTATTTGATAACGTTTATTCATTTATAAAGATTTACTCTTAGTAACGGTTCTGCACTTTATAAATGTTCTATTTAATGATGTTACTTCACTTATACAAGTGTTGTGTATCCATTCTATTTAAACCTATCGGTGTTAAAACCAATATCTCTTCTCTATATAAGTACAGACTTATATATTCCAATTATCGAATGATAAATATTAAATTTAATTTATAAACTGTTATTTATAAATTAATCCTTTCTATTTATCTGTTAAAAACAGATTTCTATTTATTTAACAAATAAATATTCCTTTTATCCTATTTATTCTAACAAGTAAATATCTTCTTTTAATCCTATTTATTTACCAAATAAATATCTCCTTTAATCTTTATTTATTTCCTAAATAAATAAACCCTTATTACTTTTATTTATTTCTTAAATAAATAAATTCTTTTAACTCTTTATTTATGCTTTACCAATATATTCCTTTATATTTGCTTTCAAATATATTTCCTTTATATTTGATTTCGAATATATTCCTTTATATTTGATTTCAAATATATCTCCTTTATATTTGATTAACAAATAAATTCCTTCTATATTTGATTTCAAATATATTTCCTTTATATTTGATTTCAAATATATCTCCTTTTCAATTTCATTTGTAAAGGTTTTACAAACATTTCTATTTCATTTTGATTTCTGAAAAATATTCTAACTCCTTATATTCCCGGGAAAATTCGCCATAACCTCCTTTGTACCGGGAGCATCGGGAAAATCCCCAAACCCGCCACACAGGCCTTTCCATTCAAAAAGAAATTGTTTTGGAATTATTTCCTTTCTGAATATCTCATATTTATAAATATTCCAATTTATAAATATTCCTTATTTATAAATATTCAAATTTATAAATATCTCTTATTTATAAATATTCCATTTATAAATATTTTATTTTCAATATCACTTTGAAAATCCCCTTATCAACATTCTGGTATGTTACGGTATTTAACATATCAAATTTCGATATCCAATATCGTCCATTCACACACAATCAACAACAGGTTATAATTCACATCATATATCAAAATATATGAAAAACAATAAAATAACTGTTGAGGAATCCAGTCGGATTCCTCCAACCTGTTTCCCTGCATCCACAGATGTTACACAACATGATTGTCATCACTTTCAGTTCAATATGAATTATTCTGATAAACAGAATCAATATATAACTATATAACTGTTTATTTATATATATATATATATTATTTCATTAACTGACTAGCAGTTCAATCAAACAGTCAACACACAATCAAACAGACAATTTCTAACAGTTCTAAAAATACAACATGAAATTATAAACTGTTCAGAGTTAGTGAGATTTACTCACATTTGTAGTTCATCGTTAAAGAACGATAAACCGTTATTTGATTTGAATCACATAATTTAATTCGCCATAAATTCATACGAACTCCAATCCACTTCCAGTCAGCTTCATTGTGAAGCTCTCGTCCATACGGTCCTGTCAGATCTTGTTTCGCTGAAAACCGATATCGTACGATAAAGTTACGATCTTTAGAAGATATATATATATATATTTAAATCAGAAATAAAAGTTGTTATTATAATCGAATGGGCCTTGCACCTTATGACAGCCCACTTACCCCTTTTAAAAACCCAAGCCCAACGTACCATCTCCCCCAAATCATCAGTTCGCTCCAGAAAACCCATAACTCCACATTGACCCGATGTTTGACCACTAACCACCACTACTCCAGACTCGACGCCGAGCTCCCCGCGCTGCTCCAAGACCCCGTCGACAGCAAACAAGAACCGAGCTTCACCAAAATTTATCCCAAGATGCTAATCGTTGTGCTAAATGCAGATCCGAACTCCGTTTTGTAAATAAGTGCCTCGATTTCAAGGCTTCCTCAACCCTAGTCTACCCGAAGTCGTTCGCTGGAAAATACCCAACGAGAAACAAAAGTGTCGAGGCCTCTCAAACCCACATCGAAGTGTAGATCAACCTCTCAGCAACTCAGCCATATATATATATATTATGATTTCTAGAATTTTGGTTGATTTTTGTTTTGATTTTGAAGATCGAAAAGTTGCTGAGAAAAGGGGATAGAAGTGGCGGCGCATTTTTCCCAGAAGTAAAAAGTGAATTAGGTTTAGAATTTGGTTGGTGGAATATTTATAGGGAATACATAATATTTTTATATTCAACCGTTAAGTTCGTTCCTCGTTTAAAAATTCCTATGCTCGCAGACAATACCCAAAAATCACGAAAATGGACATACTGGTAGAGTTCGACATTACGGTCCCAACGAAACTGGTTTCATCGAATTCCGACTTCGTATGCTCACACAGTGTATTTTTAACTGTCAAAATACTGACTGTTTTCCACTCTAAAAATTCGTATGACCACACAGTGACTCTAAAAATCACGAAACTGGAAATCTAATAACTATTTGACATTGCGGATCCAACAAAATTAGTTTCGTCGAATTCCGACTTCGTTTGCAAAAGTGGCTATTTTTGAAGCTCTGGATGACCCATTTAAATATATAAATATATTTAAATATGATTAAATTAAATATTTAAATATAAATATTATCGTTTATATTCACAATGGAATACCATACAGCTCCAATAGGGTTTCTAACTCGATATTTCAAATCTGGGTCAACTAGATATTCGATTTATATTGAAATTCCTTTTTAAAATATAAATAATTCCTTTATAAATTATAAAGGAATTCCACAACGACTTTTCTAAAATTTGATTTGGACGTAAATCAAAATCTACACGACGAAATCCCGATTTTTCTCTTCCACTGGAAAGATATACTCCACCAGCTCCACACGTTTCTTGTTTCACAGAAATCCGGCTTAAAACGAATCCTGTACACTCAGTGGAAGTTCAAATCGCCAAATAGCGAACTGCCGCGCCATTTCGAGCTCGATTATAATTATATTATAATTATACGTTCAAACTGACGTTATTCAAATATATTCGTTATTCTAATTCAACTCTAAACTGAATTATATACTTTGAATTGTCCAGTTCACACAATATTGTGAATTCCACTAATTTTGAATATTTCAGAATTAAATATATTATTTAATTATTATTTTAATTAAATATGTACTCTTATTTAATTCAACGACCATTAAATCCTCTAAATCACTATTTAAATAATTGAATAAATTAATTATTACATTGCTAAAAATGCGGGTCTTTACAGCGATCTTTCTCATTCCAGTGAGAGAATATGAATTTTATTTCATCGATGGTATCACCTCCTACAGCTCAGCCTCATACTCCAGTAGTTGGTCCCACACCTGAGCCAATGTCCGGGGATAGTCGTGAACCCATGAAAGTCCACGATATTTAAGCACTTTGACGTACATATTCCGGACATATCACCTAGATCCAACTCTGCCTGGGCCTTGGCATCCTCAACTGCATCCTTAAGCCTCTCTACTTCCTTCTGTAGCTCTGCCCTTATCCCATCCATCTGGGTCAGCACCTCTTTGTTGACATCTTCAGCCTTCTCCTTGTCCTTTTTGGCCTCCTCCAGTTGTCTCTTTAACTTGGCATTTTCATTCATGAGCCTCTGCTTCTTTGCATTTTCAGCTTTCAACCTTTCATTCTTCTTCAGAAATGCCTCTTGACAGTTTGGAGTTGGTGAACTCTCTCGTTTTCCTTAAACAAGCAGGTATTCTCCTCCGCTAGCTCTCAATTCTCACTTTTTTAAGCTTTGCATTGTCAGTTGTCACCAAAGCCACGGTGTTTTTAAAAGTTGCGTCTGCCTCTTGTGCCTCTTTCTCCAGCTTCTCACACTCCTTTTCAGTTCACCAGTTTCAATAACAAAGAGTTAGCGCTTAATCATGTTGCTCACATACGTGGTAATCTAGAGTTGTATCTTTCCAAGCTCAATGTCTCAGTTCCGGGCACTCAGTAGTTCATCCTTGACCGTTTGTTTCAGATTTTGTATCTCCACATTCTTGTTACAGATCAACTCCGAGAGGTGCCCCGCATACTTGTTAAACTCCCTGTATTAATGATAGATTGTGTGCACTTTCCTCCATATCATGTCTTTGTCCTCAAGAGGGATTGGAGCCTGGTCTGGCACCCATTTCAGCTCCTCAAAATAGTTCTTTGGAAATAACTCCTTCAAGATTTCCTTTCTCTCCTCAGGAGTACACTGTGAAACCTCTAGCCCTTCCGCTGACTTTCCCATCCTCGATTGCTTACGGTCTACCAACAATACAACTTGGCTGGTGGACTTGTGAGCAGATGCCGCTGGTGGGGCATGAGAGGGAAGTGTCAAAGTTTGGTACCTGGTGCCCGCGGTCTCAAGTCTTGAATCTGACCCCAAAATTCGAGCAAGGCTGGTAGGGATTTTGAGTGTCTAGGTTGATGTCGATGATCACCAGCACGGCTACAGGAGCGAGAAGACTGGGGCATATTACTTCCTTTCTTAAAGCTACTTATAACCGAGCTCTTTTGAGACCACTGCTCTCCCGAACCATGACCTCGATGTTTGTCACTACCGATTTCACGAACCATTTCACCTACACAAAACAGATTCAAGGTCGGACTCAAGCACCCTACAAACATAAACAAATGTTGGGTTTGTGCAATGTTTATGAGTGTGTCCCCTAAGTGCACTCTTCACAGACCAGATTGATGCTCGCTTGGAGGGGTTATCTCCCTAATAGTTAAAGTTAGGATTATAGAGCTTGTGCCGCTGGACCAAATCGGTGGAACATAAATTGGTACCTTGTTCAAATCCCTTAAATTAATCTGCTCTCTCAAACAGCGCAGTGGTCTCAGAGGCAGTAACCGGGGAAACGGCATGTCCAACACTCCCTTTCCCATCTCAACAGTCACAAACAGAACAGGGGTAAGCAGTAGCCCTCTTCTCCAGTCAATATCTCCTCATCACCGGCGTCGCTCACACTTGTTTCTTCCTGAGTCTTTGCGGCCTTACGTTGACTAGGCGTGACAGGGGGAGCTTTCCTTTTACGTCTCGGAGAAATCACTTCTCCTTCAGGTTCTGCCTTCCCAGCAGCAGCAGGCCAGAAGATCGTACGATTAGAAGGAAGTAAGCTCGTCCGGCGAAGAGCCTCCTCATCCAATATATTCTTCGTAGACCGAGCAGCGATGGGAATGGATTTCAACTACTCAATATACCCCTGGTACACTGCGCCTTTCACCATTGGTGGAGTCCCTATTACATAAATTCATGATTAGCTTGAATCCCGTGACTCAACTAACTTTCAACTGAAAACAACCAAAGGCACTTACTTCCTTCCAGCCAACTCCTCGCAAATTCTGGAGGACAACGGAGGAAGAACCATTCGTGCTTAAACATGCCGAGTCTCCTCCACGACCCTTCGATGAATTAGGCACTGTGAATTGCCTCCAAGTAATAAAGGGAAGGCGGGCTGCTAACTCTCCACTTGATCTGAAACAAGGACTGGATGTCCTCTTTGGTAGGTTCTATGCGCAGGTATTCTCTAAACAAACAACAGGTGCCAAGGAGGAAAGCAAACCCATTTGGGTGAAGTTGTGTCGGCGCTAAATAGAAATAACACAGCATATCTCAGACAACCCCACAAGACAGGGGTACGCACCTAGAAATGCACATATGCCTGTTCCAGGCGGTGTACCCTTCTGGAGGAGCATGCGTCATATCCTCCTTTTGGGGAGTGCGAATGTCAGTCCAGGGTATGTTGAACCTTTTACAAATGCGCCTCAACTTCATCCAAACTCAAAGGCCTGACTCTAGTTTGTTTTTAACTATGATAAAATCCATCATCGTATCTGGAGACTTAAAGGTATCACCCCTCGGTACGTTCTCTTCCTCAGGATTTTCTTCGACTGCAGTAGCCCCTTCCGGTACCAATGGTTCAGTTGAGTGCTCGGCCATCTGCTGTGAATCTTTTGATTGCAAACCACAGTCGGGCACTTTCGGCGATCCTATAGTCTGGGGGGTGGACTCTGAAGAAGTCTCAAGCTTGCTGTCCCCCAAACTACTACTGCTAGTTGATCCGGATCGGGATGGCGAGTGCTGAGAAGTTTCATCTTCCTAAATATGTTGTTTCTTGGATCTTATCTCCACTACTAGCTATACTTTTAATATAGTTACATTAGACATTGCACAGTAAACCTGTACCCCTCTTGTTGGTGTAAACTAATATGAACGTGCAATGAAATGTGATGCTGATATGATTATAGTAAAGGGATCCGGGACACGACAACGATCACTAGTTTTTAGAACCGTAACCATCATCGTTGTCGATCAATATCATTGGAACCGCATTGATTCGTGACCATGTCGCGATTGGAACGGAGAAACAAATCTAAAAGTTCGATATTCCGTCCTGTTCATAGTCCGAGTTATATGCTCTAAACCCTATGTGCAAAATCGAAGTCCCGTTCAGTCATGAAACATCGCAAAAACGACGTGAGTCCGACGGCTAAGAGGCTAGGATTTGAGCTTTTCAGCGGAAATGATCGGATGCACCAAAGATAGAAGGTCTCGAAAATTCTTAAGTCCATCGAATGCGAAAGTCGCATCCTCTGGACCTTCAAATTTTTGCATCCCTTTATAAACCCAAAATCTTGCATCTCCGCTTCCCATGAAACTCTCGCATCCACTCCCTAGTTTGAATCCCCATGAAAGGTAGACCTCGCATCCATTGACGCAAGACTTGGCATCCACCAGATGCGATAAAATTGCATCCCTCGGGTGTAAAGTCTCCCATCTTAGGATGTGAAGTCTCACATCCCTCTGGTGTGAAGTCTCGCATCCCAGGATGCAAAGTCTAGCATCCGTGTGATGCAATACATCACATCCACATATGCAATATCTCGCATCCACGGGATGCGATGAGTCACATCCTCTTGATGCAAGAAGTCGCATCCAACCCGATGTGAGACATCGCCACGTAGGGAAGGCGAAGAGCCTTCTTCATTGCCTACTCCTATCCTCCTATCTTCTTCCCTTCTCCCTCATGGTTCTCCACCGCTATTGAAATCGAAGCCGAGCTCTGATCGAACCTCAAATCTTACGCTCGACATTTCGATTCCAATTTTCTCAAGTGCAGCTTTGATCTCGGCCAAACTCTCATGTCTAAATCGATGCCTCAGTGTTTCGAATGCACCAATGAGTTCAGATCCAAGATCGGTCACTTTCGGAAAAGTCAAGTTCTTGGATACGAAATTATAATGCGAAAAAGAGGATAAGGGGAGGATGGCTTTGTTTTTTTTAGTGGAGAGGGAGAATCAGGCCTTGGCCCATCTGCATAACACATCCTTTCGGATGCTAGGCCTCGCATCCCTTTGGGGTTGGGAAATCTTGAAATCTACTGGGATATGGTATTTCGCATCCTACTAGGATTCGAAATATTACTTCCCTTGGATGCAAGATTTGGCATCCCCTCTTTGGGATATAAGATATCTTTAAAAAAAATACAAAAGTGAGTATATATACGTGTGTATTCGTACATTATATATATATATATCAAGTGTTTTATACATGTACCAATATATGCTCGCATGTATATGTATATGCGTTTACACACATACGTTTGCATGTATACACACACGTTCATAAAAATATCAGATAATCGAGAATGAAATTTTGAGATTTCCAACTCACGGTTCCAACTATGACCACGCAAACGAGTTTCCGATGTCATGATAACTGACGCCGATTTGATTCGCTAACCAATAGTACGCTCATAAGACTAAACGACTCGAGAACGTATGACAAGCGATCAAATCCATGATTCAATGTCATTTCTCGAGATCCAACACGCATAGTCGTGAACATACGACACATATGCTATTCGTACATTATTTTCAAACTCTGGTCGCATTACTCAAAACTACGTGAAAACATGTGAACGTAAACGCGACGCAGTGTCGATAACAACTTGATTACTTTACGATGTAAACGAGGGTTGACAACTAATGTTTAATCTCATGAGTAAACAGGAATTAGACGTCCAAAAGAGCTACCGATAAATCAGAATTCTCGATACACTCAACGAAACGATCACGACCAAGTATTCAATAGCTTAAAGAACTTTTCATTTTGCAGAGGCATTCTTTTCAACTCAAAGCACATCATGTCGAGACAAGACATACTTTGGGGGGTCTAATTTTAATAGGTATTTTAGTCCGGTTCCAAAAGATACAACAAGGTCGCTCTCGAATCAACCCACTGCGGAGCACCAAAGGCCGAAATGTCGCCAAAATTTTGGGGATTCAAGCCCAAAATGGATTGAGCAAGCGATAGCCTCACAACGCTTCAAAATGCTCATATCGCATAACCTTCACATCGCATTACATCCTCACTCCATGTCGCATCGCCCTTACTCCTCTTTACACCACTAACAAGCTATCGTATCATCCTTATATCACATCCCGCGAGTGGGGCATTGTCGCATCCATTGGATGTGTTATGATCGCATCCCCCGGATGCGATGCTATCGCATCCACCTTATGCGATGCTATCACATCCCTCCGATGCGATTTCATCGCATCCCTCCTATATCATCCCTCGATGAATCATGGTGCATCCCTCTTGGATGCGAAATTTCGAATCCCGCAAGGAGGGATGGGATATCCCGCTTCAATACAAAGAGCGATGCGATATTTCGGTTACCGCACTTCTGGGATGCGATTTTCTCCTATGTAGTCCCCAAATCTAACCTACTCCTACATAATCCACTACCTGTAAATACCTCCTTACTTGTTATTCATAATAGTTGGATTTTTGTTGATTTGACAACTCCACAAGCTACAAGAACTCCATTAACGGCAGCCTTGCTTTTAAGGAGATGAAGCATAGATAATTTTTCCAAGAGATTGCATATGACCAATATGACTCCAAAATACATAGAATCACTTGTAAATGAATGTCGTGATGAAGTTCTATGCTTGTAACTCAATTTTCTAAATAAAAGATCAACGAAATCTTTCAAAGTGGACGTACGCCCCTCACGGACCGAACCACCATAATTCCTCTGTGTTATTTACTGCTTTCAGCACTTTATTTTACTGCTTTCCGCACTTTATCTTTCCACACGAAACAATATTCTCTAGTAATAGAGAATCTTTGGGTGTTGCGACATTTTTTGCCGCTAACACAAACCCGATGACACGAAATCCAACAAAGACAATAACAATCGTTGGATCTTTCATTGATTCCCACTTTTCATGTAAAAATAAATAAATTTTATAATCAATTGTTATTGCCTCAAATATTGTGTCTTATTCTACGTCTTAATAGGTACTTTACAAAATTAGTTTAACTATACATACTTAAAGTTGATTTACAAATTAACTTTGTCATTATTGTTTGTGTACACAATTTAGTATATGCGATCTATGTATTTTTCTTATTGTTGGATGGAAAAATAATTTTAGTGTTTGCTAATATATTTTAAAATTGACATATATTTTAATAATTTATTAAAATAATATATTAACTCTTGATTGAAATTATTTAAATAGTTTAAACTCGTTTTGTAAGTAATTTGAATATAAAGTATCAGAAAAAACCGAGGAGCTTGTAAGTAAAAATGTTAAAGTACATGTATTAAACAACAAAAGAAATGAATTTTACCATATACCTTATAATACATTTGTTGAATGAAAAATTAATTTTGTTAGTATTGTTTATGTTTCTTATTTAAGTTATATGATTTATAGATATTTGAATGATGAAAGCAAATTTATGTAAGATTGTTAATATGAATATGGTACACATATTGAAATGATCATATTTCAGGATTTATTAGATAAACAAATAGATTTTTAGTTGAATTTTTTCAAATATTTTAAATTCAAGATTATGAAATTAATTTATTAATTAATTAATTAAAGTATACTGACTTTTCCAAGGTCCTCTAGCTAAAGTGGTAAAAGGTTTGGCATTTTAGGTGGATGTTCTAAATGTCACAAGTTTGAATCCCTAAGACATGAAAATGGCTCTGCTTCTATCAAGTAACACCCTTATTATCAACAAAATATCGAATTAAATGTATAATATTAGATGATATTGAGAAGGGCACTGTACAAATCTGTAGAGATTCCAAAATGTAAATACTTTGTATTAAGAAATGGGTTTTATAATGCATTGCAAGTGTTAAATAAATTGATGTCAATGACGGTTAAATTAAATTAATAAGTATTATTCATGTATACAATTACGTTATGTCATTAGTGTATTTTATATCTAAGTGAGTTTTATACTATTTTGTTAAAATGAACATGGTATAGATATTGTAACTTCCACATTTATATGTTTTACTAGATAACTCAATGAGTTATTTAAGTAGTTTTAAGATTACATGAATAGTTCTAATATATAAAGTTAAATATAAAATGTCATAAGGGAGGCAATGGAGGTTTTGTAAATAGTTATAGAAATTTCAAAAAGAAGATATTTGAAGTAAAAAATCATAATTTTGTAGCGCATTGTATGGAGAATTTTTTGTGGTATGTGAGTTGTAAATTGGGTTCGTATTATTTATGTATGTATTGCGTGTGATGTATTTGGTTGTTAAAACCAGCACGACGTACACAATAAAATTTTCATATTTTTATAACTCGTTGTTAACGACATTTTTTGTCAACACCGAAGATAGGTCTATAGAAGTGAACCTAAAGGGAAAATGGAGTTATTTAGCTTTCACGAGTCTGACTTAGTTCACCGTTTCCTAGATATCAAGGTTTGAAGCCCAAAAGATTAGTTACTCTTCCCTCAATGGGGTGAGCATCACGCTTAAGTGACTCAAGAACCAACAGTTATCTTGGGACAAATGTTCCCTAAGCTCAACCCTCGATAAAGGGCTAAACGGCTTGTAGGAAGGGGTTCCGCACTAACTTTGCGAAAGGGACTAGCCTTGAGTATGAACTTGTGAGCATGTAGAAAGCATATAACATGTTGCACTAGAGATAGCTAAGAAATCACATAAGAAAATATGCTAAGTGTTGATCCACTCTTTATTGATCTTAGCGTTTACAATAGAAATCCCCTCGATTTAGAAATTAGAGTTTACTCTAGAGAAAGTGAGTACAAGAAAGAGAAATGAGAAAATTGCCCTGAAAATAAGAACCCTGAGGTCTTATTTATAGACAAATCGGGCCCCATTTTGCTATAGGGTTAGCAGAAGCCCTTCTCAGCCGCTTTTCCCTTTGGTTTCGGAGGTTTTGGCTCTCGGTTGCTTTTTAGGCTTTGCTTGTGGCTTTTAAGGTCCCAGTTTTGGCTCTCGGGAGGATGGTCCTGGTCTTTGGAGCTTCTTATTGATGTCAAACCTATTAGAATGGATATCTTCAAGAAGGCTTTGGGTTTCCGGATATAGGTTTCCAACCATGATCTTTTGATCTTTCTATTAATTTTCCATGGAACTTTCCTTCATGATTCAAGTGGTGGCTATCGAATCCGCCACCCCTATTGGTATCGACACTAAGAAGATTAGTGTGGATAGCATGTCTCTTTCCGAGGTCTCGGCTTGCCTTTTGATAAATCTCTGAAATGTGTCTCGGCCTTTTGGAATGGTGCTTTCGGTGCTTTTTGTTTCTTAATGTATCGACATTAAGCAAGTTAATGCCGATAGCCCGTTTGTCCTTCTGGGTCTTGGGTTGCAGTGTCCCTGGTCTTTCTCTTTATTAGCTCCCGGCTTTGGATGACTTCTTTCGGTTATCCTTCCTGCCAAAATTACCCTATCGGTAATCTCTCTTCATACGGGATTTGAGGTTCCTTCTTTGTTGAGTGTGCTGGTTGCTTGCCCTTTCAGATACTTCTCTTAGGCTCTCAGCTTTACCCTGTGATAGGATTCTACTTACGATTATTCTTTTTCATCTGTGACGGTCCGATGCCCCTTCATCGATAGCCTGTCTCGGAGTTAATTTTGGTAGTAACATTTCCTCCCTTGTGAAGGGGTATTTTCGACTTTTCAAATAAAACCTTTGACTTTCTTTCGGTGCTTCGACTTTTTGTCTCTTGGCATTCTTCAATCAGATCCGTTGATATATTCCTTTATGTACGACTTAGATTTGTAGGATGATCCAATATAAATACTTCTCCGTCTTCACCTCCGTTCTTTACCTGCAAATCAAATACTCAAACTAGATCATCATTTCTAAGAATCACTTAAGCTTTCTCTCGTGGAATTTCGAATTCAATTGTCTGTGAGTATCTTTATTTCTATTCTAAATTATGAATTTACATTGATTGGAAAATTGATCAAGATTACAATGTACATTGATGTGAAATTAATTAATAATTATGTCCTCAATAGTAACTAACGACCGAAATGATAGGTTACTTTATTGCCAAATGCACCCTTAAGAGGTTTGGTACGCAAAATTAGCTACGTAAAGGAGCTAATTTTATCGTGAAGTAAAATGTTATGCTCCCGATATGAGTTAGTTCAATCACCATTATTGCCTCTTTATTTTGCTTCTGACCTTACCGTCACTTGTATTTATTTAGCTTCCGTCTCGGAGGTGCGGGGTTAGCTTAAGGGTGCCGGTAAGGCTTTGCACACTTAATTCACCAAGATGTCTTGATCTTAATTTTATATGTACCAGGTTTGGGAATCAATTAGGCTTTAGGTGATGATATCGAATTATTTGGTCTTTTCTGAACCACAATTGCACATTATTAACAGTTTGATTTTCTTGGCACATGCCTATTATCTTTTAAACTTTGATGTTGATATGGCCAATTTTACCATCACAGAAAGTATAATTGTTTGCAAATGGGATTTAACTATGTGCCAACCTTTTTAAGATCGATCCGCTATGCAACAAAGTAAGCCCTTTACGCTAACAAATTGTACTTGCTGGTAGATTTTCCTATGGATGTTATATGCACTTTTATGTAAAAAGAATGTAGTGCTGACCACGTATGTTATGAAATGATATCACTTAGCAGTGTTATGTCTAGCAAAAAGAGCCCTATCAAACTGAAGGTTAAGGGTTCCAATACTCCATGAGACAAGAAGGATTTCGCTTCAAAGTCTTCTTTAATCACTTCTCTAGATAAGGCGAAGACTATTCTTGATAGTTTGGGAATATCTGGCATAGATGTTGTTGTTGCTTCTTCCAGAGACTCCATTCAGAACCCTCCAGAAGGGTACTTCGCATACTCGGCGATCCATATTTGGCATAGATGCTTTCTTCCTTTCCTACCCTTCCTGCTTAGCCTTTTGTGTGACCTGGGAGTTCCTCCTATCCAACTCTCACCCATTACCTATACCCTAATTTTATGCTTAGAAGTTTTAGCACTTGCATCAAATCAAGCTTCTCTTAGCTCCAAGCTCATTCGCCACATGATAAGATTCTCTAAAAATGATAGTCGCCCATTTGGCGTGTGAATCCTATAAAGAGGCCGACAAGCGACAAAATTAGCAACACTAAGCCCTGGGAAGACCGGTTCTTTCTCGTTAAGTGCCTCCCTAGTATACCGGGCAAATTCATCGAGCTTGGTAAGTTTCTTGTCTTTTGGAAGTAATTATGTTATGCTTGTATTTCTTGTCTAACGCTTGACTTTATATAGAGCCTCCTTCTAAAAATGCAACTTTGTCGTAAGAGGAGACTCAAGTTGTTGAGGCTATCTTCAAAGCACCGGAGGATCTTAGACGTCGGTCATCTCTTCTTACTGTTGATAGGCTTCATCAATATGGCCTTCTTCCTCCGAGGAAAAAGATTTTGGGACAACTGCCATTCAGTTTTCTAGTGCTAAGGGTTTGTCACTGAATTCTAATACGTTTAATGCAACCTTTCCGATATTTCCAGGTGTTTTGAATAGAACTGCACTTCCATTTGGATAAGATTTTTCACGTTTATCTATTGATCCTCTTGTTCTTAGCTTTCTAATATAGTTTTTTCTGTTTAGGATCTACGGCATCTAAAAGCACTTCCGCTCTCGAAGTTTTTGCCTTGTCTGATGTAAAAGTTTTAAAGAGGATTGTTGATTCTGATATAGAAGCATCACCCAAAATCGAAGCATGATAAACCAGTCCATTTCTCCAAGAATGTGGATACCATGACAAGAACACAGACAACTTCCGACCCTACTCCTTCCGATGTCGATAAGGTTATCGACATTGATACATCCCCCGGCACTTCTCCAAGAGGTAAAACTATAAGCAGCTCTGCATTACCTGCCTCTCCTAGAGAACTAGATGTTAGAAAGCATAGTTCATTTACACCCTCCTCTTCCCAGCGTGTTACTTTTCTTGCTCTTCCCCCGTCGGGTTTAGATTTTGATCAGCTTGTGAATCTCGCTCTTTCGTCTGCTGAAGTTGCTAACATTTAAAAATATTTTTTTTTTTGGACTCAGATGATTTTTATCAGCAACTAATCAAGGACCACCTTTTGGTATTAGCTCACTCTCTTTAACTTCTCTTTTATTGTGCTATTTTCATATTGAGCTCAATCTGTTATTTCTCTTATGTTTTAGGTGATGAAAAGCTGGTTCTTATCTAGAGGAATAGCTTCTTTATCTTCTATTGAGACTACTGCCCTTAGGGAGGAAAATAAAGCATTGAAGGACAAGGTTGACGTCCTATCGCGGGAGAAGACAAAAAGCGACAACGAATGCGATAGATTAATGGTTTTGCTGAAGGAGGGGAAGGAGAGGACATGTTGTCGAAGCAGGTCGAGGACTTGAAGAATGAGAAGACTGAGATGACAATCGATTGTGCTGTCGAACTGGATAGGATGAACAACAAGCTTTCTACTGCAAAACGAATAATTTACGAGACTAGTGATAGGATATCCGAATGTCTGAAAGTTCACCTCCATAATATTGTTATGGAGTACTACGAAGATGCCCTCTTTCTAGCTTTTTTTGATAATTATAAGAAATTTCTAGGGATTGACTTTACTTCAGTGCATCCCTCCATCAAGAGCAAAGTTTCCAAAAGAATCAAGCTAGTCAAGTGAGAAGGTAAGGTTCCTCCGAAGGACAGGATAAAACCTGAGTCTTTTCCGTTCATTAAGGAGTTTCCTGAGGTTTCTGATGATGAGGAAGAAGAAGACACCATTGTTGACAAGGAGACAGAAGGAGATGGGAGTCAGCGAGACGAGTATGGCAGGGACGATGGAGACTCTTCTTGTGCTGTTGTGGGGTTACCTGATCGTGAGGGGATCACTACTGATTCCTTGAGCACTCCACCTACTCGAGGTCCAATTGTAACTCCTTTCAAAGAGGGTGATTCTTCAGAGCCAAAGAATAAAGAAATTTTTGTTCGACTGACATCTCTACCACACAAGTATGGCTCTCACTCTAGAAATGTTTTCTTCCCTCATGAATTTGTATCAATAGTTAGTTTCCTCATATTGCGGAAGCTCCTTGCTTCTCCGAATTTGTAAGCCATAGTAATTCTTTATATCCATTTTTCTTAGCTAAAAGGACTTTAAGACGGCTTGTTTCGTAAACCTGCAGGAAATCATTTACTAAAAAGGTTTAGATATATTTGCATATGACACTCTTAACTTCTTCATGACTTGTGGTTTAATTGTTATAGTACTTATGATCAATTGTATTGTATTAATATGTATAATGTGGGTGGTATGTGTACTAACTAGTAGTTTTGTGCTATCATGATCTTGTGGATGTGTATGTTTGTTTGAAATAATTCAGGACTTGTATGGTAGAAGATTATGCGATCGTTTTCCTTTGATATGTATAACATTATTAGTTTCAATGTTTGGCAATTAGATTTTGAACATCTCCATATTTCATCTTATCCATGACTAGGAGGACCAATTCAAGACCCCTGCTCACAATTCAGGGAAGAACCTTTGACCATCACCAGTCACAAAGATATCTTTGAGGATGCTCCCCTTTTGGGATGGAAAAGGATGCATTATCTACAAAAGATAACTGTCAAAAACCTTAAGGAACATGTATCCTATTTAGAGAATCAACTTAAAGAGAAAAATGAGACTATTCATGAGCTGCAATGCCAACTAGAGGTTGGCCCCTCCACTAGCTCAGATGCAGAGATAAGCAAGCTATATCATCGAATTGACGAGTTAGACACTGAATTGAATAAAACAAATGCAGGTTATGCCTCCCTAGAATTAGCTTTAATAATCCAGACTCAGATTGATGGACTTGACCACTATGAGTCTCCTGTGTACCAAAATGTGACACCGCCTTCAGGTGCCTTTAATGTAGAACCCTTAAAATAGTAGTTTCGTGTATGCGACAACTTATTACATAGTTTTATATAAATATGTTTTTGTATTATGTGGGTATCACCTGGTATGTGATACTCTTTTTTGACTAAAAATGTTCTCTTTTCAGGATCTCATTGTACCATTCTACATAGATTTAAGGCACTTTGTTAAGTGTTAGTTCGTAAGGCATACATGGTGCATCCCTTGCTTTTGTTAAAATCAATAGTATTGTGATATTGAATGTAGGAATAATAACGAGTCTACTTATACTTCTCGCACTAGTGAAAATCCTCTAATGTAATAGGCATTTCCAAGAAACCTCCCTCTATAGGATTTTTAAGAAAAAGTGTAACACTTGTTACAAAATTTTGTTAGGAAAGTTTGAGATATCTATTCTTGCTCTTCCCTGAACTTATGGTCTAGTGTAATGTAGCTATTTATATCGTATAGGAAATTAGTATAGTAAATAAGGACTTAATGTATGCAGGAGTTAAGAAAATCTCCCTGAGCAATATAGAAGACCTTTGTCCCAGTTTAAAGGCCTCTTGGGTAATAGGCTCCAGCTGTTAGGTTGGTGATATATCCCTTCCTTAAGGATTAGAATTTTGTGACCCAGATTAGGGTATTAAGGATAGAATTCCAGAAATCTCCCTCTGATAGCAATAGGGCTTTGATCCGTCTCCTGGACTAGGGTGTAAGGCCAGAAATCCGCTTTTGGTAGTGATAGAAGTTTGGGACCAACCAAGATTTAGGTTGTTAAGAGAACCAAATATTCTTCTTTGGCCATAATTGAAATCTCGAGCCGACCCAGATTCGAGTACTAAAATAGGATCGGAAATCTACTTCCGTAAGATCTGAACCAACCCAGATTCGGGTTATTTAGGATAGGGAACCAAAGACCACTCCTGGTATTAATTAGAACCAAAACCGACCAAGATTTAGGTATTTAGGGCAGGGAACTAGAGACCATTTCTGGTATTAATTTCGTTACCCCATTCAGGTGTGATTTATGAAGCAAAGGATGCTCGTGCTTCTTGAGCCAATCTCTGGGATTTTATCGTCAAAGCAGAGGATGTACGTGTTTTTTGGCCACTCTCTCGGCCTGTGCGTCTGGTGCACTTGGCTAGCTTATCCACAAGCAGGGCCCAAGGATTTACCCGACCTCCCTCAAGGAGGTGCCTTATCCTGACCATTGTAGGCGATGATAAGGTCTTAGATGCTTGAACCGAGACATCGTAGAGGTGAAATTAAGGCTTGCTCTTTTGATGCTCTACCTTGGCCATGCTAGGCGGTGATAGAGGCTTACCTGCACCCCTCTCCAAGAGGTGCCATATCATGACCATCGTAGGTGATGATAGGGGTTGCGTTCGCTTCTGCAGGTAACATGGAACATAAGCAGAGGTAGGACGTGCTATTCTACGAGCAGAGGTAGGACGTGCTTAGTTCATAGAAGAGGCAGGGCGTACTTTTCTATGAGCAGAGGCAAGGCGTGCTAATTAGATGTTATGTCATGGCCATTTTGGGTGTGGGTCGGAGACTTACGCTTTTTATGCTTTAACCTGGCCTTTCTGATTCGGGCGCGGAGAAAGGCTTACACACCACCCCCCTTCGAGGTTGCCTTGCCTTGGCCAACTCGGCGGTGAAAAGGGTTTTTATCCATTTTTGCTTTGACCAATATTTGATCACTTTGATTTTTGAGAGGGTTTCCATACCCCTAGTTGTGTAGGTAATCCTTTTCCTAAGAACCTTTATTGGGTTTAGCTTGATCTTTTTACAAAGACTTGTAGCTGGCCTTGATTGACGAACTTGATGATCAATCCCTCGAGGGCTTAAAATGGTTGGTTTAATATCCGTTTATCATATGATAATAACAGTAATGCCCTCCCAATTTCCTTTCGTACTTGGGCTTCTTCTTTTCAGATGACCAATAATTTAGTTCTTGCTGAGTTAGGAAGCAAATGTTTTCCATTGAGGTGGTAAGGTGGCACTCATTAAGTATTCTGGGTATAAAGTTACTTCCTTATCGTTGGAGTTTAGCCCTTTTGTTATTAAATCCTGTTGTTGCATCCATATCTCTGCTTCTTCTTTTCAAGGTCCTTTGAGATTGAAGCATTATCCGTTTAGTCCATTTGGAAGCAAAGTGCTTACAATCCTTCATCATTTCTCATTCAAATACCATTCCTCTGGTTTTCTTTTGGAGAGCTCTCCTTATATAAGAGAAGGTATTACATTCCTTTGATGTAGATCCACTTAGAGGAAAGGTTAGGGTTTTTTCTATGTAGGAAAGGCTGTTGTTCTAATGGTCAGAATCATATTGCTCTACTTCTCTTTTCCGCTTGAATATTCGTAAGGCTTCCATTCTTTACCTTTGTTCTTCAGCCACAATCAGCGGTTCCTGACATATCCATCTGAGATCCGGAAGGCTCTTGTTGGGATTTTTACCCATAATCTTTCTTCTTCAAAGCCTTAGTCCAATCCCGGACGAAACAACACAGTTAGATTTGTGGTTGTTAACCACAAGGACGGAGGTTTAGGCCCTCCTTCTGGTGCCAAAATGTTAACGATATTTTTCGTTAACACCGGAGATAAGTCTATGGAAGTGGGCCTAAGGGGAAAATGGGGTATTTAGCTTTCACGGGTCTGAGTTAATTCACTGTTTCCTAGATATTAAGGTTTAGAGCCCAAAAGATTAGTTACTCTTCCCTCAATGGGGTGAGCATCACGCTTAAGCGACTCAAGAACTAACAGTTATCTTAGGATAAAGGTTCCCTAAGCTCAACCCTCGATAAAGGGCTAAACGGCTTGTAGGAATGGGTTCTGCGCTAACCTTGTAGATGGGTCTAGCCTTGAGTAGGAACTCGTGAACATGTAGAAAGCATATAACATATTGCACTGGAGATAGCTAAGAAATCACAAAGAAACTCATAAGAAAATATGCTAAGTGTTGATCCACTCTTTATTGATCATAGTGATTACAATAGAATTCTCCAAATTGGTTTAGAAATTAGGGTTTACTCTAGAGAAAGATAGCACAAGAATGAGAAATGAGAAAATCGCCCCGAAATTAAGACCCCTGGGGTTTATTTATAGACAAATCGGGCCCCCCTTTGCTATAATGCCAGCAGAAGCCCCTGTCGACCGCTTTTCCCTTTGGTTCTGACTCTTGGCTGCTTTTTAGGCTTTGCTTAGGGCTTTTAAGGTGCCGGTTCTAGCTCTCGGGAGGTTGGTCCCGGTCTTTGGAGCTTCTTGTAGATGTCAGACCCGTCGGTATGGCTATCTTTAGGAAGGCTTTAGGTTTCTGGATATAGGCTTCCAACCATGAGCTTTCGGCCTTACTATTAATTTTCCATGGAAATTGCCTTCATTATTCAAGTGGATGGTTATTGGATCTGCCACCCATGTTGGTATCGACACTAAGAAGATTAGTGTGGATAACATGTATCTTTCCGGGGTTTCGGCTTGTCTTTCGGTAAATCTCTGAAATGTGTCTCGGCCTTCTGGAAGGGTGCTTTGGGTGTTTTTTTTCTTAATGTATCGACATTAAGCAAGTTAATGTCGATACCCCTTTCATCCTTCCGGGTCTCAGTTTGCAGTGTCCCTGGTCTTTCTCTTTATTAGCTCCCGATTTTGGATGACTTCTTATCGGTTATCCTTCCTGCCGGAATTACCATGCCGGTAATCTCTCTTCATACTTGGATTTGAGGTTCCTTCTTTGTTGAGGGTGTCGGTTGCTTGCTTTTTCTGACACTTCTCTTAGGCTCTCGGCTTTATCCTGTGCTAGGCTTCTGCTTACGGATTATTCTTTTATGTCTATGATGGTCCGATATCCCTTTACCGATAGCCTGTCTCGGAGTTAACATTGGTAGTAACACTCGTGGATAAACAAATGATTTAATTGTATTATATTTATCTAGTGGGTTTGAATTTAAGAATGCATAACTAATTTAAATACAAGGGTACAAACATAAAATATAAAAAGAAATTTGAGGTAGGCATTGTAAATTATCGTTGTAATTTTAAATGTATTTTTTTGAATATAATCACATGCAGATAAATAAACTCTCAAGGAGAACTAAGTTATGTCTGTCATCTTTAAAATAGAAAGTGGAGTTTGCTTTAAAATAGAAAAAAGCGTATTACCCTAGTTATAGTAGGCAGTCTAAATTGGATAGTGAGCGAAGGCTGATGTATGTCGACCCATGTGGATGTACCAAACTAAGGAGTAGGAACTGTACACATGGGTGGGAACATAGCCGGCCCTCAGCACGTGCCAGCTGTGTTTGGGCACGGGGCAGCAAGACCAAAGGGGGCATCAATTTCTAAACCGCCGAAACCTTTCAGCGGATAAAAAAAAACAAGATGAGAAACGCGAGAGAAACCTTTCAGCGGATTAAAAAAAGAAAGAAAGAAGAGAAACGCGAAGAGAAAAACGCGAAGAGGGAAAAAAACACGGAAGAAGATTAGGGCCGGCGAACAGAAGAAGAATTCACACAAAAATTCTCATCAATCTTCAGCGAAAAAAAGGGCAAAACTTCCTGAGGTATGCTATGGCAGCCTGTAAGTTTGTACTGTATATGATCACAATCTTTAATTATCAATCAGTTTATGCCGTATAAATCAATCAGTTGTGAGTCGTAGCCTCTGGTAAATCACAAACCCTAATTATCGATTGTTAACAATAATTGAAATTGTGGTTATGATTTATGAAACTTGTTGAAATTGGTTGTTGTGATATACCGATTCTTTACAATAATTACTAATTAGGGATCCTTGATTTGAGATATACAATCCTTAATTGATATACCGATTTTTGATGCCTTTCAATTAATTTGTTTCTAGGTATATCACAATCCAAAATTGTTATTAAACATTATTTTTCATCTATGTAAGTTATTTTTAATCCAAAATTGTTACTAAACATCTAATTTGCTCTCTTATTAACTTATTTTATATTTTTGAAATGCAGTAATGTTTTCTAAGAAACAACCCTCTGGTAGTCAAAATAGAAAAAAAAGAAAACAACGAAAAGAAGAAGAAAAATCTTTGCAAGGTTCATTACAAAGTCTTTGGAAAAAAAAAAATTCTTCTGATAACCAAACTGAAAATGAAGTTAATGAAGAAGTACAAGATTTTGTTCAAAACGAGTCTAATGAGGTGATCGAAGAAACAACAAATGTACTTGAAAATGAAGTGAACGAAGATACAACAAATGCGCTTGACAATGAGGCTACTGAAAATAATGAAGAAACTAACTATGTGGCTGAATGTCCTGAACCTTCTTTATCTTTGGATATATATGATCCTAGAGTGTGGGATAGTTTAGATGCAAAAATGAGAGATATGCTTGTTGAAAATGGTCCTGTTAGAGAAACCAACATTAATTTTCCTAAGGATAATCATAATAGAGGATTTTCCACATTTCACTATGATCAAAAATTACGAAATGGAGAACTTTCTAATAGGAAATGGTTGGTTTACTCAAAGGAATTGAATAAAGTGTTTTTCTTTTGTTGTAAAGTGGTTAAAAGAGTTCGTTCAAGAAGTCATTTGGCAGATATAGGAGTTAATGATTGGGCACATTTGAGTGAAAAACTTAAACAACATGAAGATAGTGCTGAACATCTCACTAACCTAAGAGCTTGGATGGAACTTCGATTTAGATTGAGCACTAATCAAACAATTGATAAAGAAGTACAAGAGATGATTAAGAAGGATACAGAACATTGGAAACAAGTCATGATAAGAATCATTTCAATTGTCAAACGTCTTGCGATGAATAATTTGGCATTTCGTGGAACAAATGAAAAAATCTATGAAGACTCGAATGGAAATTTTTTAGGCTTTCTTGAATCAATAGCAGAGTTTGATCCAATAATGCAACATCATTTTCGACTTGTACAAGATAAAAATATTCATTACCATTATCTAAGCCATAAAATTCAAAATGAATTGATATCTTTGTTGGCATCACAGGTAAGAAGTGCAATTATTAGAAAAATTAAAGAAGCTAAATATTTTTCTGTGATTCTTGATTGTACTCCTGATGCTAGCCACCAAGAGCAAATGACTTTGATAATTAGATGTGTTGATGTTGTTAACTACCCAATAAATGTGAAAGAGTATTTTTTGGAGTTTTTAAATGTGGAAGATACATCTGGATTAGGTCTGTTTGGTGAATTACAAGCTGCATTAAACTCATTTGATTTGAACATTAATGATGTGAGGGGGCAAGGTTATGATAATGGTTCTAATATGAGGGGAAAACTCCAGGGTGTACAAAAAAGATTACTTGATATAAATCCGAAAGCTTTCTATATGCCGTGCGGTTGTCATTCTCTTAATTTAGTTATATGTGATATGGCCAACTCTTGTCAAAAAGCTAAATCATTTTTTGGAGCATGTCAAGCCCTTTATAATGTGTTTGCTAATTCTACAAAACGATGGAACATTTTACTTCAATATGTAGACGAATTGACATTGAAGTCCTTGTCCACTACACGATGGGAAAGTCATATTGAAAGTGTTAAAGCGATAAAAAGTCAGTTTCCAAAAGTAAAACAAGCTTTAAAAAAATTAGTTGAAGTTTGTGATGACTCAAAATTAACTTGGGATGCTGAAAAACTCCTGTCGTGTGAATTTTCAAGTTTTGAATTTATTTTGAGTTTGGTCATTTGGCATGAGATATTGTACAAGATAAACTTAGTGAGCAAAAATTTGCAATCTGATGATATGCTTCTTGATGTTGCTATTAAGAATTTGAAAGGGCTTGTTTCATTTTTTGAAAAATATAGAGAAAATGGATTTATGCTTTGATTGATGCTAAAGAGATTGCAGATGAGATGGAAATTGAGTCAGAATTTCAAGTAAAGCGTAAGTCCATGAGAAAAAAACATTTCGATGAAATTCCTAATACTGAGAGGGAGCAACAATATGCTCAAGAAGATTTTAGGACAGATTACTTTCTTGTTTTAGTTGATATGGCTCTTTCTCAATTGAGGATTAGATTTGAACAAATGGAACTTTTTGAGTCTATATTTGGTTTCTTATTTGATGCATCTCAGTTAATTTTTTTGGATGATGGTAAATTGAAAAACTGTTGTGAGAACCTTGAAACAGCTCTAAAACATGGTGAAGATTATGATATTGATGCAAAGAGTCTACTTTCAGAATTACAGATTTTGTAGGAAATGTTACCTAGTGAATCTTATGATACTGGTAAACCATGGAATTCCCTCAAAATTATGGAGTTTGTGAAAAAAATGGATATGTTTCCAAATGTTTTGGTAGCTTATCGAATTTTATTGACTGTACCTGTCACTGTAGCATCAGCAGAAAGAACGTTTTCAAAGTTGAAGTTGATAAAATTGTAACAACCCGGAAAATCTGGGCCAGTTTGAAATTTTTATTTTGGCAATTTTAGCGAATTTTGATTATTTAAAATGAATTATTTTAAATAATATCGACAAGAAATTTATTTGAATATAATTCGAACGTATATATTTTACGCGTCGTCGTTAGAATATAAAAATTTATATATAATTATAAATAGAATTGAAAATGGCGCGGTAGTTCGATAATTCGATTTCAAACTTCAATTGAATGTACCGGGTGCAAAACAATCCGGATTTTAGTGAAACCAAAAATAATGGGATCTAATTGATAATATCTTTCTATCGAATCCGAAAAATCAAGATTTCATAGCGGGAAGCAAAAGTTATGTCCAGTTGAAAATTCTGAATAGTCGCTATGGAATTCAGGCCCTTAAAAATGGACATTTTGCAAATGACCTCGGATTTCGACGAAACCAGTTTTGTTGGGTCCGTGATGTCGAATTATTGCTAGATTCCAAATTTCATAATTTTTCGAATCAATACGTGAGCGTGGCAAAGGAAAACGCGTTTGACCGGTTTCCGTTGATTTTAATCGACTGGAAATTGGCCATTTTTCAAACGGTCTCAGAATTCGACGAAACTAGTTTTGTTAGGAGCGTATCGTCAATACGAAGCTAGAAAATATTTTTCTGGAATTTTTCTAGTTAATATGTGACCCCGGTAATTTGAAATGTGCGTTTAAAATTCAATATAGTGATTCAAATGAGAATTTAAAAGGAAACTGATTGTAACGATCAAATCAGCTTGCGATACATATCCCATTGTGTTCGGAATGGGGGTGAAACGCTATGGACGACAGTCGGTGGACCTGATTTCGGGTTAGTATAAAAAGTCAACCTTTTTGTGAATAATAAATTGAATAATATTAATTTTAATAAAACCCTCCCCTTTTATTTTTATTTTTTTCCTCCTTCCCTATCAGCTCATTTCATTCCCGATAAAAAAAAAAAAAAGAAAAAAAAAACAAAAGGGGGCGAACGAAGAACGCCGCCCCTCCTCCAGGCGAAGCCATCGCGCGGAACCCTCTCCCCCTTGCCGTGCCGCCCACCGCCGAACACACCTCCGATCGACCAACCTCCAGCCCTGCGTTCGACGACGGAGCCCGCATCGAAACCCTAAACCACCCCTCGAATCCGTACCCGCGCCCTCCTCCGTTCGAAGACCTACCTCCACCCCCCCTCTCTCTCCTCGCCGATCGATGAGAACCGCCCCCCCCCCCTCTTTGTAAGTATTTCAATTTATTTTATTATTTTATTTTTATTTTATAAAAACAGAATTTATAAAAACTGATTTATTTTTAATTATTTATAAAAACTGATTTATTTTTAATTATTTATAAAAACTGATTTATTTTTAATTAGGTATAAAACTAATTTAAAAGGAAAAATAAAAACTGATTTTATTTTAAGGTTTAAATAGAAAAGGTTTAAACTTTATAAAGATTTGATCTTTAAAATAGAAAAGCAAAAAGGCGAGATTTTTGTTTAGAAGAAAAAGTAGGATTTTTAAAAATAGAAAAGACTTTATTTTTTTATAAAGGCGAAAACCTTATTGTTAAAAATATAGTTTTTATATATTGAACTTCGATAGAAAATATAGTTTTTATATATTGAACTTCGATAGAAAAATATAGTTTTTATATATTGAACTTCGATAGAAAAATATAGTTTTTATATATTGAACTTCGATAGAAAAATATAGTTTTTATATATTGAACTTCGATAGAAAAATATAGTTTTTATATATTGAACTTCGATAGAAAAATATAGTTTTTATATATTGAACTTCGATAGAAAAATATAGTTTTTATATATTGAACTTCGATAGAAAAATATAGTTTTTATATATTGAACTTCGATAGAAAAGTATGATTTTTATATATTGAAAAGCAAAGAAAAAAATCGATTTTTATATATTGAGAAGCAAAGTAAAAATGTGATTTTATATATTGAATAACATAGTAAAAATTCGATTTTTACCTATATAGAGAATACGGGCAACGAAGGTGACAAAAAGGCGAAACGACGAAGACTTCTGCAAAAGAAGAGCCGTGGAGCTAGGATAGCTATAAGTGAGAATTTCTCACCTTTCACTTTCTTTTTCTAGTTATATATATATATATACTAGGATGCAGACGGTGCTTAGTAGCACCCGACACCCGTCCACAAACCATGGACTTGTTTGTTTGACTGTTTGGTGATTGATTGCGATATTGGTTTGAATGTGATTTGTGTTGTGAAAAATCGAATCGATAAATTGGTTAGGATTAGACGTGCGCCGTTATAAGGCGAAGGAGTAAGGCTAGGTTAGGCCCTTACTCCAAATTTTGTGGTTTGCAAAATGAGATTGATTTGATTGATGTGTGAATGGCGTGGGCCTTCACTAGACCGGGGATAAGGCTAGGCCTTGTCCCGTTTCTAGTATCGTGCCGTTATGCCGCCGAAATTTTCTAAAATATATTAGAAAAATAAAAATATCATTTTTATTGAATAATTGAATTGAATTGAAATATGAATTGAATAGAAATTCATATGTTGGAATAAAATGTTTTATCGTTAAAAATATAATTTTTAACGTGAATGTGAATAAATAAATATTCATTTACAAACCAGATGGTTTGTTTATGTACACCTATTTGAATGACATTGATTGGGACGATAAATTTTACACATCGCCCAACTGCACAAATAAAATCTTTGTTTGATTGTTTGAAAACCCCACACGGGTGTTGGGATGAAATTTGAAGTTCACTCATCCTGATTGATTAAATATGTCGATCGATTGATTGACAGGCTGTTATAAGCGTTGAATATCTATATTTGATGCTTATACAGTGTAGTGCACTTTGGTTGATGGTTGATTATTTTCAATGTCATTATATACATGTGTTGTATGAAAATCCATATAATTAACTTTATATGGTAATTGATTGGGCCTCATTCCAATTTGAAAAATAAAGAATATTATAAAATAAAAGTTCATGTGTTGACAGTACTCATTCATTGAGGTTGGTCATGTGTTGAACGAAATATTTTGATAATAACAACTATTTTGAAAAAGAAATATTTGAAATAGAATATTTGAAAATAGAAATTTATGAAGCCGTGTTGATTAGATTGACGCCATTTTGACGTGAGCGATATTTATATCGAATTGAAAACGATTTCGAATAGAAATGAATTGAAAACGATTTCGAATAGAAATGAATTGAAAACGATTTCGAATAGAAATGAATTGAAAACGATTTCGAATAGAAATGAATTGAAAACGATTTCGAATAGAAATGAATTGAAAACGATTTCGAAATGAATTGAATTGAAAACGAATTCAAATTGAATCGAAAGTGAATTGAAATGAATTCAAATTGAATTGAAATTTGAATTGAATGGAAATGAATTTTAAAACGAATTTATAAAGAAGAATTCAATTTTGATTTGAATTGAAAAGGAAGTTGAAATAGATTTTGAAACGAATTTTAAAACTATTTATATAATTCGTTTTGAATAGAAATCGACGAAATATATATTATATATAATATATATATAATATAAATGGCCTGAATAGAACGCGCCGCGCCGCGGTAGTTCGCGAATTTCGACCATTTATTTCAAACGGACATTGCGGGAGATCCGACCGTCGGATTCTCCTAAAACCGGAACCGTTGGGTTCGTATCGAAAAGAGCTTTCTAATGAAAATTAGAAATTTGAAATCTAACGGTTGGATTTGGAATTATGTCCAAATCAAATTCGAAAAAGGTCGCTGTAAGTGCAGTTCGATGGCCATTGATGGAAATCGACTGTACGGGCCTTGATAAAATTATTAAAAATAGTAATAATTTGTGTAAAATCATAAGAAATGATTTAGAAAGAATTGGGATGAAAAACTCCCTATTTGAAAAGATAAAAATAGATTTTTTATCGAAATGAACTAGTTTTGAACTAGAATTATAATTCTATTTATTTTTAAATAAATAAATTGAATCTGAAAAGGGTTTTGAAAATAACCAAAATTTCCAATGATTGCATTGGAGTGGATTTGAATCGAAATTGTCTTCGGAATATTTCGATGTTGGAATTTGTGATTATACGGATGTTGTTACGGAAATTTGAAAGATATATATTTATATCGTTATTTCCAATACGACATTTGTTAATCGTAGAATTTGATATTGAATATAAGCCGATATATTTTCTATTCAGAGCCTTATATTGAATATCAAATGGGATTTGGGTTTGTCGTGAATGGTGTCTTCACTAACACTGTTCTTGAACCCAGTTGAGAAAAGATTAAATCTTTTTATTTAGATTTAATGAAGTGTACCAATTAAATAATATTTAATTGGAATTGAATGGATATTGATTTTTGGGTTTATCGTGAACAGTGTTTTAAATAACACTTGTTCTTTAACCCGATAATTAATGGGATGTGACTTTGGGTTTATCGTGAACCGTGTTTTAAATGACACTGATTCTTTAACCCAGTCACAGATTAAAACTAAGTGGAGTTTTAATGAATCTTTAATTAGATTGAAAAGATCGAGAATGGAGTATCACCAGTTCTTGTTGCTGGCCCTGAGTAGGCCGGGTACACATGATAGGGGGTTCTCGCTTCGCGGTTTGGTGGCGAACGGGAGACTCTTACCCCTACATGGCGCCGGGGAGGGCGTTGGTTCGCCAATAGGCGCGAGACTCGAGAGGGTCGCCGTAAAACAAGGGACTGGGGGACCATGTGGAAGCCACGGTGGGTATTACCTACTGCTTGGGGGATGAAGGGATGGTTGCAAAGCCTACCGGATTTCGTCGGCTATTTCACAGTTGGTATCAGAGCTTTGGTTTACAAGGCTCAGAGAACAAGACACATTAGAACCTTACGAAAGAATTCATCAGATATTGGATTAGTAATATCCAATTAGAATGACTCGTTAGAGATGGGATCAGTAGTATCCTAGAACGAGTGTGAAGAGTAATTTTTTTTAAAATGAAAACAAATTTTTGTTTTGAAAATTTAAATCAATTATTCGTATTTGATTATCTATTTTTATTGAGTTGGACAGTCCAGTATATATAGATTTTGCGTATACGTCTGATCCGCGTGTATTCGTAGTTTTAATATACTGGATAGATATAGAACCATACTCTAGTGGCCCGAAGATGATTCTGATGATTGACTAGTCGTCATTAGTATTCATGTTCGAGTGACGAAGGTGTGATTTCTATATATTTCCATTAGACTGGTGTGAGAACCAAATCCTATATAGCTAGAACACTTTGTTGTGAATTGGCATCAAAAATGAGATTTTGACTATGTATCAAAATTATGAATTTGAAACTCTAATTCTCTAATTGATTGATGTTTGTGTTGTTTGTTTATTTGTTTGCTAATTTTGAACCATTTAGCCAAATTGAACCGAATATTGAACTGCATTGAAAATTGGTTGCATTTGCTTGCATACATGTATATCTTTTGAACAGGTCATAGCAAGGAGGCTAGAGCCAGAGAATAAAATTTGTTTGCCCGACAAATAGGTACATGTTTACTACATAATTTCCTGTTTTGTTTGGGTGATGATGATTTTGTGAGCCTATTGGCTAGCCGCTTGGCTTTTTCTTTTCCTTTTGAGATCTGAAGGACCGGGGAAGCTATTTGAAATTCCCCGATGCTCCCATTGCAGGGGAGGTTATGGCGAAATTTTTCGAAAATTTAGGGTGTTAGCCAAATTTTTGAAATTTTGAAAATTCTCAGAAACTAAAGAGTTGGAGAATGGAAGTCAGATCGAACGTAGAGTGGAATAATCAAACCACTTTCGACTTTGTTCCTTTTCGGGGACGAAAAGTTTTAAGTGGGGGAGATTGTAACAACCCGGAAAATCTGGGCCAGTTTGAAATTTTTATTTTGGCAATTTTAGCGAATTTTGATTATTTAAAATGAATTATTTTAAATAATATCGACAAGAAATTTATTTGAATATAATTCGAACGTATATATTTTACGCGTCGTCGTTAGAATATAAAAATTTATATATAATTATAAATAGAATTGAAAATGGCGCGGTAGTTCGATAATTCGATTTCAAACTTCAATTGAATGTACCGGGTGCAAAACAATCCGGATTTTAGTGAAACCAAAAATAATGGGATCTAATTGATAATATCTTTCTATCGAATCCGAAAAATCAAGATTTCATAGCGGGAAGCAAAAGTTATGTCCAGTTGAAAATTCTGAATAGTCGCTATGGAATTCAGGCCCTTAAAAATGGACATTTTGCAAATGACCTCGGATTTCGACGAAACCAGTTTTGTTGGGTCCGTGATGTCGAATTATTGCTAGATTCCAAATTTCATAATTTTTCGAATCAATACGTGAGCGTGGCAAAGGAAAACGCGTTTGACCGGTTTCCGTTGATTTTAATCGACTGGAAATTGGCCATTTTTCAAACGGTCTCAGAATTCGACGAAACTAGTTTTGTTAGGAGCGTATCGTCAATACGAAGCTAGAAAATATTTTTCTGGAATTTTTCTAGTTAATATGTGACCCCGGTAATTTGAAATGTGCGTTTAAAATTCAATATAGTGATTCAAATGAGAATTTAAAAGGAAACTGATTGTAACGATCAAATCAGCTTGCGATACATATCCCATTGTGTTCGGAATGGGGGTGAAACGCTATGGACGACAGTCGGTGGACCTGATTTCGGGTTAGTATAAAAAGTCAACCTTTTTGTGAATAATAAATTGAATAATATTAATTTTAATAAAACCCTCCCCTTTTATTTTTATTTTTTTCCTCCTTCCCTATCAGCTCATTTCATTCCCGATAAAAAAAAAAAAAAGAAAAAAAAAACAAAAGGGGGCGAACGAAGAACGCCGCCCCTCCTCCAGGCGAAGCCATCGCGCGGAACCCTCTCCCCCTTGCCGTGCCGCCCACCGCCGAACACACCTCCGATCGACCAACCTCCAGCCCTGCGTTCGACGACGGAGCCCGCATCGAAACCCTAAACCACCCCTCGAATCCGTACCCGCGCCCTCCTCCGTTCGAAGACCTACCTCCACCCCCCCTCTCTCTCCTCGCCGATCGATGAGAACCGCCCCCCCCTCTTTGTAAGTATTTCAATTTATTTTATTATTTTATTTTTATTTTATAAAAACAGAATTTATAAAAACTGATTTATTTTTAATTATTTATAAAAACTGATTTATTTTTAATTATTTATAAAAACTGATTTATTTTTAATTAGGTATAAAACTAATTTAAAAGGAAAAATAAAAACTGATTTTATTTTAAGGTTTAAATAGAAAAGGTTTAAACTTTATAAAGATTTGATCTTTAAAATAGAAAAGCAAAAAGGCGAGATTTTTGTTTAGAAGAAAAAGTAGGATTTTTAAAAATAGAAAAGACTTTATTTTTTTATAAAGGCGAAAACCTTATTGTTAAAAATATAGTTTTTATATATTGAACTTCGATAGAAAAATATAGTTTTTATATATTGAACTTCGATAGAAAAATATAGTTTTTATATATTGAACTTCGATAGAAAAATATAGTTTTTATATATTGAACTTCGATAGAAAAATATAGTTTTTATATATTGAACTTCGATAGAAAAATATAGTTTTTATATATTGAACTTCGATAGAAAAATATAGTTTTTATATATTGAACTTCGATAGAAAAATATAGTTTTTATATATTGAACTTCGATAGAAAAATATAGTTTTTATATATTGAACTTCGATAGAAAAGTATGATTTTTATATATTGAAAAGCAAAGAAAAAAATCGATTTTTATATATTGAGAAGCAAAGTAAAAATGTGATTTTATATATTGAATAACATAGTAAAAATTCGATTTTTACCTATATAGAGAATACGGGCAACGAAGGTGACAAAAAGGCGAAACGACGAAGACTTCTGCAAAAGAAGAGCCGTGGAGCTAGGATAGCTATAAGTGAGAATTTCTCACCTTTCACTTTCTTTTTCTAGTTATATATATATATACTAGGATGCAGACGGTGCTTAGTAGCACCCGACACCCGTCCACAAACCATGGACTTGTTTGTTTGACTGTTTGGTGATTGATTGCGATATTGGTTTGAATGTGATTTGTGTTGTGAAAAATCGAATCGATAAATTGGTTAGGATTAGACGTGCGCCGTTATAAGGCGAAGGAGTAAGGCTAGGTTAGGCCCTTACTCCAAATTTTGTGGTTTGCAAAATGAGATTGATTTGATTGATGTGTGAATGGCGTGGGCCTTCACTAGACCGGGGATAAGGCTAGGCCTTGTCCCGTTTCTAGTATCGTGCCGTTATGCCGCCGAAATTTTCTAAAATATATTAGAAAAATAAAAATATCATTTTTATTGAATAATTGAATTGAATTGAAATATGAATTGAATAGAAATTCATATGTTGGAATAAAATGTTTTATCGTTAAAAATATAATTTTTAACGTGAATGTGAATAAATAAATATTCATTTACAAACCAGATGGTTTGTTTATGTACACCTATTTGAATGACATTGATTGGGACGATAAATTTTACACATCGCCCAACTGCACAAATAAAATCTTTGTTTGATTGTTTGAAAACCCCACACGGGTGTTGGGATGAAATTTGAAGTTCACTCATCCTGATTGATTAAATATGTCGATCGATTGATTGACAGGCTGTTATAAGCGTTGAATATCTATATTTGATGCTTATACAGTGTAGTGCACTTTGGTTGATGGTTGATTATTTTCAATGTCATTATATACATGTGTTGTATGAAAATCCATATAATTAACTTTATATGGTAATTGATTGGGCCTCATTCCAATTTGAAAAATAAAGAATATTATAAAATAAAAGTTCATGTGTTGACAGTACTCATTCATTGAGGTTGGTCATGTGTTGAACGAAATATTTTGATAATAACAACTATTTTGAAAAAGAAATATTTGAAATAGAATATTTGAAAATAGAAATTTATGAAGCCGTGTTGATTAGATTGACGCCATTTTGACGTGAGCGATATTTATATCGAATTGAAAACGATTTCGAATAGAAATGAATTGAAAACGATTTCGAATAGAAATGAATTGAAAACGATTTCGAATAGAAATGAATTGAAAACGATTTCGAATAGAAATGAATTGAAAACGATTTCGAATAGAAATGAATTGAAAACGATTTCGAAATGAATTGAATTGAAAACGAATTCAAATTGAATCGAAAGTGAATTGAAATGAATTCAAATTGAATTGAAATTTGAATTGAATGGAAATGAATTTTAAAACGAATTTATAAAGAAGAATTCAATTTTGATTTGAATTGAAAAGGAAGTTGAAATAGATTTTGAAACGAATTTTAAAACTATTTATATAATTCGTTTTGAATAGAAATCGACGAAATATATATTATATATAATATATATATAATATAAATGGCCTGAATAGAACGCGCCGCGCCGCGGTAGTTCGCGAATTTCGACCATTTATTTCAAACGGACATTGCGGGAGATCCGACCGTCGGATTCTCCTAAAACCGGAACCGTTGGGTTCGTATCGAAAAGAGCTTTCTAATGAAAATTAGAAATTTGAAATCTAACGGTTGGATTTGGAATTATGTCCAAATCAAATTCGAAAAAGGTCGCTGTAAGTGCAGTTCGATGGCCATTGATGGAAATCGACTGTACGGGCCTTGATAAAATTATTAAAAATAGTAATAATTTGTGTAAAATCATAAGAAATGATTTAGAAAGAATTGGGATGAAAAACTCCCTATTTGAAAAGATAAAAATAGATTTTTTATCGAAATGAACTAGTTTTGAACTAGAATTATAATTCTATTTATTTTTAAATAAATAAATTGAATCTGAAAAGGGTTTTGAAAATAACCAAAATTTCCAATGATTGCATTGGAGTGGATTTGAATCGAAATTGTCTTCGGAATATTTCGATGTTGGAATTTGTGATTATACGGATGTTGTTACGGAAATTTGAAAGATATATATTTATATCGTTATTTCCAATACGACATTTGTTAATCGTAGAATTTGATATTGAATATAAGCCGATATATTTTCTATTCAGAGCCTTATATTGAATATCAAATGGGATTTGGGTTTGTCGTGAATGGTGTCTTCACTAACACTGTTCTTGAACCCAGTTGAGAAAAGATTAAATCTTTTTATTTAGATTTAATGAAGTGTACCAATTAAATAATATTTAATTGGAATTGAATGGATATTGATTTTTGGGTTTATCGTGAACAGTGTTTTAAATAACACTTGTTCTTTAACCCGATAATTAATGGGATGTGACTTTGGGTTTATCGTGAACCGTGTTTTAAATGACACTGATTCTTTAACCCAGTCACAGATTAAAACTAAGTGGAGTTTTAATGAATCTTTAATTAGATTGAAAAGATCGAGAATGGAGTATCACCAGTTTTGCTCCAGGCGATAGTTAAATCTTTAATTAGATTTGAACGTGAAATTTAGAAACTAACTGTCGGTTAGCTAAGTAGAATGGTTTTCTGGATATTGATCTGATGTTGGTTTCGGCCTTCGGGGTTAATATTTGGGGAATTATTCTCTTGATTAATTTACGGTTAGTGACTAATGAATTGGAATGAGGCGTATGTTGTGTTTGTGTAACACTTTTATAAAATATACGCGAGTTATTCGGGAAGACCGGGTTTATCCCATTCTGAATAACTGATACGACGATAAGTCGAAGATGAAGACGATGGTCGAAGACCGGAAGTCTTCACGTCGTTTGGGTGATAACTGATGATCTTGATTGGGCTGTACACCCAAGAAGATGGAAACAGTTAGTGATCGTCCAGACGTACTTGGAGATCGATGGATATGCGGGGTACTAGGTGCCTCCGGTTTCGTTCAGACCCAGAACGGACTTGTAAATGGACTGCGTGTCTGACATAGGATGGCTTGCCTGTGTGGCATGCTAAGATGCAAATGATCAAGGCTTCTGTTGAAAAGCAAAGTCTTGTGGTTGATGATCAAAGCACGGCCTTTGTGGCGTAGCTTTGTGTAACGTTTGATTCGCGAGTTTCACACCCGGTATGAATCAAAAACGGGAGACGGACCTCAGGGAGGGCATGCGTTTCTTTCTAGTTAGAAGTGGCGTCAGTGGTTTTACACGCCCTGACGAGTTTGACTTATGTGGTTATTGCTGTTGCGAGGCGCCTCGGTTATATCGGTTTCGGCCGATGCATTCTGGTCGGCTGACGGACCAGACTTACACCCCATAGGGTGGGGAAACGTAGTGTTCAGGCATTTTAATCCACATCGGTGGACCGGCCCTGACGATCCAAGGGTCACTCGAGCTCTGACCTGTGGCTCGGGCTAGAGAGTCACGAATAGGTTGAGGATCTTGCCCCTAGCCTCGGTTCATAGACGGAAATCCAATTTCCAAATACGTGACATTTGCGGCTTTATTTGTAAACCTATATATGGCGACATAGTGGCATGGGACGCTCATGCCGCCTATGATTGATACTTATGATTTGAAGTGTTTCATACACTATGCACTTATAATAGTATCAAATGATTTGTTTTAAACGTATCAAGCATTCTTTGGCTGTTATAAGGGAAAACCCTATCCTCGGCTGCGTTGCATTGTGTGATGGGACCTGGGTCTTATAACAGCTTCATTTTTCTTTATTTAGCATTGCGCTGTTTGTTTTATGCACTGGTGTTCTTGGGAGGAAACCCGTTCCGTGTTATACGGCGTGGTCCCTTGATTTACCTTTGAAAATAAAGATTAATAACTGTTTTAGTTCTCACACCAGTCACATGACTGACCTGGAGTTTATTGTTTTAACCTAAACTCTGGGTGCCCTTATTTTGACACGGGCAGCTAGTAGTTTCGGTTTTTGCAGATTTACATTCACAGGATCCTGGTTTACAGCTGGAACGATATCCGGAAAGCTTTGTATCCGTATATCTCCTTCTAGTTGTGTATTGTATTATTTTCCGCTGCTATGGATTTAAATGTAATTTAAATCTCTGATATTTCTGTGTAATATATATTCATTTATACTCTGTATATTCTTGTAATCTGATGCATTGTTGTAATAAGCAATGAAATGTTCTTCTATATGCGTTCTGTTGTGGCTTGTTCTCGAACTATCCGACACTTTCCTTTACGGGGAAGTTACGGGTCTTCACAAAAATCTTATTTGCGGACAACAATGACTCAAGATAGGTTGAATGGATTGGCAATATTGAGTATTGAAAAGGATATGTTGAAAATCATTGACCTTGAGCATATAATTGAAGATTTTGCTTCTAAAAATGCAAGAAGAAGTCATTTCAAATTAGACCGGATTTCTATTGTACCTATGCTTGTATGTCATACATTGTAATATTTATTTTCTCTTGTCATGTATCCGTACTTTGTTTTATCGTATGAATAAAAACATTCAGGCGTGGGGATGAGCCTCCTAGCATTGCACTTGGCTAGGTTCGAAACCCCAAAAAAATAGAATTTTTTTTGAGTTTTTTTTATATAAAAGGGCATATTTTTTTCATCCCGCACTGGGCATGAAATTGGTCAGGACCGGCCCTGGATGGGAACATGGGTCAGAAATGTTACCAGTCTTTGGCAGTCAACGGAAAGGATGGGGTTTGCACTTAACAAACTATATAATGTACAGACCATGTTAGGTCTACGCGTCCATTTGCTAGTTTGTTTGGTATGAGGCCTGGTTAGTAACCCTTTAGAGAGGTCGTTTAAATCATGCATAATGTAATTCGCTGAGTATAGTCCATAACCAGTGGTGTTAAGATCACCATACTCATAGTTCACAGAGATGAATTTTCAACCAAGAAGTAGAAAAGTCAAAATCCTTGAAATGCAGCATAGAATATGGAAAAATTATTGAAAAGCCTTATTAGGCACAAAAGATTTCCAAGGTACGTGCAATGATGGGAATGTGATACGATAAGTGTGATGGATCATGATGTGGTGCTAATCTAGGGATATATGGTGGAATTATACCTTAATATAAAATACAGACACAAATGGTGATATAATGGATCCTACCATTGGATTGCCCCATGAATATCAATTTTCATATAAAGACAAAAGCATCAAACATATTAAACCTTTTTGTTATCGTTTTTGTTCTATTTTGCATCCAAATAGCTAGCCTCTATATACATAAATGTAGCTATATCTACTATGGGTAGATGAGACGTATCGTACTCTAACGTGGAGTTTAGGTGGTTAATTAAGTATTAACCATAAATTGTGTTGCAAGACAATTGGTATAAATTAGTGTTATGAATGCGTTGTATCTTTTATTAATCACTAAAATGTGGTTTTGACCCCTTTCTCATTACGTGCAACGAGATATCTTAGAAGAACATGTACCGGTTCATGGCAGGAATAGTAGGACAAGTTCCTTATCCATTCTCAATATTGATGAGGACACTAGTCATTGGAAGTGAAAATCTTGGTCAGTAATTGTTTAACTTACTATATTTTGTTATTCTGCTATGAGTTATATCGTTAGTGCTCTTGTATGCATCTGTTTTCTTATCTAAATGATATCAAACTAACAATCCACACTTCGATGGACTTGGATTTTCTATTGTGAAAATTAGGCACACATGCTTAGAATGGAAGATCTTTTGAATGGCATCTTTCCTTTAAGTTTCATGTAAAGCGGGTCACTGTTTTTAACTGTTACGTGTTTTTTCATATTTTTTGGCGCTGCAGTATAAAAGAAGGACAAATTGACACGAATAATCCCAAGTTTCATGTGTCTTCCCATATTAATCCCAAATTTGGATTATTTTTAATTAATCCCAAGTTTTGGGGGGGTCCCTTCCCATATGGATCCCAATTCCCTATTAGCCAGTTATAGCAGGTTTCAACCTTTAACTTTCTCAAATCTAATGTGCTTAACCCATCATAATTCACTAATTATTTTTTTATCCCACCTTAAACATGCTTAACCCATCATAGTCCATCTTCCCAAACACTAACTATCCATTCCCCCTCAAAACTTCTGCCTTACCACCTCTAGTAGCTGCCATCGAACTATGACATATCCGAGATTACATACAGACTAAACTACAAGACGCAATCCAATGACATGAGCTACAGTAAGAACAAACACAATGCAAACCATATATTTCATCAATCCATCCTATAGCCAATTCACATAAGCCAAAAGCCAAATTCTTGCAAGAAGCAGCATCATCAAAAGATTTACATAACAATACCTAAACACTGCTCAGCAACATCACCAAAGTTGCATTTCCTACCAGCACAAAGCACTGGGATGAGTCCCAGCCCTCCTTCTGCCGCCACCACCAGCCAAAGTTGTAACGACCCGTATTCTACGCATCATAGGATCGTAGAATATTTATTTCTTTCACATACGAAGTCGTATGGTCATGTAACTTTGGTAGACGACTATTGGGGTCATTTCCCATGTTCATGATTTTTCTCGATTTTTAAATGACCATTTTACCCCTAGTTGGCACTGTTTTGGCCATAACTTTTGACTGGAAAGGAATTTTGACCTGAAATCACTTCCATTGGCTTCGGGTGATGGTTTCTCTTTCCGTAGAGTGGTCACATTAGCCAAACGGACTCACCGTTTGGGAGATATGGCTGAAACAAGTTTCAGATGGTGAAAAACAGCTTAATTGGGCCTAACCGGGTGATTAGCAGCTAGGCCCAGAGGGGAATTTCGGGTTTAGAGATATAGGAGGACTGATTAGGGTTAGGTTATCACTTTCATTTCAGTTTTGAGCCGCCACAAACCTTCTTGAGACCTTAGTAATGGCTTCCATCCTCTAAAACCACTCCAAAACACATTTTTAGTGAAGATTAAGCCTAAACTACATCAAAACAAGGCCAATAGCAACAAAGCAAGGTTGGAGCTGCTGCTATACATAGGAATTCGACCCAAACAGAGAATATTTCAGATTTGGTGATTTATTTTGTGGCCAAGGTGAGTGATAGCATCGTTTTGACACTAATTACAGTTAATTAAGGGTGATTAGTGAAGATTAGCGAATTTATACACCAATAAATTCTGGAAAAATGTTTAGAAATTCTTAAACAATATTTCATGTCTCAGTTATAAAATTTAGACGATTTGGTTACTAAGTATGTGCTTAAACATGATTAAGAGGGACTATGGGAAAATATGAAGTTTTAGTCACTTTTTGATCCCTTTTGATTCATTTGAATTGTTGTTTGCTGTTTGTGGTCGCTATTACATGTTGCTATGACTCTATGGTATGTTTTATGATTGATTAGAATAGTTAAATTGCTCGAAAACGTCGTCGAATGGCGTAGAAAGCTCGCTGGAAAGTTGCAGAAATGTGCAGGTTCCGAACCGGATCGGATCGGAGTAGAGGGTCGGATCGGATTTGTGAACTGACCAAGGGAATCTGAACTGGATCGGAGCTTGTCACTGGAGGAGGATCGGCGAAAAGGAAGGCTGTTTGCTTAGAGTTGGAGTGGACAAGGGAGATCGGATCGGAACTGGGGAGCGGATCGGATCGGAGCTGTGGAGCGGATCGGAGCAGATCGGATCGGGGTAAGCTAAGGGGGCGGAGCGGATCGGCAATTGGAGAAGGACAGGATCGGGTATGGGAACTTAGAAGGGAGCAACCACCGAACCAAGCAGAGAATAGGCACTACACTTCCGAACCGAGCAAAGTGGAGAACCCGAACCGAATGGAAAAGATGACTACCGAACCGAACCGACGAAGATGATGACTACCGAACCGAACCGAATTCTAGGACTGTTACTGCGCGACAACTCTTCTGAAGACCCACTCCAATTCGACCAAACCCGAGATGCAAAGGAAGTCCAAATGAGAAGTTAGAGCTTAAGATTCAGATGGGAATCAACGAGTTCACTTCATGGTTGGGCTTTGCTGCGGGACGCGTGCCAAGGAGTTATCGACATCTATAGCTTTGGACCACTATGGTAGGAGGTACGAAGGCGGATTCAGGGCCATTATGGCATCGGTAGAACCAAGGGCTATGACCAATGAAGTGGGTCATTGAAATGTTTGGTCATGACTCCAAGTGTTTGGCTTGGTCACAGCAGGGTTTCTACAAGTCGGGATTCGTCGTTACCTCAGTTTGTCTAGTGTTCCAAAGTGGTAGATGTCGTACGCTTTACGCACTGAGTGAGAGATGTGAGGATGGTTGCTATGGATGATTTGCTTGCTCCCATTTTGACATGCACACCCCACCCCCGTATTCTTACACTATTTATTATGGCACCGTGGAGTATTGTACGGTATGTGGTACTAACTCTTTCATTGCAGGTCCAGGTTCAGGTATGGTTTAGTATACCTGTTATTATTCTGTTTAGATGTTTATCGCTCATACCAGGCTTTATGTCTGACCCAGAGTTTTATGTCTCCCCTTATTACTCTGGGTGCTCACACGAGCAGACTAGAGACAGGTTAGCTGGTGATGCACGGGTAGATGATCCGGAGACGAGCAGGAGGCTTCCACGTAATATACATATATAGTATTCTCCCTGTGTTGTTGAAGATCACTACTTGGGAATTGGTGGTGTATCTTCTATTTTGGCTTTCTGTTGTTCAGAGACAGTAGATTTTGAAAAGTTGTAATAAGCTGTATTTGGGTTTCCGCTGCTTTGAGATTGATGTTGGTTTTAGTTATCAGCTTATGCACTGTCTCGCCTATTTTATGTCAAGTACATTATTATTATTATATTTTATTCCATGCGCTGTGAGACATTCTACAGGTTCTTTGATTAGTTCATTCCCTTCTTTCCTTTCTTATGACGACCGTCTTGTGCTAGTCGGGCATGTGTACAGCGCACTTTTGGAGGAAATGCAGGCTGGTGCGAGGCGGGCCGTCACACTTGGTATCAGAGCGCGAGGTTGCGTAGTTAACCTAGGGAAGTTATCAGGGAGAGATAGTATACGTATACGAGAGAGCGTATTTGTGATTATTTTGGTTTTCAAAAGCTATATATATACTATTAGTAGTATAAGGATGAAATCGTATTGCACTAGCACCACTATGGAGTCGTTAATCATTTCCTTTTTCAGATTGACGATGAGCCGATATGTTAGAGGTACCGGTAGAGGGGACAATAATGGGAATGCTGCTGACATGAGGACGATGTTTACTGACCTCATGAGAGAGATGCTTAGAGATGTACAGAGGGCAGCTCCCAATGGTGGAAATGGTGGTGGTCCAATAGTGCAGGCACCAAGAATCGACTTCGCCAAGCTGAATAAGGATTATACTAGCCTTGGTGGGAAGCCGTTCCATGGAACGGAGTCGGCTACGGATGTTCAGGATTGGGTGGATAGTTGCGAACGTATCTTCGAGGATTTGGGTATCGAGGATGCGAGGAAGAGAAAGCTAGCGTCCCGTCAGCTGCAAGGGCGGGCAATGAATTGGTGGAATGCTATAAAGGCAGCTACTCCCGAAGACCAGATTACTTGGGAGCAGTTTAAGGCTCGCTTTAGTGAGAAGTTCATTCCAGCTGCTCAGAAGTCAATGTTGTTTAAGAAATTCTTGGAGCTCAAGCAGAATGGCAGGGCTGTCTCGGAGTATATTGCTGAATTTGACACTTTGTCAAAATATGGGTTATCTCTTATAGATACTGCCGAGAAAAAGAATGAGAAATTCATAACTGGTTTGGATCAGTATTTGGGGGAAAAACTTATTAACCACATCGATGAGACGTTTGAATCGACTGTGGGGAAAGCGTTAAGGTCAGAAAGTGTCTACCCTAAGCCAAAGACTGAGGTTGCATCCGCAGATGAGCCAAAGCCACAAGTTAGTGGTGGAGGCAAAGGTGGTTCCCAGAATAAGAGAAAGCAGAATCAGGCTAAGGATGGCCAGAAGAAAAAGAATAAGCAAGATGTGGAGTGCTTCAGCTGTGGTAAGAAGGGCCATTATGCTAGTAATTGTCGGGCCAAGCCAGCGGATAGGAAGTGCTTCAACTGTGGCCAAATGGGACATCACAAGGACAAGTGTCCACAGCCCCCTAAAGAAAAGCAAATGGTGAAAGCATATGCCCTTAATGCTATTCCTTCTTCGTCGAATGCCCCAACTGCGGCGGAGAAGGGAAAGAATGTCGTCATTCAAGGTATGCTTTCTGTTTATGATGTTCCTGTTAGAGTTTTGTTTGATACCGGAGCTTCCAGTTCTTTCATATCTAGTGACCTGGTAGATAGTTTGGGATTGGAGCCCGAGATTGTCGATAGACCTTTAGTAGTGACGAACCCGATTGGTGGTTCGACTAGCCTTAGCATGATTTGTCGTAATGTGGTCTTATCGAGTCATGGATGCATGTTTGTTTGTGATTGCTTTGTTTTGGGCTTTACCGGGTTTGGCATTATTTTGGGAGTAGATTGGCTCCAAAGATACGGGGTGGTGGTAGACTGTGAGGGCTTGTTGGTGACAGCTAGAGCGGATGATGGGCGGAGGATAGTGTTTGGTGGTCTACCCAGTAAGGGGGTATTGGCTAGTTTTCTAAACTCCCTCGACATTCCGCATAGTTGTCAGGTTTGCCCGTGGTTGGCCAGTATCCGGATGTTTTCGAAGAAGTGACCGGACTTCCACCACACCGAGAGATTGAGTTTCGTATTGATTTGGTAAAAGATGCCAGACCTATAGTGATGCCACTTCGTCGTATGGCACCAAGGGAGCAGCGAGAGCTCGGGGTGCAAGTCAGCGATCTTTTGAAGAAGGGATTTATCAGAAGGAGTGTTTCTGAATGGGGAGCACCAGTTGTGTTTGCTACCAAGGCGGATGGTTCCCTTCGTTTGTGTGTAGACTACCGCGAATTGAATAAAGTGACGAGGAAGAATAAGTATCCTCTACCGCGGATAGATGATTTGTTCGATCAGTTGAGTGGCGCGAGAATATTTTCTCAGTTGGATCTCGCGACAGGTTTTCATCAGCTTAGAGTGGAAGCTGAGAGTATAGCTAAAACGGCATTTCGAACGCCGTCTGGATTTTATGAATGGTTGGTTATGCCATTTGGGCTGACTAATGCCCCGGCATATTTTGTGGATCCTATGAATAGGGTATTCAGAGATCAGTTGAATAAGTCTGTCCTTGTGTTCGTTGATGATATTTTGGTTTATTCGAGGACAGAGGAAGAACACAAGGAACATTTAAGAGTAGCAATGGAGGTGTTGAGGAAACACCAATTGAAAGCAAAGTTTTCTAAGTGTCACTTCTGGAAGAGGGAAGTGAGGTTCTTGGGCCATGTTGTATCAGAAAATGGGATTGCCGTGGACCCGGCGAAGGTGGCTACGGTACAGGATTGGCCTACGCCCAAGAATGCAACAGATGTAAGAAGTTTCTTGGGGTTAGCGGGATATTATCGTAAGTTTATCCAAAGTTTCTCCAAGATAGCAGCACCATTGACCCAGTTGACCAAGAAGAATCAAGCTTTTGTCTGGGATGAAAGATGCGAGAATGCATTCAGAAGTCTAAAGGACAAGTTGACAAGCGCACCAGTGTTAGTCATTCCTAAGGGGGATGAAGAGATGACGGTATACATGGATGCCTGTGGTACCGGACTGGGTGCTGTATTGATGCAAGGAGGTAGGGTTGTAGCTTACGCAAGTCGGCAATTGAAACCGCACGAGAGAAGATACCCTACCCATGATTTAGAATTGGCAGCAATCGTGTTCGCGTTAAAGATGTGGAGACACTACCTCTTGGGAGAAAGATTTGAGCTGTTTACTGATCATAAGTCGTTAAAGTATCTCTTCTCTCAGAAAGATCTGAATCTCCGTCAGCAGAGATGGTTAGAGTTCTTAGCTTCCTATGATTTTGACATCGCATACACACCGGGAAAGGGCAATGCGGTGGCTGATGCATTGAGTAGAAGACATGCCAGCTTAGGGGCTATGTTCCTTGAATGGAAGCAACTGGAGTTTATCGCGGGGTTTGATTTCAGACCAAAGTGCGAATTGGATCCAGAAATGTTAGCAAGTTTGACGATCAGGCCCACTTTGATTGAACGGATCGGCTCTAGTCAGAGGGACGATCCTAACCTATTGGAAATCATCTCCAAGTTAGAGATGGGTATTGATGAGGAGGTGAACAAGTATGGGCTTGATCGAGATAGATGGCTTAGAAAGAATGGAAAGCTTGTTGTACCCAATGTCAATGGATTGAGGGATGAAGTGCTTAGAGAATGTCATCACTCAAAGCTAACTATACACCCCGGTGGTAATAAGATGTATCGAGATATGAAGCAGACCTACTACTGGGAAGGGATGAAACGAGACGTTGGGAAGTTTATATCCAAGTGCATGAATTGCCAGCTAGTTAAAGCCGAGCAAAAGAAGCCTAGTGGGTTGTTACAGCCCTTAGAAATTCCCGAATGGAAATGGGAGCAAGTCTCGATGGATTTCATCGATGTATTACCAAGGACTAGATCGGGATATGACAGCATTTGGGTAATTGTAGATCGACTGACTAAAAGTGCAAGGTTTATACCAGTCAAATCGACTAGAACGGCAGCTAAGTTAGCAGAATTGTATATGAAGTGGGTAGTGAGATTTCATGGAGTACCTAAAAGCATTGTGAGCGACCGAGACCCGTTGTTCACTAGTGGGTTTTGGAGGAGCTTGCAAGAGGCGCTAGGGTCAGAGTTACATCTCAGTACCGCATATCATCCTCAGACCGACGGTCAGACGGAGAGGGTGAATCGTATTTTGGAAGATCTCTTGAGAGCGTGTATATTGGATTTTGGTGGAGCATGGGATGACCATTTGCATCTAGTAGAGTTTGCATATAATAATAGTTACCAATCCAGTATTGGTATGGCTCCATTTGAAGCTTTGTATGGAAGACCGTGCAACTCACCATCATGTTGGATAGAGACTGGCGAGAAGTTTACGCTTGGACCAGATGTGGTGAGGGAAACTTCGGATAAAATCAAGACCATTCAACAACGAATGAAGGCTGCCCAAGACAGGCAGAAAAGTTATGCTGATAAGAGAAGAAGAGACTTAAAATTCTTCGTGGGTGACTTGGTGTTTGTCAAGATTTCTCCGTTGAAGAGCGTAATACGATTTGGCAGGAGAGGCAAATTAGCACCAAGATTTGTTGGTCCATTCCCTGTTCTTGAACTAGTCGGGGATTTGGCATATAGAATTGACTTACCGGAGAAGATGGCGGGAGTTCACAACGTATTTCATGTTTCCCAACTAAGGAAGTTCGTTCACGACTCAGATATGACTATCTCACCTGATCAGTTAGAGGACTTCGAAGTAGAACCCGAGGCGGTTGGGAACCGCAAGCCGGCCCGTATTGTCGCACACGACATGAAGCAACTTCGAAGGAAGTCGGTGAAGCTAGTCAAGGTACAGTGGAGCGAAGACGAGAATGATTGTACTTGGGAAACAGAGGAGGACATACGGAAGAAGTATCCAGAACTCTTTGTCTGGTAAGATTTTATTAGCGATTTAGTTTTCCGCATGCTAGGATAGACTTGTTTGCTTGCTTTGCATGTTTGATTGTTGTATGTGGTTGTTAGGCATGCGGGATCCTGTGTATGTTTTGGGTTATGGAATTTCGGGGACGAAATTTCTTAAGGGGGGGGAGAGTGTAACGACCCGTATTCTACGCATCATAGGATCGTAGAATATTTATTTCTTTCACATACGAAGTCGTATGGTCATGTAACTTTGGTAGACGACTATTGGGGTCATTTCCCATGTTCATGATTTTTCTCGATTTTTAAATGACCATTTTACCCCTAGTTGGCACTGTTTTGGCCATAACTTTTGACTGGAAAGGAATTTTGACCTGAAACCACTTCCATTGGCTTCGGGTGATGGTTTCTCTTTCCGTAGAGTGGTCACATTAGCCAAACGACTCACCGTTTGGGAGATATGGCTGAAACAAGTTTCAGATGGTGAAAAACAGCTTAATTGGGCCTAACCGGGTGATTAGCAGCTAGGCCCAGAGGGGAATTTCGGGTTTAGAGATATAGGAGGACTGATTAGGGTTAGGTTATCACTTTCATTTCAGTTTTGAGCCGCCACAAACCTTCTTGAGACCTTAGTAATGGCTTCCATCCTCTAAAACCACTCCAAAACACATTTTTAGTGAAGATTAAGCCGAAACTACATCAAAACAAGGCCAATAGCAACAAAGCAAGGTTGGAGCTGCTGCTATACATAGGAATTCGACCCAAACAGAGAATATTTCAGATTTGGTGATTTATTTTGTGGCCAAGGTGAGTGATAGCATCGTTTTGACACTAATTACAGTTAATTAAGGGTGATTAGTGAAGATTAGCGAATTTATACACCAATAAATTCTGGAAAAATGTTTAGAAATTCTTAAACAATATTTCATGTCTCAGTTATAAAATTTAGACGATTTGGTTAAGTTTTACTAAGTATGTGCTTAAACATGATTAAGAGGGACTATGGGAAAATATGAAGTTTTAGTCACTTTTTGATCCCTTTTGATTCATTTGAATTGTTGTTTGCTGTTTGTGGTCGCTATTACATGTTGCTATGACTCTATGGTATGTTTTATGATTGATTAGAATAGTTAAATTGCTCGAAAACGTCGTCGAATGGCGTAGAAAGCTCGCTGGAAAGTTGCAGAAATGTGCAGGTTCCGAACCGGATCGGATCGGAGTAGAGGGTCGGATCGGATTTGTGAACTGACCAAGGGAATCTGAACTGGATCGGAGCTTGTCACTGGAGGAGGATCAGCGAGAAGGAAGGCTGTTTGCTTAGAGTTGGAGTGGACAAGGGAGATCGGATCGGAACTGGGGAGCGGATCGGATCGGAGCTGTGGAGCGGATCGGATCGGAGCAGATCGGATCGGGGTAAGCTAAGGGGGCGGAGCGGATCGGTAATTGGAGAAGGACAGGATCGGGTATGGGAACTTAGAAGGGAGCAACCACCGAACCAAGCAGAGAATAGGCACTACACTTCCGAACCGAGCAAAGTGGAGAACCCGAACCGAATGGAAAAGATGACTACCGAACCGAACCGACGAAGATGATGACTACCGAACCGAACCGAATTCTAGGACTGTTACTGCGCGACAACTCTTCTGAAGACCCACTCCAATTCGACCAAACCCGAGATGCAAAGGAAGTCCAAATGAGAAGTTAGAGCTTAAGATTCAGATGGGAATCAACGAGTTCACTTCATGGTTGGGCTTTGCTGCGGGACGCGTGCCAAGGAGTTATCGACATCTATAGCTTTAGACCACTATGGTAGGAGGTACGAAGGCGGATTCAGGGCCATTATGGCATCGGTAGAACCAAGGGCTATGACCAATGAAGTGGGTCATTGAAATGTTTGGTCATGACTCCAAGTGTTTGGCTTGGTCACAGCAGGGTTTCTACAAGTCGGGATTCGTCGTTACCTCAGTTTGTCTAGTGTTCCAAAGTGGTAGATGTCGTACGCTTTACGCACTGAGTGAGAGATGTGAGGATGGTTGCTATGGATGATTTGCTTGCTCCCATTTTGACATGCACACCCCACCCCCGTATTCTTACACTATTTATTATGGCACCGTGGAGTATTGTACGGTATGTGGTACTAACTCTTTGGTTGCAGGTCCAGGTTCAGGTATGGTTTAGTATACCTGTTATTATTCTGTTTAGATGTTTATCGCTCATACCAGGCTTTATGTCTGACCCAGAGTTTTATGTCTCCCCTTATTACTCTGGGTGCTCACACGAGCAGACTAGAGACAGGTTAGCTGGTGATGCACGGGTAGATGATCCGGAGACGAGCAGGAGGCTTCCACGTAATATACATATATAGTATTCTCCCTGTGTTGTTGAAGATCACTACTTGGGCATTGGTGGTGTATCTTCTATTTTGGCTTTCTGTTGTTCAGAGACAGTAGATTTTGAAAAGTTGTAATAAGCTGTATTTGGGTTTCCGCTGCTTTGAGATTGATGTTGGTTTTAGTTATCAGCTTATGCACTGTCTCGCCTGTTTTATGTCAAGTACATTATTATTATTATATTTTATTCCATGCGCTGTGAGACATTCTACAGGTTCTTTGATTAGTTCATTCCCTTCTTTCCTTTCTTATGACGACCGTCTTGTGCTAGTCGGGCATGTGTACAGCGCACTTTTGGAGGAAATGCAGGCTGGTGCGAGGCGGGCCGTCACAAAAGTCTTCCTTGCACTCCCCATGTTACCCGATCCAATCTTGATTTCTTTACAGCTTCTCAAAGACGACCTCAAACTACTTCAATTAACATCAGCCCCATAACCGTTAGACATCGATTTCCTCAGACTACTTTCTAGCCCCTTCTTCAAATTCCTTATCTTTGATAACTCGACCGCAACTTCAGGATCCTACCCAAAAATCTCATCGTATTCCAAATCAGTCCTTTTCTTCATAAGCCTCTAATTCCTTTTTGCTGAGTACAGCTTGTAGAATCGACCTCTTTCAAACATTGGAGTTGCAACGTTATTATTTGGATTGATTTCCATCATATTTGGAGTTGCAGTGTTGTTATTTCGAACATTGGAGTTGTCGAGTGCAGCGCCGTGAGCGGAGGCGGCGAGGAGAGAGAGCAACCAGAGGTTTTCAATACATCGGAGGCATGTTTTATAATTTTAAAGTTTGGAAGAAGGGCGATTTAGGATAAAATAATGAATAAATGAAGGATTGTTGTGTATATAGCAGTTCTCATGAATAATCTGGTGATTGTGGAGACGTGGATTTTCAACTTGAGGAAGAAGGATGTGTCACGTGTGATGAATTCATGTTTGATTTGGGACGATTAAAGCTTAAACCAACTGTACTAGGTTAACTGGGAAGACCCCCAAACTTGAAATTAATTAAAAATAATCCAAACTTGGGGTTAGTATGAAAAGACACATGAAACATGGGATTATTCGTGTCAATTTGTCCTAACCAATCAAAAAATTGCAAATATTCAGGTGAGTAATTTGGAAAAAAAATAAATTGAGAATCAACAATTATAGTGAATTATTGCTCATATATGAACAATAATTTTTTATAATTACTAATATATCAGCAACAATGTTAAAAATTGCTGCAACGTTAATTATTGCTGATATATCATCAATTATTGCATATAATTGCTAAGTTGATGAATACTTGCTGATATATCAGCAAGTATTGTGTATTGTTGCTGATATATCAGCAAGTGTTTAATACTTGATGAAAAACAAAACTAATTGAAGGCGAAATGAAAACTGTTGCAAAATATGCAATTATTACAACATATATCTGATAATTCAGCAATATTTTTGTAGTTGATGCAAATATTGCTGAAATATCAACAACAATTGCAAATAATTGCATTATTTGCTGCAATACACTGGAGAGTGCTATTTTTTTTATTCTTTTTTTGTAGTACTAATGCATGAAAACGATAATTATTATGTGTTGAATTTAATTTTAAATTTTCTTGATTTTTTTTGATGATTTTCGAAAAATAGAAACCTAATTTACAAAGTTTTAAGACAAGGAGTTTTTTGAAAGGCAAGTAAAATATTATTCACAATACTGTCAATTACAAGAGTACAATAGCAATACAATACACCAACTTCTCCCTTGACTAAGCAGAATTGAGGAAAAAAAAACAATGAAAGAATTACATATGAACCAAAAAAAAAAAAAAACTTAACTGCAAGTCACATTATTGATATACATTCAGGCTACAACCACCAGATATTGCCATGGCCTTACCAAAACCAAACTCATCAGCTCCTCAATTCATCAAGCATACTTGAACCATACTCACATGTCAGTAAACAGAAGCCAAAACCATACTCACATGCCCTAGTAAACCATACTCACATGCCACAATAAACAGTGGATCATGATAACCAAACAACCAAATCAAAAACACCATAATAACCAAAAACCTAACACTGAACACCAATAACATGCATCAATGGAGATCCAAGCTTGATAACATTTAAACTGGGTTTCTTCTCATATGGCTAGGTGGAAATTTCAAAGAGAGAGGAAGAAATTCCTCTAGTGAATAATCAATTCCCCCATCTAAATCTTCATCATTACACTCAGTTGCCTTCTTCTTACAAGCTCTCCTCTTTGCATTCTTAGACGTTGTTTTAGAAGGAACCGAAAAGAGTGGTGTAGTGTTAGATGGTGGAGTTGATGGAGGTGGCAGAACAACGAGGAGGAAGGGTCAGATGAGAGTACGGTGAATTATTTGGAGCAGAAGAAAAAGTAGCCTTAGAGTTACTATCTTCAACAATAAAACCCTGTGAGGATAAATCATCATTATTTGGACCCGTTGAAGAAGTATTAGCATCCTGATTAGGAGTAAATGCATTAGCTGGCAAATCCCGATGATGTGTGTTTGTGTTCACATCATAGATTAATTGTTTTCCCATATCCACTGTATGCACCCCAAATTCCTCAACCTCTTTCTCATGATTACTAGGTTCAGAAATATTAGATCCCTTATCATTCTCTAAACCTGATAGAACACCTGTTTTAACCCCAATATTACATTCAAAATCCCTTCCACCTTCAGAAGATTCTACGTTAAGAACTTGAGCTTTCCTATTATTAGTTACAAAACTATCACCAACTCCATTTGCATGCATATAGTTACCTGAATCAGATCTCACCATGTTTCCATTATTTACTGCCTCATTTAAACCTTGACCCACCCCAGAACTATCTTTATTACCCTCAACATTAAGAACATCGAAAGAATTTGAATTAACAATACCCACATTTGATAGATCAACAGCTGATTTTTTTACTATCAAACCCAATTTTCTTCCTCCAAAATTTCTTCTGTTTAACTGTATTCCAATAATTAGATTTAAACTGAGAAATATTCATCTTGTTGTGCTGACTACCTACTCCACTAGCTCTGCCATTCGGGTCCTTGCTATTATTAACTATAAGCTCTTCATTAACCATATCATAAATGGAATTAAATTCACAATTACAAGTGTCGTGACCAAATATCTTGCATATTGAACATATACTAGGCCTCTAATCATATCTAGTTTGAATTGTAGGACAATTTTTACCCAAACCATCAATCACAATTTGTTCTGGTAAGTCAAAATCAGAGGATAATTCGATCAAAGCCTTAGCATAACGAATTCTCTGCAACTTTTTCGTACTCATATCAAAACATATTAACCTACTTATATGGCAAGCTAACCAATTAATACCTAACAATGTTAATAGAATAATTGGTATTATATAAAATTGAACCCACACAGGAACTTTTTTAATTTGAGATTGAGCATGACCAATTGTAGGATTCCATACAGTAAGAATGAACATATGCCCTCTAATGAAAATTGGATCCGATCTTAGAATTTTGGATCTGCCTAATTCATTTGAAAACTTGAAACAAAAGCGGACTCCATCATACTTAATATCCACACTTCCATCTAAATTCGAAAGACGAGATAAAAAATTGATTATGGTAGGATAAGAAAGAGTGTCATCCAAGAAAAACCCTACCAGTTGATTACTCCAAAATTTCATACCTTCATATTTGATCAATTCTAGCATCTTTTGTGGGACACCATTTCTTGGAATGTCAAAATGCATAGGCTCATAAACTCCAACATTCCTTAGATGCGAATTAAAGTGGGAAGCGTAATCCATCTTCTCCTAGAAAGATGCTTGAGATACATTAATATTGACAGAAGAATTGGCGCATAAAGGAGGATTTCTTAGACCTGGAAGAGATGAATTTGCTCCAAGATTTGCATCAGAAGGTTTATCAGAGAAAGATTTAACACCAGAGGGAAGTGGATCAGGCGGGATAGGTGAAGACGGGCGAGAGGGGAGAGGAGGGATGGTGACGTTGATGGATGAGAGAGGAGAAGAGAAAGATCTCACAGTCACAGTCGCCATTATCGTGATTTCACCATTATCATGAGTTCGCCATTATCGTACAATTTATTTTCAAAGACAAGGAGTTTTTGCATATTTTGAAACCTATTTTGGACCTAAGTCAAACTTACCCTTTTCTAATTAGCGAAAACCTAGACCTGAAGGGTGTGGATTGTTATAAATCTTCAATTTCTTAAGTCTATGTTAACTGTTTTCTAGACATTTTCTCATGTTCGTGAATCTTTTCGTCTTTGTCCTGCATCAAGATCCATTTGAAAACAACTTGATTAGAAAGCCAGATAACATGTATGTACATAAAAATACTTCAATATACAAGCACACAAAATGTGCACACAATATAATATATAAAACCGTAAAAACAATTTGTTGCTAATACCAAACACAAATATATACATGTATTATTATTTAATAATATTAAATTATTAATAAAAATCAAATTTAGTTTAAACATAGGTTTTACAGTTGAAAATAATATTTAGTATATATTTACATGCTCACTGCCCTAATATGGTGCGCGCGCTCTCTCTCTTTCTCTATATATATATGTATGTGTGTGTATATATATATATATATATATATATATATATATATATATATATATATATATATATATATATATATATATAGAGAGAGAGAGAGAGAGGGGGGGGGGGATCGGGGGCACCTCTGTATGCAACACCCCTATTGCACCCCTTACCCTACCGTGAACTACGGCGATGCAAATCCAACGAGAATTTGTGTATGTTCAATGCAAATATGTATTAGCATCTATCCGTAATTTGAGCTCATTCTGACATTCGTATAATAATATATTTGATATTTAAATTTAACGGTTTGAATAAATTTCTAAATGGTGAATAATTGAGCTATGATTTTGAAAATGTTACGAATATCGGAACAAGCTCAAATTTTAGATAGATCATTATATATGTGTGTGTGAACATCTACAAATTCTCGTTTGATTTGAATCGTCGCAGCTCATGAACGGATAGGGGGTGAAATAGGGGTGCCCAATCGCTCCTCATATATATATATATATATATATATATATATATATACACACACACATATATATACATATATATATATATATACATATATATATATATATTAGTGTGCTTTGTCTGTGTGTATGCATGTTTATGTATGGAAAACACATATATTAAAATATTTATTATTTAACGTTATTACAACATAAATAATATTCAAATATATTTTAAACATAGTTTTCTGGCCAAAAATTTAGAGATATATGTCCATTGATTTGTGTGTCACTTAAGTTAAATTCGTCATCCCTTGACAGTACTTGCTTAATCATAACCATTGATTCCAATGGTTATTTAAACATATTTGGCATTCATTTATTTATAAGCCGTAGGTTAGTTTATAATATTTTCTCACCGTATACAATTTTACATCACGAATGCAAATCTTTATTAATCGTTGTCTTGGAAGCGTAAACTTTTAGTCTGGCCTCAAACTTTTAAATTGTCCTTGAGTATCTTTATCTTTACATGTAACTTAAAAATAGAATCTAGAAATTAAACCATTTTTACAGATTCAAATTGCATTTCTATAAATATTAATAAATTTTAACATCACCTAAGAAATAGGATCTAATATACAAACATTCTTCACAACATTGTTCTTTATAAGTTAATAATATAGAAAAATATAATAATAAAAAATTAGATATTGCGATCAAGAATTTAGAAATAAAATTTTATGCTAACTACATATGATTTAATTACTAATATATAATTTCTATTGTCATGTTAATAGAAATAAAAATTTACACTAACTATATATTATTCATTAATTCATAAATATGGATTATTGTTGCATCAAGAATTTTGAAATAAAAATTAAAGCTAATTACATATGACTTAATTAGATGCTGCAACCAAAAATTCATACCAGTCATTTTCTCCTGAATGTGTTAAACATATATAATTTTTTAAAGCTTAATTCATATGTAGAACATGTGTTATAATCAACACCTAAAACGCGTGCCGTAATGCTGGTATTTAATAAATTAAAAGTATAATTTATAATTCAACAATTCAAGTAGTACCGCGATAATATAAAAACAATATACATATAGATTTAAATCATTGTATGCATGCATACACACACATAAGGTTTTAGGACAAAACTAACAAAACTAAAACTAAAACAACAAACTCTTTTATTAATGATTATATAATACGAGTTGGTGTGATTTATAAAAAATGATTTGGTGTAAAAAAAATCATATAAATGTAGAATAAGATTTACTACTAATTAATATTTCTTTAGTTACTCTGTTTAGCTCATTGCTAATATAGCTATTCTAACAATCAGTTGATGCATAACACTTAGCTAACATTCAATGCTCAGTTGTAATTAAACTAACACTTGCCAACTATAACCAGACATTATTCCACATGCATTAGAGGATAATTACTTAGATTCATATGTATGGGAAGTCTATTTGAACACAAAAAATAAATACAAACTGAGGAACACGAAATCTCCACCCTCATAATACCCTTGATTTCCACCCCTCACATAAAGACAAACTCATCCAATAGTTTGAATTTTGTGTCTCCCATTTTATGTTTAGTTTTGTATCTATATAGACACTCCTCATATTTATAGTTGTCCTGCATTGTGTACCAAAACTCATCTATGATGACAAGCTAAATTATATTGTAAGAGTTAGAAATATCATTTGAAGTGATTAAATTAATGCAAAGTGAACGTAGGGTATTTCTCCAAACCATTGTAACTCTCGGTGTTCTTTATTCTATATTTTACCTTTTGATTTATGGTGTATCCTCAGTTTTTCCTATACACATTCAACGTCTCACTATGAGATTAAGTGTGAATCAATATGCCTTCAGCTTTTTGTTCATGGAGCCAAAAATCATCCACAACTATGGATTAATTAAAGTTAGATCACTATTAATATCCTAGTGGTTTTGCACTTTGACTGTGAGGCCAAAGGTCACGAGTTCCAAGCTTACGTAGTAATATATTGACACATACGCAGTTAAAGCTCTATTAAAGCCGAGCAAAATTCTCGTTATAGCTCGTAGCGCTCTTCAACTACTACGCTATTTCAATTTAGCGTTGATGAGCTGTAGATCTGCTTTTAACCACGCCACCTTCCGCTACATCCGCTAAATCCAGACTTTTTAGCATTTGCTTTAATAATATTAATATACAAGGCTTGATTTGACTAGTTCTCTTTATAAAAAGATCAATAAAGTCAGTGTAGAAAACAAATTTTAATGGATAAGTGTCAATTTATTATAAAAATCTATTACAGTCATTAAATCTAGTGTGCATAACCATGATATTGTTTGTTCTAACATAAGAATAATTAATATTGGTTTCTTCTGCACATATAATGTGAGAATGATAATCGATTAGTTTTAAATATTTGATTTCAACATCTAATGAACATTTTTGCGCTTTTGATATATACCACACCTCAAACGTTGTAGAGCCACTAAGCGCTTTAGCTGCATAGAATTTGACACATAGTATGTTGTATACTATCTTAGACTTGCAGTACTAATATCTATTCCCATTTAAATAACCAATTTAAGAAAATCATTAATAATATTAATCAATAGAAATATTTCCTCAAAAATAATTATAGGCAAACTAATTTTTTTACTAGTTATTAAATTTTTATTTCCAATAATTAAATATTTTAGTGTTTAGACATACAATATTGTAAGTTTTTGTTAATTTTACAGCTGCAAATAATTTCCCAACTTAAGAATTTACAAATCAACACTACTAGGAAAACAAATTTAGAGAAATCGTACAATCATTTAACAAAGAGCATCTGCAACAGAGCTGTAGATTCTGATTTTGTGAAATCTACACCCAAAAGGTGTCGCAACAGAATTCCGGAACATCTCATAGTGTGGATTTCAGGGGCAATCGTTCTAGAATCTCCAAACAATTTAGGCACTTATTGAACAAACGTCTAAAATCAGACGATTATTAACAAATGCTTAATTTAAACGCCTTATGTTTAGACGTTTGTTGAACAAACGCCTAAAAAAGACTTTTGAAATAAACCCCTAAAACAAATTTAAAAAATTGCGAGCGTTTGTTCAACAAACGCCTTATGTTCAAGTGTTTGTTGAACAAACGTCTGTTCATGAAATTGTTGAGAAAATTTTGGTTTCAACAATTCAGGGTGCGAAAAATCGAAAAATTGCACCCTGAACTATTGGAGATGCTCTAATAATACTTGGATATTGCACATCCTTAGCGTGCTTTCTCAGCGAATGGTTACGGGGTATTTGAGCATGTCATTTGAGCGGGTATTTGAGCGTGACACTATTGTGAACGGGGAATGCGTTTTTTGCTGCGAACGGGGTATTTGAGCGTGGTATTTGAACGAGGTATTTATTTGTTAATTTATTTGTTTTGAGTTAATTAAATATTAATTGCACAAAAGAAAATGACTACATTTCATTACACGAACGGAAATACAAACAGAAATACAACAACCACACTGAAAATAAAACAAGTACATGAAAAACTAAAAAGTACGGCGATGCGGTAATCTGCTCAACACCACTAAAATAAACTCCAGTATATCATCGTCAGTAAGATCCTCGATAATCTCCACATTCCGCGGATCATTGTGGAAAATGATCATAATCTCCCATCGCTCAACATTATATGATCCTCGAACATTGTCGTAGTAATGGGTAAAAAGGTCCGACATGCGGAGGGTCACAAAAGAGCCGCTCGAACTGCCACGCTCTGTGTGTCTGCGCCTACAGGACTGATCAGAAAGGGGGTCGCCAGTAGTCATCATGTCGGAATAGTAACCGGCGTCGGCAGCGGTGAAAGAAGCAGTTGACGCAGGTGGAGGTGCAGTAGCAGGTGCAACAGTAGGAATCGGATACGCGCATGTAGGCGTATTCAAACAACCGCCAAATAACACGTCCTGCTCTCAGAAATTCATCGACAGGTTCCTTCTCAATCGCCTAAATGGCTGTCAGCGCCGCCAGACTACCCGTCGTCAGGAGCGTCCAACATATCGGGCACCGGATCTCATTCCCTGCTCGGGGTCCGCACTAATCTATCCTATTTTGAAGCTTCGAACATCGCCAAATTTTTTTGAAAAAGTGGAAAATGGAGGGGTTGTACAGGTTGGAGTAGGGAAATATGATGTGGAAGGTTGAATTTATAGCAAATGAAAGGGAACGTTTAAAATGAACCGTTGGCGTCCGGCTCGGACGCCACGGTTCGTTCTTCAATGTTCGAGAATCGTTCTTTCTGAATGCTTGAACGGCTCATATGCATCCGACGTGAACGCAACGTGAACGTGGCACCATTTCACTGTGAACGACACCTTAATATAGCGGTAGCGTTGAGAATTGGTTTAAGGGCTAGGCTAGCGGGTGCTGAGGGAAATCCTCAGTTAGGGCAACTGGCTACGGAAGATAGACATTTGACATAAATTAGTGATTTATATGTGATATTATATTTCATATGTGCGCAATATTCATTGGTGATGTAGCGGTTGTAGTCAAGATTCACAGTGTGAAAGGTCCTCAACCATGCCATGAAGATCGATGACAAGCCTTCCACGGGTCAGTACCGAACCTCACACTAAATGTCTAAAGCACGACTTGTTGATGACTCACTTCCCTTACGCTGTGGAGGATCTGGAATTTCAGTTCAGATAGGGCCAAATTTTAGTCTCGCGAAGAGAATGCCTAGGATGTTCCTGTCACATCGGTAAGCATATAATTAATAACCAGAGAGGAATGATGGTATGTTGTCGGACAAAGATCCTGCCTAGGGATGCTTGTTCCTGTGCAGGGGTATGTCGACTCAACTATCTTACAACCTAAACAATCAAAAGAATACATCCAGAGGATTAAAGTCCTTAAAGACAAAACCATGGGACGGAACCCAAATACCCAAATCTAGAGAAAGCCAAAGCCACACCATAACTCTGAGAACCCAAGAGATCCAAAAGCCAACAAATCCAAGAGATGAGAAAGCCATAAGTGAGACGATCGCCATCCAAAAGCCAAAATATCCAAAGGCTAAGAATCAAAGAAAGCTAAGACTTCAAAGCCAGTGCACCAAAAGCTAGAAAATCGAAATCCATGAGACCACAGAAGACCAAATCCAAAAAGCCAAATTAGAGAATCCTGCAAAGCCATTACCACATGAAGCCAAGAGCCAAATAACCAAAGCATCCAAAATCCGGAAGACTAAGCAAAATTGAGAGTCCAGAAACCAAAGTATCCATTATATCAAAAGACCAGAATCCATAAGACAAAAGATACTGATGTCGGAGAGACTTCATCTGAGACATCAGAGCCAGTAAGGGGTTTAGTTTGAAATAGGACTCCAGGCGCTGGGCCCGGGACTGTCCTAAGTCATAGCTAGGGATTGTACTTGTCCGGGCGCTATATCTCGAGTCTTAAAAAATTGTGCCAACTCATCGTGCCTAAAACACTTTTTGATCATGTCCCGAAGATGTCAACAATCGTTCGCGTTGTGACTAGGGAGATCATGGAATTTACAATACCGACCAAAATCTCTTTTCTTCTGAGTGGGCTCCTTCCTGGGAGGCTGTCTAAATGGAGAAATAGAGTGAACTTCCAAAATGATATCCTTTGGGGTGTGAGTAAGTTTTGAGTAAGACTGGAACTTAGATCTCTTCTTAGCTATCGTGCAATTGTTACAAGACTTGCATTTACTAGAACTATAGCTTGACTATCCAAACCTTCCAGAATGAAGCTTCCATTGGGAATGGGGATGCCCACAAGTGTACCAGGAATGGAACTGATCCGAGGATTAGTGTTATCCTGGTGTAGAGTTTGTGAGGTTGCCCCTAAGTCCCAAGTTACGAACTATGGAACGTAAGCACTTGTTCCAATGATGTATGTTTTGTTAGTCAACCTTGCAGAGCCTTGCAATCTACCGTCAATCTGAGCGAAAAAGGTGTTCATGTCCTCCGCTTGTTGATCTAGACAAGCAATCAACCCGCTAACCAATTCTGCCAAATCCTCTTAAGGAACCAAGTTCGAGAATTCCTCAGTTGTAGAATATTCTTGACTTCCTTGCTGCTAGTATGTTATGCCTCAGACGTAGCATCGAGCCTCTTGCGCTTAAATATGATGAAAGGCAAGTGACAAAGTCGAAGTCAAGAACCAAAACCAAAGTTGAAAACCAAAACTAAAGTCGAAGTCAAAGATGAAATCCAAAGTTGAAGTAGAAATTCAAGAACCAAAATCGAAGCAGAAGTCAAAGCTGTATGCCCCCTACCTGGCACATCAAAGTGTTGACATGGAGAATTGTCTCTATTCCCACATGCCAATGCCCTAGTGTACGTTTAGCAGAAAAATATAATCCAAGTACAAGTAATGAAATGCAGGGAGAACAAAACTTTTTATAGTGGTTCGGCATTAACGTCTACGTCCACTTTATAGTAATCATTCATTACATAATAGATGATTACAAGAGTTGTACAAATTCAAGCAATATTTGCGTGCAAAGTGTTACAATAGAACAACAACATATTTGTTAATTCTAAACTTTGACCAAAATGCCCTTCTTCCTCTTCACTGAGAAAAAATATGGAGCAATGTCCAAAAAGTAACTTCAATATCCAAAACAGTCCAAAAGCAGTGTAAATGTCCAGATGTTGTAGGAACACGTCTGTGTAACGTTTGAAAGTCCAAAAGAAGTCCAAAATCCATGGGGAAGCCAAAGGCAGCCATTAATGGTGCTTGAGATCTTCAATCCCGTATGACACCCAAAAATGACGTCAAGAAACCAAGGCAACGTCAGAAAATCACATCCCAAAGACAAAAAAATCTCATATCCCACAAATTAAGGGAAAACGCGTGCCGATCAGCCCAAAACAGGTGATCAACATGGTAAAATCAAGTGGTCAAGTAATCTGCCACTTTCCACATTGAATATCTCGCATTCTGGAAAATGGGTGAGAACGTGTTTCAATTAGCCCAAAATAGGTGATCAACATGGTAAAATCAAGTGGTCAAGTGATCTATCGCTTTCCATGTTGAAAATATCGCATCCTGGAAAATGGGTGAAAAACGTGTGTCGATCATCCCAAAACAGGTGATAAACACAGTTAAATCAAGCGGTCAAGTGATCTTCAACTTTCCATGTTTAAAATCTTGCATCTCAGAAAATGGGTGAAAACGTGTGTCGATCATGTAAAATTCAGTGATCTGCACGTGTAAAACGAGTTTGCCAAAATTGCTTAGCAAATGCCTAAAATTTGAATCCCTTGCCAAGCAATTTTTTCGCATCCTGGGATATGATGCGGTACTAGGAAAAATTTGAATCCCTCCTTGTGGATCAGGCAGTTTCACATTACCAAATTTTATATCCCTCTGATCTTCCAAATTTCCAGAATTTATCGACCCGATGCATGATCGTGGAAATGGGAATTTTCCCATGCCGATCACCCCATTTTTTCGTGCTAAATCTAATAATCGACCATTTTACCAGATGTGATCAGCCAAGCACAAACACATGAAAATCGATGATTTTCACGTGCTGATAATCTGTTTATGAACGTACCAAACCAGAATTTTGCCAAGTGCCATAAGTTAATGTCGCGAGTTGCGAAAGCCATTTTTCGTGATCATGCCATGCAGATTAGCAGTTTTTGAGTGCACGACTTTGGTTTTTTTTGGCCAAATGGCATATTTTGATGTCGTGAGTCGCACAAGCCATTTTTCGTGATCGTGCTATGACAATCAACAGTTTTTGAATGCGCGACATTGTTTTTCTTCAAATGTTAGATTTTGATGCCGTGAGTTGCGCAAGCCATTTTTTGTGATCGTGTCATGCCGATCAGCTTTTTTGAGTGCGCGACACTGTTTTTTTGCCAAATGCCAGATTTTGATGCCGTGAGTCGCGCAAGCCATTTTTTGTGATTGTGCCATGCCGATCAGTTGTTTTTGACGTGCTAAACACGATTTTGCCGAAATCCATATATTTTTCCATGATGAGTTTTGCCACGTGATCGAACCGACACGCTCAAGCATTTTGTCTTGATCAGACTGAGTTGATCACATATTTTTACCATGCCGGTTTTTCTAGGTCCATCGACAACGATTTTATGAATCTACGTTATTTCCAACCTTTTCCGAACACATTACGACTTCGACCAAATCACTTTGTGTTTTCTAACGATGTTCTCGGAACTTGAGTGTATCACTAACCAAAATATTAACGTGTGACATCTTTACTAAAAAGCATGTCAACATTTACCATATGTATTATTATTATTATCCTATATAGTGTTATAACCAAGGTCAGTGAGTTATTTAGCACAACTTTGTTTTTGTTGATGATAAAGGGAGAGAATTATAAAATAGGTTTGTTAGGCGTAGATTAAGGGGGGTTAATAAGTTAAAGAGGAATTACTGGAGTAAGGAGGAGCGAAGTAGAATTGGAGTAAAGTTAAAAATATTTTATAAACATAGGCCATCATCATCAAGAAGGGAGAGATTGTTAGTTCCCGAGATGAAGGTTTCAACGTTAACAGACTTAGGACTTATTATAAAATATAAATACTAACATTTTTGTCTATATATATATACGCTGGTACTTAGGAATGAAGACTATACAATATAAAGATTAAAGACTGATGAATTCAATGTGGAAGAAACTAAGAATCAAGGCTCATGAGTTTAAAGATTTCAAGATTTCATGAAATCAAGGTAAGTAATAAAATTTAGATTTACAGCTTCAAAATAGCACTAAAATCTTTATTCTGGCTTTAATATTGCAATAGAATCCAAGAACTTTTAAAATTAGTCTATTTTAGATTTAAAACTATTTTTGCAGAAACTATCTTTTAAATAATCTCCCCTGGTTTAGATATTTTTATCCTCAAATTCAGGACTATATCTTAAATTATTTAGCCTTGATTTCAAATCATCTCTTAATTTAAATATGTTACTTTCAATTTTGAAATCTATCTTCAAATCATCATCTTGTGATTTCAATGTTTTAGCCTCAATCTCAAAAGTTATATTTTTAATATTTTTTATAATCTTTTCTAGTTTATAGTTCATTATATATTTTTATTAGAAATATATATGTATATAATATTTCACAGTTTATTCTCTAAAAATAATTTAAAATAAATCTAAAATGATTTACAAGTCTTAGAATTATTTAAGTAAGTTCAGAACATAAATCATTTCAAAATAAAAAATTTAACTTATATACAGGCATGTCGAAATGCCCCTACCCCATGTCGACATGGTGGTCGTTTTCTTTAAAAATCAAACTTCAAAAAAGTATATTTTCATCATTTCACTTCATGAATGGACACGACCATTAATTTCCTATAAATACCAGATGTTTTCAATGAATTTTTAATCAGTTTTTCATCTTTCTTTCACTTCTTAATCTCCACTCCTATTTTCTAGATATTCTTAAACAAACTCCGCCAAAATCCTAAGTGAATCAGACTCGGTTATCTCTAGTTTGATTCTCTATCATTCTCACTCAAAGATCGTTGTTGGCTAACTTTTGGATCAAGCCATCAAGATTCACACATATGTTCAATATGAAGTTTCGTTCCCAGAAGCCATCAAATCCCGTTCGTGGTCACTAGGTGTTCTCCGAATCGTGACGCTACAGCTACGACCCCCTAATCGCGACTCCCTATCGCGACCCGATCCATTCACGCCTGAACCCTTACCACGATCCGATTTTTGAGGCTGAAAGATGGAGGCCATGACTAAGTCTACCACGATCCGCAAATGTAGGATCCAACGACACCTATCCATAACGGCCATGTTGACTATTTCTCCATCAAGCCATGAACCAGTCCGAGATCCTCAGGATTTGTGCCACGTGTGACCACGATCCACCTGCAGATATCAGCTATAAATATCCCTGTGCTTGACATTTTCAGGATATTTTGGCAGTTCTAAGTACTTTTTCCACCATTATTAGTATCTTATAATTTCTTATCAGTCTTAGCCTGAAACTATTGAGTGAATCATCATTGTACAAGTGAGATTGAGAGAAATATCATTGATTGTACTCGAATCTAACATATAATCATAGATATAAAGTGGACGTAGGCTCGTTAACGCCGAACCACTATAAATCTTGTGTGTTTTCTACGTTTTCTTGCATTTCTAAATATAAATCTCTGCCCATTCAGATAATTTGGGTGTTAGACCCACTTTTGGATCTAACATTCGTAGTGCTATTCCAATTATAACATCATTTGCAATCAATAGGATTATATCGAATCTATTTATCCATCAAAGCAACTTAAAATGGTGTCACTGTGGCTGGTACATTAGTTGGGTGTGACTATATACTAGTAAAATCAGTTGGGTATAATTGTGGCATGGTAAATCAATTGAGTCTCACCTGTTGGAGAATGGATTTTGATGACACCAACGTTATTTTAATTATTATTGTAAAATATATACTAACATTTCTATCTAGAATATATATACATATATATGTAGAAGTTGTTTACAGGACTTAAATACTGAAGGCTGTACAGTTTTAGAGTTTCAAGATATTTAGATTTCAGAAGAATTTCAAGATTCATGAGTAATCAAGTTTTCAAGATATCAAGAGTTCAAGAAAAATATAGTAATGGAGTTTAGTTTATATGTAAGACTCTGAATAACATTCCAGGTTCAAATTATGTTTTTCAAATTCTAATTTTCAAATTTCAAATTATTTTATCTTACTTATGATTTCAAACATATATGTTTATAGAGTTTTGAATAAATATATAAGTTTATATATGTTTATTTAGTTTTATGGTTTTATAATTTTATAGTTTTAAACCTTATAATTTTATAAATATGTTTATGTAATATATTAGTATGATTTCATATGATTTTACACTTTAGAATATTCATTTGTATCACTAAGATTTGATTCAAGAATTTCCAGAATAATATATATGTTTAAACACTTAAAAAATAGTTCAAAATTCAAATTTCAACATACATACGTCGACATACATAATTGGCTATGTCGACATATAACTGTCAGAAATTCAATTTTCAAAGGAAGTGTCTTTCCACTATTTGAAACATTTCTAAAATATTGCAACCATTCAAATCTTATAAATAGGGGCTAATTTCGAATTTTTTTGTAGTTCTTCTTCTCTATCTTCATTCCTCTTCATACCATCATTATTATTTCATATTTTATTGATTTCTACACTTCTACTTTGCCGATTTCTACTCTAATTATATAAAAGTTCTTCTCTTCTCAATCTCTATCCTCTACTTTATTAATTGAAGTGCTATTTAAGAGTTATAGGGTTGTTGTAATCATTTGGGAAGTGTTTGAGAAAGGGTGTGTTCCTTGACATCAAGGAAAGGGAGCTGTGTAAACCTTGTAGCCGTGAAATCAAGGGTGTATGGAGTGGTATTAACCTTGTACCCATGAAATAGAGGGGTTTATACTTGGATATTGATTATAATAAAACTCTATGTAATCCAGTGTTGTGTGGGACTGGACGTAGGAGTATTCTGAACCAGTATAAAATCTGGTGTGTTCTTTCCTAATTATGCATTTATATTTATCCGTGTTTGTGTTCAATTCTATGTCTGTGACCATCTCTAATTTTTGTGATTCATATAGTAGATCATATAAGTTTTTCTTAAATTCTTAGAAAACACTATTCACCTCCTCTAGTGTTTGTTTTTCCTTAAGATCCGCATTCTGCATTCCCTAACAATTGGTATCAGAGCATGGGTTTTCAAAAAGTTCATAATATGATTTTTAGAAATATTAAATGGAAAATTTGGAAATGATTGTTAACACTAGTGTCGATTCATGCATTGCATCAATGTTGAAAGAGTCTACATTTATGTTGAAAAGACAAGTAATCTATTGAATTATTGTCCAGTACAGGAAAAGATGTGTTATACGACTATTGGAAATTCAAAATTTGAAATGATGGGTGACGTCGCAGTTGAAAATTCAAATTCCGAGTGTGTTACATGGGTGTTGAGAATTCAAATTCTAATGGACAAATAGTGGAAACCAAAAAGGACAAATGGATATTGGATAGTGGTCGTTCGAGACACATGACGGGAAATCCGTAATTAATGAATAATCTAGTATATGAAGATGGTGGAATGGCCAAATTTGGTGCTAACTCTAAAGGATATATTATTGGCATCAACAATGTCAGTAATTCTAAAACTCCTATTATTTCTAATGTTTTATTAGTTATAAATATAAAACATAATTTACTAAGTATATGTCAACTTTGCGATAGAGGCTATAAAATAGAATTTGAAAAGGATAAATGCTTTATAGAATATAGGAATTCAAAAGTAATATTCGAAGGAGTTAGAAAGAAAAATATCTATATATTGAGTATGAAAATCTCCAATGATAATCTATGTCTTATAGCCAATACAAGTGACCCATGGATATGGCATAAGAGATCCGGCCATCTGAATTTCAAACACATCTCTAGGATTTCAAAGTTAGATTTAATTAGGGGATTACCCAAAAAGAAATTTAAAGTAAATAATTTATGCGGCGCTTGTCAGTTCGGAAAAGTGGAAAGAAGCTCGTTTAAATCAAAAAGGAAATTACAACCTCAGAACCATTAGAGTTCGCATGGATCTATTCGGTCCATCCCAAATTCAATTATTAAATTACAATAGATTTGTTTAAATAATAGTCGATGATTTTTCTAGATTTACTTAGAACTTATTTCTTAAATATAAAAGTGATGCTTTTAATCAATTTAAAACCTTTGCTAAAAGAATTCAAAATTTACTATCTTTAAAAATTAAAATAATACGTAGTAACCACCGTGGCGAGTTCAAAAATGAAAATTTTGTAATAAGAAGGGGATGACCCATAATTTTTCTTTCCCTAGAATCCCACAACAAAACAGATTCGTTGAATGTAAAAATAGGTCAATACAAGAGGGTGCGAGAACAATGTTATCATATAGTAACTTACCAAGGAATTTTTGGGCTGAGGCAGTTGCAACAACTTGTTATATATTAAACAGAATTTCAATAAGATCCTTAACTCATAATACACAATATGAACTTTTGTATAATAAGAAACCAAAAGTATCATATTTTAAAATATTGGGAAGTAAATGTTTTATTCTTAATACTAAAGATAATTTAGATAAATTCGACTCGAAATCTAATAAAGGAATATTTATTGATATTCAGAGAGAAGTAAGGCATATAGAGTTTTTAAATTAAGAATTAATACCATAGAAGAAACATTAAACGGATCCTTTGACGAAAATTATAAAAATATAACAAAACCATAACGAATATGAAAGTGAAAATGAGAGAGATGAAATAAATAACAAAATTAATCAACCAAATAAACAAATTAGATTACTAAGAGATCACGTTGTAGAAAATATCTTAGGAGGTATTGAATCTGTTGTTAGGACTCGAAATCAGTTAAACAATTTGAGTAATTCAACATTTATTTCTACTATCGAACATAAGAATCCAATGGAAGCATCATCTGATGATTCATGGATCCTTGCTATGTAAGGAGAATTAGGAATGATGTATGGGAACTTGTTCCTAGACAAGAGGATAAAACTATAACAGGAACTAAATGGGTTTATCAAAATAAATTGAATGAACATGGTGAGGTCGTATGAAATAAGGCACATTTAGTAGCACAAGGTTATACTCAAGAAGAGGGAATAGTTTATGATGAAACGTTTGCCCCTGTAGCAAGATTAGAACCAATTAGGAAATTATTAGCCTTTGCTAATCATAACAATTTAAAATTAAATCAAATGGATGTTAAAAGTACATTTCTAATCGGATATGTTAAAGAAAACGTATATGTAGAGCAATCACTCTTTTTGAAGACGAAAAATTACCAAATTATGTATATAAATTAAAGAAAGCATTATACAAATTAAAACAGGCTCCTAGAGCTTGGTATGATAGATTAATAAATTATTTATTACAATCTAACTTCAGAATTAGTAAAATAGATAATACATTTTTTATTAAAAGAAATAATAATGATATATAATTAGTACAAATATGTTGATAATATAATCTTCGGATCAACAAATAATAAGATGAATAAAGAATTTTCATATATTATGACCTAAGAATTTGAGATGATTCATATGGGAGAACTAACATTCTTCTTAGGCTTACAATTTCTTCAATTAAAGAATGGAATATTTATTAATCACGAAAAATATGCAAGAGAATTAATTAATAAATATAATTTAACAACAACCAATGGGAGGCCAACACTAATGGCAACTAATATAGTCTTAAGTAAAGATGATACATCAAAAGACGCTGATCATGGAGGTATGATAGGATCATTACTATATATACCTGCTAGTGGACTAGATATAATGCATAGTGTATGTCTTTGTGCAAGATATCGATTGCAACCTAAGGCAACACATTTGAGAGCCGTAAAACGTATTCTAAGATATGTAGAACACACATTATAATTTGGATTATTTTATCAGAAGAATGATCATTTGGTTTAATCTCTTATTGTGATGCTAAATATGCGGGATGTAAATCCGATCGTAAAAGCACTGGTGGAACATGTCATTTCTTAGGACATTCACTAGTTTCTTGGTTTAGTAAAAAGAAAAATGCAGTATCCTTGTCAACAACTGAAGCAGAATATATATCAGTTGCTCTAGCTTGTTCACAAGGTGTATATATGTAACAAACTATAAATGATTTTGGACTAAAAATAAATAAATCACCAAGATACTATGATAATACAAGCGCTATAAATATATCTAAAAATCAAATTCATCATTAAAGAACTAAACATATTGATATACGGCATCATTTTCTAAGACATAACGTAAGTAAAGAGAAAATTTCACTCAAATTTATAGAAATAGAAAAATAAATAATAGATATATTAACAAAGCCATTGAATGAAGCAACATTCACTAGATTTAGAAGAGAATTAGGTATTTGTTTATTAAGTGAATTAGAGTAATTAAATATATTAATATATATAACAATACCAAGAAAATTCAAAAATATAAAGTTAAAAACACATGTATGTCAGCATACATTTTTAGATATGTCGGCATAAAGCTGCCAGATTTAAAAAATTAATTCCTACCAAAAGTTAGTTATAACAACTATTTAAACTTCATATTTCAAATTGTCCTCTTCATTCTCTCATTTCATTTTTGGAAAAACTCAACAAAATACGTTATCTTAAACCTAATATTTTCTACATCCAAATACGTTATCTCAAATAAAATCATTTGATAAGAATTCTCAAATTTAAACTAATAATTTTTATAACAGTAAATAACGATTATTTAACATCAACCACTTTATTTAACACAACAAAATAATTCAAACAATTTATTAAATTAAACAAGTTTACTTTATAAATGTGACCAACAAGGTAAGTTACCTCAATTCAGTGCAATTGTTAAAATAACAATTTGTTTTTTTTACTGAAATTAAACAATGTTTAATTTCATCGGTTCAATCAATATATTCATTTATATTTAACAAACAGTCAATATTAGCAACCATAGCACACAATTATAAAACCCAACTTGAATAAAATATAAGTGGGAAGAACTGAGTGAGTTTAAATCACCTTGATTTCATTCCGTTGTTTAATCGGCTCGTTTCAGTTAAATTAAACAAGCATTTAATTTATCTAAAAAATCAAGTTCATTTAAATTCCATCCATTTCCGTTTCGTGACATACATTTCGACGAGTTGATTCCAACGGCATCTGGTTTGTCCAATTCTGACAATATTTGAATAAGTTATTGACAATTTAAGTTATACAATATTTAATTAAATAATTAACTATTCGGCTTAATTATAATTTAACTTCCTAATACCTTAATTAATATTATATATACCTAATCATTTAGTGAAAATGACAGCTTTACTTTGGATAAAAATTACATGGTGAACCATCTATTTGCCTGCGCCTTTCTACCCAGTCCACTTGCCCTTCATTCCCACTTTTCATACTGTCGATCGATACACTTTTTTTTATAAAATACTAATTGACCCTATTTTTGTTTCAAAATGTTCGATTTTGCACTGCTTCTATGTTCAAACTTCAAAACCATGCTTCGACTCCACCCTCTCATCGCTGCACACACCGCCTCCACTGGAGGACTAACGAACACTACCTTTCTGCTTGCCTTCGCCCAGCCTACCATCGCCCGAAGCCTTGCGCCACTCAACATTGTATCCTACCACATATTGGCCACGAACCGCCACTGTTTCACTGTCAGATTACGGTCACACCACTGCCTTAACACCCATCGCCAATGATCACTCGGCAGATCTCGACTTGCCGAACATAATTGTAGTAGAAACTTTGATCGATATATTAGAAGAAAAATGAGAAGGAAGACGGTGAAGTGCTGATCGTCCATTTGATTATAGTGGAGGTGAAAATAATATGTTGAGTTGACCATGACATGAATTTAGGGCTAAGGTCCCCTATTTATAAACATCATTGAATATAATATTATTTATTATACTTGTCGATGTAGTAACACTCAAAAACCATCACAAACGACCTTTGATCGGGATGAAAATTGATATTCTAGCATAAAACAATATTCCAGACACGATGAAAAAGGTTTCATCGAATTCTGAAGCCATTTGTGAAAATTCTTTTATAATGTTACAATGTGAATCGATATGAGTTTAAATTGCCTATGATTACAAAATAAATAAAATAACTTGAAATTTAAAATACTACAATAATAAGTCATTACAGGTTTAATAAAATTAGTTTCCCTGAAAATGGAGTTCGTTTGAAAATCGGTTATTCTAAATTTCCAATTTAGATCGACAAAACGATTAAATAAAAACCAAGGCATTTACTACTCCCACAATCAACTGGTAAATCCAATTAGGACGAAAATCGAAATCTTGTAATAACTTATTGGTACAGTTCCAATGAAACTACTTTCATCGAAAACCGAGGCCATTTGCAAAATTGCTATTCTTAAGGCTTACATAATATCGAATAAATTTTTAAAATCCAAAATAATCAAATAAAATGATAATAAATTAATGTTATCGTAAATATCCAAATAAAATTATCATATAACTTCAAATATAAAACAATATGGATTGTACAACTCGATATCATCAATTTTGAGTTAAACCGAATTCAAATTATATAAAAACCTTATTAATTTATTAAATAAACATTATTATTTATAAATGATTTCCATAACCACTATTTGAAAATTTGATTTGGACATAACTTACAATCTATAATATGAAATCTCGATTTTTCTCTTTCATATGAAAATTATAATCAACAAGATTCAAATGTTTCTTATTTCACAGAAATCTGACTAAAAACGGATTATGTATATTCAATTGAAGTTTAAAACTCAATATTACAAACTATCGTGCCATTTCGAGCTCGTTTTAAATTATATATAAATTTATATATTCAAACTTCGTTTTATAACTGAATTAAATATTAAAATCCATTAATATTCTAAATATAATATTTAAAACAAATTTAAATATTCAGGTTCAAATAACCAAAAAATCTGGGTCATTACAGTTTTGCCTTAAGATCCGCATTCCGTATTCCCTAATATCACCGTATTATGAAAACAGGTGGAGTGCACCTCATGGCATATAAGATCAAGGGTTGTAATCTTGACATTATATTTCAAAAGAAATATACATAAGAAATTGTGTGGGACTGGATGTAATGTAACTATGAACCAGTATAAAATCCTGATTTGTTCTTTCCTTTACTGCTTTTTGTTTAATATGTTCATTTGTGTTTGAATCTATGGTTATTTCCGTGCTTGTGAGTTGCACCTATTTGTGTTTAATTTTAAAAGATTTCAAAAAGACTTATATAATTCATTAAACACTATCCACCTCTCTCTACTGTTAATCCAACCTTAAGATCTTTATTCTGCATCCCTTATAGGCTATGGTTAATCCCCCATTTTGCTTAATGATAGTAAAAATCGAAGCAGTAGTTAACCTTTTCTTGAGTTCTTGAAATGATTTTATGCACTTTGATGTCCACTCAAACTCGCACCTTTCATGGTTAAATTGGTTATTTGTAGCAATTTTGGAGAAATCTTAGATAAATCTCTAATAAAAACAACCGATGCCATGAAGCTGTGAATGTCTTTCAGAGTCCTTGGATATTCTACTCCACGATGATCGTAATGTTTCCAAGATCAGTCTTCGCTTAGCAACAAATGTCCAAGAAACCTCGCCTTTTCTTCCTAGAAATTGCATTTTCAGAATTTGGCTTTTAGCATATTCCTTCTTAATATCCCCTACATAATCTCAAGATGCCTCTCATGCTCTTCCACCGCATTAGAGCATACGAGAATATCATTAAAAAATTAACAATAATTTATGGAGCACTTCTTCGAATGCTCTGTTCATAAGATCCATAAAATAAGTAAACGCATTGGTTATTCCAAAGGGTATAATTAACCATTCATAAAAGTCATTGGGTACCATAAACACAATATCAGCGATGCATTCTTTAGCCATTGTCAATTGGTGGAAATCTGTAGCTAGATCCATTTTTGAAAAATTACCCAAGCATCATGAAGTTTGTCGAATAAGTCATCTATAAGAGGTACTGGATACTTATTCTTGATAGTTTGCTTTTTTATGTCTCGATAATCTGTAAATAACCTTAAGGAACCATCTGATTTTGGGATAAATATCTTACTCGAGCTGCATCTTTAGCAACTTGGCCTAATTAATCAATTTTTATTGATTAATCGGTTTTGTTTCTCAACTCATTTACTTCTTTAGGAGCCATCCTTTGAGAAGAATGGAAAACTAGTCTTGCATCAGGAATCAGTTTCCCTATATGGGGTTAAACATTATACTTCATCGAAAACATCAGAAAATTCCTTCATAACTGGTATTTTGTCCGAACATTTTTTAGATGAATTTAGTGCATATATGAGGCTTTTAGTCTCATTATACTTTGCTGAAATAGTTTTGCCAATTTTGGTTTCTAACCATACTCTCCTCTTGATACAGTAGAGAATGACTATATTTAGAAAGCCAATCCATATCGTGTATAAATTAAAATCCAACAAAGACGATAATGATTAGGGCATAAAAAAGTTATTGGCTAAACAGGTGACAGGTGCTTCTTCACAGTCTATCTCCAGGTTAATTTTATTACCAATAGGGTTCATGACTCGAATTGGGTTTCTAAACGAATCACGGTAACTTTTTATTTGTCAACTAAACATTTTTAGATAAGTAATGGGAAATTCAATACACTGATTGTTATTTAATTTTTGTAAACTTTACCTTCCAACCCCCTTGTGTTTCACATCCGTTGAGGTTGAAGGTTCATTATTAATCATGAAAATCCAGACCTTCTCTTCATTCTTGGTTAGTAGGAACTCCCTAGATAAGTGCCTCGGTTTTTGGCCAGTTGTAACAAGATTCCTCGAAATTAAGGCTTTTGGACATGAAGTAGAAAATTGCCCTTTCTACCTGTAATTATAGCACATAACATCCTTGTGTGGGTTTCCTCCTCCAACATGATTATGCCTTGCCTTCTTCCCTTGCCGATTGAAATTCCACTTCCTTCAATTTTTGTTTTTGGCGCTTTGAGTTGTTGGTGGGTTCTCCCTATCAAGGGTTTCATAGGGAAAACCCAAGTCACTAAATCAATAAAAGTTTGTTTGATATGGGTGATCATCCGTTGCTTTATGGGAAATTAATAAAATTTTGTTTGATATGGGAAACCATCATTGAATGCCTCATTTTTCTTGAGCATAGTGTCAATCAATGAGTACTCTTTAACAAACGTCTCCTTCTACTTTAGATCCATAAAAGCTATGATAAAACTGGGGCTTTTGGCTTTCGACATATACTGTTCACCAAACACTTCTTTTAATCGATCCCAAGTGATGCCATTTTTTGGCTCACTTTGAATAACAGTTTTCCACTAAGTTAATACTCCATTTTGTAGCTGTAAATATGGTTTTTATGGTAATGGTTACCATTACTATTTGGTAAATACCATTGCCGTACTATTTTTACTGGTAATTAATAATTTCTTATCGTTACCATTACTGATCGACTGGTATGCCAAAGATTGGTATACTTATATTCTAGTAACCATTAAACTAGCAATGTTAAATTACCGTTTGTCCATGAAAGTCTGCATCTTGAAATATTTTTTGTGCACAATGCTCCTTTATTATACTACATGTAGTGTTATTTTATAAAAAGCATAAATGAGAAAGTAACTAAGTGTATATGGAATTATTTTAACTTATTTTCCAACTAAACTTAATATTTGTTTAGTTCTAAATGTTTGTAATAAAGCAATATCATGTGAATATGGATGCTTTTAATGAATAGTAAAATTATCGTTATCAATGGTATTGATGAAATGTTACTTGTAACAGCCCGCATTTTACGTATCGGAGGATCGTAAAATATTTTTATTTTATTCCCTGAGGGTTGGATCATTCTCATATTTTAATATGTTGGTTATGGGGATGTAAGGTATGTCCATAATTTTTACCAATTTTGTTTGTGACCATTTTCCCCCTGTCTGTCTTGTATAGGGCATAACTTTTGACTCAGGTCGAATTAGAGGATGAGACCTGTGCCATAGGAAAGAAAATGATGATTGCCTTTCCGTAGATTGGTTACATTAAAGATTTGGCTCATCGATTTAGGAGGAATTGATGTTTTAAGGTTTAACAATTGGTTGTTCATGTTTTAAATGCCTAAATGGGCTGATTTGGAGAGGTCCATTAGTGGGTTGGTGGAATGTTATACATAGAGGGCGGGAGGTATGGAGAATGGTTTACTTCCTCCATTCTCTCATTTGGTGGCCTATGTTCCTCCTTCCTCCAACACCTTTCCACCATTAAAGTCGAGATCTAAGCTTGGGAAGTCGAAGATCTACACCATTAGAGGCTAGATGTACATCATTTCAAGGGCGAATTCATCAAATCAAGGAGTCTGGATTCAATTCCTTGCTGTACGGATTCATATTTCACAATTTTGGCTTCATTTTGGAGAGTTGGTGAGTGATATGCATCTCTCACATGGATTAAATCATGTGTATGAGTGTTTGATCACGTTTTTCATCGAATTCAAGTCGTTTTCCTTAGATCTACACTTTGGTAAGTTCATATTCATATGCATCATCTTAGGATCAAATTTAGCAAGTTTAAACCGGTAATTCTTATGCTATTTCATATGTTTTTGCAAGTTGGATCTATAATTTTGTTCATATGATCATTCATCGTGATTTTGGAGTGATTTGCATAATTTTGGTGAAAATTGTCGTTTTCATGTTGTAGTGGATTCATATCTTGTTTTTGGTCATATTTGATGAGTTGGACAAGTTAGTTTTGTCGAGTCTATCGTTTGGTGAAGTTTTGGTTGAAATAGGAGCTAAAATTGCAATATACAGGTTTTGGGTCAGTCATGGTTGGGTCGGTCTGCCGGGATCGTGTCGTGGGGAACAAGCCAGACCTGGTCGGTCGTGCATCTCTGCTGGTCGGTCGGCCTGAAGTGGGTCGGTCGAGCAGGCTAGAAAATATGGTCTGGAGTTTTGGTTTTGGAGGACAAGCGGACGGGTCGGTCGGTCATAAGTGGACGGGTCGGTCGGTCTTAAGTGATGGGGTTTGTCGATTATGTTGAAGCAACCGGGTTGGTACTATGTGAAGCAAATGGGTCAGTCATGCACTCTAAGATTTTAGGTCGGCCGTGCAGGGTTGGGTCGGTCCAAATGGATGGGCCGGTCTGAGATCGTGGTCGGTCGAGAGTAGTTTTCAGCAGCGCTTTTGAATGCTATGGTGGATGGAATCAATGCTGTGGTTTGTTTTCTTTAGCAAATTAATCTGATGTTATGGATTATTTCGGACCTCAAGATTGATGTTTTTTTTGGTTCGAAAGAGGTGATAACTTCGAAGTGAATTCCATGGGGAATGACAAAGTGAGTGATTTGAAATGACTCAAGGATGTATTGAGTTCGTGTGAAATAGTGACTCTAAAGTGTTCTAAGCTTGTGAATAGTTGTAATTGATACCAACTAGAGATGAGAAGGAAGAGGAATTATCGTTGTCGTAGGTTCTAACGGGCTCAAAGCAGGGGTGCAATTGAAGACCGCTTGTAGGTCGAGTACTCTGGGTGTCATGTATGACTTAGACACGTGTTATATATAGCGTGTGGGGTTTCGCTAGAACAGGGGCGTCATGTATGGTCCTTGACAATTGATGGCAAATTGTTTAGCTAGTCATACAATTAACGATGATTTCAAATCAAGTTTGGCGGTGATAGTCAAAGTCAATCATGGACGCTTGAATTCTTGGTTGTTTTGGTTGTACCATCTCACGGAGATTATCTAACTTCGAATGAGGTGTCCTCTGGGTGCTTGTCTGATACTAGTTTCGGCGTCTTGCACTTGTGCTTAAGGGATGCGAAGTTCGCATAGAGTGGTTTTCATGAGATATAACTAGATGTTGTATGAGTTGCTTTTGCTATGTATGGTTGTTAAATTGCCATGGCGGAATTGTTTTCCCTTTGGATTTATGGATTGTAAAAGCTATCACTATTAGATGTGGCGAAGGCAGTTGTGAGATCTTCTCTGGAGATGGTTAGATTAGTTTGTTATTTAGCCATTCTTATATACTTTATTGATGATGTTTGTTAGATGTTTTAGCGCTCACTAAGACTGTTTTCTGACTCAAGGTTTTATATTTCCCTCCTATTACCATGGGATGTTCATCCGATTGTTTGGATGGGCAGACTAGGTAGCAGGTGACAGGTGATAGCTTAGTGAGGACGATAATGCTATTCGGAGGCGAGCAGGAGGCTGGCGTATTATTTTACCTACTATCTAGTTTTTGGATTTCCGCTATTTGCTATTTTCTTCGAGTGTTGTAGTGAGGCAAATTGTACAAACACTATTGTTGTTATCCACGTGTATGGGTATTACTTTCTAGTTATTATGGAAGTTTCGTGTTTTTCAGCTTCACTATCACTACCTGTTGTATATGTTATAGTATATTTTATCCTTGCGTTGTGAGTTTACGACAGGTTCCACGATTGTTACCTTACCTTGATGATCATCCATGGCTTCCTGGCACACCATTCAACGCATTGTTCCGCTTGTTCAGTGCATGGGTTATGGGCGGTCGTTACATTTAGTATCAGAGCTCTGGTTGACTTTTTAGCCAAAGTTCGAAGGACGTAATCACGTATGAGGGACGTACTTGTAGATTTCAATTGGATGTATACTATATAATATAGTAGCATTAGTACTCCATTAGCAGTTTTCTTGTAATTGGCTAATCATTCTAATTTGCATATTTAGAATGAGTAGACGTTACACAAGACATACTGCAAGAGGGGAGGTTGTGCCTGGAGGGGGTAATGGCGGGGCACCTGACAACCTGGCCATGTTTGAAGCTATGTTAGAAGCATGCCTAGAGGTTGTGTCCGGATCTTCAAGGACTTGGGCATTGATGATGCAACCAGAAGGAAGCTTGCATCCAGGCAGTTAGAGGGCAGAGCAATGGACTGGTGGAACTCTGTCATAATTGAGACCCCTGAAGAGGATATTTCCTGGAGCAGTTCCATCCTAAGTTTGAAGTGAAGTTTATCTCCACCGTGCAAAATCTATTATGTTTAAGAAGTTTGTGGAGCTTAAGCAAAATGGTCGACCAATTCTTGACTATATTTATGACTTCGAGGTTTTGTCAAAGTATGCTCGTTCATATCTGGATATTCCTTACCAAAAGAACTAGAAGTCTGTCTTAGGGTTGGATGAACATCTTGGGAATCAGCTTGTGGATCACTTCGATGATAATTTAGAGATGACTGTCGAGAAGGCTTTGAGGCATGTAAGTCTGTTTCCAAAGAAGATGTCTGTTGTTGCACCTAAGGAAGAACATAAGCCACAACAAGGTGGTAATAATAAGAAAAGGAAGCAACAACAACAGAGGGAAAGGATGGCCAGAAGAAGCAAAAGGGAGAGGTGACTTGCTTCAATTATTGGCAGAAGGGTCATTTTGCTAGTGAATACAAGAATCCTAAAGCTGAAAAGAAGTGCTTTAAGTGTGGGAAGTCGGGACATGAGAAGAAGGATTGTGCAGAATCAACTAAAGGGAAGCAAGTGGTTAAGGCTTATGCTTTGGGAGCGGTGTTGTCTTCTTCAAGAGCTCCTACTACGAAGGAGAAGGGAAAGGGTGTCGTGGTTCAAGGTACTCTTTCCGTTCATGACGTTTCAGTTCGAGTTTTGTTTGATACTGGAGCATCATATTCATTCATTTGCAATGAGCTTATGTGCCCTTTGGGTTTGGAACCCAAAATTTGTGATAGACCATTGATCGTGACTAATCCAATTGGGGGTTCTTCCAGTTTGTGCATGTTTGTGGTCTAGTGTTGTTGAGTCATGGTTGCTCTTTTGTGTGTGACTGCTTTGTTCTTAACTATGTTGGGTTTGTGATCATCTTGGGCATGGATTAGCTCAAAAGATATGCGGCAAAGGTGAATTGCGAGAAGCTAAGGTGAGAGTCGGCGATGTGGATGGGCAAAAGGTGTTGATTAGATGTAAGCACGAAGAGAGTGTCTTCATTAGCTATCTATATTCGCTTGAGATTCCACGGGAAGACTTTTCATATGTGCTAATCGCAAAAGTGTTTGAGGATGTCTTTAACGAGGTCAAAGGGTTGTCGCCGCATTGTGAGATTGAGTTTCGAATCGATTTGGTTGAGGGTGCTAGACCAATCGTCATGCCTCCTTGGCGGATGGCGCCTAAGGAACAATGAGAGTTGGAGGTGCAAGTTCGTGACCTTTTGGAAAAGGATTCATTCAGAGGAGTGTTTCCGAATGGGGTGCACCAGTTGTGTTTGTAACCAAGGAAGATGTCCCATTAAGATTGTGTGTGGACTATAGTGAGCTAAATAAGGTGACTTAAAAGAACAAGTATCCATTGCCTAGGATAGATGACTTGTTCGATCAACTTCACTAAGCCAAAGTATTTTCTCAAAAAGATTTGGCAATGGGATTTCACCAATTGAGGGTGGTTAAGGATAGTGTGCCAAAGACTGGTTTTAGGACACCATCTGGTTTCTTCGAATGATTGGTGATGCCATTTGGGTTGACTAACGCGCCAACGTACTTTGTGGATCTTATGAATAGAGTTTTCAGAGATCAGTTGAACAAGTTCATGCTTGTGTTAATGGATGATATTCTGGTTTATTCATGGAATGAGGAAGAACACAAGACACACTTGAGGGTGGTGTTGGAAAAATTGTGAAAGCATCAGCTGAGAGCTAAGTTTTCGAAGCGTCACTTCTGAAAGAGTGAAGTGAGGTTCTTAGGCCATGTTGTTTGCGATAGAGGTTGACCCCGCTAAGGTGGCAGCAATCCAGGACTGGGATCGACCTAAGAATGCAACAGATGTTCGGAGTTTCCTTGGGTTGTCAGGTTATTACCAATGGTTTATCAAGGATTTCTCCAAGATAGATGCACCATTGACAGGATTGACGAAGAAGAGACAAGTGTTCACATGGGATGTAAAGTGTGAGTAAGCTTTCGAGATTCTGAAGGAGAGACTGATGAGTGCTCTTGTTTTGACCATTCCAAGTGGGAATGAAGAGATGGTGGTATACATCAATGCATATGGTACTGGGCTTGGAGCAGTACTGATGCAGAAGGATAAGGTTGTGGCCTATGTGAGTCGACATCTAAAGCCGCATGAGAAAAAAATATCCAACTCATGATTTGGAGTTGGGAGCAATTGTATTTGCTCTGAAGATGTGGAGACATTACCTGTTGGGAGTTCGATTCGAGTAGTTCACGGATCACTAGTCGTTGAAGTATCTTTTCTTCCAAAAGGATTTGAATCTTTGACAACAACAGTAGTTAGATTTTCTAGCATCATATGATTTTGGTACAGCCTATACTTCTGTCAAGGGTAACGTAGTTGCAGATGCACTGAATCGAAGACATGCAAGTTTGGGAGCGATGTTTTCAGAATGGAAGAGCATTGAGTATTTGGCAAGGTTCGATTTCAGGCCAAGGTGTGAATTGGAACCTGAAACGTTGGCAAGCTTATCGATAAGACCTACTCTTATCGAAAGGATTAGCGAGAGCCAAAAGCGAGATGCAAAGCTTGTTGAGTTTATCCAGAAGCTGAAACTAGAAGATAAAGAGTTCGAAGTCGATCGAGAAGGTTGGCTTCGAAAGCAAGGGCAATAAGTTGTTCCTGATATCGTCTGATTGAGAGATAAGGCTCTGAGGGAATGTCATCACTCGAAGTTGGCGATTCATCCCGGTGGTAATAAGATGTAACAGGACAGGAAGCAAGTTTATTACTGGGGTAGGATGAAGAGAGATATTAGAAAGTACATTTCCATGTGTATGAACTGTCAGTTGGTGAAAGCTGAACATAAGAAGTCGAGTGGTTTGCTTCAGCCATTGGAGGTTCCTACGTGGAAGTAGGAGAAAGTATCAATGGATTTTATTGATGGACTACCTAGAACCAAGGCAGGAAACGAAGAGATTTGGGTCACTATGGATTGCTTGACCAAAAGTGCGAGATACATTCCTGTTAAGTCAACTAGGACGACGTCAAAGTTGATTGAACTTTATGTGAAATGGATAGTTCGATTCCATGGTGTCCCAAAGAGTATAGTAAGTGACCGACTTCCATTGTTTACGAGTGGATTTGGAAAAGTTTTGCAAGAAGATTTGGGAATCAAATTATGCTCGAGTGCGGCTTATCATCCCCAAACTGATGGTCAAACCGAGAGGGTTAACCGAGTTTTGGAAGATCTCCTGAGGGCTTGTGTGTTAGACTTCAGAGGATCATGGGAAGACCATTTACATCTAGTTGAGTTTGCATATAATAATAGCTACCAATCGAGTATTGGCATGGCACCATACGAGGTGCTGTATGGTACACCATGTAATTCTCCAGCTTGTTGGTTAGAGACTGGGGATAAGTTGATACTTTGGCCTGAGATGATTAGAGAGATGTCAGATTGTATCGAGATCATTCGACAACGAATGAAGGCAGCCCAAGATCGTCAAAAGAGTTATGCTGATAAACGTCATAAGGACTTGGAATTCGACGTAGGCGATATGGTTTTCATGAAGACTTCTCCATTGAAGCATGTGGTTCAATTTGGAAACAAAGGAAAGTTGACTCTTAGGTTTATTGGACCGTTTCCGATAGTCGAGCCAATTGGAAAGCTTGCATATAGGTTGGAGTTACCCGAGAAGATGTCGGGTGTGCATAATCTCGTTTCTACAGAAGTTTGTGCATGATTCGAATGTAGTGGTATCCCCAGAGCAGTATGAAGACCTAGAAGTCGAGACCGTAGTTGTGAAACCTCGTAAACCGCTTCGTGTTGGGGGAAATGACACGAAACAACTCAGGATGAAGACAGTTAAGCTAGTCAAGGTACAATGGAGTGAAGATGGCGACGATTGTACATGGGAGACAGAAGAGAGTATGAAGGAGACTCATCCAGAACTATTCGTCGATAGGACCTTTGTTATCGTATCATCGTTATATCGTTGTTTCTTGTTGTTATTTGATAGAAGTCCGCGTGCTAGGATAAGGCTTTGGACGCATGGCTTAATGGTTGCTAGTCTAGATGATAGAATTTGCTTCTCATGGATGATAGGCATGCGGAATTATTGTGGTTGCTTGTGTTTTCTTGGAATTTCGGAGGAGAAATTCTTAAGGGGGGAAGAATGTAACAACCCGCATTTTACGTATCTGAGGATCGTAAAATATTTTTATTTTATTCCCCAAGGGTTGGATCATTCTCATATTTTAATATGTTGCTTATGGGGATGTGAGACATTTCCATATTTTTTACCAATTTTGTTTGTGACCATTTTGCCCCTGTCAATCTTGTACAGGGCATAATTTTTGACTCAGGTCGAATCAGAGGATGAGTCATGTGCCATTGGAAAGGAAGTAATTATTTCCTTTCCATAGGGTGGTTACATTAAAGATTTGGCTTAGCAATTTGGGAGGAATCGTTGTTTTAAGGTTTAGCAATTGGCTGTTCAGGTTTTAAATGCCTTAATGGGCTGATTTAGAGAGGCCCATTAGTGGGTTGGTGGAATGCTATAAATAGGGGGTGGGAAGTATGGAGAATGGTTTACTTCCTCCATTCTTTCATTTGGTGGCCTATGTTCCTCCTTTCTCCAACACCTTTCCACTATTAAAGTCGAGATCTAAGCTTGGAAAATCAAAGATCTACACCATTGGAGGCTAGATCTGCATCATTTCAAGGGCGAATTCATCAAATCAAGGAGTTTGAATTCAATTCCCTGCTGCACGGATTCATATTTCACCATTTTTGCTTCGTTTTTGAGAATTGGTGAGTGATATGCATCTCTCACATGGATTCGTTCAAGTGTATGAGTGTTTGATCATGTTTTTCATCAAATTCAAGTCGTTTTCCTTATATCTACACTTTGGTAAGTTCATTTTCCTATGAATCATCTTAGGATCTAATTTAGCAAGTTTAAACCGGTAATTCTTATGCTATTTGATATGTTTATGCAAGTTGGATCTATAGTTTTGTTCATATGATCATTCATCATGATTTTGGAGTGATTTGCATAATTTTGGTGAAAATTGTCGTTTTCATGTTGTTAGTGGATTCATATCATGTTTTTGGTCATTTTTGATGAGTTGGACAAGTTGGTTTCGTCGAATCTATCGTTTGGTGAAGTTTTGGTCGAAATCGGAGATGAAATTGCAATATGCAGGTTTTGAGTCGGTCATGGTTGGGTCGGTCGGCCAGGGTCATGTCGTGGGGAAAAAGTCAGACTTGGTTGGTCGTGTATCTCTGCTGGTCGGTCGGCCTGAAGTGGGTCGGTCGAGCAGGCTAGAGAGTCTGGTCTGGAGTTTTGGTTTTGAAGGGTAAGCGGATGGGTCAATTGGTCATAAGTGGACGGGTCGGTCGGTCTTAAGTGAAGGGGTCGGTCGGTTATGTTGAAGCAACCGAGTCGGTACTGTGTGAAGCAACTAGGTCGGTCGTGCGCCCTAAGCTTTTGGGTCGGTCATGCAGGGTCGGGTCGGTCCAAATGGGTGGGTCGGTCTGAGATCCTGGTCGGTCGTGAGTAGTTTTCATCAGTGCTTTTAAACGTTGTGGTGGATGGCATAAGTGTTGTGGTTTGTTTTCTTTAACAAATTGATGTGAACCTTAAGATTGATGTTTTTCTTTGGTTCGAAAGGGGTGATAACTTCGAAGTGAATTCCGTGGGGAATGGCGAAGTGAGGTGATTTGTTCATCGGATTTGGTGAATGTGGAAACGACTCAAGGATGTATTCCAGTTCGTGTGAAGTAGTGGCTCTAAAGTGTTCTGAGCTTGCGAATAGTCGTAATTGATGACGATTAGAGATGAGAACGCAGAGAAATTATTGTTGTCGTATGTTCTAGCAGGCTCAAAGCAGGGGTGCAATTGAAGACCGCTTGTAGGTCGAGTTCCTTGGGTGTCGTATATGGCCCAGACACATGTTGTGTATAGCATGTGGGGTTTTTCTAGAACCAGGGTGTCCTGTATGGTCCTTGATAATTGATGGCAAATTGTTTAGCCATTCATATGATTAACGATTATTTCAAAACAAGGTTAGCAGTGATAGCCAGAGTCAGTCATGGACGCTTGAATGCTTGGTTGTTTTGGTTGTACGATCTCACGGAGATTATCTGACTTTGAATGATGTGTCCTTTGGGTGCTTGTCTGATATTGGTTTCGGCCTTTGGGGCCTATGCTTTAGGGATGCCAAGTTCGCATAGGGTGGTTTTCGTGAGATATAACTAGATGTTGTATGAGTTTCTTTTGCTATATATGAATGGTTGTTTCAAATTGCCATGGTCGAGTTGTTGTCCCTTTGGATTTATAGATTGTAAAGGCTATCGCTGTTAGATGTGTGGAAGGAAGTTTTGAGTTCTTCTCTATTAGAGCTGGGTAGATTAGGTCGTTATTTACCCATTCTCATATACTTTATTGATGATGTTTGTTAGTTGCTTTATCGCTCACTATGACTATTGTCTAACTCAAGGTTTTATGTTTCCCTCTTATTACCTTGGGTTGTTCATCTGATTGTTTGGATGGGCAGACTAGGTAATATGTGACAGGTGATCGCTTAGTGAGGACCATAATGCTATTCGGAGGCAAGCAGGAGGCTGGCGTATTATTTTACCTACCATCTATTATTCGGATTTCCGCTGTTTGCTATTTTCTCTGAGTGTTGTAGTGATGTAAATTGTACAAACACTATTTTTGTTATCCACGTGTATGGGCATTACTTTCTAGTTGTTATGGAAGTTTGGTGTTTTTCAGCTTCATTATCACTACCTATTGTATATGTTCTAGTATACTTTATCCTTGCGCTGCAAGTTTACGACAGGTTCCGCGATTGTTACCTTACCTTGATGATCGTCCATAGCTGCCTGGCACACCTTTCAACGCATTATTCCTCTTATTTAGTGCAGGGGTTATGGGCAATCGTCACATTAATGAGAATTTATTATTGAAAATTGTAAACTTATCATTATTATACCATTTTAATTGGTATGCCGATTTCAATCAAAAATGGTTACCGATCGACTTGTAATTGTATGCTAATGGTAAATATACTGTTACCATAACAGCCTGGCTACCATGAGGATAGGAATCTTTTCTGCCCATCCTTGGCCTCAAGCCCCTTGAAAATCCTTTTGCATGAGTGAACCCAAGCCTGAAATTCTACAGTGGATTTTGTTCACTTGAAGGGCTTTCTTCTCAGGCTGGTATAGTTCTTACATAAAGCGGCATAGTTATTTTAAGGGCATATGAATCATTTTTTTTCAATGGTGGTTGCAGTCTTCTGGTTATTGGTCATGTTAATTCCAACCTCCTCTTATACCTCTTCTTCCGTTCAATCCTACTATATGCTCATATAAAGAAATCATCTTAGAATAAGAAGATTTTGTATTAGAGAGTGGGTGTACATATATTTTGTATGAATAGATTTTTAGACGTTTTCTTTAATTAGACTTATTCTAAGGTATTACTAATTATATCTATAATGATTGGAGCCATTAAGTGTTAGGTATTCGCTCAAGGTAAGCTCTAAAGCCAAATGAAACGACTCAATTCCATGACCTTCGAAATCGACGTTAATACATCCTCAGATTCCCATGTCGTAGATTTGGCACTGGAGAGTTAGATGGTCTAGAGTAAAAAAGAAAACAAAGATAGAAAATAGAATAATCAAAATCTCACATCACATTAAAATTCAATAACTCACATCAAAAAGTACGCAGAAAAAGTATGATAAATACTAATCCAATAGGAATGGTTAAACAACCCACTTTTACAAGAATTGGTATGCATAAGTTAGCAGAATGACAGGTAAATCATAATAATTGCATCCAAAAGATCCATGCTCCAATAGCCTTTAAAATGCTCTATGGATTCATGCTCCAAAAATATACATCCATATAATCTGTGGGAATCCCTAAGAAACGAGCACCTATAGTTTAAGGGTAAGAAAGTAAACTCTGGTTTAGTCATGAGATGAGAAATCTAATTTTGATATTTGAAAATCAATATATCCCATAAAACCACGACCACACATAAACATAATACAGGTTTCCCCCTTTTGCTAACCAAATATTTGTTACGTAAAATTACCTTATATTATCTTAATGACTTGCGGGACAAAATCCATAAAGCAATTCAAATCAAGTATGCAAAATTGTTACCATTATTAAATGTTGGGTATGCAAGGTAATAAAAATAAAATCGCAAGCTCTTATGGAGAATAGATTCCATATAAATGGAAAGCTAATGGATGGCCACTCCATACAACACGCCTCTAGAGAGATACACCAAAGAAAAACTGCAATAGCCTGCATTTTACGTGTCATAGGATCGTAAACTATTTTTATTTAATTCTCTGAGGGTTGGATCGTTTTCATATTTCAATATGTTGGTTATGGGGATGTGATATATGTCCATAATTTTTACTAATTTTGGTTGTGACCATTTTTCCCCTGTTAGTCTTGCACAGAAAATAGCTTTTAACTCGGATCGAATCAGGTCTTGAGATCGGTCTCATTGGAAAAGGAAATGATGTTTCCCATTCCATAGTGGTTACATTAAAGATTTGGTTTAACGATTTGGGAGGAATCGTTGTTTATGTGTTTCACAGTTTGTTGTACAGATTTTTAGAGCCTTAATGTACTGATTTGGGGAGGCCCTTTAGTGCGCTGGTGGAAGGCTATAAATAGGGGGTAAGAGGCATGGAGAATAGTTTACTGTCTCCATTCTCTTATTAGGATGAGTTGGTGATCTTCCTTGCTCAATTAACTACACCTTTCCACCATTAAAATATAGATCTAAGGAAGACAATCGAAGATCTACATCATTTGAAGCTAGATCTACACCAATTGAAGAGAGAGTTTATCGAATCGAAGAGGTTAGAGCAAATTCTTCGTTGTTCGGAATTGAGATTCATCGTTTTTTGTTGTTTTGGAGAATTGGTGAGTGATATGCATCTCTTACACGGATTCAATCAAGTATATGGGTTGCATGATCATAATTTCATCATTTTGAGTCATTTTCACCTAGATCTAGATCATGGTAAGTTTATTTTCATTCGAATCGCTATAGGATCTAATCTAGCATCTTAGAACCGGTAATTTCCATATAGTTTCATATGTTTCAGTTTATAGCCATTGTTTTGATCATTTATTCATTTATCATGATTTTGGTGGATTTTACATAATTATTAATGATAATTGGCATTTTCCAGTTGTTAGTGATTTCATAACATGTTCGTGGTTGAATTGGGTGAGTTGATTAGGACGATATAATCATTTGGCGAAGTTTTGGGCAAGTTTGGAGATGGATCAGATCTGTTTAGAGATGGATCAGGCATAACTTCAGGTGATGGATCAGTAAGAACATGGATCAGTCATGATTCAGGGGATGGGTCGGTGGAGTGTTCTCCAAGCAATGAAGATGGATTGGTTGAAAATTTTAAGCATAGATCGGTCAGAACATCTAAGCATGGATTGGTCGAAGCATCTAAGCATGGATCGGTTGGAATTCCTATGCCATGGATTGGTCATGGTCAGAATGATGGATCGGTTGGGATGATGGGTCAGTCAGGATGATGGGTTGGTTAGGGTATGGATCGGTCAGAGTATGGGCCGGTCGAGATTTCAGATGTTATGGATCGGTCTACTTCTTCTTGGTTATGGATCGGTCTGTTTCCCTTTAGAATGGATTGGTATAACCGATCCATAGTGGATCGGTATGTACTGAAGGTTATGGAAGCACTTTGAAACGCTATGGTTGATGGTATAAACGTTCTGGTTTATTTCTGTAGTGAATGGGTGAAACGCTATGGATTATTTCGGACATTATATTAATGTTGTTTGGTTCAGTAATATTGAGACTTCGAAGTATAATCCAGGTGGGAATGTTCGAAGCGATGTGATGTTCGTTGATCGATGTAAAGCAATGAATGTGAAGACAACTCAAGGGTGTTGAGTTATGGATAATGGTTTCTCAAGGGGACTTGAGTTGGTGAATGGTCATCGGGGTTGGCGACTAGAGATGCGAAGGCTGAGAGATTATCATTATCGTAAGTTCTAGCAGACTCATAGCTGGGTTACTTTGGCAGTCACGAAGGGTCTTGTACCTTGGGCAGTCATGAAGGGCCTGATTGTCTTGAGAAGGCAAACATACGAGTCGTGAAGGTGTATGGAGTTTTCACTAGAACCGGGGTTTACCATTAGCCTTTGACATATTGCAGGTGGCCATCATACGATTAATGATGGTTTCGAAGCAGGATTGGCAGTGATAGCCAGAGTCAGTCATGGATGTTGGATGTTTGATTGTTGTGCTTGTATCATCTCACGTAGATCATCCGACATTGGAGGAGATGATTCTTAAGTACCTATCTGATATTGGTTTAGGCCTCTAGGGCTTATGCTTGAGGAATGTTAAACTCGATTAGGATGGTTTACGTAAGGTATAACTAGTTGCTATGATTGTTGTTGGATGGTAGTGGCTTTGACATTGTTTGGTTATTGATGGTTGCCATGATTGAATTGTTGTTTCTTAGTTGTTGGATTGTAAATGCTATCACCGTCAGATATGGGGAAGGCAGGTTTGGGATCTTCTCTGGTATTGTGTAGTGGTTGATAAGTCTACCTATTCTCATATACTTTGTTGATGATGTTAGATAGCTATTTTATCGCTTACTAAGACTATTTTTTGACTCAAGTTTTTATGTTTCCCTCTTATTACCATGGGCTGTTCATCCGGTGGTGGATGGGCAGACCGAGTAGTAGGTGGAAGGTGATACCTTAGTGAGGACGATGATGCCGATCGATGGCGAGCTAGAGGCTTACATACTAGTTTTATTACTATCTAGTATTTCTGTTTCTGATGTTTGTTGTTGCTCTACGAGTGATTGTGGAGAGGCTTCATGTACAGACTTTGATGTTTCCAATGATGTATGGATCATCTTTTAGGGAGTTATGTATGTTTCAATAGTTTTTTATATGATGCTCTACTATTCCTTCCTGTTGTATATGTTCTATTATACTTTATCCTGCACTGTGAGTTACACGATAGGTTCCGGTTGTGTTTACCTACTCCGATGATCGTCCATAGCTGCCTGACACACCTTTTAGTGCATTATTTCTCTTGTTTAGTGCAGGGGATATGGGCGGTTGTCACATTTGGTATTAGAGCTCTAGTTAACGATTTTAGCCAAAGTTCGAAGACGTAAAAACATATGGGTGACGTACTTATAGATTTCTAATGGATGAATACTATATTGTAGTATATAGTAGTAGCATTTGAACTCCATTAGCAGTTTTTCTCGTAAGTGGCTAATCATTCTATATTGCAGATTTAGTATGAGTCGTCGAGCATTAAGACAAGTTGCTAGGGAAGGGACTGTGCCTGGAGGGGGAAATGGCGGTACACCAGATTACCTAGCCATATTTGAGGCCATGATGTAAGCATTCATGGGAAAGATTCCTGCTGCAATGGCAGCTATGGTAGATGTAGGTGTGCAGGTACCTAGGGTTATGGATTTCGCGAAGTTGTGTAAGGACTTCACATCCCTAGGAGGAAAGAAGTTTAAAGGGACTGAGCCAACTGTAGAAGTTCAGAGATAGTTAGATACTTGTATTCGTATTTTTGGAGACTTGGGTATAGATGATGCAACTAAGAGAAAGCTTACGTCAAGGCAGTTGCAGGGCAGAGCCATGAAATAGTGGAATTCTGTTACGCTTAAGACTCTGGAAGAAGAGATAACATGGGAGCAATTCCATGTCAAATTTGAGACAAAGTTTATCTCTACCATGCACAAGTCTATCCTGTTTAAGAGATTTGTCAAGCTTGATCAGAATGGTCGACCAATGCTTGATCATGTTTCTGACTTCGAGGCTTTATCGAAGTATGCTCATTCATATGTGGATACTCCTTACCAAAAGAATGAGAAGTTTGTCTTGGGATTGAATGAATACCTGGAAATCAGCTTGTTAATCATCTCAATGAGACATATGAGAAGATTATTGAGAATGCTTTAAGGCATGAAAGTCAATTTCCCAAGAAAGAGCATGTTGTTGCAACTAAGGAAGAGCAGAAGCCGCAGCTGGGTGGTAACAACAAGAAAAGGAAGCAACAACAACATAAAGGAAAGAATGCCCAATAGAAGAAAAAGACTGAGGTGATTTGCTTTAACTGCCAACAGAAGGGTCATTTTTCTAATGAGTGCAAGAATCCAAAGGCTGAGAGGAAGTGTTACACCTGTGAAAAATCTGGGCATATCAAGAAGGAATGCCCAGAGCCGGCTAGGGAAAAGCAGATAGTGAAGGCCTATGCTTTAGAAGCAATGGCATCGTCTTTAAGAGCTCCTATTATAGAGGAGAAAGAAAAGGATGTCGGCGTTCATGGTACTCTTTCTGTTCAAGGTGTTTCAGTTCGTGTGTTGTTTGAAACTGGAGCATGGCATTCGTTCATCTGTAATGAGCTTGTGTGCCGCTTGGGTTTAGAACCTAAGATTTGTGATAGACCACTGATCGTGACTAATCCAGTTGGGGGTTCGTACAGTTTATATATGATTTGCTATGGTCTAGTGTTTCGAGCCATGGTTGCTCTTTTGTACGTGATTGCTTTGTGTTGAACTTCACTAGGTTTGGGATTATCTTGGGTTTGGACTGGCTCAAGAGGTATATGGCAAGAGTGAATTGCAAGAAGCTAGATGTGAGAGTCGAGGATATGGAAGGGAAAAAGGTTTTGATTAGATATAAGCCTGAAGACGGGGTCTTCGTGAGCTATCTATATTTGCTTGTGACTCCACAGGAGGACTTGTCATCGGTGTCGATCGCAATTGAGTCTGAGGATGTCTTTGACGAGGTCAAAGGGTTGCCGCTGCATAGGGAGATTGAGTTCATAGGCGATTTGGTCGAAGGTGCTAAACCAATCGTTATGCCTCTTAGGAGGATGGCGCCTAAGGAACAACAAGATTTAGAGGTGCAAGTTCGTGATTTTTTGGGGAAAGGATTAATTCGGAGAAGTGTTTCCGAATGGGGGGACCAGTGGTGTTTGCAGCCAAGGCAGATTGCTCGTTGAGATTGTGTGTGGACTTCGTGAGCCGAATAAGGTGACCAAGAAGAACAAGTATCCGTTGCCAAGGATCGATGACTTATTCGATTAGCTTCATGAGACCAAAGTATTTTCTCAGATGGATTTGGCAACGGGATTTCACCAGTTGAGAGTGGGAAAGGATAGTGTGCCGAAGACTTCTTTTAGGACACCATCCGGTTTCTTCGAGTGGTTGGTGATGCCCTTCGGTTGACTAACGCGCCAGCGTATTTTGTGGATCTTATGAATAGAGAGATCAGTTAAACAAGTTCGTGCCTATGTACATGGATGATATTTTGGTTTACTCCAGGAATGAGGAAGAGCATAAGACACACTTAAGAGTTGTTTTGGAAATCTTGCGAAAGCATCAACTGAGAGCTAAGCTTTCGAAGTGTCACCCTTGGAAGAGTGAAATGAGCTTTCTTGGCCATGTTGTTTCCAGTAATTGAATAATAGTTGATCCCGCTAAGGTGGCTGTAATCCTGGACTGGGATAGACCTAAGAATGTAACGGACGTGAGAAGTTTCCTTGGGTTGGCAGGATATTATCGCCGTTTTATAAAGGATTTATCCAAGATACCTGCACCATTAACAGGATTGATGAATAAGAATAAAGTATTCGTATTTGATGCGAAGTGTGAGCAAGTTTTTGAAATCATGAAGGGGAGACTAACGAGTGCTCCTATTTTAACCATTACGAGTGGGAATGAAGAGATGGTGGTTTACACCGATGCATGTAGTACTAGACTTGGAGCAGTACTGATGTAGAAGAATATGGTGGTGGCCTACGCAAGTCAACAACTGAAGTTGCACGAAAGGAATTACCCAACTCATGACTTGGAGTTGGCAGCGACCGTGTTTACTCTGAAGATGTGGGGACGTTACCTGTTGGGAGTTCGATTCGAGTTTTTTACGGATCATAAGTCATTGAAGTATCTTTTATCCCAAAAGGATTTGAATCTTCAGCAGCAAAGGTGGTTAGAGGTTCTAGCATCATATGATTTTAGTATTGCCAACACTTCTGGTAAAGGTAACGTAGTTGTAGATGCGTTAAGTCGAAGATATGCAGGATTGGGAGCAATGTTTTCATAATGGAAGAGCCTCGAGTTTTTGGCAGGATTTGATTTCAGGCCAAGGTGTGAGTTGGAACCTAAAATGTTGGCAAACTTATCGATAAGACATACTCTCATCGAAAGGATTGGCAAGATCCAAAATCGAGATGTAAAGCTTGTCTAATTTATCCAGAAGTTGGAACAAGAGAATAAAGTGATCAAGGTCGATCGAGAGGGATGGCTTCAAAAGCAAAGGACGACTGGTTGTTCCTAATATCGACGGATTGAGAAATGAGGTTCTGAGGGAATGTCATCGCTCGAACTTGATGATTCATCCTGGTGGCAATAAGATGTATTAGGACATGAAGCGAGCTTAATACCGAGAAGGGATGAAAAGAGATATTGGAAAGTTCATTTCTAAGTGTATGAACTGTTAGTTGGTGAAAGCTAAATAGAAGAAGTCGAGTGAATTGCTTCAACCATTAAAAGTTCCTAGATGGAAGTGGGAGAAGATATCGATGGATTTTATCAATGGACTACCTAGAACCAGGGAAGGAAACGAAGGAATTTAGGTCATCGTAGATCGTTTGACCAAAAGTCAAGGTTCATTCCTGTTAGAACGACTAGGACAACATCGAAGTTGGTTGAGCTTTATATAAAGTGGATAATTCAATTCCATGTTATCCTGAAGAGCATAATGAGTGATCAAAATCCATTGTTCATAAGTGGATTTTGGAAGACTTTGTAAGAAGTTTTGGGAACCAAATTGTGTTAGATTATGGATTATCATCGCCAATCTAATGGTCAATCCAGGAGGGTTAACCAAGTTTTGGAAGATCTCCTAAGAGATTGTGTATTAGACTTCGAAGGATCATGAGAGCACCATCTATGTCTAGTTGAGTTTGCATATAATAATAACTACCAGTCAAGCATTGGAATGACACCATACGAGGCGTTGTATGTCAGACCGTGCAATTCTCTAGCATGTTGGTTAGAAACAAGAGATAAGTTGATACTTGTGCCTGAGATGATCTGAGAGACGTCGAATTGTGTCGAGATCATTCGGCAATGAATGAAAGCAGCCCAAGATCGCCAAAAGAGTTATGATGATAAACGTCTTAAGGATTTGGAATTCGATGTAGGCAACATGGTTTTCATAAAGATTTCACCGTTGAAACATGTCGTTCAGTTCGGAAGCAAAGGAAAGTTATCTCCTATGTTCGTTGGACCGTTGCCGATAATCGAGCGAATTGGAAAGCTCACATATAGATTGGAGTTACCCGAGAAGATGTTGAGTGTCCAAAATGTTTTCCATGTATCATTTCTACGCAAGTGTGTGCATGATTCGAATGTAGTGGTAATTCCAGAGCAGTATGAAGACCAAGAAGTAGAGATCGTAGTTACAAGACCACCTAAGCCACTTCGTGTTGTGGGAGATGACATGAAACAACTTAGGAGGAAGGCGGTTAATCTAGTCAAGGTACAATGTAATGAGGATGGCGAAAATTGTACATGAGATACGGAAGAGAGCATGAAGGCGACCCATCCAGAACTCTTCGTCGGTATGACTCGTTGATGTCGTTTCATCATTACATCATTGAAACTTGTACTATGGTTGTTGTTGTTAGAATTCTGCATGCTAGGATACGGCTAGTGATGCGTGGTTTGATGGCTACCACTTTGGGTGATAGAATTGGCTGCACATGGATGATAGGCATGCAGAATTGTTTTGGTTGCTTATGTCTGTTTGGGATTTTGGGGGCGAAATTCCTTGGGGGTGGGGGGGGGGGGGAGGTGAATGTAACAACCCACATTTCACGTATCAAAGGATCGTAAAATATTTTTACTTAATTCTCTGAGGGTTGGATCATTCTCATATTTCAATATGTTAGTTATGGGGATGTGAGACATGTCCATATTTTTTACCAATTTTGATTGTGACCATTTTGCCCCTATCTGTCTTGTATAGGGCAAACTTTTGACTTGGATCGAATCAGGTGTTGAGATCAGTCTCATTCGAAAGGAAATGATGTTTCCCATTATGAAGTGGGGTTACATTAAAGATTTGGTTCAACGGTTTGGGAGGAATCACTGTTTTTGTGTTTTACAGTTTGTTGTTTAGGTTTTTAGAGCCTTAATGGGCCGATTTGGAGAGACCCATTAGTGGGCTGGTGGAAGGCTATAAATGGGGGTAGGAGGCATGGAGAATAATTTACTTTCTCCATTCTCTCATTAGGTTGAGTTGGTGATCTTCCTTGCTCGATGAACTACACCTTTCCACCATTAAAATATATATCTAAGGAAGAGAAACGAAGTTCTACACTGTTTGAAGCTAGATCTACGTCAGTCAAAGAGAGATCTCATCGAATCAAAGAGTTTAGAGCAAATTCTTCGCTCTTTGGAATTGAGATTCATTAGTTTTGTGTTGTTTTGGAGAATTGGTGAGCGATACGCATCTCTCACATGGATTCAATCTAGTATATAGGTTATATGATCATAATTTCATCATTTTTAGTCATTTTCACCTAGATCTACATCATGGTAAGTCTATTTTCGTTTGAATCGCTATAAGATCTAATCTTGCAACTTAAAACCGGCAATTTCCATATAGTTTCATATGGATCCATTGTTTCGATCATTTATTCATTTATTATGATTTTGGTGGATTTTACATAATTATTGATGATATTGTCATTTTCAAGTTGTTAGTGATTTCATAACATGTTCATGGTTGAATTGGATGAATTGGATGAGTTGCTTTCATCGATATAGTCGTTTGCCGAAGTTTTGGTCAAGTTTGGAGATGGATTAGATTTGTTTAGGGATGGATCAGGCGTAACTTCAAGTGATGGATCGGTTAGAGCATGAATCGGTCATGATTCAGGGGATGGGTCGATGGAGTGTTTTCCAAGCATTAAAGATGGATCGGTCGGAATGTTTGAGCATGGGTCTGTCGAAACATCTAAGCATGGATCCGTTGGAGCATCTAAGCATGGATGGTTGGAGCATCTAGCCATGGATCGGTTGGATTTCCAATGTCATGGTCAGAATGATGGATCGGTCGGGGTGATGGATTGGTCAGGATGATAAGTCAGCCCGGAAGATGGGTCGGTTAGGGTATGGATTGGTCGGGTATGGGTCGGTCGAGATTTTAGATGTTATGGATTGGACTACTTCTTCTTGGTGATGGTTTGGTCTTCTTCCCTTTAGGATGGATCGGCATGTCCAATCCACAGTGGATCGGCATGTGCTGAAGGTTTTGGCAGCGCTTTGAAATGCTATAGTTGATGGTATAAACGTAGTGGTTTTTTTCCGTAGTGAATAGGTGAAACACTATGGGTTGTTTTGGACCTTATATTGATGTTGTTTGGTTCAGTAATGTTGTGACATCAATGTATAATCCAAGAGGGAATGTTCCAAGCGATGTGATGCTCGTTGATCGGTGTAAAGTAATGAATGTGAAGACAACTCAACGGTGTTGAATTGTGGACAATGGTTGCTTAAGGGGGACTTGAGTTGTTGAATGGTCATCGAGGTTCGTGACTAGAGATGCGAAGGCCAAGAGATTATCGTTGTCGTAAGTTCTAGCAGACTCAAAGCAGGGGTACTTTGGCAGTCGCGAAGGGCTTTGTACCTTGGGCAGTCGTGAAGGGTCTAGTTGTCTTTAGAAGGAAAACATACTAGTCGTGAAGGCGTATGGAGTTTTTGCTAGAACTTGTGTTTACCATTAGCCCTTAACATATGGCAGGTGGCCGTCATAAGATTAATGATGGTTTCGAAGAAGGATTGGCAGTGATAGCCAGAGTCGGTCATGGATGTTGGATGTTTGGTTGTTGTGTTTGTTCCATGTCACATAGATCATTTGACACCGAAGGAGATGTTTCTTAGGTACTTGTCTGATATTGGTTTAGGCCTCTAGGGCTTGTGCTTGAGGAATGTTGATCTCGTTTAGGATGGTTTACGTGAGATATAACTAGTTTCTATGATTGTTTTTGGATGGTAGTTGCTTTTACATTGTTTGGTTATTGCTGGTTTCCATGATTGAATTGTTGTTTCTTGGTTGTTTGATTGTAAAGGCTATCACTGTCATGTGTGGGGAAAGTAGATTTGGGTTCTTCTCTAGTATTGGGTAGTGGTTAGTAAATCTACCTATTCTCGTATACTTTGTTGATGATGGTAAATAGCTGCTTTATCACTCACTAAGACTATTGTTTGACTCAAGGTTTTATGTTTTCCCCTTATTACCTTGGGCTGTTCATCCGGTTGTGGATGGGCAGACTGAGTATTAGGTGGCAGGTGATACCTTAATGAGGATGATGGTGCTGATCGATGATGAGTTGGAGGCTTACGTACCAATTTTATTTCTATCTAGTATCCGCTATTATTTGTTCCTCTATGAGTGATTGTAGTGATGCTTCATGTACAGACTTTGTTGTTTCCAATGATTTATGGATTATCTTTCAAGGAAAGTTTCAAAAAATTTTATATGATGCTCCACTATTTTTGCCTGTTGTATATGTTCTATTATACTTCATCCTTGCAATGTGAGTTATAGGACAGGTTCCACTTGTGTTTACCCACTCTGATGATCTTCCATAGCTTCCTGGCACACCTTTTCGCGCGTTATTCCTTTTGTTTAGTGCAAGGGTTATGGGCAGTTGTCACAAAAACTGCCGTTCACTTTTTTGGCAAGGTGTTCCCAGCTACACAAATCGAAGGTGGTGCACTTATTGAATATGACATCAATTTGGTCATAACCGATCTAACTGGGATCTTATTGCATACACCACATGCTTGACGTATAAAGTGTAATTTGAAACGTGATGATAATTTCCTAATGGGTTCTATCCACATAGCCTCACCGTTACCCTTTTCTTCCATCTTCAGGTGATAAGGATTAAGATCTCTGATTACCTAACTCTAACCACATTCTCTAATTTAAATGCCATGTTGCTAAGTACAACAAACACAATGGATTTTTTTGAGTGTACAACACTGAGCTCGTACATCTCATAGAAGGGTGTATATAGCATATGAGAGTTACTTCATGTACTACAAATAGTTGCACATCCATAAATATCAATATACACATGTTTGAAGTGCATTATTAGTCATTTGTCCATACAAGTAATCCTGGTTTTGGATAATTTGAAAGAACTTTTCTGACCAGATTGCGTGATCTAGTAAACAGAAGCCCTTACACCTAATATTTGGATATAGAACTGCTGTCAATTTGTAATATGAGAAAATTCCCTCAAGGGTCATTGTCAGCAATTTTCCACTGAATCTCCATAATTCTTATTTTTTCATTCTTATTTTCTTCGAAACATAAACTGATTTGAAATGATTTTCGGATAAGAATTACCAAAATCTAATCTTGGACTCCATGATTCAATCATTGAAAAACTGTTCTTGTAGCATTGGATGTTCTTCATTTCTTAATTTATTTCTTCACAAAACACCTTCTAAAGATGTATATTGTTCAAATATTCTTCAGGTATACATATGGGATCTTTAATCCTTATTAATTCATTATGTCGCTGTGGATGGAAAATCCATTTTTAATAAGATAAATATAAAAAAAATCATACCCATTCTACTCGATATCAATTTTCGTGTTCAATCTCCATTTTTCATAAAATAATGGTGTAATTACCTTTTAAATTCTCATGGATAGTAAGGATTCACTCCTTTCAATTTGATACTAATTATAACAAGATAATCTCCAAGTAACCTGATTTATTAAAATTTGAAAAACATTATCTTTTATATTTAAATCGTTTTCGACATTTCAACCGTATCTTCCCTCGCCCAACAAAAGGGAAGGTGATCTAGGGTACTAGGTACTACTGAATGTTCCCTTAGTTAAACATCCAACAAGATCGCATAAAAATAAAATTAGGCTTATTCATCGACTTATTGAATCCATGGTTAAATCAATTGCATATTATAATTTTTTTGATTCAATTCAATTACTAAAACACCTTTGGATAAGTTGTATAATGTAACACCACGTAGTTTTAAAGAACATTAGAATGATAAATTAATGAATACTTAATTTAATATTGGGAATTAAGTAAAAGGGACTGCACCATTGTGTTCATCTCGGAATTCTTCTTACGATAAACTCCGAGTTTGCGTGAAATTGACATCGTATGAAGAAGTTATTAAGCCTAGAAGTTTGTATACGCATAAGAGAAATATAAGTAAACAAGCATTATCCAGAATTCAAAATAATTCAAAAACCAGAAGCAGGACGACACAGGAATTCGGCCTGTTGGGATCGACCCTGTACCTATGAGTGTCGACCCATGGGTCGACCCCACAACAGGGGTGTCGACCCCGGGGTCGACCCCTCCGGACGAATCTGGACCTGCTGTGTGTCCTGGTTCGTTGGCTGATGGCTATATAAAGGACCTTAATCCCATTGTTTTATTCATCAAAATCAATGGCGACAATGAGTTGCTGCCCCAACTCAGTTTGATCTAGCCTATTCTTCTTCAACAGCAAGTCATACGTGTAACAACCCGTATTTTGATAACGTGTTATAACTATAAATCAAGGCAGAATTAATTTTTAAAATAAGAATCAAGGGCAACGGGTTTCAGCATTACGTTCGTCTCGAAATTCTGCTCGGAAATGAGTCCGAGTTTTCGAAAATCGGAGTCCGTATGACCAAGTTATGACCCTTCAAAGTTTTTGAAATTTCAAGTTCAAAAATAGCTCAGAATTCGAATTCAAATTACGAATTCAAACCCCAGAACGGACTGGGCGGGAAATTTCCCGCCCAGGACCAGGTCGACCTGGGGGTCGACCATAGTGTCGACCTGCCCAGGACCAGGTCGACCTGGGTGTCGACCTGGTTGCCGAGCCCATTTTTGAGTCAGAGTTCACTCTGATGTTTCTAGTCCGATTTCTGTCTAAATTCATTGGCCTGACCCTATATAAACAGCCCCTAACTCTAGCCTCTCTACACAAATTCTCTCTGGTCTTATGCTGCTAAAACTCTGGTTGAAAAGTTAGAGAAAAGGAATTGCTTCTTTACCAACAAGGCTACGTGTAGAGTATTGCTGTTTGGGGGATTTCTGCTAGACTCGAGATTCAACACCGCCTCTTTGTTTCCTAATTCTCAAACCATGATCTGTAAGCCCCAGTTACTTTTAGATCTAAACTTTAAACTTAATATGGACATGTTGTAAATTGAAATTGAACCTAAGTATGACAATTATCTTGGATCTATCATTGTATATCTTGGGTCTATTACTGTTCCTTTTGGGATCTATTATTTTGGATATACTACTATTCACCTTGGATCTATTCATCTTGAATCTTGACTTGTGGTAATATTTATATGAAATTGATTTAGGGCCTAAACATGTTGTAAACCTAAACCCCTCATGTCCATGATGTTAACATGCCTGTGATGTTGAATTAGTTGTTATTCACAAGTTTGGGGTTATTATCTTATGTCAACAGTTACCGTGACTATCACCCTATTTTGCTAGGTTAGATATTTGAGACCACTATTCCATATGCCAGTATTGTTGTAGTAATTGACCTCAAGTTATATCATACCTGACTTATAATCACTTTTGCCACTTTATGCCTGTTCTTTCTATGTTATTCCCTAACTAGATTTGTTTGTATCGATTCGAATTCACGTGCGGTGGGAATACGATTTGGGTAGTTTAGGCAAACCTGAATTTACTATAAACTTGAAACGTGAACATTGTTATAACTTGAACCTAGATATGGACATGAACTTGACACGATTTGACATGAAACATGACACGAAAACTTGACATGAATTTAGACTCGAAACTTGAATCTGGACATGACACTTAGAATGAACTTGAAAATGGCCAACTCGAGGTTGGGTTGAGTTTGCAGTGTAAATCTGCCCGGAACCGCCCGGCAAATCCAGTGACTGCAAATAATAGGATCTAATGTAGGTAGTTGGTCATATCGCACCTAAAACCCGAGGTTAGACTATGTTGTGGTGTAAATCTTCCCGGAACCGCTCAACAAATCTAGTGACCGCAACAACTAGCCTAATGTGAGAGGTTGGGGTGCATTAATGAATTTATGCTACAGGGTAGGGTTAAGTCATGAACTACTTGAATATACTTAACCAATTTGAAACGATGATTTGATAGGTTTAAGTCATGAACCGCTTGAACACACTTAACCAACTTGATACATGATTTGGATAGGGTTAAGTCACAAATTTGAATGACAACACTTAACCCATTAGAAACCCTAGTTACGCGGTCCTTATCAGCAGTAACCCACTTAGATGTATCACGATACCCTGGTACTAGGCAGGGTAGGGCACGATTACTGGGCTGATTGTAAGCGACCAGAACGACGGCTGGGTAGGTGCGCCATTGTAGGTTTAGGTGGACTATGGTCGTGCACGTAGTCCGGAGTTGAAAAAGCAAGCATTGGGCACCAGTAGGTTTACACTGTGCGTGCTTGATTCGTGTCGGTGGTTGTCACCCTAGGGCTTGATACACCCTATGGTGGACCTAGCACAGGTGACTACATTTCGTGATTGGGCCGTATGACACAGACACATGACGAGCTAGAACTTGTAGGGAGCCGATCGATTAGTATGTTGTACTGTAGAACCCCGTAATGGGTCATTTCATGATATTGGGTCAAGGGATCATTTCATGGTTAATACTTGACATGGGTTAGAATACTAGTACAGTTGGTGCAGCGAATCTTGAATATGTGATGCTAGACTTGATTTATCTTGTTATCTTAGTTATCCTGCCAGACTTATTATCATCCCTATGTTTACTTTCCGTTTACTCATGTCTTGTTAACTTTACTAGTTTTTATACTGAAAGTCACTAGGACTTACAAGTCTTTATGACTGACCCTTTTTTTTCGCCTCTTTTTCTTTCGTTACCCCCCCCCGAGGTTCTCAAGGAGGAAACGCTAGCTCTTAGCTTGGATTTAGCTTGTTTTCTTTCAGCTCATGTGCGGTTTGGTCTTGAGCTATGTTATGGCTGCACTTCTGCTATTTTTGGGGAATAATTTACTTTTGTTATCTTAAGTTTATGCTTCTTTATTTAGAACTTGATGTAATGGAATAATTTGTACTTTGGATATATGAGGTTTTGACTCTTTTCTTGAAAGTAATGAAATTTGGTTTTTAATTTCTACCGCTGCTTTATTTATGTTCAGCCTTGTGATATCTCTGTGTATGTTTACCTGGATAATACTCCACCAAAACTAGTGCATTCCCTTTGTGAGTGACCCTAGTGAAGGTGGGGTGTTACATTTGGTATCAGAGCAGAAGGTTACCAGATGTGGCAAAAGTTTTAAAAACCTCCTAAAACTATTTTCCAAAACCGTTTATAAAGAAGCATTTTTCAATATAAGTTTTACTATTTAAAAAGGCTATTCCCCAAAAGCCATTAGCACTTTCCTTTGTTTCCTCATTTGAATCTTTTTCTTTTTGTTTTTCAGCATGTCTGATCTTAACCTTCCTGACGGAGTACCCGTACCTGGATGGTTCCGAAGGTACTTAGAAGCTAGGGCCAACGGCGCGGGCCCGGCAGACATCCCTCCTCCTCCTCCCCCAGTGGTCGCAGTTTCTCCTCCTCTTAGTACTGCCTTTTCCAAAATATGCAAAGACTTTAAAGCAACGGGCGGCAAGAACTTCGTTGGAACTGAAACCTTCGTTGAGGCACGAAACTGGCTAAAGGAGACTGAAGACTTGTTTATTATCTTTGATTTGGAGGATCATAGGAAAGTTCAGTTGGCAGCATGGTTGTTGAAAGAGGAAGCTTCATTTTGGTGGGAAGTCACCAACGCTACCAGGCTAGTTGAGACTTGGGCAGACTTTAGAGAGAGGTTTGGTCTTAAATTCTTATCGTCAGTAGAAGAGAACCTTTAGATGGAGAGGTTCCTAGCACTCAAGCAAGGGGACATGTCTGTTAGGGAGTACGTGAATAGGTTTAATCAGCTTGCTCAGTTCGGTTTGGACTTAGTCAACACGGCCCAGAAAATTGTTGTACGCTTTGCTCGAGGATTAAACGAGCCACTACACAGTTTCGCCATAACTCATATACCCATGGGGGCGACCTTTGAAAGCTTGGTGGATATAGCTCTACTTCATGAGGAAGACAAGAATAGCAAGAAGGAGATTAAGCCTAATGAGACTCAAAATAAGAAAGTTGACTTCAAGAAGGGAGGCAACAAGAATAACAAGAATAACAAGGGCAACAACAACAATAATAACAAGGCACGTGAAACAAGGAAGTGTAACTTTTGTGGGATTACGGGGCATATAGCCAAGGACTGTAGAAAGAAGAAGAGAAAGTTGGGTGAATGCTTTCATTGCGGGGATACTATACACTTCAGTAAGGATTTCCCTAAGAAGCAAGGACAGGGGCAAGGGCAGACCCAGCGAGCAGGACCTTCTGGAGGGCAGTTGCATGCTCTCAACACCACTCCATCTCTTGACCGAGGTAGTAATATTTCTGTAGAAAGCCTTGTTTACATTTCTGACTTTCCTGTTCGAACCTTATTTGACTCTGGTGCATCGCATACTTTTATTTCTTCTGATGTTGTTGAAAATCTGCACCTAAGTACTAGTTTAGTTGAGCATCCCGTTAGTGTTTCAAATCCAATTGGGGGCTCCGCCCATTTATCTATGATGTGTGTGGATGTGAGGATTTCTATCTTAAGCGTAGAATTCACGTGTAATGCTTATGTTCTCGGATTTATGGGATACGGTTTGATCCTAGGTATGGATTGGCTGTCCAATTATGGAGCCATTCTTGATTGTGAACGAAGGGTAGTGAGGCTCATGACTCGCCTTGGTAATACCCTTGAAATTTCTTGTAACCCTAAGGGTCCGGTCATGTTGTGTTATCTTGAATCTCTTGACTCGTCCATCGACAATTTGCAATCTGTAAGAGTGGTCCGAGAATATCCATATGTCTTTGATGAGGTGAAGGGGTTACCCCCTAAACGCGAGATAGATTTCCGTATTTATCTTGTTGATAATGCCAAGCCAGTTTCATTGCCCGTTAGGCACATGGCTCCGCGAGAAAGAAGAGATATTAGTAAGCAAGTTAAGGAGTTTCTTGAGAAAAATTTCATAAGACGAAGCATTTCTGAATGGGGTGCTCCGGTAGTATTCGCTACAAAGGCGGATGGTTCGCTTCGTCTATGCATAGATTATCGTGAGTTAAACAAGCTAACTAAGAAAAATAGACACCCACTACCAAGAATCGACGATTTGTTTGACCAGCTTGTGGGAGCATCTGTTTTCTCTCAACTCGATCTAGCCACAGGATTCTATCAGCTTAGAGTGGCTAAGGATAGCATTGACAAAACTGCGTTTAGGACTCCAGATGGCTTCTTCGAATGGCTTGTCATTCCGTTTGGGTTAACGAATGCACCCGCGTACTTTGTAGATTTGATGAGTAGGGTGTTTCGGGAGTTCCTTAACAAGTTTGTAGTGATTTTCGTGGACGATATTTTGATCTTCTCAAAGGATGAAGAAGAGCATGCTAGACATCTCAAGGAAGTCCTGGATACGCTTAGAGCACACCAGTTAAAGGCTAAGTTCTCCAAATGCCATTTTTGGAGAAAGGAAGTTCGGTTTCTTGGACATGTAGTTTCTAAGCAAGGCATAGCCGTGGACCCCGCAAAGGTAGTTGCGTTGCAAGACTGGAAAATTCCTAAGAACGCAACAGAGGTGAGAAGCTTTCTCGGTTTGGCAGGCTACTATAGGAAGTTCATTAAGGACTTCGCTAAGATTTCAGCCCCTCTTACTAGGTTAACGAAGAAAAACCTAGCGTTTGTATGGGACATAGAATGTGAGATTGCTTTTCAGAGACTCAAGAGAGCCCTCACCACAGCTCCAGTTTTGGCATTAACCGACGGATGTAAGATGTTTACGGTGTACACAGATGCGTGTGGCACATGATTAGGCACTGTCCTATTGCAAGAAGGGAAAGTGATATGCTATGGGGGTAGACAACTTAAAGTTCATGAGAAGAACTATCCCACACATGACTTGGAGTTGGCGGCGATCATTTTTGCACTTAAATCTTGGCGCCATTATCTTCTAGGGGAGAGGTTCGAGTTGTATACCGACCACAAATCGCTTAAGTACCTCTTCTCACAGAAAGATTTGAATATGAGACAACAGCGGTGGGTGGAATTCTTGGCATCATATGACTTCGATATAGCTTATACACCTGGCAAGGGTAACGTGGTGGCGGATGTACTAAGTAGGAAAAGGTTGACCTTGAGCCCCTTGTTTGTTGAAAGGAAAAGTCTAGAGTTTATAGCAACCTTTGAGTTTACACCTGTTGTTGAGTCATTGACTGTTACGTTAGCATCTCTTGAGTTAAGACCTACACTTCTAGATCAAGTAGGGACTTCACAGAAGGAAGACCCGCAGATAGTCGAAATCATGGACAAACTGATTAGTGGTAAGACGTCAAGTCATCTCGGTAGGTATGCCATAGATGACAAGGGATGGCTAAGGCGTGATGGAAGGCTATGTGTCCCACAAGTGGGAGACTTAGTAAGGAAAGTTCTCGAAGAGGCGCACCACTCGAAGATGACTATACATCCCGGAGGGGATAAGATGTACAGAGATATGAAACACATTTTCTTTTGGGCTGGAATGAAAAAAGACGTGGCAGAGTTCATTTCAAAGTGCATGGTGTTCCAACAAGTAAAGGCCGAGTCGAAGAAGCCCGGTGGGCTATTACATCCTTTGGAGGTTCCGCAATGGAAATGGGAGAGTATCTCGATGGATTTCGTGGATGGACTGCCTAGGTCAAGGAAGGGAAATACTAGCATATGGGTCATAGTTGATAGACTCACGAAAAGTGCTCACTTCATTCCGGTGAAAAGCAAGAGGACCGCATCATGGCTAGCATCTATTTACCTTCAAGAGGTAGTACGGTTGCACGGGGTTCCTTCTAGTATAGTTAGTGATCGTGACCCGATTTTCACTAACCAGTTTTGGAATAGTCTGCAAGGAGCAATGGGTACACGACTGAGCTTAAGCACGTCCTATCACCCGCAAACGGATGGACAAACCAAAAGGGTAAATAAGGTACTAGAGGATCTTTTGAGGCTATGCATTCTTGACTTTGGTGGTACTTAGGAAGACCATCTTCCTCTCGTGGAGTTTGTATATAATAATAGTTACCAAGCTATCATCGGAATGGCACCGTTCGAAGCCCTGTATGGAAGACTGTGCAAGTCGCCAACTTGTTGGTGGGAGACGACAGACATGCTTATACTTGGGCCCGACATGATAAGGGACACTTCTGAGAAGGTTAAGTTGATACAAAGACTGATGAAAACGGCCCAAGATAGACAGAAATCTTATGCGGACAAGAGAAGGATAGACCTAGAGTTTGAAGTCGGAGACATGGTATTTATAAAAGTTTCTCCTTTACGCAATGTAGTTCGTTTTGGAGCGGTTGGAAAGCTAGCACCAAGGTTCGTAGGACCATTCCCTATCACTGAGAGGATTGGGCAGAAGGCCCATAAGGTAGAATTACCCAAGAGGCTGGCCGGAGTACACAATGTCTTTCATGTCTCGCATCTCCGAAAGTGCTTACATGAATCAGCCGAAGTGGTTGAGCCAAGCATCCTTGAAGGCGTAGAAGTGGAAAAAGAAGCAACATTGAGGCGAGTTTCGATTCGTATCTTAGGAACGGAGATCAAGAAGCTAAGGAATCGAGAAGTCAAGCTAGTTAAAGTACAGTGGAGTGAAGCCCAAGAAGACGCAACTTGGGAAACCGAAGAGAAGATACGCGCGCTTTACCCATTTCTTTTTGAGGGTACATTCTCGATCTCTTTTCCTATAAACTTGAAAACCTTTCGTATCATGCTTTTACTACCTATGTTTGTCTTGTTATCTTCTCGATCTTATCTTGAGAACCTTAGGTAGAACCATATGGATGTAAACATGTGATTGAAACATGTTATGGTTGATGTTTGCAAATGGTTGCAAGTGATTGCTAGTGGATGCATGACACACATTAGGCACTAGATCGGCTCAGTCACATTTTCATGTTGCATATGCATGAGTGCTTATACTTGTACATGGATGGAACTTGTTATGCTATCACTTGGATGTTGCACATGAATGAATGTTTGTGCACTCATGTAGAGATTATAAAGTATGTTAGGAATTTTGCATACATGTTGGATTCATTACACTAACATATTTTGCATTAAGGAGGTCTACTGAATCAGTAACCGCCTGATCTTTTACATTAGATAAGTACATATACACACACTTTCTGCATATGTTCATATAGCACTAGAAATCTTTTAAGGACAGTGGTTGCTTGTGGATGATGTTTTGAGTGGATGGATGATGGATGGTAGGACACATCCTCCCTAACTTGGAGATTTCGGGGATGAAATCTTTTAAGGAGGGGAGAATGTAACAACCCGTATTTTGATAACATGTTATAACTATAAATCAAGGCAGAATTAATTTTTAAAATAAGAATCAAGGGCAACGGGTTTCTCCATTACGTTTGTCTCGAAATTCTGCTTGGAAATGAGTCCGAGTTTTCGAAAATCGGAGTCCGTATGACCAAGTTATGACCCTTCAAAGTTTCTGAAATTTCAAGTTCAAAAACAGCTCAGAATTCGAATTCAAATTTCGAATTCAAACCCCAGAACGGACTGGGCGGGAAATTTCCCGCCCAGGACCAGGTCGACCTGGGGGTCGACCATAGTGTCGACCTGCCCAGGACCAGGTCGACCATAGAGTCGACCTGGGTGTCGACCTGGTTGCCGAGCCCATTTTTGAGTCAGAGTTCACTCTGATGTTTCTGGTCCGATTTCTGTCTAAATTCGTTGGCCTGACCCTATATAAACAGCCCCTAACTCTAGCCTCTCTACACAAATTCTCTCTGGTCTTATGCTGCTAAAACTCTGGTTGAAAAGTTAGAGAAAAGGAATTGCTTCTTCTCCAACAAGGCTACGTGTAGAGTATTGCTATTTGGGGGATTTCTGTTAGACTCGAGATTCAGCACCGCCTCTTTGTTTTCTAATTCTCAAAGCACGATCTGTAAGCCCCAGTTACTTTTAGATCTAAACTTTAAACTTAATATGGACAAGTTGTAAATTGAAATTGAACCTAAGTATGACAATTATCTTGGATCTATCATTGTATATCTTGGGTCTATTACTGTTCCTTTTGGGATCTATTATTTTGGATATACTACTATTCACCTTGGATCTATTCATCTTGAATCTTGACTTGTGGTAATATTTATATGAAATTGATTTAGGGCCTAAACATGTTGTAAACCTAAACCCCTCATGTCCATGATGTTAACATGCCTGTGATGTTGAATTAGTTGTTATTCACAAGTTTGGGGTTATTATCTTATGTCAACAGTTATCGTGACTATCACCCTATTTTGCTAGGTTAGATATTTGAGACCACTATTCCATATGCCAGTATTGTTGTAGTAATTTACCTCAAGTTATACCATACCTGACTTATAATCACTTTTCCACTTTATGCCTGTTCTTTCTATGTTATTCCCTAACTAGATTTATTTGTATCGATTCGAATTCACGTGCGGTGGGAATACGATTTGGGTAGTTTAGGCAAACCTGAATTTACTATAAACTTGAAACGTGAACATTGTTATAACTTGAACCTAGATATGGACATGAACTTGACATGATTTGACATGAAACATGACATGAAAACTTTACATGAATTTAGACACGAAACTTGAATCTGGACATGACACTTAGAATGAACTTGAAAATGGCCAACTCGAGGTTGGGTTGATTTTGCAGTGTAAATCTGCCCGGAATCGCCTGGCAAATCCGGTGACTGCAAACAAAAGGATCCAATGTGGATAGTTGGTCATATCGCACCTAAAACCCGAGGTTAGACTATGTTGTGGTGTAAATCTGCCCGGAACCGCCCGACAAATCCAGTGACCGCAACAACTAGTCTAATGTGAGAGGTTGGGGTGCATTAATGAATTTATGCTACATGGTAGGGTTAAGTCATGAACCACTTGAATATACTTAACCAATTTGACACGATGATTTGATAGGGTTAAGTCATGAACCGCTCAAGCACATTTAACCAACTTGATACATGATTTGGATAGGGTTAAGTCACGAATTTGAATGACAACACTTAACCCATTAGAAACCCTAGTTACGCGGTCCTTTTCAGCAGTAACCCACTTAGATGTATCACGATACCCTGGGACTAGGCAGGGTGGGGCACGATCACTGGGCTGATTGTAAGCGACCAGAACGATGGCTACGTAGGTGCGCCATTGTAGGTTCAGGCGGACTATGGTCGTGCACGTAGTCCGAAGTTGAAAAAGAAGGCATTGGGCACCAGTAGGTTTACACTGTGCGTGCTTGATTCGTGTCGGTGGTTAGCACCCTAGGGCTTGATACACCCTATGGTGGACCTAGCACAGGTGACTACATTTCGTGATTAGGCCATATGACACAGACACATGACGAGTTAGAACTTGTAGGGAGCCGATCGATTAGTATGTCGTACTGTAGAACCCCGTAATGGGTCATTTCATGATATTGGGCCAAGGGATCATTTCATGGTTAATACTTGACATGGTTTAGAATACTAGTACAGTTGGTGCAACGAATCTTGAATATGAGATGCTAGACTTGAATTATCTTGTTATCTTAGTTATCCTGCCAGACTTATTATCATCCCTATGTTTACTTTCCGTTTACTCATGTCTTGTTAACTTTACTAGTTTTTATACTGAAAGTCACTAGGACTTACCAGTCTTTATGACTGACCCTTTTTCTTTCACCTCTTTTTATTTCGTTTTCCCCCCATGTTCTCAGGAAGGAAACGCTAGCTCTTAGCTTGGATTTAGCTTGTTTTCTGTCAGCTCATGTACGGTTTGGTCTTGAGCTATTCTATGGCTGCACTTCTGCTATTTTTGGGGAATAATTTACTTTTGTTATCTTAAGTTTATGCTTCTTTATTTAGAACTTGATGTAATGGAATAATTTGTACTTTGGATATATGAGGTTTTGACTCTTTTCTTGAAAGTAATGAAATTTGGTTTTTAATTTCTACCGCTGCTTTATTTATGTTCTGCCTTGTGATATCTCTGTGTATGTTTACCTGGATAATACTCCACCAAAACTAGTGCATTCCCTTTGTGAGTGACCCTAGCGGAGGTGGGGTGTTACATTTGGTATCCAAAGATCTGTGCTACAACATCTACAATCAATTCTCTGTTCTTTAGATCCAATCACAGTGAGTTCATGTTATTTTTAGACATAAACGTTTAACAAGTAATCCTGGCATATTTATAAAGCTGGATCTAAAACTATGCATAATTAGTCTTGTTATTACATGTTCATCAAATCTTTTCTTGTATGCTTATTCATGTTCATTAGATGTGTTCTTATATTCCTATTTCTGCTATCATATACCCATTTCAGTTACTTTTGGTATTATGCCTATTCTGTTCTTCTCTCTCTTACTCCCTTTTTATTTTTATAGACATGCTACCTTCGAGCCTAGGCCGATATTGCTGAATATGCATATGAACGAAATTGGATTAAACTGGGAATGATTGGAATGGTAATTTAGGGGCATAACTTGCATTTTGAATCACCATTGAAATTTGGGGGTATAAACTATATTGTGAAATAGGAGTAAGAATTTGGGGCATGATTTTTACTATAAATTATGACTTGTAGTTTGGAACATATAAATCTGTAGGCTTAATTTAAGATTAAGCGAAACATGTTAATGGAACTGTAAAGAATCTGTGAAGCCTGTTTAATACATTGAAACTAAATACTGTAATTGAAAAACCTACGATGAGCATGAATAATTGTTTAAGAATAAATATGCCTAGATTTATAGTAGTCAGAAACTATAACCGCACTTAGGCACAAGGTTAGACTATACTTGTGGTAGAAGTCTACCTAGAACTGCCCAGCAAATCTAGCGTCCACAAGTGGTTAATCTAATGTGAGGAGTCGAGTTCGTAAATGTACATGTAACAGTGCTAAGACACGAGGTTAAGTTCGACTTGTGGTAGAAGTCTGCTCGGAACCGCCCGACATATCCAGCATCCACAAGTGGTCATCTTAATGTGAGAGGTTTGGTGCATTAACATACATGAACGGGGAATGATGATAACCTATTATGAATAAACCCGAATGGTAAAAAGGAAAGACAATAGGTAGGCTTGTCCTAGGGACAAGGGGTAATTATAACTTAGGTTATAATAAACGATAGAGGAAGGGGATAACGTAAGAAATAAGATAAGTTGTACTTAATTATAAATTAAGTAGTATGTAAATATAGAAACCTGTTAAATCTGTGGGGTTAAGTAAACCTGTTAAATCTGTTGGGGTTATACGAACCTGTTAGTCTAGAAAACTTAACTGGTTACATTTGTTGGAGTTATATGGACCCGTTAACTTGTAAAGTTTAACCCCTGAATCTTTAGGGGGTTATGCGAATCTGTTAAATCTATTAGGCATAACCTGTCAAAATCCTAGTTAATTGGGGACACAAGATCTGTAAGGGTTGGCCTGTGTCATCTGTTGTGTGGGACCCATATTAGTCGGTAACCTATTCTGGTATTAAAGGGGGACCCCGCACTAGGTAGGGGTAAGGGCACGCTTACTGAGCTGATTGTAAGAGGTTCATCTGGGAGGAGGTGTGTACTGGCGCATTCCATCGGACTCATGTGCGTGCATGAGTACGGCTTGCTCTGAGAAAATAAGCCATTGTAGCACCAGTAAATAGGTCTGTGTCCTTCTGTATGTTGCCACTTTAGGAAGTAATACACCCTATTGTGGGGCCGACAAAGGGTATTTATGGGATAGGGAGACGATCGATTGGGGGGGTAGTAATTAAGGTACAACTAGTCCTGATTGTTTCTGTAGGGTACCTATATTTCTGTTTTGGGTTAACACTCGTTATTTCTGGTTTGGTACCGGTTAATTATGTTTGGGGCAAAACCCGCTACTAGAGTACACCTAAAACAACCATTACACTTTTTTGTTTGGACCATGTTGTTTCTATTATACTAGTATTGGTGTAGAGAAAATTATTTAAGAAACGCAGTATATTCTATTTTGTTTATCCTGTTTACCTTCTTATACCTGCCTTATGACACTGTTATCTCACTCTCCAGTATATATGCCTGTAATGATGCTTTTACTTATTCATAGAAAGTAACTAGACTTGCCAAACGTTATGTCTGACCCATTTTGTTTCCTCTTCTCTCTCTTTCGTTTCACCCCAGGTTCTTAGGGTGGGAATACTCAAGCTTGATCATGATTCTTCTTTCATTCTGCTTGGAGCATCTTAGATGTATTGCTTGATTTCGTATCTTCTCTTCTATGGCTATATTTTGGAGATTATGCTCTTTTATGTATTATTTTACTCTAATGATAGTTTTGATACAAGACAAAAGTTTTATGTTTTCAAGATTTCAGACTTATTATGTAATTGGGTTTGGACCATGAAGCTTTTTTATTTAATAAAGTTTTTAATTCCGCTATTATTTTATATCTGTCTTGTGATGTTTCTATTTTTGTTTACCTGTAACGCTTCACGAAACTTAATGCATTCTGATAAAGAGTGACTTTAACGGATGTAGGGTGTCACATTTGGTATCAGAGCTGAAGGTTACCAGATCAGATAAAAGATTTTGGAAATTGTTTTCAAAGTATTTTCAAATGAAAACTTTGTTTTTAAAAACGTACTCCCCAAAGCTATACGGAATATCTTTCGATTCTCTGTTTGAATCCCTTTTTCCTTTTCTTTTCAGCATGTATGGGGAACCTAAAATTCCTGAGGGTGTTACGATGTCGGGTTGATTCCATAGGTGTCTTGAGGCTACAGCTTCTGCCGAAAGCCGAGAAAACGCCCTCCCTCAGCTGTAGCCATCATTCCTCCTCCTCCTCCTCCTGCACGAGCGGATAATTTCTCCAAGATATGCAAGGAGTTATGTGTTATGGATGGAATGCCATTCCGAGGAATAAAGACTTTTGTAAAAGCAAGGAATTGGCTCAAGGAGATGGAGGATTTGTTTGGGATATTCGAGGTTAAAACTATAGGAAGATTCAGTTGGCCGTTTGGTAGATGAAAGATGAGGCTTCATTCTGGTGGTAAGTGACGCAGGCAGAACGTCCAATTGAGACTTGGGATGATTTCTGATGGAGATTCGAAATGAAGTTTCTTTCTCAAGCCGAGCAAAGTATGCAAATGGAAAGGTTTTTGGTACTTAAGCAAGGGGTCATGTCTGTCAAATAGTATGTTAATAAGTTTAATCAATTGACGAGGTTTGGTTTGGAGCTAGTAAATACCCCGCACAAGAAAGCTTTGAGGTTTGCCAGAGGATTGAATGAACCCCTTCATGGTTTGTTATGTTTCATATTCCGATGGGAGCAACTTTTGAGAAACTTGTTTGTAACGACCCAGATTTTCTGGTCGGTTTATTTTGAATATTGAATATTATTTTAAATATAGAGTTGATAATATAAATCGATTTTCATATTGAGTTATAGATCTAATTACCGTAATACGAGATATATTGAATTCGAAGTTAGAATTGAATCAAAACAGTTCAGATAATAAATATAAATTCTATGTGAATGTAATCGATAATGGTAATGATATATTATCGAGAAATTTATATGTTTATAGATTTAAATTATTTTATATCTATTTAAAATGATTATTCTATATACATTTAAATTAAATAAAAAATATATTCGGTTAGTTCAGAATGTGTTAAACTGTTGAAATAACAATGGTTGCGTTAAAATAGCGGTTCTGATTTTCAAATAAGGGTACCACAAGATATTTTAGTTATCTAATTAAATAAATTCATATCAAATGTTTTATCAGCCGACCTAATTTACTTCCTATGGAAACCTAGTTCCCTCGAGCCACAAAACTGTCTCCCGCTCTCGTTATCAAGGAAACACGATTTTAATGGCCTGTGTACCTCCTGTCTCCCTCCTCCTTCTATAAAAACCGCAACCTTCCCCTTCCTTTCATTTGCAAGAACCGGCTTCAGTTCAACTCAAATCGAATCCCCCTTTTCCCTTAAACTAAAAATCAAAATTTAAGCCTCAGTCTCCTCCTTTATTTCTAAAATCAAAATCGAACGGCAGAGAAAGAAAAAGGAAATCGAAAACCCTTATCGCAAGCGGATCGTGAGATCCTGGAGCTCGATGGTGTAGTGGAGGCGCTCGCGAGTTCAACGAGGAAGCACGCGATGACTTGGAAGCTCGATTTCTTTTCTGTCGAGCGAGCTCGAGTTCGAATCTAGGGTTGGCTATCGTTCGCTGCGAGGAAGGCTAGGCGTTGTTCTGGCATCGACAAGGAGTTTAAGGGATCATCGCGGGTTCAAGGAAGCTAGCAGATGCGATGAAAAACTTGGGTATTTAACGAGGTTAGGGTACGGACGATGGAGTTCGAATGGAGCATCGATGTTGTGGGTTTGCGCGGAGTTGCAGATGGGTGCGATGTCATTGGTAGAGGCCGACGTTGGAGTTGGCGATGGGGCTTTCCGAGGAGCGATGGGCGGTAAGGGTCAGTCGCAGTGATGTCAGGGGATGCTCGTGGATTTTGGGTGATTAAACATGGTTTTTTTCCGGTGTAAATAGAAGACGATAATCAAACATAAAGGTAATAAATTTATTTTAATGTTAGAGGTTAAGTTAAAGTTAATATCATTTTAAATTTGAAAAGCTTATATAAATTTTATCTCATTTGTATGAGGTCCGAGTGGAACAAAACAAGCAACATCAGCATCGTATCATCAAATACTACAAGATAAAGTTGGTTTGAGATTTTCAGAATCAACTGGGAATTTTAAAATTTTATCAACCGTCATTCGATTTAATTTAAAGTGGGAGTGAGCTGCTATAAAATCACGGTGAGTAAATCTCACTCACCTTTAGAATTATTTTTATTTCATTAAAAATAATTGTTTGTGCTTGTGTGAATGCTTTCTGGTTGTTTTATATATATTAGTTATTTAGGCTATATATATATATATTGGGTTGATTGATTGGTTGGATTCCCGCAGTCTCATTAGCGGATGCCCGCGGTACCATAGCGGATGATTACCCTATACGCCCCACGCTATGATTAGTGGATGACCTTCTATACCGCGATATTCTGCCACGAAGCAGAATGGGTATTATTTATGTGCTAACATCTGTGGATGCAGGAAAACAGGTTGGAGGAATCCAACTGGATTCCTCAAAAATAATATTATTATTTGTTTGTTCATATATATTCCCATATATGATGTGCTTGAAAACTGTCACTTATAATTGGCTGAATTGGGTGTTGAAATATCACTAGGCCTAAATGTTGAATATTATAATATAGTAAAAGAATGTTTTGAGATTTAAAATGGGAAATCTATTTTTCTAAAAATAGAATTCGAATTTCGAATGGACTAGAAATATTAACTTGTTTTGAATAAATAAAAGAGGTAATAAATTTATAAACGTTGTTTATAAATTAATTAATACAGGAAATTGAAGTGATGAATTTATAAACGTGTTTATAAATAAATAATGCAGAGAAGTGAAATCAGCTTATAAACGGTGTTTATAAATAAAGGGGAAAAATTATCATTTTGATAATTTGAATATTTAAATTCAAATATGAATTTAAAAATAGAAATGTGGAATCATTTTAAAGGAGTAGGCGATGAAATTTATTCTGATAATCAGAATGAAAATTGAACTGAAAATAAATCCGTATGGATTTATGAATTGAATTCGATTAGTTCGAATTCTTTTAAATAAATATTTCTGGAATAAATGTTAGGATTATATCAAATAGAAGTTAAATTAAAATATGAAAACACATTCTATATTTATATAGATAGATTAAAATAAATAGGAATTTCCAAAATGAGATTTGGTTTTGAATAAATTTTGAAATGGACTTGTTTGAATTTTGAACAAGTAGATTTATAAACAAATGTTTATAAAGTTAGTGAATTAATTATCAGGAGATATTATGTGATTTTTAATTCAGGTATGAATGAAAATATAATTTGAAATCATTTCGGGAAAAAGGAATGATGGGTTTTATTCTGGAATTCAGAATATAAAGGAATTAAATTTCAAATGGGTTTTGAAATGGAAAGCTTGTTTTGATATATAAAACAAGGAAGTGGATTTATAAACGGAGTTATAAATCGAGTAAAATAAATTGTCATTTGATAGTTTAGAAGTTGATATTTCAAGTATGAATTGAAAAGTGAATTGGAAACGATTTGAGATAGAACAATTGATTTGATTCAGAAAATTCGGAATAGAAACTGAATTGAGAAAATCCAAAGGAGTTAAAATTTGGAATTCGACGATATCGATTTTTATAATAAGTTGTAAAGAAATTGGAATTTAGAATAGAAATCTAGTTATAAATAAATTTATAACTGAGTAGTGAAAATCGACGTTTTGAGATAAATCGGAAATGTCAAGTTGAATTTAAAAAAAAACTAGATTTGAATATATATTTATATATATTCGAACGAGGTTGAAATATAAATTATAAACGACGTTTAAACGTTTATATTTGTATATATATAATAAAAACGAACTCGCCGCAGCGCAGCAGTTCGTAAATCGGCGTTTTGAACTTCAATTGAGAATACAGAACTCAATTTAAGTCGGAATTCTTTGAAACAAGAAACGTCAGGACCGATTTGATAATAGTTTTCTAATAGAGGAGAAAAATCTGGATTTCGTCGAATAGATTTTGAGATATGTCAAAATCAAAATTTTAAAAGTGCAGCGCCAGAAACCATTAAAACCATAATGGATTTTATATAATAAATATAGGGATTTTTAAGCAAATAAAAATCCGAATTTCCATTTAAAAACCTGGTCTTGAGTTAGAACATAAAGGTGAACTCAAGTGAAGTAAGAAAAGTGATTTTTGAAACAATAATCATATTTTTGATTATTAAATAGAATTAACTAAGTCAAAGAAGAATTAGTTAATCGAGTGGTGAATTGAAGTCGAACTTTGAAAAGTGAATTTGGAATTGTAAATATATATTCGAAATTGAATATAGAACTTAAATTGAAATTTGAATTCAATTAGTGATAAGTAAGTGGAAATATATTTGAAACGTGTTATATTCAAATATACAAGCAAGATAGGCAGAGAGTTAGTTAAAGAGTTACTTTAACGAATTGAGTCAAACGAGTGTATGAAGTTAAAATAAATTGGACAGGTATAGACATACAGGAGACAGGTATGGGATGAAGTATATGAAGATTTTAATTTATGTGCCCGACAAAAAGGTACATGTTTAAATTCATATATGAGGTTTTATGCGCCGTGTCGGCTAGCCGCTTGGCTTTTTCTTTTTGAGATAAGAAGGACCGAGGAAGCTATTTGAAATTTCCCGATGCTCCCGATACAGGGGAGGTTATGGCGAATTTTTCCGGGAATTTAATGAGTTAGAATATTTTTAAGAAATTTGACAGTTAGAAATCTATATATCGATATATATAGAATTCGATAAGGAAACGAAATCAAAAATAGAATATTGTAAACAAAAAGGGAAATCTATAAATTAGAAATAGAAAGCAAACCATACACGTGTTTTAGAATGAATAATTGGGTTTTATTGTGTGTTTATTCGAGGTTAGTGGTTTTGCCGTTTTGAAGTTGAGGATGTTTTCAGTCAAGGTCTGAGAGGTAATTTTACCCCAACTTGATTGATTTCATTTTAAATGGAGAAATAGCAAGATCCAATCTCGAAGAGAAGTGTTGGATAATAGTTAGTTGAATAGAATATGTTGGGTTGTCGTACGATGTTTTATACTGCATTCGTTTTAACCAAAGTAATGTTATTTTGGAAATATAAAAGTAAATATTTCCTGAGGATAGTTAAAGTAGTCGAGAAAGAGATAAGTGATTGAAATTGTTTTCAATTTCAAATAAAATATATTTCCTAAGTATAGGAAATAAGAGAAGGCGATATATGGAAATGTTTTCCAAATAGCGTAAGAAGCCGAGATGATTATTGAAAATATTTGGTTAACAAATATTGATAAGAGAATATAGAAGAGATTTAATTAATGAAATATTAATTAAAGAGCCCAGTGATTTGTTTGATATGTTTGGATGAACACTTGTTTTTATTCGATAGTTAAATCACAGACTATCGAAGTTTTTGACCATCGTTGTCAATATGGAGAGACCGGTTGGATTATTATCCGAAGAACCACTCCGTATCGGCATAAGCGTTGCGGACCAAGTATGCTGAATATATTGAAGACGGAGTAAAGTGCAAGGACTCTTTTTATTAAATAGAAATAGTGCCTTCGGTTTCGTTCAATCCCAGAACGAACGTAAATGGACGAATGTCTGACAGAGTATTTCCAATGATCAAATGGGTTGGTCTGTATAAATATATATGGTTGCAACGGATTTATTCCCTTAGCATAACATCCAGAATATTTGTGCAAACTCAACTAGTGATTAACGGATCTGACAATGTGGCATTCAAAGTGATTGTGCTATCAATGAATGGTAAGTATTCGTAGCCTCAGGCCTCAACAACCGGGAAAGGACAAAAATCGGATAGGCAGCATGGCTATGTGGGTCGCACCCATTAGGATGTATAATCACCTATCTAGAGGTTCATTTAATTTCTTATTATATTCGATGTTGTCCCAGTCGGGAGGCGGTTGCTGATCCCAACCGTTGGTGATATACATTCGATACACTCAAGCGAAATGAGTGGTCGGTCATGTGTGGGTCGGGTTACAAGATGTTCTTGTTGAACCCATTGTATTTCTCTCTAGAGATACACTAGCGGAAGGTGGTTCCATACCTTGTCATGTTGGAAATCCAATCTCCAATAAGCGCCATGCGGTTTTTGATTTTATACTATATATGTAGAGCGTGAGATGCAAGCGTTCTACTATTTGGTTATTTACTTGATGTAGACATTATTATAATATCACTGGATTTTCGTATCAAAGTGTTTTTGGTTATAGTAAGGTAAAAACCGTCCATGTTTATTTGTGGGCTGGTCTTACTATTATCTTTTCTTTTGAAAGGATTTTTAAGGTTAAACAAGTGGTTGGAGTTTACTCACACCAGTCCCATGACTGACCCAGAGTTATTTTGTTTGTTTTCCCTAAACTCTTGGGTGCCCAAATTTGTACGGGCAGTCAAGTAGTCGGGATTTTTCAGATTCATTTGGAGGAGCTGGAAGCAGGAGGCTTCACCAGTTAGCTATAGACTATCATATATTCCGCTGTGTACTATGTTGTATCTGGAAACATGTGTTTATAACTGTTCCAGAAATGACTGTTGTGCTCTGATGATGGTATGTATATAAAGTTACTGATTTGTATTTCAAGAGTTATATTATGAAATATATTTTATTCGTTCCGCTGTAAGATTCGTGTTTACTGTGATTATGCTCAGTGGTGTTCTTCTTCTTCTATTCTATTAGTTCTATCTTTTCTATCTCACCCTCTAATTTCTTTCTATTAATGATTCGGTATTTTCGATGTCTGAACAGTCGACGCTGGGTTTTGTGTTGATTTTCGGAGCCGAAAATCCCGGGGTCGTTACAGTGGTATCAGAGCTTAGGTTGAGCGAATACCTAGGCTTTGGTGGAAATGTGCTCATTAGAGATAGGGTCAGTAGTGCCCTAGAATGAGTTGAGTGTATAATACGAGAGCGCGTATTTGTTATTAATATAAAAATTGTTTTATATTGTGTTGGTTAGTCTGTTGAGTGGTTTATGAATTCTGGTCGAATAGTGGGACGCCACAAAGTCGATAGGAATTTATAAACACTTGAACAGAGGATTGAACACGATATTGTTTTTAAGTGGGTAGATGAAATAATTTTACCCAAATTTCTATTTTGATATAAAAAGAATAATTTTCTGAAATAATTATAATATATGGATGTGTTGGTTGTTAAAATTATAATCAAATGAGATTATAAAAATTGGAATGGTTATTTATAACCAAAACAGAATTTGTATATGAATTAAATATACAAAGGAGATGAACTAAAATTGAATTCAAACCAGAATTCAGAATTTAAAATCCTGTGAGATTTGAAATTATTTTCTGAAGTATATTAAGATAATATAGCTTTGTTTTGAAGGGTTTTTGAATAAAAATCATTTTTAAATGAATTTTGAAAGTGATAAAGCACTGAACTCACTTCAGTGGCTGGAAAATAATTCTGATGATGACTGCAGCTTCATCAGTGTTCATTTTCGAGTTCTAAGTTATGGAATGCTACCCAAAAAAAAAGTTTTTGATGGAAGTTTGTTTGAAATAAAGCAAGTTATTTTGGAAAATTCAAATGTTTTGAATTTGTGATGGGTTATAAATATATGTATATATTTATTTCAAAAGAATTTGAAATAGAAACCCGGGAATTTGAATTCTGGAATTTAAAATTTAACTTAAAACAAGTTAAATAAATCAAGTGAATGAATTGATTTAGAATCAATTTGAATGCATGTGAATGAGAAACCAAATGTTTTGGTAGAACTAAAATTGTTGAAATATGAAGAGGTGAGTTTCAACATAAAGAAGTTGTGAAAAGTAATGGATTTGTACCATTTTCTTACCTTCGCAATTTCGAGGACGAAATTATTTTAAGGGGGGAAGAATGTAACGACCCAGATTTTCTGGTCGGTTTATTTTGAATATTGAATATTATTTTAAATATAGAGTTGATAATATAAATCGATTTTCATATTGAGTTATAGATCTAATTACCGTAATACGGGATATATTGAATTCGAAGTTAGAACTGAATCAAAACAGTTCAGATAATAAATATAAATTCTATGTGAATGTAATCGATAATGGTAATGATACATTATCGAGAAATTTATTTTTTTATAGATTTAAATTATTTTATATCTATTTAAAATGATTATTCTATATACATTTAAATTAAATAAAAAATATATTCGGTTAGTTCATAATGTGTTAAACTGTTGAAATAACAATGGTTGCGTTAAAATAGCGGTTCTGATTTTCGAATAAGGGTACCACAAGATATTTTAGTTATCTAATTAAATAAATTCATATCAAATGTTTTATCAGCCGACCTAATTTACTTCCTATGGAAACCTAGTTCCCTCGAGCCACAAAACTGTCTCCCGCTCTCGTTATCAAGGAAACACGATTTTAATGGCCTGTGTACCTCCTGTCTCCCTCCTCCTTCTATAAAAACCGCAACCTTCCCCTTCCTTTCATTTGCAAGAACCGGCTTCAGTTCAACTCAAATCGAATCCCCCTTTTCCCTTAAACTAAAAATCAAAATTTAAGCCTCAGTCTCCTCCTTTATTTCCAAAATCAAAATCGAACGGCAGAGAAAGAAAAAGGAAATCGAAAACCCTTATCGCAAGCGGATCGTGAGATCCTGGAGCTCGATGGTGTAGTGGAGGCGCTCGCGAGTTCAACGAGGAAGCACGCGATGACTTGGAAGCTCGATTTCTTTTCTGTCGAGCGAGCTCGAGTTCGAATCTAGGGTTGGCTATCGTTCGCTGCGAGGAAGGCTAGGCGTTGTTCTGGCATCGACAAGGAGTTTAGGGGATCATCGCGGGTTCAAGGAAGCTAGCAGATGCGATGAAAAACTTGGGTATTTAACGAGGTTAGGGTACGGACGATGGAGTTCGAATGGAGCATCGATGTTGTGGGTTTGCGCGGAGTTGCAGATGGGTGCGATGTCATTGGTAGAGGCCGACGTTGGAGTTGGCGATGGGGATTTCTGAGGAGCGACGGGCGGTAAGGGTCAGTCGCAGTGATGTCAGGGGATGCTCGTGGATTTTGGGTGATTAAACATGATTTTTTTCCAGTGTAAATAGAAGACGATAATCAAACATAAAGGTAATAAATTTATTTTAATGTTAGAGGTTAAGTTAAAGTTAATATAATTTTAAATTTGAAAAGCTTATATAAATTTTATCTCATTTGTATGAGGTCCGAGTGGAACAAAACAAGCAACATCAGCATCGTATCATCAAATACTACAAGATAAAGTTGGTTTGAGATTTTCAGAATCAACTGGGAATTTTAAAATTTTATCAACCGTCATTCGATTTAATTTAAAGTGGGAGTGAGCTGCTATAAAATCACGGTGAGTAAATCTCACTCACCTTTAGAATTATTTTTATTTCATTAAAATAATTGTTTGTGCTTGTGTGAATGCTTTCTGGTTGTTTTATATATATTAGTTATTTAGGCTATATATATATATATATTGGGTTGATTGATTGGTTGGATTCCCGCAGTCTCATTAGCGGATGCCCGCGGTACCATAGCGGATGATTACCCTATACGCCCCACGCTATGATTAGTGGATGACCTTCTATACCGCGATATTCTGCCACGAAGCAGAATGGGTATTATTTATGTGCTAACATCTGTGGATGCAGGAAAACAGGTTGGAGGAATCCAACTGGATTCCTCAAAAATAATATTATTATTTGTTTGTTCATATATTTTCCCATATATGATGTGCTTGAAAACTGTCACTTATAATTGGTTGAATTGGGTGTTGGAATATCACTGGGCCTAAATGTTGAATATTATAATATAGTAAAAGGATGTTTTGAGATTTAAAATGGGAAATCTATTTTTCTAAAAATAGAATTCGAATTTCGAATGGACTAGAAATATTAACTTGTTTTGAATAAATAAAACAGGTAATAAATTTATAAACGTTGTTTATAAATTAATTAATACAGGAAATTGAAGTGATGAATTTATAAATGTGTTTATAAATAAATAATGCAGAGAAGTGAAATCAGCTTATAAACGGTGTTTATAAATAAAGGGGAAAAATTATCATTTTGATAATTTGAATATTTAAATTCAAATATGAATTTAAAAATAGAAATGTGGAATCATTTTAAAGGAGTAAGCGATGAAATTTTATTCTGATAATCAGATTGAAAATTGAACTGAAAATAAATCCATATGGATTTATGAATTGAATTCGATTAGTTCGAATTCTTTTAAATAAATATTACTAGAATAAATGTTAGGATTATATCAAATAGAAGTTAAATTAAAATATGAAAACACATTCTATATTTACATAGATAGATTAAAATAAATAGGAATTTCCAAAATGAGATTTGGTTTTGAATAAATTTTGAAATGGACTTGTTTGAATTTTAAACAAGTAGATTTATAAACAAATGTTTATAAAGTTAGTGAATTAATTATCAGGAGATATTATGTGATTTTTAATTCAGGTATGAATGAAAATATAATTTGAAATCATTTCGGGAAAAAGGAATGATGGGTTTTATTCTGGAATTCAGAATATAAAGGAATTGAATTTCAAATGGGTTTTGAAATGGAAAGCTTGTTTTGATATATAAAACAAGGAAGTGGATTTATAAACGAAGTTATAAATCGAGTAAAATAAATTATCATTTGATAGTTTAGAAGTTGATATTTCAAGTATGAATTGAAAAGTGAATTGGAAACGATTTGAGATAGAACAATTGATTTGATTCAGAAAATTCGGAATAGAAACTGAATTGAGAAAATCCAAAGGAGTTAAAATTTGGAATTCGACGATATCGATTTTTATAATAAGTTGTAAAGAAATTGGAATTTAGAATAGAAATCTAGTTATAAATAAATTTATAACTGAGTAGTGAAAATCGACGTTTTGAGATAAATCGGAAATGTCAAGTTGAATTTAAAAAAAACTAGATTTGAATATATATTTATATATATTCGAACGAGGTTGAAATATAAATTATAAACGACGTTTAAACGTTTATATTTGTATATATATAATAAAAACGAACTCGCCGCAGCGCAGCAGTTCGTAAATCGGCGTTTTGAACTTCAATTGAGAATACAGAACTCAATTTAAGTCGGAATTCTTTGAAACAAGAAACGTCAGGACCGATTTGATAATAGTTTTCTAATAGAGGAGAAAAATCTGGATTTCGTCGAATAGATTTTGAGATATGTCAAAATCAAAATTTTAAAAGTGCAGCGCCAGAAACCATTAAAACCATAATGGATTTTATATAATAAATATAGGGATTTTTAAGCAAATAAAAATCCGAATTTCCATTTAAAAACCTGGTCTTGAGTTAGAACATAAAGGTGAACTCAAGTGAAGTAAGAAAAGTGATTTTTGAAACAATAATCATATTTTTGATTATTGAATAGAATTAACTAAGTCAAAGAAGAATTAGTTAATCGAGTGGTGAATTGAAGTCGAACTTTGAAAAGTGAATTTGGAATTGTAAATATATATTCGAAATTGAATATAGAACTTAAATTGAAATTTGAATTCAATTAGTGATAAGTAAGTGGAAATATATTTGAAACGTGTTATATTCAAATATACAAGCAAGATAGGCAGAGAGTTAGTTAAAGAGTTACTTTAACGAATTGAGTTAAACGAGTGTATGAAGTTAAAATAAATTGGACAGGTATAGACATACAGGAGACACGTATGGGATGAAGTATATGAAGATTTTAATTTATGTGCCCGACAAAAAGGTACATGTTTAAATTCATATATGAGGTTTTATGCGCCGTATCGGCTAGCCGCTTGGCTTTTTCTTTTTCTTTTTGAGATAAGAAGGACCGGGGAAGCTATTTGAAATTTCCCGATGCTCCCGATACAGGGGAGGTTATGGCGAATTTTTCCGGGAATTTAATGAGTTAGAATATTTTTAAGAAATTTGACAATTAGAAATCTATATATCGATATATATAGAATTCGATAAGGAAACGAAATCAAAAATAGAATATTGTAAACAAGAAGGGAAATCTATAAATTAGAAATAGAAAGCAAACCATACACGTGTTTTAGAATGAATAATTGGGTTTTATTGTGTGTTTATTCGAGGTTAGTGGTTTTGCCGTTTTGAAGTTGAGGATGTTTTCAGTCAAGGTCTGAGAGGTAATTTTACCCCAACTTGATTGATTTCATTTTAAATGGAGAAATAGCAAGATCCAATCTCGAAGAGAAGTGTTGGATAATAGTTAGTTGAATAGAATATGTTGGGTTGTCGTACGATGTTTTATACCGCATTCGTTTTAACCAAAGTAATGTTATTTTGGAAATATAAAAGTAAATATTTCCTGAGGATAGTTAAAGTAGTCGAGAAAGAGATAAGTGATTGAAATTGTTTTCAATTTCAAATAAAATATATTTCCTAAGTATAGGAAATAAGAGAAGGCGATATATGGAAATGTTTTCCAAATAGCGTAAGAAGCCGAGATGATTATTGAAAATATTTGGTTAACAAATATTGATAAGAGAATATAGAAGAGATTTAATTAATGAAATATTAATTAAAGAGCCCAGTGATTTTTTTGATATGTTTGGATGAACACTTGTTTTTATTCGATAGTTAAATCACAGACTATCGAAGTTTTTGACCATCGTTGTCAATATGGAGAGACCGGTTGGATTATTATCCGAAGAACCACTCCGTATCGGCATAAGCGTTGCGGACCAAGTATGCTGAATATATTGAAGACGGAGTAAAGTGCAAGGACTCTTTTTATTAAATAGAAATAGTGCCTTCGGTTTCGTTCAATCCCAGAACGAACGTAAATGGACGAATGTCTGACAGAGTATTTCCAATGATCAAATGGGTTGGTCTGTATAAATATATATGGTTGCAACGGATTTATTCCCTTAGCATAACATCCAGAATATTTGTGCAAACTCAACTAGTGATTAACGGATCTGACAATGTGGCATTCAAGGTGATTGTGCTATCAATGAATGGTAAGTATTCGTAGCCTCAGGCCTCAACAACCGGGAAAGGACAAAAATCGGACAGGCAGCATGGCTATGTGGGTCGCACCCATTAGGATGTATAATCACTTATCTAGAGGTTCATTTAATTTCTTATTCTATTCGATGTTGTCCCAGTCGGGAGGCGGTTGCTGATCCCAACCGTTGGTGATATACATTCGATACACTCAAGCGAAATGAGTGGTCGGTCATGTGTGGGTCGGGTTACAAGATGTTCTTGTTGAACCCAGTGTATTTCTCTCTAGAGATACACTAGCGGAAGGTGGTTCCATACCTTGTCATGTTGGAAATCCAATCTCCAATAAGCGCCATGCGGTTTTTGATTTTATACTATATATGTAGAGCGTGAGATGCAAGCGTTCTACTATTTGGTTATTTACTTGATGTAGACATTATTATAATATCACTGGATTTTCGTATCAAAGTGTTTTGGGTTATAGTAAGGTAAAAACCGTCCATGTTTATTTGTGGGCTGGTCTTACTATTATCTTTTCTTTTGAAAGGATTTTTAAGGTTAAACAAGTGGTTGGAGTTTACTCACACCAGTCCCATGACTGACCCAGAGTTATTTTGTTTGTTTTCCCTAAACTCTTGGGTGCCCAAATTTTTACGGGCAGTCAAGTAGTCGGGATTTTTCAGATTCATTTGGAGGAGCTGGAAGCAGGAGGCTTCACCAGTTAGCTATAGACTATCGTATATTCCGCTGTGTACTATGTTGTATCTAGAAACATGTGTTTATAACTGTTCCAGAAATGACTGTTGTGCTCTGATGATGGTATGTATATAAAGTTACTGATTTGTATTTCAAGAGTTATATTATGAAATATATTTTATTCGTTCCGCTGTGAGATTCGTGTTAACTGTGATTATGCTCAGTGGTGTTCTTCTTCTTCTATTCTATTTGTTCTATCTTTTCTATCTCACCCTCTAATTTCTTTCTATTAATGATTCGGTATTTTCAATGTCTGAACAGTCGACGCTGGGTTTTGTGTTGATTTTCAGAGCCGAAAATCCCGGGGTCGTTACATTGTTGATATGAAATTGATGCATGAAGAAGATAAAGGTGAAAAGAAAGAGGCTAGGGTTGAGGAAACACAAAACAAGAAAGTGTGGCCCAAGAAAGAATAACAACAAGGGGACGGAGAGAATGAAAAAGCTCAAGTCAAATAGAAATGTCATGGTTGCGAGAACGTGGGTCAATTGTCCAAAGACTGCAGAAAAAGGAAGAATGTTTGCTTCAACTGTGGTGAAATCGGACACTGTACTAGGGAGTGCACGAAGAAGCAAGGACAAGGCCAAAGGGAAGGACCTTCTGGAGGGCAGGTGCATGCTCTCGAGGCCAGTGTACCAGACAGAGGTATGAAAGTTTCTGTTGAAGGTTTGATTTCTCTTTCCGATCATTCGGTTAGGACTCTTTTTTATTCTGGCGCTTCTCACACTTTTATATTTGATTCTATGGTTGAGTCTCTGCACCTTAGTACTAGTATTGTTTCTGATCCCGTTACTATCTCAAACCCTATTGGGGGCACTGCTCATCTGTCTATGATTTGTTGAGGTTTGAGGATATCTGTTTTGGGGCGTCGAGTTTAAGCACGATGCATACATACTTGGTTTTATAAGATACTGTCTGATTCTAGGGATGGACTGGCTAGCCATGCATGGTGCCATTCTGGATTGTTAGAGGAGGTCCGTTAGACTTCTGACTTACCGTGGGAGGACTATCGAGATTTATAGTGACTCAAGGGCATCTTTCATGCTTAGTATCACTAGATGCTTATATCGATGATTTGCGATCCGTACCTGTTGTTTGTGAGTATCTAGATGTTTTCGAGGAGCTTAGGGACTTACCTCGGAGGCGCGAGATTGATTTCCGGATATACTTGATAGTAATGCGAAGCCAGTCACATTACCTGTGCACCACATGACTCCTATGGAAAGGAGGGACCTCAGCAAGCAAGTAGGGGAGCGACTTGAAAAGGTATTGGTTAGGCGAAGCATATCAGATTGGGGTGCTCCGGTCGTCTTTGCAACTAAGGCGTACAAATCGCTTCGCTTATATGTGGATATTCATGATGTTTTTCCTCATTTCATATTTACGGAATTGTCTGCATGATACAGTAGAGGTAGTTGAGCCAAGCATGCTTAAGAAAGCAGAGGTAGAACGGAGGTGACAATTAGACGAGTTCCTACTTGTATACTTGGATCAGAGGATAAGAAACTGCGCCACAGGGAGGTTAAGTTAATAGAGGTGCAATGGGGAGAAGACAACAAGGATGCGACTTGGGAGACTGAAGACAAGAATCGTGCTTCATACCCTTTCCTTTTCGAGACTATGTTCTTAACTTCTTTTTCCAAGCTTTTATTCATACTTTCTACTGTCATTCATGTGCATCTTATCGATCAAATCTTCGGCCTTTAGGTAGAAATCCCATGGATGCAAACATGTGTTTTAGACATGTTATGTTTGATGGATGCATGTGTTTGCTAGTGGTTGCTCGTGGATACATGCACACACACATTAGGCACTAGATCGGCTCATTCACTCTCATACTGCATATGGATGCGTGTGCATTTTTTTCTTTTTATGGATGAAAATGGATGAATCGTCGTATGGACGTTGAATTTGGATGGATGATTGTGCACGCATATAGCATTTACATGATATGTTAGGATTATTTCCACACATGTTGGACTCATGGCACGAACATGAATTGCATTAAGGAGGTCGACTGAACCGGTAGACCGCCTGATCTTTCGCATTAGCACAGGGACATATACACAAACCTTTGCATGTGTTCATATAAGAATTAGAAATCTTTTAAGGACAATGGATGTCTGTGATTGGTGAATGGGTAGATGGATGATGGATGTTAGGATATACATTCCTCTTAACTTAGAGATTTCGAGGACAAAATCCTTTAAGTAGGGAAGAATGTAACACCCTGGAATTTTAAAAAACTGCACCATTGCGTTTGTCTCGGAATTCTGCTTAAGATAGACTCCGAGTTTGCATGAAATAGACATCGTATGAAGAAGTTATTAAGCCTAGAAGTTTGTATACGCATAAGAGAAATATATGTAAATAAAATTTATCCAGAATTCAAAATAATTAGAAAACCAGAAGCGAGAAGGTGCGGGAATTCGTCCCGTTGGGGGTCGACCCTATGGCCTATGGGTGTCGACCCATGGGTCGACACACAATAGGTGTGTCGACCTAGTGGTCAACCCCCATGGACGAATCTGGGCCTGCTGTGTGTCCTGGTTCATTGGCCGATGGCTATATAAAGGACCTTAATCCCATTGTTTTATTCATCTAAATCAATGGCGACGACGATGTGTTGCCCCAACTTAGTTTGATCTAGCCTATTCTTCTTCAATGGCAAGTCATACGTATTCAGAGATCTGTGCTACCTCATCTACAATCAGTTCTCTGTTCTTTAGTTCCAATCACAGTGATTTCATGTTATTTTTAGATATAAATATTTAACAAGTAATACTGACATGTTTATAAATCTAGTTCTAAAACTATGCCTAACTAGTCCTGTCATTACATGTTCATCAGATCTGTTCTTATATGCCTATTTTTGTTCATCGGATCTGTTCTTATATGCTTATTTCTACTACCATATGCCCATTTCTGTTACTTTTGGTTTTATGCCTATTCAGTTCTTCACTCTCTCATTCCCTTTTTATTTTTATAGCCAGGCTACCTTCGAGCTTAGGCCGATATGACTGAAATATGCGTAAGAACAAAATTGGGTTAAATTGGGAATGATTGGAAATGGTAATTTAGGGGCATAACTTGTACTTTTAATCACGATTGGAATTTGGGGCCATAAACTATATTGTGAAATTGGACTAAAAAAATTAGGGCATAATTTCTACTGTAAATTATGACTTGTGGTTTGGGACATATAAATCTGTAGGCTTAATTTAAGATTAAGCGAAACATGTTAATGGAACTGTAAGAATATGTGAAGCCTGTTTAATCCGTTGAAATTAAATACTGTAATTGAAAAACCTATGATGAGCATGAATAATTGTTTAAGAATGAATATGCCTAGATTTATAGTATTAGAAACTGTAACCGCATTTAGGCACGAGGTTACATTATACTTGCGGTAGAGTCTGCCTGGAACCGCCCGGCAAATCCAGCATCCATAAGTGGTTAACTAATGTGAGGGGTCGAGTGCGTAAATGTACACATAATGGTGCTAAAACACGGGGTTAAGTTCGACTTGTGGTAGAAGTATGCCCGGAACAGCCCGACATATCCAGCATCCACAAGTGGTCAACTTAATGTGAGAGGTCTAGTGCATATGAACGAAATTGGGTTAAACTGGGAATGATTGGAATGGTAATTTAGGGGCATAACTTGTATTTTGAATCACGATTGAAATTTGGGGGTACAAACTATATTGTGAAATCAGAGTAAGAATTTGGGGCATGATTTCTACTATAGATTATGACTTGTAGTTTGGAACATATAAATCTGTAGGTTTAATTTAAGATTAAGCGAAACATGTTAATGGAACTGTAAAGAATCAGTAAAGCCTGTTTAATCCGTTGAAACTAAATACTGTAATTGAAAAACCTACGATGAGCATGAATAATTATTTAAGAATGAATATGCCTAGATTTATAGTAGTCAGAAACTGTAACCGCACTTAGGCACGAGGTTATATTATACTTATGGTAGAAGTCTACCTGGAACTGCCCAGCAAATCTAGCGTCCATAAGTGGTTAATCTAATGTGAGGAGTCGAGTGCGTAAATGTACATGTAACGGTGCTAAGACACGAGGTTAAGTTCGACTTGTGGTAGAAGTCTGCTCAGAATCGCCCGACATATCCAGCATCCACAAGTGGTCAACATAATGTGAGAGGTCTGCTGCATTAACATACATGAACGAGGAATGATGATAACCTATTATGAATAAACCCGAATGGTAAAAAGGAAAGACTATAGGTAGGCTTGTCCTAGGGACAAGGGGTAGTTATAACTTAGGTTATAATAAACGATAAAGGAAGGGGATAACTTATGAAATAAGATAAGTTGTACTTAATTATAAATTAAGTAGGCTGTAAATCTGGAAACCTATTAAATCTGTGGGGTTTAGTAAACCTGTTAAATCTGTGGGGGTTATACGAACCTGTTAATCTAGAAAACTTAACCGGTTACATTTGTTGGAGCTATATGGACCTATTAACATGTAAAGTTTAACCCCTGAATCTGTAAGGGGTTGTAACACCCCACACTTTTAATATAATTAAAAATATGTAAAAATATGTCTATATGCATAGATAGGTAAATAATGGTGATGTATAATGAAAATTAATTAATATATGGAAGAGAATGAAAAACTAACTCGATAACAGTGTACGTAACGGAAAAGATAATAAAACAAGGATACTTAATTTAAATATCAGGAATTAAGTAAAACAGACATCACCATTGCGTTCGTTTCGAAATTCTTCTTGAAATAGAGTCCAAGTTTGCGTAAATCGTACTCCGTATGAAGGAGTTATGGCCTTTAGAAGATTCAACAAAAATTAAATTGCAAGTTCTTCATCAACTTTGGAGTTTAATCAAATCAAGTAGCAAAGTTCTTTATCAACAATTCATGCTCTTCTCCAACAATCAAATAATAAGATTAAATCAACATTCTACATCAACAAAGCGTTTATTTTCCCCAATTCAGTCAAGATGAGTGGAATTATAATAAGCTTGTTGTATACTAGTATTATTATCGTTCATCATTCCCCAGTTATAAATTCAATTCAAGATTCATGTTATAATAATTGTTCTTTTATTCTCCTTCCCCTTTTTATTTTTGGATCTAGGTTATCTCGAACCTAGACGAAATCTTATTATACATACATATGGTTGGAATATGGGAATATTGGGCATAATCTATTTCGTGCAGTCGAGGAATATAATCTGTAATTTGGGGTTTGTGGCATAACGATTATTATTGCAAATATTGGGGTAATTGGCAGAGTATATATTGATATTATTCAAGGAAATAAGGGGAAAGGATCGTGAAATTGGTAATTTGGAGTAAGTCACGGTAAAGGTAAATAAAGTTTGAATAGGGGATTTGGGGAAAAATGATTTAAAGACAAAAATACTAATTTGGGGAAGAAATAGGTAAACTAGAAATCTACTCGGAATTGGACAAGTTTGGGTTTATTCTATCTCATGTAATTGTGAAATCTAATTCAAAAAACTTAAATTTGAGGCATGAGTGTTTTAATTAAATTTGGGTTTAATTGGTTAAAGAAATGGGAAGTTTAGAAATATAACATGAAAATTGACACTAGTGGCATAACAAGAACATGAACATATTTGTGAATTCGTTAATAGGCTAAAGATGAAACATGGCTAACTCGAGATTAGAATGAATTTGCGGCGTAATTCTGCCCGGAACCGCTCGACATATCTAATGGCCGCAAACAATAGGTTCTAATGTGAGAAGTTAGTCATAACATGCTTGAAACCCGAGGTTAGATTGAGTTGTGGTGTAATCCTTCCCGAAACCAACTGGCACATCCAGTGACCGCAACAACAGGTCTAATGTGAGAGGTTGGGCATTAATAATTAATTAATGCTAATGACACATGCTAGTATGGTAAGGTTAAGTCAACATGAAAACTAGACAACATTTAACCAATTTAACTCGATATATGGGTAGGTTAAGTCAACGTGAACCGCTAGATAACACTTAACCAATTTGACATGATATATGGGTGGGTTAAGTCAACATGAACCGCTAGATAACACTTAACCAATTTGACTCGATATATGGGTGAGTTAAGTCAACGTGAACTGCTGGATAACATTTAACCAATTTGACATGACGCGTGGGTTGAATTGAATACGCGATTGGGGGTTAAGTCAATTTGGACACATGGGCAAACTTAACCAATATATAACGGTATCAAAGCAAGGAAAAGTGGGGAATGATAAGATTAAATAATAGATAAACTTATCCTAGGGATAAGAAATGAATATGACTTAAGATGTAATACAAGACTCGAAGGGTGGGACGACTTATACCGTGAAATAAGTTAATCTAAGCTGGAAATGTGGGATAACACCCACACGCTATCATTTGATAAAGAGAACATAAATCATGCTTGAATTCATAGGTAAACCTTAGTTAAAGGAACTAAGTAACAGAAACCAAGTATCAAACCTTGGTTAAGAGAACCAAGTAATAAACCTTAGTTAAGAAAACTAAGTAACAGAAACTAAGTATCAAACCTTGGTTAAGAGAACCAAGTAATAAACCTTAGTTAAGAGAACTAAGTAAATAACGAGAAAGATAACTAAGTAGTAAACTTAATTAAGAGGACTAAGTGGTAAACCTTAGTTAGGAAATGAACGATTAAGAGAATCTAAGTAGTAAACCTTAGTTAAAAGGACTAAGTAGTAAACCTTAGTTAAGAAAACAAACGATTCAGGAAACTAAGTAGTAAACCTTAGTTAAGAGGACTAAGTTATAAACCTTAGTTAAGAAAATGAACGATTAAGAGAAAATAAGTAGTAAACCTTAGTTTAGAAAACGAACGATTCAGGAAACTAAGTAGTAAACCTTAGTTAAGAGAACTAAGTAGTAAAACTTTGTCACGAAAACCAAGTAGAACATGAGGGGGAGCGAACTTCCATCTGATCACGAAGAAGGCTCCAATGGTCTGGGTTACGAAGCACGCGACTTCGAAGGGACATGAGGGTACTCTTGGTATCCCTCTGTGAGATTGCAGATGATCCTCCTGGGCTCACAGAGGTTAAGGTCTGCGTTATAAGAACCAAGAGTATGCCTTGGTTGCAATATAAGCAACCTAAAGACTAGGATAGACCAGCGTGAGGCAGTGATATCTTGTTTAGCCCTGCGATAGAATGTCGTCGTCTGCCTACCATCTTGAGTCAATCGAGTACGTGAAGCGGAAAGGCGGAGAACTCCAACAGACCATATACTTGCTATCTAGTTATGGGTGAGGTTTGGCCAATATAGTTCTCATTATTGATTTTCTTGGGTGCCTTTCATTAGTTGAGGGAGGGTTCAAGTGGGACCATAGCCACACACAAATAAAAACAGACCTTATGTGACGACCCCAAACCCCGTAAAGACGGCGGCAAGGGTAATCCTTGGAATATAACACATAAACAGATAATAGCAGAACAGAATTAAATAAATACACCAGATAATAAACAGATAATACACTGGATAAACATAATCATCAGAGTTACACAGTATACAGGATACTACTTAGTACAAATACAGTTCAACTATACATAAATGTCTACAGCGGAAAACAAACATAATGTACAATAGGAGCTGAACAGCATAAAAAGAGATAAATGATAGAATCCATCTTCAGCTCCAGCTATCCAGAGAAAGCCAGCTAAAATCTGAATACAAGGCTGCCCGTGTAGAAAAAGGGGCACCCGAGTTTGAAAGTGAAACAAACTACGAGTTAGTCATGGGACTGGTATGAGAAATCTACTCAACACATTTAAAATATGGCTAATCACAGGACCACGCCACTTTCGTGGAACGGGTTTACTCCATTGGATTGCCAGTGCTTTAAAACAAATCATTCTTTTAAACATCGCAATGCTTTTTTATAAAAATGAAGCCATTATAAGACTCAGTTCCCATCACACAATGCAACGCAAACCGGAAGATAAAGTTTTTACCTTATAACGGCCAAAATATGCTTGATACGAATAAATCAAGGGCATTTGATATTATTGCAAGGGTTTATATGTTTTGAAAAACAATTTCAAATCATAACTATCAATCATAGACGACATTAATGCCCCATACCACTATGTCGCCATATATAGGTATACAATCAAAACCGCACGATGTCGTATTTGGAAATTGGATTTCCGTCCTGAACCAAGGAAAAAGACAGTCCTTACCAAATTCAAGACTATCTAGCCCGAGTCTCAGGCACAGCCACAACCGTACCTTGGATCGTCAGGGCCGGTCCACACGAAGTGGATTATAATGCCTGAACAATGTGTCTCTCCGCCCTTTGGGGCGTAAATAAGCCAACGAATGACTCCATCAAACCCGGATCGTCCGATCTAACCGAGGCGCCACGCAACAGTAACAACCACATAAGTCAAACTCGTCAGGGCGTGTAAAACCACTGACGCCACTACTAGCTCGAAAGAAAACGCACGTCCCACCCTGAGGTCCTTCTCCCATTTCCGGTTCATACTGGGGTGTGAGGCTCGCGATTTCACGTTATACACAAAGCTACGCCACACAGGCGGTGCTTTGATCATCACCACAAGACTTTGCTTTTCAACAGAATCCCTGATCACTGCATCTTAGCATGCCACATAGGCAATTCACACTGTGCGACTGATGGCTATCAATCACACAAAATAAATTCCAATGTCAGACACACTGTCCATTTGCAAGTCCGTTCTGGGTCTGAACGAAACCGGAGGCACTATATACCGAGCAAACCCATCGATCACCACGTACGTCTGGACGATCACCACTCATTATCCATATTTCGGGACGCCTCCCAATCAGGACCTCGGTTACCATGCAAACGAGGTGAAGATCTCCGGCCTTCGACCACCGTCTTCATGTTCGATTTCTTATCATCGATTCAGTTATTCAGAATGGGATAAACCCGGTCTTTCTGAGCAACTCGTGTATATAATAAACAACTGCAACACTAACATACATATGTATCATTTCAATTCATTAGTCACTAACCGTCAATCAGTAAGAGAACGATTTCCCAGATATTAACCCCGAAGGCCGAAACCAACATCAGATCAACACCCAGGAAACCATTCAAATTAGCCAACCTTCAGTTAATTTCTAAATTTCACATCCATATCGTTTACAATATTTTATAATGATTTATCGCTATTTTTATTTATTTTAAAATAGCCAATTTATTCAAAATGACGCTTCGGGCCATAACGCGGTCGTGGCGCTGTTTTTCTTCAGATTTGATTTACAAAAATCTGAAAATCTGACCGTTGGATCTCCACAAAATTTACATCATTAGGAAGATCTTTTCAAAACGAATCCAACGGTTCCAGTTTCGGGAAAATCCGACGGTCGGATCTCCCGGTATAATCGTTTGAAGTTTCGATTTCAAAAGACGAACTACAGCGTCGTTATTCGATTAAATATATATATATATATATATAATCGATTCTGGCGCTGTTTTTCTTCAGATTTGAATTAAACATTCCAGAAAATCCAACCATTGGATTTTTACAAAGTTGGTGCCATTGGAAAGATATTTCCAAAGCGAACCCAAACGGTTGCGATTTCAGGAAAATCCGATGGTCGGATCTCCCGTACTAATCGTTTGAAATCACGGTTTCAAAATACGAACTGCAGCGTCGTTATTTGATATATTTCAATTCTATTTATATATACATACATATATATATATCAATTCTTCAATTTCAAAACTATATGAATTTCATACTTTTGATAAAAATGATATTTTTATCTAACTATCTTCTATTTCAACACTTCACTATATTTAACAATTCATGTATATAATAAAAATGTGATTTTTATTATAAAACTATTCATTTCAAAACACGATTATTTTATATAGTTCATATAGGTAATAAAAGTAGGATTTTTATTGTAAAACAATTTCTTTCAAAGCAAGATTATTTTATATAGATCATATAGATGATAAAAATGTGATTTTTATTATAAAACAATTTATTTCAAAATATGAATACCATTCAACACATGAATTTCAATTCAACGAATGAATTTCTATTCAACATATGAAGGTTTTCTATAGTTTGTATATATGGATAAAAAGGTGATTTTTATATTTAAAACACGAATACCATTCAACACATGAATTTCTATCCAACGAATGAATATCGATTCAACACATGAAGGTTCTCTGTTCAACGAATAAATATAGTATCAACAAATGGAAATAATTCTAACACATGAATATTATTCAAAATTTCGGCAGCATAACGGCAGGGTAGTTAAAACCGGGACCGTCCCTAGTACGGCTCCTCGCTCTACCTTAAAACCTCGCGGTTTTTGACAATGGGGATTCATGCATCTAGTTCGCACGCAGGCGGCATGTATATTTATTTCATTTCCACAAACTAATCCTATGTGGTTTCAACCAAATATTTCTCAACCACAAACGGGTATTTTTCAACCACAATCAATCAATATCAACCACAAACAATTCCAATCAACCATTCGCTATCAATCAATTTTCACACCAATCACAACCAATAAATATCGTCCATGGTTTGTGGACGAGGGGCGTATATATATATTTATATATAGCATTTCACTTCTATTTCAACACATATATAATTTTTACAACCCATATATAACTTATACATCGAACGTACAACTTATACAACGCTTATACAAGAGGTGTACAACGCTTATATAACGCATACATCGACTATATAATTTATACATCGTCGTTTTCCATATCGTTTATAAATTAGAAATCTCACATTGGGTTCCACTCCACCAAAAATAGCAGAAGGCTCAGAAAAATATGCGGTCTCTTCTAGATGGTAGAAGACGTTCACACGAGTCCACTGTCTCTTGTTTCACTGAATTTCGTCAACACACAAAAAGATATGATTTTTCAAAGTTTGTAATGGTTTAAAGGTGTTAAAACTGTTGAAAATTAATATGGTCGTACCTCAACTGTTTCGTTCAAAACTAGGTTTGGATTTTTCTTCGAATCTGTGTAGCTATTCGTCGATCAGCCTTCGCAGCGTCGAAGGGGGAGGAGGGGCGCGTCGGAGCCCTGAACGGCGGCGAACTCGAGCTGGCGGTGGCGGTGAAAACTAGCGACGAACGGGCGAACTTCTCGAGCTCGATTCTTCCAAAATACTCAACGAAAAAATCGAAACCAGGTATGGATTTGAAGAGCTCGGGAAGATCTTCAAAAAGTTCAACTGTGGCACGAGCTAATTCGGCGTGGATTGATCAGAAAATTAGGGGGAAGGTTTGAACTATTTCCGCCGTGCGTCGATGAACATCGGGGAGAGAGAAAGATTATGTGGCTCAATGAATTTTTTTTATTTTTTTTATATATTTTCAAAATTCTAAAATACCCCTCTTCACACACGAACAACAATCCAAACCCAACGACTGTCATCCCTAGCATTTTACCCCCATTCCGAACACAATGGGATATGTTTCGAAGGCCCATTCGACTGTTTGAATCAGTTTTCCTTCAAATTAAAATATAAAACATTCAATATTTGATTTGAACGAACATTTCAATTTGCAAGGGCCACAAACTGATTCGAAAAATTCTAGAAAAATAAATCTGGCTATGTTTTGATGATGCGGTCCCAACAAAACTAGTTTCGTCGAATTCTGAGACCGTTTGCAAAAAGGCCCGTTTCTGGTCGATCCAATTTAACTGTAATTGACCAAAACACGTTTTCCTTTGCCACGCTCACATATTAGCTTCAAAAATTATGAAATTTGAAACCTAGCAATAACTTCTCATCCCGGATCCAACAAAAGTGGTTTCGTCGAATTCCGAGGTCGTTTGCAAAATGGCCAATTTCACGGGCTATATAAATTCCATAGCGACCTTTCTGAAAATTCATTTGGCCATAACTTTTGCTTTCCACTATGAAACTTTGATTTTTCAGATTCGTTAGAAAGGTATTCACTAACAGGTTTAAATATTTTTTGTTTCACTCAAATCCGTTTTGTTTTGCACCCGGTACAGTCCGACAAAGTTTGAATTCAAATTTTGAAACTGCAGCACCTATTTAGGCCTTGTTTATAATTAGAATTAATTATATTCGTTTTCAAACGTCGATTCAAACTCACTTTTCATTGCTATTATTTAAAATATTTATTTTAAATATTTAAAATCCACTATTTTAGCCAATTTAAAATTTTTAAATTGGTTCGGATTTTCCGGGTCGTTACAATCTCCCCCACTTAAAAACTTTTCGTCCCCGAAAAGGAACAAAGTCGAAAGTGGTTTGATTAATCTATTCTACGTTCAATTTGGCTTCCATTCTCCGACTTTTCAGTTTCTGAGAATTTACAAATTCTTCAAAAATTTGGCTAACACCCGGAATTTTCGAAAAATTTCGCCATAACCTCCTTTGTACGGGGAGAGGTTTGGAAATTTATTGGGCCGCATTAGGTACCCAATAAATCCTAATAAGCATACACATATTTATAGTGATATATTCTGGTGTTTACAGGGGAGCGTGTATAGATAATAACTCCAGAGAATAAATTCTCGTCACCCTGTCAAAGCCTGAGGGAGTGTGTATTTTAAATGCTCCAGAGGATAAATCCTCGTCACCTCGTCCCGTGTGGGAAATAAATAGTCCATGTGCCGTATCTAATAACTAGAGAGATGTGATTATTGTCAACTCCAGACCCGTGTGGGGTTTTTATTAATCTGGCAATTTTATCGTTACAATTTAAATAGTCCATATCAGTCATCAGTTCAACCTGTAAAATATAGTCATCGCCATACAAGCTTCTCGCTCGTATGGTAAATCTTCCACCTCGACACACATGCTCCAAATGCTTATGTGGTATATGATGAAGTATGCCTATATTCTGAAGTATGCCATGCAGTGTAGTTCAAAATTAATTGTTACTATCCTATGGCGATGTTTATTATTTCACACAGAACAACCAGCACTCCGCATCCAATGGCATTCAAAGGAGTTGATATAATAATATTTTGCATCCAACTCATTAAGGGTTTACCTATTTGTCGGGCACACAAATAAAATCTTTACTCAACAGCTAATCCATTTATGTGTTCAAACATATATAATGCACAAGTATATATATTTCTATTTATTTTTAAATCAGTTCAATGTGTGATTTAAATGAATAAATTCTACCATTATTCTCTTATTAATTAAATTAACTATCACACAACACAAACAACAATCAAATTGTTTTTAACTTTTCAAAAATATACTAATCAATTTCTATATTCTTTTAAAATCATTCAGACTATAGAATTAACAATGCACATGCATGGAAAGAAAATAACAACAGAGTAGAGAATTAATTGGTAATGCAAAGTATGGTAAATGTACTTTGCACCAGAGTCAATCAGAGATATCCACTCGGCATCTAGGATAGGCTTTCTGAATGCTCTCCTCAGTTTCCCAAGTACAATCTCGCGGATCTCCACTCCAGTACACTTTGACTAAGTGAACCTTCTTGTTCCTCAGCTCTTTGGTTTCTTTGCCGATATTCTTTAGCGGCCCTCTTCTCACAGCCAATTCTTGAGTAATTTCAATATCCTGTTGAGCTGCTTCTTCCACGATCAAGTCTGGATCATGAACGTGCTTTCGAAGTTGAGATACGTGAAATACATCATGCTCCCCAGGCAACCAATCTGGCAATTTAACCCTATAAGCGAGAGTTCCGATCCATTCTAGAAGAAACGGACCAATGAATTTGGGCGCCAACTTCCCAGTTTTACCGAACCGGATAACTCCTCTCATCGGCGATACTTTCAAATATACATAGTCGCCAACAGCAAATGATATATCTCTTCTTCTCCTATCGGCATAACTCTTTTGTCGGCTTTGAGCGACGAGTAATCGCTTCTTAATAAAGTCGACTTTGTCGGCAGCTTCTCGGATCTTATCTGGCCCCAATACAAGTCTATTACCGGGTTCGACCCAACAAGCAGGAGATCGGCACGGTCTACCATATAATGCTTCGAATGGCGACATTGCTAGGCTCGCCTGGTAGCTGTTATTATATGAGAATTCAGCCAAATGCAGATGGTCTTCCCATGATCCACCAAAATCTAGAACACAAGCCCGCAATAGATCTTCTAGTATACGGTTCACCCTCTCAGTCTGACCGTCTGTCTGAGGATGATAGGCAGTGCTTACGTTCAGCTTTGTTCCCAGCTCTACGTGAAATGCCTCCCAGAATTTATTAGTAAAAATTGTATCTCTATCACTGACTATACTGAGCGGCACTCCATGTAGTCTAACAATTTCCTTGAAATATATTTGCGCCAAACTCTGAGCAGTTCTGTTTGATCTGACAGGTATGAAATGGGCGGTCTTCGTGAAGCGATCTATGATCACCCAAATACTGTCATTTCCTTTTCTGGTTCTGGGAAAACCATCAATGAAGTCCATGGAAATATGTTCCCACTTCCAACCAGGAACGTCTAGCGGTTGTAACAATCCAGCCAGTTTCTTTTGGTCGCTCTTGACTAGCTGGCAAGTAGGGCATCGGCTAACATATATTGAAACGTCTCTTTTCATAGCCTTCCACCAGAATGTTCGCTTGAGATCGTTGTATATTTTGGCTACACCAAGATGGATACTCAGCTTGGACTTGTGACACTCGTCTAACACTTCCCTTTTTAGCTCGGGGATGCCAGGAACACAAATCCTTCCTTTCAATCTCAGGATCCCGTCGTTATCTATTTGAAAACACGAGGGTTCGCCTTTCTGAATCCTTTTGATCATGTCCTTAATAAAGTTATCCTCCTTCTGAAGAATAGATATTTTGTCAATCAAGGAAGTCGTAATAACAAAGCTGGCGATCATTACATTCTTTCGGCTTAGCGCATCGGCTACGACATTGGCTTTCTTTGGAGTGTATATAATCTCAAAGTCATATGCTGCAAGGAACTCTAGCCAACGTTGCTGCCTTAGATTCAGGTCTTTCTGGATGAATAGATACTTTAACGACTGATGGTCTGTATACAGCTCAAATTTCTCACCCAGAAGATAGTGTCTCCAGATTTTCGAAGAGAATACGATAGCCAACAACTCAAGATCATGAGTTACGTAGTTTTTCTCGTGCGGCTTCAGCTAACAGCTAGCATAAGCAATCACTTGACCTCTTTGCATTAACACTGCGCCAAGGCCTTCTCTAGAGGCATCTGTCTAGACTTTCAAATCCTCATTGCCATCTATTATTGTTAACACTGGAGCAGTTGTCAGTTTCAGCTCTTGGAAAGCTTCCTCACATACCGGAGTCCAATTGAATCTCGAATGTTTCTTAGTCAGTTTTGTTAAGGAACTAGATGTCTTCGCGAAATCCTTAATGAATTTCCGATAATAACTGGCTAACCCGAGAAAACTTCTAACTTCTGTTGGCGTACGAGGCTGTTTCCAATTCTGAATAGCAGTGATTTTACTGGGATCCACTGCAATTCCTTCTTTTGACACTACGTAGCCAAGAAATTTGACTTCTTCTTGCCAGAATATACATTTGGAAAACTTTGCTTTTAATACATTCCTTCTGAGGATTTCTAACACTTGTTCCAAATGTTTTTCGTGCTCGTTTTCTAACTTAGAGAAGATAAGGATATCATCAATGAAAACCAGAACAAATTTATTCTATACTCCTCTGAATACTCTGTTCATTAGATCGACGAAATAGGCTGGAGCGTTACATAAGCCGAACGGCATTACTAACCATTCGTAGAATAAGTTTGGACCTCTGAATGCTGTCATTGGGACACACTCTTCGGCAATTCGAAGCTGATGGAAGCCTGTAGCTAGGTCCATCCTTGAAAATACCTGTGCTCCATTCAGACGATCCAATAAATCATCGATTCGTGGCAATGGATATTTGTTCTTTATTGTCTTCTTGTTCAAATCACGATAATCCACACATAGCCGTAGAGTACCGTCAGATTTTGGGACAAACACCACTGCTGCTCCCCAATCAGAGAAACTAGGCCTGATCAGCCCATTCCATACGAGCTGTCGCGTTTGATTGTCTAATTCCTCTTTCTCTTTCAAGGACATTCTTCGAATAGCGTGAACTACCGGCCTTGCATTCGGAATTAAAGCAATTTTGAAATCTATTTCTCTCTGCGGAGGTAAGCGAACAACTTCCTCGAACACATCCGCATAGTCCTTGACGACATGAATGTCTTTGATGAGGTCAGGAATATTCTCTGTGACTTCAGGGATATTTTCTATTTGGGCTGGAGAAACATCAAGAGCTGCCCAGAAGTCTTTTCTATTAGCATTCTGACCTTCACAGGGAATGGTTATATAATCACCTGATTTAACCTTCGCCTTAACGACTCTGTCGGCGCATTTAACCTCAGCTTCATATTTGGTCAACCAGTCTAACCCCAAGATAAGATCAAACTCTTTAAAATTCATGATGACCGCGATGGTAGGAAACTGATAACGAGAAAAAGAAACCAGCACTCCACAAACCCAATTGAGATCAATGGAGCCCCCAACCGGATTCTGGACAGTCATTGGTTCCTTGAGCTTCTTCAAATTCAAATCCAGCTTCTTAGCTGCATTCTTGGAAATGAAGCTTCGTGACACGCCTGTGTCAAACAGTACTTTAATAGGAATATCTTTGACAGTTAGCGTGCCTTCTAAAACATCTGGCCTCTCTTGAGCAGACGAAGATGCAGGCACTTCGACTATTTCATTTACCTAAGCTTCCTTGGTTGTTTTTAACAGCCGTTACTCTTGTTTTACATGACCAAACCGATGGCATTGATTACATCTTTTACTTTCTTGGAGCTTCTTGCCGGATTTAAACCCATCCTCCTTTCGTTTCTTCGAGGATTTACATTTCCTGGTCAGATGCCTCTGTTTATTGCAGTTAGAGCATGTGGCAGTTGTTACTGGTTCCTTCTTAGATTTAGCCCTTTTTCTCTTGGCACTGGGCTTCTTACTGACCTCAGACCTCGTACTGGCTTCAGGAATATCAGTTTCAGACTCCACTTTGTTACTCGAGCTGACTTCCTCTTTGTCGCGGAACATACCTTTCTTATGGAGATCTTCATACTGATAAGCCATGTAAATCATTTCAGGAAAAGGGAGCTTCACATTCCTCATCACACTATTCTGATATTTTCTTTGCAGGCCATGAATAAATCTCAGATTCTTCCTTTTTGGATCTTGAATCAGATGAGGAGCAAAGTGAGAAAGTTCGTTGAATTTCTTGTGATATTCTGGGATGGTCATATCTCCTTGTATCAGATAAGAGAATTCATCACATAATCGCTCAGTCACTTCAGGAGGAGTAATTCTTCCTAGGAAAATCTCTATGAATCTATCCCAGGTGATATCACCTCCTGGATTATCTTTGATGATTGTTTCCCACCAGATTAAAGCTTCTCCATTGAGCGCCTAAGATGCTACTAATCTTTTCTGGTCATCTCTCAGCTGGAAACGCTCAAATATTCTTTCTTCAGAGCTCACCCAAGCTTGAGTTTGAATAATAGATTCATTGCCCGAGAATTGTGCTCCACCCAGATTTCAATATCTCTTAAATAGAGCCTTTAGATCTGGTTCTGCATTCCTTCTGTTTCTAACACTCATTTTTTTAGTACTTCTGCAAAGAGCAGATCAAGTGTCAGGTCATAGAAAAGATAATTTAGAACATAGAAACACATACTTCAAATGTAAATGTGTCTATCGAGGTGTAATTTCATTCTGTTTTACTCATACTAGGATATTGTTGATCCTATCTGTACAGAGTTACCCATCCTAGAATACTACTTGTTCTATTTCTGACGAGTTCGTTAATATGTTATATTCCATCACTAAGCTTAACCAAAGCTCTGATACCACGTTGTGACGACCCCAAACCCCGTACAGACGGCTGCAAGGGTAATCCTTGGAATATAACACATAAACAGATAATAGCAGAACAGAATTAAATAAATACACTAGATAATGAATAGATAATACACTGGATAAACATAATCATCAGAGTTACACAGTATACAGGATCATACTTAGTACAAATACAGTTCAACTATACATAAATGTCTACAGCGGAAAACAAACATAATGTACAATAGGAGCTTAACAGCATAAAAAGAGATAAATGATAGAATCCATCTTCAGCTCCAGCTATCCAGATAAAGCCAGCTAAAACCTGAACACAAGGCTGCCCGTGTAGAAAAAGGGGCACCCGAGTTTGAAAGTGAAACAAACTACGAGTCAGTCATGGGACTGGTATGACAAATCTACTCAACACATTTAAAATATGGCTAATCACAGGACCACGCCACTTTTGTGGAACGGGTTTACTCCATTGGATTGCCAGTGCTTTAAAACAAATCATTCTTTTAAACATCACAATGCTTTTTATAAAAATGAAGCCATTATAAGACTCAGTTCCCATCACACAATGCAACGCAAACCGGAGGATAGAGTTTTTACCTTATAACGGCCAAAATATGCTTGATACGAATAAAACAAGGGCATTTGATATTATTGCTAGGGTTTATATGTTTTGAAAAACAATATCAAATCATAACTATCAATCATAGACGACATTAATGCCCCATACCACTATGTCGCCATATATAGGTATACAATCAAAACCGCACGATATCGTATTCGGAAATTGGATTTCCGTCCTGAACCAAGGCAAAAGATAGTCCTTACCGAATTCGAGACTATCTAGCCCGAGTCTCAGGCACAACCGCAACCGAACCTTGGATCGTCAGGGCTGGTCCACACGAAGTGGATTATAATGCCTGAAAAATGCGTCTCTCTGCCCTTTGGGGCGTAAATGAGCCAACGAATGACTCCATCGGACCCGGATCGTCCGATCTAACCGAGGCGCCTTGCAACAGTAACAACCACATAAGTCAAACTCGTCAGGGCGTGTAAAACAACTGACGCCACTTCTAGCTAGAAAGAAAATGCACGTCCCCCCCTGAGGTCCTTCTCTCATTTCTGGTTCATACCGGGGTGTGAGGCTCGCGATTTCACGTTATACACAAAGCTACGCCACACAGGCGGTGCTTTGATCATCACCACAAGACTTTGCTTTTCAACAGAAGCCCTGAACACTGCATCTTAGCATGCCACACAGGCAATTCACACCGTGCGACTGATGGCTATCAGTCACACAGAATAAATTCCAATGTCAGACACACTGTCCATTTGCAAGTCCGTTCTGGGTCTGAACGAAACCGGAGGCACTATATACCTTGCAAACCCATCGATCACCATGTACGTCTGGCTGATCACCACTCATTATCCATATTTCGGGATGCCTCCCAATCAGGACCTCAGTTACCATCCAAACGAGGTGAAGATCACAGGTCTTCGACCACCGTCTTCATCTTCGATTTCTTATCGTCGATTCAGTTATTCAGAATGGGATAAACCCGGTCTTTCTTAGCAACTCGCGTATATAATAAACAAGTGCAACACTAACATACATACGCATCATTTCAATTCATTAGTCACTAACCGTCAATCAGTAAGAGAACGATTTCCCAGATATTAACCCCGAAGGCCGAAACCAACATCAGATCAACACCCAGGAAACCATTCGACTTAGCCAACCTTCAGTTAATTTCTAAATTTCACATCCATATCGTTTACAATATTTTATAATGATTTATTGCTATTTTTATTTATTTTAAAATAGCCAATTTATTCAAAACGGCGCTTCCGGCCATAACGCGGTCGTGGTGCTGTTTTTCTCCAGATTTGATTTACACATATCTGAAAATCTGACCATTGGATCTTCACAAAATTTACATCATTAGAAAGATCTTTTCAAAACGAATCCAACGGTTCCAGTTTCGGGAAAATCTGACGGTCGGATCTCCCGGTATAAACGTTTGAAGTTTCGATTTCAAAATACGAACTGCAGCATCGTTATTCGATTAAATATAATTATATATATATATATATAATCGATTCTGGCGCTGTTTTTCTTCAGATTTGAATTAAACATTCAAGACAATCCAACCGTTGGATTTTTACAAAATTGGTGCCGTTGGAAAGATATTTCCAAAGCGAACCCAACGGTTGCGATTTCAGGAAAATCCGATGGTCGGATCTCCCATACTAATTGTTTGAAATCACGGTTTCAAAATACGAACTGCAGCGTCGTTATTCGATATATTTCAATTCTATTTATATATATATCGGTTCTTCGATTTCAAAACTATATGAATTTCATACTTTTGATAAAAATGATATTTTTATCTAACTGTCTTCTATTTCAACACTTCACTATATTTAACAATTCATGTATATAATAAAAATGTGATTTTTATTATAAAACTATTCATTTCAAAACATGATTATTTTATATAGTTCATATAGGTAATAAAAATAGGATTTTTATTGTAAAACAATTTCTTTCAAAACAAGATTATTTTATATAGTTCATATAGATGATAAAAATGTGATTTTTATTATAAAACAATTTATTTCAAAATATGAATACCATTCAACACATGAATTTCAATTCAACGAATGAATTTCGATTCAACACATGAAGGTTTTCTATAATTTGTATATATCGATAAAAAGGTGATTTTTATATTTAAAACACGAATCCATTCAACACATGAATTTCTATCCAACGAATGAATATCGATTCAACACATGAAGGTTTTCTGTTCAACGAATAAATATAGTTTCAACAAACAGAAATAATTCTAACACATGAATATTATTCAAAATTTCGGCAGCATAACGACAGGGTAGTTAAAACCGGGACCGTCCCTAGTACGGCTCCTCGCTCTACCTTAAAACCTCGCGGTTTTTGACAATGGGGATTCATGCATCTTGTTCGCACGCAGGCGACATGTATATTTATTTCATTTCCACAAACTAATCCTATGTGGTTTCAACCAAATATTTCTCAACCACAAACGGGTATTTTTCAACCACAATCAATCAATATCAACCACAAACAATTCCAATCAACCATTCGCTATCAATCAATTTTCAAACCAATCACAACCAATAAATATCGTCCATGGTTTGTGGACGAGGGGCGTATATATATATATAGCATTTCACTTCTATTTCAACACATATATAATTTTTACAATGCATATATAACTTATACATCGAACGTACAACTTATACAACGCTTATACAAGAGGTGTACAACGCTTATATAACTCATACATCGACTATATAATTTATACATCGTCGTTTTCCATATCGTTTATAAATTAGAAATCTCACATTGGGTTCCACTCCACCAAAAATAGCAGAAGGCTCAGAAAAATATGCGGTCTCTTCTAGAAGGTAGAAGACGTTCACACGAGTCCGCTGTCTCTTGTTTAACTGAATTTCGTCAACACACGAAAAAGATATGATTTTTCAAAGTTTGCAACGGTTTAAAGGTGTTAAAACTGTTGAAAATTAATATGACTATACCTCAGCTGTTTCGTTCAAAACTAGGTTTGGATTTTTCTTCGAATCCGTTTAGTTATTCATCGATCAGCCTTCGCAGCGTCGAAGGGGGAGGAGAGGCGCGTCGGAGCCCTGAACGGCGGCGAACTCGAGCTGGCGGTGGCGGCGAAAACTGGCGACGAACGGGCGAACTTCTCGAGTTCGATTCTCCCAAAATACTCAATGAAAAAATCGAAACCAGGTATGCATTTGAAGAGCTCGGGAAGATCTTCAAAAAGTTCAACTGTGGCACGAGCTAATTCGGCGTGGATTGATCGGAAAATGAGGGGGAAGGTTTGAACTATTTCCGCCGTGCGTCGATGAACATCGGGGAGAGAGAAAGATTATGTGGCCTAATGAATTTTTTTTATTTTTTTTATATATTTTCAAAATTCTAAAATACCCCTCTTCACACACGAACACCAATCCAAACCCAACGACTATCGTCCCTAGCGTTTTACCCCCATTCCGAACACAATGGGATATGTTTCGAAGGCCCATTCGACTGTTTGAGTCAGTTTTCCTTCAAATTAAAATATAAAACATTCAATATTTGATTTGAACGTACATTTCAATTTGCCAGGGCCACAAACTGATTCGAAAAATTCCAGAAAAATAAATCTGGCTATGTTTTGACGATGCGGTCCCAACAAAACTAGTTTCGTCGAATTCTGAGACCGTTTGCAAAAGGCCCATTTCTGGTCGATCCAATTTAACTGTAATTGACCAAAACACGTTTTCCTTTGCCACGCTCACATTCTAGCTTCAAAAATTATGAAATTTGAAATCTAGCAATAACTTCTCATCCCGGATCCAACAAAAGTGGTTTCGTCGAATTCCGAGGTCGTTTGCAAAATGGCCAATTTCACGGGCTATATAAATTCCATAGCGACCTTTCTGAAAATTCATTTGGCCATAACTTTTGCTTTCCGCTATGAAACTTCGATTTTTCAGAGGTAATCAATAACAGATTTCAATATTTTTGGTTTCACTCAAATCCGTTTTGTTTTGCACCCGGTACAGTCCGACAAAGTTTGAATTCAATTTTTGAAACTGCAGCGCCTTTTCAGGCCTTGTTTATAATTAGAATTAATTATATTCGTTTTCAAACGTCGATTCAAACACACTTTTCATTGCTATTATTTAAAATATTTAAAATACGCTATTTTAGCCAATTTAAAATTTTTAAATTGGTTCAGATTTTCTGGGTCGTTACACCTTAGCATCTGCGTCGGCAGATAACTTAAAGCTCCCGACCGAGTTCCGTGTTTCTTGATTAGCCCCGCCACGGGACTCGGGCCGCACTTATAGAGGACATGTGCAACTAGACATCGATAACGATTCACGACATGTACGTGGGGAAAGTCTAGGAACATATATCGCTCTGGGTAGTGTGTCCTAGACTAGGGGGCATCGTTCGATAGGTAGCATAATTCCTAGTTGGACCTAGGTCGCGTAAGCCCTGAATCCGAGAAGCGTTCAATAGGTAGCATAAACCCCAGTGGCCCTGGGTAGCATAAACCCCAGTGGCCCTGGGTAGCATAAACCCTGGTTGAATCTAGGAAGCGCTCGATAGTAAACCTTAGATTAGATCTAGATGATACACGGAATCTAGCAAGATCGAGAGTGACAGTCCAAACGATTTCAAGAATGGCGGTACCACACTAAAGTAGTATAAATTTACATGATCAACCCCGTATGACATACGGTAAGGGATTGTATATATACATGGAAAGGATTAGACGAGTTGGGGGTATCTACATATACGTTGTATTAGGTTAACCTACTAGTAGGACATGAGTATAGCCTAGAGAGCTAACATTGTTAACAAACTAATAACCAAGAAAATGTAACTGAACTGCATATGTAGGATTGTACAGATGTTTATTGTAACACCCAACCTCCGCTAGGGTCACTCACAAAGGGAATGCACTTGGTTTGGTGAAGCATTATCGAGGTAAACATGCACAGAAATATTACAAGACAGAACATATATATAAAACAGCGGAAGCAAAACAAATTTCATTACCTTATAAAATAATATCTAAAGCCTTTTACATCAGAGTACATCAAAACCTGTCTTGCAATAGTAAATAAGCATAAAACCTTTTCATAAATTATTCCCCAAATAAAACAGTAAGGTAGCCATAGCCAAGAAAAGTCCAAGCCATGCATGATGAACTTCAAGCAGAGGAAGTCTGAACTAATTAACAGTGTTTCCTCCCTGAAAACCTGGGGGGGGGGGGGAAACAGAAGACAAAGAGGCGAAAGAAAACGGGGTCAGTCATAAAGACTGGTAAGTCCTATCTACTTCCATCATAAAACAGGTAAAGGTAACATGACATGCATAAACTGAAAGTAAACATAAGGATGATAACAAGATAGATAAGCTAAACCAAGATAACTGGATGAACTACTGTAGCAAGGTAAACTAAGGTATCACGATAAACTACGGTGTTAAGATAAATCAAGGTATCACATCGTCAGGTTTCTATCAAGTATACTATCACAAGGTATCTATCATGTATAACATCCCACGGTATCTATCATGTATATTTGCTCTGCACCTCTCGTACTAGTATCCCAACCCGCATCATGTGTTAACTATGAATGTCCCTTGCCTAATGTCATGTAATGGTCCATGTCAACCTAATATATAACATATGTAGGTTTTCCCAACTCGTATGTTTCTTTCCATGTATAAGTTCAGTCCTTTGCCGTAGGCCGTACGGGCTTTCCCATGTAAATCTATACCACCTCAACGTAGTACCATTTTGTCCTTGAAGTTGTTTTGGACTGCTACCCTTGATCTGGTTATGTTTTCTTACCATGAATTATCGCGTGTTCACTTAGGATTTATGCAACCTAGGACCACTAGGGATTATGCTACCTAATGAACGTTTCCGTGTCTCGGTTTGCGTTCAAGCCACCTAGGGCCACTAGGGATTATTCCCCCCGTCAACCACGCCCTTTATCCCACGTGTTTATCGTGAATCGTTTTCCATGTCTAGCCGCACATGTATCTCAATGTGCCATCCGAGTTCCGTGCCAGGGCAAAACGGAACTCGGTCGGGAGCTTTAAGTCATCTGCCGATGCAGATATCAAGGTCTGTTTTTGTATCAGTGGCTATGGTCCCACGTGACCCCTCCCTCAACTACTGAAAGGTAATCCAAGAAAAATCATGTATCAGAACTACATCCTGTCCCCACTATAGCCCCACTTTCCTATGGGCCAACCTCACCCATGACTCGATAGCAAGAACATGGTCTGTTGGGAGTTCTCTGCCTTTCTGTTCGTACATGATTGACTAAAGATAGTAGGTAGTTGGCGACGTGCTATCCAGGGCAAAAAAAAAGTATCGTCGACTCCACGCTAATCCATCCCAGTCTTTAGGTCGCTCGCATAGCAACCAAGGCATACTCTTGGCTCTTCTACCGCAGACCTTAACCTCTGTGAGGCCAGGTTTCATAGACCATCTGCCACCTCACAGAGGGATACCAAGAGTACCCTCACGTCCCCCGAAGCTACCGCTTCTTCACCCAGCTCGCTGGAGCTTTTTATCCAAGTCAGATAAGTTACTCCTCCTCCTATACTAAGCGATGACCTACCGTATCAGGTTACTCATCTATTTATGAACTAGTCCCCTGTCCTTGGCTAAGAATTATTACTTAGTTACCCTTAACTAAGGTTTACCACTTAGCTTCTTTTCCCGTTATCCTTGTTAATCCCGGCTTTCCACCTAGTCCCCTGAACTAGGGTTTTGTCTAATGGGTTAAGTATTGTCGTTTAAGTTCATGACTTAACCTACCTATGAATCATGTCAAGATTTGGCTAAGTATACAAGTCCAAGACCAAGCCCTACAAGTCGGTTAAGTATACCAAGAAGCTTATGACTTAACCTTATTCAATCATCAAGTCAAATTGGTTAAGTACTTGTTTATCTTAACCCTATCAGATTATCGTGTTAGATTGATTAAGCATAGAATATCTTATCCCATCAGATTATCGAGTCGGATTGGTTAAGTATGGGTTAGCTTAACCCCATCCACTAATCGTATTACAATAGTTAAGTTTATTTAAAAGGTCTTGTGACTTAACCCTATCAGGTCCGCATATTAGATTGGTTAAGTATAGGTTACTTAACCTCATCAAATCATCATGTATAATTGGTTAAGTATAAGTTACTTAACCCCATTAAATTATCATGTTAAGTTGGTTAAGTATTGGTCACTTAACCACGTTGAATTACCAAGTTTAGATTGGTTAGGTGTTTAACTTAACCCCATCGAATTACCGTGTTTATATTAGTTAAGTGTAGGTTACTTAATCCCATCTAATTACCGTGTTTAGATTAGTTAAGTGTAGGTTACTTAACCCCATCTAATTACCGTGTTTAGATTAGTTAAGTCTAAGTTACTTAACCCCATCTAATTACCGTGTTTAGATTAGTTAAGTCTAAGTTACTTAACCCCATCTAATTACCAAGTCGGATTAGTTAAGTGTAAATTACTTAACCCTATCCCCAAATTGACATATATGGTTAAGTGTCATTAAGAAATCAAGTACGGTTTAACTTAACCTACCCATTCATGTCATATCGGTCAAGTGTCATTAGTCAAAATTACTCAACCTTTTCATGTGGCATTAATTAGATTAACTCACCTCAACCTCTCACATTAGACTTTGTTGTGGTTACTAGTTAAGCCGGGCGGGTCCGGGTAGATTTACACCACAACCTAGTCTAACCTCGGGTTTTAAGTGCTATATGACCAACTACCCACATTGGGTCCTATTGTTTGTAGCCACTAGTTAAGCCGGGCGGGTCCGGGTAGATTTATGCTACAAACTCAACCCAACCTCGAGTTGGCCACTTTCGTGTTTGGTCTAGTGTCATGTTACACTTACAACCCATACGTGTCTAGTTTCAAGTCCCATGTTTACCCCACATGTCATGCCCACGTTTAGGTGTATCATGAGTGTCATATTTTCATGAAATGCCATGTCAAATTATCATGTCGTAATCACGCTCGTCTAACCTACCCAAAATCGTGTTTCCAACCCAAGTAAAAACGAGTCAACATAGTAAGGATACTATGCTACATATTGGCCTCAAAACAAGCACGATATCAAAAAGGGATTGGCCACAAACATGCATGGTATCAAAAGGGGTTTGGTCTCAAAATATGCATAGCATCATAAGGGGTTTTTGGCCTCAAACATGCATAATATCACAACGGGATTAGCCACAAACATGCATAATATCATAAGGGAATTTGGCCACAAACATGCATAGTACCATAAGGGAACTTGGCCACAAACATGCATAGTATCATAAGGGAATTTGGCCACAAACATGCATAGTACCATAAGGGAACTTGGCCACAAACATGCATGATAACCTAAGGGGTTTGGGTTCATTTACATGCATAAGCCCCAAAGTCAAGTCTTTGCCAATGTTTCACAAGTCAAATGGTTCCCAAAGGTTCATGCTAACATTCCATAGATAAAGATTCAAACTTGCAAGATAAACTAGGTGAAACATAACATGAGTGGCATGATTAAGTCGCTAAAACTTAGCCCAAGGTCATAGATCATAGAAAAGGGGCAAAATTAGGTTCACATAGGCTAGCATACTTATGTTTCATCACATTTTATTCCATGTCACATTACAACCACCGTTAGAATCTACAAGTAGCTAGAACTTACATAGCGAGGCTTAGGGAAGGATCATGCATCATCTTGACGAAGAAAGGTGGCTCCTTTGTTGAAGAATCATCATGAAATTGGCCTAGCAACGTTGATCCACTCCCTTTATTTGATGTAGCAAGCTAGCACCTTTGATTCGGATCTTGTTTTGAGTGCATAGTCTCTTGGATTTGGAGATGGAGGCCATGATCAATGGAGATTTTGGCAACACTTAGTTCCTAGAATGATTTTTAGGGATTTAGGTTAGGTCCTAGGGTGTTTTTATAGAGATTACGAGTAGTTTAGGCCCTTAGATTAACCCTAGGATAGATCTGAACCCTCAAAACCCGTCACAGGCCAATAGACCAGACCCAAGAGCATGTCTTGAGGAACAAGTCAGGCACACCCAGGCCAACTGGCCGACCACCCAAGTCGACAGGGGTGTCGACTGGGCAGTCGACACCACCTGGGGTGTGTCGACTCCCAAGTCGACTCCCCAGTCGACTTGGTGGTGGCGTGAATTTTCCTGCCTGTCCTGCTTGGCTGAATTTGAATTCTGAATTCAAATTTGAACTGTTTTTGAACTTGAAATTTTCTGAAAACTTTGACGGGCCATAACTTGGTCATACGGACTCCGATTTTCGAAAACTCAGACTCTATTTCGCGTATTTTTCCGAGATGAACGCAATGGCACAGCCTTTTTCTCCTGATTCAGATATTATCATTAAATTATGCCTTGATTCTTGTCCTAGCACGTTGTAAAAATCTGGGTTGTTACATTCCCCCCAACTTAAAGGATTTCGTCCCCGAAATCTCCAAGTTAGGAAGAACGTATCCTACCATCCATCATCCATCTACTCAAACCATAATCCACAGACAATCATGGTCCTTAGATGATTTCTAATGCCATATGAACATATGCAGAACGTGTGTGTATATGCTGCTTAGCTAATGCTAATGATCAGGCCTGAATGATCTTTCTAATGCAAAATGTGTTGAGTGCCATGAATCCAACATGTATGCAAATAGTCCTAGTCATATAAACACTATATGTGTGCACAACCATTCATCCACATGCAACATCCACATGGTAACATATTCAATTTCAACCATAAACAAGTACAAATACTCATGCATATGCAACATGAAACGTGACCGCGTCAATCTAGTATCTAATGTGTATTCATGCATCCACGAGCAACCACTTGCAACCATTTGTAACCATATCAATCATAACATGTTTCAAATACATGTTTACAACCATAGAGTTATATCTAAGGTTCCCAAGATAAGATCGAGGAGATAAACAAGACAAACTCCTTACGGGGTTTGTAATAGAAGCAGGACCGAGAGGATATCCACCAAGCGATAGCGTGCAAGCAAGCTCTACATGAGAACCAGGGATCAACGATATACTCTTAAAAAGAGACATGATGCGAGCGTCTAAGCCGCATTTCCTTGAGCTTAATTCCATTGTGCCTTGACCGCCTTTAACTTCATGATTTCGTAGCTCCTTGATTTCTATTTCCAAGGTATGAGTTGGAACTCATTTCACTGTCGCCTCTCGTTTCACTTCCACTTATTCTTCCCTAGTATGCTCGACCCAAACGTATCTGCGTACTCATGCAAACTCTCCAAAATTCACTAGTGAATTCTGGATCTCGTTTACCGATGTCAATCCATGTTACCACGTGCACTTACTAGGGTGATTCCTATAACCCATGCTCAAGCGGAGTGAACCATCCGTCTTATTGGCGAACATTACTTGATCAGACCAGAGATTTCCGATAAATGCATCAAGAGATTCTAGGTAACTAACCATGACAGAACCCAAAAGGTTATACAAGACTTCGAGGGTATTACCAAGGCAAGTTAAGAGTTTAACTACCCTCCTTTCAAAACCGAGAATGGCATCCCTTACTGGATAACCAGTTCATCCCTAGAATCCATCCATAGCTCAACAATAGAAGCATTGCTTCTAATCTCAACACTTGGCATTTACACTCTCAATTCCAAACAAGTCATGAATAAATGGACCGATCTCCAACCAGATTTTGGGACAAAAGTGGGATCTTCTACCATGCTAGCACTAAGGTGCAGAGACTTAACTATCGAAGCAGACTTAAACGATGCGATGATCAAAACAAAGTCTGGACGGGATGATAGAAAAGAAAGGCTAAGCATCTAACAGAAACGGTACCATTCCTCTTAGGTACGCTAGAAATGAGAGCATACAACTGCCCTCTCGCTGATCTTGTCCTTATCTTCCTTTGTGGATCAAGCCATACCAACAAGTTGCTTATTCTTAAGCTTGTGTCCTTTATCCTTGCTCTTATTATCCCTTCTTATAACTTCGGTAATAGGTCTCTTGAGAACTTCCTCCATCGCACGGGAAAACACTTACGTAGCTAGACAAGGATTAGCCGCAGTTAAAACTACTGTGACTATAGATGGAGGAAAGAAAGGAAAAGAGGCTCAATCAAGGAAACAAAGGATAGTGCTAATGGCTTTTGAGGAATAGCCTTTAAAAGAACTTTTCTTGAAAAATGCTTCTTTGTAAACGGTTTCTCAAATAGTTTTCAGAAGGTTTTAAAAACTTTTGCCCAGTCTGGTAACCTTCTGCTTTGATACCAAATGTAACACCCCACCTCCGCTAGGGTCACTCACAAAGGGAATGCACTAGGTTTTGGTGAAGCATTATCGAGGTAAACATGCACAGAAATATTACAAGATAGAACATATATATAAAACAGCGGAAGTAAAATAAATTTCATTACCTTATAAAATAATGTCTAAAGCCTTTTACATCAGAATACATCAAAACCTATCTTGCAATAGTAAAGGAGCATAAAACCTTTTCATAAATTATTCCCCAAATAAAACAGTAAGGTAGCCATAGCCAAGAAAAGTCCAAGCCATGCATGATGAACTTCAAGCAGAGGAAGTCCGAACTAATTAACAGTGTTTCCTCCCTGAAAACCTGGGGGGGAAACGGAAGACAAAGAGGCGAAAGAAAACAGGGTCAGTCATAAAGATTGGTAAGTCCTATCTACTTCCAGCATAAAACAGGTAAAGGTAACATGACATGCATAAACTGAAAGTAAACATAAGGATGACAACAAGATAGATAAGCTAAACCAAGATAACTGGATGAACTACTGTAGCAAGGTAAAATAAGGTATCATGATAAACTACGGTGTCAAGATAAATCAAGGTATCACATCGTCAGGTTTCTATCAAGTATACTATCACAAGGTATCTATCATGTATAACATCCCACGGTATCTATCATGTATATTTGCTCTGCACCTCTCGTACTAGTATCCCAACCCGCGTCATGTGTTAACTATGAATGTCCCTTGCGCAATGTCATGTAATGGTCCATGTCAACCTAATATATAGCATATGTAGGTTTTCCCAACTCGTATGTTTCTTTCCATGTATAAGTTCAGTCCTTTGCCGTGGGCCGTACGGGCTTTCCCATGTAAATCTATACCACCTCAACGTAGTACCATTTTATCCTTGAAGTTGTTTTGGACTGCTACCCTTGATCTGGTTATGTTTTCTTACCATGAACTATCGCGTGTTCACTTAGGATTTATGCCACCTAGGACCACTAGGGATTATGCTACCTAATGAACGTTTCCATGTCTCGGTTTGGGTTCAAGCCACCTAGGGCCACTAGGGATTATGCCACCCGTCAACCACGCCCTTTATCCCACGTGTGTATCGTGAATCGTTTTCCATGTCTAGCCGCACATGTATCTCAATGTGCCATCCGAGTTCCGTGCTAGGGCAAATCAAGAAATATGGAACTCGGTCGGGAGCTTTAAGTCATCTGTCGATGCATATACCAAGGTCTGTTTTTGTATCAGTGGCTATGGTCCCACGTGACCCCTTCCTCAACTACTGAAAGGCAATCCAAGAAAAATCATGTATGAGAACTACATCCCGGCCCCACTATAGCCCGACTTTCCTATGGGCCAACCTCACCCATGACTCGATAGCAAGAACATGGTCTGTTGGGAGTTCTCTGCCTTTCCATTCGTACACGATTGACTAAAGATGGTAGGTAGTCGGCGACGTGCTATCCAGGGCAAAAACAAGTATCGTCGACTCCACGCTAATCCATCCCAGTCTTTAGGTCGCTCGCATAGCAACCAAGGCATACTCTTGGCTCTTCTACCGCAGACCTTAACCTCTATGAGGCCAGGTTTCATGGACCATCTGCCACCTCACAGAGGGATACCAAGAGTACCCTCACGTCTCCCGAAGCTACCGCTTCGTCACCCAGCTCGCTGAGCTTTTTATCCAAGTCAGATAAGTTGCTCCTCCTCGTATACTAAGCGATGACCTACCGTATCAGGTTACTCATCTATTTATGAACTAGTCCCGTGTCCTTGGCTAAGAATTATTACTTAGTTATCCTTAACTAAGGTTTACCACTTAGTTTCTTTTCCCCTTATCCTTGTTAATCCCGGCTTTCCACCTAGTCCCCTGAACTAGGGTTTTGTCTAATGGGTTAAGTATTGTCATTTAAGTTCATGACTTAACCTGCCTACGAATCATGTCAAGATTTGGTTAAGTATACAAGTCCAAGACCTAGCCCTACAAGTTGGTTAAGTATACCAAGAATCTTATGACTTAACCCTATTCAATCATCAAGTCAAATTGGTTAAGTACTTGTTTATCTTAACCCTATCAGATTATCGTGTTAGATTGATTAAGCATAGATTATCTTAATCCCATCAGATTATCGAGTCGGATTGGATAAGTATGGGTTAGCTTAACCCCATCCACTAATCGTATTACAATGGTTAAGTTTATTTAAAAGGTCTTGTGACTTAACCCTATCAGGTCCGCATATTAGATTGGTTAAGTATAGGTTACTTAACCTCATCAAATCATCATGTATAATTGGTTAAGTATAAGTTACTTAACCCCATTAAATTATCATGTTAAGTTGGTTAAGTATTGGTCACTTAACCTCATTGAATTACCAAGTTTAGATTGGTTAAGTGTTTAACTTAACCCCATCGAATTACCGTGTTTAGATTAGTTAAGTGTAGGTTACTTAACCCCATCTAATTACCGTGTTTAGATTAGTTAAGTGTAGGTTACTTAACCCCATCTAATTACCGTGTTTAGATTAGTTAAGTCTAAGTTACTTAACCCCATCTAATTACGGTGTTTAGATTAGTTAAGTCTAAGTTACTTAAACCCATCTAATTACCAAGTCAGATTAGTTAAGTGTAAATTACTTAACCCCATCCCCTAATTGTCTTATATGGTTAAGTGTCATTAAGAAATCAAGTCCGGTTTAACTTAACCTACCCATTCGTGTCATATCGGTCAAGTGTCATTAGTCAAAATTACTCAACCTTTTCATGTGGCATTAATTAGATTAATGCACCCAACCTCTCACATTAGACTTTGTTGTGGTTACTAGTTAAGCCGGGCGGGTCCGGGTAGATTTACACCACAACCTAGTCTAACCTCGGGTTTTAAGTGCTATATGACCAACTACCCACATTGGGTCCTATTGTTTGTAGCCACTAGTTAAGACAGGCGGGTCCAGGTAGATTTATGCTACAAACTCAACCAAACCTCGAGTTGGCCACTTTCGTGTTTGGTCTAGTGTCATGTTACACTTACAACCCATACGTGTCTAGTTTCAAGTCCCATGTTTACCCCACATGTCATGCCCACGTTTAGGTGTATCATGAGTGTCATATTTTCATGAAATGCCATGTCAAATTATCATGTCGTAATCACGCTCGTCTAACCTACCCCAAATCGTGTTTCCAACCCAAGTAAAAACGAGTCAACATAGTAAGGATACTATGCTACATATTGGCCTCAAAACATGCACGATATCAAAAAGGGATTGGACACAAACATGCATGGTATCATAAGGGGTTTGGCCTCAAAATATGCATAGCATCATAAGGGGTTTTTGGCCTCAAACATGCATAATATCACAACGGGATTAGCCACAAACATGCATAGTATCATAAGAAAATTTGGCCACAAACATGCATAGTACCATAAGGGAACTTGGCCACAAACATGCATAGTATCATAAGGGAATTTGGCCACAAACATGCATAGTACCATAAGGAAACTTGGCCGCAAACATGCATGATAACATAAGGGGTTTGGGTTCATTTACATGCATAAGCCCCAAAGTCAAGTCTTTGCCAATGTTTCACAAGTCAAATGGTTCCCAAAGGTTCATGCTAACATTCCATAGATAAAGATTCAAACTTGCAAGATAAACTAGGTGAAACATAACATGAGTGGCATGATTAAGTCGCTAAAACTTAGCCCAAGGTCATAGATCATAGAAAAGGGGCAAAATTAGGTTCACATAGGCTAGCATACTTATGTTTCATCGCATTTTATTCCATGTCACATTAGAACCACCGTTAGAATCTACAAGTAGCTAGAACTTACATAGTGAGGCTTAGGGAAGGATCATGCATCGTCTTGACGAAGAAAGGTGGCTCTTTTGTTGAAGAATCGTCATGAAATTGGCCTAGCAACGTTGATCCACTCTCTTGATTTGATGTAGCAAGCTAGCACCTTTGATTCGGATCTTGTTTTGAGTGCATAGTCTCTTGGAGTTGGAGATGGAGGCCATGATCAATGGAGATTTTGGCAGCACTTAGTTGCTAGAATGATTTTTAGGGATTTAGGTTAGGTCCTAGGGTGTTTTTATAGAGATTAGGAGTAGTTTAGGCCCTTAGATTAACCCTAGGATAAATCTGAACACTCAAAACCCGTCACAGGCTAATAGACTAGACCCAAGAGCATGTCTTAAGGAACAAGTCAGGCACACCCAGGCCAACTGGCCGACCACCCAAGTCGACAGGGGTGTCGACCGGGCAGTCGACACCACCTGGGGTGTGTCGACTCCCAAGTCGACTCCCCAGTCGACTTGGGGGTGGCGGGAATTTTCCCGCCTGACCTGCTTGGCTGAATTTGAATTTTGAATTCAAATTTGAACTGTTTTTGAACTTGAAATTTTCTAAAAACTTTGACGGGCCATAACATGGTCATATGGACTCCGATTTTCGAAAACTCGGACTCTATTTCGCGTATTTTTCCGAGACGAACGTAATAGCACAGCCTGTTTCTCTTGATTCAGATTTTATCATTAAATTCTGCCTTGATTCTTGTCCTAGCTTGTTGTAAAAATCCGGGTTGTTACATTTATTCTAAGTCCGCTCACACAGAACTTATGTTCTGACCCCCTCCTCATTACATACTTCCAGGTTAGGTTCATGACAGAGGTTGTATAGCTTTGGATACTGGTTTAGCAGTATTGTTAATAAGGTAAAGCAAAATATTGAATATTATACTTTATTTCCTTCCGCTGTGAGATGCTTTACGAGTTTTGACATGTTTCTTTATCTCTGTCTTTTTCTGCAGGATACTAGAGCACCCAACTCAGGTTTTGATAGATTGGATTTTTGAAAAAAAAATTGGTCTGTCGGAATCCGGGTTATTACATCTGGTATTAGAGCTTTAGTTTAGTGATCTTAGGGAGGTAATTAGTGAACGTATTTGTATTTTATAATGTATAAATATATTATATATATAAACCTAAATCCATATAGTAGCCCACTAGACATGAAAAGAGTTGGGATATCTTGTACACTCAAGAATGAACACAGGAATTTGGAAACCATTAGGTGGTTGGGAAAGTGTACAATATGACTTGATGTTAGAGAAAGAAAATATCCCATAGGATGGAAACTGAAATGTTAGTATCTCAGAGTAGTGGGTTTAGAAGTGTAACCTTAGAAACTAGAAAAGGTTGAAAAATGAAAATGGATTAGGAATATATATAGTCGAGAGAATTGAATTCGCGAAAGTGCCAAGGAAAGCCTAATGAGTTGAAGACCCGCTTTGAGTCTAACCCAATGATAAGCTTTTAAGAACAAGAATCTGTAAAAAAAATGTGGTATTTTTCCAAGATTTAATCTTAAAAGTATTTTGATAAATGCATGATGGGTTTTAAAGTAAAGTGGGGTATATTGTGTAAAACAATGATTTCTTGTTTTAAAAGAATTCTCTCATGAAAAGGTGCATATTATAGAGCATGTATAGCTCGCTAGTTTCCATATATGAAAGGAATGAGAAGAAGTTTTGAAATCTCTATTCTGTTAACAATAAATTTTGATTATTGTTTTAAAAAAGAATTTTTGTTGGGTGAACAAAATAAGTGGCGGAGTGTAAGAATAGATTAGATGCTTGCACCTTAGCAACCAAAGTTAACATTGTAAATAGGAACAATGTAACCTCGATAGTTGTCCTTGTCTACTCCAGTTTCGTGATTTGAAGAAAATGTTTTGCATTTTGTTTTGTAACATGTTTTTTTTTATGGTTTGGCAAAAGCAAGTTTTTGAGAAAAGAATAAAAGTTTACCACTTTTATTTTTTGGAAGAAGAATGTAATAAAAAGAAAGAAGGCTAAACCATGTTTTAAAAACGGAGTAGTTAAGGATTAAGGCCTGGAAAGAACGAGATAAAGTTAAAGGTATGAATTGAACAATTGGAACCAACTAGAGATTGGTTGAGTTGAGTGATTCTCTGAGTGTCAATCTGATGTTGATTTCGGTCTTCGGGGTTGATATTTAGGGAGTTACTCTCTTGCCAATTTACAGTCAGGGATTAGCTAATATTAAACTAATAGAAAATTTCCTGTAGAATGCATAAGCATTGAGAAACCTAGGTCTGTTGCTAGAGAAAAAGGAAAAAAAGGATAGGCTAGTAATACACAGTAAGGACTAGTTGTGACTACTAAGTAGTAAAGGGCAAGTAAGTGGGTAGATCCTGTTGTGTGGACTCGCAATTGTCTGAGATGACAAAGTCCTAAGATTCTTGGCCCATAGTAGTAGCTGTGTAGGATGCTGTTTGAGTTGAAAACAGAAAAATCTCATTTGAAATAATTAACTTAAGTAATTGGATTAAGTCAAATAAGCTAAGAAAGAGAAAAGCCTACCTAACAAGAAACAATAAATTTTGTAAGACAACAAATGTGACAGGAAAAGAAAATGGAAATCTTAAGAAAAAGATGAATAAATATGAAATTTTCCAAGATAAGTGGAAAAAGAGAAGAAATTTTCTTATGGGGTTTTTCTTAGATAGGAAAATAGGAAATCTACATAGAATAGTCATATAAAAATCCAAGTACGATTAGAAAAGAAAAACAAAGGATGTGAATTCTTCCATTTTATATCTTTTCGTAACATAAGGAAATCGAATTTGGAAAATTAGATTTTTCTAAATTTCGAATTTAATGAGGGATTATAGGGTTTTGGATGCGACAATTGGGTGAACTATGCTCTTATTCTATGAGAGTGTGGGAAAACTTGGATGAAAAATATTTTGATTTTTCAAGAATATTGCATTCATATAGAACTGCAAGTATATTTAGGATGTGAGCATCATGTTTTGAAAGAGTTTTTAAAATTTGCATACATACAGGTGGATCCAAATTAGGCATACATACATTACTCTGATGTATCTCACTTTGCATATGTGCACAATGTTTGCAACAATTGGATGCACACTTGATGGATGGATATTGCGAGGGGTTATCTATTTTTACTCTTATCGAATTTTGGGGACGAAATTCTTTAAGGGTGGGAGAATGTAACACCCCGCATTTTTAATATAATTAAAAATATGTAAAAATATGTGTATATGCATAGATATGTAAATAATGGTGATCTATAATGAAAATTAATTAATATATGGAAGAGAAGGAAAAACTAATTCGATAACAGTGTGCGTAACGAAAAAGATAATAAAATAAGGATAGTCAATTTAAATATCAGGAATTAAGTAAAATGGACATCACCATTGTGTTCGTCTTGAAATTCTACTTGAAATAGAGTCCAAGTTTGCATAAATCGGACTCCGTATGAAGGAGTTATGACCATTAGAAGATTCAACAAAATTCAAAACAGTACGAAATTCGACCCAGGCAGCCGGGTGGGAAATTTCCCGCCAAAACCAGGCAGGTCGACCTGGGGGTCGACCTAGGGGTCAGGTCGACCAGGAGGTCGACCTGGGGGTCGACCTACCCCTAGGGAGGTCGACCCAGATCTAGGCGATTTCGGCTCCTGTGATGTGTTTTGATGTGCTGTACGGGTCAGATGGCTTCTAGGTCAATCTAAGGGCTCTAAATCACTCTCTACTCCTGTAAATACATAGCAAGACCTAACCCTAATTTATAACAATTCCTTAAGATGCCTCCATGCCACCAAACTTCAACCAAACATGGCCGCCGCCCCAAAACTCTAAATTAAATTGCAAATTCTTCATCAACTTTGGAGTTTAATCAAATCAAGTAGCAAAGTTCTTCATCAACAATTCATGTTCTTCTCCAACAATCAAATAAGAAGATTAAATCAGCATTCTACATCAATAAAGCGTTTATTTTCCCCAATCCAGTCAAGATGAGTGGAATTATAATAAACTTGTTGTATAATAGTATTATTATCGTTCATCATTTCCCAATTATAAATTCAATTTAAGATTCATGTTATAATAATTGTTCTTTTATTCTGCTTCCCCTTATTATTTTTGGATCTAGGTTATCTCAAACCTAGACGAAATCTTATTATACATACGTATGGTTGGAATATGGGAATATTGGGCATAATCTATTTTATGCAGTCGAGGAATATAATCTGTAATTTGGGGTTTGTGGCATAACGATTATCATTGCAAATATTGGTGTAATTAGCAGATTATATATTGATATTATTCAAGGAAATAAGGGGAAAGGATTGTGAAATTGGTAATTTGGAGTAACTTACGCGAAAGGTAAATAAAGTTTGAATAGGGGATTTGGGGAAAAATGATATAAAGATAAAAATCATAATTTGGGGAAGAAATAGGTAAACTAGAAATCTACTCGGAATTGGACAAGTTTGGGTTTATTCTATCTCATGTAATTGTGAAATCTAATTCAAAAAACTTAAATTTGAGGCATGAGTGTTTTAATTAAATTTGGGTTTAATTGGTTAAAGAAATGGGAAGTTTAGAAATATAACATGAAAATTGACACTAGTGGCATAACAAGAACATGAACATATTTGTGAATTCGTTAATAGGCTAAAGATGAAACATGGCTAACTCGAGATTAGAATGACTTTGCGGCGTAATTCTACCCGGAACCGCTCGACATATCTAATGGCCGCAAACAATAGGTTCTAATGTGAGAAGTTAGTCATAACATGCTTGAAACCCGAGGTTAGATTGAGTTGTGGTGTAATCCTTCCCGAAACCAACTGGCACATCCAGTGACCGCAACAACAGGTCTAATGTGAGTGGTTGGGCATTAATAATTAATTAATGCTAATGACACATGCTATTATGGTAAGGTTAAGTCAACATGAAAACTAGACAACATTTAACCAATTTAACTCGATATATGGGTAGGTTAAGTCAACGTGAACCGCTAGATAACACTTAACCAATTTGACATGATATATGGGTGGGTTAAGTCAACATGAACCACTAGATAACACTTAACCAATTTGACTCGATATATGGGTGGGTTAAGTCAACGTGAACTGCTGGATAACATTTAACCAATTTGACATGACGCGTGGGTTGAATTGAATATGCGATTGGGGGTTAAGTCAACTTGGACACATGGGCAAACTTAACCAATATATAACGGTATCAAAGCAAGGAAAAGTGGGGAATGATAAGATTAAATAATAGATAAACTTATCCTAGGGATAAGAAATGAATATGAATTAAGATGTAATACAAGACTCGAAGGGTGGGACGACTTATACCGTGAAATAAGTTAATCTAAGCTGGAAATGTGGGAGAACACCCGCACGCTATCATTTGATAAAGAGAACTTAAGTCATGCTTGAATTCATAGGTAAACCTTAGTTAAAAGGAACTAAGTAATAGAAACTAAGTATCAAACCTTGGTTAAGAGAACCAAGTAATAAACCTTAGTTAAGAGAACTAAGTAACAGAAACTAAGTATCAAACCTTGGTTAAGAGAACTAAGTAATAAACCTTAGTTAAGAGAACTAAGTAAATAACGAGAAAGAGAACTAAGTAGTAAACCTTAGTTAAGAGGACTAAGTTGTAAACCTTAGTTAAGAAAATGAACGATTAAGAGAAACTAAGTAGTAAACCTTAGTTAAGAGGACTAAGCAGTAAACCTTAGTTAAGAAAACGAACGATTCAGGAAACTAAGTAGTAAACCTTAGTTAAGAGGACTAAGTTGTAAACCTTAGTTAAGAAAATGAATGATTAAGTGAAACTAAGTAGTAAACCTTAGTTAAGAAAAAGGAACGATTCAGCCTACTAAGTAGTAAACCTTAGTTAAGGGAACTAAGTAGTAAACCTTAGTTAAGAAAACCAAGTAGAACACGAGGGGGGGCGAACTTCCATATGATCATGAAGAAGGCTCTAACGGTATGGGTTACGAAGCACGCGGCTTCGAGGGGACGTAAGGGTACTCTTGGTATCCATCTATGAGGTTGCAGATGATCCTCCTAGGCTCACAGAGGTTATGGTCTGCGTTAAAAGAACCAAGAGTATGCCTTGGTTGCAATATAAGCAACCTAAAGACTAGGATGGACCAGCGTGAGGCGACAATATCTTGTTTAGCCCTGTGATAGCACATCGTCGTCTACCTACCATCTTGAGTCAATCGAGTACGTGAAGCGGAAAGGCGGAGAACTCCAACAGACGATATACTTGCTATCTAGTTATGGGTGAGGTTCGACCAATAGGCTTGGGGGGCATAGGGCGCCTGCGTATAGTTCCCATTCTTGATTTTCTTGGGTGCCTTTCATTAGTTGAGGGATGGGTCAAGTGGGATCTTAGCCACACATAGATAAAAACAGACCTTAGCATCTGCGTCTGCAGATAACTTAAAGCTCCCGACCGAGTTCCGTGTTTCTTGATTAGCCCTGCCACGGGACTCGGGCTGCACATATAGAGGACATATGCAACTTGACATCGATAACGATTCACGACACGTACGTTGCGAACGTCTAGGAACATATGTCGCTTTGGGTAGTGTGCCCTAGACTAGGGGGCATCGTTCAATAGGTAGCATAATCCCTAGTTGGACCTAGGTCGCGTAAACCCTGAATCCGAGAAGCGTTCAATACGTAGCATAAACCCCAGTTGCCCTGGGTAGTGTAAACCCTGGTTTAATATAGGAAGCGCTCGATAGTAAACCTTAGATTAGATCTAGATGATACACGGAATCGAGCAAGATCGAGAGTGGCAGTCCAAACGATTTCGAGAATGGTGGCACCACACTAAAGTAGTATAGATTTACATGATGAAGCCCGTACGACATACGGCAAGGGACTGTATATATACATGGAAAGGATTAGACGAGTTGGGGGTATCTACATATACGTTATATTAGGTTAACCTACTAGTGGGACATCAGTATAGCATAGAGAGCTAACATTGTTAACAACCTAATAACTAAGAAAATGTAACTGAACGGTATATGTAGGATTATACAGAAGTTTATTTTAAGTCCACTCACACTGAACTTATGTTCTGACCCCCTCCTCATTACGTACTTCCAGGTTAGGTTCATGACAGAGGTGGTATAGCTTTGGATACTGGGTTAGCAGTATTGTTAATAAGGTAAAGCAAAATATTGAATATCATACTTTATTTCCTTCCGCTGTGAGATGTTTTACGAGTTCTGACATGCTTCTTTATCTCTGTCTTTTTCTGCAGGATACTAGAGCACCCAACTCGGCTTTCGATAGATTGGGTTTTTGAAAAAAAAATCGGTCTGTCGGAATCCGGGTTGTTACAAGGGTTATGCGAATCTGTTAAATCTATTAGGCGTAACCTGTCAAAATCCTAGTTAATTGGGGACACAAGATCTGTAAGGGTTGGCTTGTGTCATCTGTTGTGTGGGACCCATATTAATCAATAACCTATTCTGGTATTAAAGGGGTACCCCACACTAGATAGGGGTAAGGGCACGCTTACTGAGCTGATTGTAAGAGGTTCATCTGGGAGGAGGTGTGTACTGCCGTGTTCCAAACGACTCATGTGCGTGCATGAGTACAACTTGCTCTGGGAAAATAAGCCGCTGTAGCACCAGTAAATAGGTCTGTGTCCTTCTGTAGGTTGCCACTTTAGGAAGTAATACACCCTACTGTGGGGCCGACAAAGGGTATTTACGGGATAGGGAGCCGATCGATTGGGGGGGTAGTAAATAGGGTACAACTAGTCCTGTCTATTTCCGTAGGGTACCTATATTTCTGTTTGGATTAACACCCGTTATTCTGGTTAGGTACCGGTTAATTCTAGTTGGGGGTAAAACCGGCTACTAGAGTACACCTAAAACTACCATTATACTTTTTTGTTGGTACCATCTTGTTTCTGTTATACTAGTATTGGTGCAGAGAAAAATATTTGAGAAGCGCAGTATTTTTTATTTTGTTTATCATGTTTACCTTGTTATACCTGCCTTATGACATTGTTATCTCACTCTCCAGTTTATATGTCTGTCATGATGCTTTTACTTATTTATATGCTAAAAGTAACTGGACTCGCCAGACTTTATGTCTAACCCATTTTGTTTCCTCTTCTCTCTCTTCCGCTCCACCTCCAGGTTCTTAGGGTGGGAATACTCAAGATGGGTCAGGATTCTTCTTTCATTCTGCTTGGAGCTGCTTAGATGTATTGCTTGATTTCGTATCTTCTCTTCTATGGCTATATTTTGGGGATTATTCTCTTTTATGTAGTATTGTACTCTGATGATAATTTTGGTACAAGACAGAAGTTGTACGTTTTCAACATTTCAGACTTATTATGTAACTGGGTTTGGTCCACAAAGCTTTTCCATCTAATAAAGTTTTTAATTCCGCTGCTATTTTATATCTGTCTTTGTGATGTTTATGTTTCTGTTTTCTATTTACCTATAACGCTTCACGAAACTTAATGCATTCTGATAAAGAGTGACAATAACGGACGTGGGGTATCACATATAACTTTTAAACCAACTTCAAATTACTTCATTTATCAGCTGAAAATAGTTGTAAAATATTCGGAGAAGGTCTGCGGAGTTTAAGCTCAAATTTCAACCATTAATGAAAAGTGCTACGAAAAGAGTTGTTAACAGTGCTAATTTGGTTTGTTCAATCAAAACAATTTTTCTATCATTAGAAAATTCATATATTTAACTTAAATAACTTTCAAACATTTTAAATGGTCTATAACATTTACTTCACAATTTTTAGAAATTTAAAATCACGAATTTAGACTATTGCATTTTGTGGATTTTGTACCACAAAACTATGATGTTTTTCTAAACTTGTTTTGGCCATATTTAGAAATCTACTCATTGACATATTTATCTTTATGATTCAATGGAAAGCCATGGTTAAAAAAGTTCAAAAAATTATATTACAAAGAAATTGATTTTGTATTTTGTCATGCACAAAAGGTTAATTTTTTTAAGGTGCATAATTGCGAACACTGTTAACCAATGCACCAATTTTATTTGAATTTAATGTTCTTTCCAAACTTCATATTTACATTTAGAAATGTTTATTATTTATTTTTACGAATTTTAAGCCATTTTCAAGAGGTTTAGTCATTCCATTACACCATTTCATTAACGAAAGAAAATTGATTTCCTTTGTGGCCGTCGACTTGTATTTAACCTGACTTGTCAAACAATCCATACAACAAACATATTATCAATCAAAACTTGATGAACAATCATCATAGCAGTCATAAACATCATTGTAGCAAGCATATTATATTCATAACATATGTTTAGTTAGGGTCATTTTGGTTTAGTTTCTTATCTTGAATCCGAACTAAGGGCTATGTAAACTTCCTACAACCTTCTATAATTCCCTCTGAAATGCTTCTAACATAAGCATGCTTCCTCCAACTGGCTTAAGCCATCTTCCACTCCTTGTTTTCTCTCGTCTTATCTCCTCCAAAGCATGATTCTTGGTCTTGAAGCTTCATCAATTGGTAGTGGTTAATGAATGTTGATGAGAAGAAATTTGACGATAGTTTCGATGCCTTGTGATATTTATTTGAATAATGAGCTATTTGATTTCTTCTCATTATGTTATTAGCAAAATTTGGAAACCATTAAAGAGCTTAAGCGGAGGAAGAGGAGAAGAATTTTGATGTGAAGAAATAAGTAAAAAGGTTGAGGCATTTAAAGGAAAGTTTAGAAAATAAATATACTCTAGAAAATTTACAAAATTCCCTTGCTTTACCCAGCCTATTTCGACCGAACATTATACGAGGCCTTGTCCTTTTTGTATAATCATGGTATTGTAAGGAGATGAAGTGTGTAAAAGGTATGTTATCATTATATTAAAACAAACTATTTTTATCTTTTCTTACTTACTTTTTCCTAGTGTTCTTACCTTAATTAATACCTCTAATAACTTCTCGTGCATATGTTATAATGTAAATATGTGTGTGTACATGTGTGATATTCCCTTTTACAACCTTGCCTAACTTCCATCCATAAAATTGTTTTGAACCGAGAATATATGTATTAGTTGCATTTTCTATTTTCAGTTAAATAATTTTTCTTTGTGAGAAAAATTTGAAAATGATTTCCCCATGATTTATAAATAATTAATACATGGTTATTTAAGTAACAAACTATATTAAATCATGTTAACATTTTTTTCTCAAATACTGTCATTTTACCATTTCATTTATATCGGCTTCTTCTTACATTCTCCAATTTATTACATATTTCTTTAAAACTTTTTGTATTTCATTACTAATAAGCTTTCCCAATATTCGTCCCTTTAAATAATAAAAGAAATCTGGATTTTGACTGGTTTTAAGTCCATTAAATTTCCTTAATAAAAGTGATTAAATTTCCAGGTTGTAACAATGCAGGAGCACAAGACTAGTTATTTCATTATTATATGCTAATGAGAGTGAAAATCGTTCCATTAAGCGGCGTACTTTCACTAGATATTCTTTGGTATTTTGGTAGTTGTAACAATGCAGGAGCACAAGACTAGTTATTTCATTATTAGATGCTAATGAGAGTGAAAATCGTTCCATTAAGCAGCGTACTTTCACTAGATATTCTTTGGTATTTTGGTAGTAGTTATTATTCACAACTATCTATTGACTAACTCAAAGTTTTTTCCCTTAAACTCTCGGGTATCGATTTGAATAGGCTAGTGTTGAAGATTTTCAGGTCATCTTCGAATAAGCTTCTAGAGATGTGCATGAGGCAATTAGATATATTGGAGTTTTATTTTCATTATGTTCCTTTTAGATATATGTGACAAAAAAACTGTTTACTACCAATATCTTCTAATCAACCAAAGGGCATCTTCATATGCCGCCCTTAGAGTTTTATTTTATAACAATTATATTTAATATGACTGCAGGTTTTGCGATGGATGTTGTAATGAATATTTATTAACGAATGTGTTTTAAAAAAAATCATATTCTCGTGTTCTTTAGTGTTATGATTCAATAACATGTCCATTTTCTACCACTGAAATTAATGCTACATATGGCAACATTGTCTGTAGTGCGTAGCTTTGAGTCTTAATAAATGAGGTATTATAATTTGGTATCAGGGAGAAAGTTTATGTAAATTAAAAAAAGATTTCTAAAACAAATTTTAAAACTAAAATCCAAAGTACAAAGTAATATAGTAGGGCATGGGATTTCGATATTATAACATACTTGTACTTGTATAAAATAAGTATGTATATTCCATACACTTTTAGGGCGTCCTTCGGTGTCTTACTTACTAAGGTTGGTATGTGGATAAAGGAAGTAAGATATGGAGAGAAGGAGAGGAAGCGTAAATCTGGGTGGTGGAAATACCATAACTAATGGAAATGCTCGACTGGAAGCTCGAGCGAATCAAGGTCGTCGGGATAATGAGGGTGAGGAAACTTGTAACTAACCAAATTTAAACAGGCCTGATTTTTTTGTAAAATGCTAAAATTCCAAGTCTACTGAAACCTAAGTTGGTTTGTCTGGTGTGATGGCCCGCCCCGCACCAGCCGACATTTCCTCGAAAATACGTTCGGCCAATGTCCTACTAGGATGGGACGTTCGTCAAAAGAAAGGGATTTGAAGCTATGAATCACCAAAGAACCTGTAGTATATGTCACAGTGCATGGAATAAAATATAATAATAACATAACTTGACATAAAGCAGGCGAGACAGTGCATAAGCTGAAAACTAAACAATCATAGCAGGGGAATCCAAAATACAGCTTATAATCCAAACCATTATTACAACTTCAAAATACCGTCTCTAAAGAAAAATTGAAAAGGTACACTACTAATGCCCAAAGCAGTGATCAGCAACAACACAAGGAGAATATATGTAAATAGTACATGGAAGCATCGTATTAGTCTCCGGACAGCTACTCGTGCATAACCAGCTAACCTGTCTCTAGTCTGCTCATTTAGGAGCACCCAAAGTAATAAGAAGAGACATAAAACTCTGAGTCAGACAAAAGTATGGTATGAGCGATAACAAATCTATGCAGCTAAATAAAGCAATAACAGGTATAAATAATCATACCTGAACCTGCAACCAAAGAGTTAGCACAACAAGATGTACAGTACTCTAAGGTAACACTAACATACAGTGTAAAATGGGAGTGTGCATGTCATGGTAGTAGTAAACATCAAACGTAGAAGTCATCCTCACATCTCTCACTCGGTGCGTAAAGCATACTATATCCACCTCTTTGATCACAAGAACTATTGGGACAGTAACGGAGTCCGACTCAGTACAACTATCACTACGACCACTTTTCCCTTTTGGACACTAATGGAGTCTGACTCCATATAACCTCTGACCCCACTAGACTGGACCATAGTCAATGCCGTCCTCTCTCAATAGTGAACCAAAGTTATGTATATCGATAAACCCTTAGCACACGTCTTGCAGCAAAGCCCAACTCATGAAGCTAGCTCGCTGGTTCCCATCTCGATCCTGAGTAATAACTTCACTTGGACCTTCTTTGCATCTCGGGTTTTGGTCGAATTGGAGTTAATCTTCAGGAGCGTCGTCGCACAGAAGCTCAAGTTCATTTCGGTCCTCCGGTTCGGTTCATATGCCTTCGGTTCGGTTCGTATGCCCTCAGTTCAATTCGGCTGTGTCTCTATCTGTTCGATTCGGTTCGGCTATTTTAGTTCGGTTCGATTGTCTTGAACCGATCCCATCCTCCACCTCCGATCCAATCCGATCCCTTGCTCCAACTCAATTCAATGGACTTCCTTCTTGACTTGCTTTCTATTGTGCCAAGCTTCGGTTCGGTCTGCCTTGCCCGGTTCAGTTAGGTCCTTCTCCCTCCAATCCGATCTGAAACACTGCAGCCTTCCAGCAAGCTTGTATCGTCCGTTCTTTCCATATGATGGTGTTTTCAACCATTCTAACTTTACTAAACAATCATAAAACATCCCAAACAATATTAACAACATACTGGGTCAATCCAAAATGATCAAAACATCAATCACATAGGCTATTTTAGATCAAGCATACCCAAAACCATGATTTTCCCCTTAATCCCCTTTAGTCATATCTAACAATAGGATTAACACACTTAATCCAAATTAACCCAAATTTTTACCAGTGACATTAAATAATATTTCAAAATTTTTACATATTTTTCCATATTTTTCTAAGCCATTAATTCGCTAATTATCACTAATCACCCCTAATTAGCCGTAGTTACTGTAAAAACATGTAAATCACTCACCTTAGCCACAAATAAATTATAAATCTGAAAACTCCACTGATTTGGCACGTAATACTATTTATAACAGCAGATCTATCTCTGATTTGATGCTAATTTGACTTGACTTGATGCAGATTTGCTGAATTAGTGATAAAAAGGTGATTTGAGAGTGATTTAGAAGATGGAGGCCATTGCTAGGGTTAGAGGAATGTTTGTGGTGGCTAGAAAAATGAAAAGGAATTATTCTCTAACTCCTTTCAGCCCTCCCATAAACCTAATCCTGAAATGGGTTATGGGCCTAGCTACTAATCACCCTATTAAGCCCGATTATACTGTTTTTCCATCTTCGAATCTTATTTCAGCCATATCTCCAAAATGGTATGTCCGTTTGATAAATGTGACCACTCTACGGAAAGGTAAAACATCATTCGGATCCAATGGAAGTGGTTTCAATTCAAAACTCCTTACCAATCAAAATTTATAGGCGAAACAAGATTCGCCAGGGGAAAAAATGTCTTTTAAAATTCGGCAAAAATCGTGAATGTGTGAAATGACCCCAATAGTCATTTCCCAAAGTTACATGACCATATGAATTCGTAAGTAGTTGAAATAAGTATTCATGATCCTCTGATACGCAGAATGTGGGTCGTTACACTTTCCCCCTTGAGGAATTTCACCCCCGAAATTCCTTAACCTAAACATACAATGGAGCCCCGCACGCCAATCAGCCATTTACAACCAATCGAACATACATAATAACACAACAAGCCTATCCTAGCATGCAGTTTACTAATAAGGGAATAACCATATCGCAATTAAAACCTTACCAGGTGAAAAGCTCTGGATATGACTTCCTTATATTCGCTCCGGTTTTTCAAGTGCAGCCGTTCTAATTATCACCCCACTAGACCTTAACCAGTCTCACCGTCTGCCTTCAAAGATGTTTCGTATCATGTCCGACAATACGAACTGGCCTTCGGTTTCCAACTGCCTCGGGTTCTATCTCGATATCATCCAACTAATCCGGTGAAATAGTCATATTAGAATCGTGCACAAACTTCCTTAACTGAGAAACATGAAATACGTTGTGCACTCCCGCCATCTTGTTAGTTAATCCAACTCTATAAGCTAAATTCCCAACTTGTTCGAGGACTGGAAATGGACCAACATACCTTGGTGCTAATTTACCTCTCCTACCAAACCGAATCACACTCTTCAACGGAGAAATCTTGACGAATACTAAGTTGCTAACGGAGAATTTCAAATCTCTTCGCCTATTATCTGCATAACTCTTCTTCCTATTATAGGCAGCCTTCATTCGCTGTTGAATAACCTTGATCTTATATGAAGTTTCTCTTATTACATCTGGCGCAAGCACAAATTTCTCACCGATTTCTAACCAAATGATGGTGAGTTGCACGATCTTCCGTACAAACCTTCAAATGGAGCCATACCAATACTGGACTGATAACTATTATTATATGTGAACTCAACCAGATGCAAATGGTCATCCCATGAACCCCCAAATTCCAACATACAATCTCTTAAGAGATCGTCCAATACACGATTCACCCTCTCTGTTTGACTGTCGGTTTGAGGATGGTATGCGGTACTGAGATGTAATTCTGACCCTAAAGCCTCTTGTAAACTCTTCCAAAACCCACTAGTAAATAATGGATCTCGGACACTCACAATACCTTTAGGTACTCCATGAAATCTCCCTACCCACTTCATATATAGTTCCGCTAACTTAGCTGTCGTTCTATTCGACCTGACCGGTATAAACCTTGCACTTTTGGTCAGTCGATCCACAATCACCCAAATACTATCATGACCCGATCTAGTCCTTGGTAAACCATCTATGAAATCCATTGAGACTTGTTCCCATTTCCATTCGGGAATTTCCAACGGTTGCAACAAACCACTAGGCTTATTTTGCTTAGCTTTAACTAACTGGCAATTCATGCACTTGTATATAAACCTCCCAACGTTTCTCTTTATCCCTTCCCAGTAGTAGGTCTGCTTCATGTCTCGATACATCTTGTTACCACCGGGATGTATAGTCAGTTTCGAGTGATGACATGCTCTAAGCACTTCGTCTCTCAATCCATTAACGTTGGGTACAACTAGTCTCCCATTCTTTCGAAGCCATCTTTCTCGATCAAGTCCATACTTGTTCATTTCCTCACCATCGATACACGTCTCTACCTTGGAGATGATTTCCAATAGGTTTGTATCATCCTTCTGAATCAAGGTCAGCCTGATTTTCAAACTTGCTAACATCTCTGGATCTAGTTCACACTTAGGCCTGAAATCATATCCCACGATATATTCTAGTTGCTTCCATTCCATAAAAATAACCCCCAGATTGGCATGTCTCCTACTCAATGCATCAGCTACCGCATTACCCTTCCTGGGTGTGTATGCGATATTGAAATTATACAAAGCCAAGAACTCTAACCAACTCTGCTGACAAAGATTTAAATCCTTCTGAGAGAAAAGATACTTTAATGACTTATGATCAGTAACAAACTCAAATATTTCTCCCAAGAGATAGTGTCTCTACATCTTTAACGCGGACACGATAGCTGTCAATTCTAAATCATAGGTAGGATACCTTTTCTCATGCGGTTTCAGTTGCCTACTGGCATAAGCTACAACCCTACCTCCTTGCATCAGTACAACACCTAGTCTGGTACCATAGGCATCTGTGTATTCCGTCATCTCTTCGTTCCCTTTAGGAATAACTAACACTGGTGCACACATTAACTTTTCCTTTAGACTCTTAATCGCATACTCACACCTTTCATCCCAAGCAAAATCTTGATTCTTCTTTGTCAATTGGGTTAACAACGTCGCTATCTTGGAAAAGTCTCGGATAAACTTACGATAATATCCAGCTAACCCTAAGAAACTTGTCAAGTTCGTTGCATTCTTAGGCGTAGGCCAATCTTGCACCGTAGCCACCTTCGCAGGATCCACGACAATACTATTCTCTGAAATAACATGGCCAAGAACCTCACTTCCCTCCTCCAGAAGTGACACCCAGAAAATTTTGCTTTCAATCGGTGTTTTCTCAACACCTCCATCACTATCCTCAAATGTTCCTTGTGTTCTTCCTCTATGCTCGAGTAAACCAAGATATCATCCATGAACACAAGAACAACCTTATTTAACTAATCTCTGAAAACCCTATTCATAAGATCCACAAAATATGCTGGTGCATTGATCAATCCGAATGACATGACCAACCACTCATAGAATCTAGACAGCGTACGAAATGCCATTTTAGGTATACTCTCAGCTGCTACTCGGAGCTAATGAAAACCTGTCGCGATATCCCACTGGGAGGACACTCTTACTCCATTCAACTGATCAAACAAATCGTCTAACCGTAGAAGAGGATACTTATTCTTCCTAGTCACCTTATTCAATACATGGTAGTCTACACATAAGCGAAGGGAACCATCGGCCTTGGTAGCAAATACAACTGGTGCTCCCCACTCAAAAACCCTTCTTTAGATAAATCCCTTCTTCAAAAGATCGCCTACTTGCACCTCGAGCTCTCGCTGCTCCCTTGGTGCCATACAATGAAGTGGCATCACTATAGGTCTCGTATCTTTCACTAAATCAATTCGAAACTCGATCTCTTTGTGTGGAGGAAGTTCGGTCACTTCACCGAAGATGTCCGGATACTCGCCAGCAATAGGCACATCTGATCACTCATCATACGAGATGTCGAGGGAATTTAGAAAACTAGCCATCACCCCATCACTAGATTGGCTACCCAACACCAACCTCTTCCATCATCCACTCTAATAGTCACCGAAGACCCCTCACAATCCACCACCACCCCAAATCTTTGGAGCCAATCGATTCCCAAAATAATGCCAAACCTAGTAAAGCCCAGAACAAAGCAATCACAAGCAAACATACATCCATGACTCGATAAGACCAAATTACGACAAATCATACTAAGGCTAGTCAAACCACCGATCGGGTTCGTCACAACAAAAGGTCTATAGATAATCTCGGGTTCCAATTCCAACCTATCTACCAGGTCACTAGATACGAAGGAACGAGAAGCCCCGGTATCAAACAAAACTTGAACAGGAATATCATAAACAGAATGCATACCTTGAATAACGACACCATTCCCCTTTTCCGCCGCATCTGGGGCATTCGACGAAGAAGGAACAACTTTGATGGCATATGCTTTCACGTTCTGCTTCTCCTTAGGAGGTTATGGGTATTTATCCTTGTGATGTCCCACTTGTCCGCAAATGAAGCACTTCCTGTCCGCTGGCTTTGCTCGACTATCTCTAGCATAGTGGCCCTTCTTGCCACAGCTATAACACTCAATATCTTTCTTATTCTTCTTTTTTTGAAAATCCTTTGTTTGGTTATGTTTTCTCTTATTCTGAGAATTCTTATTGCCTTCGACGCTTGCCTGCGGTTTTGGCTCCTCTCCAGATGTAACAACGACCTCAGTCTTTGGTTTAGGGTAAAGGCCCTCTGACCTCAATGCTTTCCCCACAACGGATTTTGTGACGGCCCGCCCCGTGCCAATCAACATATACTCCAAAAGTGCGCTGTACACATGTCCAGTTAGCACGGGACGGTCGTCAGGAGAAAAGAAAGAAGAGGGTGAACGAACAAAGAACCTGTAGAATGTCTCACAGCGCATAGAACAAAATATAATAATAACATACTTGACATAAAACAGGAGAGACAGTGCATAAGCTAAAAACCAGAACTAAGCATCATAGCAGCGGAAATCCAAAATATAGCTTATTACAACTTATCAACTGTCTCAAAGCAAAAGCAAGATAAAGGAGGTACACTACTAATACCCAAGTAGCGACCACCAACAACACAGGGAGAATATCTATATATCATACGTTGAAGCCCTATGCTCGCCTCCGAATCAGCTACTCGTGCATCACCAGCTAACCATAACCTGTCTCTAGTCTGCTCGTGTGAGCACCCAGAGTAATAAGAAGAGGCATAAAACTCTGGGTCAGACATAAAACCTGGTATGAGCGATGAGAATCTAAACAGAATAATAACAGGTATAATCCAATCATACCTGAACCTGGACTTGCAATCAAAGAGTTAGCACTACATATTGTACAACACTCTAAGGTGCCCTTTCAAATGGTGTAAAGATAACGGGGGTGGGGGTGTGCATGTCATAGTGATGTCAAACAATCAAGCATAGCAATCATCCTCACATCCCTCACTCAGTGCGTAAAGTATACGATATCCACTACTTTGGTCACCTAATACTTTGGGCCATGACGGAATCCAATCCCGTGTAACTATCACTACAAGCCCACTATCAATCTCTCAGTGGTGAACCAAATTTATGAATACCGATAACCCCTTTGCACACGTCCCGCAGCAAAGCCCAACCATGAAGTGAACTCATTGGTTCCCAACTAGATCCTGAGATCTAACTTCCATTTGGACTACCTTTGCATCTCGGGTTTTAGTCTCCTCCTCCGGATCGGTCTTCATTCAGTTCATAACCTCCTGGTTCGGTTCGCAGTCACCAGCTCGTGGTCAAGCTCCAGGTCGTGATGATACTCCAGCTCGGATCGTGCTACCTTCGCCAGGTCGGATCGTGATATGCTCTCCATGTCGGGTCGCCATCATCGGATCGTGCTTCATCAGTTCGTTGCACCCCTGTCGGGTCGGGTCGTGGCACCCTGGTACTCATCGCATCGCGAGCTCCTTCATCCTCCTCTGGTTCGGATCGCGAGCTTGAAGTGACTCGTAGCATCAGTCTCTCGTTCGTGGCCTTCGAAGTGGAGCAGATCGTCATGGTGGTGCGGCTCGTGATGACTCTTCACGAATGGAGGGGATTGGATCGTGGAGGGTGGTTCATCCCGGATCGTGGCTCACCTCCTGCCTTGGTCGTGGGACATACCCCACGAACGGGGAGGTGGCTCATGAACCGATTCCTGCACAACTTCCCTGCGACTTGTTTCACGCCATTCGACGGCATTTCGACCAATCTAACACTTCTGAACAATCACAAAGCATACCATACAGTCATAGCAACATGTAGTAGTGACCTCAAACACCAAAATAACAATATGATGGATTAAAATGGATCAAACATAGCCAAAATCCCATATTTCCCCTTAAGCATGTTTAAGAACAACTAAGCATAGGATTAACAAAACTTAACCAAATTAACCCAAATTCATATCAGAGGTCTAAAACAATATTTCAGAATTTATGAATATTTTTCCAGATTTTTAACATGCACAAATTCACTAATTATCACTAATTACCCCTTAATCCCCCAAATTCCGGGATTTGCAAAATTAGTCGAAATTAACCCAAATTCATATCAGAGGCATAAAATGATGTTTTAGAATTTTGGTAATTTTTCTAGATTTTTCTGAGCCATAATTTCGCTAATCTTCGCTAATTACCATAATTAGCCATAATTAGTGAGGAACTATGCAAATCACTCACCTTAGCCACAAACAAACTTTAGATCTGAAATAATCTCTGATTTGGATCCAATCCCTATGTGTTCCAGCAGCTCTCTCTGATTTGGTGCTACCCTTCCTTGATTTGATGTAGTTTTGCTTAATCTTCGATTAGAAAGTATTAGAGATGATTTGGGATGAAATTAGAAGGTGGAGGCCATTGCTAGAGCTTGAAGGAGGTAAGTGACGGCTAGAAAAATGAGTCTAAAACCGAAATCCTAACCCTAGCAGCCCTTAAATACCCCAAATCCCGAAATCCCCCCATTGGGCCTAGTTGTTAATCACCCGGTTAAGCCCGATTTGCTGTTTTTCACCTTCTAAACCTTGTTTCAACCATATCTCCCAAACGGTAAGTACGTTTGGCTAATGTAACCACTCTACGGAATGAGAAACCATCATTCGAATCCAATGGAAGTGGTTTCAGGTCAAAATTCCTTTCCAGTCAAAAGTTATGGCCAAAACAGTACCAACTAGGGACAAAATGGTCATTTAAAAAATCGACAAAAATCACGAACATGGGAAATGACCCCAATAATCGTCTCCCAAAGTTACATGACCATACGACTTCATATGTGAAAGAAATAAATATTCCACGATCCTATGATGCGTAGAATGCGGGTCGTTACACTCTTCCCCCCTTAAGAAATTTCGCCCCCGAAATTCCCTAACCAAAACTCAAAAAGGGTTCCGCATGCCTATCAACCATAAACAACAATCAACATGCAAAACAAGTCTATCCTAGCATGCGGTTTACTAACAAGGGTAGAAACTATCACTACCAAAACCTTACTAGGCAAAGAGTTCTGGATACTTCTTCCTTATATCCTCCTCTGTTTCCCAAGTACAGTCTTTTTCATTCTCACCCCACTGAACTTTGACTAGTTTCACCGCCTTCCTTCGAAGCTGCTTCGTATCGTTCCCAACAATACGCATAGACTTGCGGTTCCCAACCGCCTCGAGTTCAACTTCGATGTTATCCAACTGATCAGGTGAAATAGCCACACTAGGGTCGTGCACGAATTTCCTTAACTGGGAAACATGAAATACGTTGTGAACTCCTGCCATCTTGTCAGGTAGCTCTACCTCATACGCCAAATTCCTAACTTGCTCAAGGACTGGGAATAGGACAACAAATCTTGGTGCTAACCTACATCTCCAACCAATCCGAATCACATTCTCTATGGAGAGATCTCGACGAACACCAAGTCGTTAACGAAGAATTCCAAATCTCTTCGTCTCTTATCGAGACAAGCCTTCTGCCTATCTTTATCCCTTCCCAGTAGTAGATTTGCTCTATGTCTCAATACATCTTGTTACCACTGGGATGTATAGTCAATTTCGAGTGATGATATGCTCTAAGCACTTCACCTCTCAGTCCATCTACGTTGGGTACAACTAGTCCCTTATTCTTTCGAAGCCACCCTTCTCGATCAAATCCTTACTTGATCATTCTCTTTCCATCGATACCCATCTCTACCCTAGAGATGGTTCCCAATAGATTAGGATCGTCCTTCTAACTAGAAACAATCCACTCAATCAGAATCGATCTAATCGTCAAGCTTACTAGCGTTTCTGAATCCAATTCAGTCTTGGGTCTGAAATCATATCCTGTGACATACTCTAGTTGCTTCCATCCTAGAAACAAAACCCCTAAACTGGCATGTCTCCTACTCAATCCAACTAGTACTGCATCCAAATCCTTTACTATGATCACTCGGCCCCATGGAGTCATGGCGACTCCACTGCACTGATCCATAGTCACTAGTCCTTTGCTATGTCCACTCTGCCCCATGAAGTCATAACAACTCCACTGCACTGGCTCATAGCCCTATTACAATCACTTTGTTCCCCATCGCTGGAACCCTACAGGTGATAGTCTACTCAAGAGAAGAAAGATAGGAACAAACATAACAACCATAACATCCATCAAACAAATCCTATCTATCACCTGCTAAAGTCATAAACATATCGACACCTACATGATTGGTCTAACCAATCCCAATATGTCGATTCCAGTCTATTTGGTCCAACCAACATCAATAACTAATGGAAGCCCAGCCTCCATACATACACCGATGCCTACTTGACTTGTCCAACCAACATCAATAACTAATGGAAGCCCAGCCTCCATACATACACCGATGCCTACTTGACTGGTCCAACCAATCCCAGGCTAATGGAAGCCCTACCACCCTACGGACTACCGTACGTCCAACGTACGTTTACCCTCCAAGGATAATTAAACTAATGGAAGCCCAGCCTCCAATCGGACTACCGTACGTCCAACGTACGTTTATCCTCCAAGGATAACTAGATCACGTCCAACGGATCCAAGGTAACGGGCGTCCCCAGATACCCCTGCTTTTAGTCCTCCTAAAATACTTGAGTCCAACCCAAGTCTATCCATTATCTTGCTGCCCTCTCGAGTCCAATTCGAGCTGAATCCAATTCCTTGCAGCCTTCTCGAGTCCAACTCGAGTCAATCTATAACTTAGACCCAGTCTTGAGTACCGACAAACTCTAGTCCAACGTGAGTCGTCTCCCTATTCATTGCATCTCCAAGATCAACGAACACCCATTTTCTTTTACGAGTTCAAGTCCAACTTGAATCGCTCTAATCTTCGTTGTATCTTCCATGATCAATGAACACATCCTATTCCTTCAAAGTTCTACTATCCAATAGAGAACACCAACATAGGGTCCTAAACAATCCATTACTTTGCATCTTTCCTGAGTCCCACTCGAGCAATCTCATAACCCTATCGAGTCTAACTCTGGGCAGTCTATACCATTGAACAGTCTCATCATGTTCTGTCTGCCCATCACTCCTCGAGTAAACCAAGATATCATCCAATGAAAAATCACAACAACTATTTACCCCTCACGCAAACCATCCTAGTCGAAATCGACATTCCCCAAGCACAAGCCCCAAAGGCCTAAACCAATATCAGACAAGCACCCAAGGAACATCTCCTCCGAGTTCGGACAATCCACGTGAGGTGATACTTGCAAAACAATCTAGCACTGGAGTACTCATTTGCCTCCCAGAGACAACTAGAACTTATTACAACGATAACCTCTTAGCTTCCTTAACTCCAGTTACTATCGCCATCACTAGGTAGGTACCTAATACCACCCTATTCTTTTAGAGTAAATCGACTCCCCAAAATAATGCTAAACCCAGTAAAGCCCAAAACAAAGAAATCACAAGGAAACATACATCCATGACTCGATAAGACCACATTAACAAATCATGCCAAAACTAGTCGAACCACCAGTCGGGTTTGTCACTACTAAAGGTCTATCGACTAACTCAGGTTTGTCAAACAAAACCCGATCAAAACATCTTAAATAGAAAGCATACCTCGAATAACGATACCTTTTTCCTTCTGCGCCGCAGTTGGGGCATTCGACGAAGAAGGAACAGCGTTGAGAGCATACGCTTTCACAATCTGCTTCTCCCTAGGAGGTTGTGGGCAATCATCCTTGTGATGTCCCACCTGGCCCCAGTTAAAGCACTTCCTTTCCCCAGGCTTTTCTCGTCAATCTCTGGCGTAATGGCCCTTCTTGCCACAACTAAAGCATTAGCCATCTTTCTTATTTTTCTTACTCTGACCATCCTTGGTCGGGTTCTGCTTCCTCTTGTTCTGAGAATTCTTCTGGCCTTCACCGCCTGCTTGCGGCTTTGGCTCCTCTGTAGATGTCGTGGCAACCTCAGTCTTCGACTTAGGGAAATGGCTCTCTGACCTTAATGCCTTTCCTACAATAGACTCGAACGTCTCTTCGATATGGTTTATAAGTCTTTCCCCCAAGTACCCATCCAAGCCGGTTATGAACTTCTCGTTCTTCTTTTTGACTGTATCGATAAGGGACCATCCATATTTCGATAGAGTGTCAAATTCAGCGATATACTCCGAGACTGCTCTACCATTCTGCTTAAGCTCCAAGAACTTCCTGAACAGTTCCGATTTATGAGCAGCTGGAATAAACTTACCACAAAAGCGAGTCTTAAACTGATTCCAAGTAACTTGATCTTCTGGAGTAGCTGTTCTAATGGCATTCCACCAATTCATCGCTAGCCCTTGCAGCTGGCGAGACGCTAGCCTTCTCTTCATCGCATCCTCAAGACCCAAGTCGTCGAAGATACGATCACAGCAATCCAACCAATCCTGAACATCTGTGGCCGACTCCGTTCCGTGGAACGGCTTCCCACCAAGGTTAGTGTAATCCTTGCACAACTTAGCGAAATCGACCCTAGGCGCCTGCACTACTGGACCACCACCATTTTCGGGATTGGGAACTGCCCCTTGAACATCCCTAAGCATCTCCCTCATGAAGTTGGTGAACATTGTCCTCATGTTAGGAGCATTCCCATGGTTGGTTCCTCTACCAGCACCCCTGGTGTCTCTACTCATCGTCAATCTGAAAAAGGGAAACAATTAACGACCCCATAGTGGTGCTAGTGCAGTGCGACTTCATTCTTATACTACTAATAGTATATATATACATAGCTTTCGAAAACAAAAGTAATCACAAATACGCGCTCTCATATACGTACTATCTCTCCCTAGTGTCTTTCCCTAGGCTAACTACACAACCTAGAGCTCTGATACCAAGTGTGACGGCCCGTCCCGCACCAACCGACATATGCTCCAAAAGTGCGCTGTACACATGTCCAGTTAGCACGGGATAGTCGTCAGGAGAAAAGAAAGAAGAGGGTGAACGAATAAAGAACCTGTAGAATGTCTCACAGCGCATAGAACAAAATATAATAATAACATACTTGACATAAAACAGGAGAGACAATGCATAAGCTAAAAACCAGAACTAAACATCATAGCAGCGGAAATCCAAAATATAGCTTATTACAACTTTTCAACTGTCTCAAAGCAAAAGCAAGATAAAGGAGGTACACTACTAATACCCAAGTAGCGACCACCAACGATGCAGGGAGAATATCTATATATCATACGTGGAAGCCTCCTGCTCGCCTCCGAATCAGCTACTCGCGCATCACCAGCTAACCATAGCCTGTCTCTAGTCTGCTCGTGTGAGCACCCAGAGTAATAAGAAGAGACATAAAACTCTGGGTCAGACATAAAGCCTGGTATGAGCGATAAGCATCTAAACAGAACAATAACAGGTATAATCCAATCATAACTGAACCTGGACCTGCAACCAAAGAGTTAGCACTACATACTGTACAACATTCTAAGGTTCCCTTTCAAATGGTGTAAAGATAACGGGGGTGGGGGTGTGCATGTCAAACAATCAAGCATAGCAATCATCCTCACATCCCTCACTCAGTGCGTAAAGTATACGATATCCACTACTTTGGTCACCTAATACTTTGGGCCATGACGGAATCCAATCCCGTGTAACTATCACTACAAGCCCACTATCCATCTCTCAGTGGTGAACCAAAGTTATGAATACCGACAACCCCTTTGCACACGTCCCGCAGCAAAGCCCAACCATGAAGTGAACTCATTGGTTCCCAACTGGATCCTGAGCTCTAACTTCCATTTGGACTACCTTTGCATCTCGGGTTTTAGTCTCCTCCTCCGGATCGGTCTTCATTCAGTTCATAACCTCCTGGTTCGGTTCACAGTCACCAGCTCGTGGTCAAGCTCCAGGCCGTGATGATACTCCAGCTCGGATCGTGCTACCTTCGCTAGGTCGGATCGTGATATGCTCTCCAGGTCGGGTCGCCATCATCGGATCGTGCTTCATCAGTTCGTGGCACCCCTGTCGGGTCGGGTTGTGGCACCCTGGTACTCATCGCATCGCGAGCTCCTTCATCCACCTCTGGTTCGGATCGCAAGCTTGAAGTGACTCGTAGCATCAGTCTCTCGTTCGTGGCCTTCGAAGTGGAGCAGATCGTCATGGTGGTGCGGCTCGTGATGACTCTTCACGTATGGAGGGGATCGGATCGTGGAGGGTGGTTCGTCCCGGATCGTGGCTCACCTCCTGCCTTGGTCGTGGGACATACCCCACGAACGGGGAGGGGGCTCACGAACCGATTCCTGCACAACTTCCCTGCGACTTGTTTCACGCCATTCGATGGCGTTTCGATCAATCTAACACTTCTAAACAATCAAAAAGCATACCATACAGTCATAGCAACATGTAGTAGTGACCTCAAACACCAAAATAACAATATGATGGGTTAAAATGGATCAAACATAGCCAAATTCCCATATTTCCCCTTAAGCATGTTTAAGAACAACTAAGCATAGGATTAACAAAACTTAACCAAATTAACCCAAATTCATATCAGAGGTCTAAAACAATATTTCAGAATTTATGAATATTTTTCCAGATTTTCAACATGCACAAATTCGCTAATTATCACTAATTACCCCTTAATCCCCCAAATTCTGGGATTTGCAAAATTAGTCGAAATTAACCCAAATTCATATCAGAGCCATAAAATGATGTTTTAGAATTTTGGGATTTTTTCTAGATTTTTCTGAGCCATAATTTCGCTAATCTTCGCTAATTACCATAATTAGCCATAATTGGTGAGGAACTATGCAAATCACTCACCTTAGCCACAAACAAACTTTAGATCTGAAATAATCTCTGATTTGGATCCAATCCCTATGTGTTCCAGCAGCTCTCTCTCTGATTTGGTGCTACCCTTCCTTGATTTGATGTAGTTTTGCTTAATCTTCGATTAGAAAGTGATTAGAGATGATTTGGGATGAAATTAGAAGGTGGAGGCCATTACTAGACCTTGAAGGAGGTAAGTGGCGGCTAGAAATATGAGTCTAAAACCGAAATCCTAACCCTAGCAGCCCTTAAATACCCCAAATCCCGAAATCCCCTCATTGGGCTTAGTTGCTAATCACCCGGTTAAGCCTGATTAGATGTTTTTCACCTTCTAAACCTTGTTTCAGCCATATCTCCCAAACGGTAAGTCCGTTTGGTTAATGTAACCACTCCACGGAAAGGGAAACCATCATTTGAATCCAATGGAAGTGGTTTCAGGTCAAAATTCCTTTCCAGTCAAAAGTTATGGTCAAAACAGTACCAACTAGGGGCAAAACGGTCATTTAAAAAATCGACAAAAAACATGAACATGGGAAATGACCCCAATAATCGTCTCCCAAAGTTACATGACCATACGACTTCATATGTGAAAGAAATAAATATTCCACGATCCTATGATGCGTAGAATGCGGGTCGTTGCAGATTTGAAAGTCTCATCTATATGATTTATCAGCCTTTCCCCCAAGTACTTATCTAGGCCAATTATGAAATTCTCGTTCTTCTTCTTGGCAGTATCAATAAGAGATAATCCATATTTCGATAAAGTGTCAAATTCGGCAATATATTCCGAGATTGCCCTACCATTCTGCTTAAGTTCCAAAAACTTCCTCAACAATTCTGATTTCTGAGCAGTAGGAATAAACTTGTCAATGAAGCGAGTCTTCAACTGATTCCAAGTAACTTGATCCTCGGGAGTAGCCGCTTTAATGGTATTCCGCCAATTCATTGCCCGTCCTTGAAGCTGACGTGATGCTAGCTTCCTCTTCATTGCATCATCGATCCCTAAATCTTCAAAGATGCGCTCACAACTATCCAGTCAATCTTGAACCGCCGTAGCCGATTCCGTTCCATGGAACGACTTCCCACCAAGACTAGTATATCCTTGTTAAGCTTGGCGAAATCAGCTCTAGGCGCCTACATTACTGCACCACCACCGTTTGCAGCATTAGGAACTACTTCTTGGGCATCCTTAAGCATCTCTCGCATGAAAGCAGTAAAAATCGTTCTTATGTCAGGGACATTCCCATTGTTGGCTCCTGAACCCGTACTCCTCGTATGTCGGCTCATCGTTCAATCTGTAAAGAGAAAACGATTAACCATCTCCTTAGTGGTGCAAGTGCAGTGCGACTGCATCCTTAGACATACTAATAGTATATATATCTATTGCTTTTGAAAAATCAAAATATCACAAATACATGCTCTTATATACATGTACTATCTCTCCCTGATGTCTTCCCCTATGTTAAAATACGCAACCTAGGCTCTGATACCAAGGCCCGCCCCGCACCAGCCGACATTTCCCCGAAAATGTGTTGTGCCAATGTCCAACTAGCACGAGACGGTCATCAAAAGAAAGGGATTTGAAGCTAAGAATCACCAAAGAACATGTGATATATCTCACAGTGCATGGAATAAAATATAATAATAACATAACTTGACATAAAATAGGCGAGACAGTGCATAAGCTGAAAACTACACCATCATAGCAGCGGAATCCAAAATACAGCTTATGATCCAAACCAATATTACAACTTCAAAATACTGTATCTAAAGCAAAATAGAAAAGGTACACTACTAATGTCCAAAGCAATGACCAGCAACAACACAGGGAGAATATATGTAAATAGTACGTGGAAGCCTCCTACTCATCTCCTGACAGCTACTTGTGCATAACCACCTAACTGTCTCTCGTCCTCTCGTTTATGAGCATCCAGAGTAATAAGAAGAAACATAAAACTCTGGGTCAGACAAAAGTCTGGTATGAGCGATAGCAAATCTATGCAGCTAAATAAAGCAATAACAGGTATAAATAATCATACCTAAACCTGGAACTGCAACCAAAGAGTTAGCACAACAAGGTGTACAGTACTCTAAGGTGGCACTAACATACAATGTAAAATGGGAGTGTGCATGTCATGGTGGTAGTAAACATTAAACATAGCAATCATTCTCACATATCTCACTCGGTGTGTAAAGCAAAAGATATCCACCGCTTTGATCACTAGAACTATTAGGACAATGACGGAGTCTAACTTCGTACAACTATCACTACGACCACTTTTCCCTTTGGGACCCTAATGGAGTCCGACTCCATACAACCTCTAACCCCACCGCACTGGTCCATAGTCAATGCCCCCCTCTCTCAGTAGTGAACCAAAGTTATGGATATCGATAACCTCTTAGCAAACATCCTGCAGCAAAGCCCAATTCATGAAGTTAGCTCATTATTTCCGATTTGGATCCTAAGTAATAACTTCCCACTTGGACTTCCTTTGCATCTCGGGTTTTGGTTGAATTGGAGTTGATCTTCAGGAGAGTTTTCGCACAGAAGCTCAAGTTTGGTTCGGTTGTGTCCAATCCATTTGTATGCCTTCGGTTCAGTACGTATGCCCTCAGTTCGGTTCGACTGTGTCTCTATCTGTTCGGTTCGGTTCGGCTATTTCGGTTCGGTTCAATTGTCTTGAACCGATTCCATCATCCACTCCAATCGGATCCCCTACTCTAACTTAATTCAGTGGCCTTCCTTCTTTCCTTTCTTTCTCCTATGCCAAGCTTCTGCCTTGCCTGGTTCAGTTTGGTCCTTCTCCCTCCGATCCGATCAGAAACCCTACAGCCTTCCAGCAAGCTTGTATCGTTCGTTCTCGCCAGACGATGGCGTTTTCAACCATTCTAACTTAACCAAACAATCATAAAACATTCCAAACAATAGTAATAACATATAGGTTTAATCCAAAAAGATCAAAACATCAATCATATAGGCTATTTTAGATCAAACATATCTAATTCATGATTTTCCCCTTAATCCCCTTAGTTATATCTAACAATAAGATTAACAAACTTAATTCAAATTAACCCAAAATTTTATCAGTGACATAAAATAACATTTCAGAATTTTTACATATTTTTCCATATTTTTCTGAGCCATTAATTCGCTAGTTATCACTAATCACCCCTAATTAGTCGTAATTAGTGTAAAAATATGCAAATCACTCATCTTAACCATGAATAAATTATAGATCTAAAAACTCCACTGATTTGGCATGGATTCCTATGTATAGCACCAGCTCTATCTTTGATTTGATGCTAATTTGACTTCATTTGATGTAGATTTGCTTAATTAGTGATAAAAATGTGATTAAGGAGTGATTTAGAAGATGGAGGCCATTGCTAGGGTTAGAGGAATGTTTGTGGTTGCTAGAAAAATGAAAAGGAACTATTCTCTAACTCATTTCAGCCCTCCCATAACCTTAACCCCGAAATGGATTATGGGTCTAGCTGCTAATCATCCTATTAAGCCCGATTAGGCTGTTTTTCCATCTTCAAATCTTATTTCAGCCATATCTCCCAAACAGTAAGTCCGTTTGATAATTGTGACCACTCTACGGAATGGTAAACCATCATCCAGATCTAATGGAAGTTGTTTTAGGTCAAAACTCTTACCAATCAAAATTTATAGGCGAAAAAAGATTCGCTAGGGGCATAAAGGTCATTTAAAATTCGGCAAATATCGTAAATGTGGGAAATGATCCCAATAGTCGTTTCCCAAAGTTACACGACCATATGACTTCGTAAGAAGTTGAAATAAATATTCTACGATCCTCAGATACGTAAAATGCGGGCCATTATATCTGGTATCTTGCAGAAAGGCGAAGCTAAAATATATTACAGCTCACAATAAAATATGTCATGGAGAAACAATTAAAATGTAATAGTAAATAAATACTTATCCTAATAATGACACTGTCTAACGAGCGTCTCTAAGTTGAATAATCTCTGTCACTTGTCTAACTTGCATGTTTTTTTATGAAGAGGGGGTCTAAACAAAAGTTTTGATGAATTGACAAATTATACTGTCTATAAATATCACTTCATATACCATTCTAACACTGGTTTTGTGACGATCCGCCTTTTTCTGGTTCAAACTGATAATTAAACCGACTTAAACCGTTCAACAAGATAGATATTAAGGGTAGTTTCACATTGGAAGAGAAACAAACAACTTTTTCATTATCATTACAATAACTTTTACATCAATGTACAAGAAATATCAAAGTACATGAATATATCAGAGCACAGAAATATATCAGAGTACAATAGTAAATACATGCACAGCAGAAAATACATAATAAATCTACTAAGCTTAGCGGAAGAAATAAAATGCTCTAGACACAGCTCTAGCTTCAATCCAACACCTACTCTATAAAATATCTATAAACTAAAACTACTAAGATTCCCATGCGGAAAATATGGGCACCCAGAGTTTAGGTTGAATACACTACATGTCAGTCATGGGACTAGTGTGAGAACTAAAACACTTGTTTACATTTATTTTAATGTTCGAAAATCATAAGGTCACATCGTATAACACATAACGAGTTTCCTTTATGAATACCAGTCATAAAAACTTGCAAAGTTTTTCAAAATGAAGCTGCCATAAGACTCGCATCCCATCACATAATGCAAGCGCACATCGTTAGGAGCAAGTTTTACCTTATGATAACCAAATATGCTTGATTTGCGAGAATCACTTGATATTATCATTAATGTCTAAAGCGGAAATCACTTTTGAAAGTAAGTATATAACTTTTAGCAGACGTAGGTACCCATATATTACGTCTGGCTAGCTTTTTGACCAAGCTACCAAGGTTCACGCACAAGAAGAAAGGATGAAATTACATTCCTTAAATCCATGAAGGATCGGATCGCACCAGAGGGCCGCCTCTCTTGGATCGCCCCCCATCGGATCGCCCCCATAATATCAGCGCTCCGACTACCTATACATGACTCGATCTGCATTTACACTGCTACCCTGCACAGACCGATCTGATTCCCCGACACACAGCGAAGCCTCTGACCTGTTCAAGCACGAGCTAGTCTTCGGCGATCCAAGATGCACGGATCCAGCGACACATGTCCCCAACTGTCACTTTGACCAATTCCTCCTCCTTGCTCGATCTGATATTTAAGGGGATCGTGACACCTGTCCACAACGGCTAATTTGACTAATTCTTCATCAAGCTGCGGTCCGATCCGATATTCTCGGGATCTATGCCACGTGTGACCGTAATCCGCCTGACAAAATCAGCTATAAATAGCCCAGAGCTTGGCATTTTTTAGGATCTTTTGGCAGTATGGAGCACTGATTCCACCATTATTGTCATACCACTATTTCTTGTCAGTTTTATTACGAGATTATTGAGAGAGATCACAATTGTGAGAGTGAGTTTGAGAGAAATCATTGATTGTACTAGCATTCAAAGTATAATCGATAACATATAAAGTGGACGTAGGCTCGTTAACGCCGAGCCACTATAAATTCTGTGTTTTTTCTGCTTTTTCTTCATTCTCTAGTTATAATTCTTTACAAATCAGAACAATTTGGGTGTTAGGTCCAAATTTTGATCTAACATTTTGGTGCTTTCATTGAGAGTTGAATTCTCAGCCTACCGGATTGCTATTCTACTATTTGGATTTGGAAGTCCAAAGAAAACAGCCCCAAAACTTCACTGTTCAGATTTTTGAAGATTCCAGCGACATCTGATATCATGGCTGGAAAGAAGTCTGAGGAAGCGCGAACTTCGCAAGCGAATGAAGTCACGAATGAAGTGGTTGGTGAAAGTGCACACGAGCAGGTCGTCGAGGGGGTCACGGATCGCGAGGATAGGGGGCGAACCGAACCAATCAAGGTGCCACGATCCGACTTGAGGGTGGCGCTGCGAACCGCGAAGCTGGAGGGGTTGTTACTCGATCCCGTGATAACGCCACGAATCCTCCGCATACCGTGACCACGAACCGATCCCAGGGGGGTGCTGCGAGCCACCAACCTCGATCTACAGCGATCCAAATTGATGACCAGACTACAACTCGACCTGGAAAGGAGCCTATGGCTCGCTCCTACCGTCCTGGCCCCTTCGCTCGACCTGGCTCAAGCTCTTTGCGCATAAGAGAAAATGATGATGATCAATATGACCCTTCTGCTCCCGTTACTGAGGGGGATCTCTCTCGCTTTTCCAAAATGTGGGAGAGGCTGTTTGATGAATTGGTTGCTCAAAGTCAGGAGAGCTCCGTTTTGCGACAGGACTTGACCTCTATGGATAGAAGGCTTAATGATCTCGCAAGGCAAAGGACGCCCCCAGTTCGTCCGCTCACCCCAGAATACTCTTCTTCGTCAGAGGACTCGCCGAGACCTCCGCGGCAACCATATGAGAGGCCTGAAAACATAGAGCAGCTTCGATTTGGAACCCTTCCATCACGGGAAGAAGAGGCACTGGGTGCAGGGCCCTCAAACCGCAATGTGAATGATCACGCCACAACTCCCAGAGCTCGAGGTGTGGACAGCCCTGTTCAGAATAGACTACCTCAGCCCCGTCGCCGTACAAATGCTCATGGTAACAGGGGGCAGCGAAACCCAATCCGAGCCCCGGGTTTCGTGGCCGCTCCTGGAAGAGAGATTAGAGAACCCCACCGAGCAAGAAGCGCTGACCCCGAGCCTCCGCTGACCAGTGCAAATGTTGCAGCTATGATCCATCAAATTCTAGCAGATAGCCATGGACAACGGAATAAAAATTAGGGAATTGACCGCAGTCACACCCCTTTCACTGATGACATTTTAGATGCGACATTCCTGAGGCGCTTCAACATGCCGTAGATGAACCGTTACGCGGGTAGATCTGATCCCATCCAACATCTGATGAGATATTCTGGGTCAATGACCGCTGCCGCAGCTTCTGACGCTGTAAAGTGCAAAGCATTTCCCATATTCCTGGAGGATGTAGCATTATTATGGTTTACTCGTTTACCAGCAAGATCAATTTCTAGCTTCAGGGAGTTGAGTGAAAGGTTTGTAGAACAGTTCCGCATCTATGCACAAAAGACGAAGAGTGTGATTGACTTGTTCCTTGTCAAGCAACGACCAGGCGAGATTTTGAGGGTGTATCTAGACCGTTTCAACCTAGCCGCTACTGAAGTCAAAGATCCTCATGATCAAACTGTTGTGGCAGCCCTAATTGATAGGGTAGATAAAGACATCGAATTTGGGAGATATCTGGCCGGCAAGCCACCTCATACTAGAGAGTTATTCTACGAAAAAGCTAACGTACACTTACGCCGGGAGGAGGTATATGCTAACCAAAAGGAAAAACGGCCGATAAAAAGGAAATCCAGAGCAATGTCGCCATTAAGCAGACAGGAGACAGCTCGGGGAAGGTCGAGGTTAATGTCAGAAACCGGAACCAGGGTGGTCGTCAGTCAGGAAACAATGATAATAACAGTAATGGCAACAACCGGAAGAGGAATCGGGGGAACGACTCCCAGAGAAGGACTCGTCTGTAACACCCCGAAAATTCTATAACTGTGAAATTAACAAATTAAAGTATAATTAATTGGAAATCAAAGAACTAAGGGAAACGGGATACGCCATTGCGTTCGTCTCGGAAAAATACGCGAAATAGAGTCCGAGTTTTCGAAAAACGGAGTCCGTATGAAGAAGATATGGCCTTCGGAAGTTTTGAATTAAATTTAAAATTCAAACAGAATTAAATAATTAAATATTCCGAAGTGGGGCCCAATGGGCCAGGGTGGAAAAACACCCGCCTGGGCCACCCAGGTCGACTGGGCTGTCGACCTGGGCTACCCATGTCGACTGGGCTGTCGACAGCCCTGTCGACAGGGGTATCGACCTGGTCGAGCCCAGTCAACCTGGCTGGCCAGGTCTGTGTTCCTCCGATTTTCTGTGGCCTGCTTTGTCACTAGGGCTAGGTGGCAAGTTTTAATTGGTCTCTCTATCGAATGAATGGCTACGATCTAACCTAGCGACATCAATGGTCCTAATCTATTCCTAACCTCTATATAAACAACCCTAGACTAAACCCTAATCTATTCATTCAAAATTAAGAAGATAGCCGCCATGTTGCTGAGGAACGACTAAGAGTAGCCGCCATCTAGAGAGAGGATTAGGGAGAAAGTTCTAAAGCCTAAAGCAATTCAAGCAACCTAAAGCTAATCAATTCAACAAAGGAATCATATCTCTTAGTTAGAGAATTTGCCGCAACCATTGTAAGTAGAGTACTACTTTGGTATGAACTAATGATTGTGTAGATATGTATGCTTGAATTGTGGCAATGAAATTCGTGTTTGTGCGATTTATATACGTTTGGATATTATGAATTATGTCATTCAATTATAAAGAACTACATGCGGTAGTTCTATGCAAATATACGTTTGGAATATTCGCAAATTATGTGACCTATGTTGAAGCTACATGTATGTAGTTGATTGAAATTTCATGCAAGTTTGGGGCTTTGTTATTATGCCATCATGATGTCTATTTTTGTGCATAAATCATTTTGCAAGTAATTGAGACAAGTTTGGTTGTTATAGTTCATATGAAACTATGTTGGAATTTTGACACCATAATCCATGTATTAAGTCATGCTTTAGCAAAACTTATGAATATGGCTAGGCTATAAATGATATTTGGCATAATTAAAATCCATGATTAAGTCTATCTTGTTTAAAGGCTAGGTTAAACTCAAAAATCCCTTTTTGCAAGTTTAAAGCAAACACCATGTTTAGGAATATTTATGCATAAGTATGTTTATACCATCGTTATGTGATTAGACTTAAATCATGATTAAGTTGAACTATGCTTTTGTGTTAGTAACAAAGTATCCTCTTTGTAAACATGTAGAAACCTTATGAACATGACTTGTTTATATTTATGCCATGAACAAATTTAACCATACCTATGCCATGCTTATGTTTGATATTATGCCATGCTTATGTTTGACATCATGCCATGCTTATGCTAGAAATATTTATGCCATGCTTATGTTTGACATTATGCATAAATAAGAATATAGGTTCATGTTGCAGTTAAACCTATGCAAGTTCACATGCTTTGATTCATGTCACCTATGTTACCACTATGCAAGTATACCAGTTTCTAGTATGTATTTCCAACGTCATATGCAAGTTCATGCGCTCACCTTCCCCCTCTTTGTGTATGTAATTACGCCATAAGCCTCCCCTTTCGCATGGCTAAATTGGGCTTTAAAAGGCTAAGCCCAATATACATAAACGGACGTATAAAAACGGGGGTAAATAACGTTGGGCTAAATTAATTGAATGAATGAAAACTAAAGCAAAAGGGCCCAAATTCAAGTATGGGTTGGGCCCATGATTGGTGTAACCTTTACACCATTAACTTAATAATGGGCCGCAAATGTTTACATATAAGAAATAAAGAAGAATGACAGAAATATGTAAATGTAGAAAATACGATATGTTTAACCCGAGGTTGGATTGAGTTGTGATGTAAACCTGCCCGGAACCGCCCGGCTGTCCAGTAGTCACAACAATACCTATCCAATGTGGGAGGTTAAACATGGAGCCCAGCAAGGACCCGAGGTTAGACTGAGTTGTGGCGTAAGACTGCCCGGAACCAACCGGCAACAGGCAGCCACAACAATACCCGTCTAATGTGAGAGGTCCGGGCCTTAATAAGACAATTAAGGCTGAGTCAGGATTGATAGGATTAAGTGAACTAAAGACTTAATCAAAATGGAACATGCTAAACTAAACGGACTGGTGGGGGTTAGGTTAGAAAACACTTAACCAACTTAGCATGTTGGCTAGAGATAGAAAACCTAGTAACGGGGGATCCTTTTCAGCAGTAACCCTAAAAGGTGTATCAGGATACCCTGAAACTTGGCAGGGTGGGGCACGATTACTTGGCTGATTGTAAGAGGTCAAATCGACGGCGGTGGTGTAGCAGTGTAGGTTCTAACGGGGTGCGGGCGTGCACACACTCCGGCGCAGAAAAATAAGGCACTGGACACCAGTAGCATACCTGTGCACTCTAAGGTTGTGTCGGGTTGCCACTATGGGACTTGATACACCCCATGGTGGGACCAGCATAGGTAACTACAACATCGGGGGCCGTAAGACACATGTAACTATGCGAGTAGGAGCCGATCATTATAGAATTGATCACATCACCCTGATTATGGGGTGCCAATTGGAAACTAGTTTATACGGGTTCAGAGATTGACATGGGGTACGATAGTATATTCGACCCTAGACAACTTAACCAAGTTATGGTGTTTGCCCACTTCTTGTTTATACTTATCATACCCAGTTCTTTATTCATAGACAAAATAGTACTAGACTTACTCAGGCTTTATGTCTGACTCTACTTTTCTTTCGTCTTCTTTCTTCCGTTCCCCCCCCCAGGTCCTCAGGGAGGGAACACAGCAGCTTGACCTACCTAAACATCCAGCTTGAAGAAGAGAAATGTATTGCTTGGACTTTCCTGTTTTGAACTATGGCTTTGGACAATCCACTATGGGGCTTTTTGCAGTTTATCTATGTTTTATTTATGCTTCTTTAAATAATGTACTCAAGACAGATTATGAAAGTGTTATGTTATGTTTTTGGAAAGGATGTTGTTGTAACACGTATTTGACTTTATGAAATAAAGTTTGTTGTTCTTCCGCTGTTTACAAATATGTGTTCTTATATCTGTCTTGTATATCTGTGACTTGTACTTATAAACCTCCACCAAAATTAGGGCATTCCCTTTGAGAGTGATCCTAACGGAGGTGGGGTGTTTCACTTGGTATCAGAGCATAGGTTTACCAGATAAGATAAAAAGTTTTGAAAATTTATTTTCAAAAAGGAAATTTAAAGAAGCATTTTTAAAAAGATAAAAATATTATTTTATTTTTAAAGGCAAAGTCCACTCCCCAAAGCTATAGGTACTATCTCTTATCCTTCGTTTTGAACCTATCCATTTTGTTTCAGCATGTCTGAAGATCTTAACTTGCCGGAAGGGGTACCAATACCTGGTTGGTTTAGACGGTTCTTAGAAGCAAGGGCCACTCAGCCAGGTCCTACCGTTCCTCCTCCCCCAGCTGCCGGTAATCATCCAGCTGCAGCAGCACCTCTTCCTCCACCTCCTCCACGAGGAAACGCGTTTGCTAAGATATGTAAGGATTTTAAAGCTATGGGAGGAAGGGATTTCCATGGAACTGAGTCCTTCGTAGCGGCTAGAAATTGGCTGAAGGAAACCGAGGATCTATTCATCATCTTTGAGGTAGAGGACAGACAAAAAGTACAGTTGGCAGTGTGGCTATTGAAGGGCGAGGCTTCCTACTGGTGGGAAGTCACTAATGCTGAAAGACCAGTAGAGACATGGGAGGACTTTAGGGCAAGGTTTGAGACCAAATTTCTCTCAGATGCGGAAAGAAGTTTGCAGTTGGAGAAATTCTTATTTCTTAAGCAAGGGGACAAAACAGTCAGAGAGTATGTGAATCAGTTCGATGAGCTGGCTAGGTTTGGGCTTGACCTAGTCAACACCCCGCACAAGAAGGCTCTCCGTTTCGTCAAGGGGTTAAATGAGCCATTACACAGTTTGGCCATGACCCATATACCATGGGAGCCACGTATGAAAGATTGGTGCAAATGGCGTTGCTGAATGAAGAGGATAAGGGCAAGAAGGAGACGAAGGCAGAAAGCTCTCAAGGGAAGAAGGAGGGTTTGCAGCCTAAGAAGACAGACTTTAAGAAAGGCGGGAAAAGCAACAAAGAGAAGAGGAAGTGCAATTTCTGTGGCAAAGTGGGGCACTTAGTAAAGGACTGCCGGAAAAAGAAGGCCAAGGAGAATGGTGGGTGCTTTTCTTGCGGTCAGACAGGCCACAGAGCTAAAGACTGCCCAAAGAAACGAGGGCAGGGGCAGGGGTCTGGATCCACTCTAGGGGCACAGGTTCATGTGCTGGAAGCGCCACCTTTGCAACAGCGAGGTACAAACACTTCTATAGAAAGTGTAGTTTATCTTTATGATCACCCCGTTCGCACTTTATTTGATTCTGGCGCATCACACTCCTTTATCTCGTCTGCTTTAGTAGAATCTCTGCACCTAAAAACTAGTATGGTAGAGGACCCCTTAATTGTTTCAAACCCAATTGGGGGCCCAGCTCATTTGTCTATGATCTGTGTGGGATTGAAAATTTCTATTCTAAGTGTAGAATTTCAATGTAGTGCCTTTGTTTTGGGCTTTTCGGGGTATGGTTTGATTTTGGGTATGGATTGGCTATCCAGTAATGGGGCCATCCTTGATTGTGAGAAAAGGGTTTTTAGGCTCCTAACCCAGCTTGGTAATACTTTGGAAATTTCTTGTAATCCCTCGTATGCGGTTATGCTTAGTTATCTTGAGTCGCTAGATGCCTCTGTTGAAAATTTGCAATCAGTTAGAGTGGTCCGGGAATATCCGGATGTCTTCGAAGAGGTGCAGGGCTTGCCTCCGAAGCGGGAGATAGACTTCCGCATATATCTTGTGGATAATGCAAAGCCCGTTGTGTTGCCCGTTAGACATATGGCTCCACGGGAAAGGAAAGAGCTCAGTAAACAGATTAAAGAGCTTCTAGAAAAGGGGTTCATTAGGAGGAGCATTTCAGAATGGGGCGCTCCAGTGGTGTTCGCTACAAAGGCGGATGGTTCACTCCGTCTATGTGTTGACTATAGGGAGCTCAACAAGCTAACGAAAAAGAATAGGCACCCTCTCCCTAGAATTGACGATTTATTTGACCAGCTTGTAGGAGCGTCCGTTTTCTCCCAACTCGATTTGGAAACCGGTTTTCATCAGCTAAGGGTGGCTGAAGATAGCATCGATAAAACGGCGTTCAGAACCCCAGACGGCTTCTTTGAATGGCTTGTCATGCCTTTCGGCTTGACAAATGCACCTGCTTACTTCGTGGACCTGATGAGTAGGGTATTTAGAGATTTCCTCAATAAATTCGTAGTGGTCTTCGTAGATGATATCCTTATCTTCTCAAAGAGTGAAGAGGAACATGCTCAACACTTAAGGGCAATCATGGAAACGTTGCGAGCCCATCAACTAAAAGCCAAGTTCTCCAAATGCCACTTTTGGAGAGAAGAGGTGAGGTTCCTTGGGCACATAGTATCCAAACAAGGGTTAGCAGTGGACCCTGCTAAGGTAGTGGCGGTACAGGATTGGAAGACACCAAGGAATGCAACTGAAGTCCGAAGTTTTCTAGGACTAGCGGGTTTCTATCGAAAGTTCATAAGGGATTTTGCGAAAATCTCAGCTCCGCTCACGAAATTGACTAAGAAGAATCTAGTGTTCAATTGGGATTTGGATTGCGAGTTTGCTTTCCAACGACTGAAAAGGGCTCTCACAACAGCCCCAGTTTTGACGCTGCCAGATGGGAGCAAGATGTTCACTGTTTATACGGATGCATGTGGGACAGGGCTAGGCGCCGTCTTAATGCAAGAAGGAAGGGTAGTAGCTTATGGCGGGAGGCAGTTGAAGGTGCACGAAAAGAACTACCCAACCCACGATCTTGAGTTAGCCGCCATCGTTTTTGCACTCAAGTCTTGGCGACACTATCTCCTTGGTGAGAAGTTCGAACTTTACACTGACCATAAATCGTTGAAATATCTTTTCTCGCAGAAGGATCTTAACTTGAGGCAACAAAGGTGGATGGAGTTTCTTGCCTCGTACGATTTTGAAATCTCCTACACACCGGGCAAAGGCAACGTAGTTGCAGACGCGTTGAGCCGAAAGAAATTGACCCTAAGCCCGTTGTTTGTTGAAAGACAAAGCCTAGAGTTTATAGCCAGCTTCGACTTTAGGCCTTCCTCCGATTTCGTACCGGGCTTGCTAGCATCTCTCGAAGTGCGCCCAACTTTAGTGGATTCAGTAGGGGCAGCACAACGCGAAGACCCTCAACTTGTAGAAATAATTGATAGGCTAATTAGGGGTGAGACTTCAAGTCACCTCAACAGATACTCCATCGACGATAAGGGTTTACTAAGGCGAGATGGAAGGCTATGCGTCCCACAGACAAACGATTTAATAAAGAAGGTTCTTGAAGAAGCTCATCACTCCAAGATGACGATACACCCAGGCGGAGATAAAATGTACAAAGACATAAAAAGGACTTTCTTTTGGAACAGCATGAAAAAGGATGTGGCAGAGTTCGTTTCTAAGTGTATGGTGTGCCAACAGGTTAAGGCGGAACAGAAAAAGCCTGGCGGACTACTACATCCTCTAGAGGTCCCGCAGTGGAAGTGGGATAGCATCTCAATGGACTTCATCGATGGGCTGCCTAGGTCTAGGAGAGGCAACACTAGCATTTGGGTAATAGTGGATAGGCTTACTAAAAGCGCCCACTTTTTACCTGTCAAAAGTAAGAGAACTGCCTCATCCCTAGCATCACTTTACCTCAAGGAAATCGTTCGACTCCATGGAATACCATCTAGCATTGTTAGTGACCGAGACCCCATCTTCACCAGCGAGTTTTAGCGGAGTCTGCAAGAAGCAGTAGGAACGCAGTTATGCTTGAGCACAGCCTATCATCCCCAAACCGATGGCCAAACAGAGAGGGTGAATAGAGTTTTGGAAGACCTTCTAAGACTATGCGTCCTTGACTTCGGAGGGACATGGGAAGACCACCTTCCTTTGGTGGAATTTGCCTACAACAACAGCTATCAAGCAACCATCGGAATGGCGCCCTTCGAAGCTTTATACGGAAGACCGTTCCGATCGCCCACTTGTTGGTGGGAGTCTACTGATAAGCTCATACTTGGACCAGACATGATCCGAGAGACTTCAGAGAAAGTAGACTTAATACGAAGAAGGATGAAGACGGCCCAAGACAGACAAAAGTCCTATGCCGACAAGAGGAGAACCGACCTTGAATTTGAAGTTGGAGACAGAGTTTTTCTCAAGGTATCACCGCTAAGGAACGTTGTTCGTTTCGGAACCACAGGAAAGCTAGCACCAAGGTTCGTAGGACCATTCCCTATCATCGAGAAGATTGGGAAAATGGCCTATAGATTAGAGCTACCCGAGAAGTTGGCTGGAGTCCACAACGTTTTTCACGTTTCACATCTCCGAAAATGTCTACATGAGTCTGCTGAAGTGGTAGAGCCAAATATACTCGAAGAGGCCGAAGTGGAACGCGAAGCGACCATAAGAAAGGTTCCAACCCGCATCCTAGGAACGGAAGTGAAGAAGCTACGCAACCGCGAAGTCAAACTCGTCAAAGTCCAATGGAGCGACGCCGAGGGAGACGCGACTTGGGAAACTGAAGCTAGAATACGCACTGCATACCCTTTTCTATTCGAGGGTACGTCCTTGATCTTTCTTTTTCCTTAAGTTGCGCTTTTATCTATCTTTTTAGGGTATATTTCCTCGACCTTATCTTTTAGGTAGAAACCCTTTTTGGATGAAAACATGTAATTGAAACATGTTATGTATGATGGTTGCAAGTGGTTGCAAGTGATTGCTAGTGGTTGCTCGTGGTTGCATATACACACACAATCTAGGTTTTAGATCGGCTCAATCACTTCATATTGCATATGCATATATGTTTGCATTCGTATATGGTTGAATTGTAATGTGTTGGCATATGGATGTTGCATTTGTATTGAATGATTGTGCACTCATGTAGAATCATGAATAGGAAAATTTGCATACATAATGGATTCATTTCACTTACATGATTCGCATTAAGGAGGTCAACTGAATCAGTAGACCGCCTGATTTTGCATTAGATAAGTTCATGAACACACACACTTCGCATATGATCATGAAGCATTAGAAGTCTTTTAAGGACAATGGATACTCGTGTTTGATGGATGAGTAGATGGATGATTGGATGTTAGGATATACATTCCTCCTAACTTGAAGATTTCGGGGAAGAAATCCTTTTAAGTGGGGGAGAATGTAACACCCCGAAAATTCTATAACTGTGAAATTAACAAATTAAAGTATAATTAATTGGAAATCAAAGAACTAAGGGAAACGGGATACGCCATTGCGTTCGTCTCGGAAAAATACGCGAAATAGAGTCCGAGTTTTCGAAAAACGGAGTCCGTATGAAGAAGATATGGCCTTCGGAAGTTTTGAATTAAATTTAAAATTCAAACAGAATTAAATAATTAAATATTCCGAAGTGGGGCCCAATGGGCCAGGGTGGAAAAACACCCGCCTGGGCCACCCAGGTCGACTGGGCTGTCGACCTGGGCTACCCATGTCGACAGAGCTGTCGACAGCCCTGTCGACAAGGGTATCGACCTGGTCGAGCCCAGACAACCTGGCTGGCCAGGTCTGTGTTCCTCCGATTTTCTGAGGTCTGCTTTGTCACTAGGGCTAGGTGGCAAGTTTTAATTGGTCTCTCTATCGAATGAATGGCTACGATCTAACCTAGCAACATCAATGGTCCTAATCAATTCCTAACCTCTATATAAACAACCCTAGACTAAACCCTAATCTATTCATTCAAAATTAAGAAGATAGCCGCCATGTTGCTGAGGAACGACTAAGAGTAGCCGCCATCTAGAGAGAGGATTAGGGAGAAAGTTCTAAAGCCTAAAGCAATTCAAGCAACCTAAAGCTAATCAATTCAACAAAGGAATCATATCTCTTAGTTAGAGAATTTGCCGCAACCATTGTAAGTAGAGTACTACTTTGGTATGAACTAATGATTGTGTAGATATGTATGCTTGAATTGTGGCAATGAAATTCGTGTTTGTGCGATTTATATACGTTTGGATATTATGAATTATGTCATTCAATTATAAAGAACTACATGCGGTAGTTCTATGCAAATATACGTTTGGAATATTCGCAAATTATGTGACCTATGTTGAAGCTACATGTATGTAGTTGATTGAAATTTCATGCAAGTTTGGGGCTTTGTTATTATGCCATCATGATGTCTATTTTTGTGCATAAATCATTTTGCAAGTAATTGAGACAAGTTTGGTTGTTATAGTTCATATGAAACTATGTTGGAATTTTGACACCATAATCCATGTATTAAGTCATGCTTTAGCAAAACTTATGAATATGGCTAGGCTATAAATGATATTTGGCATAATTAAAATCCATGATTAAGTCTATCTTGTTTAAAGGCTAGGTTAAACTCAAAAATCCCTTTTTGCAAGTTTAAAGCAAACACCATGTTTAGGAATATTTATGCATAAGTATGTTTATACCATCGTTATGTGATTAGACTTAAATCATGATTAAGTTGAACTATGCTTTTGTGTTAGTAACAAAGTATCCTCTTTGTAAACATGTAGAAACCTTATGAACATGACTTGTTTATATTTATGCCATGAACAAATTTAACCATACCTATGCCATGCTTATGTTTGATATTATGCCATGCTTATGTTTGACATCATGCCATGCTTATGCTAGAAATATTTATGCCATGCTTATGTTTGACATTATGCATAAATAAGAATATAGGTTCATGTTGCAGTTAAACCTATGCAAGTTCACATGCTTTGATTCATGTCACCTATGTTACCACTATGCAAGTATACCAGTTTCTAGTATGTATTTCCAACGTCATATGCAAGTTCATGCGCTCACCTTCCCCCTCTTTGTGTATGTAATTACGCCATAAGCCTCCCCTTTCGCATGGCTAAATTGGGCTTTAAAAGGCTAAGCCCAATATACATAAACGGACGTATAAAAACGGGGGTAAATAACGTTGGGCTAAATTAATTGAATGAATGAAAACTAAAGCAAAAGGGCCCAAATTCAAGTATGGGTTGGGCCCATGATTGGTGTAACCTTTACACCATTAACTTAATAATGGGCCGCAAATGTTTACATATAAGAAATAAAGAAGAATGACAGAAATATGTAAATGTAGAAAATACGATATGTTTAACCCGAGGTTGGATTGAGTTGTGATGTAAACCTGCCCGGAACCGCCCGGCTGTCCAGTAGTCACAACAATCTCTATCCAATGTGGGAGGTTAAACATGGAGCCCAGCAAGGACCCGAGGTTAGACTGAGTTGTGGCGTAAGACTGCCCGGAACCAACCGGCAACAGGCAGCCACAACAATACCCGTCTAATGTGAGAGGTCCGGGCCTTAATAAGACAATTAAGGCTGAGTCAGGATTGATAGGATTAAGTGAACTAAAGACTTAATCAAAATGGAACATGCTAAACTAAACGGACTGGTGGGGGTTAGGTTAGAAAACACTTAACCAACTTAGCATGTTGGCTAGAGATAGAAAACCTAGTAACGGGGGACCCTTTTCAGCAGTAACCCTAAAAGGTGTATCAGGATACCCTGAAACTAGGCAGGGTGGGGCACGATTACTGGGCTGATTGTAAGAGGTCAAATCGACGGCGGTGGTGTAGCAGTGTAGGTTCTAACGGGGTGCGGGCGTGCACACACTCCGGCGCAGAAAAATAAGGCACTGGACACCAGTAGCATACCTGTGCACTCTAAGGTTGTGTCGGGTTGCCACTATGGGACTTGATACACCCCATGGTGGGACCAGCATAGGTAACTACAACATCGGGGGCCGTAAGACACATGTAACTATGCGAGTAGGAGCCGATCATCATAGAATTGATCACATCACCCTGATTATGGGGTGCCAGTTGGAAACTAGTTTATACGGGTTCAGAGATTGACATGGGGTACGATAGTATATTCGACCCTAGACAACTTAACCAAGTTATGGTGTTTGCCCACTTCTTGTTTATACTTATCATACCCAGTTCTTTATTCATAGACAAAATAGTACTAGACTTACTCAGGCTTTATGTCTGACTCTACTTTTCTTTCGTCTTCTTTCTTCCGTTCCCCCCCCCAGGTCCTCAGGGAGGGAACACAGCAGCTTGACCTACCTAAACATCCAGCTTGAAGAAGAGAAATGTATTGCTTGGACTTTCCTGTTTTGAACTATGGCTTTGGACAATCCACTATGGGGCTTTTTGCAGTTTATCTATGTTTTATTTATGCTTCTTTAAATAATGTACTCAAGACAGATTATGAAAGTGTTATGTTATGTTTTTGGAAAGGATGTTGTTGTAACACGTATTTGACTTTATGAAATAAAGTTTGTTGTTCTTCCGCTGTTTACAAATATGTGTTCTTATATCTGTCTTGTATATCTGTGACTTGTACTTATAAACGTCCACCAAAATTAGGGCATTCCCTTTGAGAGTGACCCTAACGGAGGTGGGGTGTTTCATCGTCCCAGGTCTTTTGAGAGTTATACGCCAATAAACGATACTTTGGAGAATATCTTCATGGATTCGTACAACGTCCTCCAAAATAAAAGGCCTCCTCCCAGAGAGTCAACGGAGAAAGAACGTGAAACGGGGAAGTTTTGTCTCTTCCATCAGATTCATGGCCATTTGACAAATGAATGCCGTCACCTAACAGATGTGGTTGAGAGACTTCTCCGAGAAGGAAAATTGGATGAATACAGAGTGATATCCAGAGACAGGGGCAAGCCGTACATGCCCCAAATCAGAACCAGAACCAACCTGCTGTCATGTCAACTGCCCAGCAAAAGGGAAAGGACCTTGTTATCAATACCATAATCGGAGGGTTTTATCTCGCTGGGCACGGTTCCAAGGCATTGGATCAGTATGTCAATGCAGCCAAGCAGCACCTCGGGGTAGGGGAGTGTAGCAACCCTGAGGACAATGTCCCGGTAAAGTAGCAAAAGATGATGTCAGACGACGTCGTTTTCCACGAACGAGAAAGCATTGGAGTCCATGCTCCGACTGAAGATCCATTTGTAATCACAGTACCTATTGGCCCGGCCACTATTCATAAAGTCTTGGTGGATAACGGGAGTTCCGTCAAAATTCTTTTCAAAAAGACATTTGACCAGATGAATCTCAAAATTAAAGACTTGAAGCCCTGTGAGGGATGGATCCGTGGATTTAACGGAGCATCCACCGCTCCAATGGGTTATGTAGAGCTACCAGTTACACTTGGGGAAGGAGAACGCCAGAGAGTGAGAATCCTTCCCTTTGTGGTTTTGGATATTGAATCACCCTATAATGCCTTCTTGGGCCGACCGGCCCTCGCAAAGTTTAGAGCCTGTATAGCCCCCTGGTGCTTGTTATTGATGTTTCCTACGGAAGCTGGTGTTGGTATTGTCAGAGGAGATCAGGTTGCCGCACGAGCATGTTATATTGCAGAGCTAAAGCTACTCCGCAATGGAGGAGACATAGAAACCAAGGGCACTTCTCCCCCCGCAAGGGCGGAAACCTTATAGCAATTAAAGAGAATAACCGTAGGAGAGTCGCCCAGAGAGTTGTCTGAGGATATAGATCCCAGAGAGGACAAAGAACCTGGGGGCAGAATGGCGACTCCCAACGAGACAACTGTGGATGTACCGATCGATGATAGTGACCCAAAGAAGGTCCTTAAGATTGGATCTTAGTTAAATTCGAATTTAGCTAAAGAATTGACGGATTTCTTGAAAGATAATTTGGACGTATTTGCTTGGACCCACGCAGACATGTGCGGGATATCTCCATCAATCATGAGCCATTCATTAAGCTTTAACCCTAAGCATTCTCCGGTAAAACAAAAAAGGCAAATGATGGGCCCATAGAGGTCCGCTGCCCTGAAAGAAGAAGTTGGAAAGCTAAAGAGTAATGGATTTATCAGAGACTCAATCTATCCAGTCTGGATTTCAAATCCAGTCGTAGTAAAGAAGGCCAACGGGAAGTGGCGAACGTGTATCGATTTCTCGGATTTGAATAAAGCCTGCCCAAAAGACAGTTTCCCGTTACCTCGGATCGATCAGTTGGTGGACTCAACGGTGGGCCATGAACTTCTCTCCTTTATGGATGCTTATTCAGGATATAACCAGATTCCAATGCACGTTCCAGATCAAGAACACACTAGCTTCATTACGGATCTGGGATTATACTGCTATGTGGTAATGCCCTTTGGCTTGAAGAACGCAGGCGCTACATATCAACGGTTAGTGAACAGAATGTTCTATAACCAGATTGGGAAAACAATGGAAGTGTACGTCGACGACATGTTGGTTAAGCCCAGGCAATCCTCCAATCACACTACAGACTTGGCAGAGATGTTTGGCATTCTTCGAAAGTACGGGATGAAACTCAACCCAACAAAATGTTCATTCGGGGTCGCCTCCGGAAAATTCTTAGGATTCATCGTCAGTTCTCGTGGGATTGAGATTAATCCAGACCAGATCGCAGCAATCAGAGACATTCAGGAACCTAGGCAGATTAAAGATGTGCAAAGCCTTGCAGAGAAAGTAGCCGCACTAAGCAGATTTATCTCCAGGGCTACGGACAAATGCATCCCATTCTTCGAATTGATAAAGCGAGGAAAACGCCACTTCAAATGGACGCCCGACTGCATAAAAGCATTTCAGAACTTGCTGAGACACCTGGAGAAACCTCCGATATTATCTAAGCCGATGGATCACGAGGACTTATTCGTGTACTTGGCAGTGTCGTCCCACGCGATCAGCTCAGCATTGGTGAGAGAAGAAGATAAAGTTCAAAAACCTGTGTATTACGTGAGCAAAAAATTGACGGCAGCATAGCGTAATTATCCAATGATAGAAAAGTTGGCGTACAGTTTGCTGATTGCCTCTAGAAAGCTTCGACATTATTTTCAGGCTCATCCCATTACCGTATACACTGATCATCCACTCAAGCAAGTTCTACAGAGTCCAGAAGCGTCTGGAAGACTACTCAAGTGGAATATTGAGTTGAGTCAATTTGATCTGAACTTTCAACCCCGGCGATCAATACGGGGGCAAGCGATAGCCAACTTCATAGCAGAGTTTACTGTCCCATAGGAAGATATAACGAACGAAGAAGTTAACCCCTCAAAGTTTCTTCTCGACCCCAGTGCCTGGGGGTTGTATACTGATGGCGCTAGGAATGACAAGAGATCCGGCGCTGGAGTAGTGCTTGAAACTCCCGAGAAACGGTTGATATCCTATGCTATTCGGATGGAGTTTCATGCCACTAACAACGACTCCGAATATGAAGCCCTGATAGCCGGGCTAAGGATCGCAAAGGAGTTGGAAATCACAAAGCTGGACATCTTTTGCGAATCCAAGTTAGTTGTATATCAGGTCACTGGAAAATTCCAAGCCAAAAGCCCAAGATTGATTTTATACTTGGAGAAAGTGAAGGAGTTGCTGAACGACTTCGATCACTACAGCATATCTCATATTCCGCGGTCAGAGAATCAACAGGCGGATAAGTTGGCGAAGATGGCTAGTTCTGACGATCCTGAAGAGACCGGGCTAGTCCCAGTTGAAGTACTATGGTCTCCTAGTATAGATCAGATGGAAATTGATCCGGTACTAGAAACGGAACCAGAAAGGGAGTCATGGATGACACCTCTAAAGAATTTCTTGATGAATGTAACGCTTCCGACCAAGAAAAGCGAGAGGCGTAAAGTAATTCGTAAAGCTGCCCGATGCGTTCTGCAAGGCGGAGTTCTTTACAAACAAGGATTTTCGATGCCCCTTCTCCGGTGTATAGCTCATGACGACATCAAGCGTGTGCTGCAGGAGGTGCATGAAGGTGAATGCGGCGATCACACTAGGGGGCAAACATTGGCGAAAAAGGTGTTGCGGCATGGTTATTTCTGGCCTACCCTAAACAAAGATGCGGCGAAGTACGCACGACAGTGTGATGCATGCCAAAGATTTTCAAAGATACCTAGGGCACCTCCTAGTCAGTTAAAAACGATAACGAGCCCATGGCCTTTCGCTATGTGGGGAATTGATATCATCGGAAGTCTCCCCATAGCTAAGGGCGGAGTGAAGTTCGCTATTGTAGCCGTAGATCACTTCACTAAGTGGGTTGAGGCTGAGCCACTGACTACAATCACAACCAAACGAGTGATCAATTTTGTCGTTAGAAACATCATCTATCGATTTGGGATTCCAAAGATTGTTATAACTGACAACGGAACTCAGTTCGATAGCACTGAATTCAGAGACTTCTACCAGAAATATCACATTGAGAAACGGTACACCTCTGTAGCGCATCCGCAGTCGAACGGATAGGTCGAAGCGGCAAATAAAGTGATTGAGTCCATTCTGAAAAGAAGACTGAAACGGGCCAGAGCCATGTGGGTTGATGAATTACCCTTAGCACTATGGGCCTACAGGACAACGTATAAATTGGCAACATGACATACCCCCTTCTCCCTTGCTTTTGGAGCAGAAGCAGTCATCCCGGTTGAAATAAAAGTACCTTCTCACCGAGTGACTTATTACGATCCGATGACTAATAACGAATTGCTCCTTGAATCCCTGGATATGATCGAAGAAAAGAGGGACGAAGCAGACCTGCGTGCCTTGAGATGCAAACAACAGGTCGCCCGATACTACAACAAAAAGGTTCGAGCCCGAACCTTTGAACCCAGAGACTTGGTTCTGGAGCGTGTCTTTCCAGCCCCAACTCATATGGGCGCAAAGTGGGAAGGACCGTACTCTATTCTGTGCAAGCTTGATAATGGAACTTTCAAGCTAGCGACCGTAGATGGAAAGGAAATCCCCAGAGTGTGGAATGCCCAACATTTATGGCCGTATCTAACGTAAAGATGTCAGATCTGTTCTTTTGCTTTATTAAGGACCATGTACAAGGCACGACTTGCCTAGAATAGTCTGATTTCTTAAGCAAAAATTATAAAGTGGACGTAGGTCATGATACGACCGAACCACTATAAAAATATTGTGTGTCGTTTACCTTTATTGCACTATTTTTATCTGCCTTTCTATTTTTATGGAAATTGTTGTGAACCATGCAATGATCACAGAAGCGTATAATTATAGGTGCCTTACATTAGAATGGAATGCAGTAACGAGTCAAAACTTTGAGGGTGCAATAAAGTAAATCATATCATTGACATCGCTCTATCTCCCCAGAGCCGAGAGGGAGCATAACGGACATGAGGGCGATGTCCGTAAGTCATGATGGTGTACCATGATCGGAACCGCCTTGACGTAACTCTAACCTTGGCGACTGCCAGGAAAGTATAAAAGCGTCTCCGACTGAGCGCTGAGAAAGAGCTCTTGCCCCGCTGAAGGATCAGGGAGCGAATGAACTGCTGAGCTCTAACTCTCCAGAGCAGAGAGAGTATAAAAGCGTCTCCGACTGAGCTCTAAGAAAGAGCTCTTGCCCCGCTGAAGGATCGGGGAGCGATTGAACTGCTGAGCTCGAACTCTAACTCTCCAGAGCAGAGAGAGTATAAAAGCGTCTCCGATTGAGCGCTGAGAAAGAGCTCCTTCCCCGTTGAAGGATCGGGGAGCGACTGAATTGCTGAATTCGAACTCTAACCTCGGCGGCTGCCAGGAGAGTATAAAAGATTCTATGATTAAGCTCTGAGAAAGGTGCCGGAAACTCAGCACCACAAGGACAGTTATCTTATTAAATTTTCTAAGTCCCCCATATTTAGAAATAGGGGGCAACGTGCAAACAACGCTAATCAATCCTTAATAAGCCCTAGTTAAGCGCTACGTTAACGATTGATTGGGGGCCATATACATATACACATGAACCTTGATGCAGCACGGAAATTTTTAAAATATTCTTTCTGTTACTTGACTGATTTGTAGTTATAATCAGATGATCTATGACTAAGCATGAAAAGTTTATTAAATGCAGGCACACGATGATGCAAAAGAGATAAACTTTCATTTACAATCTGCAAGCCTACAAAGTGAAAAACAACCTAAAACAAAAGTGAGGGCCAGTCTCACACTTACATTTCATGGCCAGTGGGAAGCCTAAAGACAAAATATAGACAAGCGACAATATCCTATTTACGCTTGGACTTCTTCGCCTTGTCAGTTTTGGATTGATCACCCTTCTTTCTTTTCCTTTTGTCTATAAGAGGAACGTCCGACTCATCAGAAGACTCCTCCTCCTCCTTTCTCTTTCTTTTATCAGTAAAGGAAGCTGGGAAATCATCAGGGTTCGCAAAATGAAGATGTTTGCTGATGGATTTGGGCTGGAGTTTCAGAACCATCCCAGTTTTGGGATTAAACTCCGAGATAGGAGCTACGTTCAAAGGCTCTTGTCCCACTTTCTTTAAAGCCCGCTGCTTTTCCTGCCTAGCCTTTCTTGTGGCCAAAGTCTCGTCGTCATCGCCTTCGACTTCTTTGGTGCTGATGATATCCTCCTCATCATCTACATGGTGCCCATCCATATCTTTCAAGGCATCGATGGTTTCGTCATCCTTGGGAGCATCAGCACTGGGTGCTAGGACGCCCTTCTCCGCTATCGTACCTTCAGCCTGCTACGGTATATCAGCACCGGCGCTAGGCGAGACGACAATCTTCTCCGCCTCTGTCCTTTTCTCGACATCCTTGTCGACGGGCTCGCCACCTGTATTATGAGGAACACATGTTATTAATTCGATTGGTTGCTCCACCAGACGATGACAACTCACAATTGCTTTGACAAATTGTGGGGAAAAAAGGGAGATACCTTCCGCTGATCCTCCATCTAGGTTAGCTGCAGAAGCTCCGACAACCATAGGAGTCAGGCCCAAAGGAATTAATGGATCATCAGGATTGTATTCCTCAACTCCGGAGGCCTTGGGCTCTACAGCTGAGCTCGAACCTTCGTCAATCTTGTTTTTGCCCTTAGCCAGCGTCCTCTCTTTCTCCATTTCTTCTTGAATTAGGCGCCGACCTTCTGCCAGATCCTCGGGCTCGTTATCCCTTAGAATGGTCCTCATTAGCTCCTCTTCGTCAATCTCTTCAACTCCTAATCTCTGCTTCTCACCCTCGACGATGGCGTCCCATATGTTGGCTAAAGTGACGTGGTAGTCCGGGATCCACGAGATGTTACGAGTTTTGAGGACGTGGCTGAGGAAGTCAAAAATCATCTCTTCGAACCCTTCGATATCCTTTTCTCTCTCGAGGAGCTTGTTGTTAGAAGCAGTAGCCATTTCGATGGCACTTTCAACATTCTATTCGGTGAGAGCCGCGCGCCTCTCCGCATCCACGACTTGATCATTTAAAATCACCTTCTCCGCTTCAGCCAAAGCTAGACTTTCTCTCAAACTTGCTTTTTCTTCCTCCCAAGCAGCTCTCTCAACTTCGAAATGGCCCTGTGCCGTCTTCAACTCAATGTTGGCCAATTTAAGATCTTCTACCTCCTTCTTTTAGGCCATTTTCTCTTGACTATTTGAGTCGAGTTCAGAATGAAAGCATTTCCTAGCATTCTCCAATTCAGTCTTATAATTTTCAGCATTTCTCCGTGCTAAGGCAAGTTGGGATTGAGCGTCTTCCAAATCCTTCTCCATTTTTGTCCTAGCCCTTTCATTGTTATCTATCTTCACTTTGGATCTATGTGCATCCATCTCAAGCGTTCGGATGACCTTTGAAAGATTAACAGCATGTTTCTTCATCACTTCATACTGCCTGGCTACATGGCGAATGTGCCCGATGACTTCAGAATCCCAGTTCCTAGGGACTGGTTCCAAGGCTGGAACAAACATCATACTTTCGAAGAAGATGTTAGGGAATTGTTCTCGCAACTTTTCCAGCTTAGCCTGAGTCTCGGGACCATGGATGTAATCTCGTGATCCGGGGGCAACCAAATCTTGCTGGTGGAAGGGACAATGTCACTTTTCTCCTTCTCAGAATCCTTGATTGGATCCTTGCTTTTATCCTTGGGCTCGTAGTGTCTTTTTGATGACCTGCTGTGAGAGGGTGCACTGTTCGGAGGGTTAACTCTTTAGGAAGTTGTTTTCCCCCTATAGGTGGCACCGAATAACTGGGAAGCTTGCTAGAGGTTGATTTTGGTGGAGACCGGGATTGCGAAGAAGTAGGCTTGTGAGAAAGGCCGCGAGAACGCTCGGGATTCGGATGAAGACTGGGTGTACCTTCACGAAGAGAGTGATAAGAATAAGACCGCCTGCGAGACATCTTTCCTGCAAAAGAAAAAAGAGCATATTAAAACCTTGAATACTGTTGATATAAAAGTGTGGGGTCAGGCAGTGCGTGTGATTTGTGCATCCCATATAATTCCCCCTAACAGACCAGGGCCCGAAGTCAGGCTCATCTGAGTAGTTTCTTGTCCTCTAGCTGGAACAGTTGTTTCCTCAGAAGCAGGGAAAAACGGCTCCCCTTCAAAGTCCCCTGTGTATATACATCATCAGGCAAAGGAGTTTTGCTCAGCTCTTTAAATAGCTGTTCTTCTGTCAAATCATCGGGAGCAGCAGGTTCGATCGGAAGAGAAGCCCTTGAGGGGAAACCCCCCGGAGAAACTAGGATTTCCTTAGACTTATCACCACGGGCCTTATCTCCTCTATATATGTTTAGGTCCTCGTCGTCCTGAATGATTATCGGGGGAGGATTCTTACGGAATTTAATTGTTTCTGCTGCCCATGATGTTCCTTCTCCCTCCGTTGGGGGCACGTATTTGTAGGGTTTGCCGCCTGCACCAAGTCCAAACCTTATATCCAGAAGGCGATGCTTGTGAAGATTCTCGTCAGTAATGCACTTCTTGATCCTTAGAAAATCGGATCTGCTTTGTAGAAGAAGAGACAGTCGATTATTGTATACCAAGCCTTCCGTCTTGGGAAAGACGTGATCTGCTTAAAAAAAAAGGGCATGTTAATGCTTCGATTTCTTAAGCAAGTTATTCAGTCAAAAGATTAAAGTTTACTTGATTTAAGCCATCTTCTTGAGCACCCAGCCTGTCTCTTTATATAGAACCAATCAGCCTTGGGATCCCCTATGTTGCTGTATCTGTCATACAGAACCTTCTTATTCGCAATCGATTCGAAGAAAGAGAAATTTGGGGTTGTCGAAGAGCAATGCTTGAAAAGATAAAAGAATTTTAAATCTTTAAATGAAAGCTCGGTATGCAGTATTTCCGCGTATGCGATATATAGAGTGTATAGAGCCGCGTAGGCATTGGGATGAAGCTGCGTCGGAGCGATACCCAATCGTTTTAAGGTCTCAATGACGATTGGAGGAAACGGAGGAATAACTCCTACCCAGCACATGAGTCGGCTGACTGTCATATACCCTTCCGGAGCTAAGTGAGGTCTATCTTCCCTGCCGGGTGTCCTCACATCATCCCAGGGGATCCCATGTCTCAAGCAAATTCTCTTAAGCTTTATGTCATTGAGTTTGGAAGCTAAAGAATCAGTAAATTTCTCTATCCCAAGTGCGTCAGGAATCTCGTCAGGAGCCCGGCCGTCTACTTCAGACTCCTCATCAAGTGAGGTACTTTCAGATGGATCCGATTCTGTTGCCTCATATTCGGATCCAGAATCCTCGCCCCCTGGGTTAATTGAGGGACCTCGGGGTTGTGGTGCTCAGACACCTCAGGATCCGTCTCTGTGTCAGATCTTGAAGGGGAGTGATTATCCGACATGACTGTTTAGGCGAGTAAACATGAGAAATAAGAATATAATTGTCCTTCCCATCCCCCCCCCCCCGGTGTGTGAAAGTGCAAGTGTGTGCCTGTGCATGCATTAAAGAAAAACATAGAAGTTAAAAGATCATTGAAACATTATTGGTTGTCCGTTGTTAAGTTATGCTGCTGATTAGTCCAGAAATGTTCGTCTAGAGGGCTCTAGTCTAACTGTCCATCGATATATCAGAGTTAGGTCGCATTATTTATGTAACAAGTTCATTAAACTGGATCGCGCAGCAGGGACCGGATAGTGGTATATTTATGGATCGTACCCACGACAAAAGCACTAACTCATGAAAAAGCATCGGATCGTGAAACCAAAACGGATCGCAAGGAACCCCCGCAATCCACTTCTTCCTATTTCCTTGTGAACCAGTGACTTTTCACGCCCCGGTCCGACCCGCTCCTGCTACCTCGTTCCGATCCAAGACTGCTCTCCCACTCCTCTCTTTGCTTTCGCCATTGCCGCGACCCGAGTCGAAGCCCCTACCCACGAACCGACCTGGTCATCCCTTCCTTCTTCTTCCTCAACTCTCCTCTCCATCCTTAAACCCATGGAACCGAATCAGGCACGTTCATGTTTACTATCACCAAATCCTACAAAACTCTGCTGTCTCCACTCTCTAAACCAGTGCAAACACGGTAGAAACTAAAGAGAAGTTGTTTAATTACCTTTTTAAAGTTTGAAATCGGGTGGGAATTTGGAAATCAAAGTTAGGGTTTTTCTCAAGAAAACTGGCGGCGGCTGCAAAAGAAGGAAGAAGAGGAGAAGAATGAGGATGGGGATCAGCTTATATAGACTAAAGGGCGACCATTAGACTCCCCCTTTTTGTCTTATTTGATCCGTGAAAATAGACGGGCCACGAACCAAAATCCCTCAAGATCTGTGGAGAAGCCCATCAAGTTTCAAGGCCCAGATGCTCAACAGATCGAATGAATCGCACCACGAGTCGCATCGCGCTTAGGTGAGCCGAGTCGACAGGTCACGAAAAAAAGAAGAAGAGGGAAAGAGAAAAAGAAAAATTCAAGGAATTCACCTGGTGAACTCGACGACGAAGTCTCTAAAAAATCCCAGAAAAGAATTGTCCAATAAATAGGGACATTATTGAAGATTTATCTGATATTTGTAGCGAGCAAAGGGACACGACTTTTCGTAAATGATACGACCTTTCGAATAGACGCTACCATTGATTTGCATCTCTTTATGAAAAGATATTTCTGCAGTTTCGAAGCATGTTCCATCATCGATAAAACATACTTCGAGGGGGCAAAATGTTGGCTAGCTTTTTGACCAAGCTACCAAGGTTCACGCACAAGAAGAAAGTATGAAATCACGTTCCTTAAATCCATGAAGGATCGGATCGCACCAGAGGGCCGCCTCTCTCGGATCGCCCCCCCATCGGATCGCCCCCATAGTATCAGCGATCCGACTACCTATACACGACTTGATCTGCATTTACATTGCTACCCTGCACAGACCGATCCGATTCCCCGACACACAGCGAAGCCTCTGACCTGATCAAGCACGAGCTAGTCTTCGGCGATCCAAGATGCACGGATCCAGCGACACGTGTCCCCAACTGTCACATTGACCAATTGCTCCTCCTTGCTCGATCCGATATTTAAGGGGATCGCGACACCTGTCCACAACGACTAATTTGACTAATTCTTCATCAAGTTGCGGTCCGATCCGATATTCTCGGGATCTGTGCCACGTGTGACCGCGATCCGCCTGACAAAATCAGCTATAAATAGTCCAGAGCTTGGCATTTTTCAGGATCTTTTGGCAATATGGAGCATTGATTCCACCATTACTGTCATACCACTATTTCTTGTCAGTTTTATTACGAGATTATTGAGAGAGATCACAATTGTGAGAGTGAGTTTGAGAGAAATCATTGATTGTACTAGTATTCAAAGTATAATCGATAACATATAAAGTGGACGTAGGCTCGTTAACGCCGAACCACTATAAATTCTGTGTTTTTTCTGCTTTTTCTTCATTCTCTAGTTATAATTCTTTACGAATCAGAACAATTTGGGTGTTTGGTCCAAATTTTGATCTAACACATACATAGATTACAACTAAAACCGTAAAGGCTCCTATTGGAGGTTGGATTCCAACAATGACCAAGGCAAAGGATCTTCCTTAACCGAATCGGGTGTGGGATGTCCCAGGAATTAACAGATGATCCCTTTCTGTGTAGCGCCAGAGTCGGCCTACCTATACCAGGTGTAGTTCGGGTTTCTCCTGAACATAAAGTCTCCTAGTCGTAACGAACCATTATCTGAGGCACCTCGATCTATCTCCACATAAGTAAATTTCCTAGGATCCATACCATAGAATCACTTATTCAACTAAAAGGAAAGTTTGTCCTTAACTCTGTTGTACTTCATCCTATTTCGTCTCGTTTCCTGGTTGTGAGGCTTCCAGTCACGTTTCGACAAAAAAACTACATCATATTATCGATGCCTTGATCATATTTAGCTCAACACTTAGCATGGCACATTGTCAATTCACAACATATAATCGGTACCTATAAATATATAACCCTCTGAGTACATATGTCTTAGAGGAGAGATGTTGAGCTAAGAGGATAGATCCTTCGCCACCAAACTGATATATCATTAATAGAAACCAATTTATTATGCCATAAAGTACAATGTCACACATAAATCCAATACAAGTTCGTTATGAGTTTTGAACGAAACCGAAGGCACCTTATTCCTCCTCCAGTAAAGGAGGAAGGCCCTCACAATCCAAAAAATCTCCAAGTACATTCAGACCGCTGTCACAATATAACCTCATAATAGGTGTCCCCCCTATTTGAGACATCAACTAATAATCCTACGATGTGAAGACTCCCGGTCTTTAACCACCGTCTTCAAAATCTTCATTACTCGTATATTTATTCACAATGGGTTACACCCGGTCTTTCTAATATAACGAGTGTATCTTTAGAACCAATATAGATATACAAATATATCATGAGTCTCATTCCACTTTGGAATATTATTTTACTCAAATCATTCTTTATATTTGGGTATACTCATTTAAATGTTATCAAAGATTTGCATATTTTAAACTCTTGTTTAAATATTCCCTTGGAAATCATTTCAAATGATTATAAAATCTCATTTCAAAAATTTCTCAAACCAAGGGTTTTACGCTTTACCGTGATCATTGAACCTCACAAAAAGGCAATTTCTCAAATCATTATTCCATTCCCTTTATTAATCTCATTCATTCATTCCAAATCTGATTAAAGATTTTATTTATCTTTACGGAAAACATATGTACCCAAATCTAACCCATTCATTGATTATTGATTAGGGTAAATAACATAGTCTTTCCTTGATCATATCTTTTTCCCAAAATCATACTTACAAGTTCTAAATCATATCATTGGGGAAAACCATCCATTAACCAGAATTAGTTCTCAATTGCACAATGTAAAGAGAATAACTTATCTAGTGTATGACCCCGAAGGCCTAAACCAACATCAGATCAAACATCCATAAGACTACCCAGCTCAATGATAAAACAATCAAGTTCCAACTTCTTTCTTTATCCCGAAATCTTATTCAAGATTCAATCTAATATTCACGCAAAAAACACTCTTATATTCTTTAAGCGGTCCTTAAACTTTGTTCCCGTTATCTTATGCAAGGGGAAACTCTTTCATTAAATCTTTATAGTCAAATTAAATAAAGACTTCACTTCAAATTAACTTGGGAAATCATCTTCTCCTTTAAATGGGTTAAAGAACAAATGTTATTTAAGACATGGTTCACGATAAACCAAAAATCATTCTTTCATTCTCCATGAAATCTTCACAGAAATCATATTAGCTCACAATCGGTATGAATTCCAGTATCGAACTAATACTATAAGCGAAATAATGATAAAGCCTTTTAAATTCCTTAAATGGTAGAGGTCTTCATCCATAGAGACTCATCTCAATTATCACCAAATCGACTTCCATTTAACTCTAATTTAATTCATTAATTGGGAAAACATAACTTTTTTACATACTTTCCAAATCTCAAAATATATTAAAATCTTAATTTTTATCCTTTAAATATGTTTGCAAAGACTTTGGATATCATTGGTTATATCAAAACCTTTTTATTTCAACACATTCCAAAAACTAGTTTCTAGAAAATAGCTAGTTTTAACAAAATGGATTTATATCGTTTACAACTTGATATATTCAATTCAAATCACTTTTAAACCATTTATTATGATTTATCACAATTTTTTATATTTTTAATAATTTTGTTAGGCCATTTCGATCGATTTCCAATTGCGGTCACCAAAATGCGTTTATGACATTTTTTAAAAAAGTTTTGAACATAATTTGAAATGTATAAGTTAGAATTCAAAATTTCTTCTTTCGTTTGAAAGTTATTATTAATAGAAAACAAACGTCTTTTATTTTAGGAAAATCCATTTAAATTTCATTAGTTATGGTCGTTTGAAGTTTATGGTCGAAATTTATGAACTATCGTTGCGCGATACATCCTATCCAAGCCATAATATAACTTTAAACAAAACTTGTCCGATCCAATCCAGATATATTTTTATAAAATGTTTACAAACTCTTTTAAAAGTGATATTATCAAATTCCAACTTCAAATTCAATTATAAATCAAAATTGAATATTCTATTATTATAATAATATTAATACAATATTATTATTTTCAAAATTAAATCTTTTGAAATCCAAACTTTCTAGAAATCAATCTGAATATTATATAAAATTAATGAAATAATCAGTTTGAGCTAAAAATGTCGTTTATATATCTAACTCGGATTCAGTTTTGAAATTACTATTCAAAATCGATTTCAAATTATAATAAGCTATTTCCAATTCAAAAACTTTTCAATATCATTTCAAACTTTTCAAAAGTTGTTCGAAATCATCTCAATTCCATTTCCAAATTGTTTCAAATATAAAAATCTCATTTCCATTTTCATGCCTTAAATGAATAAAAATTCATTTAAAAATTTCTAATGGAACAAGACTCAACCAATTCCCAAGTAATTCCAAGTATGTAGTGTCAATTTTATTTGTGTCAATAAACGTAAGCACAATCACAATAATCAATATCCATCAAACAGCAGTTATAATATAAGCATTATAATCGTTAACACTTATATGTATATAAACAGTAATAATAAACTGTAACAACATTCATCAATCACGAAGCAACCATAGCAATCAATACATAATCAGATAACGATTATAAATAACTTTCTAAATTCAGTTAAGGGAGTTCTCATGTTCATGGTTGATGGTTGCAATAATGATCATTTTAAATTAAATTAAACAGAGGTTTAATTTAACTCAAAATTCCAATTAGCTCCAATCTCGTCCAAATCGGTTCCACATCGTAGTATTCTTCTCCGCGATTCCATAGCAACTTGTTTCATTAAATTCTGCTTTCATATGAGCGAGATATAGTTGTTTAAACTTTAAACAAATAAATTACAGTCATTAACGAAGTTAAATAAATAAATAAACCTTATATTATCTCCCTCCTTCGTTCACGTCACTGCTCCCTTCGTCTTCCACCTTGCTACGCCGCCGTGCTAGCGCTGGACCCCCAACCAAAGCCACTTTTGCCTGAGCCGTTCAACGACGACCCCACGCTGACCCGATGCCCAACCAAGAGACGCCACTGCCAACTAGAATTTGACCCTCAAATGAAAACCTATTCGAACTTGATTCCAGACGCCACAGGAATCCAATCGCCACCAAACTCCATCACCACGTCCATCTCCTCCTTGCACACCTTTTTCCAGTTGGTTATCTTGCCTGGAAGTGGTCGTGGACACCGGAAATCGCCAAAAGGCAGAAAACACGTGTATGGATTAAACCAAGATTCAAGACAAACCACAACACCACATCTCGTCATCCGCGCATGGAGTTGAAGAGGAGAGATAGCTCTGCAACTTTCATGTTGGAACTTTTTAATAGAAGTGAGTGGATTGAGAGGAAATAACAAATATTTATTATTGTTTCCGGCCATTAAACCCTAGGGCCAGCGCTGGAGAGAAGAAGGGTAGGGTTGCCCTTGTTTGAGGCATTATATAAGGTAGCTTTAATATTATTTTATTCACATATTGCTTAGCTATGAAGTTTAGTTCCCTGAACTCCAAACCAACCCCAACGACTGTCGTTCCTAACCAAGTACCCCTATTCCGGGCATAATGGAATATGTTTTAGAAGCTAATTCATTTGTTTATATCAGTTTTTCTCATAATCAAATTATAGGTTATTATTAATTGCAAATTGACTTTTCGACATGCATTTTAATTACGCGTGGTCACATACAAACTCTGATTGAAATGAAATTTGAAATCTTGCAATAATTTAATGTCCCGGATGTGATGAAACTAGTTTCGTCAAAATCCGAAATCTTTTGAAATATGTCTATTTTCCAACATTAAATTAATTCAATAAAATATAAATAAATTTCAATTATCATCTTATATACTCAAATAAATTTTTATATAACTTCAAAATAAACTATTTCAAATTTTAAACTTGATATTCCCATTTCTAAGTAAATTAACGTTTGAATCCTTAGTTAAATGAATTTGAAGTCGTTAAGTTCTTAAAACAACTCATTTTTAAATGTTTAAATCAATTAAATATTCCTTAATAAAATCTGGTTCACTGCAGGTTTACTTTTGTTAAGTTATTTGAGTTTATTACACATTACACTTCTGATTTCATGCATAAATCGTACTAGTATACTCACAAGTAGATTAACCTAATAAATCCTCCATATGTAGCTATATGCCCAATATATCAAGGTACTCCCCATAGTACCCTCCTCCAATGGTCTCCATCATCGTACTGCAAAAACGTATAAGAACTCCATTGTCAGGTACGAAAGCGTACTAGACCATGCTGCGAAAACGCACTATATCTCCATTATTATGCCACGAAAGCATATTAAGTTGCGCTACGAAAGCAATTAGGCTCCTATCGCTATGCCATAAAGGCACCTAAAACCTGAGTTTTTCCACCGAACTCGGTCAAGGGCTTTCTATATCTGTCATGAATGACTTCGTTGGGTCTACAATACAAATATCAAATATCGGTTTGTATCTTTCGATGGCTATTGACCCACTTGGCCCCATAATTAATGAAAGACTATTCAAAGATCTAAGTGACCTCCTTAAAAACCAATCTAAACATCCATGTGGTCCCTCGTCTAATGACCTGATAGTGAAGATCATTGGCCTCTTAGTTTAGCTCCAGTTTTTCCTGTACTCGCTCTGACTAACGATGAAAGGTATCTAACAACCTACTATCATTTATTGGGTCCTGACCACGAAGCCTCCCTCCTATAGGCAACCTTTGAATCATCCTAAAATCATCTCATTCAGTCTTCAGGCTTCCCCCAATGACAGATGCAGCCAAGGCATACTCAGTAGATGGTGCCATACAGACCATGCCTGTATGAGTACAGCTTCGCTAGGTCTATCATAGAGGACCATCATGGAGTATCCTCATGTCCCGTCGAAGTCTTGCACTTCCTTATAGTCTCGTCGAATAAGTTAGACATGCTCCCACCGCATCTACAATCACCTATGATTATTTCCCCGTTAGGCTCTTCGTCCCCATGAACTGGTCCAAACGCATACCATTATATTAATTAGACCCTTTGTCTAATTTATTATTATGCTTTCCCCATGCTATCCTTTTCGCTGATTTAAAATATTCATTAATCTATTTAATCGAAAATTATTTACTCCTAAATCAACTCTACTGGTTACTATAAAATCGCCTAGTTGCAAGGCTAGCATAAAACCTTAATAATTGCAAGGCCACCATATGATATTTTTAGGCTTATTAAAATTAATTTCCAATTTCTTATTTATTTATAATAAGCATTGTCCCTTTCTTTTCACTTTTCAAATTATAACCATTATGTTATAATCTTTCTTATACCTTATTTCTACTAAACTATACTTATTATATTCCAGTTATAAGTTTACATTAAGCCTTTATCTTTTTATAACCTCTTTTAGTTAGGTTGCCTCTTCTTCTTCCTATATTTACAATTTAATTTTTAGGAAATTAGATCTATTCCTTATTGATTGGTAAAACTATACAAAAATCTTTTTCCATAACTTAAGGTAATTAATGCCATAGACACCCATAATTGCAAGATATCTCTTTCAATTATTTTTAGGTTATTGAATAGTGCGCTAGACGGCTAAATTCTTGTTTCGCACTAATCAATGCCTTTATTTATTTTAAACTTGCAATTATGTTTTCCATTTCTTTTTTCAAACCAAACTATGGAAATATATTTTGTTTTTCCTAACCAATCAATCTAGGCTATTTTTGATTTCCGATTTTGGTTGGTATACATTAATTCTTATCTTCAACTTTTTTTTCCCATTTTACACAACTACAGTAAATTTGGATATAATTGGTTTATATCCCTTTTTCAATCCCACAATTTCTATATTATTCCATTCTAAATTTGAATGGCAATCTTTTCAACTAACATAGAAATTCTTATTTTTACCATTTAACTGCAAATTTATTGTCCATCATATGAATTTTGTCGAACACACAATTACCAAATCCCCTCTTGTTCATAATTCCAATTAAATTATTTTTTCTACCAGGTGCAAACCAAAAAGAATGATAGTCAATTGTATGAATTTGGCACACAATTCAATTATATGTATTTAAACGCTTTAGATTCATGTATGTTTTGTGCATAACCAAAATTCAATATAAACTATATATATTTCGATGTAGAAAATGGGAAAAAGAAGAAGAGGAGAACATATTATAAACTCTTATTGGAATCAAATGATATAATATACTATTATAATAAAATATAATTTTAAATTCACTCGCCTAGGTTTTGCACTCTACATTTGGATCTGTGTTTACTTTTACAGATATATGGAATCTTGGCACTTATATCTTGAATCTACTATATATTTCCTCCAACTCTTGAATTAGAAATCCAAGATCTAAATTATGATTTATTTCTGAAGAGTTTGGAGGAGAAACGAACATGGCAGAGCTTTGGCGCCCTCTTGTATATATAAGTTGGAAGTTAGAGCCTATAAGTTTATTTATATCTGACAACAAGAATCATGTATGTTACATCAAAGATTAAATCAGAGTCGTTAATAATGAAATATTAACACTGCCCTGACCCGAAAAGGGTTGACCCAATACTTAAATTTGTCAACCATTGGTCGACCCACATATGGTGTGAGTCGACCCATATATGATTTTGAAAATCGTATATTATGTCGTTTGGTCGCGTGTCCACTGCTACTCTTAAATGTTTTATTTCCTCACCGTTTTATTAATTATTTCCTTTTTTGACGCATGCTCTTATTCAAATTCAAATGCGCAATCAATGTGCACATTTACATTCTTTCTGTTTTTAAATTATTGTGTATAATTCTTTTTATTCCATGAACGTTATTATTGACATTTATTTCTATCATTTTAACATGCATTCACTTTTAATTCAAACACATATTATTAATATGCGCACACCTAATTAATTTAAAACGTTACAATATTAGCGTCATCTAAGCTTCCTTTTATCACATGGTTTTACACCATTTATGACACACACTCATTTTGTGCATAACTTTTGTAATTCATGTTTAAACATATTTATATTATATATATATAGTGTGTGTGTGTGTGTATGTGTGTGTGTGTGTGTGTGTTTGTGTGTTCATATTCTAGAATCAGTTATCTATTTCCAATCTTTGACATTATTTCCAAGGTTTCTCTTTTAATATCATTTATGTTATGCACTATAAATTGAACAAAATGTTTCTATTTTAGCAATAGTTACTTTTCCTTCCTTAATTTAATCCATTCTACATGCACATGTTTTCCTATTTTATTAAATTGTTAAGTTTGTAAACATGCTAAAGTTAATAATCTTCTGTTACTTTCAAATTCAAACACACGTTGTTAATTAGTGTATGCACATATTTTTTGATTATTCTATAGTGTGCCATTTATTAACTTCCATTATTTTCATTTAATTCTATATATACTATTGCAATGTTATATTTGTATAATGTAAAATTTATGTTTATTGCTCGTTTTATAACATGCGTTTGTTTTCAAATTTCGAATGCATATTAGAAATATAATTATTTTGATAATCCTGTTATTAAAATTGCGAGGTGTTACAGTACTGTAACCCCACCAATTGATATGGGGAATCTGTATCACTTTTTGGTCAATTTGCTGCAAGATGGAGCTCCTACTAGTCTTATTGAAGCAAATGTTGCTAACACTAAAGATACTAATCCCATAGCTTAAGAGGTGGGCAATTTTGCTAGGATCACCCGAGATTTTGCTAGACTAAGAAGGAATCCTTTTAAGAGGAACAAGGACGGTATTGAACTAGAGAGTTTACTGCTAAATTATGAGATTATCTTCTCATACTTGGCTTTGATTTATGAGTAAAGGAAATTTGGTTTCGAGGCAGTTGCAAGGATCTACACTGTAGTGTTGGAACGGGGTTACGGTAGGGATACCTAAGGAATAAATTACTTAAGATCATTTCCAAAGAAGGTTTGAGGATAGATATTTTCCTGAAGTTGCTAAATCCATATTGTATATAAAATTCACAGTGCTAGTGCAAGATGATATATTGATGATTGGATATAATATTTGGTTTATTGAATTATCTAGATATGCTTATGGAACGTTGATACAATGATTTCTAGGAATAAGAAATTCATCCAAGGGTTGAAGGCAGAGATTGCTAAAGCTATGATACCTCACCTATGGGATTCTAGCCATATCGATATAGAGATGGCTACCAAAATAAGGAGTTGTTTGTTTTATTTGATACTGATAAGTCGGTAGTGACACAGAGTTCTCAGGAGAAGAGGAGGAGGTTTTTCAACGGTAAGGGAGCTTGGAAGGAGGAAAGACCAAGAAGAACAAAGCTGAGGTTCTGTGCTTCAAGTGAAATAATAAAGGTCATTATGGCAATGAGCACTGTCAAATGAGGCCAAGATTACTACAGGGAATCAGAATGTGAGAAGCTTCAATTATAGCCAGTTGGGGCACTCTAGGAATAAGTGTTCAGGAGAATCTTAAGGAGAATTACTTTATTTGAAACTATCCTCACCTGCTACTACCGAGAATGGAAAGTTTGTGATGGGAGATACGCTTTTGATTCGTAGCATACCTATTAGATATTATTTGGTATTGGTGCATCAGATTCATTTATCTTCAAAAGTTTTTTTAATAAGCTATCGTTAGAACCGTCGCATAATTTTACTTCGTTTGGGGGATCAAATCCTATAGAAGGCTTATAACTATAGGGATGAGATGCGATAACCAAGAATTTCAAGTGCAATTTATATGTGTTTGAGTTTTTGGGCTTTGGCATTACCTTGGGCATAGATTAGTTAAACCATTATGAAGCTAGGAGTTTTGCTAAGATACGAAAATATCATTGAGTCGCCCCAGTTAAAGTAATTAGACCACTACTCGATTGGGAGTGCAAATTCATAAATTTGTGCTTTGTTGGGCAAAACTAGAAGATGAAGTAAGTCAAGTTTCGGTTGTTAAGGAGTTCACATATATTTTCAACCAGTAATGGGATTACAGCTAAAGTGAGATAAAGGAACTGAAGGTGCATTTAGTAGAATTGGAAGGAAATAGTTTTAATAAACCAAGCAGTTCGCCTTGGGGAGTAGATGTAGTGTTTGTAAAAAGCCAAATCGGGTCGCTGAGGTTATGAATTGACTATCAGAACTTGATGAAAGGAAGGTAAAGAATTGTTATTCTTTACCGAGAGTAGATTATTTTTTCAACCAATTGGGTGGAGCCAGAGTATTGTCTTTGTTGGAATTGGCTATCAGTCTTCATCTACTGCAGGTAGCAGAAGGTAACATTCAGTTGATGTTGTTTATGACAAGATATGGCTCGAACAAGTTGATGGTTATGCCATTTGAGGGTGACTAATTCTCTTGCATTCTTTGTGGATTTGATGATTCGAATTTTCCAGAGCACTTAAATAGATTTATGTTAGCCTTCATCTATTATATCTGTTGTGTTCCAAAAATGAGGAGGAACACGAGATTCATCTTTGGATCGTGCTTTAGAATTTAAGGAAACACCATTTGAAGGCTAATTTTTCTAAGTATCACTTTTATGAGAATGAAGCGAAGTTTATTGGTCATGCAGCTTCATGCGAAGGGTTGCTTATAAGTCCAACTAAGATTGAAGCTATCCACGGTTGAAGCAGCCAAGAAGTGTTACTGAAATTAGAAGTTTTCTTAGATTGTCCATTTATCACCAGAGATTCACTTAGGACTACTTGCGGATAGCGAAACCATTTACTAGATTGACTCGAAAGGATGTCAAGTTTGTTTGGTCGAGTAAGTATGAAGAAGCATTCGAAAAACTTGAAGTGTCTGTTAACCGATGCTTTTGTTTTGATAGTACTTAATAGTATTCTGGATTTAGTAGTCATCACCGTGGTACTGGATTAGGAGTTGTTCTCATTAGAATAGGTAAAGTTATTGTCTATGCTTCTAAACAAGTTAGACAGCATGAAGCAATATATCTAACTCATGATTTAGAGGTAGCGATGATGTCTTTGCTGTAAAGATTTGAAGACATTACCTCTTTGGAGAGAGATTCAATCCATTTGCAAATTTAATTCTTTGAGGTATTTATTTTCTCAAAAAGAGTTTAATATAAAACAAAAGAGATAGCTAGAGTTTTTGACAACTTATGATTTTTGCATGGAGTATACATCTAGAAAAGAGAATAAAGTTGTCGATACCCTTAGCAAGAATATATCAGGATGTGATACTAGCAATGCTAGCAAAATGGAAATATTAATATGCACAGACTGCTTATGATATGCGGAATATATCGATTGCGAGTTCGAGTGAAGGTACATCAATGATGTTATGTTTGAAAGTTCCACCAGTCTGGGTCGAAAGGATTTGTAACAACTAGCAAAATACGAGCCAATTTAAAAATTTTAATTTGGTTATTTTAATGAATTTGTGGTAATTGAAATAATTTATTTCAATTAAATAACAAGTTAGAAAAAGTGCGGCAGTTTAATAAATTGAATTCGAAATTTGACTGAACGTACAAGAAGCAAAATAAAACGGATTTTAGCGAAACCAAAAATATTTAAATCTGTTTAAGAATATCTTTCTAACGAATCTAAAAAATCGAAATTTCATAGCGGGAATCAAAAGTTATAGCCAGTTGAATATTCAGAGTGGTCGCTATAGAATAAATATAGCCCTTGAAAATTGACGTTTTACAAACGACTTCCATTTTCAACGAAACCACTTTTATTGGATCCGGGATGTCAATTTATTGCTAGGTTTCAAATTCCATAATTTTTGGAATTAATATGTGAGTGTGGCAAAGGAAAATGTGTTTGGTTGGTTTAAGTCAAATTGGATTGACCAGAAAATGGCCATTTTTCAAACGGTCTTAGAATTCAACGAAATCAATTTTGTTGGGACCATTTCGTCCCAACATAGCTAGATTAATTTTTTGGGAATTTTTAGAATCAGTATGTGGCCCAGTAAAGTTTGAATGTACGTTCAAAACAGAATTTGAATGTTTTATATATTAATTTGACGAATAACTGACTGTAACTATCGAATTGGCCTACGAAACATATTCCATTGTGTCCGGGATGGGGGTATTTAGCTAGGTGCGACAGTCGTTGGGTTTGATTTGGTGCTCGTCTAAGAAAACTCTAATTTTTGAAATAATATATAAATCGGCCAATGATAAATTTCCACTCATTATTTTAATTTATAAAAAAAATCAGAAAAACCCTCGCCCCGCTCAGCATCGACGACGGAAATGTGCTCCTCCATCCCCGATCATTTTCCGGCCAAACCCTTCGCAATTAGCCCGTGCTCCTTTGCAACGTTTTGAAGCTCTCCTCCTCCTCTTCAAATAAATACCTGGTACACCCCTACTCATCTCGTATTTCGTGAGAATCACCTCCTCAAAGTCGAGGACTTCGTCGTGCCGCCGATCTCGCCAGAGGCTGTCAATCTGACGGTGACCACCAGCGTCGAAAACCTCTTTCCACCCTCTTCATCGTCGTATAACTCGATTGTGCCACCGAGCTACGGATTCAAAGTTATTTCAAAACCTAGTTTTGAACATTCAAAGAAGGTATACGACCTTTGTTTTTGAAATAGAAAATAACACTTCTAAGTGTTGAAATCGTGATTTGCAAATAAAAATCATATCTTTTTTCTATGTTGATTAAATTCGATGAAACAAGGAACAACGAACTCGTAGCGACATCATCTACATTCTAGAATAAGCTAGAACGTGTTTTGAGCTTGTTGCAAATTTTAGAAGGATTAAAATCAATGTGAGACATCTAATTTCCATATGGAATGGAAATGCGTTGTATAAATTATACGAGCGAAATATAAATTATATATGCATTGTACACCACATGTATGAGCATTGTATAAGTTATATGAGCGATGTATAAATTATACATGCGTTGTAAAAATCATATATGTGTTGAAATGCAAATGAAATATATATATATATATATACTCCCCTCGTCCACAGACCATGGACGATATGAATTGATTGTGATTGACGTGAAATTGATTGATAATGCGAATGGTTGAAAATTAGTTGAAATGCGAATGGTTGGAAATATTTGTTTGTGGTTGAAAGAAATTGTTTGTGGTTGAAACAATGGGAATTATTGTGGAAAATTCATATGATATGAAATTGATCTTAGATCATTTAGATAAGCCCCTTATGGAATGTCACGAGGCCTAAGGTAGTGCAAGGAGCCGTACTCGGGACGGTGCCGGTTTTTAACCCCCTTATGCTACCGAAATTTTCAGTAATATCTATGTGTTTGAATTATTTTCATGTATTGAATTATATTCATGTATTGAATAAATTGTTTAGATAAAAATAATCACATTTTTAATATGCGTGTGAAGTACATGAAATGTGCATGTATAAGATATTCATATGTTGAGATATTCATGCGTTGAATGACATTCATGTGTTGAATAAATTGTTTGAAAAGTAAAAATCACATTTTTATCTAATGTATGGACTATATAAAATATTAATGTTTTAAATAAATTATTTTAACTTCAAAAATAACATTTTTATCTTATGTATGAAGTATATAAAATATTCATGTTTCAAATAAATTGTTTTAAGAATAAAAATATCATTTTTATTATAGGTAAGAACTATTTAAAATATTCATATGTTGAAAAGGATTCATGTGTTGAATAAAAGGATTGAACAATAAAATTAAACATTTCATTGTGAATATGAAGTGCTAAAAACATTCATGTGTGGGATAAATATTTTGAACGATAAAAATATCATTTTTATCAGGTATACGACTCGCTAAAAATACACATATGTTGAAACATATTTTTATTCGCCAAAAATATCATTTTTATCCTATGTATGAAGTGTTAAAAATATCCGCATATTGAAATAAACATTTGTTCACTAAAAATATTATTTTAGTTTAGTTCTGCATATATATATATATATATATATATATATATATATATATATATATATACGTGTTGAACATGAATATGGATTAGCTGTTGAGTAAAGAATATATTTGCGTGCCCGACAAATAGGTAAGCCTTAATGAGTTGGCTATGCAATTTTATTATTATATAAACTCCTGGGAATGCCATTGGATGCGGAGTGCTTGTTGTTCTGTGTGAAATAATTAACGTCGCCATAGGATAGTAACAATTAATTTTGAACTACACTACATGGAATACTTCTTGAAGATAGCATACCCTATCATATAACACATAAGCATTTGGAGCTTATGTGACGAGGTGGAAGATTTGCCTTACAAGCGAGAGGCTTGTATGGCGATGACTATATTTCAGGTTGAACTGAAGACTGATATGGACTATATAAAACATAACGATAAATTGCCAGATAATAAAAATGCCACACGGGTCTGGAGATGACAATAAACATGTTTCTCAAGTCATTAAGGCACAAAAACCATTTATAGGGTGACGAGAATTTATTCTCTGGAGTTATGATATATACACACTCCCCTGTGGACACCGGAATATATCACTATAAATATGTGCATGCTTTTTTCGGACTTATTGGGTGCCTAATATGTCCCAATAAATTTCCAAACCCCTCCCCGTACAAAGGAGGTTATGGAGAAATTTTCTGAAATTTAAAGGTGTTAATGAAATATTTGAAGTGAAAAACAATATGGAAATCGTCGAAGAATTATATTTTTATATATATATATATATAAATTAAATATAAAGAATAATGACGCTGCAGTTCGTATTTTGGAATCGTAATTTTAAACGATTATATAGGGAAATCCGACCATCGGATTTTCCCGAAATCGGAACCGTTAGGTTCGCTTTGGAAAAATCTTTCCAACGATATAAAGTTTGTTAAAATCCAACGGTTGTATTGTGTGGAATGTTAAATTCAAATCTGAATAAAAACAGCGCCGTAATGAATTATATATATATATATATATATATATATATATAATAAAATGAATAACGACGCTGTAGTTCGTATTTTGAAATCGTAACTTTAAACGATTATATCGAGAGATCCGACCATCGGATTTTCCCAAAACCGGAACCTTTGGGTTCGCTTTGGAGAGATCTTTCCAATGGAATCAACTTCGTTAAGATCTGACGGTTAAATTTTGAGAAATGTGTAAATCAAATTTAGAGAAAAACCGCGCCAGGGCCACGTTGTGGCCTGAAACGTCGATTAATTAAATGGCGCTATTTTTAAATAAATAAAAATAGCGATATATCGTTATAAAATATTATGGGCGATATGGAATGGAAATAAACAGATTCTACTTGGTTTTCTTGATATTTGATGGTTGAATGTGTTTGACATTAAAAATTATGTAAAGAACTGAAATGTGGATGTCGAATGATTTAACCATGGACATAATTGATTTGAATTCTAATATACGTAAATTATTTGAAAAGGCTGAGTTAATGCTCATTTCAAATAATTGATCGACGAATAAATGTCGAAGATATGAAGACAATGCAAGACCGGTGATCTTCACATCGTGCAGATTACAACTGATGCCTTTGAGATGGGTAGCTCCCTTGACGAGGTTATAGTGGTAGTGGTCTAGATGTACTTATTGATCGTCCGGATGTACGAGGGCCTCTCTCTTGTATTGGACATACGAGAGAGGAATAAGGTGCCTTCGGTTTCGTTCAGACCCTGAACGGACTTGTAAATGGATGTGTGTCAGACGTGTATTCTGTGTTGTATTCGTTGATCTCTACTAAATATACATCTGTTTGGCAGCGGAGAATTTATTCTCTTGCTTAATGCCCTTCTCTAAGACGTACGAGCTCAGAGGTTGTATATCGGTAGACATCAGCGGTATGGTGTAGATTGACAACGTGGCATGCAAAGATGCAAATGATCAAGGATTTTGTTGAAAAGCAGAGTCTTGTAGTTGATGATCAAAGCACGGCTCTATAGCATAGCTTTGTGTATGGCGTTAATTCGCGAGCCTCACGCCCCGGTATGAGTTAAAAACGGGATAAGGACCGCTGGGAGAACACGACGTTTCTTTCTAGCTATGGGTGGTGTCAGCGTTTTACTAGCTTTGACATTGTTGATTATTATACCTTTGTGGATGTTGGAATGTGAGGCTCCTCGATTATATCGGTCTCTACGGAGCCGACGGGTAGGTATGATAGGACAAGGAAACGTGTGTTCAGGAATAACTAATCCTCAAACGTAAGAGAGGACCGGCCCAGTCGATTCCAAGGGTTCTCTGCGGGGAATCCTGGGGCATTTGTTAGAGTGTCTCGAAGCTGGTGAGGAGCTTGCCCCTTGCCTCGACTCATGATGGAATCCAAAATTCAAATACGAAATTATGGATTTGATTGTAACTTGTATATGGCGACATGATATATGGTTCCCATGCCATCTTGGATTGATATTTATGATTGAATTTACTTTTGAAATGTATATGCACTAGTAATAATATCAAATGATTTTTGCTTTACACGTATGAAGCATATTTTGGCCATTATAAGGTAAAACTCTATCCTCCGGTTTGCGTTGCATTGTGTGATGGGACTTGAGTCATATAACGGCTTCATTTTTATAAAAAGCATTGCGCTGATTCAAAAGATTTATTTTATTTCATGCACTGGCAATCACTTGAGTAAACCCGTTCTGCGAAAGTGACGTGGACTTATGATTTTCCTTGTTATTGTTGTTTAAACAGTTAAGTAGATTTCCCATACTAGTCCTATGACTGACTCGTAGTTTGTTTCACTTTGCAAACTCGAGCTCCCTTATTTTCACATGGGCAGCCTAGTGACAGGTGACAGGTTATATTTTGGCTTTTGCACTACAGCATAAAGTGCACCTTTTGGCTTGTATGGCGAGGACTTGACTTCTCAGTATTTCGGCTATGTGATATTATGCCATTAGTACCTTATGTATATGATTCTGCTTATTGCGATTTAGATCGATTTACTTTTATTATGTACTCTCTGATGTATATATCCCAATGATCTGGATGTAGACTGATCGTTTACTTTTATGCACTAAGTTGTACCCTACACTGTGCTGCTCCGATGTTATTAAATATTATGATTCCGTTGTCATATTAAGGTAAATTATTCTATTTTATGTTTATGCTATTATCTGTTTCCTGCTAATGATGATTAATGTGTTATATTCCAATGATTATCCTTAATTCCATGATACAGGGTTTTGAGATCGTCACAGGTGGTATCAGAGCTTTGGTTAATCTTAGTTCTAGAATTTAACACATTAAACACCTCGTCAAGATAGAATCAATAGTAGTGTTCTAAGATGAGTAGCTCATTAGAGATAGGATTAGTAATGTCCTAGAATGAGTGAAGAAGAATAGTAAAATAACTTGATCAGTACATCGTTATCTTTTCATATATTCTTCTGCTTTTACCATATCTTAAAATTATCATTTCTGTGAGCTTGACTCTTTTCTTGTTTGTACAGAACTTGACTTAGATGGCTACACGAGCAGCTGCACCTAGAGGTAGTGTGTAACACCCCGTAATTCTGTTAATACTAATATTCACAAATTAAAGAATAACTAATCTCAGATGTGAGAATTGTGGGAAACGGGTTGCGCCATTGTGTTCGTCTTGGAATTCTGGTTGAAATAGAGTCCGAGTTTGCGTGATTTGGACTTCGTATGAAGAAGTTATGGCCATCGGAAGTTTCAGAAAATTCAAAACAGATTTCAGAAAATTTAAAATTCAAAATTCGAAGTCAAATAGGCTAGGCGGGAAATTTCCCGCCCAGCACCCCAGGTCGACTGGGGAGTCGACTGGGCAGTGGACACCCCCCAGGTTGACTGGGCAGTCGACCTGGGTGTCGACCTGGTCCAGGCGGCTAGGGTTTGACTGAGCCTAATCTTGAGCTGCTAATGTGTCTTTAGGGCTAAGTTGGCAAATTAAACGGTTTAGGTTAGTTCTGAGTTGATCCGACGGTCTAAATAAATCCTAAACTCTATAAATACCTAGGTAGTCTCTCACTCTAATTCACATAAAAAATAGAATAGCCACCGTCATACTGTCGCCATGGAACTCAGTGTAGCCGCCGCCAACTAAGAAGGAAGAAAGCTAATCAAAACCCTAATTCTACTCAAATCTAAAGCAAATCAAGACTCTCTTTCTCTTCTAATTGTGAGTATGATGATCTTAACAAGATTATTATTAAACTAATTAGATTAAGTTATGAATGGATCATAAGTAAATGATGTGAATTGTCATAGATGTTGTTGTAAACCTTATGCTATCATGTATGTTGTAAATCCTATGTTATGTGATGATGATATCCTATATGTTGTAAGTCATTCTATGATGATATTGTATAGGTTGTAATTTTCTATGCTAAGTTGTGATAAATCATACATGTTATAAAGTCATGATGTTATTATCTATGCTAATTAGTTCATGTTAATCAAATCATAATGCTTGGGCCATGTTGATCTATATGACAAATCATGTATGCAAGTTTAGATTTATTAGTAAAGATTATGAACATATGCCATGACATCTATTTAGATCTAGAATTATGACATCTAGAATTATGCTATGACATATGTGAATTCTATGTATTAGATGCTAGTTTACACCATCATTATGTTGCATAAAACCCCATATGCAAGTTTATACATGAATTTGGGTTATGATCATATCATGTAAATTGTGACATTTAACCAAACAAGTTGACACCTTTAGATCCATGACATGTGTAGTTTTATGCAAGTTGTAGTTTTTGCCTATGCAAGTTTAGGTGATTGGACATCTATCACACATGAAAGTTTCACCTTTTTATGATTAGATCTATTTTAGTCATATGTATATGTTGTTGTGATAATTTCTTTTTATGCTATGAGTTTGACTATTCGAGTCAAACGTATATTTTGCGTTGAATAAGCGAACGTATAACATGGGGTAGGGGTAATATTAAGGATTTATTATCAGGAAGTTGGAGTGCAATTGATATGATTTTGCATGCCATAAGTGGATGGCCATAATTGAGTCAATTATGGACATCATTAAAATTGGAATTAATTAATAATTTGAATAGGGAATTATTAAAACTGGGGTAAGAGATTATAAGTGTTAATCAATGCTTAGGACACGAGGTTGGACTCGTTCGTGACGTAAACCTGCCCGAACCCGCCCGGCAAATCCAGTAGTCACAAATGTCAGCCCAATGTGAGAGGTCCTAGGCCTAAATTAAAGCAAAACAGTTGTAAAGACACGAGGTTAGACTCTTTTATGGTGTAAGACTGCCCGGACCCGCCCGGCGAATCCAGCTGCCATAAATGCCAGTCTAATGTGAGAGGTCTTTGGAACACCCCACCTCCGTTAGGGTAACTCTCAAAGGAAATGCCCTAATTTTGGTGGAGGTTTATAAGTATAAGTCACAGATATACAAGACAGATATAAGAACACATATTTTTGAACAGCCGAAAACAACCACAACTTTTATTTCAACAAAATACGTGTTACACAAACCATGTCATAATTTGTCTTACAATACTTCCAAAAACTTAACACCCTCATAACTGTCTTGATTACATTATTTAAAGAAGCATAAAGAGAACATAAATAAACTGCATAAGTCCTATAATTGCTGTCCAAAGCCATAGTCCAAACGAAAAAGATCCAAGCAATACATTCTTTCTCTTCAAGCTGGATGTGAAAGCGGGTCAAGCTGCGGTATTCCCTCCTTGTGGACCTTGGGGGGGGGGGAACGAAAGAAAAGAAGACGAAAGAAAAGTAGAGTCAGACATAAAGCCTGAGTAAGTCTAGGACTATTCAGTCTATGAATAAAGAACTGGGTATGATAAGTATAAAATGGAAATGGGAATGCACCATAAACTAAGTTAAGTTGTCTAGAGTCGAATATACTATCGTACCCCAAATTAATCTCTGTACCCATATAATCTAGTTCCCAACAGGCACCCCATAATCAGGGTGAAGTGATCCATTTCTAATGATCGGCTCCTACTCGCATAGTTACATGTGTGTTACGGCCCCCGATGTTGTAGTTACCTATGCTAGTCCCACCATGGGGTGTATCAAGTCCCATGGTGGTGGCCCGACACAATCCTAGAATGCACAGGTATGCTACTGGTGCCCAGTGCCTTATTTTTCTGCACCGGAGTGTGTGCACACCCGCACCCCGTTAGAACCTACACTGTTGCACCACCGCCGTCGATTTGACCTCTTACAGTCAGCCCAGTAATCGTGCCCCACCCTGCCTAGTTCAGGGTATCCTGATACACCTTGTAGGGTTACTGCTGAAAAGGGTCCCCCGCTACTAGGTTTTCAATTTCTAGCCAACATGCTAAGTTGGTTAAGTATTTTGTAAACCTAACCCCCAATCAGTCTGTATAGTTTAGCATATTCCATTTTGATTAAGTATTAATTCAATTTACTTAATCCTATCCATCTTGACTCAGCCTTAATTGTCTTATTAAAGCCTTGATCTCTCACATTAGACAGGTATTGTTGTGGCTGCCTGTTGCCGGTTGGGTCCGGGCAGTCTTACGCCACAACTCAGTCTAACCTCGGGTCTTTATTGGGCTCCATGTTTAACCACTCACATTGGATAGGTATTGTTGTGACTACTGGACAGCCGGGCGGTTCCGGGCAGGTTTACATCACAACTCAATCCAACCTCGGGTTAAACACATCGTATTTTCTACATTTACATATTTTGTCTCTTTCCTTTTTATATGTAAATATTTGCGGCCCATTATTCAAATTCATCTTTATTGGTTAAAATTTATTTATGCCACTTAATTGTTTTTCATGGTTGTTGGCATGCGTCAAACATGCCACACATATGTTCTATGTTTTAACCCCATCGTCATTACCCCCGTTTTATACGTTCACTAAAATATAACATATGTTGGGTTTAACATTTAAACCCAACTTAGCCACACGAAAAAGGGGAGGCTTATAACATGGTGTTTATATATTCTAAGTGACATAAAAAGGGGAGTGTGAACGCATGAACTTGCAACATAACGATCTAATTAACATGAATTAGGCACATGTGAACTTGCATTGTAATAGCATATAATCATGGCATAAACAATACTTAAACATGAATCATTCTATTCATATAAACTTGCAATTAGAATGTAAATCTAACTCAATTTATGTGTTACATAAATCACCATATGATTTTTATAACAACATAGGCCTAAACATAGTTTCAACTAGGCATAACACCAAACATAGTTTAGTCATGTTCATAAAATGCTTTATTTTGTCTCTAATCCAAAAGCATGGTTTTACACTTGAATCACGATGCCAATTCAACATAAATTCATATAAACCATAGTACTTAGTTGAATCCAATTTCACACTAAAAGTGGTCATAAAAGTATGTACATCATATTGGCATAATGGTGAGTCATATACTTGCATAAATCCCAAATAAACTACCACAACATATGATTGTTAACATGAATCATATACTTGCATGAATCTAAATTAAACCACTGCAAACATGTAGTTGTTAACTTCCAACATAAATCACATACTTGCAAATATCCAATCGTTATACCATAACAATTCCAAATCGTTTAGAATCAAAGCAACATACAAATATAGATTATTATCGCCACAATTCCATTTCTCACTTTACACAAATCACAACACAATTATTTATTCACATCGGAATAGCACTCTACTTACAACGTATGACGAATCTTCAATTCAGGAATCTGAATTCTGAATTTGGAGATGCTATCCTTTGTTGTAGGCATTGTTTTTATTTAGTTGTCGTTGCTTTAAGCTTTTCGAATTATCTCCTAATTGTCTCTCAATTCCTGACGGCTATTCCTAGTCTCTCCTCAGCAGCATGACGGTCTCATCTCCATTTTTGTTTGTGTGAATTAGGGTGAGTCTTAGGTCCTTTTTATAGAGTTTGTGAGTTGATTTGGACCGTCGATGGAGCTTGGTGTAATAATAGTCGTTCGTTCGAAGGAGAGACCAACCAGGAGCTGACACCTAGCCCTAGTGACAAGGCAAGGCTCAGAAAATCGACCAAACACAGACCAGGCCAGCCAAGGGGGCTGGGTTCGACCTGGCTCAGGGGCTAGGTCGACACGCCAGTCGACACCGTGTCGACTTGGCAGTCGACACGGGAGCCCCAGGTCGACTACCCAGTCGACCTGGGTGCCATGGGCGGGAAAATTACCGCCCTGGCCTATCCGGCCCGATTTTGAATTTTAAATTGGTTTTTCTGAGCTGTTTTGGTCTGTTTGAATTTTAAACTGAATTCTAAAACTTCCGGAGGCCATCTTCATACGGAGTCCGTTTTACGCAAACTCGGACTCTATCTCAAGCAGAATTCTGAGAAGAACGCAATGGCGTATCCCGTTTCCCTTAATTCTTTAATTTGAAATTAGTTATACTTTAATTTGTGAATTTCACTGTTATAAAATACACGGGGTGTTACATTCTCCCCCACTTAAAAGGACTTCGTCCCCGAAATCTTCAAGTTCAGGAAGAATGTACATCCTAACATCCAAACATCCATATACTCATCCATCAAACACGAGCATCCATTGTCCTTAAAAGACTTCTAATGCTTCATGATCATATGCGAAGTGTGTGTACACATGTACTTATCTAATGCAAAATCAGGCGGTCTACTGATTTAGTTGACCTCCTTAATGCAAATTATGTAAGTGCCATGAATCCATTATGTATGCAAATTCTCCTATTCATGATTCTACAAGAGTGCACAATCATTCATACAAATGCAACATCCATATGACAACACATTAAACTTCAACCATATACGAATATAAATACATTTATGCATATGCAATATGAAGTGACTGAGCCGATCAACAACCTAGATTGTGTGTGTGTATGCAACCACGAGCAACCACTAGCAATCACTTGCAACCACTTGCAACCATCATCCATAACATGTTTCAATTACATGTTTTCATCCAAAGGGTTTCTTCCTAAAAGATAAGGTCGAGGAGATATACCTAAAAAGATAGATAAAAGCGCAACTTAAGGAAAAAGAAAGACCAAAGATGTACCCTCGAAAAGAAAAGGGTAGGCTGCGCGTGTTCTAGCTTCAGTTTCCCAAGTTGCGTCTCCTTCTCCGTCGCTCCACTGAACTTTGACGAGCTTGACTTCGCGGTTGCGTAGCTTCTTCACTTCCGTTCCTAATATGCGGGTTGGAACTTTCCTCACGGTTGCTTCGCATTCCACTTCAGCTTCTTCTAGGATGTTTGGCTCTACCACTTCGACAGATTCATGTAGACATTTTCAGAGGTGCGAAACATGGAAAACGTTGTGAACTCCGGCCAGTTTTTCGGGTAGCTCTAATCTATAGGCCATTTTCCCAATTTTCTCAATAATAGGAAATGGTCCTATGAACCTTGGTGCTAGCTTTCCTGTGGTTCCAAAACGAACAACGTTCCTTAGTGGAGATACCTTAAGAATAACTCTGTCCCCAACCTCAAATTCAAGGTCGGTCCTCCACTTGTCGGCGTAGGATTTTTGTCTGTCTTGGGCTGTCTTCATCCTTCTTCGTATTAGGTCTACTTTCTCTGAAGTCTCACGGATCATATCTGGTCCAAGTATGAGCTTATCAGTAGACTCCCACCAACAAGTGGGCGATCGGCACGGTCTTCCATATAAAGCTTCGAAGGGCGCCATTCCGATGGTTGCTTGGTAGCTGTTGTTGTAGGCAAATTCCACCAAAGGAAGATGGTCTTCCCACGTCCCTCCGAAGACAAGGACGCACAGTCTTAAAAGGTCCTCCAAAACTCTGTTCACCCTTTCTGTTTGGCCGTCAGTTTGGGGATGATAGGCTGTGCTCAAGCATAACTGTGTGCCTACCGCTTCTTGCAGACGCCGCCAAAACTCACTTGTGAAGATAGGGTCTCGGTCACTAACAATGCTGGATGGTATTCCATGGAGTCGAACAATTTCCTTAAGGTAAAGAGATGCTAGGGATGAGGCAGTTCTTTTACTTTTGATAGGTAAAAAGTGGGCGCTTTTAGTAAGCCTATCCACTATTACCCAAATGCTAGTGTTGCCTCTCCTAGACCTAGGCAGCCCATCAATGAAGTCCATTGAGATGCTATCCCACTTCCACTGTGGGACTTCTAGAGGATGGAGCGGACCGCCAGGCTTTTTTTGTTCCACCTTAACCTATTGGCACACCATACACTTAGAAACGAAATCTGCCACATCCTTCTTCATGTCGTTCCAAAAGAAAGTTCTCTTTATGTCCTTGTACATTTTATCTCCGCCTGGGTGTATCGTCATCTTGGAGTGATGTGCTTCCTCGAGAACCTTTTTTACTAAATCTCTTGTTTGTGGGACGCATAGTCTTCCGTCTCGCCTTAGCCAACCCTTATCGTTGATGGAGTATCTGCTGAGCTGACTTGAAGTATCACCCCTAATTAACCTATCAATCGTCTCCACAAGCTGAGGGTCTTCGCGTTGTGCTGTTCCTATTGATTCCACTAAAGTCGGGCGTACTTCAAGAGATGCTAGCAAGCCTGGTATAAAATCGGAGGAGGGCTTAAAGTCAAAGCTGGCTATAAACTCTAGGCTTTGTCTTTCAACAAACAACAGGCTTAGGGTTAGTTTCTTTCGGCTCAACGCGTCTGCCACTACGTTGCCTTTGCCCAGAGGGTAGGAGATCTCGAAATCGTACGAGGCAAGAAACTCCATCCATCTCTGTTGCCTCAAGTTAAGATCTTTCTGCGAGAAAAGATATTTCAATGATTTATGGTCAGTGTAAAGTTCAAACTTCTCACCTAGGAGATAGTGTCGCCAAGACTTGAGTGCAAAGACGATGGTGGCTAACTCAAGATCGTGGGTCGGGTAGTTCTTTTCATGAACTTTCAATTGTCTTCCGCCATAAGCTACTACCCTTCCTTCTTGCATTAAGACGGCGCCTAGCCCTGTCCCACATGCATCTGTATAAACTGTGAACATCTTGCTTCCATCTGGCAATGTTAAAACTGGGCTGTTGTAAGAGCCTTTTTCAGTCGTTGGAAAGCAAACTCGCAATCCAAGTCCCAATTGAACAGTAGATTCTTATTGGTCAACTTTGTGAGCGGAGCTGATATCTTTGCAAAGTCTCTGATGAATTTCCGATAGAAGCCTGCTAGCCCGAGAAAGCTTCGGACCTCTGTTGCGTTCTTTGGTGTCTTCCAGTCCTGCATCGCTACTACCTTAGCAGGGTCCACAGCTAACCCTTCTTTGGATACTATGTGCCCAAGGAACCTCACTTCTTCTCTCCAAAAGTGGCATTTGGAGAATTTGGCTTTTAGCTGATGGACTCGCAGAGTTTCCATGATTGCCCTTAAGTGCTGAGTATGTTCCTCTTCACTCTTTGAGAAGATAAGGATATCGTCTACGAAGACCACTACGAACTTGTTGAGGAATTCTCTGAACACCCTACTCATCAAGTCCACGAAGTAAGCGGGTGCGTTTGTCAAGCCAAAAGGCATGACAAGCCATTCAAAGAAGCCGTCTGGGGTTCTGAATGCTGTCTTATCGATACTATCTTCAGCCACCGTTAGCTGATGAAAACCGGTCGCCAAATCGAGTTGGAGAAAACAGACGCTCCTACAAGCTGATCAAACAGATCGTCAATTCTGGGGAGAGGGTGCCTATTCTTTATCGTTAGCTTGTTGAGCTCCCTATAATCAACACACAGATGGAGTGAACCATCCGCCTTTTTAGCGAACACCACTGGAGCGCCCCATTCTGAAATGCTCCTTCTAATGAACCCCTTCTCTAAAAGCTCTTTAATCTGTTTACTGAGCTCCTTCCTTTCCCGTGGAGCCATGTGTCTAACGGGCAATGCAACGGGCTTTGCATTATCTACAAGATATATGTGGAAGTCTATCTCCCACTTCGGGGGCAAGCCTTCACCTCTTCGAAGACATCCGGATATTCCCGGACCACTCTAACCGATTGCAAATTGTCGACAGAGGCATCTAGCGATTCAAGATAACTAAGCATAACCGCATACGAGGGATTACAAGTAATTTCAAAAGTGTTACCGAGCTGGGTCAGGAGCCTAACAACCCTTTTCTCACAATCAAGGATGGCCCCATTACTGGATAGCCAATCCATGCCCCAAATCAAACCATATCCCGAAAAGCCCAAAACAAAGGAACTACATCTAAATTCTACGCTTAGAATAGAAATTTTCAATCCCACACAGATCATAGACAAATGATCCGGGCCGCCGATTGGATTTGAAACAATTAAGGGGTCCTCTACCATACTAGTTTCTAGGTGCAGAGATTCTACTAAAGCAGATGAGATAAAGGAGTGTGATGCGCCAGAATCAAATAAAGTGCGAACTGGGTGATCATAAAGATAAACTACACTTTCTATAGTAGTATTTATACCTCGTTGTTGCAGAGGTGGCACTTCTAGCACATGAACCTGTGCCCCTGAGGTGGATCCAGCCCTCTGCCCCTGTCCTCGTTTCTTTGGGCAATCCTTAGCCATGTGGCCTGTCTCACCGCAAGAAAAGCACCCACCATTCATCTTGGCCTTCTTTTTCCGGCAATCTTTCACTAAGTGCCCCACTTTGCCACAGAAATTACACTTCCTCTTCTCTTTGTTGTCTTTCCCGCCCTTCTTAAAGTCTGTCTTCTTAGGCTGTAAACCCTCTTTCTTCCCTTGAGAGCTTTCTGCCTTTGTCTCCTTCTTGCCCTTATCTTCTTCGTTCAGCAATGCCATCTGTACCAACCTTTCATACGTAGCTCCCATGGGTATATGGGTCATGGCCAAACTGTGTAACGGATCATTCAACCCCTTGACAAAGCGGAGAGCCTTCTTGTGCGGGGTGTTGACTAGGTCCAGCCCGAACCTAGCCAGCTGATCAAACTGGTTAACATACTCTTTGACTGTCATATTCCCTTGCTTTAGAAATAAGAATTTTTCCAACTGAAGACTCCTTTCAGCTTCTGAGAGAAATTTAGCCTCGAACCTTGCCCTAAAGTCCTCCCATGTTTCCACTGGTCTTTCTGCATTGGTGACTTCCCACCAGTAGGAAGCCTCACCTTTAAGTAGCCATATTGCTAGTTGTAACTTTTGCCTATCTTCTACCTCAAAGATGACGAATAAGTCCTCAGTTTCCTTCAGCCAATTCCTGGCTACCACGAAGAACTCGGTTCCATGAAAGTCCTTTCCTCCCATAGCCTTAAAATCTTTACATATCTTAGCAAAAGTATTACCCCACAGAGGAGGTGAGGAAAAGGTGCTGCTGCAGCTGGATGATTTCCTGCAGCTGGGGGAGGGGGAATAGTGGAACCTGGCTGATTGGCCCTTGCTTCTAAGAATCGTCTAAACCAACCAGGTATTGGTATACCCTCTGGCAAGTTAAGTTCTTCGGACATGCTGAAACAAAAAGGATAGATTCAAAACGAAGGATAAAAGATAGTACCTATGGCTTTGGAGGGGACTATGCCTTTTTAAAATAAAATAACATTTTATCTTTAAAAATGCTTCTTTAAATTTTCTTTTGAAAATAAATTTTCAAAACTTTTTATCTTATATGGTAAACCTAGGCTCTGATACCAAGTGAAACACCCCACCTCCGTTAGGGTCACTCTCAAAGGGAATGCCCTAATTTTGGTGGAGGTTTTGTAAGTATAAGTCATAGATATACAAGACAGATATAAGAACACATATTTTTGAACAGCGGAAAACAACCACAACTTTTATTTCAACAAAATACGTGTTATACAAACCATGTCATAATTTGTCTTACAATACTTCCAAAAACTTAACACCCTCATAACTGTCTTGATTACATTATTTAAAGAAGCATAAAGAGAACATAAATAAACTGCATAAGTCCCATAATTGCTGTCCAAAGCCATAGTCCAAATGAAAAAGATCCATGCAATACATTCTTTCTCTTCAAGCTGGATGTGAAAGCGGGTCAAGCTGCGGTATTCACTCCCTGTGGACCTGGGGGGGGGGGGAATGAAAGAAAAGAAGACGAAAGAAAAGAAGACGAAAGAAAAGTTGAGTCAGACATAAAGCCTGAGTAAGTCTAGGACTATTCAGTCTATGAATAAAGAACTGGGTATGATAAGTATAAACTGGAAATGGGAAAGCACCATAAACTAAGTTAAGTTGTCTAGAGTCGAATATACTATCGTACCCCAAATTAATCTATGTACCCATATAATCTAGTTCCCAACAGGCACCCCATAATCAGGGTGAAGTGATCCATTTCTGATGATCGGCTCCTACTCGCATAGTTACATGTGTCTTACGGCCCCCGATGTTGTAGTTACCTATGCTGGTCCCACCATGGGGTGTATCAAGTCCCATGGTGGCGGCACGACACAATCCTAGAATGCACAGGTATGCTACTGGTGCCCAGTGCCTTATTTTTCTGCGCCGGAGTGTGTGCACGCCCGCACCCCGTTAGAACCTACACTGCCGCACCACCGCCGTCGATTTGACCTCTTACAGTCAGCCCAGTAATCGTGCCCCACCCTGCCTAGTTCAGGGTATCCTGATACACCTTGTAGGGTTACTGCTGAAAAGGGTCCCCCGCTACTAGGTTTTCTAGCCAACATGCTAAGTTGGTTAAATATTTTGTAAACCTAACCCCCAATCAGTCTGTATAGTTTTGCATGTTCCATTTTGATTAAGTATTAATTCAATTTACTTAATCCTATCCATCCCGACTCAGCCTTAATTGTCTTATTAAAGCCTTGACCTCTCACATTAGACAGGTATTGTTGTGGCTGCCTGTTGCCGGTTGGGTCCGGGCAGTCTTACGCCACAAGTCAGTCTAACCTCGGGTCTTCATTGGGCTCTGTGTTTAACCACCCGCATTGGATAAGTATTGTTGTGACTACTGGACAACCGGGCGGTTCCGGGTAGGTTTACATCACAACTCAATCCAACCTCGGGTTAAACACATCGTATTTTCTACATTTACATATTTTGTCTCTTTCCTTTTTATATGTAAATATTTGCGGCCCATTATTCAAATTCATCTTTATTGGTTAAAATTTATTTATGCCACTTAATTTTTTTTCATGGTTGTTGGCATGCGTCAAACATGCCACACATATGTTCTATGTTTTAACCCCATCGTCATTACCCCCGTTTTATACGTTCACTAAAATATAACTTATGTTGGGTTTAACATTTAAACCCAACTTAGCCACACGAAAAAGGGGAGGCTTATAACATGGTGTTTATATATTCTAAGTGGCATAAAAAGGGGAGTGTGAACGCATGAACTTGCAACATAACGATATAATTAACATGAATCAGGCACATGTGAACTTGCATTGTAATAGCATATAATCATTGCATAAACAATACTTAAACATGAATCATTCTTTTCATATAAACTTGCAATTAGAATGTAAATCTAACTCAATTTATGTGTTACATATATCACCATATGATTTTTATAACAACATAGGCCTAAACATAGTTTCAACTAGGCATAACACCAAACATAGTTTAGTCATGTTCATAAAAATGCTCTATTTTATCTCTAATCCAAAAGCATGGTTTTACACTTGAATCACGATGCCAATTCAACATAAATTCATATAAACCATAGTACTTATTTGAATCCAATTTCACACTAAAAGTGGTCAAAAAAGTATGTACATCATATTGGCATAATGGTGAGTCATATACTTGCATAAATCCCAAATAAACTACCACAACATATGATTGTTAACATGAATCATATACTTGCATGAATCTAAATTAAACCACTACAAACATGTAGTTGTTAACTTCCAACATCAATCACATACTTGCAAATATCCAATCGTTATACCATAACAATTCCAAATCGTTTAGAATCAAAGCAACACACAAATATAGAATATTATCGCCACAATTCCATTTCTCACTTTACACAAATCACAACACAATTATTTATTCACATCGGAATAACACTCTACTTACAACGTATGACGAATCTTCAATTCAGGAATCTGAATTCTGAATTTGGAGATGCTATCCTTTGTTGTAGGCGTTGTTTTGATTTAGTTGTCGTTGCTTTAAGCTTTTCGAATTATCTCCTAGTTGTCTCTCAATTCCTGACGGTTATTCCTAGTCTCTCCTCAGCAGCATGACGGTCTCATCTCCATTTTTGTTTGTGTGAATTAGGGTGAGTCTTAGGTCCTTTTTAAAGAGTTTGTGAGTTGATTTGGACCGTCGATGGAGCTTGGTGTAATAATAGTCGTTCGTTCGAAGGAGAGACCAACTAGGAGCTGACACCTAGCCCTAGTGACAAGGCAAGGCTCAGAAAATCGACCAAACACAGACCAGGCCAACCAGGGGGGCTGGGTTCGACCTGGCCCAGGGGCCAGGTCGACATGCCAGTCGACACCGTGTCGACTTGGCAGTCGACACGGGTGACCCAAGTCGACTGCCCAGTCGACCTGGGTAGCCCCACGTCGACTACCCAGTCGACCTGGGTGCCTTGGGTGGGAAAATTCCCGCCCTGGCCTATCCGGCCCGATTTTGAATTTTAAATTGGTTTTTCTGAGCTGTTTTGGTCTGTTTGAATTTTAAACTGAATTCTGAAACTTCCGGAGGCCATATCTTCTTCATACGGGGCCCATTTCAACCAGTATCCCAAACGTATCTTTGTCGGCTCGACCCAAGTCGAGGACGGGACACACATATTGGGCTTGACTATAAGAGGCCAAACGGGGTAGCGGTGGCAACGCAATTCCAACGGGTTTCATATGCGTGTGTGGACCCGGGCTGGTAGGTAAGACGTTGTTGCATCGTGTAGGTATAAGCCATGCATTCTCAAGTTGTATCGGGTTGCCACTTTAGGGGAGTGATACACCCCACGGTGGGGCCAGCACGGGTATCAACGAGTAGGGAGCCGATCGAAAGTCGGTAGTGGTGTACACCTAGTGGAGATAGGGGCAGGCGGCACCTATGTAGTCAGCTAGGGGTACACGACCCCCTCCATTTCTACCCTTTTTCCCCCTCCAGGTCCTCTAGGTGGACCCAGCTCTAGTGGAGTTTGATTGGATTGCTTTATCTCTTTGGGAAAGCATGGACCGCTGAAGTAAAGTCCAGCTTGTTATCTTCTTTAATGGCTATTTATGTAATGGGGTTATGTATTTTGTTTTATCAAGATGGATATTGTACTTGACTCTGATTTATGGTTTTATGATGTAACAAACATGTTTAATTTCCGCTGCAATAAAATAAAGTTTTAGATTTCCAAGTACTACTTATTATCTGTCTTGTTGTAATTTTTCTGTTCTATATTCACTTAAAACCTCCATGGAAATTAATGCATTCCCTTTGTGAGTGACATTATTGGACGTGGGATGTTACACGTGGTATCAGAGCTTAAGGTTACCAGAACAGATAAAATTTTTAGAAAAACTATTTTTCTAAAGTATTTTTGGAAGAAGTGTTTTCAAAAACATTTCTTAATGAGTTATTTAAAGAGAAAAGTTTTTATGAAAAACATAATCCCCAATAGCCATATATCATTATCTTTCGAATTCTCCATTTTGAATCTTTCCTTTTTTTTTGTTTCAGCATGGATGAAGATCTTAACCTTCCGGATGGTGTAACGATACCAGGATGGTATAGGAGGTTATTAGACGCTAGGGCCGCTGCAGGTCCAGCCAATGTTCCTCCACCACCAGTTGCACCTGCTCCTCCTCCTCCTCCTCGCGTAGATACTTTTGCAAAGACGTGCAAGGAATTTAAGGCTATGGGTGGAAAACCTTTTCAAGGGTCAGAAACGTTTGTGGAAGTTAGAGATTGGCTTAAGGAGGTGGAAGAATTGCTAGGAATCTTTGAAGTAGAAGAAGGGAGGAAAGTCAAATTAGCAGCTTGGTTAATGAAGGGAGAGGCCTCATTTTGGTGGGAGGTCACTAATGGGGAGCGTCCTGTTGATTCTTGGGTGGATTTCAGACGTAGGTTTGAGGCAAAGTTTCTCTCAAGGGCAGAAGAAAATCTATACATGGAAAGGTTCTTGATATTAAAACAAGGAAGCTCATCAGTGAAAGAATATGTCAACAAATTTAATCAGTTAGCAAGGTTTGGCTTGGACTTAGTGAACACGCCGGAGAAGAAGGCTCTGAGGTTCGTTAATGGCTTGAATGAGCCGTTGCAATGGTTGGCTATGACCCACATCCCAATGGGGGCCACATTTGAGAAGCTAGTAGACATGGCACTCATGCACGAGGAGAAAGGCGCTAATGCTAATAAGACACCCGAGAAGAAAGGGGATCAGAAGAAACCTCAACAAGAAAACAAGAAGGGTGGTAAAGACAATAATGGCAAAGGGAAGAAGAAATGCTTTAACTGTGGGACACCAGGCCATCTCAGCAAGGATTGCCGAAAGAAAAAGAAGACTTGCTGTTTTCACTGTGGTGAAGCGGGACATCTAGTGAAGGACTGCCCAAAGAAGGGGCAGAGGGCAGGGTCTACCTCGGGAGGAGAGGTGCAGGCTCTTATGGCACCCGGGTAGGCAAGGGGACAAGTTCAGGCTCTCGCGGTCCAACCGCTGCAAGAACGAGGTAGAACTATTTCTGTGGAAAGCTTAGTTTTTCTGTTTGATCATCCTGTCCGTACCTTATTCGATTCGGGCGCATCGCATTCATTTATCTCTACATCATTAGTTGAATCACTGCATTTAAACACCAGTTTAGTAGAGGATCCCTTAGTTGTTTCGAATCCAATTGGGGGCTCAGCTTATTTGTCCATGATGTGTTTGGATTTGAAAATTTCTATACTTAGCATTGAGTTTAGATGTGATGCTTATGTTTTGGGCTTCACGGGCTATGGGCTAATTTTAGGAATGGATTGGTTATCCAGAAATGGGGCCGTTCTTGATTGTGAAAGGAGGGTAGTTAGGCTCGTGACTCGCCTTGGAAACACTCTCGAAATCTTTTGTAATCCCATAAATTCCGTTATGCTAAGTTATCTGGAATCGCTTGACATGTCTGTGGAGAATCTACGATCTGTTAGAGTGGTCCGAGAATACTCGGATGTGTTTGAGGAGGTGAAGGGCTTGCCTCCGAAGCGGGAGATAGATTTTCGAATATATCTTGTGGATAATGCAAAACCAGTATCTTTGCCAGTACGCCACATGGCTCCTCGTGAAAGGAGGGAACTCAATAAGCAAGTGAAGGAGTTGCTTGAGTAGGGGTTCATAAGACGAAGTATATCGGAGTGGGGTGCTCCAGTAGTATTTGCCACGAAGGCAGATGGGTCCCTTAGACTGTGTGTGGACTATAGAGAACTTAATAAGCTTACTAAGAAAAACAGACACCCACTGCTGAGGATTGACGATCTCTTCGATCAGTTAGTTGGCGCCTCAGTGTTTTCGCAGTTGGACTTAGCCACTGGATTCCATCAGTTGAGAGTGGCTGAGGATAGCATAGACAAGACTTCCTTTAGGACTCCGGACGGTTTTTATGAATGGCTAGTGATGACCTTCGGTTTGACAAACGCCCCCGCATACTTTGTTGATTTGATGAGTTGGGTGTTTAGGGAGTACCTTAATAAATTCGTGGTGGTCTTTGTAGACGACATCTTGATCTTTTATAAGAATGAAGAAGAGCATGCCCTACATATTAGGGAAGTGTTGGAGACTCTACGAGTGCATAACCTTAAATCTAAATTTACTAAGTGTCACTTCTGGAGAGAGGAAGTGCGATTCTTAGGGCACGTGGTTTCCAAAGAAGGGATAGCTGTGGATCCCGCGAAGGTGGTGGCCATCCAAGATTGGAAGGTTCCTAAAAATGCTACCGAAGTAAGGAGTTTCTTGGGTTTGGATGTCTACTATAGGAAGTTTATCAAAGACTTCGCAAAGATATCAGCTCCATTGACACGCTTGACGAAGAAGAACCTAGTCTTCGCATGGGACGTAGATTGTGATGATGCGTTCCAACGTTTGAAGAGAGATTTGACTTCAGCCCCAGTCTTAGTGCTGCCAGACGGGAGTAAGCCGTTTACTGTTTATACCGATTCTTGTGGGACAGGACTAGGCGCAGTCTTAATGCAAGAGGGAAGGGTAATAGCCTATGGTGGAAGGCAGTTAAGAGTGCATGAGAAGAATTACCCCATGCATGACCTAGAGTTGGCCGCAATTGTTTTTGCGCTTAAGTCTTGGCGTCATTATCTTCTTGGCGAGAAATTCAAATTGTTCACTGACCACAAATCTTTAAAATACTTGTTCTCTCAGAAGGACTTGAACTTAAGGCATATACCCCTGGCAAGGGTAACGTGGTGGCAGATGCCTTAAGTACGAAAAGGCTGTCCTTGAGTCCATTGTTTGTTGAGCGGCGAAACTTAGAATTCATCTCTATGTTTGACTTTAGACCTTCCGTTGAATTTGTACCCGGTTTGCTAGCATCCTTGGAGGTCAGACCTACGCTTTTGGGACGGATTGGTGAGACACAACGAGACGACCTACAGTTGGTTGAGTTAGTAGAAAAGCTCAAAAGAGGGGAGTCATCAAGCCATCTCCGTGGGTATACCCTAGATAATAAGGGTTGGTTACATAGGGAATGTAGACTTTGTGTACCTCGAGACGAGGACTTGAGGAAGGCTATTCTTGACAAAGCACATCATTCGAAGATGACCATTCATCCCGGGGGGACAAGATGTACATGGACATGAGACGAGTTTACTTTTGGGCCGGCATGAAGAAAGATGTGGCTGAGTATGTCGCTAGATGCTTGGTGTGCCAACAAGTAAAAGTGGAGCAAAAGAAACCCGGTGGGTTGCTTCAGCCATTGGAGGTTCCACTATGGAAGTGGGATAGTGTCTCGATGGACTTTGTGGATGGATTATCAAGATCAAGGAAGGGTAATACGGGGATTTGGGTTATAGTAGACAGACTTACTAAAAGCGCCCATTTCATTCCTGTGAAGAGTAAGAGGACTGCTCCATGGTTAGCTTCTGTATACGTTCGAGAGATAGTTCGTTTGCACGGTGTTCCTTCTAGCATAGTAAGCGACCGTGATCCTTTGAGGCTATGTAAGAGGCAGTAGGGACTCAGTTATGTTTGAGCACCGCGTATCATCCTCAGACGGACGGCCAGACTAAGAGGGTGAATAGCATTCTAGAGGATCTTTTGAGGCTATGTATCCTAGACTTTGGGGGTACATGGGAAGAGCATCTTCCATTGGTAGAGTTCGCATATAATAATAGCTTTCAGTCTAGCATTGGCATGGCACCTTTCGAAGCTCTTTATGGACGACCTTGTCGTTCACCTACATGTTGGTGGGAATTTGCGGATAAGATCTTACTTGGGCCCGATATGATTAGAGAGACTTCGGAAAAGATCGACTTGATTCGAAGGAGGATGAAGACGGCGCAAGAAAGGCAGAAATCATATGCAGACAAAAGGAGGACAGATCTTGAGTTTGATGTTGGGGACATGGTCTTTATCAAAGTGTCTCCATTACGGAACGTTGTTCGCTTTGGGTCCATTGGGAAATTAGCACCAAGGTTCGTAGGGTCGTTTCCTATTAAGGAGAAGATTGGACAGATGGCGTATAGAGTGGAGTTGCCTGAGAGACTTAGTGGTATACACGACGTATTCCATGTGTCACATTTGAGGAAGTTCTTGCACGAGACCGCGGAAGTGGTAGAGCCGAACTTGCTTAGAGAGGTGGAGATAGAGCGTGATGCGAAGATACGACGAGCTCCTACATGCATTCTTGGGTCGGAGATCAAGAAGCTGAGAAATTGAGAGGTCAAACTAGTCAAAGTACAATGGGGAGATGATGAGAGCAACGCTACTTGGGAGACGGAAGAGAAGATGCGTTCGTTGTACCCTTTTCTTTTTGAGGGTATGTCCTTTAATTTCTCCTTTATCGCTTATCTTGTACTTATCTTACCTTTAGAGTATCCTCTCGCTAGTATTCTTGACCTTTAGTTAGGATAATCATATGGTTGAAACATTTGTTTGATACATGTTATGTATGATGGATGCAAAGTGGATGCAAGTGTTTGCTAGTGGTTGCTCGTGGACGCATATACACACACTATTAGGCACTAGATCGGCTCAGTCCCTTCATATTGCATATTGCATATAAATGGATGTATTTAGTAAAATGGATGTATAATGGTTGTGCTATCATATGGATACCGCATTTTGGTGAATGGTTGTGCACACATGTAGAAATAATATGTATCGATAGGGTTCTTTCGCATACATAATGGACGCATGGCACTATCATGATTTGCATTAAGGAGGTCAACTGAATCAGTGGACCGCCTGATTTTGCATTAGATATGGACATATACACACACTGTGCATTTAAACATGAAAGCATTAGAAGTCTATAAGGACAATGGATGTCTGTGTTTGATGGTTGAGTAGATGGACGATTGGATGTTAGGATATACATTCTCCTTGACTTGAAGATTTCGGGGTCAAAATCCTTTAAGGAGGGGAGAATGTAACACCCCGTAATTCCGTTAATATTAATATTCACAAATTAAAGAATAACTAATCTCAGACGCGAGAATTGTGGGAAACGGGTTGCGCCATTGTGTTCGTCTCGGAATTCTGGTTGAAATAGAGTCCGAGTTTGCATGATTTGGACTCCGTATGAAGAAGTTATGGCCATCGGAAGTTTCAGAAAATTCAAAACAGATTTCAGAAAATTAAAAATTCAAAATTCGAAGTCAAACAGGCTAGGCGGGAAATTTCCCGCCCAGCACCCCAGGTCGACTGGGGAGTCGACTGGGCAGTCGACACCCCCCGGGTCGACTAGGGAGTCGACTGGGCAGTCGACCTGGGTGTCGACCTGGTCCAGGAGGCTAGGGTTTGACTGAGCCCAATCTTGAGCTGCTGATGTGTCTTTAGGGCTGAGTTGGCAAATTAAACGGTTCAGGTTAGTTCTGAGTTGATCCGACGGTCTAAATAAATCCTAAACTCTATAAATACCTAGGTAGTCTCTCACTCTAATTCACATGAAAAATATAATAGCCACCGTCATACCGCCGCCATGGAACTCAGTGTAGCCGCCGCCAACTAAGAAGGAAGAAAGCTAATCAAAACCCTAATTCTACTCAACTCTAAAGCAAATCAAGACTCTCTTTCTCTTATAATTGTGAGTATGATGATCTTAACAAGATTATTATTGAACTAATTAGATTAAGTTATGAATGGATCATAAGTAAATTATGTGAATTGTCATAGATGTTGTTGTAAACCTTATGCTATCATGTATGTTGTAAATCCTATGTTATGTGATGATGATATCCTATATGTTGTAAGTCATGCTATGATGATATTGTATAGGTTGTAATTTTCTATGCTAAGTTGTGATAAATCATACATGTTATAAAGTCATGATGTTATTATCTATGCTAATTAGTTCATGTTAATCAAATCATAATGCTTGGGCCATGTTGATCTATATGACAAAACATGTATGCAAGTTTAGATTTATTAGTAAATATTATGAACATATGCCATGAAATCTATTTAGATCTAGAATTATGACATCTAGAATTATGCTATGACATATGTGAATTCTATGTATTAGATGCTAGTTTACACCATCATTATGTTGCATAAAACCCCATATGCAAGTTTATACATGAATTTGGGTTATGATCATATCATGTAAATTGTGACATTTAACCAAAAAAGTTTACACCTTTAGATCCATGACATGTGTAGTTTTATGCAAGTTGTAGTTTTTGCCTATGCAAGTTTAGGTGATTGAACATCTATCACACATGAAAGTTTCACCTTTTTATGATTAGATCTATTTTAGTCATATGTATATGTTGTTGTTGTGATAATTTCTTTTTATGCTATGAGTTAGACTATTCGATTCTAACGTATATTTTGCGTTGAATAAGCGAACGTATAACGTGGGGTATGGGTAATATTAAGGATTTAATATTAAGAAGTTGGAGTGCAGTTGATATGATTTTGCATGCCATAAGTGGATGGCCATAATTGAGTCAATTATGGACATCATTAAAATTGGAATTAATTAATAATTTGAATAGGGAATTATTAAAACTGGGGTAGGAGATTATAAGTGTTAATCAATGCTTAGGACACGAGGTTGGACTCGTTTGTGACGTAAACCTGCCCGGCAAATCCAGTACTCACAAATGTCAGCCTAATGTGAGAGGTCCTAGGCCTAAATTAAAGCATAACAGTTGTAAAGACACGAGGTTAGACTCTTTTATGGTGTAAGACTGCCCGGACCCGCCCGGCGAATCCAGCTGCCATAAATGCCAGTCTAATGTGAGAGGTCTTTATGAGGTTATGGCCTGAATGAATTAAAAAATACTTAACCAGATAAACATGTAAGGTGGGACATAGGGGTTAAGTAGGTGCCTTGGGTGGCATGAGGAATCTAGTAGTTGCCTTTAGTGGCATTTGAAATACGATTAGTAAGACTTAACCAAACACACATGTAAATGAACACGACTAAGAGGGTTAAGTGAGTTGTACTAGTGGACAAGCTTAGGTGGGTAGCTTGTGGGGGCCCATTTCAACCAGTATCCCAAACGTATCTTTGTGGGCTCGACCCAAGTCGAGGACGGGACACGCATACTGGGCTTGACTATAAGAGGCCAAACGGGGTAGCGGTGGCAACGCAAGTCCAACGGGTTTCATATGCGCGTGTGGACCCGGACTGGTAGGTAAGACGTTGTTGCATCGTGTAGGTATAAGCCATGCATTCTCAAGTTGTATCGGGTTGCCACTTTAGGGGAGTGATACACCCCACTGTGGGGCCAGCACGGGTATCTACGAGTAGGGAGCCGATCGAAAGTGGGTAGTGGGGTACACCTAATGGAGATAGGGGCAGGCGGCACCTATGTAGTCAGCTAGGGGTACACGAAGCTATTTATATAATTTCTAAGTGAAGCAAGTGGGCTCAACCTTTAGAGTGACTGGTGTGGTGCAGTGTAGTAATTATTCGTTAGTAATTAGGTGTGCCTTTAACGTTATCTTTATCTGCTCTTCCATACCCAATAGTTCGTAGACATTTCCTTGTTTTCCAGCTTATGCCTTAGTCTAGTTATTTTCATAATAGTATTGTTAGAATTATCATACTTGCCAGACTTTATGTCTGACCCCCTCCATTTCTATCCTTTTTCCCCCTCCAGGTCCTCAGGGTGGACCCAACTCTAGTGGAGTTTGATTGGATTGCTTTATCTCTTTGGGAAAGCTTGGACCGCTGAAGTAAAGTCCAGCTTGTTATCTTCTTTAATGGCTATTTATGTAATGGGGTTATGTATTTTGTTTTATCAAGATGGATATTGTACTTGACTCTGATCTATGGTTTTATGATGTAGCAAACATGTTTAATTTCCGCTGCAATAAAATAAAGTTTTAGATTTCCAAGTACTACTTATTATCTGTCTTGTTGTAATTTTTCTGTTCTATATTCACTTAAAACCTCCATGAAAATTAATGCATTCCCTTTGTGAGTGACATTAATGGACGTGGGGTGTTACATAGTGCAGGCCAAGGAGGTCGAGGAGGAGGACGGGGAAATATCCCCGTTGTCCCAGAGCCTTTGGTTCAGCCACCACCACCCCCTTGACCGTTTGAGTTAGACCGAGTGGGAAAGACATATTGGAATCTGGGAGGTAAGCCATTTCAGGCACTGGTACTGCAATTGAAGCCTTGGGCTGGTTGAACACATGTGAGAAGATCTTCAGGGGCATGAGTCTTGAGGATCAGAGGAAAAGCTTTATGGGCGCTTCGCTACTGCAGGACGAGGCCCAAATCTGGTAGGACGCCATCACCTTAAATGAGGAAGAGGTAGAGATGACATGGAATGAATTCAAGACACTGTTCAAAGAAAAGTTCGTTCGAGAGCAAGAGATGGAGCGCTTGCATGATGAGTTTGCCATTCTCTAGCGAGGAGATCGCATCATCCAGGAGTACCACAATAGGTTCACTCAGCTATCCCGCTACGCTCCAGAGCTTGTTCAGACCATGAAGGCAAAGAATAAGAGGTTCATTCAAGGACTTCAACACAAATATCAGGATAGGGCAATGATCCATGTTAACCTTACATTTGCCGAGATGGTGGATATGGCTTGCAATTATGAGAGCCTGTATATGAGGAATATGCAAATAGACCGCTCCAAGAATCAGGCGGGAACCAAGCACAAGACTTCGGAAAGTCTGCCCGAATCCAGCAACACAGCAGCTAATGCCAAGCCACAAACGAGTAGGCCACCCAGAGGAAGCTGCTACAACTACGGTCAAGCTGGCTATTACTCCAATGTATGCACCGCTCCAAAGCGACAGAAGACCACCCGAGCAAGCTCGAGTCAGAATTCTGGTGATAGGCGAGAGTGTTACAACTATCATCAAAAGGGGCATATCAAGGCCAAGTGTCCCTTGCTGAATAATTCACAGGTTGCGCATGTATACGACGGGTCGAACCCGCCAGCTATTACTGATGGGACCGGTAAACCCAATGTTTTGGGAGGTACCCTTACTATTAAAAATATTCCTATTTCCGTACTATTTGACACTGGTGCATCACAAAGTTTTATTGCATTAACACTGTTAAAAAGTTAAAGTTAAATCTAAAAAACCTTAAAGAATCGATAAGAGTTCACAATCCGATAGGAGGTTCTACTATTCTCAGTTCATATTGTAAAGTGCCTATCTCTTTTTCTCGATACCGATTCCCTTTCAAATTGGTTGTCCTAAATTTTTCCGAATTCAATATTATACTTGGACTGGACTGGTTAACCGAATACGAGGCCGAAGTGAAATGTGCCAAGAGGATAATTACAATTAAAACAAAGCTTGGGTATATTACTATACCATGCCAAGGCTCAGATTCAGATCCTAACAGAAAAGAATTTTGGTCTGCGCTAGAATTTAATCCCACTTTGTTAGAGAATGTTCCTGTCGTTAAACACTATGCGGATGTGTTCGAAGAAGTCGAAAGCTTACCTCCGTAAAGAGAAATTGAATTTTGAATCGATTTAATTCCGAATTCCAGGTCAGTGGTGCATTTAATTCGAAGAATAACATTAAAAGAAAAAGAACTAGGCGATCAAACTCATCAACTTTTATGGAAGGGTCTGATCAGACCTAGCTTTTCTAATTGCGGTGCAGCTGTAGTGTTTGTTCCTAAGTCAGACGGTACTCTCCGATTATGTGTTGATTACCAAGACCTCAACAAGCAAACGCTCAAGAACAAATATCCATTACCCCGAATCGATGATTTGTTGGATCAATTAAATGGAGCGAGAGTATTTTCCAGAATGGACCTAGCTACATGTTTCCATCAACTGAGAATTGCCAAAGAGTGTGTTCCTTTGATAGCTTTCAGAGGTCCAGACATATTTTATGAGTGGTTAGTAATGCCGTTCAGCTTGTGTAACGCTCCAGCATACTTCGTCGATTTAATGAATAGAGTGTTCAGAGAAGTCTTGAATAAATTTGTTCTGGTATTTATCGATGATATTTTAATCTACTCCAAGTCAGTAAGCGAGCATGAAAAACATTTAAAACAAGTGTTGGGGATCCTGAGAAAGAATGTCTTCAAAGCTAATTTCTCTAAATGTATCTTTTGGCAGGAGGAAGTGAAGTTCCTTGGCCACGTAGTGTCAAAAAAAGGAATTTCTATAGATCTAAGCAAAATTACAGCAATTCAAGAATGGAAGCAGCCTACTACACTCATGGAAGTCTGAAATTTTCTAGGATTGGCTAGTTATTATCGGAATTTCGTTAAGGATTTTTCGAAGATATCCGGTTTATTAACCAAGCTTACAAAGAAGCACGAAAGATTTAAGTGGACTCCCGAATGTGAGGAAGCTTTCCAGGAACAAAAATTAAAATTGACAACTGCTCTACTATTAACCATTATTGATGGCAATCATGATTTGACGGTCTGGACAAATGCTTCGATTAGAGGTCTTGGTGCAATATTAATGCAAAGGAGCCAAGTAGTCGCTTATGCTAGCCGTCAGTTGAAGTCGCATGAGAAGAATTATGCAACTCATGATCTTGATTTGTTAGCCATCGTGTTTGCTATGAAAATATGGAGGCACTATCTATTGGGTGAGCAATTTTAATTATATACTAATCATCAATCATTGAAGTATTTGTTTACCTAGTTTGACTTGAATATGAGACAACAGTGTTGGCTAGAATTTCTTGCAGCATATGATTTAGATATTCTGTATACGCCGGGAAAAGCCAATGTGGTGGCAGATGCGCTTAGCAGAAAAACCATAATCATCGCCAATCTTATAATTATGCCTTCGTTGATTGATAAAATTTCTGCTATTCAGAAGGATGATCACTTCATTCAGAGGATCAGAGAGAGAATTCAGAAAGGCGAGCCCTCGAGTTTTCACGTTGATAATGAAGGAGTTCTGAGGTTAAATGGCCGAATGTGTGTTCCGAACATTTCCGAACTCCAGAGAGAAGTACTGGATGAGTGTCACAACTCTAAACTTAGTATCCATCCAGGAGTGAGCAAAATGTATAATGATATCAAGCGTACCTTCTGGTGGAGGTGCATGAAGAGAGACATTTCTTTATATGTTAGCAGATGCTCTACTTGCCAACTAGTCAAAAGCGACCAACAGAAACTGGTCGGATTGTTGCAACCGTTGGAAATTCCAAATTGGAAGTGGGAACAAATTTCTATGGACTTCATGGATGGTTTACCCCGAACCAGGAAAGGAAATGACAGTATTTGGGTGATCGTAGATCATTTCATGAAGAACGCCCATTTGATACCTGTCAGATCCAATAGAACCGCTCAAAGTCTAGCACAGATTTATCTCAAGGACATTGTTAAGTTACATGGAGTGCCAATCAACATAGTCAGTGATAGAGATCCATTATTTACTAGCAAATTCTGGGAGGCATTTCAAGTAGAACGGGGGACAAAGCCAAACCTGAGCACCGCATATCACCCTCAGACAGATGGCCAAACTGATAGGGTGAACCGTATTCTAGAAGATTTACTGCGGGCTTGTATTATTGATTTTGGCAGGTCATGGGAAGACCACCTGCATTTGGCCGAGTTCTCATAAAACAACAGTTATCAAGCAAGCTTGAAAATGTCTCCATTTGAGGCATTATAAGGTAGGTCGGGCAGATCTCCCGCATGTTGGGTAGAACTTGGAAACCGACTTGTGTTGGGACTCGATATGATTCGCGAAGCTTCAGACAAAGTCGATTTCATCAAGAAACGATTACAAACCGCCAAAAGATGATAGAAAATTTATGCAGATTCTAGAAGAAGAGATTTAGCAATTATTGTTGGTGATTATGTTTATTTGAGAGTTTCTCCGATGAAAGGAGTAATCCGATTCGGTAAAACTGGGAAGTTGGCACCCAGATTTATTGGTCACTTTCCTATACTTGAACGAATTGAAACTCTTGCTTACAAGGTTCAATTACCTGATTGGTTTCCTGGAGCACATGATGTGTTTCATGTATCTCAACTTTGAAAGCATGTGCATGATCCAGATCTTGTTGTAGAAGAAGCAGCGCAACAGGACTTGGAATTTACTCCAGAATTAGAAGTTAGAAGAGAGCCGATAAAGATTATTGGCAATGAAACTAAAGAGCTAAGGAACAAGAAGGTTCATTTAGTAAAAGTGCAGTGGAGTGGAGATCCTAGAGACTATACTTGGGAGACAGAAGAAAGCATTAAGCAAGCTTATCCCAATTGTAGAGTGGACATCTCCGACTAACTCCGGTGCAAGGTACATTTACAATACTTTGCATTTACGTTTTGTTTCCTACTTTACTGCTGTTTCCTTTTCGGGAACGAAAAGTTTTAAGTGGGGGAGATTGTAACAACCCGGAAAATATGAGCCAATTTAAAAATTTTAATTTGGTTATTTTAATGAATTCAGGGTAATTGAAATAATTTATTTCAATTAAATAACGAGTTAGAAATAGTGCGGCAGTTTAAAATTTTGAATTCGAACTTTGACTAAACGTACAAGATGCAAAATAAAACGGATTTTAGCAAAACAAAAAATTATTTTAAATCTGTTTAAGAATATCCTTCTAAGAATCTGAAAAATCGAAATTTCATAGCGGGAATCAAAAGTTATGGCCAGTTGTGTAACAACCCGTATTTTGAATAACAAGTTATAACATAAATCAAGACAGAATTAAATGATAAATTCTGAATCAAGGGAAACGGGCTTTGCCATTACGTTCGTCTCGGAAAAATACGCGAAATAGAGTCCGAGTTTTCGAAAATCGGAGTCCGTATAACCCAGTTATGGCCCATAGAAGTTTTCAGAAAATTCAAAGTTTAAAAACAGATTCAAATTCAAATGATTCAATCCAGACAGGCCAGACGGGAAGATTCCCGCCAACCCCCATGTCGACTGGGGTGTCGACTGGGGTGTCGACACACCCAGGGCTGTGTCGACTGCCCAGTCGACACGGGTGTCGACATGGTGGCTCGGCCAGTTTGGCCTGGGTGCACTTGACTTGTTCCTCAAGACATGTTTTAAGGCTTGTGGCGGATTTTAAAAGCCCAGATTTGAAATAGGATTAATCTTATGGCCTAAACTAACCTAAACTTCTATAAAAGGACCCTAATACCTAGCCTAAACCATCATAAATCAATCCTACAACTAGATTATGCCAAAATGTTTAATCATGGCCTCCACCCTCTTGTCATAGTCTCTATCTTCATTCATATGAGAGTTTCTAAGCTTGTTTGAGAGTTTCTAAGTTTGATTCAAGGCCAAAGTTCAATCTTTCTTCATCAAAGCAAGGATCTTCTTCTTATTTCTCAAGGGTTTTCATTTGAGCTTATTACTTTGGGGTTTTTAGAGTTGCTAGTGGCTTCGTCTCAATCTTATTTTATTTTATAAGTATTCATAGCATTGTAAGCCCTATTCTACTCTTAGATTCTAGCTATGAAGTTAAATATGACATGTTGCAAGTTTGAGTTTGGGCCTAAGTATGATTTGTGCTTTGATTCTATCATGTTATGCATGGATTTATTCTATGCATGTTTGTAAAGCTATCACCTTGACTTTGTGCATAGAAAGCTATGAGCTTTGATTTGAAATAAAGCAACATAGAAACCCTCATAAACCTTATGTTATCTTGCATATGATATTATACGTGAATCGCTAGCTATCATCCTATGTCATTTATGACCATGTTCCATCTATTTTGTTAAAGTTTGATATCATGCATGTTTTGTGGCTTATAATGTAATATGCAAGTTTATGAACACATTTGCCTCATATGCCACCATGTTTAACTTGTGGCCAAGCCTTATTAATTATGTCATGCTTCTAAGTTCCCTCTTTGAGATCTATTTGCGTTTATGCGAGCATACATGCGATGGGGTTACATTATGGGTAAACTAAAATGACATAAAAACATGACTTGAAAAGATGACATGAAATATGACATGTGATTATGCTTGAAACATGAACATGAACTTGGACATGACTTCTAGAAAACATGAGAATGGCCAACTCGAGGTTGGGTTGAGTTTGTAGCATAAATCTACCCGGAACCGACCGGCTTAACTAGTGGCTACAAGCAATACGACCCAATGTGAGTAGTTGGTCATGTCGCACTTGAAACCCGAGGTTAGACTAAGTTGTAGTGTAAAGCTACCCGGACCCGCCCGGCCTAACTAGTAACCACAACAAGGTCTAATGTGAGAGGTTGGGTGCATTAAATTAATTAATGCCACATGATAGGGTTAAGTCATGGGCCACTTGAATACTTAATCAATTAAACACGATGGGTTGATAGGGTTAAGTCATGAACCTTGGGTACACTTAACCAACTTGATACTTGATTGGATAGGGTTAACCACGTTTAACCCGTTAGAAACCCTAGTTACGTAGTCCTTTTCACCAGTAACCCTCTTGGTTGTATCATGATACCCTAGGGCTAGGGTGGGGCACGATTACTGGGTTGGCATGTAAGCGACAAAAATGACGGCTGAGTAGGTGCGCCGGTGTAGGTTCAAGCGGACTATGGTCGTGCACATAGTCCGGAGTTGAAAAAGCAGACACAGGCACCAGTAGGTTTAGACTGTGCGTGCTTGATTTGTGTCCGTGGTTGGCATCCTAGGGCTTGATACACCCTAGGGTGGACCTAGCACAGTTTGACTACACTTCGTGATTGGGCCGTATGACACCGACACTTGACGAGTTAGGCTTTTAGGGAGCCGATCGACTAGATCGTGTTGTTGGACCTTGATTTAGGTCATCTCGTGATATTGGGCCAAGATTGGGCCAAGGGATCACTTCTTGTTCATACTTGACATGGGTTGGAATACTAGTACACTTGGTGCAAAACTTAACCTTATATATGCGATGCCACACTTGATCTATCTTGTTACTTATTCACCATGCCAGTTATCATCCTATGTTTCATCTCTGTTTTACATGTCCAGTTAACTTTATTAGTTTTTATACTAATAGTAGGTAGGACTTACTAGTCTTTTGACTGACCCATTTTCTTTCGCCTCTTTTCTTTCGTTCCCCCCCCCCAGGTTTATAGGGTGGGAACACTAGCACCTAGCTTGGATCTTTCACTGCTTTTCTGGATGGCTCATGTACGGTTTGGACTTGAGCTTGCTATGGCTTTATTCTACCTTGGGGATAGTTACTTTATGATTTTCTTACCAGTTTTCAGTTTATGTTTCTAGACTTTGTTTTGTGGGAAAATAATGACCAAGTACTTTGATGTAACTTGACTATAGTTTTGAAATGTTAGTTTTTACCCGCTGCTTTATTTACTCTGTTTCTACTATATGTTCTGTCTTGTGATATCTGCATGCATGTTTACCTTGTTTAACGCCCCTCCAAAGCTAGTGTGCTTGCAAGAGTGGCATTGGCGGTGGTGGGGTGTTACATTTGGTATCAGAGCATAAGGTTTTACTAGACCGGACAAAAGTTTTAAAACCCTTTTTAAAAAAAAACTATTTTCAAAACCAATTAAGTATTTTCCAAGAAAAGTCTAGTTTATTTTAAAAGGCTATTCCCCAAAAGCCATTAGCACTATCCTTTGTTTCCTTGTTCTAAATCTATCTTTTCCCTTATTTCAGCATGGCCGATCTTAACCTTCCCGAGGGAGTAACCATTCCCGGATTATTCCGGAGGTACTTGGAAGCTAGGGCCAACGATGTGGGCTCGGCAAACACCCCCACCGTAACTGAGGTTCCTCCTCCTCCTCCTCCTCAGCATCCACAAGCAGATTTCGCAAAGGTTTGCAAAGACTTTAAGGTGATGGGTGGCAAGAATTTTATTGGGACGGAGACTTTTGTTGAGGCGAGAAATTGGTTGAAAGAAACTGAAGATCTCTTTGCCATCTTTGATGTGGAAGACCGTAGAAAAGTTCTGTAGGCAGTATGGCTATTGAAAGAGGAAGCTGCTTATTGGTGGGAGGTCACCAACACTACTAGGCCTATAGAGACTTGGGCCGACTTTAGGACGAGGTTTGGGCTTAAGTTTCTATCATCTACTGAGGCGAATCTGCAATTGGAGAAGTTTATATCTTTGAAGCAAGGGGACATGACAGTGAGGGAGTATGTGAATAAGTTTAACCAGCTTGCTCGATTCGGTTTGGACATGATTAATACTCCCCAGAAGAAGGCTCTACGCTTTGCACAAGGGTTGAAAGAGCCATTACAAGGTTTAGCCATGTCACATATACCCATGGGGGCCACTTTTGAAAGCCTAGTGGACATGGCATTGCTTCAGGGAGACGATAAGAAGGGCAAGAAAGAAGTCAAGCCTAATGAGACTCAAACCAAGAAAGAGGACTCCAAGTGGGGAGGAAATCAGAGCAATCAGAATAACAAGTACAACAAGAACAACAAGGTAACAAGGCCAACAACAACAAGGCAAAGGACCCAAGAAAGTGCAACTTCTGTGGGATTGTTGGGCACATAGCCAAAGATTGTAGGAAGAAGAAGAGGAAGTTGGGCGAATGCTTTCATTGTGGAGAGACTGGACACTTTAGCAAGGATTGCCCTAAGAAGCAAGGACAAGGGCAAGGGCAGACTCAGCGTGCAGGACCTTCTGGAGGGCAAGTGCATGCTCTCAACACTGCTCCAGTTCAGGACCGAGGTAGTATTTCTGTAGAAAGCCTTGTTTACATTTCTGATTTTCCTGTTCGCAATTTATTTGATTCTGGCGCATCGCATACTTTTATTTCTTCTGACATTGTTGAAAGTTTACACCTAAGTACTAGTCTAGTTGAGGATCCCGTTAGTGTTTCAAATCCAATTGGGGGTTCCGCCCATCTATCTATGATTTGTATGGATTTGAGGATTTCTATCTTGACCGTAGAATTCACGTGTAATGCTTATGTTCTCGGGTTCACGGGATACGGGTTGATTTTGGGCATGGATTGGTTGTCCAGTTATGGAGCCATCCTCGATTGTGAGCATAGGGTGGTGAGGCTCATGACTCGCCTCGGTAATACCCTAGAGATTTCTTGCAACCCGCTGGATCCCGTCATGTTATGTTATCTTGAATCTCTTGACTCGTCCATCGATGATCCGCAATCTGTAAAGGTGGTCCGAGAATATCCTGATGTCTTTGAAGAGGTTAAGGGGTTACCCCCTAAACGAGAGATAGATTTCCGCATTTATCTTGTTGATAATGCCAAGCCAATTTCATTGCCCGTTAGGCACATGGCCCCACGTGAAAGAAGAGAGCTCAGTAAGCAAATCAAGGAGTTGCTTGAGAAGAATTTTATTAGGTGAAGCATTTCGGAATGGGGTGCTCCTGTGGTGTTCGCTACTAAGGCGGATGGTTCGCTTCGTCTATGTGTTGATTATCGAGAGTTGAACAAGCTGACAAATGAGAATAGGCACCCGTTACTGAGGATAGATGACCTCTTTGACCAGATTGTTGGTGCTTCTGTTTTCTCTCAGCTCAATCTAGCCACCGGATTCCATCAGCTTAGAGTGGCTGAGGATATTATTGATAAGACTGCGTTTAGGACTCCAGATGGATTCTTTGAATGGCTTGTCATGCCATTCGGTTTGACTAATGCACCCACCTACTTCGTAGATTTGATGAGTAGGGTGTTCAGGGAGTTCCTTAACAAGTTTGTGGTTGTCTTCGTGGATGATATTCTAATATTCTCAAAGGATGAGGAAGAACATGCTAGACATCTCAAGGAAGTGATGGATACGCTTAGAGCTCATCAGCTGAAAGCCAAGTTCTCCAAATGCCATTTTTGGAGAAGGGAAGTTCGGTTTCTTGGACATATAGTTTCTAAGCAAGGCATAGCTGTGGATCCCACGAAAGTGGTTGCGGTTCAAGACTGGAAGACTCCTAAGAATGCAACCGAAGTAAGAAGCTTTCTCGGTCTGGCAGGCAACTATAGGAAGTTCATTAGGAACTTCGCTAAGATTTCAGCCCCTCTTACTAAGTTGACGAAGAGGAACTTAGTCTTTGCATGGGACTTAGAGTGTGAGCTTGCTTTTCAAAGGCTCAAGAGGGCCCTTACCACAACTCCAGTATTGGCATTACCTGATGGCGGTAAGATGTTTACCGTGTACACCGATGCATGTGGCACGGAGTTAGGTGCTGTCCTGATGCAGGAAGGAAGAGTGATATGTTATGGGGGTAGGCAACTTAAAGTTCATGAGAAGAACTATCCCACTCATGATTTGGAGTTGGCGGCGATCGTCTTTGCACTCAAATCCTGGCGCCACTATCTTCTAGGCGAAAGGTTTGAGTTATATACTGATCACAAGTCGCTCAAGTACCTCTTCTCGTAGAAGGATCTGAATCTAAGGTAGCAAGGGTGGATGGAATTCTTGGCATCATATGACTTCGAGATAGCTTATACCCCTGACAAGGGTAATGTTGTGGAAGATTCACTAAGCAGGAGAAGGTTAACTTTGAGTCCCTTGTTTGTTGAGATGAAGAGCCTAGAGTTCCTGGCAACCTTTGATTTCACAACGGTTGTTGAGTCGATGACGGGTTCGTTAGCATCTCTTGAGCTTAGACCTACACTTCTTGATCAAGTAGGGACTTCGCAGAAGGAAGACCTGCAGATAGTCGAGATCATGGACAAGTTGATTCGTGGTAAGATGTCTAGTCACCTTGCCAGATATACTATTGATGACAAGGGTTGGCTAAGGCGTGATGGAAGGCTATGCGTTCCACAAGTAGGAGACTTGGTGCATTAAGTTCTCGAAGAAGCGCATCACTCGAATATGACTATACATCCTGGAGGAGATAAGATGTATAGGGATATGAAGCGCATTTTCTTTTGGGTTGGAATGAAGAAGGATGTGGCAGAGTATGTTTCAAAATGCATGGTGTGCCAACAAGTGAAAGCCGAGTCGAAGAAACCCGGTGGGCTATTGCATCCATTGGAGGTCCCGCAATGGAAGTGGGAAAGTATCTTTATGGATTTTTTGGATGGATTGCCTAGGTCAAGGAAAGGGAATACGAGCATATGGGTCATAGTTGATAGACTTACGAAGAGTGCTCATTTCATTCCAGTGAAGAGCAAGAGGACCGCATCATGGCTAGCATCTGTTTATCTTTGAGAGATAGTGCGATTGCATGGAGTTCCTTCTAGCATAGTTAGCGATCGTGACCCAATCTTCACTAGCCAGTTCTGGAATAGTTTGCAAAAAGCGATGGGTACGCGATTGAATCTAAGTACAGCCTATCACCCCCAGACGGATGGCCAAACCGAAAGGGTGAATAGAGTGCTAGAAGATCTTTTGAGGCTTTGTGTTGTTGACTTTGGTGGTACTTGGGAAGACCGCCTTCCTCTTGTAGAGTTTGCTTATAATAATAATTATCAAGCTAGCATAGGGATGACACCATTTGAAGCTTTGTATGGGAGGCCATGTAGGACACCATCTTGTTGGTGGGAGACAACGGATAGGCTTATACTTGGGCCCGGTATGATACGGGACACATCCGAGAAAGTTGAATTGGTGAGAAAACGGATGAAAACGCCCCAAGACAAGCAGAAATCCTATGCTGACAAGCGAAGGACAGATTTGGAATTCGAAGTTGGATATGGTTTTCGTGAAGGTTTCTCCTTTGCGTAATGTGGTTCGTTTTGGAGCAGTTGGGAAGCTGGCACCAAGGTTCGTAGGACCCTTCCCTATCATAGAGAGAATTGGGAAGATGGCTTATAAGGTGGAATTGCCCGAGAAGCTGGCCGGAGTGCATAATGTCTTTCATGTCTCGCATCTCCGAAATTGCCTACATGAGTCCGCTGAGGTGGTTGAACCTAGCATTCTTGAAGACGTGGAGGTAGAGAAAGAGGCAACCTTGAGGAGAGCTCCGATTCGTATGTTGGGAACGGAGATCAAGAAGCTAAGGAATCGAGAAGTCAAATTGGTGAAGGTTCAGTGGAGTGAGGCCGAAGAGGATGCAACTTGGGAAATCGAGGAGAAGATGCGTGGGCTTTATCCATTTCTTTTTGAGGGTACATTCTCGATCTCTTTCCCTTTGTAGCATATCTTTCTTTTTGCTATCCATGTTTATCCTGTTTATCTTGTAACGTTGTCAACCTTGTCATGAGGACCTTCGGTAGAAACCCTTAGATGAAACATGTATTTGAAACATGTTATGTTTGATGTTTGCAAGTGGTTGCAAGTGTTTGCAAGTGGATACTCATGGATGCATGATACACGTTAGGCACTAAGATCGGCTCACACACTTTCATATTGCATATGCATGAGTGTTTATACTTATTCATGGCTGAAACTTGTTATGCTATCACGTGGATGTTGCATATGGATGAATGTTATGTGCACTCATATAGAGATTATGAATTATGTTAGGAATTTGCATACATATGGACTCATTTCACTAACGTACTTTGCATTAAGGAGGTTTACTGAATCAGTAACCACCTGATTTTCGCATTAGATAAGTACATATACACACACCTTTCGCATGTGATCATACAGCATTTAGAATCTTTTAAGGACAATAACTGCTCGTGGATGATGTTTTGAGTAGATGGATGATGGATGGTAGGATACGTTCTTCCTAACTTGAAGATTTCGGGGACGAAATCCTTTAAGGTGGGGAGAATGCAACAACCCGTATTTTGAATAACAAGTTATAACATAAATCAAGGCAGAATTAAATGATAAAATCTGAATCAAGGGAAATGGGCTGTGCTATTGCGTTTGTCTCGGAAAAATACGCGAAATAGAGTCCGAGTTTTCGAAAAATGGAGTCCGTATGACCCAGTTATGGCCCATAGAAGTTTTCAGAAAATTCAAAGTTTAAAAACATATTCAAATTCAAATGATTCAACCCAGACAGGCCAGGCGGGAAGATTCCCGCCAACCCCCATGTCAACTGGGGTGTCGACACACCCAGGGCTGTGTCGACTGCCCAGTCGACATGGTGGCTCAGCCAGTTTGGCCTGGGTACACCTGACTTGTTCCTCAAGACATGTTTTAAGGCTTGTGACGGATTTTAAAGGCCCAGATCTGAAATAGGATTAATCCTATGGCCTAAACTAACCTAAACTTCTATAAAAGGACCCCAATACCTAGCCTAAACCATCATAAATCAATCCTACAACTAGATTATGCCAAAATGTTTAATCATGGCCTCCACCCTCTTGTCATAGTCTCCATCTTCATTCATATGAGAGTTTCTAAGCTTGTTTGAGAGTTTCTAAGTTTGATTCAAGGCCAAAGTTCAATCTTTCTTCATCAAAGCAAGGATCCTCTTCTTATTTCTCAAGGGTTTTCATTGGAGCTTATTACTTGGGGGTTTTTAGAGTTGCTAGTGGCTTCGTCTCAATCTTATTTTATTTTATAAGTCTTCATAGCATTGTAAGCCCTATTCTACTCTTAGATTCTAACTATGAAGTTAAATATGACATGTTGCAAGTTTGAGTTTGGGCCTAAGTATGATTTGTGCTTTGATTCTATCATGTTATGCATGGATTTATTCTATGCATGTTTGTAAAGCTATCACCTTGACTTTGTGCATAGAAAGCTATGAGCTTTGATTTGAAATAAAGCAACATAGAAACCCCCATAAACCTTATGTTATCTTGCATATGATATTATATGCGAATCACTAGCTATCATCCTATATCATTTATGACCACGTTCCATCTATTTTGCTAAAGTTTGATATCATGCATGTTTTGAGGCTTATAATGTAATATGCAAGTTTATGAACACATCTGCCTCATATGCCACCATGTTTAACTTGTGGCCAAGCCTTATTAATTATGTCATGCTTCTAAGTTCCCTCTTTGAGATCTATTTGTGTTTATGCGAGCTTACATGCGATGGGGTTACGTTATGGGTAAACCAAAATGACATAAAAACATGACTTGAAAAGATGACATGAAATATGACATGTGATTATGCTTGAAACATGAACATGAACTTGGACATGACTTCTAGAAAACATGAGAATGGCCAACTCGAGGTTGGGTTGAGTTTGTAGCATAAATCTACCCGGAACCGACCGGCTTAACTAGTGGCTACAAGCAATAGGACCCAATGTGAGTAGTTGGTCATGTCGCACTTGAGACCCGAGGTTAGACTAAGTTGTGGTGTAAAGTTACCCGGACCCGCCCGGCCTAACTAGTAACCACAACAAGGTCTAATGTGAGAGGTTGGGTGCATTAAATTAATTAATGCCACATGATAGGGTTAAGTGTTGGACCACTTGAATACTTAACCAATTAAACACGATGGGTTGATAGGGTTAAGTCATGAAACTTGGGTACACTTAACCAACTTGATACTTGATTGGATAGGGTTAACCACGTTTAACCCGTTAGAAACCCTAGTTACGTGGTCCTTTTCACCAGTAACCCTCTTGGTTGTATCATGATACCCTAGGGACTAGGCTAGGGTGGGGCACGATTACTGGGCTGACATGTAAGCGACCAAAACGACGGCTGAGTAGGTGCGCCGGTGTAGGTTCAGGAGGACTATGGTCGTGCACATAGTCCGGAGTTGAAAAAGCAGACATGGGCACCAGTAGGTTTAGACTGTGCGTGCTTGATTTGTGTCCGTGGTTGGCAACCTAGGGCTTGATACACACTAGGGTGGACCTAGCACAGTTTGACTACACTTCGTGATTGGGCCGTATGACACCGACACTTGACGAGTTAGGCTTTTAGGGAGCCGATCGACTAGACCGTGTTGTTGGACCTTGATTTAGGTCATCTCGTGATATTGGGTTAAGACTGGGCCAAGGGATCACTTCTTGTTCATACTTGACATGGGTTGGAATACTAGTACACTTGGTGCAAAACTTAACCTTGTATATGCGATGCCACACTTGATCTATCTTGTTACTTTTTCACCATGCCAGTTATCATCCTATGTTTCATCTCTGTTTTACATGTCTAGTTAACTTTATTAGTTTTTATACTAATAGTAGGTAGGACTTACCAGTGTTTTGACTGACCCATTTTTTTCTGCCTTTTTTCTTTCGTCCCCCCCCCCCCCAGGTTTACAGGGTGGGAACACTAGCACCTAGCTTGGATCTTTCGCTGCTTTTATGGATAGCTCATGTACGGTTTGGACTTGAGCTTGCTATGGCTTTATTCTACCTTGGGGATAGTTACTTTATGATTTTCTTACCAGTTTTCAGTTTATGTTTCTAGACTTTGTTTTGTGGGAAAATAATGACCAAGTACTTTGATGTAACTTGACTATAGTTTTGAAATGTTTGTTTTTACCCGCTGCTTTATTTACTCTGTTTCTACTATATGTTCTGTCTTGTGATATCTGCATGCATGTTTACCTTTTTTAACGCCCCTCCAAAGCTAGTGTGCTTGCAAGAGTGGCATTGGCGGAGGTGGGTTGTTACAAGTTGAATATTCACAGTGGTCGCTATAGAATAAATATAGCCCTTGAAAATTGACATTTTGCAAACGACTTCCGTTTTCGACGAAACCACTTTTGTTGCATTCGGGATGTCAATTTATTGCTAGGTGTCAAATTCCCTAATTTTTGGAATTAATATGTAAGCGTGGAAAAGGAAAATGTGTTTGGTTGGTTTCAGTCAAATTGGATCGACCAGAAAATGGCCATTTTTCAAACAGTCTCAGAATTCGACGAAATCAGTTTTGTTGGGACCGTATCGTTCCAACATAGCTAGATTAATTTTTTGGGAATTTTTAGAATCAGTATGTGGCCCCGGCAAGTTAAAATGTACGTTCAAAACAAAATTTGAATGTTTTATATATTAATCTGAAGAATAACTGACTGTAACAGTCGAATGGGCATACGAAACATATTCCATTATGTCCGGGATGGGGGTATCTGGCTAAGGCGACAATCGTTGGGTTTGAATTAGTGCTCGTCTAAGAAAACTCTAGTTTTTGAAATAATATATATATCGACCAATGATAAATTTCAATTCATTATTTTAATTTATAAAAAAAATCAGAAAAACGCTCGCCTCCTCAGCATCGACGACGGAAACGTGCTCCTCCGTTCTCGATCATTTCCTGCCAAACCCTTCACAATTAGCCCCTGCTCCTTTGCAACTTTTTGAAGGTCTCCTCCTCCTCTTCAAATCAATACCTGGTACACCCCTTCTCGTCTCGTATTTCATGAGAATCACCTCCTCAAGGTCGAGGACTTCGTCGCGCCGCCGAGCTCGCCAGAGGCCGTCGATCTGACAGTGACCACCGGTGCCGGAAACCTCTTTCCGCCCTCTTCGTCGTCATATAACTCGATCGTGCCACCGAGCTACAGATTCAAAGTTATTTCAAAACCTAGTTTTGAACATTCAAAGAAGGTATACGGCCTTTTTTTTTGAAGTAGAAAATAACACTTCTAAGTGTTGCAAATCGTGATTTGCAGATAAAAATCATATGTTTTTGCTATGTTGATGAAATTCGATGAAACAAGAAACATCGGACTCGTAGAGACATCATCTACATTCTACTAGAAGCTAGAACGTGTTTCGAGCTCGCTACAAATTTCAGAAGGATTAAAATCAATGTGGGACATCTAAAGTCAATATGGAATGGAAATGCGTTGTATAAATTATATGAGCGGAATAGAAATTATATATGCATCATACACCACATGTATGAGCGTTGTTAAGTTATATGAGCGATGTATAAATTATACATGCGTTGTAAAAATCATATATGTGTTGAAATGGAAATGAAATATATTCATATATATATATATATATATATACACATACATACTCCCCTCCTCCACATACCATGGACGATATGAATTGATTGTGATTGACGTGAAATTGATTGATAATGCGAGTTGTTGAAAATTAGTTGAAATGCGAATGGTTGGAAATATTTGTTTGTGGTTGAAAGAAATTGTTTGTTGTTGAAACAATGGGAATTATTGTGGAAAATTCATATGATATGAAATTGATCTTAGATCATTTAGATAAGCCACTTATGGGATGCCTCGAGGCCTAAGGCAGTGCGAGGAGCCGTATTCGGGACGGTGCAGTTTTTAACCCCCTACCGTTATGCTGCCGAAATTTTCAGTAATATCTATGTGTTTGAATTATTTTCATGTATTGAATTATATTCATGTGTTGAATAAATTGTTTAGATAATAAAAATCACATTTTTATTATGCGTGTGAAGTACATGAAGTGTGTATGTATGAGATATTCATATGTTGAGATATTCATGCGTTGAATGACATTCATGTGTTGAATAAATTGTTTGAAAAGTAAAAATCACATTTTTATCTAATGTATGGACTATATAAAATATTAGTGTTTTAAATAAATTATTTTTACTTCAAAAATAACATTTTTATCTTATGTATGAAGTATATAAAATATTCATGTTTCAAATAATTTGTTTTAACGATAAAAATATCATTTTTATTATAGGTAAGAACTATTTAAAATATTCATATGTTGAAAAGGATTCATGTATTGAATAAAAGGATTGGACAATAAAATTAAACATTTTATTTTGAATATGAAGCGCTAAAAACATTCATGTATGGAATAAATATTTTGAACGATAAAAATATCATTTTTATCAGGTATACGGCTCGTTAAAAATACATATATGTTGAAACATATTTTTATTCGCCAAAAATATAATTTTTATCCTATGTATGAAGTGTTAAAAATATTCGCTTATTGAAATAAACATTTGTTTACTAAAAATATTATTTTAGTTTAGTTCTGCATATATATATATATATATATATATATATATATATATATATACGTGTCGAACAGGAATATGGATTAGCTATTGAGTAAAGAATATATTTGCATGCTCGACAAATAGGTAAACTTTAATGAGTTGGCTACGCAATTTTATTATTATATATACTCCTGTGAATGTCATTGGATGCAGAGTGCTTATTGTTCTGTGTGAAATAACAAACGTCGCCATAGGATAGTAACAATTAATTTTGAACTACACTACATGGCATACTTCTTGAAGATAGCATACCCTATCATATACCACATAAGCATTTGGAGCTTATGTGACGAGATGGAAGATTTACCATACAAGCGAGAGGCTTGTATGGCGATGACTATATTTCAGGTTGAACTGAAGACTGATATGGACTATATAAAATATAACGATAAATTGCCAGATAATAAAAACCCCACACGGGTCTGAAGATGATAATAAACACGTCTCTCTAGTCATTAAGGCACAAATACCATTTATAGGGTGACGAGAATTTATAATCTGGAGTTATGATCTATACACACTCCCCTGTGGACACCGGAATATATCACTATAAATATATGCATGCTTTTTAGGAATTATTGGGTGCCTAATACGGCCCAATAAGTTTCCAAACCCCTCCCCGTACAAAGGAGGTTATGGAGAAATTTTCTGAAATTTAAAGGCGTTAGTGAAATATTTGAAGTGAAAAACGATATGGAAATCGTTGAATGAATTATATTCATGTATACGTAAATATAAATTAAATAAAACGAATAACGACGCTGCAGTTCGTATTTTGGAATCGTAATTTAAAACGATTATATAGGGAAATTCGACCATCGGATTTTCCCAAAACCGGAACCGTTAGGTTCGCTTTGGAAAAATCTTTCCAACGACATAAAGTTTGTTAAAATCCAACTGTGACGACCGAGAATTCCGCTCGATCTGAATCAGTCGCTAAACCGACCCAGACCGTTCGAAACGCCTGATTGTTTTGAGAACACGACATAATTGAACACAGACGGAAGAACATTTCATTGTTAATTACAACAATTCATCAGAATACAAGAATATACAAAGTATAAATATTATTACACATTATAAAATATCAGAGATTACAATACATTACATAGCAGCGGAAAATAATACAATACACAACTAGAAGTAATACGCGGATACAAAGCTTTCCGAGTACTGTTCCAGCTAAAATCAGGATCCTGTGAATATAAACCTGCAAAACCAAAACTACTAGCTGCCCGCGTCAAAATAAGGGCACCCAGAGTTTTGGTTAAAACAATAAACTCTAGGTCAGTCATGGGACTGGTGTGAGAACTAAAACAGTTATTAATCTTTATTTTAAAGTTAGGTAAATCAAGGGACCACGCCGTATAACACGGAACGAGTTTCCTCACAAGAACACCAGTGCATAAAACAACAGCGCAATGCTAAATAAAGAAAACTGAAGCTATTATAAGACCCAGATCCCATCACACAATGCAACGCAAGCCGGAGGATAGTGTTTTTACCTTATAATAGCCAAAGAATGCTTGGTACGTGAAATTTCATGTTTTATTATTACTATAAGTGTATGGTGTCAAAACAATTTCAAATCATAAGTATCAATCATAGACGGCATAAGCGCCCCATCCCACTATGTCGCCATACTAGGCTCTACAAATAAAACCGCAAAGTCGCGTATTTGGAAATTGAATTTCCATCTGTGAACTGAGGCAAGGTATCGTCCTCCACCGAATTCGAGACGCTCTAGCCCGTGTCTCAGGCAAGTACTCAGTCAAGCCTTTAGATCGTCATGGCGATGGAGGCGGCGCCCCCTTGGCCTGGTGGCGCGATGGCGATTTTTTTTCTTTTTTTTTCGGAATGGATTTGGTTTGAAGAAGGTGGGGGGGAGGGGAGGTCAACGCTATAAGGAGGAGAGAGGGAGAGGGTTTATTTTTATTTAATTTTCAAAAACCCACTTTTTAATTCGAACTCGAAAAGAGGCCAACCGCTTGTCGTCCATAGATAATTACCCTCATTACGAACACAATGCGATATGCATCATAGGCTGATTTGATCGTTTCGATCGGTTTTCGTCAAATCAACATATAACTCTATAAATTGTATTTGAACGTGCATTTCAATTTACTAGGGCCACATACTAACTCGAAAAATTCTAGAAAAACAGTTTCTAGCTTCGTATTGACAATACAGTCCTAATAAAACTAATTTCGTCAAATTCCGAGATCGTTTGAAAAATGGCCATTTTCCAGTCGATTAAAATCAACTAAAATTGGTCAAATGCGTTTTCTCTTGCCACGCTTACATATTCATTCGAAAAATTATGAAATTTGAAACCTAACAATAAACTGACATCACAGATCCAACAAAAGTGGTTTCGTCGAAAACCGAGGTCATTTGCAAAATTTCCATTTTTAAGGGCCGAAATTCCATAGCGACTATTCTGAAATTTTCAACTGGACATATCTTTTTATCCCCGCTATGAAATTTCGATTTTTCGGATTCGTTGGAAATATATTCTCAATTAGATTCTATTATTTTTGGTTTCACTAAAATCCAGTTTATTTTGAACCCGGTACATTCATTTGAATTTTGAAATCAAATTATCGAACTACCACGCCATATTCAATTCCTTTTATAATTTAAAATAAATTATTTATATTCTAACATCGAGCTATATAAATACATACGTCCTAATTCTATTCAAAATAAATTTCTAGTCGATATTATTTAAAATAATTCATTTTAAATATGCAAAATTCGCTAAATTCGCCAAAATAATTTTTTTAAATTGGCTCTCATTTTCGGGTTGTTACAATCTCCCTCACTTAAAACTTTTCATCCCCAAAAAGGAAAGAAGCCGAAAGTTGTTTAACAAACCAACTCAACTTCCATTGTTTTCGTTACGACTTAAGTTCTTCAACTTTTTAGTTTCTAAGAACTTTTCAAATTTTCAAAAATTTGGCTAACACCCTAAATTTCTGAAAAATTTCGCCATAACCTCACCTGCACCGGGAACTTCGGGATATTTCATATAGCCTCCCATGGCCCTCTTCAACTCAAAAGAAAAAGAAAAAGCCAATCGGCTCATAAAATCATCATCACCCAAACAAAACAGTAAATTATGGTAAACATGTACCTATTTGTCGGGCAAACAATTTTATTCTTCTACTCTAGCCTCCTTGCTATGACCTGTTCAATGTAAGTACATGTATATGTATGAAAATGCGACTAATTTTCAATACAATTCACTATTTGGTTCAATTTGGCTACACGGCTCAACATTTTATTAATCAAACAATATTCAAACAAAACAACCATCAATATATTAGTTAATTAACGTTTCAAATTCATAACTTTGATACATATACAGAAAATCATGTTTTTGATGCCAATTCACAACAATAAACCTATTTAGTTTTGGTTCTCACACCAGTCTAATGGAAATATATAGATCTCACACCTTCGAAACTCGAATATGAATACTGATGATGATACACCATCATCAGAATCATCTCCGGGTGTCTAGAATGTGATTCTACATCTATCCAATATATTAAAACTTCGAATACACGCGGATCAAACGTATACGTAAAATCTTTATATACTGGATAGTCCAAATCAATATAAATAAATAATCAAATACGAATAATTGATTTAAATTATCGAAACAATTTTTTTTTCATTTTAAAAATATACTCTTTACACTCGTTCTAGGATACTACTGATCCCATCTCTAACGAGTCATTCTCATTGGATATTACTAATCCAATATCTGATGAATTCTTTCATACAGTTCTAACGTGTCTTGTTCTCTGAGCTTTGTAAACCAAAGCTCCGATACCAAATGTGATGACCGAGAATTCCGCTCGATCCGAATCAGTCGCTAAACTGACCCAGACCGTTCGAAACGCCTGATTGTTTTGAGAACACGACATAATAGAACGCAGACGGAAGAACATTTCATTGTTAATTACAACAATTCATCAGAATACAAGAATATACAGAGTATAAACATTATTACACATTATAAAATATCAGAGATTACAATACATTACATAGCAGCGGAAAATAATACAATACACAATTAGAAGTAATACGCGGATACAAAGCTTTCCGAGTATCGTTCCAGCTATAAATCAGGATCCTGTGAATATAAACCTGCAGAACCAAAACTACTAGTTGCCCGCGTCAAAATAAGGGCACCCAGAGTTTAGGTTAAAACAATAAACTCCAGGTCAGTCATGGGACTAGTGTGAGAACTAAAACAGTTATTAATCTTTATTTTAAAGTTAGGTGAATCAAGGGACCATGCCGTATAAGACGGAACGGGTTTCCTCCCAATAACACCAGTGCATAAAACAACAGCGCAATGCTAAATAATGAAAAATAAAGCTATTATAAGACCCAGGTCCCATCACACAATGCAACGCAAGTAGGAGGATAGAGTTTTTACCTTATAATAGCCAAAGAATGCTTGGAACGTGAAATTTCATGTTTTATTATTACTATAAGTGTATAGTGTCAAAACAATTTCAAATCATAAGTATCAATCATAGACAGCATAAGCGCCCCATCCCACTATGTCGCCATACTAGGCTCTACAAATAAAACCGCAAAGTCGCGTATTTGGAAATTGGATTTCCATCTGTGAACTGAGGCAAGGGATCGTCCTCCACCGAATTCAAGACGCTCTAGCCCGTGTCTCAGGCAAGTACTCAGTCAAGCCTTTAGATTGTCAGGGCCGGTCCACCGATGTGGATTAAAATGCCTGAACACTGCGTTTCCCCACCCTATGGGGTGTCAATGAGCCAACAAATGACTCCATCGGTCCCGGATCGACCGATATAACCGAGGCGCCTCGCAACAGCAACAACCACATAAGTCAAACTCGTCAGGGTGTGTAAAACCACTGACGCCACTTCTAGCTAGAAAGAAACGCATGTCCTCTATGAGGTCCTTCTCTCGTTTCTGGTTCACAACGGGGTGCGAGGCTCGCGAATCTACGCTACACAAAGCTATGCCACACAGGCTGTGCTTTGATCATCAACCACAAGACTTTGCTTTTCAACAGAAGCCTTGATCAATTTGCCACTTAGGCATGCCACACAGGCAATTCACGCCATGCGTTTGATATCCATCAATATACAACCCCTGAGCTCGTACGTCTCAGAGAAGGGCATTAAGCAAGAGAATAAATTCTCCGCCGCCAAACAGATATATATTTAATAGAAACCAATCACACAGACTAAAATCCAATGTCAAACACACAGTCCATTTACAAGTTCGTTCTAGGTCTGAACGAAACCGAAGGCACCTTGTACCCCGCATATCCATCGATCTCCAAGTACGTCTGGACGATCACCAACTGTTTGCGGGAAGGATGAATGAGTTATGGATGAGCGAAGATTAGTGTCAAAAGAAAAAATGCACCGGCACACTTGGGAAGTGCGCCAGTATAAATTAACACTAGCGCACCTCCTAAGTGCGCCCAGGCCGAGGCAAAAGCCTGCACAGCTTTCTGGTTCAGGCTGACCCGTGTTGTTGAATCCTTTCTGACTCCTTGCTGAGTCATTAGGGCTGACTTGTCACCCTATCATGATTGAATGGTTTCAATTAACCCTAAGATCATCCGACGGCTTAAATTAATTCATAACTCTATAAAAAGACCCATAGACTAAAACCCTAAATCATAATTAAAACTAAAACTATGGCCGTCATGCTGTTGTCTTGAACCCTAGAGCAGCCGCCACCAAATTAAGAGGAAGAACAACGAACCAAATCAGAACTACTCAACCCTAACAACGAATCTTCATCAAAGGAGAGCTAAATCAACTCCATAAATCAGAATTCAGAACTCAAGACTGCTTTTGAGTTGTGAGTTCGATAGTTTTAACAAGATAATTAGTAATTTAATTGGATTAAGATATAATGCGGATTGTATTGATGTGATATGAAGTATTGAATTCATGTTGTGATTATGTTGTAGGATTATGACTGAAATCTCTATGACGTTATGTTGTGATGCTATCATTTATGATGTAAAGTTATGTTACTATCATCCATGTTGTAATTTTATATACAATCATATCATCAAGTTTCTTATGCTAGTTTGTTATATCGATTCATATGATAAATCATTTGTAGGCAAGTTTAGATTTTGATTTAAACATGAATCATATACATGTTGGGTAGAATTATATGTGAACTTACATGGCTATGATACCTAGTTTATGTGAAAATTTAATTGAAAGTTAGGCTATAACATGTGTGAATTATATGCTAAATTTTACATGATACTTTACATGTTAGATGCAAGTTTACACCCTTATTATGATGTATAAATAACATATGTTAGTTGTATGAATATATGAGTTTAGAATATGGATTATATTATGCAAGTTTAGGGGTATTGCCTATGCAAATTAACACCTTTAGATAAAGATCTATGACATATGTTATTTATGCAAGTTCGTGGCCATTTTCTCAACAAAGTTCACACCTTTAGATTTTGATCCATGACATATGTTATTTATGCAAGTTGTAATTTTGGCATATGCAAGTTTTAGATGTAGAACATCATTCATATATGCAACTTCACCCCCATGTTTAGATTTATGTTTAGATTATGTGTATATTGTGATGTTTTCTCTTTATTCCATGAGTTAGACTATTCGAGTCTAACGTATATTTTTACGTTAAACGAACAAACATACTACGTGGGGTAAAGGGGATAATATTAAAAAGATTTAATTGGCATAAATGCCCTTAAAAGGCATAAAATATAATTGTGGTGAAATTGGTATGATTTTACATACCATAAATGGATGGACATAATTGAGTCAATTATGGACATCGTTAAATTTGGGAATTGATTGGTAATTTGAATAGGGAAAGTAATTCAAATTGGCGGATGATTAATTAGGAGTAATTAATCTTCTAAGACACGAGGTTAGGCTCTTTTGTGGTGTAAGACTGCACGGACCCGCCCGGCAAACCCAGTTGCCACAAATGTCAGTCTAATGTGAGAGGTCTTAGGCATAAACTAAATACGTAACAATTGTAAAGACACGAGTTTAGGCTCTTTTGTGGTGTAAGACTTCCCGGACCCGCCCGGCAAATCCAGCTGCCACAAATGCCAGTCTAATGTGAGAGGTATTTATGAGGTTACGGTCTTGATGAATTAAGAAACACTTAACAAGATAAACATGTAGTGGGACATGAGGGGGATAAGTGGGTGCCTTGGGTGGCATGTGGAATCTAGTGGGTGCCTTGGGTGGCATTTGAAATACGATTAGAAATACTTAACCAAAATTGAAGCATGTAATTGAAACATGAATAAGAAGTGGTTTAAGTGGGAAATGCTAGAGAGGACCAAGCTTAGGTGGATAGCTTATGTCAAATCATGGGGGCCCGTTTCAACCAGTAACCCTAAGTATCTCTGTGGGCTCGACCTAAGTCGAGGACGGGACACGCGTACTGGGCTTGACTGTAAGAGGCCAAAACGGGTGAGCGGTGGCAATGCAAGTCCAACGGGTTCATGTGCGTGTGTGGGCCCAGGCTGGTAGGTAAGACGTTGTTGCATCGTGTAGGTATAAGCCGTGTATCTCTGATAGTATCGGGTTGCCACTTTGGGGAGTGATACACCCCATTGTGGGACCAGCACGGGTATCAACGAGTTAGGGAGCCGATCGCTTGGGGGAAGGACTTAGGGTACACTTAGTTCTGTCTGTTTATGTTGGTACCGTCTGTTTCTACGTGGTACCGTCTTTTGGGGTGGTAAAGGCCCATTACTAGTGCACACCTAATTCTACATTCTGTTTCCGTAGGGATTATTCTGTTTCTGTTTCGGTCTCTATTCGGGTGGTAAAGGCCCGTTACTAGCATTCTGTTTCTGTATAGATTATTCTGTTTCGATTCTATTTCAGTTTAAACATTAGGGAAACACCTAATCCTGTTATACTAGTGGTGGTGCAGTATAGTAATTATCTTGTAGTGGTTTAGGTGTGCCTTTAACGTTATCTTTGTTCATCTTATTTCCTTGTTTACTCTGTCATACTCAATGGTTCATGGTCATTTCCTTACTTTCCAAGTTATGCCTTAGCCTAGTTACTTTGTTAATTATATTGTTAGAGTTATCGCACTCGCCAGACTTTATGTCTGACCCCCGTTTTTCCATCTCTTTCCTTCCCCCCCCCCAAGGTGCTCAGGTTGGAACTAGCACCAGTGGAGCTTGATTTTGGACTGCTTTTAGAAGATTGCTTGGATCGCTGAAGTAATGTTCAGCTTCTTTTTATTTATGGATATTTTGATGTTGGGGATTATGTCTTTCAGTTTATGTACTTTGTTTTATCAAGATGGATATGATGTACTTGACTTTGGTTTATGGTTTTGATTATGTAACCAAACATATTTACCTTCTGCTGCAATAAATAAAGTTTTAAATTTTCAAGTATTGCTTTATATCTGTCTTGTTGTGATTTTCTGTTCTATATTCACTTAAAATGCTCCATGGAAGTTAATGCATTTCCTTTGTGAGTGACATTAATGGACGTGGGGTGTTACACGTGGTATCAGGGCTGAAGGTTACTGGAACAGATATGAAATTTTTGAAAAACTATTTTTCGAAACAATTTTTATGAAGAAGTACTTTCAAAAGTACGTTTTAAGGAAAGTATTTTCAAGAGAAAAGTATAATTTAGAAAGCATAACCCCATGAGCCATATATCTTTCCTTCAGTCCTTTTTGTATTGAATCTTTCCTTTTTTGTTTTAGCATGTCTGAAGCTTCTGAGATACTAGAGGGTGTTCATGTACCCGGTTGGTTTTGTCAATATCTCGAGGCTAGGGCCGCCACCGCAGGTCCAGCAAATGTTCCTCCTCCTCCTCCTCGTGTCGATAATTTCGCAAAGATATGTAAGGACTTTAGAGCAATGGGTGGAAAACCTTTTCACGGGACGGAGACATTTGTTGAAGCTCGTAATTGGCTAAAGGAGGTGGAAGAATTGTTTGGAATCTTTGAAGTGGATGATGGAAGAAAAGTCCAGCTAGCTGCCTGGCTAATGAAGGATGAGGCCTCGTTTTGGTGAGAGGTCACTAATGGGGGACATCCAGTCGATACATGGCCAGATTTTAGGCAGAGGTTTGAGGCGAAGTTTCACACGTGGGCTGAGGAGAATCTATACATGGAAAGGTTTTTGGCGTTAAAGCAAGGGAATCTATCGGTGAAAGAGTACGTCAACAAATTCAACCAATTGGCAAGGTTTGGCTTGGACTTGGTGAACACTCCAGAAAAGAAGGCTCTAAGATTTGTTAAGGGTTTAAACGAGTCGCTTCATGGGTTAGCTATGACCCACATTCCCATGGGGGCTACCTTCGAGAGACTAGTTGACATGGCGCTCATGCATGAAGAGGAAGCCAAAAGTGAGAAAAAAAGAAAAAAAGCACGAAGGACCACAGAACAAGAAAACAGGGCCCGAAAAGGAAACACAAAAGAAGGATGAGAAGTCTGAAGATAGGAAGGAGAAGAAGTGATTTACTTGTGGGAGCTCGACCCATCAGAACAAGGATTACAGGAAAAGGAAGGGCACTTGCTTCAACTGTGGCGAAGCGGGACATCTGATTAAGGACTGCCCAAGGAAAGGGCATAGGGCAGGACCTACTTCTGGAGGACAGGCGAATACCCTCGAGGCTGGTGGATAGGATAGAAATAAGAAAAATTTCTGAAGTTGGTTTAATTTCCTTATCTGATTGCTGAGTTAAAACTCTTTTTGATTCTGGCATTTTGATTCTGTAATTGATACTCTGCACTTTAATACTCGTCTTGTTTCTGATCTCGTAGTTGTTTCGAACCCCATTTGTGATTTGGCTCAATTGTTAGTGATTTGTAGGGGTTTGAAATTATCTGTGTTAGGCATCAAAAATTTGAATGTGACATTTGTGTGCTCAAGTTTATGGGCTATGGGTTGGGTCTACATGGACCAGCTTTCTATGTAGAGGGTCGTTAAGTTTCTAACTTGTCGTGGGAAGACCCCCAAAGTTTCTTGTAACCCGCAAGGGTCTGTTATGCTTAGCTTTCCGAGAATCATTCTGTAATCTGATCTATACCAGTAGTCTGTAAGTATTTGAATATTTCTGAAGGATAGGGGTTTCTACTCGAAGCATGAAGTAGATTTCCAGTTTTGACATTGTTGAATGAGGGTAATTTTCTGAGTGGCAGTCTGATGTTGATTTCGGTCTTCGGGGCTGAGACTTAGGGAATTATTCTCTTAACCGATGTCAAATGGGGACAGAGCTTTTGTTTTAGTTGTATCATTTGTTTGTATCCCATCGACCGAATCTTTGACCTTTAGATAGGAAATCCATTGATGTAAACATGTGTTTGAGACATGTTATGTTTGATGGTTGCAAGTGTTTGCTAGTGGTTGCCTGTGGATGCATATACACACACATTAGGCACTAGATCGGCTCAGTAACTTCATATTGCATATTGCATATAAATGTGTGTACATATTTAAGTAATGGATGTATAATGGTTGTACCATCATATGGATGTTGCATTTTGGTGAATCGTTGTGCACACATGTAGAAATAATATGTATCGATAAGGTTTTTTTCCGCATACATAATGGACGCATTGCACTATCATGGTTTGCATTAAGGAGGTCAACTTAATCAGTAGACCGCCTGATTTTGCATTAGATAAGGAACATATACACACACTTATTGCATATGTTCATACAACATTAGAAATTCTATAAGGATAATAGATGCCCATGTTTGATGGAAGAGTAGATGGTTGTTTGGATGGTAGGATATACATTCTCCATAACTTGGAGATTTCAAGGGCGAAATCCTTTAAGGAGAGGAGAATGTAACACCTCGGATTTTTGAATAATCGAATTAACTAGAATAAAGAATAATTAATATCAGACGTGAGAATTATGGAGATTGGGTTACGCCATTGTGTTCGTCTTGGAATTCTGGTTGAAATAGAGTCTGAGTTTGCGGGAAACGGGTACCGGATGAAGGAGTTATGGACGAACGAAGATTGGTGGCAAAAGAAGAAAAAAATGCACTGGCGCACTTGGGAAGTGCGCCAGTACAAATTAACACTGGCGCACTTGCCAAGTGTGGCCAGGCCGAGGCAAAAGCCTGCATAGCTTTCTGGTTCAGGCTGACTCGAGTTGTTGAGTCCTTTCCGACTCCTTGCTGAGTCATTAGGGCTGACTTATCACCCTATCATGATTGAATGGTTTCGATTAACCCTAAGATCATCCGACGGAAATTAATTCATAACTCTATAAAAAGACCCATAGACTAAAACCCTAAATCAGAATTAAAACTAAAACTATGGCCGTCATGCTGTTGTCTTGAACCCTAGAGCAGCCGCCACCAAATTAAGAGGAAGAACAACGAACCAAATCAGAACTACTCAACCCTAACAACGAATCTTCATCAAAGGAGAGCTAATTCAACTCCAGAAATCAGAATTCAGAACTCAAGACTGCTTTTGAGTTGTGAGTTCGATAGTTTTAACAAGATAATTAGTAATTTAATTGGATTAAGATACAATGCGGATTGTATTGATGTGATAAGAAGTATTGATTGCATGTTGTGATTATGTTGTAGGATTATGATTGAAATCTCTATGACGTTATGTTGTGATGCTATCATTTATGATGTAAAGTTATGTTGCTATCATACATGTTGTAATTTTATATACAATCAAATCATCAAGTTTCTTATGCTAGTTTGTTATATCGATTCATATGATAAATCATTTGTAGGCAAGTTTAGATTTTGATTCAAACATGAATCATATACATGTTGGGTAGAATTATATGTGAACTTTCATGGCTATGACACCTAGTTTATGTGAAAATTTAATTGAAAGTTAGGCTATAACATGTGTGAATTATATGCTAAATTTTACATGATACTTTACATGTTAGATGCAAGTTTACACCCTTGTTATGATGTATAAATAACATATGTAAGTTGTATGAATATATGAGTTTAGAATATGGGTTATGTTATGCAAGTTTAGGGGTATTGCTTATGCAAATTAACACCTTTAGATATAGATCTATGACATATGTTATTTATGCAAGTTCGTGGCCATTTTCTCATCAAAGTTCACACCTTTAGATTTGGATCCATGACATATGTTGTTTATGCAAGTTGTAATTTTGGCCTATGCAAGTTTTAGATGTAGAACATCATTCACATATGCAAGTTCACCCCTATGTTTAGATTTATGTTTTGATTATGTGTATATTTTGAGGTTTTTTCTTTATTCCATGAGTTAGACTATTCGAGTCTAACGTATATTTTTACGTTAAACGAACAAACATACTACGTGGGTAAAGGGGATAATATTAAAAAGATTTAATTGGCATAAATGCCCTTAAAAGGCATAAAATATAATTATGGTGAAATTGGTATGATTTTACATACCATAAATGGATGGACATAATTGAGTCAATTATGGACATCGTTAAATTTCGGAATTGATTGGTAATTTGAATAGGTAAAGTAATTCAAATTGGGGGATGATTAATTAGGAGTAATTAATCGTCTAAGACACGAGGTTAGGCTCTTTTGTGATGTAAAACTGCGCGGACCCGCCCGGCAAATCCAGCTACCACAAATGTCAGCCTAATGTGAGAGGTCTTAGGCATAAACTAAATACGTAACAATTGTAAAGACACGAGGTTAGGCTCTTTTGTGGTGTAAGACTGCCCGGACCCGCCCGGCAAATCCAGCTGCCACAAAAGCCAGTCTAATGTGAGAGGTCTTTATGAGGTTACGGTCTTAATGAATTAAGAAACAATTAACCAGATAAACATGTAGTGGGACATGAGGGGGTTAAGTGGGTGCCTTGGGTGGCATGTGGAATCTAGTGGGTGCCTTGGGTGGCATTTGAAATACTATTAGAAATACTTAACCAAAATTGAAGCATTTAATCGAAACATGAATAAGAAGTGGGTTAAGTGGGAAATACTAGAGAGGTCCAAGCTTAGGTGGATAGCTTGTGTCAAATCATGGGGGCCCGTTTCAACCAGTAACCCATAAGTATCTCTGTGGGCTCGACCTAAGTCGAGGACGGGACACGCGTACTGGGCTTGATTGTAAGAGGCCAAAACGGGTGAGCGGTGGCAACGCAAGTCCAACGGGTTCATGTGCGTGTGTGGGCCCGGGCTGGTAGGTAAGGCGTTGTTGCATCGTGTAGGTATAAGCCGTGCATCTCTGATAGTATTGGGTTGCCACTTTGGGGAGTGATACACCCCACTGTGGGACCAGCACGGGTATCTACGAGTTAGGGAGCCGATCGCTTGGGGGTAGGACTTAGGGTACACTTAGTTCTGTCTGTTTCTGTTGGTACCGTCTGTTTCTATTGGGTGGTAACACCTGTCTGTTTCTGCGTGGTACCGTCTGTTGGGGTGGTAAAGGCCCATTAGTAGTGTACACCTAATTCTACATTCTGTTTCCATAGGGATTATTCTGTTTCTGTTTCGGTCTCTGTTCGGGTGGTAAAGGCCCATTACTAGCATTCTGTTTCTGTATAGATTATTCTGTTTCGATTCTATTTCAGTTTAAACATTAGGGTAACACCTAATCCTGTTATACTAGTGGTGGTGCAGTATAGTAATTATCTTGTAGTGGTTTAGGTGTGCCTTTAACGTTATCTTTGTTCATCTTATTTCCTTGTTTACTCTGTCATACTTAATGGTTCATGGTCATTTCCTTACTTTCCAACTTATGCCTTAGCCTAGTTACTTTGTTAATTATATTGTTAGAGTTATCACACTCGCCAGACTTTATGTCTGACCCCCCCCCATTTTCCGTCTCTTTCCTCCCCCCCCCCCCCCAGGTGCTCAGGTTGGAACTAGCACCAGTGGAGCTTGATTTAGGATTGCTTTTAGAAGATTGCTTGGATCGCTGAAGTAAAGTTCAGCTTCTCTTTATTTATGGCTATTTTGATGTTGGGGATTATGTCTTTCAGTTTATGTACTTTGTTTTATCAAGATGGATATGATGTACTTGACTTTGGTTTATGGTTTTGATGATGTAACCAAACATATTTACCTTCTGCTGGAATAAATAAAGTTTTAAATTTTCAAGTACTGCTTTATATCTGTCTTGTTGTGATTTTCTGTTCTATATTCACTTAAAATGCTCCATGGAAGTTAATGCATTTCCTTTGTGAGTGACATTAATGGACGTGGGGTGTTACAGGGGGTATCAGGGTTGAAGGTTACCAGAACAGATATGAAATTTTTGAAAAACTATTTTTCAAAACAATTTTTATGGAGAAGTACTTTCAAAAGTATGTTTTATGGAAAGTATTTTCAAGAGAAAAGTATATTTTAGAAAGCATAACCCCATGAGCCATATATCTTTCCTTCAGTCCTTTTTGTATTGAATCTTTCCTTTTTCGTTTCAGCATGTCTGAAGCGTCTGAGAAACCAGAGGGTGTTCATGTACCCGGTTGGTTTCGTCAATATCTCGAGGCTAGGTCCGCAACCGCTGGTCCAGCAAATGTTCCACCTCCTCCTCCTCCTCCTCGTGTCGATAATTTCGCAAAGATATGTAAAGACTTTAGAGCAATGGGTGGAAAACCTTTTCACGGGACGGAGACATTAGTTGAAGCTCTTAATTGGCTAAAGGAGGTGGAAGAATTGTTTGGAATCTTTGAAGTGGATGATGGAAGAAAAGTCTAGCTAGCTGCGTGGATATTGAAGGATGAGGCCTCGTTTTGGTGGGAGGTCACTAATGGGAGACGTCCAGTCGATACATGGCCAGATTTTAGGCAAAGGTTTGAGGCGAAGTTTCTCTCGCGGGCTGAGGAGAATCTATACATGGAAAGGTTTTTGGCGTTGAAGTATGGGAATCTATCGGTGAAAGAGTACGTCAACAAATTCAACCAATTGGCAAGGTTTGGCTTGGACTTGGTGAACACTCCAGAAAAGAAGGCTCTAAGATTTGTTAAGGGTTTAAACGAGCCGCTTCATGGGTTAGTTATGACCCACATTCCCATGACGGCTACCTTGGAGAGACTAGTTGACATGGCGTTCATGCATGAAAAGGAAGCCAAAAGTGATAAAAAAAGAAGAAAAGCACGAAGGACCACAGAACAAGAAAACGGGGCCCAAAAAGGAAACACAATAGAAGGATGAGAAGTCTGAAGATAGGAAGGAGAAGAAGTGATTTACTTGTGGAAGCTCGACCCATCTGAACAAGGATTGCAGGAAAAGGAAGGGCACTTGCTTCAACTGTGGCGAAGCGGGACATCTGATTAAGGACTGCCCAAGGAAAGGGCATAGGGCAGGACCTACTTCTGGAGGACAGGAGAATACCCTCGAGGCTGGTGGATAGGATAGAAATAAGAAAAATTTCTGAAGTTGGTTTAATTTCCTTATCTGATTGTTGAGTTAAAATTCTTTTTGATTCTGGCATTTTGATTCTATAATTGATACTCTGCACTTTAATACTCGTCTTCTTTCTGATCTCGTAGTTGTTTCGAACCCCATTTGTGATTTGGCTCAATTGTTAGTGATTTGTAGGGGTTTGAAATTATCTGTGTTAGGCATCAAAAATTTGAATGTGACATTTGTGTGCTCAAGTTTATGGGCTATGGGTTGGGTCTACATGGACCAGCTTTCTATGTAGAGGGTCGTTAAGTTTCTAACTTGTCGTGGGAAGACCCCCAAAGTTTCTTGTAACCCGCAAGGGTCTGTTATGCTTAGCTTTCCGAGAATCATTCTGTAATCTGATCTGTATCAGTAGTCTGTAAGTATTTGAATATTTCTGAAGGATAGGGGTTTCTACTCGAAGCATGAAGTAGATTTCCAGTTTTGACATTGTTTAACGGGGGTAATTTTCTGAGTGGCAGTCTGATGTTGATTTCGGTCTTCGGGGCTGAGACTTAGGGAATTATTCTCTTAACCGATGTCAAATGGGGACAAAGCTTTTGTTTTAGTTGTATCATTTGTTTGTATCCCATCGACCGAATCTTTGACCTTTGAATAGGAAATCCATGGATGTAAACATGTGTTTGAGACATGTTATGTTTGATGGTTGCAATTGTTTGCTAGTGGTTGCCTGTAGATGCATATACACACATATTAGGCACTAGATCGGCTCAGTCACTTCATATTGCATATTGCATATAAATGTGTGTACATATTTAAGTAATGGATGTATAATGGTTGTACCATCATATGGATGTTGCATTTTGGTGAATGGTTGTGCACACATGTAGAAATAATATGTATCGATAAGGTTTTTTTTCGCATACATAATTGACACATGGCACTATCATGGTTTGCATTAAGGAGGTCAACTTAATCAGTAGACCGCCTGATTTTGCATTAGATAAGGAACATATACACACACTTATTGCATATGTTCATACAGCACTAGAAATTCTATAAGGACAATAGATGCCCGTGTTTGATGGTTGAGTAGATGGTTGTTTGGATGGTAGGATATACATTCTCCTTAACTTGGAGATTTCGGGGGCGAAATCCTTTAAGGAGAGGAGAATGTAACATCCCGGATTTTTGAATAATCGAATTAACTAAAATAAAGAATAATTAATCTCAGACGTGAGAATTATGGGGATTGGGTTGCGCCATTGTGTTCGTCTCGGAATTCTGGTTGAAATAGAGTCTGAGTTTACGGGAAACGGGTATCGGATGAAGGAGTTATGGACGAACGAAGATTGGTGGCAAAAGAAGAAAAAAAATGCACTGGCGCACTTGGGAAGTGTGCCAGTACAAATTAACACTGGCGCACCTGCCAAGTGCGCCCAGGCCGAGGCAAAAGCCGGCACAGCTTTCCGGTTCTGGCTGACCCGTGTTGTTGAGTCCTTTCTGACTCCTTGCTGAGTCATTAGGGCTGACTTGTCACCCTATCATGATTGAATGGTATCGATTAACCCTAAGATCATCCGACGGCTTAAATTAATTCATAACTCTATAAAAGGACCAAAGACTAAAACCCTAAATCAGAATTAAAACTAAAACTATGGTCGTCATGCTATTGTCTTGAACTCTAGAGTAGCCGCCACCAAATTAAGAGGAAGAACAGCGAAACAAATCAGAACTACTCAACCCTAACAGCGAATCTTCATCAAAGGAGAGCTAATTCAACTCCAGAAATCAGAATTCAGAACTCAAGACTGCTTTTGAGTTGTGAGTTCGATAGTTTTAACAAGATAATTAGTAATTTAATTAGATTAAGATATAATGCGGATTGTATTGATGTGATATGAAGTATTGATTGCATGTTTTGATTATGTTGTAGGATTATGATTGAAATCTATATGACGTTATGTTGTGATGCTATCATTTATGATGTAAAGTTATGTTGCTATCATCCATGTTGTAATTTTATATACAATCAAATCATCAAGTTTCTTATGCTAGTTTGTTATATCGACTCATATGATAAATCATTTGTAGGCAAGTTTAGATTTTGATTCAAACATGAATCATATACATGTTGGGTAGAATTATATGTGAACTTACATGGCTATGACACCTAGTTTATGTGAAAATTTAATTGAAAGTTAGGCTATAACATGTGTGAATTATATGCTAAATTTTACATGATACTTTACATGTTAGATGCAAGTTTACACCCTTGTTATGATGTATAAATCACATATGTAAGTTGTATGAATATATGAGTTTAGAATATGGATCATGATATGCAAGTTTAGGGGTATTGCCTATGCAAATTAACACCTTTAGATATAGATCTATGACATATGTTATTTATGCAAGTTCGTGGCCATTTTCTCATCAAAGTTCACACCTTTAGATTTGGATCCATGACATATGTTGTTTATGCAAGTTGTAATTTTGGCCTATGCAAGTTTTAGATGTAGAACATCATTCATATATGCAAGTTCACCCCTATGTTTAGATTTATGTTTTGATTATGTGTATATTGTGATGTTTTCTCTTTATTCCATGAGTTAGACTATTCGAGACTAACGTATATTTTTACGTTAAACGAACAAACGTACTACGTGGGGTAAAGGGGATAATATTAAAAAGATTTAATTGGCATAAATGCCCTTAAAAGGCATAAAATATAATTGTGGTGAAATTGGTATGATTTTACATACCATAAATGGATGGACATAATTGAGTCAATTATGGACATCGTTAAATTTGGGAATTGATTGGTAATTTGAATAGGGAAAGTAATTCAAATTGGGGGATGATTAATTAGGAGTAATTAATCATCTAAGACATGAGGTTAGGCGCTTCTGTGGTGTAAGACTGCCCGGACCCGCCTGGCAAATCCAGCTGCCACAAATGTCAGTCTAATGTGCGAGGTCTTAGGCATAAACTAAATACATAACAATTGTAAAGACACGAGGTTAGGCTCTTTTGTGGTGTAAGACTGCCCGGACCTGCCCGGCAAATCCAGCTGCCACAAATGCCAGTCAAATGTGAGAGGTCTTTATGAGGTTACGGTCTTAATGAATTAAGAAACACTTAACCAAATAAACATGTAGTGGGACATGAGGGGGTTAAGTGGGTGCCTTGGGTGGCATGTAGAATCTAGTGGGTGCCTTGGGTGGCATTTGAAATACGATTAGAAATACTTAACCAAAATTGAAGCATGTAATTGAAACATGAATAAGAAGTGGGTTAAGTGGGAAATACTAGAGGGGACCAAGCTTAGGTGGATAGCTTGTGTCAAATCATGGGGGCCCGTTTCAACCAGTAACCCATAAGTATCTCTGTAGGCTCGACCTAAGTCGAAGACCGGACACGCGTACTGGGCTTGACTGTAAGAGACCAAACGGGTGAGCGGTGGCAACGCAAGTCCAACGGGTTCATGTGCGTGTGTGGGCCCGGGCTGGTAGGTAAGATGTTGTTGCATCGTGTAGGTATAAGCCGTGCATCTCTGATAGTATCGGGTTGCAACTTTGGGGAGTGATACACCCCACTGTGGGACCAGCACGGGTATCTACGAGTTAGGGAGCCGATCGCTTGGGGGTAGGACTTAGGGTACACTTAGTTCTGTCTGTTTCTGTTGGTACCGTCTGTTTCTGTTGGGTGGTAACACCTATCTGTTTCTGCGTGGTACCATCTGTTGGGGTGGTAAAGGCCCATTACTAGTGTACACCTAATTCTACATTCTGTTTCCGTAGGGATTATTCTGTTTCTGTTTTGGTCTCTGTTCGGGTGGTAAAGGCCCATTACTAGCATTCTGTTTCTGTATAGATTATTCTGTTTCGATTCTATTTCAGTTTAAACATTAGGGTAACACCTAATCTTGTTATACTAGTGGTGGTACAGTATAGTAATTATCTTGTAGTGGTTTAAGTGTGCCTTTAACGTTATCTTTGTTCATCTTATTTCCTTGTTTAGTCTGTCATACTCAATGGTTCATGGTCATTTCCTTACTTTCCAACTTATGCCTTAGCCTAGTTACTTTGTTAATTATATTGTTAGAGTTATCGCATTCGCCAGACTTTATGTCTGACCCCCCCCCCCGTTTTCCTTCTCTTTCCTCCCCCCCCCCCCAAGGTGCTCAGGTTGGAACTAGCACCAGTGGAGCTTGATTTTGGACTGCTTTTAGAAGATTGCTTGGATCGCTGAATTAAAGTTTAGCTTCTCTTTATTTATAGCTATTTTGATGTTGGGGATTATGTCTTTTAGTTTATGTACTTTGTTTTATCAAGATGGATATGATGTACCTGACTTTGGTTTATGGTTTTGATGATGTAACCAAACATATTTACCTTCTGCTGCAATAAATAAAGTTTTAAATTTTCAAGTGCTGCTTTATATCTGTCTTGTTGTGATTTTCTGTTCTATATTCACTTAAAATGCTCCATGGAAGTTAATGCATTCCCTTTGTGAGTGACATTAATGGACGTGGGGTGTTACAGGACTTGAGCCTTATAACGGCTTCATTTTTATAAAAAGCATTGCGTTGATTCAAAAGATTTATTTTATTTCATGCACTGGCAATCACTGGAGTAAACCCGTTCCGCGAAAGTGGCGTGGTCGTATGATTTGCCTTGTTATTGTTGTTTAAACAGTTAAGTAGATTTCTCATACCAGTCCCATGACTGACTCGTAGTTTTTTCACTTTGCAAACTCGAGTGCCCTTATTTTCACACGGGCAGCCTAGTGATAGGTGACGGGTTATATTTTGGCTTTTGCACTACAACATGAAGTGCACCTTTTCGCTTGTATGGCGAGGACTTGATTTCTCAGTATTTTGGCTATGTGATATTACGCCATTAATACCTTATGTATATGATTCAGCTTATCGCGATGTAGACGGATTTACTTTAACTATGTACTCTCTGATGTATATATCCCAGTGATCTGGATGTAGACTGATCATTTACTTTTATGCACTAAGTTGTATCCTACACTGTGCTGCTCTGATGTTATTACATATAATGATTCCGCTATTGATGTAAATTATTCTATTTTCTGTTTATGCTATTATCTGTTCCCTGCTAATGATGATTAATGTGTTATATTCCAATGATTATCCTTAATTCCGTGATACAGGGTTTTGAGATCATCACAAGATTACTTCTAAATGGAAAGATGATCCAGTTTTAGCTGAAACGATTAGAAGACTCCAAGCAATAGTAGCGATTGATGATATGAAAGATTTCAGTCTTGACCATAAAGGATGGTTGCACAAGAAGTGAAGTTTGTGTGCCCTAGATATTGGAGATACAAGGAAGGAAGTTCATAGAAAGTGCCATCGATCTAAATTCAAAATCGATCCTAGAGGTACCAAGTTGTATCAAGACATGAGAATAAAAAGAGATGTTGGCCTATTTATTAGGCAGTGTATGAAATGTCATCAAATAAAATCCTAGCTTTAGAAGCCTAGTGGATACTCTTCAACCAGTAGGCATTCCTGTTTGAAAATGGGATGGATTTCGTTGACCAATTGCTAAGGTTGAGAAAAGAACAAGGGCAGTTGGTTGATAGTGGATAGATTGACTACTAGGATGGCACCTGTGTTGGTTGAGTTATTCATGAATAATATGGTTAGACTTAATGGGATTTCTAGTAATTAGTTAATATAGGGATCCAGTGTACACTAGCGAGTTCGGGAAGAGTCTATGAAGTTTTCGGAACCAAGCTCAAAATAAATATTGCATATCTTCTACGTACGGGTAGACAGAGAGAGTCAATAAAGGACTTGAGGATTTATTGAGAGCTTGTATTCTGCATATTGGTGGCTGAAAGGAGACCATTTGTATCTAATTGAGTTTTCCTATTATAATATCTATCAAATTAGTATAAAAATTACACTATTTTTAGCATTATACAGGCTGCCATGTAAATCACCAACCTGGTGGTTAATGACCAGAGCTTTGATAGTCCTAGGTCTAGATTTACTGAAAGAAGCTGCGGAGATGATTGGTAGATCTTAGAGACCATGTTCCCATTAAGGTATCAGCGATGAAGGGTGTACTATGATTTGGGAAGTTAAGCAATCTGGCATCAATAATTGTTCGACTATTTCCTACCGTAAGATGGATCGAGAAGCTCACGTATCTAGTAGATTCACCGAAGAGTTTGGTGGGTGTCCATGATGTTTTTCATGTTTCTAATCTTTATAAGTATCTACATGATCTAGAAGCTACTATAAATCTAAGGGTACTGGAAAACTTAGTGGTAGAACCGAATCAAACTTTTGTGAGACAACGAGTTAAAGTCATAGCAAGAGATGAGAAGAAGCTAAGGAAGAATAGAGTCAAACTGGTGAAAGCCCAATCGAGCGTGAATGAGAAGGACTGTATTTAGAAGACTCAAAAAGGGTGTGATACTCCATTCTGTAGGACCGGAAACTCAACTCTACAAATGATGTAGTCATCTACAGTATCAACTTTAGTAATAGAAAACCCAATGTAAATAAACCATCAGATCAAAAGACATAAAAGCATGATAATTTTCACAAAAAATTCATCAAGATCATTTCATTAATAATTACCTTTCTCATAACCCATTTAAAACAAAATATAAGTTATTACAAAATATCATCCCTAAGAGTGACATAAAGATGCCCTGTGGTTGGCAGAGTCTAAACATATAGGCAATTTCAAAATTTTCAATACATACAATCAAATAGAAAATAAGCAGAGATTCTCTTAAATAGCTATAGCCACTTGCTTGCCTTTGGAAGCTTATTCGAAGAAGAAGCCGAAAGACCCTAACCCTCATCCTACTCAAATGAACACCTGGTAGTTAAAATGAAAAACAAAACTTTGGGACAGTCAAAAGACTGGTGTGAATAATAACCTTTTATACCCAACACATTGATATCTAAAGTGACCACGCCACATCATGGAACGGGTTTCCTCTCGCTAGTATCAAGCTATAACTGTAACCGATCTTGAGCTCTTGCACTTCAATTATTAGTACGAAAGCCACATTAACATAATTGACGATATAAATGTGTAATATGCAACATGCAATGGATTCCCTATCCCTGTTATTTTCGATTTTCCATCTAAACAATTTCTAGTAATTTCCTATCATTTTCTTTCTTCATTTTGATTCCTCTTCCATGCTTCATAAGGTGCCCCTTCACTAGAAACAGAATCGATAAACAATGGCATAGCCCGTTTATCCGGGTCATACGGACTCCGATTTTCGAAAACTCGGACTCTATTTCGCGTATTTTCCCGAGACGAACGCAATGGCATAGCCCGTTTACTTGATTCAGAATTTAAAATTAAATTCTGCCTTGATTCTCGTTTTAACATGTTATTGAAATACGGGTTGTTACATTCTCCCCACCTTTTAGGATTTCGTCCCCGAAATCTCTAAGTTAGGAAGAACATATCCTACCATCCATCATCCATCTACTCAAAACATCATCCACAAGCAACCATTGTCCTTAGATGATTCCTAATGCTGTATGAATACATGCAAAATGTGTGTGTACATGTTCCTTAGCTAATGCTAATGATCAGGCCTGGATAATCTTTCTAATGCAAAAATATGTATAGTGCCATGAATCCAACATGTATGCAAATAGTCCTAGCCATATAGATACTATATGCGTGCACAATCATTCATTCATATGCAACAACCGCATGATAACACATTCGATTTCATCCATAAACAAGTATAAATACTCGTGCATATGCAATATGAAATGTGACTGAGTCGAGCTAGTATCTAATGTGTATTCGCGCATCCACGAGCAACCACTTGCAACCACTTGCAACCATATCAATCATAACATGTTTCAAATACATGTTTACATCCATAGGCTTCTACCTAAGATTCCCTGAAACAGGGTCGAGAAGATAAACAAAACAAACTCCGTACGGGGTTTGTAACAGAGATAGGACCGAGAGGATATCCATAAAAGATAGCCTACAAGCAAGCTCAACAGAAAAACAGGGATCGAGGATATATTCCCAAAAGAGATATCATGCACGTATTTAGTCTTCAGTCTCCTGAGTCGCATTACCTTGAGCTTAGTTCCTTCGTGCCTTGACCGCCCCTTTTACTTCACGATTTCGCAGCTTCTTATTTCCTGTTTTCATAACATGAGTTGGAACTCATTTCCTCGTCGCCCCTCATTCCACTTGCACTTATTCTCCTTCTCGAATACTTGGCGCAAACAGGACTGCGTACTCATGATTCCACGCAAGCTTTCCAAAATTTCATTAGTGAATCCTGGACCTCGTACCACAAGGTATTCCACGTAGAAAAACTTTCCCTTGCAAGTAAACAGGTTACCATGCGCACTTACTAGGGTAATTCCCATAACCCATACATAAGCGAAGTAACCATCCGTTTTATTAGTGAACACCACTCGATCGGGTTTCTAATTCCCAACAAAGGCATCTAGGGATTCTAAGTAACTAATCATGACAGAACCCAAAAGGTTACGCGATACTTCAAGGGTATTACCAAAACAAGCCAAGAGTCTAACTACCCTCCTTCTAAAACCGAGAGTGGCACCCCTTACTGGATAACCACTTCATCCTTAGAATCCATCCATAGCTTATAAACATAAGCATTATTTCCAAGCTCAATACTTGGCATAGACATTCTCAAATCCAAACAAGTCATGAATAAATGGACCGATCTTCCAATAGGACTTGGGACAAAAACGGGATCCCCTACTACGCTAGTACTAAGGTGCAGAGACTCAACTATCGAAGCGGACTTAAAAGATGCGGTGATCAAAACAAAGTCCCGACAGGATGATAGAGAAGAAAAGCTAAACCTTTAACAAGATCGTTACCCTCCTTCTGAGGTACCCTAGAAATGAGAGCATACTATTGCCCTCCCGATGATCTTGTCCTTGTCCCATGATACTTTACTATCTATCCCGTTTCACTATGCCAAAGGTACCCTCTCGTCATGGGTTTCATTGTTCATCTTTCTCCCTCCTTTTAGGACTCAGCCATACCAACATGTTGCTTATCCCTGAACTCGTATCCTTTATCCTTGTTCTTACTATCCTTTCATGCATAACTCTGCAACGGTCTCTCGAGAACCACCTCCATCGTACGGGAAACACTTACGCAGCTAGAAAGACTAGTCGCAGTCAAAACCACTGTGACTACAGATGGAGGAAAGAAAGGAAAAGAGATTAAATCAAGGAAACAAGGATAATGCTAATGGCCTTTGGGGAATAGCCTTTTTCTTAAAAGAAAATTTTCTTGAAGAATGCTTCTTTGTAAACGGTTTTTCAAATACTTTTCAGAAGGTCTTAAAAAAAAACTTTTGCCCAGTCTAGTAACCTTCTGCTCTGATACCAAATGTAACACCCCTCCTCCGCTAGGGTCACTCGCAAAGGAATGCACTAGCTTTAGAGGGGCATTATTGGTAAACATGCACAGAAATATCACAAGACAGAACATATACAAATAGCGGAAGTAAAATCAAACTTTCATAACATGAATAAATAAGGTCTAAAGCCTTTTACATCAGAGTACATCAAAACCTGTCTTGCAATAGTAAAGAAGCATAAAGACTTTTTAATAAATTATTCCCCAAGTAAAACAGTAAAGTAGCCATAGCCAAGAGAAGTCCAAGCCATCCATGATGACCTTCAAGCAGAAGAAGTCCGAACTAAACAGCATTGTTTCCTCCCTGAAACCTGGGGGGGAACGGAAGAAAAGAGGCGAAACAAAACGGGTCAGTCAAAAAGACTGAGTAAGTCCTATCTACTTCCAGTATAAAAACAGGTAAAGGTAACATGACATGCATAAACTGAAAGTAAACATAAGGATAACTACAAGATAGATAAACCAGGGTAGCCGGTTGAACTACTGTGGCAAGGTAACTAAGGTATCATGATAAACTACGGTGTTATGATAAGTCAAGGTATCACATCGTCAGATTTCTCTCGAGTACATTATCCCAAGGTATCTACCCCGTCTAACATCCCACGGTATCTATTATGTATATTCTCCCTAGTTCTAACATGTATATTTGCTCTACACCTCTCGTACTAGTATCCCAACCCGCGTCATGTGTTAACCATGAATGTCCCTTGCCCAATGTTATGAAATGGTCCATGTCAACCTAATATATCGCATATATAGGTTACTCAAATCATATGTTTCTTTCCATGTATATAAGTTCAGTCCTTTGCCATACCTCGTACGGGCTTCCTCATGTCGTATTATCCTTGAAATCGTTTGGACTGTCACCCTTGTTCTAGATAGGCTCTTCCATATGAATCATCGTTTGAACTACTAGGACTTACGCCACCTAGCACCACTAGGGATTACGCTTACCTATTGCACGCTTTCGTATTTCGGTTTGGGTTAAGCCACCTAGGCCACTAGGGATTACGCTAACCCTCAACCGCGCCCTTTTTTCCCACGCATTCATCGTGAATCGTTTTTCTATAACTGTATGCACATGTATCACATCGTGCCATCCGAGTCCTGTCACAGGGCAAAGCAAGAAATACAGGACTCGGTCGGGAGCTTTAGATTTATCTGCCGATGCAGATACTAAGGTCTGCTTTTCTACACGTGGCTATGTTCCCACGAGACCCCTCCCTCAACTAGTGAAAGGCAACACAAGAGAAAATCTTGCATGAGAACTACACTCCGGCCAGCCCACATCCTACGGCCTACCTCACCCATAATTAGATAGCAATTATGGTCTGTTGGGTGTTCCCTGCCTTTCCGCACGTACACGCTTGACTCAAGATGGTAGATGATCGACGAACTTGCTATCTCGGGCACCTTATGTATTCGTCGGCTCACTGCTATCCACCCCAGTCTTTAGGTCGCTCGCATAGCAACCAAGGCATATTCTTGGTTCTTCTACCGCAGACCTCAACCTCTCGTGAGCCTAGTATAATGACCTGGCAGCTCACAGAGGGATCCCAAGAATATCCTCACGTTCCCCGAAGCCGCTGCTTCGTTACCCCGTTCGTTGGAGCCTTTATTTAAATCAGATAGCCTGCTCCTACACGCATACTTAAACGTTGACCTAACGTATCGGGTTACTAATCCATCTAAGAAATGGTCCAAATTTCCTTGACTAAGAATTATTACTTAGTTTCCCTTAACTAAGGTTTACCACTTAGCCTTATTTCCATAATCCTTGTTAACTATGGTTATTTACCTAATCCTCCGAATTAGGGTTTATCTAATGGGTTAAGTGTCACTTAAGTTCATAACTTAGCCCGTCTACAAACCATGTCAAAATTGGCTAAGTATCCAAGTCCAAGACTTAACCCTACAAACCATGTGTCAAGTTGGCTAAGTATATTAAGCAATCCATAACTTAACCTCGTCTAATTATCATTTTAGATTGGTTAATTATATAAATTAACTTGACCTTGTCAAATTACCGAGTCATATTGGTCAAGCGCATTCAAACGATTCGTGACTTAGCCTTATCATGTTTTCACGTTAGATTGGTTAAGTATAGGTTAACTTAACCTCATCAAATTAACGAGTTAGATTGGTTAAGTATAGGTCACTTAACCTCATCAAATCATCGTGTTAAATTAGTTAAGTGTTTAACTTAACCCCATTAAATTACCAAGTTGGATTAATTAAGTCTAGGCTTACTTAACCCCATCCGATTACCATGTTTAGATTAGTTAAGTCTACTCTTAACCCCATCCATTAACTGTATTATACGGTTAAGTGTCATTAAGAAAATTTACTTAACCTTATCACGTTATCGTGTTGGATTGATTAAGTGTTGGTTAACTTAATCCCGTCCACCATTCGTATAAAAATGGTCAAGTGTCATTAGGCAAATCAAGTTACTTACCCTACCCAAGCTTATCATGTTCTGTTGAGTATCATTAGCCTAATCAAATTACTTAACCCATTTTTCCCATGTCATATTTGGTTAAGCCTCATTACTCAAATTAACTTAACCCTATTATGTGGCATTAATTATTTAATGCACCCCAACCTCTCACATTAGACTTTGTTGTGGTTACTAGTTAAGCCGGGCGGGTCCGGGTAGATTTACACCACAACTTGGTCTAACCTCGGGTTCAAGCACAACATGACCAACTTCTCACATTGAGTCCTATTGTTTGCAACTACTAGTTAGGCCGGTCGGTTCCGGGTAGTTTTACGTTGCAAACTCAACCCAACCTCGAGTTGGCCACTTTCATGTTTAGTCTAGTGTCATGTTCATAGTCAAGTTTTCAAGCAATTGGGTAGACCTAACTTAATAGGTAAATTCCCAATGGGTAGACCTAACTTAATAGGTAAATTCCCAAGCTTATGTTTTTATGCGTACTTACATGTCAACTTCCATGTTATATTTAATGTCACATGTTGTCATGTTATACCCATTTAACCCAAATCATGTTTCACATCATATTTTTATGAAACTTCAAGTTAAGTTTTTCATGTATATTCACGCTCGTCTAACCTAACCCCAAAACGTGTTTTCCAACGTAAGTATAGACGAGTCAACATAGTAGGAATACTATGGCTACAAATTGGCCTCGAACATGCATAGTGTCATAAAAAGGGTTTTGGCCACAAACACACAAAATGTCACAAGGGAATTCGGCCACAAACATGCATATTATCAAAAAGGGTTTGGCCATAAACATGCACAACTTAAAAGAGGGGATTGGCCACGAGCTTGCATAATCTCATAAAGGATTTGGCCACAAACTTACATGTTAGCATAAGGGGTTTGGGTTCATAAACATGCATAAGCCCCAAAATCTCGTCTTAGCCAATGTTTCACAAGTAAAGTGGTTCCTAAAGGTTCATGCTAGCATTTCATGCATAAAGACCCAAACTTGCAAGTTAAACTAGGTTATGCATAGCATGAGAGGCATGATTAAGTCACTCACATGGCCTAAAATCATAAACATGAACATAAGAGGCAAGGTAAGGTTCATATGGGTTCGCATAATCATGTTTAGCCTCATTTTATCCCATGTCATTATCAAAACTACCGTTTCCATCTAAAAGTAGCTAGAACTTACATAGTTAGGCCTAGGGAAAGAAGCATGAATCATCTTGGCTAAGAAAGGTGCCTCCTTTGTTGAAGAATCGTCATGGAACTCGCATAGCAACGTTGATTTTGCCTCTCTTTGGTGTAGCAAGCTTGCATCTTTTGATTTGAACCCGATTTGAATGCATAGGCTCTAGGGATTTGAGATGGAGGCCATGAGAGTAGAAATTTGGCCATAGTTTAGTTACATGAGTGAATAATGAGGGTTTAGGGGTAGGTTTAGGGTCTTTTTATAGAGATTAGGATAGTTTTAGGCCCTTAGATAAACCCTAGGACCAACCTGAACCGTCAGATTTCAAACCAGGCCCAAAAACCTAGCCAAGATAGAAAATAGGTGCACCAGATCAGAATCAGCCGACAGGGCAAGTCGACAGCCCTGTCGACATGCCTGTCGACATGCCTGTCGACTTGTCTGGGCGGGAATTTTCCCGCCTGGCCCCATTTCTGCATGTTTCGAAATTCAAATTTCCCGAAAACTTCTTTGGGCCTTAACCGGGTCATACGGACTCCGATTTTCGAAAACTCGGACTCTATTTCGCGTATTTTCCCGAGACGAACGCAATGGCATAGCCCGTTTACTTGATTCAGAATTTAAAATTAAATTCTGCCTTGATTCTCGTTTTAACATGTTATTGAAATACGGTTTGTTACATTCTCCCCACCTTTTAGGATTTCGTCCCCGAAATCTCTAACTTAGGAAGAACATATCCTACCATCCATCATCCATCTACTCAAAACATCATCCACAAGCAACCATTGTCCTTAGATGATTCCTAATGCTGTATGAATACATGCAAAATGTGTGTGTACATGTTCCTTAGCTAATGCTAATGATCAGGCCTGGATCATCTTTCTAATGCAAAAATATGTATAGTGCCATGAATCCAACATGTATGCAAATAGTCCTAGCCATATAGATACTATATGCGTGCACAATCATTCATTCATATGCAACAACCGCATGATAACACATTCGATTTCATCCATAAACAAGTATAAATACTCGTGCATATGCAATATGAAATGTGACCGAGTCGAGCTAGTATCTAATGTGTATTCGCGCATCCACGAGCAACCACTTGCAACCACTTGCAACCATATCAATCATAACATGTTTCAAATACATGTTTACATCCATAGAGTTCTACCTAAGATTCCCTGAAACAGGGTCGAGAAGATAAACAAAACAAACTCCGTACGGGGTTTGTAACAGAGACAGGACCGAGAGGATATCCATAAAAGATAGCCTACAAGCAAGCTCAACAGAAAAACAGGGATCGAGGATATATTCCCAAAAGAGATATCATGCACGTATTTAGTCTTCAGTCTCCTGAGTCGCATTACCTTGAGCTTAGTTCCTTCGTGCCTTGACCGCCCCTTTTACTTCACGATTTCGTAGCTTCTTATTTCCTGTTTTCATAACATGAGTTGGAACTCATTTCCTCGTCGCCCCTCGTTCCACTTGCACTTATTCTCCTTCTCGAATACTTGGCGCAAACAGGACTGCGTACTCATGATTCCACGCAAGCTTTCCAAAATTTCATTAGTGAATCCTGGACCTCGTACCACAAGGTATTCCACGTAGAAAAACTTTCCCTTGCAAGTAAACAGGTTACCATGCGCACTTACTAGGGTAATTCCCATAACCCATACATAAGCGAAGTAACCATCCGTTTTATTAGTGAACACCACTCGATCGGGTTTCTAATTCCCAACAAAGGCATCTAGGGATTCTAAGTAACTAATCATGACAGAACCCAAAAGGTTACGCGATACTTCAAGGGTATTACCAAAACAAGCCAAGAGTCTAACTACCCTCCTTCTAAAACCGAGAGTGGCACCCCTTACTGGATAACCACTTCATCCTTAGAATCCATCCATAGCTTATAAACATAAGCATTATTTCCAAGCTCAATACTTGGCATAGACATTCTCAAATCCAAACAAGTCATGAATAAATGGACCGATCTTCCAATAGGACTTGGGACAAAAACGGGATCCCCTACTACGCTAGTACTAAGGTGCAGAGACTCAACTATCGAAGCGGACTTAAAAGATGCGGTGATCAAAACAAAGTCCCGACAGGATGATAGAGAAGAAAAGCTAAACCTTTAACAAGATCGTTACCCTCCTTCTGAGGTACCCTAGAAATGAGAGCATACTATTGCCCTCCCGATGATCTTGTCCTTGTCCCATGATACTTTACTATCTATCCCGTTTCACTATGCCAAAGGTACCCTCTCGTCATGGGTTTCATTGTTCATCTTTCTCCCTCCTTTTAGGACTCAGCCATACCAACATGTTGCTTATCCCTGAACTCATATCCTTTATCCTTGTTCTTACTATCCTTTCATGCATAACTCTGCAACGGTCTCTCGAGAACCACCTCCATCGTACGGGAAACACTTACGCAGCTAGAAAGACTAGTCGCAGTCAAAACCACTGTGACTACAGATGGAGGAAAGAAAGGAAAAGAGATTAAATCAAGGAAACAAGGATAATGCTAATGGCCTTTGGGGAATAGCCTTTTTCTTAAAAGAAAATTTTCTTGAAGAATGCTTCTTTGTAAACGGTTTTTCAAATACTTTTCAGAAGGTCTTAAAAAAAAACTTTTGCCCAGTCTAGTAACCTTCTGCTCTGATACCAAATGTAACACCCCTCCTCCGCTAGGGTCACTCGCAAAGGAATGCACTAGCTTTAGAGGGGCATTATTGGTAAACATGCACAGAAATATCACAAGACAGAACATATACAAATAGCGGAAGTAAAATCAAACTTTCATAACATGAATAAATAAGGTCTAAAGCCTTTTACATCAGAGTACATCAAAACCTGTCTTGCAATAGTAAAGAAGCATAAAGACTTTTTAATAAATTATTCCCCAAGTAAAACAGTAAAGTAGCCATAGCCAAGAGAAGTCCAAGACATCCATGATGACCTTCAAGCAGAAGAAGTCCGAACTAAACAGCATTGTTTCCTCCCTGAAACCTGGGGGGGGGACGGGAGAAAAGAGGCGAAACAAAACGGGTCAGTCAAAAAGACTGAGTAAGTCCTATCTACTTCCAGTATAAAAACAGGTAAAGGTAACATGACATGCATAAACTGAAAGTAAACATAAGGATAACTACAAGATAGATAAACCAGGGTAGCCGGTTGAACTACTGTGGCAAGGTAACTAAGGTATCATGATAAACTACGGTGTTATGATAAGTCAAGGTATCACATCGTCAGATTTCTCTCGAGTACATTATCCCAAGGTATCTACCCCGTCTAACATCCCACGGTATCTATTATGTATATTCTCCCTAGTTCTAACATGTATATTTGCTCTACACCTCTCGTACTAGTATCCCAACCCGCGTCATGTGTTAACCATGAATGTCCCTTGCCCAATGTTATGAAATGGTCCATGTCAACCTAATATATCGCATATATAGGTTACTCAAATCATATGTTTCTTTCCATGTATATAAGTTCAGTCCTTTGCCATACCTCGTACGGGCTTCCTCATGTCGTATTATCCTTGAAATCGTTTGGACTGTCACCCTTGTTCTAGCTAGGCTCTTCCATATGAATCATCGTTTGAACTACTAGGACTTACGCCACCTAGCACCACTAGGGATTACGCTTACCTATTGCACGCTTTCGTATTTCGGTTTGGGTTAAGCCACCTAGGCCACTAGGGATTACGCTAACCCTCAACCGCGCCCTTTTTTCCCATGCATTCATCGTGAATCGTTTTTCTATAACTGTATGCACATGTATCACATCGTGCCATCCGAGTCCTGTCACAGGGCAAAGCAAGAAATACAGGACTCGGTCGGGAGCTTTAGATTTATCTGCCGATGCAGATACTAAGGTCTGCTTTTCTACACGTGGCTATGGTCCCACGAGACCCCTCCCTCAACTAGTGAAAGGCAACACAAGAGAAAATCTTGCATGAGAACTACACTCCGGCCAGCCCACATCCTACGGCCTACCTCACCCATAATTAGATAGCAATTATGGTCTGTTGGGTGTTCCCTGCCTTTCCGCACGTACACGCTTGACTCAAGATGGTAGATGATCGACGAACTTGCTATCTCGGGCACCTTATGTATTCGTCGGCTCACTGCTATCCACCCCAGTCTTTAGGTCGCTCGCATAGCAACCAAGGCATATTCTTGGTTCTTCTACCGCAGACCTCAACCTCTCGTGAGCCTAGTATAATGACCTGGCAGCTCACAGAGGGATCCCAAGAATATCCTCACGTTCCCCGAAGCCGCTGCTTCGTTACCCCGTTCGTTGGAGCCTTTATTTAAATCAGATAGCCTGCTCCTACACGCATACTTAAACGTTGACCTAACGTATCGGGTTACTAATCCATCTAAGAAATGGTCCAAATTTCCTTGACTAAGAATTATTACTTAGTTTCCCTTAACTAAGGTTTACCACTTAGCCTTATTTCCATAATCCTTGTTAACTATGGTTATTTACCTAATCCTCCGAATTAGGGTTTATCTAATGGGTTAAGTGTCACTTAAGTTCATAACTTAGCCCGTCTACAAACCATGTCAAAATTGGCTAAGTATCCAAGTCCAAGACTTAACCCTACAAACCATGTGTCAAGTTGGCTAAGTATATTAAGCAATCCATAACTTAACCTCGTCTAATTATCATTTTAGATTGGTTAATTATATAAATTAACTTGACCTTGTCAAATTACCGAGTCATATCGGTCAAGCGCATTCAAACGATTCGTGACTTAGCCTTATCATGTTTTCACGTTAGATTGGTTAAGTATAGGTTAACTTAACCTCATCAAATTAACGAGTTAGATTGGTTAAGTATAGGTCACTTAACCTCATCAAATCATCGTGTTAAATTAGTTAAGTGTTTAACTTAACCCCATTAAATTACCAAGTTGGATTAATTAAGTCTAGGCTAACTTAACCCCATCCGATTACCATGTTTAGATTAGTTAAGTCTACTCTTAACCCCATCCATTAACTTTATTATACGGTTAAGTGTCATTAAGAAAATTTACTTAACCTTATCACGTTATCGTGTTGGATTGATTAAGTGTTGGTTAACTTAATCCCGTCCACCATTCGTATAAAAATGGTCAAGTGTCATTAGGCAAATCAAGTTACTTACCCTACCCAAGCTTATCATGTTCTGTTGAGTATCATTAGCCTAATCAAATTACTTAACCCATTTTTCCCATGTCATATTTGGTTAAGCCTCATTACTCAAATTAACTTAACCCTATTATGTGGCATTAATTATTTAATGCACCCCAACCTCTCACATTAGACTTTGTTGTGGTTACTAGTTAAGCCGGGCGGGTCCGGGTAGATTTACACCACAACTTGGTCTAACCTCGGGTTCAAGCACAACATGACCAACTTCTCACATTGAGTCCTATTGTTTGCAACTACTAGTTAGGCCGGTCGGTTTCGGGTAGTTTTACGTTGCAAACTCAACCCAACCTCGAGTTGGCCACTTTCATGTTTAGTCTAGTGTCATGTTCATAGTCAAGTTTTCAAGCAATTGGGTAGACCTAACTTAATAGGTAAATTCCCAATGGGTAGACCTAACTTAATAGGTAAATTCCCAAGCTTATGTTTTTATGCGTACTTACATGTCAACTTCCATGTTATATTTAATGTCACATGTTGTCATGTTATACCCATTTAACCCAAATCATGTTTCACATCATATTTTTATGAAACTTCAAGTTAAGTTTTTCATGTATATTCACGCTCGTCTAACCTAACCCCAAAACGTGTTTTCCAACGTAAGTATAGACGAGTCAACATTGTGAAAACCCGTAACTTCCCCGTAAAGGAAAGTGTCGGATAGTTCGAGAACAAGCCACAACAGAACTCGTACAGAAGAACATTTCATTGTATATTACAACAATGCATCAGATTACAAGAATATACAGAGTATAAAAGAATATAACACAGAAATATCAGAGATTTAAATTACATTTAAATACATAGCAGCCGAAAATAATACAATACACAACTAGAATGAGATATACGGATACAAAGCTTTCCGGATATCGTTCCAGCTGTAAACCAGGATCCTGTGAATATAAATCTGCAAAACCAAAACTACTAGCTGCCCGTGTCAAAATAAGGGCACCCAGAGTTTAGGTTAAAACAATAAACTCCAGGTCAGTCATGTGACTGGTGTGAGAACTAAAACAGTTATTAATCTTTATTTTCAAAGCTAGGTAAATCAAGGGACCACGCCGTATAACACGGAACGGGTTTCCTCCCAAGAATACCAGTGCATAAAACAAACAGCGCAATGTTAAATAAAGGAAAATGAAGCTATTATAAGACCCAGGTCCTATCACACAATGCAACGCAAGCCGGGGGATAGGGTTTTTACCTTATAATAGCCAAGAATGCTTGATACGTTTAAAAGAAATCATTTTGATACTATTATAGGTGTATAGTGTATAAAACAACTTCAAATCATAAGTATCAATCATAGGCGGCATTAATGCCCCATACCACTATGTCGCCATATATAGGTTATACAATCAAAATCGCAAAGTCACGTATTTGGAAATTGGATTTCCATCTATGAACCGAGGCAAAAGATAGTCCTCCACCGATTCGAGACGCTCTAGCCCGCCCCTCAGGACCCAGACTCAGGTGGGCCCTTGGATCATCAAGGCCGGTCCACCGATGTGGATTAAAATGCCTGAACATGCGTTTCCCCGCCCTTTGGGGCGTAAACGAGCCAACTAAATGACTCCATCGGTTCGAGAACGACCGATCAATCCGAGGCGCCTCGCAACAGCAACAACCACATAAGTCAAACTCGTCAGGGCGTGTAAAACCACTGACGCCACTTCTAGCTAGAAAGAAACGCATGCCCTCCCTGACGTCCTCTCCCGTTTTTGGTTCATACCGGGTGTGAAACACGCGAAGGAAACGTTACACAAAGCTACGCCACAAAGGCCGTGCTTTGATCATCACCACAAGACTTTGCTTTTCAACAGAAGCCTCGATCAATTGCATCTTAGCATGCCACACAGGCAAACCATCCTATGCAACCGATATCAGTCACACAGAATGAAATCCGATGTCAGACACACAGTCCATTTACAAGTCCGTTCTGGGTCTGAACGAAACCGGGGGCACCTAGTACCCCGCATATCCATCGATCTCCAAGTACGTCTGGACGATCACTAACTGTTTCCATCTTCTTGGGTGTACAGCCCAATCAAGATCATCAGTTATCACCCAAACGACGTGAAGACCTCCGGTCTTCGACCATCGTCTTCATCTTCGACTTATCGTCGTATCAGTTATCCAGAATGGGATAAACCCGGTCTTTCCGAATAACTCGCGTATATTTAAATAAGTGTTACACAAACACAACATACGCCTCATTCCAATTCATTAGTCACTAACCGTAAATTAATCAAGAGAATAATTCCCCAAATATTAACCCCGAAGGCCGAAACCAACATCAGATCAATATCCAGAAAACCATTCTGCTTGGCTAACCGACAGTTAGTTTCTAAATTTCACGTTCAAATCTAATTAAAGATTTAACTATCGCCTGGAGCAAAACTGGTGATACTCCATTCTCGATCTTTTCAATCTAATTAAAGATTCATTAAAACTCCACTTAGTTTTAATCTGTGACTGGGTTAAAGAATCAGTGTCATCTAAAAACACGGTTCGCGATAAACCCAAAGTCACATTCCATTAATTATCGGGTTAAAGAACGAGTGTTATTTAAAAACACTGTTCACGATAAACCCAAAAATCATTCCATTAATTATCGGGTTAAAGAACGAGTGTTATTTAAAACACTGTTCACGATAAACCCAAAAATCATTCCATTAATTATCGGGTTAAAGAACGAGTGTTATTTAAAACACTGTTCACGATAAACCCAAAAATCATTCCATTAATTATCGGGTTAAAGAACGAGTGTTATTTAAAACACTGTTCACGATAAACCCAAAAATCAATATCAATTCAATTCCAATTAAATATCATTTAATTGGTACACTTCATTAAATCTAAATAAAAGATTTAATCTTTTCTCAACTGGGTTCAAGAACAGTGTTAGTGAAGACACCATTCACGACAAACCCAAATCACATTCGATATTCAATACAAGGCTCTGAATAGAAAATATATCGGCTTATATTCAATATCGAATTCTACGACTAACAAATGTCGTATTGGAAATAACGATATACATATATATCTTTCAAATTTCCATAACAACACCTGTATAATCACGAATTCCAACATCGAAATATTCCGAAGACAATTTCGATTCAAATCCACTCCAATGCAATCATTGGAATTTTGGTTACTTTTAAAACCCTTTTCGAATTCAATTTATTTATTTAAAAATAAATAGAATTATAATTCTAGTTCAAAACTAGTTCATTTCGATAAAAATCCATTTTTATCTTTTCAAATATGGAGTTTTTCATCCCAATTCTTCACAAATCATTTCTTATGATTTTACACAAATTATTACTATTTTTAATAATTTTATCAAGGCCCGTACAGTCGATTTCCATCAATGGCCATCGAACTGCACTTACAGCGACCTTTTTCGAATTTGATTTGGACATAATTCCAAATCCAACCGTTAGATTTCAAATTTCTAATATTCGTTAGAAAGCTCTTTTCGATACGAACCCAACGGTTCCGGTTTTAGGAGAATCCGACGGTCGGATCTCCCGTAATGTCCGTTTGAAATAAATGGTCGAAATTCGCGAACTGCCGCGGCGCGGCGCGTTCTATTCAGGCCATTATATTATATATAATATATATATAATATATTTCGTCGATTTCTATTTAAAAACGAATTATATAAACAGTTTTAAATTCATTTCAAAATCTATTTCAACTTCCATTTCAATTCAAAGCAAAATTGAATTCTTCTTTATAAATTCGTTTTAAAATTCATTTCTATTCAATTCGAATTTCAATTCAATTTGAATTCATTTCAATTCGCTTTCAATTCCATTTGAATTCGTTTTCAATTCAATTCATTTCGAAATCGTTTTCAATTCAATTCGAAATCGATAAAATCGATATAAATATCGTTCACGTCAAAATGGCGTCAATCTAATCAACACGGCTTCATAAAGTTCTATTTTCAAATATTCTATTTCAAATATTTCTTTTTCAAATATTTCTATTTTAAAACTGGAATGAGGCCCAATCAATTACCATATAAAATTAATTATATGGATTTTCATACAACACATGTATATAATAGCATTGAAAATAATCAACCATCAACCAAAGTGCACTACACTGTATAAGCATCAAATATAGATATTCAACGCTTATAACAGCCTGTCAATCAATCGATCGACATATTTAATCAATCAGGATGAGTGAACTTCAAATTTCATCCCAACACCCGTGTGGGGTTTCAAACAAACAAACACAGATTTTATTTGTGCAGTTGGGCGATGTGTAAAATTTATCGTCCCAATCAATGTCATTCAAATAAGTGTACATAAACAAACCGTCTGGTTTGTAAATGAATATTTATTTATTCACATTCACGTTAAAAATTATATTTTTAACGATAAAACATTTTATTTCAACCTATGAATTTCTATTCAATTCATTTACACAATAAAATGATATTTTTATTTTCTAACATATTTTAGAAAATTTCGGCGGCATAACGGCACGATACTAGAAACGGGACAAGGCCTAGCCTTATCCCCGGTCTAGTGAAGGCCCACGCCATTCACACATCAATCAAATCAATTTCATCTCACCAAACAATTCAAACAAATAATCCAACTAATCTATGAAACCAAACAAACAAGTCCATGGTTTGTGGACGGGTGTCGGGTGCTACTAAGCACCGTCTGCATCCTAGTATATATATATATATATATATCTAGAAAAATAAATTGAAAGGTGAGAAATTCTCACAGATTAGCTATCCTAGCTCCACGGCTCTTCTAATGCAGGAAATCTTCGCCAACTCGCTTTTTGTTGCTTTCGTTGTCCGCTTTCACTACATATGTAAAAATCGAATTTTACTTCGTTATTCAATATATAAAAATCATATTTTTATTTTGCTTCTCAATATATAAAAATCATATTTTTATTTCAAAGTTCCATATATAAAAATCGAATTTTTTTATTTCGCCATTCAATAAAAAAAACTAATTTTTATTCTTCGCTTTCATATATAAAGATCTAAATTTTCTTCTATGTAAACAATATAAAGATCATATTTTTATTTCGATTTAAACAATACAAAAATTATATTTTCAAAGCAAATTCATTTTTAAAAACCATAGTTTTTTTTTCAAAGCAAATTCATTTATAAACCATAAAGTAAAATCAGTTTTTATTTTTCTACAAATATAAAGATCTGGTTTTTCCTAATACAAAAATCTGAACTTTTATAAATTAAAAATCTAAATTTTTATAACTTAAAAATCCTAACTTTTCAGCTTTTGAAGTTTAAATCTTTCCACTTTAAAATCTAAAAATAAAAATCAGTTTTAAAAATAAATAAAAACAGTTTTAAAAATAAATAAAATCAGTTTACTCTTTTAAAAACCAAATCATTTTTAAAATCTAATTAAATTTTCAGTTCTTATAAGCCTAAAATCGAAATTACTTTTAACGAATTAAAATAAAAATAAAAACAAAATACTTACAGTATTTTATAGAAGGGGGGGGGGGGGGTTCGCCAGAACGGCGGTCTTCAGGTAAGAGGGCCTCGCGGTGAGGGTTTTTGGGGGGAACGGTTTTAGGCGGAGCGGTCGCGAGAAGGAAAGGGGGGGGGTCGAGGGTTGATCTGAGAAGGGAGGAGGAGAACGCTGAGGGGAGAAGAAGGGGGGGGTTCGCCTAAGGCGCGACGCCGACCAGAGGGGGGGGCACGACGGAAAATCCAGATCGAGGTGGCTTCCGCAATTTTTTTTTTTTTTATCTGAAGGGCGTTGACTTTCTGAATGGAAGAGAGGGAGGGGTAGGAGGGAAAATATATAATTATATATTTATATTATTTTTATTTTCCAAATAAAGTTACTTTTTATTTCGAGCTCGAAATCCAATCCAACGACTGTCGCCCCTAGCTAATTACCCCCATTCCGAACACAATGGGATATGTATCATGAGCCAGTTCGGCTGTTACGATCAGTTTCTGTCCAATTTACATTTAAATCACTATATTGAATTTTAAACGTACATTTCAAATTACCGGGGTCACATACTAACTAGAAAAATTCTAGAAAAATATTTTCTAGCTTCGTATTGACGATACGGTCCTAACAAAACTAGTTTCGTCGAATTCCGAGACCGTTAGAAAAATGGCCAATTTCCAGTCGATTAAAATCAACTGAAACTGGTCAAACGCGTTTTCCTTTGCTACGCTCACATATTGATTCAGAAAATTATAAAATTTGGAATCTAGCAATAACTTAACATCACGAACCCAACAAAACTGGTTTCGTCGAAATCCGAGGTCGTTTGCAAAATGTCCATTTTTAAGGGCCTGATATATATAAAAATATATATAAATTCCACAGCGACTATTTCTAATTTTAAACTGGACATATCTTATCATTTCTAAAATGAAATCTCAGTTTGTTAACTTCGTTACAAAGATATAGTTATACAGATTCAAATATTTCTTGTTTCGTTCAATTCTGACTTATATTGAATTCTGTATATTCATTTGAAATTAGAAATCGAATTTTCGAACTACCGCGCCATTTTCAATTCCTTTTATAATTATATATAATTATTATATATTCTAACGACGACGTATATAATATATACGTTCGAATTCCATTCAAAATAAATTTCTCGTCGATATTATTTAAAATAATTCATTTCAAATAATCAAAATTCGCTAAAATTGCCAAAATAAAAATTTTAAACTGGCCCAGATTTTCCGGGTTGTTACAATCTCCCCCACTTAAAACTTTTCGTCCCTGAAAAGGAACAAAGTCGAAAGTGGTTTGATTATTCAGCTCTACGTTCGATCTGGCTTCCATTCTCCAACTTTTCAGTTTCTGAGAATTTTCAAAATCTCAAAAATTTGGCTAACACCCTAAATTTTTGAAAAATTTCGCCATAACCTCCCCTGCACCGGGAGCATCGGGGAATTTCAAATAGCTTCCCCGGTCCTTCAGATCTCAAAAAGAAAAAGAAAAAGCCAAGCGGCTAGCCAATAGGCTCATAAAATCATCATCACCCAAACAAAACAGGAAATTATGTAGTAAACATGTACCTATTTGTCGGGCAAACAAATTTTATTCTCTGGCTCTAGCCTCCTTGCTATGTCCTGTTCAATGATATATATGTATATGCAAGCAGATGCGACCAATTTTCAATACAATTCAATATTTGATACAATTAGGCGAAATGGCTAAAAATTAGCAAACAAATAAACAAACAACACAAACATCAATCAATTCGTGAATTAGAGTTTCAAATTCATAAATTTGATACATATACAGAAATCATGTTTTGATGCCAATTCACAACAATGTGTTCCTAACTATATAAGTTTTGGTTCTCACACCAGTCTAATGGAAATATATAGAAATCACACCTTCGTCACTCGAAAATAAGTGCTGATGATGTTTCGAACCACCATCAGAACCTTGTCGGGCTACTAGAGTGCGGTTCTATATCTACCCGGTATATTAAAACTTCGAATATACGCGGATCAGACGTATACGCAAAATCTATATATACTGGATTGTCCAAATCAATATAAATAAATAATCAACTACGAATAATTGATTTAAATTTTCAAAACAAAATTTTGTTTTCATTTTAAAAATATACTCTTCACACTCGTTCTAGGATACTACTGATCCTATCTCTAACGAGTCATCCCATTGGATATTACTAATCCAATTATCTGATGAATTCTTTCGTATGGTTCTAATGTGTCTTGTTCTCTAGCTTTGTAAACCAAAGCTCTGATACCAACTGTGAAAACCCGTAACTTCCCCGTAAAGGAAAGTGTCGGATAGTTCGAGAACAAGCCACAACAGAACTCGTACAGAAGAACATTTCATTGTATATTACAACAATGCATCAGATTACAAGAATATACAGAGTATAAAAGAATATAACACAGAAATATCAGAGATTTAAATTACATTTAAATACATAGCAGCGGAAAATAATACAATACACAACTAGAATGAGATATACGGATACAAAGCTTTCCGGATATCGTTCCAGCTGTAAACCAGGATCCTGTGAATATAAATCTGCAAAACCAAAACTACTAGCTGCCCGTGTCAAAATAAGGGCACCCAGAGTTTAGGTTAAAACAATAAACTCCAGGTCAGTCATGTGACTGGTGTGAGAACTAAAACAGTTATTAATCTTTATTTTCAAAGCTAGGTAAATCAAGGGACCACGCCGTATAACACGGAACGGGTTTCCTCCCAAGAATACCAGTGCATAAAACAAACAGCGCAATGTTAAATAAAGGAAAATGAAGCTATTATAAGACCCAGGTCCTATCACACAATGCAACGCAAGCCGGGGGATAGGGTTTTTACCTTATAATAGCCAAGAATGCTTGATACGTTTAAAAGAAATCATTTTGATACTATTATAGGTGTATAGTGTATAAAACAACTTCAAATCATAAGTATCAATCATAGGCGGCATTAATGCCCCATACCACTATGTTGCCATATATAGGTTATACAATCAAAATCGCAAAGTCACGTATTTGGAAATTGGATTTCCATCTATGAACCGAGGCAAAAGATAGTCCTCCACCGATTCGAGACGCTCTAGCCCGCCCCTCAGGACCCAGACTCAGGTGGGCCCTTGGATCATCAAGGCCGGTCCACCGATGTGGATTAAAATGCCTGAACATGCGTTTCCCCGCCCTTTGGGGCGTAAACGAGCCAACTAAATGACTCCATCGGTTCGAGAACGACCGATCAATCCGAGGCGCCTCGCAACAGCAACAACCACATAAGTCAAACTCGTCAGGGCGTGTAAAACCACTGACGCCACTTCTAGCTAGAAAGAAACGCATGCCCTCCCTGACGTCCTCTCCCGTTTTTGGTTCATACCGGGTGTGAAACACGCGAAGGAAACGTTACACAAAGCTACGCCACAAAGGCCGTGCTTTGATCATCACCACAAGACTTTGCTTTTCAACAGAAGCCTCGATCAATTGCATCTTAGCATGCCACACAGGCAAACCATCCTATGCAACCGATATCAGTCACACAGAATGAAATCCGATGTCAGACACACAGTCCATTTACAAGTCCGTTCTGGGTCTGAACGAAACCGGGGGCACCTAGTACCCCGCATATCCATCGATCTCCAAGTACGTCTGGACGATCACTAACTGTTTCCATCTTCTTGGGTGTACAGCCCAATCAAGATCATCAGTTATCACCCAAACGACGTGAAGACCTCCGGTCTTCGACCATCGTCTTCATCTTCGACTTATCGTCGTATCAGTTATCCAGAATGGGATAAACCCGGTCTTTCCGAATAACTCGCGTATATTTAAATAAGTGTTACACAAACACAACATACGCCTCATTCCAATTCATTAGTCACTAACCGTAAATTAATCAAGAGAATAATTCCCCAAATATTAACCCCGAAGGCCGAAACCAACATCAGATCAATATCCAGAAAACCATTCTGCTTGGCTAACCGACAGTTAGTTTCTAAATTTCACGTTCAAATCTAATTAAAGATTTAACTATCGCCTGGAGCAAAACTGGTGATACTCCATTCTCGATCTTTTCAATCTAATTAAAGATTCATTAAAACTCCACTTAGTTTTAATCTGTGACTGGGTTAAAGAATCAGTGTCATCTAAAAACACGGTTCGCGATAAACCCAAAGTCACATTCCATTAATTATCGGGTTAAAGAACGAGTGTTATTTAAAAACACTGTTCACGATAAACCCAAAAATCATTCCATTAATTATCGGGTTAAAGAACGAGTGTTATTTAAAACACTGTTCACGATAAACCCAAAAATCATTCCATTAATTATCGTGTTAAAGAACGAGTGTTATTTAAAACACTGTTCACGATAAACCCAAAAATCATTCCATTAATTATCGGGTTAAAGAACGAGTGTTATTTAAAACACTGTTCACGATAAACCCAAAAATCAATATCAATTCAATTCCAATTAAATATCATTTAATTGGTACACTTCATTAAATCTAAATAAAAGATTTAATCTTTTCTCAACTGGGTTCAAGAACAGTGTTAGTGAAGACACCATTCACGACAAACCCAAATCACATTCGATATTCAATACAAGGCTCTGAATAGAAAATATATCGGCTTATATTCAATATCGAATTCTACGACTAACAAATGTCGTATTGGAAATAACGATATACATATATATCTTTCAAATTTCCATAACAACACCTGTATAATCACGAATTCCAACATCGAAATATTCCGAAGACAATTTCGATTCAAATCCACTCCAATGCAATCATTGGAATTTTGGTTACTTTTAAAACCCTTTTCGAATTCAATTTATTTATTTAAAAATAAATAGAATTATAATTCTAGTTCAAAACTAGTTCATTTCGATAAAAATCCATTTTTATCTTTTCAAATATGGAGTTTTTCATCCCAATTCTTCACAAATCATTTCTTATGATTTTACACAAATTATTACTATTTTTAATAATTTTATCAAGGCCCGTACAGTCGATTTCCATCAATGGCCATCGAACTGCACTTACAGCGACCTTTTTCGAATTTGATTTGGACATAATTCCAAATCCAACCGTTAGATTTCAAATTTCTAATATTCGTTAGAAAGCTCTTTTCGATACGAACCCAACGGTTCCGGTTTTAGGAGAATCCGACGGTCGGATCTCCCGTAATGTCCGTTTGAAATAAATGGTCGAAATTCGCGAACTGCCGCGGCGCGGCGCGTTCTATTCAGGCCATTATATTATATATAATATATATATAATATATTTCGTCGATTTCTATTTAAAAACGAATTATATAAACAGTTTTAAATTCATTTCAAAATCTATTTCAACTTCCATTTCAATTCAAAGCAAAATTGAATTCTTCTTTATAAATTCGTTTTAAAATTCATTTCTATTCAATTCGAATTTCAATTCAATTTGAATTCATTTCAATTCGCTTTCAATTCCATTTGAATTCGTTTTCAATTCAATTCATTTCGAAATCGTTTTCAATTCAATTCGAAATCGATAAAATCGATATAAATATCGTTCACGTCAAAATGGCGTCAATCTAATCAACACGGCTTCATAAAGTTCTATTTTCAAATATTCTATTTCAAATATTTCTTTTTCAAATATTTCTATTTTAAAACTGGAATGAGGCCCAATCAATTACCATATAAAATTAATTATATGGATTTTCATACAACACATGTATATAATAGCATTGAAAATAATCAACCATCAACCAAAGTGCACTACACTGTATAAGCATCAAATATAGATATTCAACGCTTATAACAGCCTGTCAATCAATCGATCGACATATTTAATCAATCAGGATGAGTGAACTTCAAATTTCATCCCAACACCCGTGTGGGGTTTCAAACAAACAAACACAGATTTTATTTGTGCAGTTGGGCGATGTGTAAAATTTATCGTCCCAATCAATGTCATTCAAATAAGTGTACATAAACAAACCGTCTGGTTTGTAAATGAATATTTATTTATTCACATTCACGTTAAAAATTATATTTTTAACGATAAAACATTTTATTTCAACCTATGAATTTCTATTCAATTCATTTACACAATAAAATGATATTTTTATTTTCTAACATATTTTAGAAAATTTCGGCGGCATAACGGCACGATACTAGAAACGGGACAAGGCCTAGCCTTATCCCCGGTCTAGTGAAGGCCCACGCCATTCACACATCAATCAAATCAATTTCATCTCACCAAACAATTCAAACAAATAATCCAACTAATCTATGAAACCAAACAAACAAGTCCATGGTTTGTGGACGGGTGTCGGGTGCTACTAAGCACCGTCTGCATCCTAGTATATATATATATATATATATATATATATCTAGAAAAATAAATTGAAAGGTGAGAAATTCTCACAGATTAGCTATCCTAGCTCCACGGCTCTTCTAATGCAGGAAATCTTCGCCAACTCGCTTTTTGTTGCTTTCGTTGTCCGCTTTCACTACATATGTAAAAATCGAATTTTACTTCGTTATTCAATATATAAAAATCATATTTTTATTTTGCTTCTCAATATATAAAAATCATATTTTTATTTCAAAGTTCCATATATAAAAATCGAATTTTTTTATTTCGCCATTCAATAAAAAAAACTAATTTTTATTCTTCGCTTTCATATATAAAGATCTAAATTTTCTTCTATGTAAACAATATAAAGATCATATTTTTATTTCGATTTAAACAATACAAAAATTATATTTTCAAAGCAAATTCATTTTTAAAAACCATAGTTTTTTTTTTCAAAGCAAATTCATTTATAAACCATAAAGTAAAATCAGTTTTTATTTTTCTACAAATATAAAGATCTGGTTTTTCCTAATACAAAAATCTGAACTTTTATAAATTAAAAATCTAAATTTTTATAACTTAAAAATCCTAACTTTTCAGCTTTTGAAGTTTAAATCTTTCCACTTTAAAATCTAAAAATAAAAATCAGTTTTAAAAATAAATAAAAACAGTTTTAAAAATAAATAAAATCAGTTTACTCTTTTAAAAACCAAATCATTTTTAAAATCTAATTAAATTTTCAGTTCTTATAAGCCTAAAATCGAAATTACTTTTAACGAATTAAAATAAAAATAAAAACAAAATACTTACAGTATTTTATAGAAGGGGGGGGGGGGGTTCGCCAGAACGGCGGTCTTCAGGTAAGAGGGCCTCGCGGTGAGGGTTTTTGGGGGGAACGGTTTTAGGCGGAGCGGTCGCGAGAAGGAAAGGGGGGGGGGTCGAGGGTTGATCTGAGAAGGGAGGAGGAGAACGCGGAGGGGAGAAGAAGGGGGGGGGGGTTCGCCTAAGGCGCGACGCCGACCAGAGGGGGGGGCACGACGGAAAATCCAGATCGAGGTGGCTTCCGCAATTTTTTTTTTTTTTTATCTGAAGGGCGTTGACTTTCTGAATGGAAGAGAGGGAGGGGTAGGAGGGAAAATATATAATTATATATTTATATTATTTTTATTTTCCAAATAAAGTTACTTTTTATTTCGAGCTCGAAATCCAATCCAACGACTGTCGCCCCTAGCTAATTACCCCCATTCCGAACACAATGGGATATGTATCATGAGCCAGTTCGGCTGTTACGATCAGTTTCTGTCCAATTTACATTTAAATCACTATATTGAATTTTAAACGTACATTTCAAATTACCGGGGTCACATACTAACTAGAAAAATTCCAGAAAAATATTTTCTAGCTTCGTATTGACGATACGGTCCTTACAAAACTAGTTTCGTCGAATTCCGAGACCGTTAGAAAAATGGCCAATTTCCAGTCGATTAAAATCAACTGAAACTGGTCAAACGCGTTTTCCTTTGCTACGCTCACATATTGATTCAGAAAATTATAAAATTTGGAATCTAGCAATAACTTAACATCACGAACCCAACAAAACTGGTTTCGTCGAAATCCGAGGTCGTTTGCAAAATGTCCATTTTTAAGGGCCTGATATATATAAAAATATATATAAATTCCACAGCGACTATTTCTAATTTTAAACTGGACATATCTTATCATTTCTAAAATGAAATCTCAGTTTGTTAACTTCGTTACAAAGATATAGTTATACAGATTCAAATATTTCTTGTTTCGTTCAATTCTGACTTATATTGAATTCTGTATATTCATTTGAAATTAGAAATCGAATTTTCGAACTACCGCGCCATTTTCAATTCCTTTTATAATTATATATAATTATTATATATTCTAACGACGACGTATATAATATATACGTTCGAATTCCATTCAAAATAAATTTCTCGTCGATATTATTTAAAATAATTCATTTCAAATAATCAAAATTCGCTAAAATTGCCAAAATAAAAATTTTAAACTGGCCCAGATTTTCCGGGTTGTTACAAACATAGTAGGAATACTATGGCTACAAATTGGCCTCGAACATGCATAGTGTCATAAAAAGGGTTTTGGCCACAAACACACAAAATGTCACAAGGGAATTCGGCCACAAACATGCATATTATCAAAAAGGGTTTGGCCATAAACATGCACAACTTAAAAGAGGGGATTGGTCACGAGCATGCATAATCTCATAAAGGATTTGGCCACAAACTTACATGTTAGCATAAGGGGTTTGGGTTCATAAACATGCATAAGCCCCAAAATCTCGTCTTAGCCAATGTTTCACAAGTAAAGTGGTTCCTAAAGGTTCATGCTAGCATTTCATGCATAAAGACCCAAACTTGCAAGTTAAACTAGGTTATGCATAGCATGAGAGGCATGATTAAGTCACTCACATGGCCTAAAATTATAAACATGAACATAAGAGGCAAGGTAAGGTTCATATGGGTTCGCATAATCATGCTTAGCCTCATTTTATCCCATGTCATTATCAAAACTACCGTTTCCATCTAAAAGTAGCTAGAACTTACATAGTTAGGCCTAGGGAAAGAAGCATGAATCATCTTGGCTAAGAAAGGTGCCTCCTTTGTTGAAGAATCGTCATGGAACTCGCATAGCAACGTTGATTTTGCCTCTCTTTGGTGTAGCAAGCTTGCATCTTTTGATTTGAACCCGATTTGAATGCATAGGCTCTAGGGATTTGAGATGGAGGCCATGAGAGTAGAAATTTGGCCATAGTTTAGTTACATGAGTGAATAATGAGGGTTTAGGGGTAGGTTTAGGGTCTTTTTATAGAGATTAGGATAGTTTTAGGCCCTTAGATAAACCCTAGGACCAACCTGAACCGTCAGATTTCAAACCAGGCCCAAAAACCTAGCCAAGATAGAAAATAGGTGCACCAGATCAGAATCAGCCGACAGGGCAAGTCGACAGCCCTGTCGACATGCCTGTCGACTTGTCTGGGCGGGAATTTTCCCGCCTGGCCCCATTTCTGCATGTTTCGAAATTCAAATTTCCCGAAAACTTCTTTGGGCCTTAACCGGGTCATACGGACTTCGATTTTCGAAAACTCGGACTCTATTTCGCGTATTTTCACGAGACGAACGCAATGGCATAGCCCGTTTTACTTGATTCAGAGTTTAAAATTAAATTCTGCCTTGATTCTCGTTTTAACATGTTATTGAAATACGGGTTGTTACAAGTATCATAATGTTGTTTTCGAATATGGAAGTGGCATTGTCAGTAAATGCTGGTAAAATTGATTTATTTCCCAAATAAGTAATGCTTTATACCTACTCCATCATATTTTCCAAATTCTCATTGGTTTATAAATAAAATACGGACGAAACTTGTAACGACCCGAACTTCCCCGGTCTTCGAAGAGAAGAGAAAGAACGGATTGGCTGAGAACATGACAAATCAGAACACAAACAGAACAACATTTCATTGCTTATTCCAATAATTTACATTAGAGTACAAGAATATACAGAGTATGAACAAATAAAATACATTTGATAAATATTAGAGATTTACAAATTATTATGCAGCGGAAAATAGTACAAAACATAATTGAAAGAAATACACTGATACAGAGCGTTTCGAATATAGCTCCAGCTGTTAACCAAGATCCTGTTAATATAATATCTGGAAAACCAAAACTATACTAGCTGCCCGTGTGGAAAAAAGGGGCATCCAGAGTTTAGGTTAAAACCATAAACTCCAAGTTAGTCATGTGACTGGTGTGAGAACTAAAACAGTTATTTAAAACTTTACTTTAAAATGGAGTAAATCAAGGGACCATGCTGTATAACACGGAACGAGTTTCCTCCCAAGAATACCAGTGCATAAAACAAATAGCACAATGCTTTTTGGAAAAATGAAGCTATTATAAAACTCAGGTCCCATCACACAATGCAACGCAAGCCGGAGGATATAGTTTTACCATATAATAGCCAAACATGCTTGGTACGTTTAAAACAAATCATTTTGATACTATTATAGTGTAAAGTGTATGAAAACAACTTCAAATATAAATGTATCAATCATAGACGGCATAGTATCCCATGCTACTATGTCGCCAATACTAGGCTCTATAATCAAAACCAAAATGTCACTTATTGGAAATTGGATTTTCGTCATGAGTCTAGGCAAGGGACGTACTCCTAACCGTTTCGAGACACTCTAGCAAATGCCTCAGGACTACACACTCTGGGCAACCTCTGGATCCTCCAAGGCCGGTTCTCTCTTACGTTTGAGGATTGGCAATTCCTAAACACACGTTTCCCAGTCCTATAGGACCTATCCATCGGCTCCGTAGTAATCGATATATCTGAGGCGCCTTGCAATCCAACAACCACATAGGTAAAAATAATAAATGTCTAGGCTCCATACCTTGACTTCAGCCAAGCTAGAAAGAAACGTCATGTCCTCCTTGGGTCCCTTATCCTGTTTTTGACTCATACCGAGGTGTGAGGCTCGCGAATTAATGCTATACACAAAGTTATGTTATATTAAAGCCGTGCTTTGATCATCAACCACAAGACTCTGCTTTTCAACAGAAGCCTTGATCACTTGCATCTCAGCATGCCACACAGTTAATTCACGCCATGCGACTGATGTCTATCGATATATAACCTCTGAGCTCGTACGTCTCAGAGAAGGGCGTTAAGCAAAAGAATAAATTCTCCACTACCAAACACATATATATTTAATAGAAATCAATCAACACAGAATAAAATCCAATGTTAGACACACGTCCATTTACAAGTTCGTTCCGGGTCTGAACGAAACCAAAGGCACTGTATTACTCGTCCCATATGTCCAATACAGGAGAGAGGTCTTCGCATATCCGGTTGATCTCCAAGTACATCTAGACAATCACCACTTATTACTTTGTCTTGGGTGTACATCCCAATCAAGACATCAGTAATCATCCAAATGATGTGAAGACCTCCGGTCTTCAACCACCGTATTCATCATCGACTTATTGTCGAATCAGTTATTCAGAATGGGTATAAACCCGGCCTTTCCGAATAACTCGTGTATACTATAAACAAGTGCTATAAACACAACATACGCCTCATTCCAATTCAGAATATTCTTTTATTTAAATATTCATATCCTTTGGGAAAGGTTCCCATTAATTTTTTCAAAGATAAATTCATTAAATTTATTCTTTAATCTTCCTTAGGATATTAATTCAAACCAAATTAAGGTTTATCCAAACTAGTCGGGATTAGCGCACCTTACCGAAGTAATCATTTGTTTAATTTCCCAATCCCAACCTATTCATCCCATGGAGCAAAACTGATAATACTCCATATCTAACACCACGGTGTTTTCGGTAAATTTAATTGCCATTTCCTGTTCAAATCTAATTAAAGATTTGACTATCGCTAGGAGAAAAACTGGTGATACTCCATTCTCGCTCATTTCCCAAATTTGATAATTCAAATTATCAATTCCTATTTCAATCTAATTAAAGATTCATTAAAACTCCACTTAGTTTTAATCTTCCCAAAAATCAATATTAATGATTATTTAACTTTGGAAACACAAACATACTGCATCAACAATCTACACCGTACTATTGATTTCTGCTGATATATAATCTCTAAGCTCGTACGTCTTAGAGAAGGGTGTTAAGCAAGAGAATAAATTCTCCGCCACTAAATAGATATATATTTAGCAGGGATCAACCATACATTTTGAAATACAATGTTAGACATGTAATCCTGTCTTTAACTGGGTTATAGAACTAATGTCATTTAAAACACAGTTCGCAATAAACCCAAATCACATTCCATTAATTATATAATCGATATCAATTTCTGTATCCGACCAATAATAAAAATGGAATAACGACAAAGCCTTTTAAATTTCATATATATTAACAGCCTTCCTCCGCAGAAGCTCATTTCGATTATTATCAAATCGAATTCCATTCATTTCCAATTTAATATATTAAACTGGAAAACTTTACTTTGGAAAATTTCCATCAAGTCTTAATAAAAAGATTTATAAATTTCAAATCCCATTTCATTGTAAATCGGGTTAAAGAACGCATGTCGTTTAAAATACAGTTCACAATAAACCCAATTCACATTCAATTTTATTCCAATTAAATTTTAATGAACTGGAAACACTAATAATCTTAATAAAAAGATTTATTCTTTTCACCCGGGGTTTAAGAACAATGTTATTTAAGACACCATTCACGACAAACCCAAAATCCAATTCTTCTATTCAATTCCAATTAAATATTAATTAATTAGGAAAACTTCACTAAATCTTAATTAAAGATTTATTCTTTTCTCAACTGGGTTTAAGAACAGAGTTAACGAAGACACCATTCACGACAAACCCAAAATCCAATTCAATATTAAATACAAGGCTCTGAATAGAAATTATATCGGCTTATATTCAATATCAAATTCTGAAATAAACTAATATCGTATTGGGAATAACGATATATATATATCTTCCAAATTCCTCCACAATATTCGTATAATCACGGAATCCAATATTGTAATATTCTGAAAATAATTTTGATTCAAATCCATTCCGATTTATATACCAGAAATTCTGGTTATTTTTAAAAGCATTTCAAATCCAATTTATTTATTTAAAAATATTGGATTATAATTCTAGTTCATATCTAGTTCATTTTGATAAAAATATATTTTTATCTTAACAAATGCGGAATTTTTCATCCCAATTCTTTCCAAATCATTTCTTATGATTTTACACAAATTATTAATATTTTTAATAATTTTATCAAGGTCCGTACAGTCGATTTCCATAAACGGTCATCGAACTGCACTTACAACGAACTTTTCCAAATTTGATTTGGACATAATTCCAAATCCAACCGTTAGATTTAAAATTTCTTATATTCATTGGAAAGCTCTTTTCATACGAACCCAACGATTCCAGTTTTAGGAGAATCCGACGGTCGGATCTCCCGTAATATCCATTCGAAGTCAATGGTCGAAATTCGCGAACTGCCGCGGCGCGGCCCGTTCTATTCAGGCCATTATATATATATATATATATATATATATAATATCGTCGATTTTCATTTAAAACATATTTTATAAATCGTTTTAAATTCATTTTCAAAACTATTTCAACTTCATATTCAATTTTAAATCAAAATTGAATATTCCATATCATTAATATATAAATGATAATATTTTCAAAACATTAGATTTTGAAATCACTTCCATTTCGATATTCATTATAAAAATGAATATTATCGATATAAATATCGTTCGCGTCAAAATGGCGCATCTTTAATCAACATGGCTTCATAAATTTTAATATTTCCGTATCCATCCCAAATCGGACATCAAAATCATATTTTGATCCATTACAGAATATTATTTTAAAATATTAGTTATTTTAAAATATTCATTATTCGCATTTTAAAATATTCGTTATTTTAAAATATTCGTTCTTTCCGAATTGGAATCAGACACAGTCAATTACCATATAATTTTATTTATATGGATTTCATACGCACATGTACACAACAATAATCAAACACAGTCAACCATCATCCAGAGTGCATTACACAACTTCATAAGTGTTAAATATAAATAATTAACGCTTACAACAGTCTGTCAACCAATCGATTGACATACAATTAAATATTGGGATTAGTGTATGTCCAATATCATCCCAATACCCATGTGGGATTTTCAAACAACAAACACTGATTATTATTTGTGCAGTTGGGCGATGTGTAAAATATATCATCCCAATCCATATCAGTCAAATGTGTGTACATAAACAAATCGTCCAATTTGTAAACGAATATTTGTTTTATTCATATACACATTAAAAATTATATTTTTAACTATAAAACATTTATTTTATCTCATGAATATTTTATATAGTTCATTTATACAATAAAAATGATATTTTTATTGTTCTAACATTTTTGGAAAATTTCAGCAGCATAACGACGCGATACTAGAACCAGAATAAGGTCTAGCCTTATCCCTCGCCTAATAATGGCTAGCGCTATGTACATACCAATTCTAATAAATTCATTTCACTTTCCAAACCAAATTCAAACAAATAACCAAACAAACATGATTTTAAACAAAGGTGTTGGGTGCTTCTAAGCATCTTCTGCATCATAGTATATAATTTTAACTAGAAAATAAATTAGAGTGAGAAGTTCTCACCTTTGGGATCCACTTCGTCATTCTTTAATTGGCAGATTTTGTCGTCGCGCTCCGTTTTGTCGCTCTCGCACTTGAATTCACCTCTTTAGCTCTAGAATTTGCATACCGCCTCCAATCTTCACCAAACATTGTCGCTAGCCTAAACGTGCCATTCCGGACAACTTTTGCCTAGTAGACTTTCTTCCAAAAATGCACCAATTCACCGGAAATCGCGAAAAACAGCAGCAGGTCCATTGACTTCAGACGCGATTTCCGGACAGCTCCGCAATCCAAAATAGGACCTCTACAAACCAAATCGAAGAGAAAATCGAGCTCTTCGATTTTGGTATTGTGGAGTTTTGGCCAGAAATGCACGGTTTGGGAGTTATTGGCGAAATAGTGGCAGGGTGTTTTATGCAAAATAAGATTTTTGGAGAAAAATGGGTTTTTGGACTTGACGGGGCCCACGGTCGGAGCTGGATGGCCAGAGGGCGGCGGTGGGCCTGACTGGATGTGGGGAGGTGGATGAGGGGTGGCGGCGGCAGTAATGGTGGTCGTGGTGGCAAGGGTGGTGGTGATTTGGGGTAAGGGTTTGTAGATCTAAAGAGGGAAAGAGGAGGAGAGAGAGGAGAGGAGGAAGAAGAGGAGGAGGAGGAGGAGGAGGAGAGGAGGAAGAAGGGAAGTGCGATGTTGGTGGTGGCACTGCTGGAGGGGAGGAGCGATTGTGCATTTTTTTCTTTCCTCAATTTTGAACGATAGTGGAGAGGTAAAGGAGGATTGACCAAGTATATAAATATATATATTTAATTTAATTTAAATTCAAAAAGTTACTTTTTTATTTGAACTCCAAATTGAACCCAACGACTATCGCCTCGAGCTAAATACCTCCATTCCGGACACAATGGGATATGTCCCGTAAGCCAATTCTATCGTTTGGATCACTTTTCATCAATATTGAAATTTAAATCAATATAACGTTCAAAATTGGTTTCAACGTACATTTTATTTTACCGGGGCTATATACCGACTCCCAAAATTCCCGATAAATAAATCTTGCTATGTTTTGATGATATGGTCCTAACAAAACTAACTTCGTCAAATTTGGAGACCATTTGAAAAATGGTCATTTTTCAGTCGATTAAATTCAAACTGAATTGACCAAACACGTTTAATTCCAGCACGCTCACATATTGATTCCAAAAATTATGTAAATTGGAATCTATTAATAATTTGACATTCCAGATCCAACAAAAGTGGTCTCGTCGAAAACGGAGGTCGTTTGCAAAATCTCTTTTTTATGGGCTATATATAATATTAAATTCCATAGTGATTATTCTGAATCTTCAACTGGACATAACTTTTTATTCCCACTATAAAATCTGGATTTTTCAAATTCTTGGAAAGATATTTTCAAATAGATTCAAATATTTTTGGTTTCATTAAAATCTAGTTTATTTTGAATCATGTACATTCATTTGAAATTTGAAATCGAATTTTCGAACTAATGCGCCATTTCCAATTCCTTTTATAATTAAAATAAATATTTATATTCTAATTTCGATTTAAATAAATTTATACGTTCTAATTCTATTCAAAATAAATTTCTAGTCGTTATTATTTAAAATAAATCATTTTATATGTTCAAAATTCATTAAAATAACCAAAATAAATTTTTTAAATTGGTTATGATATTCCGGGTTGTTACAAAACTACAATCCTTTACAGTACTCTGTACCATATTTAGTATAAAACATTGATATAAATATATTAATGTTTTAATTAGCACATAAGTTTTTCCTAAGAAACTCCAATTTAGAAAATTCACAACATATTCATACAATAAAATAAAATTATGAAATTAGAAACCCAACTCTAAAATCATATAACAAATATCATACCACAATTTTGTGGCATTTGGAGATTTCTATCTATAGGTTTTGACCTAAAAATTTTATCCATTTTCATGCCTATCAAGAACATAATTCATATCAAACATAGTCATTGATTATCCGCCACGCAACTTCATTTCAATCATGTAAAGCCATCATGAATACACAACATTTTGGGATATTACCCAATAACAGAAACATGCAGATGAGATTATTATGTACCTTAATTAATAGAGGTTGTGAATTTTTTGTTGTAGTTTTCCAAGCTCTTAGTACTAGCTTTCTTTTCTTCATCTTCTTCTTCCCTAACTTTAATGGTCGGCCTCCCTTATTTTTCCTTAGGTTTTAGAGAATGAATGAGAAGTGAAACAAATGTGGAAGTATACGATATATATAAGGGCCGAAAGTTTACCACTTTGCCCTTCTCATACACCATTCTTTATGCAAATTTCAGTTGATTTCTTTCTATGGCCAACCTACTAGTTAATTTATTAAACATAAATCTCATTTCCTCTTTTATCACGTTATTCTCATTTAATTTAACAAATAAAATTCTGAATAATGTTTTCTGTATTTCATGGGGGTTACAACATTCCTTCCTTAAAATAATTTTGTCATTGAAGTTTGGCCAAGGACTACAACAAGCAAAGCAATCATAGCAACTCAACAAACAATGCTATCACATACATATTCTAGCATACCATGCTAGTAACTAATCTATTAGGCAGTATAGATAACCTAGAACAAAGTCAGGAAATGTATCTCTAATCATGTCATTTTTACCAAGTACAGTCTTTATTGTTAGCACTCCTCTAGACTTTCACTAGTTTAACTACCTTGATTCACAACTTCCTTTCGTCTTATCCACAACATGAACCGGTTGCCTCACGATAGTCTGATCATGTTCCACTACCAACTCTTCCAATGCCCTCAGATCAATGGTAGCATTATACTTATGCATATATTTTTGTAAGTGCGACACCTGGAACTCATTATTGATTTTTGCTAGTCTATCTGGCAGCTACACCCGACATGCAAGCTTTCCAATTCTTTCCATTATAGGAAAAGGCCTAACAAACCTTGGCTCAAGCTTCCCAGCTTTTCCAAAATGGAACATGCCTTTCATCGATGATACCTTGATGAAAACTTGTTCTCCAATAGATAATTCCAAATCCATACACCTTCCATCTACATAACTCTTCTACTTGGATTGAGCTTCCCTCATCCGGCCTCGAATGATATCAACCATCTCGATGGACTCTCTCACTAATTCTAGACTAAGGACTAGCTTATCTGTAATTTCTCTAATTTTTAAAAGACATTTTCAAGAACATAGTTGGGTGATTGTTACTACAAAAATTGACTCCGAGATAGGCTGACGGTGAAGAGGTGGCAGACCTATACGAGCATAAATAGATCTTCAACATAAGCAAAAGTTTAACAAAGGGTAAAATCAAGAACCTAGGAGAGACATCCGGTAGGACAAACAACTGACACCCTCGACAAAGAAAATTACAGACAGGATAATTACCGATAGGATAATTCCAACAGGGTAGTTCCGTCAGGAAGGATAACCGACAAGAAGTCCTCTAAAAACCGGGAGCCAATAGAGTGGGAAAAAAGGGCATCACAACCCGAGACCAAGAAGAATGGAAGGGCTATCAGTATTAACCGGCTTAATACCAGTATGATAAAGACCAGGAGCCACATACTAGAACCACAATTAGATGGACACCAAGAGGCCATTTTAATAACCAACAAACAGAGTACCAGAAGTTAAACCTTCGGAAAGCAAAGACACACTTCAGGAATCCACCGAAAGGCAAGCCAGAACCCTGAGAAAGACAAACTATCTTCACTAATCGGCTTAGTGTCAATACCGGTAGGGGTGGCAGACTCGGCCACCTTTGTCTTAGTTCACAAAGGCAAGTTCTACAAAGTGTTAATAGCAAGACCAAGAGTCTACATCTGGAAGCCTACATCCGTAAGCCATTCACACCGGGAAACTCAAAATCAATACAAAGTGGACGAACGTGCAACCAAAGAGGAATTCTGCAGACCTGCGCCCTCCTTCTGAAAGCAAAAGTCGGTACCTCAAAGAGCCATGTGCAAAACTTTCAGAATCTAAAAAAGAGGAGGCCGAGAGCCTGGACTTCCGAAACCAAAAGGGGAAAACATCCAGCAGGGGCTACTGTTGGCCCAACAACAAAAGGGGACCCAATTTGTCTATAAATAAGACCCCAGGGGTTTCATTTTAGGGACCGAATTTTCATTTCTCAATCTCGCTCTATTTCTCTCAATAGCAAGCCCTAACTTCCAAATCAAGTTGGGGATTTCTTCAATTATGGTAACATATCTGTAATTAATAAAAAGGAGAAGTCCAGGACTCAATCAATTCTCGATTTGATAATCATATTGTGTTTATAATGAAAGACAGGGAGTTAACACTAACCTTTCTTATGAAAGGGTTGATCACAATTATTTCGTAAGAAGGAATGTCTTGAGTAAAACCAAGGCTCTTCCCCCTCCGAACTTTCATACGTGATTTAGCTCTTCCATAGTAAGCCTAATGCAATCCAACCTTGGAAGGGATCTTGTTATAAGCATGTGGCTTGATAACCAATGCAACCAAGGCCTACACAGGCTGGTTCGATGCAGAAGTGCGATATAAGTTGATAAGTATAATAACATTAAAACAAAGCCGGGTATTGTGAGGCATTTGCCCGTTTCTTCCCAAAACAATGTATATTATTTCATCCAAGACCCAAAGGCATGTATTGCATAGGGTCTCAGTCTCATTCAACTAGTCGAAACCTTTCCTCAAGGCTGTCTTCGACTTCATAGTTTTGTGAGCGTGATACTCACCCCCTGAGGGAAGAGTAACTAGTCTTCTGACTAAATGTCTTGATGCCTAGGAAATGGTGAAATTAGCTAAAAAGCACTGATTCAAGATTGCATTTCAATAACCTTTGGATCGTCCTTACATCAAACTTCTAAGTATAAGCATTGTCTATTTTAGTTCGGATGTTGACAAAAAATATTGTTAACATTTCGGTGCTAGGGGGCTTGAACCTCTGACTTCGTATTTAATTTATCAAAAAATAATTTGGTAAATTTATTGCTCCGTGGCAAGGGAAGATGAAATCAAAAAGATCGGAGGATCGAAGCAAGGAGCCAACTCCTAATGCAGCCCTTGAAGGAAACATGGATCTAACGCTCAATCTAAACAACAATGAAGAAAGGACAACCTCCAACCCTGTATAGCCACTGAACCCAAATGCCATGGAGGAAAATGCCGCTAAAATCATGGCTTTAGACAAGCAAGTCCAATAAATGCAAGATCAAGTAAACGCTAATCAAGCACAGAAGTCTTCAAAGATCACTAAGTCTAGCCAGAGGGAGGTGGATGAATCTCCGAAGAGAAAGGATCCCGTTCAACAATCTGAAGCAAAAGAGAAGTTTCAGACAGCTTTCTCTAAGAAGAAAAGATCTATTTAACAAGGGTAGATCATCAAGGAAATCAATGTGAATAAGAGCAATCTGGAAACTCCCCATCCAAAGGTTATGATCATAAAAAGAGAATTATGATAATACGAAGTCCTATCTCAAAGATATTGCTAGAAAGACCATCAAAGATTTGTTGGGAAGCAAAGGAAAGAGAACCCAAGGTGACAGGGTTAATGACAACGAAAGGGTAGCTCCTTTCACCAACGAAATCATGAGTAATATAATACCTTCCTGGGTGAAGGTTCCAACTATAAAGTATCTTGGAACAACTGACCCTGATGACCATCTAATGGCTTTCGATAGCTAAATGGATCTCTACAATGCTTCAGGAGCCGTTAGATTTAGACTTCTTCCAATAACCCTCTAGGGAACAGCAGCTAAGTGTACCATCAGTACAGAGAAAATACCATATATTTGTGGAAGTAGTTTACCTATGAATTTTCCACACAACTTTGCATCTGTAAGGATCCAACGGTTGACTACATAGTCATTGCCAACATCAAGCAAAGACAAGGGGAGTCCCTAGGAGATTACTTGAAAAGGTTCGATGTGGAAGCATTGAAGGAAAAGAACATGAATGACCATGATAAGCTAATCGCCGTGCATTTGGGGTTAATTGAGAACACCCCCTTCCGGAAGGAACTATATATCCATAGTTGTAAAGACTTACAACACTTCCACTTTCAGGCTGTCAAATTCATCCGTATGGATGAATTGTACTTTATGAAGAAAAAAAAGTTTGGGCCTCGAGGGGAAGGGGGAAAGCCGAACTTTGGTAGAAAGCCTTAGAGTGGAAGGTTTGACTTTGATGGAAATCAAAAAAGGTCGAGGAGGGAAGATTCTAATCCCAATACAGTCTCTTTAAGCAAGCCCATTTCTTTTGTGTATGTTGTGGCAAAGAAAGGGTCAACAACTTTCCCATCTCGTTCAAAGCAAAGAATTGCCCTGAACCCCGTGCTGGTGGAAAGTATTGTGAGTATCACAAAATAAATGGACATAAGACTGACGAGTGCAAGGTTTTGGATGGGATTATTCAAAAGCTCATTCGAGTGGGGCATCTGAAACAATTTTTTCTAAACAAAACACCATCCGACCAGTGTACGAATGAATAGCAGAAGGTTTCAGCTAATGCAATAGAAGCTCCTGTGCAGGAAAGTCATATAGACTTGGGACCGCCAATAAACCGGATTAATGTGATCCATGATGGGCCAAATCTTGCTGGAAATTGCCCGATAGCCAAGAAAAAATAACTAAAGGAGGCTCGCAAAGGGATATTAATCTCCATTCAAGAGAAACCCTCATTGAAAAATTCTCGTTACACTCTCAAGATGCATAAGCTGGTGGTTTCCCCAGAGAGGATGAAGAAAGGGGTCCGTTAACAGCACAATGACCCTCTTATGATAACAACTCAAATTGGACTCTATGTTGTTTCTAAGATCCTTGTTCACATTGGAAGTGTCGTCAATGTCATCTTCAAGCATTTTATTGATCAACTGGGAATTTATGAGAGGAAGTTGGAACCAAGCAATGAGCCAATCTTTGGCTTCAACAACAAGGGCTCGACTCCTGCAGGACGGATCAATATCCTAGTTCAAGTTGGCTTATCTCCACTCCATCGAACTTTTGAAACTCTCTTTTCTTAATCGATCAACCATCCTACTACAACGCTTTCTTTAGTCGACCTTCTATGGAGGAAATGAATGCTTTTGTCTCTTCCAAGTATCTTATGCTAAATTTCTTGACTAAACGAGGATGGGTACCATCCGGGAGAGCAGTTTAGTTATCGAGAACTGTACTTCACAACGTTTGACAAATACAAAAGGAGTATTCTTCGTACTTTGATTCTTCTACTATTTTTAAACATTTGGATGATGGATTCTTACATCCAACGTTTGAAGCTAAATAAAAATCAATAAAGTTGACAAATGTAAAAATGGTAGGCACACTTCTTTGAGACGAAAAAGGAAGAGAGCCGATAACATAAACTTGACAGAAGCAGAAGTAATTGTCACAGACTTGGATTCTAGAGGAGACACTGAAAGAATAAAACCAATAAAGGATTTGGAAGAAATAAATATTGATCCAGGGGATAAGACTAAGGTCATCAACATAGGGAAAAGATTGATAGAACCCTTAAAGAGTGACTTAGTTCAGTTCTTGCAGCTCAACAAAGATATTTTCGCTTGGACCCATTCAGACATGGTCAGAATCAATCCTTCTATCATGAGCCATGCCCTAAACATTAATCCTTCTGTAATCCCAATCCAACAAAAAAAGAGGAAATACAATAGAGATCAGTCAGAGGCTTTAAAGGAGGAAGTTAAAAGGTTAGAGAAAAGCGAGTTCATCCGAGAAGTTTATTACCCAAGTGGTTAGCCAATCCTTTGCTAGTAAAGAAGTCCAACGAAAAGTGGAGGACATGCATCGATTATACAAACTTAAATAAGGCCTGCCTAAAGGATTGCTAGCCCCTTCGGCGGATATACCAGTTGGTTGAGGCGACAAGTGGCCATAGGATACTATCCCTTATGGATGCTTACTCTAGGTATAATCAGATTCCAATGCATAAACCTGACAAGGAGAATACAATCTTTATCACTGATTAGGGAACATTTTGTTACAAAGTAATGCCCTTTGGATTAAAAAATGCAGGAGAAACATACCAAAGGCTAGCTAACAGGATGTTCCAAGAGCAGACATGGCACAACATGGAAGTATATGTAGATGACATGCTAGTGAAGTCGGGCAAAGCGGAAGGCCACATAGAGGACATGGAAGAGATGTTCAACATCTTAAGAAGTTACCAAATGAAGTTAAACCCAAAAAAGTGTTCTTTTGGGGTCCAATCCGAAAAGTTTCTAGGATATGCGGTAAGAGAGCATGACATTGAAGCTAGTCCTGACCAAATCCAAGCCATAAAGGATATAAAAGAGCCTAAAACAAGCAAAGTAGTCATGAGCTTAAACGGAATGGTGGCAGCCCTAAATAGGTTCATTTCCAAAGCCACTAACAAATGTGTCCATTTCTTTGATGTTATAAAGAAAAAGAAAAACTTCGAATGGAACAAAGAACGTTGAAAGGCCTTTCAAGAATTGAAAAATTACATGGAAAAACCCCTTATTTTGTCCAATCCCAAGAAGGGGGAAGATTTATATCTCTGTATGGCTGTTTCAGAATATGCAATAAGCTCAGTCCTTATAAAAGAAAATGACGGAGCTCTAGCCCTTAGCAGGCAGGATGCAAGGAGTATAAGACACCAAACACCCACATTTATGATTACAAATGGGGTTCTCTATAAGAAAGGGCACCCACTCCCCTATCTCAGATGTGTAAGCATCAACGAAAGAATCCAACCTATTGAAGGAGGCACATGAAGGTTTGTGCGGAGACCATTCCAATGGAACCAAGCTAGCTAAAAGAGTCATGCGACAAGGTTATTATTGGCCACAAATGGTTAATCAAGCAATTGAGTATGTTAAGAAATGTGAGAAATGTCAAAAGGTATTCCAAAATACCCCGACTTCCTCGTAGTGAGTTAACCACTATCTCAATCCCTTGGCCATTCGATGTATGGGGAATAGATTTGATCGGACCCCTTCCAATCTACAAAGGTGGAGCAAAGTATGTCGTAGTAGCCATTGATTACTTTACCAAATGGGTAGAAGCAGAATCCCTTCCAAAAATCACATCTAAGAAGTGTTGATATTTGTGATAAAGAATATTGTTACTCACTATGGGATTCCTAACAAGATCATATCAGACAATGTAACACAATTCGAGAGCGAAGAATTCAATCGGTTTTATAATAAGAATAGAATTATCGAAAGCTTTTACTCAGTAGCCCATCCAAGGAAAACAGCCACTGAAGATGCAACAAAACCATAAAAATAATCCTTAAGAAACGACTAAATCAAGCCAAAGGAAATTGGGGAGAAAAATTACCCTTGGTGCTTTGGGCATATAGAACTTCTGCCAAAACAACGACAGGGCACACTCCATTTTCTTTGACATACGGATGTGAAGCCATGCTTATGATTGAAGTTGAAATCGCCTCACATAGGAGGATAGCTTACGCATTTAATCCAAATCAGGGGTTAAATAAGAAATCCTTAGACCTAATACAAGGATTAAGAGATGAGGCTATAATAAGAACAACCGAATACCAAAGGAGAATCATAAAGTATTACAACCCAAAGGTCAAAACTAGAACCTTCAAAAAAGGATCTTTGGCCTTATGAAGGGTAATGGACAACACGAAAAATCCATCGGATGGTTCGCTTGGCCCAAATTGGGAGGGTCCCTTAGTCATTCGTCAAGAAGTCATACCTGGGACGGATCGATTGTTCAAGCCAAATGGTTATTTCGTTCCTAGAACATGGAACTCAGAACATTTAAGGCTATACTTCTTAATGATAAATGAGTAGAAGAAAACCTTATCCAAATCATTTTAACACAACTAAGGGAATGGAAACCCTATCAAAAACTCAAGGTAGCCCTAGATGGGTCTAACTACAAATGGATAATAACCCTTGTTATCACCAAGTTGGTCATGCAAGGCACACCTCGGAGGGGGGAGGTGAGTAAGCCTTCCTCTGAGCCAAAGTTAGAAAGGGATAGGTTGGAGCATAAAAAGTGTAAGGCTCCGACCCACACCGGAAACAGTCATTACCGAGCATCTAATTAGCACGCCATGCCTTTGCTCGTAGAAGAGTACACCCTACCTCTGCTATGAAATAAGCACGTTCTACCTCTTCTCGCAGAAGAGCACGTCCTACCTCTGCTTATGCTCTGCGTTACCCATGGAAGGGAACACAAACCCTATCATCGCCTATGATGGTCAGGATAAGGCACCCCTTGGAAGGGGTAGAGTGTAAGCCTCTATCGTCACCTACGATGGTTAAAATAGAGCATCAAAAGAGTAAGCCTTAATTTTGTGTTTACGATGGCCCGGTTTAAGTATCTAAGACCTTATCATTGCCTATAATGGTCAGGATAAGGCGCCTCCTGGAGGGAGGTCGGGTAAGTCCTTGGGCCCTACATATGGACAAGCTAGCCAAGTGCACCGGACGTACAGGCCCAGTGAGTGGCCAACAAAAGCACGTACATCCTCTGATTTGGAAATATAATCCCGGAGAGAGGCTCAAGAAGCAGTACATCCTCTACTTCATAAAACCAACCCAAAAAGGGGTAACAAAACACATTACCAGAAGTGGATTTCTGGTCTTTAATCTTTCAATATCCGAATAAGGGTTGGTTCAGGACTTTTATTAATACCAAAAGTGGATTTTTGGTCTTCAATCTTTCAATACCTGAATAAGGGTTGGTTCAGGACTTCTATTAACACCAGAAGTAGAATTCTGGTCTTCAATCTTTCGGTACCTGAATAAGGTTTGGTTCAGGACTTCTATTAATACCAGAAGTGGATTTCTGGTCTTCAATCTTTCAATAACCCGAATAAGTGTTGGTTCGGGACTTCTATCAATACCAGAAGTGGATTTCTGGTCTTCAATCATCTTTCAATACCCGAATAAGGGTTTGTTCGGGGCTTCTATTAACACAAGAAGAGGATTTCTAGTCTTCAATCTTTCAATACCTGAATAAGGCTTGGTTCAGGACTTCTATTAATACCAGATGTGGATTTCTGGTCTTCAATCTTTCAATACCCGAATACGGGTAGGTTCGGGAATTCTATTAATAAAAGTAGTGGATTTCTGGTCTTCTATCTTTCAATACCCGATTAAGGGTTGGTTCGGGACTTCTATTAATACCAGAAGTAGATTTCTGGTCTTTAATCTTTCAATACCTCAATAAGGATTGGTTCCGGGCATTTTAATACTAGAAGTGGATTTATGGTTTTTTAATCCTTCAACATCCAAGTAAGGGTTGGTTCAGGACTTCTATTAATACCAAAAGTGGATTTCTGGTCTTCAATATGTTAATACACGAACAAAGATTGGTTTGAGAAGGGCCCCTAAAGAAGCGGTGCCCAAGACATTCTAATTATGAAGACTGTTACTAATACCTATTCATGGTTAGTAGCAGGGAGGACCCCTAAAAACTCTTTCCTCTACTTTCCATTAGAACATAAAGAAACATGAGTCTGGTATAATATTAGTGATTAGTCCCAAACAACAAATTATCCAGCATATATGCAAATAGAAAAAAATAACGTGCAAAATTAGTTCTAATAGGTAAAATTAGTTGTTGAGACTCTTACAGGAGAAATGCGAAAAGAAAATCCAGAGAAGAAATTTGACTTGAACTGTCAAAAACACACCTTCACTAGGGGGGCAAATGTTACTACCAAAATTGACTCGAGACAAGCTAACGATGAAGGGGTAGCAGATCGGCACAAGCATAAAGAGATCTTCAACACAAGCAAAAGTTAAGCACAGGGTAAAATCATGAACCTAGAAGAGACATCCGACAGGACAAACAACTGACACGCTCGATAAAGAAAAATTACCGGTAGGATAATTACCAGTAGGATAATTCCGACAGGGTAGTTCCGACAGGAAGGATAATCGACAAGAAGTCCTATGAAAACCGAGAGGCAGTAGAGTGGAAAAACAAAGGGCATCACAACCCAAGACCCAGAAGAATGGAAGGGTTATCGGTATTAACCGGCTTAATACCGATACGATAAGGACCGGGAGCCACATACCGGAACCTCAATCAGATGGACACCGAGAGGCCATTTTAATAAAAAACAAATAGAGTACCGGAAGTTCACCTCCGGGAAGCAAAGACACACTTCAGGAAATCTACCAAAAGGCAAGCCGAAACCCTGAAGAAAGGAAAACTATCTTCACTAATCGGCCTAGTGTCAGTACCGATAGGGGTGGCGGACTCGGCCACCTTTGTCTTGGATCACAAAGGCAAGTTCTACAAAGCGTTAATAACAAGACCAAGAGTCCACATCCAGAAGAATACATTAGAAAGCCATTGGCACCTGAAAACTCAGAATCAATACAAAGTGGACGAACAAGCAAACATAGGGGAGTTCCACGGACCGGAACCCTCCTCCCGAAAGCAAAAGTCGGTACCTCAAAGAGCCATGGGCAAAACTTTCATAATCTAAAGAAAAGGCGGTCGAGAGTTTAGACTTCTGGAACCAAAAGGGAAAAGGGGCCGATGGGGGCTGCTACTGGCTCAACAACAAAAGGAGCCCCAAATTGTCTATAAATAAGACCCCAGGGGTCTCATTTTGGGATCTAATTTTCATTTCTCAATCTCGATCCCTTTCTCTCAAGAGAAAACCCTAATTTGCAAATCAAATTGGGGATTTCTTCAATTCTTGTAGTATATCTGTAATTACTAAAAAGGAAAATTCCGGGACTCAAGCAATTCTCGATTTGATAATCTTATTGTGTTTATAATGATAAGACAGGGAGTTAACACTAACCTTTCTTATGAAAGCGTTGATCACAATTATTTCGTAGGAAAGAAGGTTTTGAGCAAAACCGAGGCTCTTCCCCCCTCCTAACTTTCATACGTGATTCAACTCTTTTATAGTAATCTTAATGCAACCCAGCCTCGAAAGGGATCTTGCTATAAGCTTGTGGCTTGATAACTGACACAACCGAGGCCTACACAGGCTGGTTCAATGCAGAAGTGTCATATAAGCTGATAAATGTAAAAGCATTAAAAAACAAAGCCGAGTATTGTGAGGCATTAGCCTGTTTCTTCCAACATAATGTATATTATTTCATCTACGATCCAAAGGCATTTATTGCATAAGGTCTCAGTCTCATTTAACTAGTAGAAACCTTTCCTCAAGGTTGTCTTTGATTTCACAGTTTCTTGAGTGTGATACTCACCCCTTGAGGGAAGAGTAACTAGTCTTCAAGGTCTTGACGCTTAGGAAATGGTGAAATTAGATAAACAGCACTGATTCAAGACGGCATTTCAATAACCTTCAGATCATCCTTACATCAGACTTCTAAGTATACACATTGTTTATTCTAGCTCGGGTGTTGACGAAAAATATCATTAACAGTGATTAAATAGGAATAATTTGGTGGATTGGAGAAATGAGATTTGTGCTTAAATAAATTTATTAGAAGGTTGCCCCATAAAATAAATAAACCAAGTAACTATGCATAAGGATAAGGGATATAAAGGGGTAAATTTGGAACTTTTGATCCCCATGCATATAACATATCCTCCTCATTTTTTTCATTTACATTCACTTCTAAAATCCTAAAGAAAAATAAAGAGTGGACGACCATTAAAGCTAGGAGAAGAAGAAAGAAAATCTTGGAAAATTTCATCTTATCATCCCTATCCAAACAAGGTGAATAATATTTTCTATCCATTATAGCTTCGGTCGTTTAGGTATAACTGAAATGTTTGCTGTCGTTCATGATTTGTTTCATAATATATTTGATGTTACATGAATGTTTTGTAATACTCATGATTTGTTTCATGTGTATGATTGAAATGTAAGAAAATTAGTAGGTTCATAGGTCGATACCTATAGTTTGACATCTCTTATTGACATGACATTTTAATATGACGTTTGAACTTTGGAGATGGGTTTTAGATTTCATGATTATATGAATTTGTTATTAATTTTATAAGGTTGAATTTCTTAGGAAATGATCGAATATTAGTTAAAATTGGTAATACTTCCATATAAATATTTTTCATATGGCCGGTACAAAAGCACTGTAAAAAATTATATATGACAATATTTTATTTTATGAACCAATGAGAATTTGACAAATATGGTGAAGTAGGTATATGGTAGCATTTTAAATGGAAATAAGTCAACTTTATCTGTATTTACTATCAATTCTGTTGCCTTCCGGAAGCACTATCCAACAAGGTTGGAACCGCCCATTGGTAGTGCTGGATGCTTGAATTATCAAAGGTATGGTATATGACGCATTCAAGATTCTGCCACTTACTTTTAGTTTTGATTTTGGTCTTGATGCTGGTAAGTATTTTGGTTTTGAAAGATAGCTACTCCACAAGAGACTTTCGCCTCAACTCTTTTGGTTAGGCCGAAGGGGATCTTTTCCATAAATGAAATGTTTTATAAAGAAGGATTTGCAAACTATAACTTTGTGAAGAATAGATGCCTTCGCTTTCGTACCATTCGGTGGAATAGAAAGGGGGCTTGTTTTCCTTTAATTATCATCTAAGGTTGTCCATTCCGTTCCTTCGGTCCTTTTGACAAAGGGTTCCTTAATGGGAAAGATGTTTTATAAACTGAAGCTTATGCTTTTGAAAAACATGAAGCCATTGCCTATTATGGCATGCCTTTATAAACCTGTTTCCTATAAATTACTTTCATCGGCACATATGAGGCCAGCTAGGATTTTTTTAAAACCATATGTTTCGAGGCTTCACCTCTTTAGCTGCTGGTGTAATAGCCGCATTTTACATAGCGGAGGATCGTAAAATATTTTTATTTTATTCCCTGAGGGTTGAATCATTCTCATATCTTAATATGTTGCTTATGGGGATGTGAGACATGTCCATAATTTTTACCAATTTTTTTATGACCATTTTGCCCTTTTCAGTCTTGTATAGGGAATAAATTTTGGTTTACGTTGAATCAGGTGGTGAGACCTATGCCATTGGAAAGGAAATGATGATTTCCTTTCCGTAGAGTGGTTACATTAAAGATTTGGCTCAACGGTTTGGGAGGAATAGTTGTTTTAAGGTTTTTCTTTTGGCTGTTCAGGTTTTGGGAGCCTTAATAGGCTGATTTGTCGAGGCTCATTTGTGGGTTGGTGGAAAGCTATGAATAGGGAGTGAGAGGTGTGAAGAATGGTTTACTTTCTCGATTCTCTCATTTGGTGGCCTATGTTCCTCCTTTCTTTAACACCTTTCTACCATTAAAAATCAAAATCTAAGGAAGGAAATCGAGATCTACACCATTGGAGGCTAGATCTACATCATTTGAAGTGAGAATTCATTGGATCAAGGGTTTTGGTTCGAGTTTCTTGCTGTTCGGAATCTTAATACATTGATTTTAACTTGATTCGGAGAATTAGTGAGTGATATGCATCTCTCACATGGATTCAATAAAGTATTTGAATGTTTGATCATGTTTTTCATCAAATTCAAACATTTTTTTCATAGAACTACACTTTGATAAGTTCATTTTCATATGAGTCACCTTAGCATGTTTAAATTGGTAATTCCTATGCTATTTCATATATATATATATATATATATATATATGCAAGTTAGATCCACAATTTAGACCAAATGTTCATTTATCACCATTTTGGTGAAATTTGCATAATTTGATGATAATTGCCATTTTTATGATGTTTGGTTTCATAACATGCTTATGATTGTATAGGATGTATTGGATGAGCCGGTTTCATTGAATTTGTCGTTTGGCGAAGTTTCGGTCGAAATTGGAGTTAGAATGGGGCTATAAAGTGGATCGATCGGTCGGAAATCTTATCTGGGGAACAAGCCAGGGGGGCCGATCAGGGGACCGATAGGTGGTGCTTAGGGGACCGTTAGGTGGTGCTCAGGGGACCGATGGGTGTTCTGATTTCCATGGATGTGTGGTTGAAATGTTGTTATAAAGGCTATCACTGTCCAATGTGGGGAAGATAAGGTTGAGTTCTTCTCTGGTGTTGTGGGTCGATTAGTAAGTTTATCTACCCCTTATCATATACTTTATTATTGATGTTTGTTAGCCATTTTATCGCTCACTAAGACTGTTGCTGACTCAAGGTTTTATGTTTCCTTCTTATTACCTTGGGTTGTTCGTCAGGTTGCGGATGGGCAGACTAGGTGACAGGTGATAGCTTAGTGAGGACGATGTTGAAGTTCGGAGGCGAGCTAGAGGCTTACGTACCAGTTTTATTACTATCTAGTATTTCTGCTTCGGTTGTTTGAGTTTCTCTATGTGTGTTGTTGTGAGGCTTTATGTATAGACTTTGATATTTCCTATGATGCTTGGATAACTTTTCAGGATGTTGTGAAAGTTTCAAAAGTTTGTTATATGATGATTCACTATTATTACCTGTTGTATATTTTTCTACTATATCTTATCCTTGCGCTGTGAGTTCTACGGCAGGTATCGATTGTGTTTACCTACCTATGATGATCGTCCATAACTGCCTGGCACACCTTTCAGCGCATTATTCCTCTTGTTTAGCGCACGGGTTATGAGTGGTCATCACAGCTGGCATCACTAATGAAGATAAGGAGTATTTTATCGAAATACTTTCTAAAATAAAATACAGATTATTCCTCTATTTATACCGTCATTTTTGTGATGACATGAATTTATTATTGATTGTTATGTGAAGCCGGAAGGGTTTTATTTTTCGGTTAGCTTACCGTTGTTTGTGTGGCGATAATTGTTGATTATTGATTGTTATTTGAAGCCAAAAGGGTATCCCTTTTTAGAATGAATTGAATATGGGCTTCGATGCCTACGAGGGAGCCGAAGAGGATTGGGAATGACATAGATGTCACACACATTGAAGTTTAATTTGGATATTGTCTAAACCCATTGAAATTCTTATGTTGTTGGTTGTCCACCATTGTTTGTGACATCCCATATGTGTGAAACCCAGGGAGGGTCCATTGGGTCGGTACTAAATCAGTATGCCTTTCATCAGTCGGTACCGATCCACTTCGGATCGGTACTAAATCAAACCAACTGGGGGAAACCTCTATGGAACTTTAAAGATGGTTGTGATGCTCTAATTGGTTATAATTTGAACACAAGTTCCAATGGCTTGGATTATGTTCAGACATGTACAGAGTTGGACAGTGATGGAAATGCTATAGCCCATGGACTTCATATGACTCGATCCCACTCTTTGGGTCAGGGCCGTTCCAAATGTACAAATCATAGATTGGCATAAAACAACTTCTTGATTGCTCACCAAGGGCACTAGTATAAGAATAGATGATTGGAGAAAACTTCTTAATGATGAATACTAAATCGTTAATGTGATATAGTGGTTTAATCGAGGTGGAGCATCTCAAACGGATATGGGATGTCTTAATCGCAACCCCTTCACCTAAGATATTAGGAATTTGCGAAACCTGCCAGATTTCAAGCTTCTGTCATTAGATGCAAATGGAGGTAGGAATGATCCTATTCCATCTTATGTGGTACAAGAGACACATGGAAGTGTTATCGGTGTCTGATAATGTTATGGCGGATTTTTTTCTCAATTTAACTTACGGACATCGCTGCCATATGATTTAGACAGTTGGAATCAGATTCAATTAAAAGTAGGAACACGTTGGTAGCAAATTTTTTCGAATAACTTAGGCTTCACATCTGATTGACGCTTTCTAAGAACTAGAAAAGCGCGAATTTTAAAATAAATACTGCAAGCATACAAATCGTGTAATATGCAGGTCGAATCACAGGGAGGTAAATTAAATTAAATTATTTATATAATTTCTTAGGCGAATTAGACAAATCTTGGAGGTTGGTTTTGAAAAGAAACAAAATTGAAACTGCAATTAAACTATTATTGAATTGAATCAGATCCGAATCTAATCAAATCTGTATTCAATCCAATATGACCTAGGAAAGCGGTAAAAAGAACAGGAATTAAAATTACAGAAATTAAAATAACAAACAGGAAATAAAATTACGATTACCGTTGAATCTAATCAGATGGTCAATCACCAATAAAAATAAATGCAAAATACAAATATTGCTATACCAAATCTAATTGTGTAGATAGCACTAATAGCTAAGAAAATAAGAAATTGCAGAAAAATGAAAGAAAAACTTTATTGATGAAGGAGAACAGAATATAGAATAATGGATATCTGTTTACAATGGATACAAGTTGTATTTATAGGAATGTTGTCCCCTTTCTATGAGAATAATTAGGCAAAGAATGAATCCCTTAAATTATTTTATTTACAAATAAAAGGGATATGAAGATAATGGTTGAGATATTCCTTAAAGATCTTTCTCCTTGATTGTTGACATGTGGCAGCATGATTGGATTTTCTTTGGCAATAATTCATTCCAATCTTCTTTTATATGGAAGTTGAAAATGAGTGATTTGACTTGAGAAGAATATGCTCATTCCTTAAAATCTTTACTAGTGCATACATTATATATATACATATACATAGGAATATATATATATAACACATATCACTATTCCATATATTCTCCAGAGCAAAGAAGATGGTGTGTGTATAAATCCATGCTCCCTTTTTTAGCAAAAATAGGACCTGCCAAGTATCGAACTCAGGTCCCTTTGTCTAGATTTCCTATGCCTTTACCAGTGAGCTACGACTTCTTTTGGGTTTGAGAAAGTGTTGACATAAGGAAGTAGCTTTTCTTTGCAATTGGTCTTTAATTGAAATGAAGGTGACATTAAGTGGCAATCTATAAAAACACATAAAAATACCCAAAGTAATATTTATTTATTTACAAAAGATAAGATATAAGAGCATAAAATAAACACATTTCTGTGCTAATCAAATACCCCCACACTTATCTTTTACTCGTCCTCAAGTAAAAAGAAAGAAAAATGAAAAAATGAAAAGCTACACTAGATAGGTCACACTTTCGTAGGAAACACGATTGCATTGAGAGTATGCAACAAGCCGTTAAACCTCTAGGTGTCCCTAGTAGGACGAGTGGTGTCTTGTGAGGGTTTTCAGCGGATACTACCCACAAAATCCAAATGCAGTATGCTATGGCTCTAATGTAACTACATGAATGTAGACGACTTATGCAATTGAAAACAAAAATTGAAAACACGACTTGTTTCAGGAAAGTGGTACAACAAATTAAATTAACAATTTCTATTCAGTTGAATTTATTTTAGATAACTTAACACAAATTTTCAATATAAATCAAGTTTTCAATGTTAAATTCCAGTTTGGCCGTTGGTTCGGTCGATAACATAGTGCAGCCATGAAATAGATTCTTAGTTTGCTTGGCACAGTTTGTTAAGTGGTATTATTATTTCCTCGTGTATGGCTAGTCAGATCAATGAGGTCAAGAAGTGTTTGGGCATAATCGCTTATTCTCAATCTCTATAAAAATTGAAATTTATGATTAATCACATATACTTAACTTAAAGACCAAGGTATATCACCCATACACTGCCTTGCGGACTGACGGAGAGTTAGAACAGAGCTTGGCGGATTGTGCAGACCGACGCTGACTTTGTCAACAAAATATCGGTAATCCTTAGGTATCCAACTCATAAAATGAGACCAAGATATTCCGACGCTGACTTTGCCAACAACATGTCAGATAGAGCTTGGCGGGTTTGCACACCAACGCTAGATATACAAGCAATGTTGGATACCCTTGGATTTCTTTTATTATTATTATTGAAAATATAAGAACAAGAGAGAGTTACACGAATTCAGCTTAACACAACTTAGTTTTAAAGATTTGAAAATCCAATATAAGTATTTTAAGTCCTCCACTTATTCAAAAAAAACTACAATATAGAATAGATTTTATAGCCATCACCTAAGAATCTCCATATGTGCCGGTTACACTAATATCCCTCAAAATTCAACTTTTCATTATATTTCTTATTTTATCTTGGTTGAGAGAAAAAATACTATCAACTGATTAACAATTGTTAACATATTTTGTTGCATCAATCTCAAATGAGTCGTATTTCCAAAAAAAAATGGTATGTTACTACGACCTAAAATGCATGATGGTCCTATATAAATGATGAAAATGAAAAGAAGAAAAATTAAAAAATGAATGCAATGTAACACCCCACGTCCATTAATGTCACTCGCAAAGGGAATGCATTAACTTCCATGGAGCATTTTAAGTGAATATAGAACAGAAAATCACAACAAGACAGATATAAAACAGTACTTGAAAATTTAAAACTTTATTTCATTACAGTGGATAAACCCATATGTTTGATTACATCATAAAAAACCATAAACTAAAGTCAAGTACATCATATCCATCTTGATAAAACAAGGTACATAAACTAAAAGACATAACCCCAAACATCAAAATAGCCATAAATAAAGAGAAGCTGAACTTTACTTCAGCGATCCGAGCAATCTTCTAAGAGCAGTCCAAAATCAAGCTCCATTGGTGCTAGTTCCAACCTGAGCACCTGGGGGGGAGAGGAAAGAGATGGAAAAAAGGGGGGTCAAACATAAAGTCTGGCGAGTGCGATAACTTTAACAACATAATTAACAAAGTAACTAGGCTAAGGAATAAGTTGGAAAATAAGGAAATAAGATGAACAAAGATAACTTTAAAGGCACACCTAAACCACTATAAGATAATTACTATACTGCACCACCACTAGTATAACAGGATTAGGTGTTACGCTAATGTTTAAACTGAAATAGAATCGAAACAGAATAATCTATATAGAAACAGAATGCTAGTAATGGGACTTTACCACCCGAACAGAGAAAGAAACGGAAACAGAATAATCCCTGCGGAAACAGAATGTAGAATTAGGTGTACACTAGTAATGGGCCTTTACCACCCCAACAGACAGTACCACGCAGAAACAGATAGGTGTTTCCACCCAACAGGAACAGACGGTACCAACAGAAACAGACAAAACTAAGTGTACCCTAAGTACTACCCCAAGCGATCGGCTCCCTAACTCGTAGATACCCGTGTTGGTCCCACAGTGGGGTGTATCACTCCCCAAAGTGGCAACCCGATACTATCAGAGATGCACGGCTTATACCTACACGATGCAACAACGTCTTACCTACCAGCCCGGGCCCACACACGCACATGAACCCGTTGGACTTGCGTTGCCACCGCTCACCCGTTTTGGCCTCTTACAGTTAAGCCCAGTACGCGTGTCCCGTCCTCGACTTAGGTCGAGCCCACAGAGATACTTATGGGTTACTGGTTGAAACGGGCCCCCATGATTTGACACAAGCTATCCACCTAAGCTTGGTCCCTTCTAGTATTTCCCACTTAACCCACTTCTTATTCATGTTTCAATTACATGCTTCAATTTTGGTTAAGTATTTCTAATCGTATCTCAAATGCCACCCAAGGCACCCACTAGATTCCATATGCCACCCAAGGTACCCACTTAACCCCCCCATGTCCCACTACATGTTTATCTGGTTAAGTGTTTCTTAATTCATTAAGACCGTGACCTCATAAAGACCTCTCACATTAGACTGGCATTTGTGGTAGCTGGATTTGCCGGGCAGGTCCGGGCAGTCTTACACCACAAAAGAGCCTAACCTCGTGTCTTTACAATTGTTACGTATTTAGTTTATGCCTAAGACCTCTCACATTAGACTGACATTTGTGGCAGCTGGATTTGCCGGGCGGGTCCGGGCAGTCTTACACCACAAAAGAGCCTAACCTCGTGTCTTAGACGATTAATTACTCCTAATTAATCATCCCTCAATTTAAATTACTTTCCCTATTCAAATTATCAATCAATTCCAAATTTAACGATGTCCATAATTGACTCAATTATGTCCATCCATTTATGGTATGTAAAATCATACCAATTTCACCACAATTATATTTTATGCCTTTTAAGGCATTTATGCCAATTAAATCTTTTTAATATTATCCCCTTTACCCCATGTAGTACGTTTGTTCGTTTAACGTAAAAATATACGTTAGACTCGAATAGTCTAACTCATGGAATAAAGAGAAAACATCACAATATACACATAATTAAAGCATAAATCTAAACATAGGGGTGAACTTGCATATGTGAATGATGTTCTACATCTAAAACTTGCATAGGCCAAAATTACAACTTGCATAAACAACATATGTCATGGATCCAAATCTAAAGGTGTGAACTTTGATGAGAAAATGGCCACAAACTTTCATAAATAACATATGTAATAGATCAATATCTAAAGGTGTTAATTTACATAGGCAATACCCCTAAACTTGCATAACATGATTCATATTCTAAACTCATATATTCATACAACTTATATATGTTCTTTATACATCATAACAAGGGTGTAAACTTGCACCTAACATGTAAAGTATCATGTAAAATTTAGCATATAATTCACACATGTTATAGCCTAACTTTCAATTAAATTTTCACATAAACTAGGTGTCATAACCATGTAAGGTCACATATAATTCTACCCAACTTGTATATGATTCATGTTTGAATCAAAATCTAAACTTGCCTACATATGATTTATCATATGAATCAATATAACAAACTAGCATAAGCAACATGATGATTTGATTGTATATAAAATTACAACATGGATGATAGCAACATAACTTTACATCATAAATGATAGCATCACAACATAACGTCATAGAGATTTCAATCACAATCCTACAACATAATTACAACATGAAATCAATACTTCACATCACATCCATACAATCCGCATTATAACTTAATCCAATTAAATTACTAATTATCTTATTAAAACTATCGAACTCACAACTCAAAAGCAGTCTTGAGTTCTGAATTCTGATTTCTGGAGTTGAATTAGCGCTCCTTTGAAGAAGATTCGCTGTGAGGGTTGAGTAGTTCTGATTTGATTATTGTTCTTCCTCTTTAATTTGGTGGCGGCTGCTCTAGGGTTCAAGACAACAGCATGCCGTCCATAGTTTCAGTTTTAATTCTGATTTAGGGTTTGAGTCTATGGGTCTTTTTATAGAGTTATGAATTAATTTAAGCCATCGGATGATCTTAGGGTTAATCAAAACCATTCAATCATGATAGGGTGACAAGTCAGCCCTAATGACTCAGCAAGGAGTCAGAAAGGACTCAACAACACGGGTCAGCCTGAACCAGAAAGCTGTGCAGGCTTTTGCCTCGGCCTGGGCGCACTTGGCAGGTGCGCCAGTGTTAATTTGTACTGGCGCACTTCCCAAGTGCGCCAGTGCATTTTTTTCTTCTTTTAGCCACCAAACTTCGTTCGTTCATAACTCTTTCATCCGGTACCCGTTTCCCGCAAACTCGGACTCTATTTCAACCAGAATTCTGAGACGAACACAATGGCGCAACCCATTTCCCTTAATTCTCACGTCTGAGATTAATTATTCCTTATTTTAGTTAATTCGATTATTCAAAAATCCGGGGTGTTACATGCAATGCAGACTCCTCCCACACTAGATCTAAACAGTGTCCACACTGTAAACATTTTCTAAATTTGAAAGATCGAACACAAAGATGGATTGAATGCAATATGACTTGTAAAATAAAATGCAATTTAACTATATGTAAGAATGGATCATATGTACAATGATATATGTGTTTGCGATGCATATGATGCAAAGAATGCCACCAACTTCCCCTCCCCCCCCCCCCCCCACACACTTAGTTCTAGCCTGATGAATTCCATTCGAACTATGTCTAGGCATATTTTCTAATAAGAAAAGGTTTTTAAAAACCATCTCATATTGATACCTAAATTTATAGTCCAGTAGATAAATGTCCAGGGTCATCCTAACATGAAGTTTTTCAGTCAACCAAACTTTCCAAAAATAATTCATGTGTTCAACGAATTTATCAGCATAATTATTCAAAAATTTGTGATCGTATGTAAACTCGGTTGCAATCATGAAATTGAAATTCTAAGTGTTTTACAAGACTATGTGATCACATTTCTCAATTTTATTAACTGACAACGTATTTCCGACACTGACAATTTCAAATTCGTCTAAAACTTCAAAATCAAAATTTTCAAACTTGGATTGGTGGCTTGATTCTATTTCATCCTCATTTGGCAACTCATTCTCATACAATCCAAAAAAAAATCATGTTCATTAAAATCCTTCTCTAAGTTTGAATTGAAAAATTCAACATTTTTATTCTGTTCAATTTCTAGAATTTCAAGTTTCTCACAGCCTGAAAGAGGAAGATCAAAATCTGAGCTTAAATCTTTTTCCTAAAAAGAGTTGAAGTCCAAATCATTTATTGAATTGTGAACAAATTCATTTAGATCATTATCCTCGATTTCCAAAGTTATTGCCTGAAAATTTTCATTATCAGTAAAGAATGGATAATTTTCTGATCCATCGCATGTTTGAATTTGATTTTGTTGTTCGAGTTGTTCTTTAAAAGATGTCATTAAACAAAGAAGTTCATCAAGTTATCTATCTTTTTCATCAAGCTGTCTATCTTGCTTTTCTACCCTCTCTTTAAGAACGTTAAGATGACATTCTTTAGAATCGTTGATTTGAGAGCTCTCGTTTTGGATTTCTTGATTCTTAAGATTATAGTCCACATCAATTTCACGATCAATATTATTTCCAATGTAGTGGTTGTTTGAATTTTCAGAAAAATGACAATGATATTGGAAATCATTTTGATTATAACAATCATGCTCGGAACAAAAACTGTTAAAATTCGAGGGAAAATTGCAATTTTGGTTATTTTCAAGATGTTGATATAGGCTATAATTTTGAAAACTTTGGTTTACAACCACATATTGATGTGGATCAAAGCTATATTGGGATTCAAAGCTATTTTGATATGGATGTGGATGTGGCCCATAATCGAAATTACTGAAATTTGAATTGAAATCGCAATTTCGATCATTTATCTGATTTTGAGAATGTTGGTCAGTTCGAAAATTTTGAAAATTATTGACATTGGACTCATGGAATTTTGGAAAATTTTGCTTCATGAGTTGAAATTTATACTCATACTCTTCCAATGGACGTCTGTGCAGGTTATTATCCCACGATTCTCTCAAGGATTTTTTTTGAATTAGACATTTGAATGAAGTCAATGCAAGAGAGAAATTATTCTCACTTCAAAATAGTATAAAATACTAAGTTGTGCTCAATTAATTAACTAACTCAATTAGAAAGGGAAAGAGGGTCTTATGGCCATTCACGTATAGTATAAATACTAAGGGATACGACCAATGTTTTACGGGTAGTATGCAACGTCTTTTGCTAATAGTTCAATAAATTGAACTACTATATATCTGCGATCCAATTATACGAGACAGTCAACTTCACAAAACACCACTTGTCAATTATATTATTTTGCAACATCTATTTTTATTGTTGAAAAAAATGAGAGTGAAGATTTCAGATATGGAAATATCAGACAATCACAACAATCAAGCAATATTAAATACAGAAATTTAAAATATTGTACAAGCAAGCCGCTGCCCCGGCAGAAGATTTTTACAAGCAATTTCTATATTTTTAAGCAACTGCAGCACTTGTAGAGTTTAGAGAATTTTACAGTGGGGCATGGCAGTCCTTCCAGAGAAATTGAATATCATTGATAATTTAATCAACCGTTTGCAATCGCCTCACCTCTAATTTCTTGTTTGTTTGCTTGAATAATGTTCACCTTGGCCTATGGTTAGAAAGAAGGTTTTTTTTTTTGAAAGCAGATAAAATGGCAAAAGGAAAAAATGGAATTAAAACAAAATCTATATTATGAAGAAAAGAAATAAAAAAAGAATATATTAAAAAGGGAGGAAATAAAAATCAAAATACAAGATGGAAGCAAATGATTATTAGGATACCCTGACCAGCAGTATAGTGGACTAAATGTACCGATTCCTCAAACACGCAACAAGTATAAGATGGTCGTACTCAAAATAAAAAAAATTAGAACCCTCAATATTACCTAACCCTGCTCAACAACTAAACCTCATTCAGCAAACAAAACAAATAAGAGGCTCATGCCACTACCCCTGTTATCCTCAATAAACAGATGTAATTTGTCAAGATCCAAGGACACAAAATAAATCCTAGTACATGGTCAACCCTACGAACAAGTTCAAAGCTTTAATCCCACCCTTCAATTAGACCAAATCACGCCCCCTTTGTTTCTTTCGCAGAATAATAAAAAATGAACAGGGGACTTTTCTCAACAAAAATGAACAGGGGACTTCCTTTAGAACACACAGAATGAATCCGCCCCTTTTATTTCTTTCCCAGAATTAAAAAAAATCGCAAGTTAAAGCTTTGAATTTAGGGTACAATTGGAAGCAATTGTTTCGGATATCGAATCATGCGATTGGCTTCGCAGTGAGTTATTCGAAAGGGGGGATGATTGCGGTTTTGGATTGTTGCGAATTTTGGTTTTTGAATTCCGCGAATAGGGTTTTCTGGATCGTGATTTGGAGTTTCCGAATCGGAGGTTTGGGGTTTCGCTTGTCCGAAGATGGAGCAGCTAGGGATTCGATGCTGAGGTCCGATTATGGTTGCGAATGGTGATTGTTGATGTGGTATAGGTTTGCGGATGATGTTGTTGATGAGGATCATGGTTGAGGGCCAAGCTTGGTGATCAGTCTGCTTGCGCGGATGAGAAGATGCAGTGTAGGTTAGTCGGTGCTGTATGGATTGTTTTTGGTATGGTAGAGGATATGGATTGGGGTATGTAAACTTGGTAGATGTGGTTTGTATGGTTGGAACTGCAGTGGGCTGGAGGGTTTTAGAATTCGAAATTATGTCAGTTCGGATGATGTTGGGGTGGAGATAAATGGGTTTGAGCACTATTGCGTGATGAAGGGGGAGTGTGGTACGGTGAATTGTAGAAACGTGATGACGGGTGGTAGAAGTTGGTGAAAATTGATGTTGTGATTATCGGAGCAGTTTTGTTGTGAGGATGTCGTGAGTGGTTGAAAGGTGAACGGATTTGGCAGATGTTGTAAAGCTTGTATTGCGACAGTAATAGTGAATGGATGTAGAACTTTGACGACTATTTTCCAGAATTGGATTTGTGATAAGAAGATTGGTTTGACTGTGATGTAGAAGGTCCGAGGTGTAGATGGATGTTGAACGGATTGGGTAATTTGTGTATTTGGGTTTGGAAGATGTTTTGACAGAACTGTTGGTGAAGTGTGGTTAGATGGATGTTGAACTGGGGAGTTGTTGACTGCGGCAACACTGGTGAATGATGAACGGGATTGGTTTTAGGGGTAGGAAGATGTTGAAGCAGTGGTACGGTGGTGGGTAAATTGAGTGTGCGTAGTGATGAAGATGAGGGGAAGTTGTTGTGATTTTTGATGGTGAAAAGGGTTGGTAGAAGTGGGCAAGAGGAAAAAAATGGGATGAAATAAGGAAAATAAGATTTTTTTTTTGTGAAATTGTAAAAGGAAAGAATTTGTAAAAGTGGAAGGAAATAACTTAAAAAACGGAAAAATAGATTGAAATGAGGAAGGGCATAAAAGAAAATTGGCAAGATTTTTTTTCCTGTTTAGACGATTCTAGTACCAATGTTTGATACAAAATCAACTAATGAAGATTTTTTTTACAAAATAAAACGCCAAAAATAGTAAAAATAAAAACTAACACGAATTAGAAATTAAATAAATAATAAAATTTTAATTATTGCCTCCCCGACAACGGCGCCAAAAACATGATCGACGCTTTTCTAAGAACTAGAAAAGCGCGATTTATGAAATAAATTCTGCAAGTGCACAGATCGTGTAGTATGTAGTTTGAATCACAGGGAGATAAATTAAAAATTATTATTTATAGAGTTTCATGGGCGAGTTAGTTAATTTGTAAAAGTGGAAGGAAATAAATTAAAAAAATGGAAAAATAGATTGAAATGAGGAAGAGAATAAAAGAAAAATTATTTGATTAACATAGAAATGTGTTTATTTTATACTCTTATATCTTATATTTTGAATATAAATAAATATTACTTGGGTATTGTTATGTCACTTTTACAGATATTCCAACCAAGCCGCATGCAGTTAGAAAAGTAGAGAAATTGAGATCAAACTGTTGTATATTTACATTTGAAGATTTGCAGATGAAGATCTCGCATCTAGTTGCTGTTGGACAAGAAAATAATTAGTAGAAAGGCCATAAACATTACAAATCAAAGGAGGCTTGCAAGAGGAAAGGCCTAAAACTCACTTGATTTAGCAAAGGCCTAGAACTTACTTGAAATAACTAAGGCCCATTTGTAATTAGGGTTTAGGTTGGCTATCTCCTATAAATACCCATGCAATCTCATTGTAGCCACCATCCCATTTTGTAACGACCCGGATTTTTCGAACAGTATTTTAAATATTTAGTATCGTTTAAATATTGGATTAACCATATAAAAGAATTTTTATAGTGAATTATCGATCAAATAATCGAAATACGAGAACAAAATATAATTGAAATCAAAGTTAAAAAAAAATCAGAGCCGACCTACACATTCAAAACATCAGCCAACCTAAGAATAAACAGCGCCACCCTAAAATTTTACATCAGTGCAGACAATCCCTTTCTCGAGCTGTAGAGAATGCTCCCTACCTTCACCATGAAGTTAAACATCAATTTAATGGCTCTGTACTTCGGTTCCTTCCTCATGCCTATATAATCACGAGAACCCTTCCCTTTTCTTCCCAGATATTTTCACACTGTTTGTTTCTTCAGAGGAAATTTAATCGAACCCAACCCTTCTCAAAAACTTCGAACCCCAAAATCACGTTCAATACCAAATGGAAATCCACAAAGTCGGATTCGTTATAACCAGGAAAGCAAGGGCGTCTCACGGGTATCCTTTACTTTGAGTTCGAACGCCATTGGTATTGTTCTATTCCTAGAGCAACGTGAACGAGTTATTTTGATTTGGGTGAAATCGAGATTTCCAATTAAGGTTTCAAGTCCATAATTGTTCATCGCAAATTCTAAGTGGGTTCAGCTTTGCCGCGGTTCTTGCTCGGGATGTTGTGATAATTTTTTTTGGGGTATTCGCTACCCTGTAGCTTGGAGTCGAACGCACTAGAAGGAAGCAGGTTTCGTGATTTCTTCAGAGACCTCAAGCTATGCGGTTTGGTGATGAACGTGTAGAGAAGATAGTCAGGAGTTGAATAAGGGAGATTAGGTATGATGGAAAGGGGTTGGCGCCTGGAGGAGTCGGTCATAGTGAAGAACCGACGAGTTTTAAGGTTTGACAGTATGAAGGCTGGGAGCACTAGTCCGAGCTATTTTAGATGGTGGTACAAGGTTGACCGTGTATACAGTTTAGGAAGGAAGGCTTTAATCATTGCATTAAGGTATAAAGTTTTCTATTTATTTACATTCAATTTGATTAAAATCTGGAATTTTGTTAAGTAAAATATATATGCTTATATAACTCGAATTGTTTTAAATATTGTATTTGATTTATACAAAGTTATAATCATGACTTAAATATTTAATTTAAAATGATTTGATGATTAAATTAAATGGAGAAAAAGGGAAAATATATAAGAAATTTATTTATTCGTTAATTTAAATGAATAAATGTTAATCGGTAAATTTGAATAAAATTATCGCAGGAGCGAATTCATTCGAGAAGATTAGTAGTCGATAATTTGGAAGTAAACGGGTCATTCGGCAACTGCAATTTCGGTGAGTAAATCTCACTCACCTTTGAAATTATTTTTATTTCATTAAAAATAATTGTCTGTTGCTTGTGTGAATGTTTTATGGTTGTTTTATATATATTAGTTATTTAGGCTATATATATATATATTGGGTTGATTGATTGGTTGGATTCCCGCAGTCTCATTAGCGGATGCCCGCAGTTTCATAGCGGATGATTACCCTATACGCCCCACGCTATGATTAGTGGATGACCTTCTATACCGCGATATTCTGCCACGAAGCAGAATGGGTATTATTTATGTGCTAACATCTGTGGATGCAGGAAAACAGGTTGGAGGAATCCAACTGGATTCCTCAAAAATATATTATCTGTTGTTTGTTGTTTGTTTGATTTCATATATATTTTTCATATATGATGTGTTAAAAATCAAATGATTGAAATTTGGGTGATTTGATTGTTTTAAATATCACTGGGCCAATTGAAAGGATATTTGAGATTTAAAAGGGAAAATTCTATTTTTAAATAGAATTTGAATTTTAAATGGAAATAAAATATAAACTTGCTTTTGAAAAATAAAACAAGTAGTTTCTTTATAAACGAAGTTTATAAATAATTCTTTTATAACGAAGTTATAAATGAAGTGAAAAGAATTATCATTTGATAATTCAGAAATAGAAATACCAGTGTGAAATTGGAATTTGAAATGAAATTTCAAAATAGGATGGGAAATGAAATTTTTAAATATATAACTCAAATGAAATTTGAGTATAACATTTGAATTTTAAAGGGAGTTTAAATATTTGAATTTTAAAAAGAAGATTGAATGTTAGAAATTCAAATAGAAGTTCAAATAGAATTTGAATGGACGAAATTGGAATGGAAAATAGAATTTGAATTCAAGGAATTAAAATAAAATTTGAATTCAAAGGAATTCGAATAAAGAAATTCAAATAGAGATTTGAATGTAGAACTTCAAAATAGAATTTGAAATAAACTTTGAAATAGGATTTTCAAAGTAGAATTGGAAATAGAATTTCAAATAGGATTTCAAAATAGGAAATCCAAAAGGGTTTTGAAATGGAATTTGAATTCAAGGGAATTCAAATGGATTTGAGTGAAGAAATTCAAATGGGATTTAAATAAGGGGTTTTAAATAAAGAAGATTCAAATATAAGAATTTAAATAAAATTCAAATGGTGTTGAAAATAAGTTTGAATATTAGAATTCAAATGGTGTTGGAAATGAATTTGAATATTAGAATTCAAATGGAAATAGAAAATGAAATTTGAATATAAGAGATTCAAATTGAATTCAAATAGGATTTAATCTATGGGATTTGAATATGAAATTCAAATGGGTTTTAAACTATGAAATTTTGAATATAGAATTTAAAAAGGAGTTTGAATATTTGAATTTCAATAGAATTCAAATATAGAAATTGGAATATAGAAGTTCCAATGGAATTTAAATATAGAGTTTGAATAAGAGAATTCAAATGAATTCAAACATAGAATTTGAATATGGAATTGAAATAAAAATTCAAGTATTGAATTTGAATATCCAATAGAAAAAGAATTGGGATTTGAAATATAGAATTCAAAAGTGAGATTGGAATTTGAATCAAGGAATTCAAATAGAGTTAAATAAAGTTGAATTCATTTTAAAGAAGTTTTAAAAGTTTATATATATAAATATAATTAAAACGAACTCGCCGCAGCACTGCAGTTCGTAAATTGGCGATTCGAACTTCAATCGAGTATACAGAACGCAATTGAAGTCAGAATTCTTCGAAACAAGAAACGTCAGGACCGATTTGATAATAGTTTTCTAATGAAGGAGAAAAATCTGGATTTTGTCGTACATATTTTGAGTTATGTCAAAATCAAATTTTCAGAAAAACAGCGCCAGAACTATTTAAAAACCGTAACGGTTTATTTCATTTTATAAAAGGATTTTAAGAGAATAAAATCCGAATTTCTATTTAGAAAATTTCAGATTTGATTTATAAAATATATGTGAACTCGGGTGGAGTAATGAATTGATGTTTGAAACAGAAATCAGATTTTTGATTATTGAACAGAATTAACTGATTCGAATAGTAATTAGTAAAGGAGATGTTGAATTGACATTGGGCCTTAAATAAGTGAATTCGATTTGAGAATTTATATTCGAAATCAAAAAGGAAACTAGAATTGAAATTGAAATTCAATTTGGTTATGAACGAGTTAAATATTTTGTTTGAACATGTTATGTTAAAACAAAGAAGTGAAATAGGCAAAAGGACTAATTAAAGAATAATTGGCAAAACTGAATTCAAACGATTCAAAAATTTAATTCAAACGAATGGATTGAGTTGAATTGAATTGGAAACAGGTGAACAGGTGTTAAACAGATATGTGATGGAGTATATGAAGATTTTTATTTTATGTGCCCGACAAAAAGGTACATGTTTAAATTCACATATGGGTTTTATGTGCCGTATCGGCAAGCCGCTTGGCTTTTCCTTTTTCTTTTGATTTGGGGAAGATACCGGGAAGCTATTTGAAATTTCCCGATGCTCCCGATACAGGGGAGGTTATGGCGAAATTTTCCGGAAATTTAAGGAGTTAGAATATTTTAAGATATTTTGATAATTTGAAATCATTGTATCGACGTATTGAATATTCGATAGGAAAGTGAATATAAAAATCGAATATTGTAAACAAAAAGGGATAGGGATAAGTGATTGGAATTGTTTCCAATTGCAAATAGAGATTTTTCTAATACATAGAAAATAAAAGAAGTTGATATTGGGAAATGCTTCCCAAATAGCGTAAAGAGGCAAGATGGTTATTGAAAATATTTGGTTAACAAATATTGATAAGGAAATGAAGAAGAGATTTGATTAATGAAATATTAATTAAAGAGCCCAGTGATTTGTTTGATATATTTGGATGAACACTTGTTTTTATTCGATAGTTAAATCACAGACTATCGAAGTTTTTGACCATCGTTGTCAATATGGAGAGACCGGTTGGATTATTATCCGAAGAACCACTCCGTATCGGCATAAGCGTTGCGAACCAAGTATGCTGGATATATTGAAGACGGAGTAAAGTGCAAGGGCTTTTCTATTATAGAAATAGTGCCTTCGGTTTCGTTCAATCCCAGAACGAACGTAAATGGACGAATGTCTGAAAGAGTATTTCCAATGATCAAATGGGTTGGTCTGTATGAATATATATGGTTGCAACGGATTTATCCCTTAGCATAATATCCAGAATATTTGTGCAAACTCAACTAGTGATTAACGGATCTGACAATGTGTCATTCAAAGTGATTGTGCTATCAATGAATGGTAAGTATTCGTAGCCTCAGGCCTCAACAACCGGGGAAGGACAAAAATCGGGCAGGCAGCATGGCTATGTGGGTCGCTCCCATTAGGGTGTATAATCACCTATCTAGAGAAATTCCTTTTGTTTCTAAATCTATCGATTCTGCCCATTCGGGAAACGGTGGTTTGAGTCCAACCGTTGGTGGTATACATTCGATACACTCAAGCGAAATGAGTGGTCGGTCATGTGTGGGCCGGGTTGCAAGACGTTCTTGTTGAACCCAGGTGTATTCGCCTCTAGAGATGCACTGTCGGAAGGTGGTCCCATACCTTGTCATAGTTGGAATCCAATCTCCAATAAGCGCCCTGTGGTTTTTGATTTTATACCATATATGTAGAGCGTGAGATGCAAGCGTTCTACTATTTGGTTATTTATTTGATGTAGACATTACTATAATATCACTAGATTTTCGTATCAAAGTGTTTTGGGTTATAGTAAGGTAAAAACCGTCCATGTTTATGTGTGGGCTGGTCTTACTATTATCTTTTCTTTCGAAAAGGGTTTGAAAGTTAAACAAGTGGTTGGAGTTTACTCACACCAGTCCCATGACTGACCCAGAGTTTATTTTGTTTTGTTTTTCCTAAACTCTTGGGTGCCCAAATTTGTACGGGCAGTCAAGTGTAACGACCCAGCGGGGTGTTTGACAGAGTATTTCCAACGCATGTTCAATTAAACAAGCGAGCATTCAAATGGAATTTTAAACTATGGGATTTAGCTATATAATTCAAACGGAATTTGAAATATGGAATTTGAATATAGGATTCAATAGAAGTGAAATTTGAATTTGAATATAGAGTTCAAATAAAAGTGAAAATGAAGTTTGAGTGGAGTTGAATTCATTTTAAACGAAGTTTACCGTTTATATATATAAATATAATTAAAACGAACTCGCTTAGTTAATGGGATTTCGAAGGGATATTGGGGTTTGAATATGTAAATTCGATTTGGAAATTTATATTCGAAATCAAAAAGGAAACTAGAATTGAAATTCAATTTGGTTGTGAACAAGTTAAACATTTTATTTGAACATGTTATGTTCAAACAAAGAAGCGAAATAGGCAAAATAGCTAATTAAAGAATAAATGAGCAGAAACTGAATTCAGACGATTGAATTGAGTTGAATTGAATTGAAACAGGTGAACATGTGTTAGACAGGTATGGGATAAAGTGATGAAGGTATATAATTAGTGTGCTCGACAAAAAGGTAAATGTTTAAATTCATATATGGGTTTTATGCGCCGTATCGGCAAGCCGCTTGGCTTTTCCTTTTTCTTTTGATTGAGGAAGATACCGGGATGTTATTTGAAATTTCCCGATGCTCCCGATACAGGGGAGGTTATGGCGAATTTTTCCGGGAATTTAAGGAGTTAGAATATTTTTAAGAAATTTGACAATTAGAAATCTATATATCGATATATATAGAATTCGATAAGGAAACGAAATCAAAAATAGCGAAAAGGGCCAATATGGTTATTGAAATATTTGGATAACAAATATTGATAGAGGAAATGGAAAGAGATTTAATTAATGAATATTAATTAAAGAGCCCAGTGATTTGTTTGATATGTTTGGTTGAACACTTGTTTTTATTCGATAGTTAAATCACAGACTATCGAAGTTTTTGACCATCGTTGTCAATATGGAGAGACCGGTTGGATTATTATCCGAAGAACCACTCCGTATCGGCATAAGCGTTGCGAACCAAGTATGCTGAATATATTGAAGACGGAGTAAAGTGCAAGGGCTTTTCTAGTAATAGAAATAGTGCCTTCGGCTTCGTTCAATCCCAGAACGAACGTAAATGGACGAATGTCTGACAAAGTATTTCCAATGATCAAATGGGTTGGTCTGTATGAATGTATATGGTTGCAACGGATTTATTCCCTTAGCATAATATCCAGAATATTTGTGCAAACTCAACTAATGATTAACGGATCTGACAATGTGGCATTCAAAGTGATTGTGCTATCAATGGATGGTAAGTATTCGTAGCCTCAGGCCTCAACAACCGGGAAAGGACAAAAATCGGGCAGGCAGCATGGCTATGTGGGTCGCTCCCATTAGGGTGTATAATCACCTATCTAGAGAAATTCCTTTTGTTTCTAAATCTATCGATTCTGCCCATTCGGGAACGGTGGTTTGAGTCCAACCGTTGGTGATATACATTCGATACACTCAAGCGAAATGAGTGGTCGGTCATGTGTGGGCCGGGTTGCAAGACGTTCTTGTTGAACCCAGGTGTATTTGCCTCTAGAGATACATCATCGGAAGGTGGTCCCATACCTTGTCATGTTGGAAATCCAATCTCCAATAAGCGCCATGCGGTTTTTTTGATTTTATACTATATATGTGGAGCGTGACATGCAAGCGTTCTGCTATTTGGTTATTTACTTGATGTAGACATTATTATAATATCGTTGGATTTGATATCAAAGTGTTTTGGGTTATAGTAAGGTAAAAACCGTCCATGTTTATGTGTGGGCTGGTCTTACTATTATCTTTTCTTTTGAAAGGATTTTTAAAGTTAAACAAGTGGTTGGAGTTTACTCACACCAGTCCCATGACTGACCCAGAGTTTATTTTGTTTGTTTTCCCTAAACTCTTGGGTGTCCAAATTTGTACGGGCAGTCAAGTAGTCGGGATTTCACAGATTTATTTGAAGGAGATGGAAGCAGGAGACTTCACCGGTTAGCTATAGGCTATCATATTTTCCGCTGTGGACCTTATTTGTATCTGGAAACAGGTGTTTATAACTGTTCCAGAAATGATTGTTGTGCTCTGATGATGGTATGTATATAAAGTTACTGATTTGTATTTCAAGAGTTATATTATGAAATATATTTTATTCGTTCCGCTGTGAGTTGTGATCTTCGTTTTTCTTCTATTCTAATATTTCTTTCTTTCTATTTCTCATCCTCTAACTTCTTTCAAATAATGAGTCGTATTTCTGTGCAATTTGAGTTGGACGTGTGGTGTTTTTAGTCAACTCAGATAGCACGGATTTGCGGGTCGTTTCAGTTGGTTTTGAAATACTCTGTCAAACACCCCGCTGGGTCGTTTCAGTTTATCAGACCCAGGACAACTTGTATGGACGAGTGTTTGACAGAGTATTTCCAAAGGCAATTACGTACGTTGATTCCTTCAAACGTACGAAGTTGGTGGCATAGAAGGGAAACTTCTTTAGCCTAAAAATCTGAGTATTTTTGTGGGAATCAATTAGTGATTTCCGATGGATCTGACGATGTGGCATTCAAAGTGAATGATGGCCAGATGTTCTGGAAGATAATTCAAACCTCAAGCCTCATCAACCCGGAAGTGGACAAAAATCGGGCAGGCAGCATGGCTATGTGGGTCGCACCCATTAGAATGTATGATCACCTATCTAGAGAAATTCCATTTGTTCTTTAATCTATCGATGCTGTCCCTTGTCGGGAGGCGGTTGCTGATCCCAACCGTCGGTGATATACATTCGATACACTCAAGCGAAATGAGTGGTCGGTCATGTGTGGGCCGGGTTGCAAGATGTTCTTGTTGAACCCAGTGTATTTGCCTCTAGAGATACACGTTCGGAAGGTGGTCCCATACCTTGTCAAGTTGGAATCCAATCTCCAATAAGTGCCTGCGAGTTTGATTGTATATTATATATGTAGAGCGTGAGATGCAAGCGTTCTGCTAGATTGTTAATTACTTGTGATTAGACATTATTATAATATCAGATAATATATGATTTCCAAAGTGTTTTGGGTTATCGTAAGGTAAAAGCCATCCGTGTTTATGTGTGGATTGGTCTTACGATTATCTTTTCTTTTGAAAAGGATTTTGAAAAGTTAAACCAAATGATTGGAGTTTACTCACACAAGTCCCATGACTGACCCAGAGTTTATTTTGTTTTGTTTTCCCTAAACTCTTGGGTGCCCAAATTTGTACGGGCAGTCCAGTAGTCGGGATTTTACAGATTCACTTGAAGAAGCTTGAAGCAGGAGGCTTCACCAGTTAGCTATAGACTATCATATTTTCCGCTGTGTACTATGTTGTACCTGGAAACAGGTATTTATAACTGTTCCAGGGATAATTGTTGTGCTCTGATAATGGTATGTATATACAAATACTGATTTGTGCTTCAAAGTTATGTTATCTAATATATTTTATTCGTTCCGCTGTGAGATTCGTGTTACTTTGATGTTGTTGTCTTCTTCTTCTTCTTCTTCTTCTATTCTATTAGTTCTTTCTTTCTATTTCTCATCCTCTAACTTCTTTCTAATAATGGTTCGTATTTCTGTGCAATTTGAGTTGGACGTGTGGTGTTATTAGTCGACTCAAAGGGTACGGATTTGCGGGTCGTTTCAGTTGGTATCAGAGCGTATTTGTTAGTTGATACCACTGTAACGACCCAGCGGATATGTCAATATTTTGATATAAAAGGAATCCATGAATAGGTTTTATTTTAAAGTTTGATTTAATTAACCATTTCAGTTGATACCACTGTAACGACCCAGCGGATTTCGGCCTCGAAAATTCGACATAAATACCTTCACCGTACTCATGCCGATCCTCCAACACCGAAACCACTGGATAGTTATTAGAAAGAATTTAGAGGGTGAGATAAGGAAGAAAGAAATATAAGAATAGAAGAAAAAGAAGAACCAATACCACAACACAGAATCAGAGTCTCACATCGCAGCGGAACAAAATATAATATGGAAATAAATCTTTATTGAGAGCTTTCAAAATTACTTACAGTATCAGAGTACATCAACATATCTGGACAGTTATATAACCTGTCCTCATATACAACACACAGCGGAACAACTAGATAACATACGTCTGAACACCTCCAGCTTGCCTTTGGACTTTATTCGATAACCTGAACATGTACATCCCGGGCTAACCCGAGCATTTACAAAACACCGGGTCAGTCTGGTGAACCAGAGTGAGAAAAACTCGCACAGTATTTATGTAACACACATCTTGATTTTTAAGTTAAAATCTTTTCAAAGAAAAGGATAATCGTAAGACCAAATCCACACATAAACACGGACGGTTTTTACCTTACGATAACCCAAACCATTTTTGAAATCAATATCTTATCTGATATTATAATAATGTCTAAATACAAGTAAATATTAATCTAGTAGAACGCTTGCATCTCACGCTCTACATATATAGTATACAATCAAAACCGCGGGCGCTTATTGGAGATTGGATTTCCAACCTGACAAGGTATGGGACCACCTTCCGCACGTGTATCTCTAGAGGCGAATACACAAGGTTCAACAAGAACGTCTTGCAACCCGGCCCTCACATGACCGACCACTCATTTCGCTTGAGTGTATCGAATGTATATCACCAACGGTTGGACTCAAACCACCATTCCCGAATGGGCAGAATCGATAGAATAAGAACAAAAGGAATTTCTCTAGATAGGTGATTATACACCCTAATGGGAGCGACCCACATAGCCATGCTGCCTGCCCGATTTCTGTCATTTCCCGGTTGATGAGGCTTGAGGCTACGCTTTATCAGCACATCACATTCACTTCGAATGTCACATCGTCAGATCCATCAACAATCACTAATTGATGTCCACAACAATACATTATGTGTTAGCTGAAAGAAGTTTCCTTCTCCGCTTCCACTCTTGGTATGGTTGAAGAAATCAATGTACGTGACCTTTTCTGTAAATACTCTGTCAGACATTCCTCCATACAAGTCACCCAGGAACAGGATGAACCGAAGGTACCCTCCTACTGCATTCTAGGAATCACCCTGAGAATCAATAGCAAGAAGTCCTTGCAAACCCGTGGATTCCAACCACGACAGAATCACAGTATATCTCTTATTGCAAATCAGAGATTTTAAGTAATCCTTCCGTTTAGGAAGATCCACGGTCTTCAATAGCTCTATCTCGAATCAGCATCTTTAACGTATTCGTATTTGCTAGACGGAATGGTTTTCGAATATATATTCGATCCCGGTCTTTCCATACCAACAATCGTATGGCCAAATTTGATAGTCGGTTATTTAACTATCAAATAAAACAACCATCCATCCATAAAGAAAACGGATTCACTGATTCAATACTCAGTATCATTTAGCCTCTTCAATGAACCATTCGTTAATTATATCCTTTACTTTTCCAATATTTGAAACATCACTCTTACTTCTTATTTTAAAATAAGAATATCCTTCAGATTCAGTTTATTCAATCTTATAAACTTTTCGAAAACAGTTTATAATATCATTAACGGAAATCATAAATTATGTTTCCCTCAACTACCCTCGTTTATAAACTAATATCATTCTTGGGATAATCATGGAGTCGTTCAAGTTGGGGTATTTCATTTACCTCTCAGACCTTGACCAACAACATTCATATCTTCATAATAAATAGAAGTTTATTAACCACACGTTTCTTCTTGAAAAATCTGATTTAATTCTCGACAAAGCTTCGATTCTATTAGAAATAGAACCCTTATGAAAATTCCTTAATATCTCTTTATTATGATATTACAAATTATTTCAACAATTCAAATTCATTTGTTTAAACAAACCCTTTATAAATCTTATATTAATGTCTCATACCGTTATCATATCGTTATCTTTCCAAATTCGCATGTTGATATTTATCAAACAATCTAACTTATTATCTGTAACCATTAATGCTACAGATTTCATTTCAAAATCAATTTTTACTTATCTAGTTCTCTTTATTCATACTCGACCATTTATTCGTTGCCTAAAACATACAATAATCCTTTAAAAACTTTTATCTAAAAATAGTTCATCTTATTTGCAATAAATGTTACATTTACAAACCACTAGCTTCATTTACTAACTCGATTTCATTTAAATAGATGACATGAACGGTTTAATGATAACGGTCAATAATAATGGTAACAGTCAATACCGGGATAATAACAACAGTTCAAGCATTCAGCTATTTGATTGTAACGTTTATAGTGTTATAACGTAACTACTGAGGTAAGTTACCTCACTTGGATTCAATCGTTATAAATAACGATTAATTAAATTAAACGAACGTTTAATTTAACTGTTCCAGTCAAAATATGAATATAAAATCAACAACGAACGAACCAACAAACAACCATTGCACTCAATTATAAAACCTGACTTATATAAAATATAAGAGGGGAGGCCGAAATCCCAGAACGAACGTAAATGGACGAATGTCTGAAAGAGTATTTCCAATGATCAAATGGGTTGGTCTGTATGAATATATATGGTTGCAACGGATTTATCCCTTAGCATAATATCCAGAATATTTGTGCAAACTCAACTAGTGATTAACGGATCTGACAATGTGGCATTCAAAGTGATTGTGCTATCAATGAATGGTAAGTATTCGTAGCCTCAGGCCTCAACAACCGGGGAAGGACAAAAATCGGGCAGGCAGCATGGCTATGTGGGTCGCTCCCATTAGGGTGTATAATCACCTATCTAGAGAAATTCCTTTTGTTTCTAAATCTATCGATTCTGCCCATTCGGGAAACGGTGGTTTGAGTCCAACCGTTGGTGGTATACATTCGATACACTCAAGCGAAATGAGTGGTCGGTCATGTGTGGGCCGGGTTGCAAGACGTTCTTGTTGAACCAAGGTGTATTCGCCTCTAGAGATGCACTGTCGGAAGGTGGTCCCATACCTTGTCATAGTTGGAATCCAATCTCCAATAAGCGCCCTGCGGTTTTTGATTTTATACTATATATGTAGAGCGTGAGATGCAAGCGTTCTGCTATTTGGTTATTTATTTGATGTAGACATTACTATAATATCACTGGATTTGATATCAAAATGTTTTGGGTTATAGTAAGGTAAAAGCCGTCCGTGTTTATGTGTGGGCCGGTCTTACTATTACCTTTTCTTTTGAAAGGATTTTCAAAGTTAAACAAGTGGTTGGAGTTTACTCACACCAGTCCCATGACTGACCCAGAGTTTATTTTGTTTGTTTTCCCTAAACTCTTGGGTGCCCAAATTTGTACGGGCAGTCAAGTGTTTCAGGCTTTTACAGATACACTTGGAGGAGCTTGAAGCAGGAGGCTTCAACGTTAGTTATGTAGAGTTACTTCCGCTGTACCAAATGCTGTATTGTACTCTGATGTTGATATCTATATATGATGTAAGATTTTGTATTTCAAAGCTTATGTTATATAATATATTTTATTCGTTCCGCTGTGAGTTGGTGATCTTTGTTTTTCTTCTATTCTAATATTTCTTTCTTTCTATTTCTCATCCTCTAACTTCTTTCTAATAATGGTTCGTATTTCTGTGTTATTTGGGTTGGACGTGTAGTCTTATTAGTCAACTCAGATAGCACGGATTTGCGGGTCGTTTACAGTTGGTATCAGAGCTTAGGTTGAGCGAATACCTAGGCTTGTGTGGGATGTGCTCATTAGAGATAGGGTCAGTAGTACCCTAGAATGAGTTGAGTGTATAGATACGAGAGAGCGTATTTGTTAGTTGATATAAAAGTTGTTTTATATTGTGTTGACTAGTCTGTGAGTGGTTTATGAATTCTGGTCGAATCGTGGGACGCCACGAAGTCGATAGGGATTTCTAAACACTTGAACAGAAAATACGACACGATATTGTTTTTAAGTGGGTAAATGAAAGAATTTTACCCGAAATTTCTATTTTTGATATAGAAAGAATAATTTTCTAGAATTATTATTATATGGATGTATTGGTTGTTATTATAATTAAATGAGATTATAGAAAAAAAATTGAAATGGTTATTTATAACCAAACTGAATTTGTATATGAATGAAATATATACAAATGAGATGAATTAGAATTAAATTCAAACCAGAATTAAGAATTCAAAATCCTGGGAAGTTGAAAAATATTTTTCAAAGTATATTAAAATAACATAGTTTTATTTTGAAAGGGTTTTTGAATGAAAATCATTTTGAATTGTTTTTTTTAAATGATAAAGCACTGAACTCACTTCATTCGCTGGGAAATAATTTTGATGATGACTGCAGCTTCATCAGTATTCATTTTCGAGTTCTAAGTGACGAATGGCTACCTTAGAAAAGTTTTGATGGGAATTTGTTTTGAAAAAAAAAACAAATTGGTTTGAATATTCAAATGTTTTGAATTTGAAAAAAAAAATATAAGTATATATTTATGGATTTGAAAAGAAAAACCCTAGGATTTGGATTCTGGAATTAAAATTTAACTTAAACAAGTTAAATGGGTCGAAGTGAATGAATTGATTAAAATCAATTTGAATTGGTTTAATAGAACATAGATTGGATATAAATGGATTGATCATAAATCATTCAGATTAAATGAAGGTGAGCATATATGATGTGCAATAGAAATGGAAACCAAAAGTTTTGGTAGAAGTAAAATTTATAGGAATATGAAATGTTGAGTTTCAACATAAGTGGATTGTTGAAAGGTAATGGATTTGTATCATTTTTCCTAACTTAGCAATTTCGAGGACGAAATTATTTTAAGGGGGGAAGAATGTAACGACCCAGATTTTTCGAACAGTATTTTAAATATTTAGTATCGTTTAAATATTGGATTAACCATATAAAAGAATTTTTATAGTGAATTATCGATCAAATAATCGAAATACGAGAACAAAATATAATTGAAATCAAAGTTAAAAAAAAAAATCAGAGCCGACCTACACATTCAAAACATCAGCCAACCTAAGAATAAACAGCGCCACCCTAAAATTTTACATCAGTGCAGACAATCCCTTTCTCGAGCTGTAGAGAATGCTCCCTACCTTCACCATGAAGTTAAACATCAATTTAATGGCTCTGTACTTTGGTTCCTTCCTCATGCCTATATAATCACGAGAACCCTTCCCTTTTCTTCCCAGATATTTTCACACTGTTTATTTCTTCAGAGGAAATTTAATCGAACCCAACCCTTCTCAAAAACTTCGAACCCCAAAATCATGTTCAATACCAAATGGAAATCCACAAAGTCGGATTCGTTATAACCAGGAAAGCAAGGGCGTCTCACGGGTATCCTTCACTTTGAGTTCGAACGCCATTGGTATTGTTCTATTCCTAGAGCAACGTGAACGAGTTATTTTGATTTGGGTGAAATCGAGATTTCCAATTAAGGTTTCAAGTCCATAATTGTTCATCGCAAATTCTAAGTGGGTTCAGCTTTGCCGCGGTTCTTGCTCGGGATGTTGTGATAATTTTTTTTGGGGTATTCGCTACCCTGTAGCTTGGAGTCGAATGCACTAGAAGGAAGCAGGTTTCGTGATTTCTTCAGAGACCTCAAGCTATGCGGTTTGGTGATGAACGTGTAGAGAAGATAGTCAGGAGTTGAATAAGGGAGATTAGGTATGATGGAAAGGGGTTGGCGCCTGGAGGAGTCGGTCATAGTGAAGAACCGACGAGTTTTAAGGTTTGACAGTATGAAGGCTGGGAGCACTAGTCCGAGCTATTTTAGATGGTGGTACAAGGTTGACCGTGTATACAGTTTAGGAAGGAAGGCTTTAATCATGGCATTAAGGTATAAAGTTTTCTATTTATTTACTTTCAATTTGATTAAAATCTGGAATTTTGTTAAGTAAAATATATATGCTTATATAACTCGAATTGTTTTAAATATTGTATTTGATTTATACAAAGTTATAATCATGACTTAAATATTTAATTTAAAATGATTTGATGATTAAATTAAATGGAGAAAAAGGGAAAATATATAAGAAATTTATTTATTCGTTAATTTAAATGAATAAATGTTAATCGGTAAATTTGAATAAAATTATCGCAGGAGCGAATTCATTCGAGAAGATTAGTAGTCGATAATTTGGAAGTAAACGGGTCATTCGGCAACTGCAATTTCGGTGAGTAAATCTCACTCACCTTTGAAATTATTTTTATTTCATTAAAAATAATTGTCTGTTGCTTGTGTGAATGTTTTATGGTTGTTTTATATATATTAGTTATTTAGGCTATATATATATATATTGGGTTGATTGATTGGTTGGATTCCCGCAGTCTCATTAGCGGATGCCCGCAGTTTCATAGCGGATGATTACCCTATACGCCCCACGCTATGATTAGTGGATGACCTTCTATACCGCGATATTCTGCCACGAAGCAGAATGGGTATTATTTATGTGCTAACATCTGTGGATGCAGGAAAACAGGTTGGAGGAATCCAACTGGATTCCTCAAAAATATATTATCTGTTGTTTGTTGTTTGTTTGATTTCATATATATTTTTCATATATGATGTGTTAAAAATCAAATGATTGAAATTTGGGTGATTTGATTGTTTTAAATATCACTGGGCCAATTGAAAGGATATTTGAGATTTAAAAGGGAAAATTCTATTTTTAAATAGAATTTGAATTTTAAATGGAAATAAAATATAAACTTGCTTTTGAAAAATAAAACAAGTAGTTTCTTTATAAACGAAGTTTATAAATAATTCTTTTATAACGAAGTTATAAATGAAGTGAAAAGAATTATCATTTGATAATTCAGAAATAGAAATACCAGTGTGAAATTGGAATTTGAAATGAAATTTCAAAATAGGATGGGAAATGAAATTTTTAAATATATAACTCAAATGAAATTTGAGTATAACATTTGAATTTTAAAGGGAGTTTAAATATTTGAATTTTAAAAAGAAGATTGAATGTTAGAAATTCAAATAGAAGTTCAAATAGAATTTGAATGGACGAAATTGGAATGGAAAATAGAATTTGAATTCAAGGAATTAAAATAAAATTTGAATTCAAAGGAATTCGAATAAAGAAATTCAAATAGAGATTTGAATGTAGAACTTCAAAATAGAATTTGAAATAAACTTTGAAATAGGATTTTCAAAGTAGAATTGGAAATAGAATTTCAAATAGGATTTCAAAATAGGAAATCCAAAAGGGTTTTGAAATGGAATTTGAATTCAAGGGAATTCAAATGGATTTGAGTGAAGAAATTCAAATGGGATTTAAATAAGGGGTTTTAAATAAAGAAGATTCAAATATAAGAATTTAAATAAAATTCAAATGGTGTTGAAAATAAGTTTGAATATTAGAATTCAAATGGTGTTGGAAATGAATTTGAATATTAGAATTCAAATGGAAATAGAAAATGAAATTTGAATATAAGAGATTCAAATTGAATTCAAATAGGATTTAATCTATGGGATTTGAATATGAAATTCAAATGGGTTTTAAACTATGAAATTTTGAATATAGAATTTAAAAAGGAGTTTGAATATTTGAATTTCAATAGAATTCAAATATAGAAATTGGAATATAGAAGTTCCAATGGAATTTAAATATAGAGTTTGAATAAGAGAATTCAAATGAATTCTAACATAGAATTTGAATATGGAATTGAAATAGAAATTCAAGTATTGAATTTGAATATCCAATAGAAAAAGAATTGGGATTTGAAATATAGAATTCAAAAGTGAGATTGGAATTTGAATCAAGGAATTCAAATAGAGTTAAATAAAGTTGAATTCATTTTAAAGAAGTTTTAAAAGTTTATATATATAAATATAATTAAAACGAACTTGCCGCAGCACTGCAGTTCGTAAATTGGCGATTCGAACTTCAATCGAGTATACAGAATGCAATTGAAGTCGGAATTCTTCGAAACAAGAAACGTCAGGACCGATTTGATAATAGTTTTCTAATGAAGGAGAAAAATCTGGATTTCGTCGTACATATTTTGAGTTATGTCAAAATCAAATTTTCAGAAAAACAGCGCCAGAACTATTTAAAAACCATAACGGTTTATTTCATTTTATAAAAGGATTTTAAGAGAATAAAATCCGAATTTCTATTTAGAAAATTTCAGATTTGATTTATAAAATATATGTGAACTCGGGTGGAGTAATGAATTGATGTTTGAAACAGAAATCAGATTTTTGATTATTGAACAGAATTAACTAATTCGAATAGTAATTAGTAAAGGAGATGTTGAATTGACATTGGGCCTTAAATAAGTGAATTCGATTTGAGAATTTATATTCGAAATCAAAAAGGAAACTAGAATTAAAATTGAAATTCAATTTGGTTATGAACGAGTTAAATATTTTGTTTGAACATGTTATGTTAAAACAAAGAAGTGAAATAGGCAAAAGGACTAATTAAAGAATAATTGGCAAAACTGAATTCAAACGATTCAAAAATTTAATTCAAACGAATGGATTGAGTTGAATTGAATTGGAAACAGGTGAACAGGTGTTAAACAGATATGTGATGGAGTATATGAAGATTTTTATTTTATGTGCCCGACAAAAAGGTACATGTTTAAATTCACATATGGGTTTTATGTGCCGTATCGGCAAGCCGCTTGGCTTTTCCTTTTTCTTTTGATTTGGGGAAGATACCGGGAAGATATTTGAAATTTCCCGATGCTCCCGATACAGGGGAGGTTATGGCGAAATTTTCCGGAAATTTAAGGAGTTAGAATATTTTAAGATATTTTGATAATTTGAAATCATTGTATCGACGTATTGAATATTCGATAGGAAAGTGAATATAAAAATCGAATATTGTAAACAAAAAGGGATAGGGATAAGTGATTGGAATTGTTTCCAATTGCAAATAGAGATTTTTCTAATACATAGAAAATAAAAGAAGTTGATATTGGGAAATGCTTCCCAAATAGCGTAAAGAGGCAAGATGGTTATTAAAAATATTTGGTTAACAAATATTGATAAGGAAATGAAGAAGAGATTTGATTAATGAAATATTAATTAAAGAGCCCAGTGATTTGTTTGATATATTTGGATGAACACTTATTTTTATTTGATAGTTAAATCACAGACTATCGAAGTTTTTGACCATCGTTGTCAATATGGAGAGACCGGTTGGATTATTATCCGAAGAACCACTCCGTATCGGCATAAGCGTTGCGAACCAAGTATGCTGGATATATTGAAGACGGAGTAAAGTGCAAGGGCTTTTCTATTATAGAAATAGTGCCTTCGGTTTCGTTCAATCCCAGAACGAACGTAAATGGACGAATGTCTGAAAGAGTATTTCCAATGATCAAATGGGTTGGTCTGTATGAATATATATGGTTGCAACGGATTTATCCCTTAGCATAATATCCAGAATATTTGTGCAAACTCAACTAGTGATTAACGGATCTGACAATGTGGCATTCAAAGTGATTGTGCTATCAATGAATGGTAAGTATTCGTAGCCTCAGGCCTCAACAACCGGGGAAGGACAAAAATCGGGCAGGCAGCATGGCTATGTGGGTCGCTCCCATTAGGGTGTATAATCACCTATCTAGAGAAATTCCTTTTGTTTCTAAATCTATCGATTCTGCCCATTCGGGAAACGGTGGTTTGAGTCCAACCGTTGGTGGTATACATTCGATACACTCAAGCGAAATGAGTGGTCGGTCATGTGTGGGCCGGGTTGCAAGACGTTCTTGTTGAACCCAGGTGTATTCGCCTCTAGAGATGCACTGTCGGAAGGTGGTCCCATACCTTGTCATAGTTGGAATCCAATCTCCAATAAGCGCCCTGCGGTTTTTGATTTTATACTATATATGTAGAGCATGAGATGCAAGCGTTCTGCTATTTGGTTATTTATTTGATGTAGACATTACTATAATATCACTGGATTTGATATCAAAATGTTTTGGGTTATAGTAAGGTAAAAGCCGTCCGTGTTTATGTGTGGGTCGGTCTTACTATTACCTTTTCTTTTGAAAGGATTTTCAAAGTTAAACAAGTGGTTGGAGTTTACTCACACCAGTCCCATGACTGACCCAGAGTTTATTTTGTTTGTTTTCCCTAAACTCTTGGGTGCCCAAATTTGTACGGGCAGTCAAGTGTTTCAGGCTTTTACAGATACACTTGGAGGAGCTTGAAGCAGGAGGCTTCAACGTTAGTTATGTAGAGTTACTTCCGCTGTACCAAATGCTGTATTGTACTCTGATGTTGATATCTATATATGATGTAAGATTTTGTATTTCAAAGCTTATGTTATATAATATATTTTATTCGTTCCGCTGTGAGTTGGTGATCTTTGTTTTTCTTCTATTCTAATATTTCTTTCTTTCTATTTCTCATCCTCTAACTTCTTTCTAATAATGGTTCGTATTTCTGTGTTATTTGGGTTGGACGTGTAGTCTTATTAGTCAACTCAGATAGCACGGATTTGCGGGTCGTTTCACATTTTCTATCCTCTTCTCCATTAATAAAGTTCTTCTTCTTTTTTTTTTTTTAAAAAAACAACTTGATCAATGTTTTCTAAGAACTAGAAAAGCGCGATATTTAAATTAAATTCTGCAAGCGCACAGATCGTGTAGTATACAAGTTGAATCACAGGGATGTAAATTAAATTAAATTATTTTTATAATTTCTTGGGCGAGTTAGACGACTTTTGAGATTTGGTTGAAAATAAAACAATTGAAATTGCAACAATTAGGATTATCGTTGAAACTAATCAAACTATTAATCACTAATGAAAGTAAATTGCAAGAAAGAATAAAAATGCAGAAAATAAAAATGCAGAATAGAAATAACAACAGAAATAAAATTAGGATTATCGTTGAAACTAATCAAATGATTAATCACTAATGAAAATAAATGTAAAATACAACTAGTACTCTACCAAATCTAATTATGTAGATGGCACTAGTTGCTAAGAAATAGAAAAATGCAGAAAATAAAAAGGAGAAGAAGAACTTTGTTAATGGAGAAGAAGATAGAAAATGGGATAGTGGCTACAATGAGATTACATGGGTATTTATAGGAGATAGCCAACCTAAACCCTAATTACAAATGGGCCTTAGTTATTTCAAGTAAGTTCTAGGCCTTTGCTAAATCAAGTGAGTTTTAGGCCTTTCCTCCTTTCCTCTTACAAGCCTCCTTTGATTTGTAATGTGTATGGCCTTTCTACTAATTATTTTCTTGTCCAACAACAACTAGATGTGAGATCTTCATATGCAAATCTTCAAATGTAAATATACAACAGTTTGATCTCAATTTCTCTGCTTTTCTGACTGCATGCGGCTTGGTTGGAATATTTGTAAAAGTGACATAACAATACTCAAGTAATATTTATTTATATTCAAAAGATAAGGTATAAGAGTATAAAATAAACACATTTCTATGTTAATCAAATACCCCCACACTTATCTTTTACTCGTCCTCAAGTAAAATAAGAAATGAAAAACTAAACTAGAGAGGTCACACTTTCGTAGGAAACACGATTGCATTGAGCGTATGCAACAAGCCGTTAAACCTCTAGGTGTCTATAGTAGGACGAGTGGTGTCTCGTGAGGGTTTTCTGTGAGTAAGCGTAGGGTTTGTGAGTGGATACTGTGGGTAGTTCGGTGGGATGATTTGTATGGGTGCGTGGAAGCTTCGGTGAACTACTAGGGCGATTTCGACAAGGCTAATCGGTGTTGAAGGGGGAGGATTTGAACATTGTACGGTTTAATGGTGATTGGTGATGACAACGATTGGGTGAAAAAGGGGTCTCGAGATCTGGTGTTCAAATTGTTGATTTGACTGTGCTGTGATGTTTAGTGTATGCGCTTGAAGTATATAGGATTAGAGATGGTTCAAATTGAGGAATTGCGTGGTCTGATGGTGTGGGATGGTGGCAGGTAAATGGTCAGTGCGAATGAAGTGGGGGTTGTGTATTTTTGGCTAGCGTGGATAATTTTTGAGGCGGTGATGACTTCGTGTATGAACTTGTGATGGATATTCTGGGTTGCGTGATTTTTGAAAGAAGTTTGGAGTATGGATCTGGGGTGTGATATTGGTAAGGATGATTGGATGAAGTTGGTTTCTGCGAGCAGGAGATGGGAATAAATTGTTGGGCGTGATATGTAGTCTGAAAGTGTGGTTTTGTTTGTGAAGATGATTTGGGACAAAGAAAAGAAATAAGACAGAAAAAGGAAAATAAAATAACAAAAGGATTTTTTCTGTTTTTTTTTTTGGAAAGAAATTGTAAATAAAATGGAGGGATGTAAGGGATTGGAAATAAAATGGTGAGGATGATGAAGTTGAGATGAGGGGAGAATTGATTTTGTTTTGTGGAAGATTTCAATGAGAAGTTGGTGAATGGTTGTTGGTTATGAAAGATGGATCAGTGATGAGGGTTTTTGATTGATGAGATTTGTAGAAGGAAGAGCGGACAACTTGCAAAAGGAAATGGTTTTTTTTAATTGAAATTTGTACAAAAAGAGAGGTATGTAAAAATTGGAAAGGAAAATGAATTGAGAAAGGAAAGAAAAAATAACAAACTGAAAAGCTTTTTTTTAAAAGAAAGAAAGACAGGATTGAATTTGTAAAAGGGAAACAAATAAATGAAAGAAAGGAGAAAGAAGTTGAAAACAGGAAAGAAATAAAAGAAAAATGGAAAGATTTTTTTTCTTTTGTTTAGATGATTACAGTATCAACAATCAATACCAGATCAACTAATATAAAAAAAAATTCTATATATACAAGAAAACTAAAGGAAACAAAACAAAATAAAAACTAACAAGAATTAGAAATTAAATAAGTAAAATTTTTTAATTATTGCCTCCCCGGCAACGGCGCAAAAAACTTGATTGACGCTTTCTAAGAACTAGAAAAGCGCGAATTTTTAAATAAATACCGCAAGCGCACAGATCGTGTAATATGCAGGTCGAATCACAGGGAGGTAAATTAAGTTAAATTATTTATATAATTTCTTGGGCAAATTAGACAAATCTTGGAGGTTGGTTTTGAAAACAAACAAAATTGAAACTACAATTAAACTATTATTGAATTGAATCAAATCCAAATCTAATCAAATCTGTATTCAATCCAATATGACCTAGGGAAGAGGTAAAAAGAATAGGAATTAAAATTACAGAAATTAAAATAACAAACAGGAAATAAAATTAGGATTTAGACGGTCAATCAGCAATGAAAATAAATGCGAAATACAAATAGTGCTCTGCCAAATCTAATTATGTAGACAACACTGATTGCTAAGAAAATAAGAAATTGCAAAAAAAAATGAAAGAAAAACTTTATTGATGAAGAAGAACAGAATACAGAATGATGGATGTCTGTTTACAATGAATACAAGGTCTATTTATAGGAATGTAGTCCCCTTTCTATGGGAATAATTAGGCCAAGAATGAATCCCTTAAATTAATTAATTTACAAATAAAAGGGATATGAAGATAATGGTTGAGATATTCCTTGAAGATCTTCCTCCTTGATTGTTGACATGTGGCAGCAAGATTGGATTTTCTTTAGCAATAATTCATTCAAATCTTCTTTTATATGGAAGTTGAAAATGAGTGATCTGATTTGAGAAGAATATGCTCATTCCTTAAAATCTTTATTAGTGCAAACATTACATACATATATATACACATATACATAAGAATATATATATATATATATATATATAACATATCACTATTCCATATATTCTCCAGAGCAAAGAAGACGGTGTGTGTATAAATCCTTGCTCCCTTTTTCAGCAAAAATAGGGCCTGCTAAGTATCGAACTCAGGTCCCTTTGTCTAGATTTCCTATGCCTTTACCAGTGAGCTACGACTTCTTTTGGGTTTGAGAAAGTGTTGACATAAGGAAGTAGCTTTTCTTTGCAATTGGCCTTTAATTGAAATGAAGGTGACATTAAGTGGAAATCTGTAAAAACACATAAAAATATTCAAAGTAATATTTATTTATTTACAAAAGATAAGATATAAGAGCATAAAATAAACACATTTATGTGCTAATCAACATCTCACGACCCAAGAATTTCATGATTGCCGCAACGATGAAGTAGTGGATTAGAGAAACTCTGCTCTCTTTTTTGGAAATGTTTAATGCGAAGTTGGCATCAGAAGATCGACCAGAAACGTCTACAGTGTTAGTGGTCGCAATCTCTAGAGTACCGGATAAGATGGATTTGAAAATCTCACCGCAAAGGGATCTATAAAGGGACCTATAGAATTCTATTTTAAAGCAGACATGTTTCTACAAGAAGAAGATGCAAGAACTGATAAAGAAGTCCTTGAGGTTAACATGGCTAAGGGTGAAGGACTATTCAGATCTGGTAAGGAAAGGACAAAGACAATAGAGAAGCTTTTGTTGGGAATGATCGGGATGTGCAACAACAAAGGATGTCTAAATTCTCCTCATATATGCAGCGTAATGCCTCTTTAGAGGACATATATATCTTGATATTCATCAAACTTATCCATTTAGAAAGTCTCCAAGAAGGGAACCAACACTAAGATAGTTGGACTCTGAAAAACACAGTTTACCTCATGAATTGGGTATACTTGATACTAATGAGTGCAGGCATTTGTGGGATATGATTGAGGAGCATGCCAGATGCGGAGAGCTAGCATGGTATGTTAGGAGTTAGATTGTAGTTGCGAAACTTGTGCAGCCGCCTACTATCCCTTGGAGAAGGAACAAACTAGGACCCAGTTCACATAGATTATTCATCAACTGATTTGGATATCTTTAGATATTGGATTTATTTGGATATTCGATTATTATGATTTGGTTTTTTTTTTGGATGTTAGCTCTTTGGATTTTAGTTTTCAATGGCTACAACGGCCTACCCATGTACAGGATTAGAATTTAATCCTTAGGCATGCTCTTTACTCGAGAATAAACCATCCACCCCTATAGATAATAAATAATACAAAATAGATCAGTTGATGCACCCATGTACGGATTTAGGATGTAAACTGGAGCATGCTCTGCACCCAACGATAAGCCGCTACGTTTAGTTTTGGATTTACAATAACATAAAACTCTTGGAACTTTAATAAAATTAATTCGCTTGTAAGGTCAATGTCTGTAAAGTATGAAATTCAAAATTGGAATTTTAAAAGTTTAATAAATTAATCCCTATGTATGGACTATGCTTGGGAAGATCCAGGTCGCCTTATTAGGACTTAACAAGATCCTTCAGCTACGGCTCGAGTATGTACTATACTAGATTGGATTTGAACTATCTTACAATGACTTGGAAAGATCATGCGGTCATGGCTCGAGTGTGGACTATACTTGATTGGATTTGAATTGTTTTAACAGGAATTGGCAAAGCAATTCATTAGATTTTTGCAAGTATGGATAATACCTGCATTGGATATTTTTTATTTCTGATATTGGTTTTTGCTTTTTCTTACAATATGATCTGGAGAGATTGTGTGATTCTATTGGTTTACTTATTTGGATTTCTGAATTTTGGTTTTTCTATTAATACGATCTGGCGCAATTGCGGATTTCTGGTCTTGGTTATTGGGTTTTTTTAGGGACTTCTCTCGAATTATGGCTTTTGGATTCTGGATTATCCAAAACACATCTGCTACCGAAATACATGTTTAAAGGGAAAGTGTTGACCCCCCTTTTTAAAAGGAAGTCACTCTATGGATTTATGTCTATCGAAGTGCTCAGGATTTAAGCACAGACTGGGAAAACTCGGAAAATCTCAGTTGGATTCATGGAGTTCACGAAAACTCGGAGTTTGGATGACATTACTTGGCATCGGTAAGAATCCCTACATTGCGGTCGGTATGACTCCCTACTAGGGGATTGATGCTACTCCCCAAACTCTAGTTTGGCATTATCTTCTCCCCATCGGATCGATACAACTCTATAACAAGTGGGATTAGTATTAATCTTCTTCTATACTTCGAATTGATAAAATACAGATACTTCTCGAATCAGTATAAATTGGAAGCAAATGGTTCGGTGCAAGTGTATGATGGTGGATCGTAATAACTTCAACAACTTTTGAATTACTTGGAAAAATCACTAAGTCCCCGGATTGGTATTCTCGGATCGGTACTGATTCGAGACATAATGGATTAGGCTGATCCGGGCTTCCCCACTGTGAACTTTGTCTCTTCGAGATCCTATATTTCTGGATATTATTCTTGACAGTCCAGGTTTCAGTACGGCTAAAAGTAGAGGAAGATTAGGACATTTTAAAGGACACTCTCTTAGGATTTTGGGATTCTCTCTTTGGCATTTGGATTCTTTTTGGCTTGGGGATACTCATACTTAGGGATTCTGCCATTGCCAACACTGATTCTCTTATTCTCTAAATTTCTATAATCCACAAGAACTTTGTTTTAATCGTAAAGTCTTATCAATAATGATTACCTTACATTGGACATAAGTATGACCTGCCGAACCACTATAAATATTATATTCATTTTACTTTATTATTATATGTGTCTGGATTGCCATTGTTCTATGATCATAAACCAAAATTGGGTGCTAGTGTTTTTGATTAACCAAATTTAACATCAACACCTATTAAGGACATCAACAACCTTACTCCTTTTTCCAAGAGTATACTCTATGTCAAAGTCATAAGTTGTTGAGAACGCCAACCATCTCTTTGGCTGCATGTTCAATTCTTCCAAGAAAACAATAATTTTACGGAGTTATGACCATTGAACAACTCGACCTTTCACCCGACAAGTAGTGCCTCCAAATATTCAAGGAAAAAACTACAACATCTAACTCAAGATCATGAGTCAGGTATCATACTTCATGAGGTCTTAGCTGTCGGGAAGCATAAGAAATAATCCTTCCACTTTGCATAAGAAACACACATAACCTTGTTATGCAATCATCAGTATAACCAAATCCAGGTTTCCTTCAAGTACTGCTAACACAGGAGCATTGGTCAACAAGTGTTTCAAATCTTGAAATGCTTACTGACACTTATCAGACCGAACAAGCTTAAAATCCTTCCTAGTTAGCTCAGTGGGCGGTGTCGCTATCCCCAAGCGAATGTCCTTGATAATCCTTCGATAGTATCTGATCAATCCAAGAAAGCTTTGGATCTCCGTAACACTTCCAAGAATTTACCAACTAGTTATAACATTAGACTTATCTAGATCTACGCTACAATCCTTCTCCCAATACCATGTGACTAAGGAACTTCACTTTCTTCTCCTAAAACCACACTTAGAAAAATTGGCCTCCAATTGGTGCTTCTGTAAAGTATCGAGCATGTCCGAAGGTGAGTCTCATGTTCTTTGCATCCTTCGAATACACTAATATATTATTTATAAAGATCGTCACAAATCTGCCTAATTATTGAAGAAATACTCAGCTCATCAAATCTACGAAGAATGCTGCCGTGTTTATCAACCCAAATAGCACAAACCTCTATTCTTACGAACCATATTTGATATGTAATGATGTAAGGGGGATACTCTCTTCTGTACCCTCTACTGGTGTAGTTTAGTGGCCAAATCCAGCTGAGAAATCACCTTTTCTTTGCTCAAATAATCAAACGGATCATCAATATGAGGCAACGGTTGCTTATTCTTCACTGTCCTTTCGTTGAGCTTTTAATAATCAATACATGTTCTCAACAATCCATCCTCTTCCTCATAAATATTGTCGATGCACCCCAGGGAGAATTACTTAGACGAATGAAGCTTTTACCTTCCAAATAAACAAGTTTCACCTTCAACTCATTCATTTCTGAAGGGGTCATTATGTTTAGTGACCTACTCACTGACTCAGCTCTGGGCACAAGATCAATTCTGAGCTCAATATATTTTTCGATGGCAATCTTTCCAATGGTTTGAAGACATCAGCAAATTCCTTTACTACATAAATGCTACTTATCTCTTCCTCCAGTTCTGTAAAAACCCGTAACTTCCCCATAAAGGAAAGCGACGGATAGTTCGAGAACAAGCCACAACAGAACGCATATAAAAGAACATTTCACTGTATATTACAACAATGCATCATATTACAAGAATATACAGAGTATAAATGAATATTACACAGAAATATCAGGGATTTAAATTACATTTAAATACATCACAGCGTAAAATAATACAATGCACAACTAGAAGAAGATATACGGATACAAAGCTTTCCGGATATCGTTCCAGCTGTAAACCAGGATCCTGTGAATATAAATCTGCAAAAACCAAAACTACTAGCTGCCCGTGTCAAAATAAGGGCACCCAGAGTTTAGGTTAAAACAATAAACTCCAGGTCAGTCATGTGACTGGTGTGAGAACTAAAACAGTTAATCTTTATTTTTAAAGTTAGGTAAATCAAGGGACCACGCCGTATAACACGGAACGAGTTTCCTCCCAAGAATACCAGTGCATAAAACAAACAGCGCAATGCTAGATAAAGAAAAATGAAGCTGTTATAAGACCCAGGTCCCATCACACAATGCAACGCAGCCGAGGATAGGGTTTTCCCTTATAACAGCCAAAGAATGCTTGATACGGTTAAAACAAATCATTTGATACTATTGTAAGTGCATAGTGTATAAAACAACTTCAAATCATAAGTATCAATCATAGGCGGCATGGGTACCATATAGCATGTCGCCATATATAGGTTTACAATTAAAACCGCAAATGTCACGTATTTGGAAGTTGGATTTCCATCTATGAACCGAGGCAAAAGATAGTCCTCAACCGATTCGAGACTGCCTAGCCCGAGTCTCAGGATCAGAGCTCGAGTGACCCTAGGAGCGACAGGGTCGGTCCACCGATGTGGATTAAAATGCCTGAACACTACGTTTCCCCGCCCTTTGGGGCGTAAATGAGCCAACTAAATGACTCCATCGGTTCGAGAACGACCGATCAATCCGAGGCGCCTCGCAACAGCAACAACCACATAAGTCAAACTCGTCAGGGCGTGTAAAACCACTGACGCCACTTCTAACTAGGAAGAAACGCATGCCCTCCCTGAGGTCCTGTAACAACCCGTAAAATGCGAGCCAGTTTGAAATTTTTATTTTGGCAATTTTAGCGAATTTTGATTATTTAAAATGAATTATTTTAAATAAAATAGATGAGAAATTTATTTTGAATAAAATTAGAACGTATATATTATATACGTCGTCGTTAGAATTATATAATTATATATAATTATAAAAGGCATTGAAAATGGCGCGGTAGTTCGATAATTCGATTTCAAACTTCAATTGAATGTACCGGGTGCAAAACAATCCGGATTTTAGTGAAACCAAAAATAATGGAATCTAATTGATAATATCTTTCTAACGAATCCGAAAAATCAATATTTCATAGCGGGAATCAAAAGATATGTCCAGTTGAAAATTCTGAATGGTCGCTATGGAATTCAGACCCTTAAAAATGGACATTTTGCAAACGACCTCGGATTTCGACGAAACCAGTTTAGTTGGGTCCGTGGTGTCAAGTTATTACTAGATTCCAAATTTGATAATTTTCTGAATCAATATGTGAGCGTGGCAAAGGAAAACGTGTTTGACCAATTTCAGTTGATTTTAATCGACTGGAAATTGGCCATTTTTCAAACGATCTCAGAATTCGACGAAACTAGTTTTGTTAGGACCGTATCGTCAATACGAAGCTAGAAAATATTTTTCTGGAATTTTTCTAGTTAGTAGGTGACCCCGGTAATTTGAAATGTACGTTTAAAATTCAATATAGTGATTTAAATGAAAATTCAAAAGGAAACTGATCGATACGATCAAATCAGCTTGCGATACATATCCCATTGTGTTCGGAATGGGGGTAAAACGTTATGGGCGACAGGCGATGGGCCTCGTTTCGAGGTCGTATGTAAAAGTCAATCTTTTTGCTAAATTAAATAATTAAATAAAAATAATAATAAAAAAATCTCTATTCCCTCCCTTTTCCTTCGTACTGCCCCCCCCCCCCCCCCCCGTTCATTCGATTACAACCGGAAATAAAAAAAATAAAAAGAAAAGAAAAGAAAAAAACCCTAAGAGGGCGATCGACGCCCCGAAGCCATCGCCACCTCGTTCGAACTCCGAGCGCCGCCCACCGCCTTTCCCCGATTCGAGCCCCGAAGACATCGACGCCTGCCTCCACGTTCGAAGCCGCCGCCGACGTCTCCAACCCCCCCCCCCCCCCCCCCCCCGTAAGTTTTTTTTGTTGTTTTATTATTTTATTTTTATTAGAATTTTAAAACTGATTTTAATTAAGAAATAAAAACTGAAATTTTAAGGTTTTAAAAACTGAATTTTTTTAGATTTATAAAACTGATTTGAATAAGAATTTAAAACTGATTTTAGATTTTTTTTTAAGAAGTTATAAAACTGATTTTTATTAGAATTTAAAAACTGATTTTTAAAGGAAATAAAAACTGATTTTATTTTAAAGGTTTAAAATAGAAAAAAGGTTTAAACTTTAAAATAGAAAAGGCGGAATTTTTATTGGGTAAAAGTAGTAAAAATGTGATTTTTGCATTTTTAAAGTAGTAAAAATATGATTTTTGCATTTTTAAAGTATTAAAAACATAATCTTTACTATATAGAAATATTAAAAATATGATTTTTATATTTTTAAAGTATTAAAAATATATTCTTTATAGGATAGAGAGTATAAAAATATCATCTTTGTATGTGTAGCGAAATAAAAATCTGATTTTTTATTTTATATACGTTGAGATAAAGTGGTAATTTTTATAAAGGCGTAAACTTTATTTTTGAAATGGAATTTTTGTTTATATAGTAGCAATGTAGAAATAGAATTTTTATCCATAGAACGAGATAGTAAAAATTCGATTTTTATATATTGAATAGCGAAGTAAAAATTCGATTTTTACATAGGTAGTGAAAGCGGGCAACGAAGATGACGAAGACTTCTGCAAATGAAGAGCCGTGGAGCTAGGATAGCTATATGTGAGAATTTCTCACCTTTCAATTTAACTTTCTAGTTATATATATATATATACTAGGATGTAGACGGTGTTTAGTAGCACCTGACACCCGTCATCCACAGACCATGGATGGCTTGTTTGTTAGATTGTTTGGTTGTGTAGTTGATTAAACTATTTGGTTTGAATTGTGTGGTGAAATGAATTGATATGATTGATGTGTGAATGGCGTGGGCCTTCACTAGACCGGGGATAAGGCTAGGCCTTGTCCCGTTTCTAGTATCGTGCCGTTATGCCGCCGAAATTTTCTAAAATATGTTAGAAAATAAAAATATCATTTTATTTGTGTAAATGAATAATAGAAATTCATATGTTGGAATAAAATGTTTTATCATTAAAAATATAATTTTTAACGTGAATATGAATATAGTGAAAGTGAATAAATATTCATTTACAAACCAGACGGTTTGTTTATATACACCTATTTGAAGGACATTGATTGGGTCGATAAATTTTACACATCGCCCAACTGCACAAACAAAATATTTGTTTGATTGTTTGAAACCCCACACGGGTGTTAGGATGAAATATGCAGTTCACTCATCCTAATTGATTAAATATGTCGATCGATTGATTGACAGGCTGTTATAAGCGTTAGATATCTATATTTGATGCTTATACAGTGTAGTGCACTTTGGTTGATGGTTGATTATTTTCAATGCTGTTATATGTGTGTAAATATGAAAATCCATATAATTAACATTATATGGTGATTGATTGGGCCTTATTCCAATTTTAATAATAAAGTTTACATCTTTATCAATATAAAATAAAAGTTCATGTGTTGACAGTTTCATCCATTGAGATTGGTCATGTGTTGAACGAAATATTTTAATAATAAAGTTTACATCTTTATCAATATAAAATAAAAGTTCATGTGTTGACAGTTTCATCCATTGAGATTGGTCATGTGTTGAACGAAATATTTTAATAATAAAGTTTACATATTTATCAATATAAAATAAAAGTTCATGTGTTGACAGTTTCATCCATTGAGATTGGTCATGTGTTGAACGAAATATTTTAATAATAAAGTTTACATCTTTATCAATATAAAATAAAGGTTCATGTGTTGACAGTACTCATCCATTGAGATTGGTCATGTGTTGAACGAAATATTTTGATAATAACAACTATTTTGAAAAAGAAATATTTGAAATAGAATATTTGAAAATAGAAATTTATGAAGCCGTGTTGATTAGATTGACGCCATTTTGACGTGAACGATATTTATATCGATTTTAATGATTTCGAAAGGAAATGAATTGAAAACGATTTCGAAATGAATTGAATTGAAAACGATTTCGAAATGAATTGAAAACGAATTCAAATTGAATTGAAAGCGAATTGAAATGAATTCAAATTGTATTGAAATTCAAATTGAATAGAAATGAATTTTAAAACGAATTTATAAAGAAGAATTCAATTTTGATTTGAATTGAAAAGAAAGTTGAAATTGCTTTTGAAACGATTTTAAAACTATTTATATAATTCGTTTTAAATAGAAATCGACGAAGTATATATTATATATATTATATATATAATATAATGGCCTGAATAGAACGCGCCGCGCCGCGGCAGTTCGTAAATTTCGACCATTTGTTTCAAACGGACATTACGGGAGATCCGACCGTCGGATTCTCCTAAAACCGGAACCGTTGGGTTCGTATCGAAAAGAGCTTTCTAACGAATATTAGAAATTCAAAATCTAACGGTTGGATTTGGAGTTACGTCCAAATCAAATTTGAAAAAGGTCGCTGTAAGTGCAGTTCGATGACCGTTGATGGAAATCGACTGTACAGGCCTCGATAAAATTATTAAAAATAGTAATAATTTGTGTAAAATCATAAGAAATGATTTAGAAAGATTTGGGATGAAAACTCCATATTTGAAAGGATAAAAATAGATTTTTATCGAAATGAACTAGTTTTGAACTAGAATTATAATTCTATTTATTTTTAAATAAATAAATTGAATTTAAAAAGGGTTTTAAAGATAACCAGAATTTCCAATGATTGCATTGGAGTGGATTTGAATCGAAATTGTCTTCGGAATATTTCGATGTTGAAATTCGAGATTATACAGGTGTTGTTAGGGAAATTTGAAAGATATATATTTATATCGTTATTTCCAATACGACATTTGTTAATCGTAGAATTTGATATTGAATATAAGCCGATATATTTTCTATTCAGTACCTTGTGTTTAATATCAAATGTGATTTGGGTTTGTCGTGAATGGTGTCTTCACTAACACTGTTCTTAAACCCAGTTGAGAAAAGATTAAATCTTTTTATTTAGATTTAATGAAGTGTACCAATTAAATGAAATTTAATTGGAATTGAATTGGTATTGATTTTTGGGTTTATCGTGAACAGTGTTTTAAATATCACTCGTTCTTTAACCCGATAATTAATGAATGTGATTTTGGGTTTATCGTGAACCGTGTTTTAAATGACACTGATTCTTTAACCCAGTTAACGATTAAAACTAAGTGGAGTTTTAATGAATCTTTAATTAGATTGAAATGATCGAAAATGGAGTACCACCAGTTTTGCTCCAGGCGATAGTTAAATCTTTAATTAGATTTGAACGTGAAATGGTAATTGAATTTACCAATAACACTGTGGTGTTAGTTATGAAGTATTACCAGTTTTACTTCATAGGATAAATAGGTTGGGATTGGGAAATTAAAACAAATGATTACTTCGGTAAGGTTCGCTAATCCCGACTAGTTTGAATTGAGATTCAAAAATAGAATAAAGGATAAATTCAAGGAATTTGTCTTGGATAAAATTAATGGGAACATTTCCCTATGAATGTGAAATTTAGAAACTAACTGTCGATTGGCCAAGCAGAATGGTTTTATGGATATTGATCTGATGTTGGTTTCGGCCTTCGGGGTTAATATTTGGGAAATTATTCTCTTGATTAATTTACGGTTAGTGACTAATGAATTGGAATGAGGCGTATGTTGTGTTTGTGTAACACTTTTATAATATATACGCGAGTTATTCGGAAAGACCGGGTTTATCCCATTCTGAATAACTGATACGACGATAAGTCGAAGATGAAGACGGTGGTCGAAGACCGGAGGTCTTCACGTCGTTTGGGTAATTACTGATGATCTTGATTGGGCTGTACACCCAAGAAGATGGAAACAGTTAGTGATCGTCCAGACGTACTTGGAGATCGATGGATATGCGGGGTACTAGGTGCCTCCGGTTTCGTTCAGACCCAGAACGAACTTGTAAATGGAATGTGTGTCTGACATTGGATTTTAGTCCGTGTGATTGATCTCTATTAAATATATATCTGTTTGGCGGCGGAGAATTTATTCTCTTGCTTAACGCCCTTCTCTGAGACGTACGAGCTCAGGGGTTATATATTGATGGATATCAAACGCATGGAGTGAATTGCCTGTGTGGCATGCCTAAGTGGCAATTGATCGAGGCTTCTGTTGAAAAGCAAAGTCTTATGGTGATGATCAAAGCACGGCCTTTGTGGCGTAGCTTTGTGTAACGGTTACTTCGCGTGTTTCACACCCGGTATGAACCAAAAACGGGAGACGGACCTCAGGGAGGGCATGCGTTTCCTTCTAGCTAAAAAGTGGCGTCAGTGGTTTTACACGCCCTGACGAGTTTGACTTATGTGGTTGTTGCTGTTGCGAGGCGCCTCGGTTTGATCGGACGATCCGGGTCCGATGGAGTCATTTAGTTGGCTCACCTACGCCCCAAAGGGCGGGGAAACGCAGTGTTCAGGCATTTTAATCCACATCGGTGGACCGGCCCTGTCGCTCCAAGGGTCGATGCGTTCTGATCCTGAGACACGGGCTAGAGCGTCTCGAATCGGTTGAGGACTATCTTTTGCCTCGGTTCATAGACGGAAATCCAATTTCCAAATACGACATCGTGCGGTTTTGATTGTATATATATATGGCGACATGATATATGGTACCCATGCCGCCTATGATTGATACTTATGATTTGAAGTTGTTTTATACACTATGCACTTATTATAGTATCAAATGATTTGTTTTAAACGTATTAAGCATTCTTTGGCTGTTATAAGGGAAAACCCTATCCCCCGGCTTGCGTTGCATTGTGTGATAGGACCTGGGTCTTATAACAGCTTCATTTTTCTCTATTTAGCATTGCGCTGTTGTTTTATGCACTGGTATTCTTGGGAGGAAACCCGTTCCGTGTTATACGGCGTGGTCCCTTGATTTACCTATCTTTAAAAATAAAAAGATTAACTGTTTTCGTTCTCACACCAGTCACATGACTGACCTGGAGTTTATTGTTTTAACCTAAACTCTGGGTGCCCTTATTTTGACACGGGCAGCTAGTAGTTTTGGTTTTGCAGATTTATATTCGCAGGATCCTGGTTTACAGCTGGAACGATATCCGGAAAGCTTTGTATCCGTATATCTCCTTCTAGTTGTGTATTGTATTATTTTCCGCTGCTATGTATTTAAATGTAATTTAAATCTCTGATATTTTTGTGTAATATTCATTCATACTCTGTATATTCTTGTAATCTGATGCATTGTTGTAATATACAATGAAATGTTCTACTGTATGCGTTCTGTTTTGTCCTGTTCTCAAACGATAGAGCGTTTCGAACGGCCTGGATCGGTTTAGCGACTGGTTCGGACCAAGCGAAATTCCTTGCCGTCACAGTTGGTATCAGAGCTTTGGTTTACAAAGCTCAGAGAACAAGACACATTAGAACCATATGAAAGAATTCATCAGATATTGGATTAGTAATATCCGATGGGAATGACTCGTTAGAGATGGGATCAGTAGTATCCTAGAACGGGTGTGAAGAGTATATTTTTCAAATGAAAACATTTTTGTTTTGAAAATTTAAATCAACTATTCGTATTTGATTATTTGTTTATATTGATTTTGGACAATTCAGTATATAAAGAATTTGCATATACGCCTTGCAAACGTATATTCAAAGTTTTAATATACTGGATAGATATGGAATCACATTCTAGTCGCCCGGAGATGGTACTGATGATTGTCATGACATCATCAGTATTTATGTTCGTGTTTCGAAGGTGTGATTTTCTATATATTTCCATTAGGCTGGTGTGAGAACCAAAACTTATATATAGCTAGAATACATTGTTGTGAATTGGCATCAAGAACATGATTTTTGTATATGTTTCAAAATTATCAATTTGAAACGTTAATTCACTAATTGATTGATGTTGGGTTGTTTGTTTATTTGTTTGCTAATTTTTAGCCATTTAGCCTAATTGAATCACATATTGAATTGTATTGAAAATTGGTTGCATTTGCTTGCATATGCATATATATCTTTGAACAGGTCATAGCAAGGAGGCTAGAGCAGAGAATAAAATTTGTTTGCCCGACAAATAGGTACATGTTTACTACATAATTTCCTGTTTTGTTTGGGTGATGATGATTTTGTGAGCCTATTGGCTAGCCGCTTGGCTTTTTCTTTTTCTTTTTGAGACCTGAAGGACCGGGGAAGCTATTTGAAATTCCCCGATGCTCCCATTGCAGGGGAGGTTATGGCGAAATTTTAGGGTGTTAGCCAAATTTTTGAAATTTTGAAAATTATCAGAAACTGAAAAGTTGGAGAATGGAAGCCAGATCGAGCGTAGAGTTGATTAATCAAACCACTTTCGACTTTGTTCCTTTTCGGGGATGAAAAGTTTTAAGTGGGGGAGATTGTAACAACCCGTAAAATGCGAGCCAGTTTGAAATTTTTATTTTGGCAATTTTAGCGAATTTTGATTATTTAAAATGAATTATTTTAAATAAAATAGACGAGAAATTTATTTTGAATAAAATTAGAACGTATATATTATATACGTCGTCGTTAGAATTATATAATTATATATAATTATAAAAGGCATTGAAAATGGCGCGGTAGTTCGATAATTCGATTTCAAACTTCAATTGAATGTACCGGGTGCAAAACAATCCGGATTTTAGTGAAACCAAAAATAATGGAATCTAATTGATAATATCTTTCTAACGAATCCGAAAAATCAATATTTCATAGCGGGAATCAAAAGATATGTCAAGTTGAAAATTCTGAATGGTCGCTATGGAATTCAGACCCTTAAAAATGGACATTTTGCAAACGACCTCGGATTTCGACGAAACCAGTTTTGTTGGGTCCGTGGTGTCAAGTTATTGCTAGATTCCAAATTTCATAATTTTCTGAATCAATATGTGAGAGTGGCAAAGGAAAACGTGTTTGACCAGTTTCAGTTGATTTTAATCGACTGGAAATTGGCCATTTTTCAAACGATCTCAGAATTCGACGAAACTAGTTTTGTTAGGACCGTATCGTCAATACGAAGCTAGAAAATATTTTTCTGGAATTTTTCTAGTTAGTAGGTGACCCCGGTAATTTGAAATGTACGTTTAAAATTCAATATAGTGATTTAAATGAAAATTCAAAAGGAAACTGATCGATACGATCAAATCAGCTTGCGATACATATCCCATTGTGTTCGGAATGGGGGTAAAACGTTATGGGCGACAGGCGGTGGGCCTCGTTTCGAGGTCGTATGTAAAAGTCAATCTTTTTGCTAAATTAAATAATTAAATAAAAAATAATAATAATAAAATCTCTATTCCCTCCCTTTTCCTTCGTACTGCCCCCCCCCCCCGTTCATTCGATTACAACCGGAAATAAAAAAAATAAAAAAAAAGAAAAGAAAAAAACCCTAAGAGGGCGATCGACGCCCCGAAGCCATCGCCACCTCGTTCGAACTCCGAGCGCCGCCCACCGCCTTTCCCCGATTCGAGCCCCGAAGACATCGACGCCTGCCTCCCCGTTCGAAGCCCTAGCGCCGCCACTTCGAAGCCGCCGCCGACGTCTCCAAACCCCTCCCCCCCCCCCCCCCCCCGTAAGTTTTTTTTGTTGTTTTATTATTTTATTTTTATTAGAATTTTAAAACTGATTTTAATTAAGAAATAAAAACTGAAATTTTAAGGTTTTAAAAACTGAATTTTTTTAGATTTATAAAACTGATTTGAATAAGAATTTAAAACTGATTTTAGATTTTTTTTAAGAAGTTATAAAACTGATTTTTATTAGAATTTAAAAACTGATTTTTAAAGGAAATAAAAACTGATTTTATTTTAAAGGTTTAAAATAGAAAAAAGGTTTAAACTTTAAAATAGAAAAGGCGGAATTTTTATTGGGTAAAAGTAGTAAAAATATGATTTTTGCATTTTTAAAGTAGTAAAAATATGATTTTTGCATTTTTAAAGTATTAAAAATATAATCTTTACTATATAGAAATATTAAAAATATGATTTTTATATTTTTAAAGTATTAAAAATATATTCTTTATAGGATAGAGAGTATAAAAATATCATCTTTGTATGTGTAGCGAAATAAAAATCTGATTTTTTATTTTATATACGTTGAGATAAAGTGGTAATTTTTATAAAGGCGAAAACTTTATTTTTGAAATGGAATTTTTGTCTATATAGTAGCAATGTAGAAATAGAATTTTTATCCATAGAACGAGATAGTAAAAATTCGATTTTTATATATTGAATAGCGAAGTAAAAATTCGATTTTTACATAGGTAGTGAAAGCGGGCAACGAAGATGACGAAGACTTCTGCAAATGAAGAGCCGTGGAGCTAGGATAGCTATATATGAGAATTTCTCACCTTTCAATTTAATTTTCTAGTTATATATATATACTAGGATGTAGACGGTGTTTAGTAGCACCTGACACCCGTCATCCACAGACCATGGATGGCTTGTTTGTTAGATTGTTTGGTTGTGTAGTTGATTAAACTATTTGGTTTGAATTGTGTGGTGAAATGAATTGATATGATTGATGTGTGAATGGCGTGGGCCTTCACTAGACCGGGGATAAGGCTAGGCCTTGTCCCGTTTCTAGTATCGTGCCGTTATGCCGCCGAAATTTTCTAAAATATGTTAGAAAATAAAAATATCATTTTATTTGTGTAAATTAATAATAGAAATTCATATGTTGGAATAAAATGTTTTATCGTTAAAAATATAATTTTTAACGTGAATATGAATATAGTGAAAGTGAATAAATATTCATTTACAAACCAGACGGTTTGTTTATATACACCTATTTGAAGGACATTGATTGGGTCGATAAATTTTACACATCGCCCAACTGCACAAACAAAATATTTGTTTGATTGTTTGAAACCCCCACACGGGTGTTAGGATGAAATATGCAGTTCACTCATCCTAATTGATTAAATATGTCGATCGATTGATTGACAGGCTGTAATAAGCGTTAGATATATATATTTGATGCTTATACAGTGTAGTGCACTTTGGTTGATGGTTGATTATTTTCAATGCTGTTATATGTGTGTAAAGTATGAAAATCCATATAATTAACATTATATGGTGATTGATTGGGCCTCATTCCAATTTTAATAATAAAGTTTACATCTTTATCAATATAAAATAAAAGTTCATGTGTTGACAGTTTCATCCATTGAGATTGGTCATGTGTTGAACGAAATATTTTAATAATAAAGTTTACATCTTTATCAATATAAAATAAAAGTTCATGTGTTGACAGTTTCATCCATTGAGATTGGTCATGTGTTGAACGAAATATTTTAATAATAAAGTTTACATCTTTATCAATATAAAATAAAAGTTCATGTGTTGACAGTTTCATCCATTGAGATTGGTCATGTGTTGAACGAAATATTTTAATAATAAAGTTTACATCTTTATCAATATAAAATAAAGGTTCATGTGTTGACAGTACTCATCCATTGAGATTTGTCATGTGTTGAACGAAATATTTTGATAATAACAACTATTTTGAAAAAGAAATATTTGAAATAGAATATTTGAAAATAGAAATTTATGAAGCCGTGTTGATTAGATTGACGCCATTTTGACGTGAACGATATTTATATCGATTTTAACGATTTCGAAAGGAAATGAATTGAAAACGATTTCGAAATGAATTGAATTGAAAACGATTTCGAAATGAATTGAAAACGAATTCAAATTGAATTGAAAGCGAATTGAAATGAATTCAAATTGTATTGAAATTCGAATTGAATAGAAATGAATTTTAAAACGAATTTATAAAGAAGAATTCAATTTTGATTTGAATTGAAAAGAAAGTTGAAATTGCTTTTGAAACGATTTTAAAACTATTTATATAATTCGTTTTAAATAGAAATCGACGAAGTATATATTATATATTTAATATAATGGCCTGAATAGAACGCGCCGCGCCGCGGCAGTTCGTAAATTTCGACCATTTGTTTCAAACGGACATTACGGGAGATCCGACCGTCGGATTCTCCTAAAACCGGAACCGTTGGGTTCGTATCGAAAAGAGCTTTCTAACGAATATTAGAAATTCAAAATCTAACGGTTGGATTTGGAGTTACGTCCAAATCAAATTTGAAAAAGGTCGCTGTAAGTGCAGTTCGATGACCGTTGATGGAAATCGACTGTACAGGCCTCGATAAAATTATTAAAAATAGTAATAATTTGTGTAAAATCATAAGAAATGATTTAGAAAGATTTGGGATGAAAAACTCCATATTTGAAAGGATAAAAATAGATTTTTATCGAAATGAACTAGTTTTGAACTAGAATTATAATTCTATTTATTTTTAAATAAATAAATTGAATTTAAAAAGGGTTTTAAAGATAACCAGAATTTCCAATGATTGCATTGGAGTGGATTTGAATCGAAATTGTCTTCGGAATATTTCGATGTTGAAATTCGAGATTATACAGGTGTTGTTAGGGAAATTTGAAAGATATATATTTATATCGTTATTTCCAATACGACATTTGTTAATCGTAGAATTTGATATTGAATATAAGCCGATATATTTTCTATTCAGTACCTTGTGTTTAATATCAATGTGATTTGGGTTTGTCGTGAATGGTGTCTTCACTAACACTGTTCTTGAACCCAGTTGAGAAAGATTAAATCTTTTTATTTAGATTTAATGAAGTGTACCAATTAAATGAAATTTAATTGGAATTGAATTGGTATTGATTTTTGGGTTTATCGTGAACAGTGTTTTAAATAACACTCGTTCTTTAACCCGATAATTAATGAATGTGATTTTGGGTTTATCGTGAACCGTGTTTTAAATGACACTGATTCTTTAACCCAGTTAACGATTAAAACTAAGTGGAGTTTTAATGAATCTTTAATTAGATTGAAATGATCGAAAATGGAGTACCACCAGTTTTGCTCCAGGCGATAGTTAAATCTTTAATTAGATTTGAACGTGAAATGGTAATTGAATTTACCAATAACACTTTGGTGTTAGTTATGAAGTATTACCAGTTTTACTTCATGGGATAAATAGGTTGGGATTGGGAAATTAAAACAAATGATTACTTCGGTAAGGTTCGCTAATCCCGACTAGTTTGAATTGAGATTCAAAAATAGAATAAAGGATAAATTCAAGGAATTTGTCTTGGATAAAATTAATGGGAAGATTTCCCTATGAATGTGAAATTTAGAAACTAACTGTCGGTTGGCCAAGCAGAATGGTTTTCTGGATATTGATCTGATGTTGGTTTCGGCCTTCGGGGTTAATATTTGGGAAATTATTCTCTTGATTAATTTACGGTTAGTGACTGATGAATTGGAATGAGGCGTATGTTGTGTTTGTGTAACACTTTTATAATATATACACGAGTTATTCGGAAAGACCGGGTTTATCCCATTCTGAATAACTGATACGACGATAAGTCGAAGATGAAGACGGTGGTCGAAGACCGGAGGTCTTCACGTCGTTTGGGTAATTACTGATGATCTTGATTGGGCTGTACACCCAAGAAGATGGAAACAGTTAGTGATCGTCCAGACGTACTTGGAGATCGATGGATATGCGGGGTACTAGGTGCCTCCGGTTACGTTCAGACCCAGAACGAACTTGTAAATGGACTGTGTGTCTGACATTGGATTTTAGTCCGTGTGATTGATCTCTATTAAATATATATCTGTTTGGCGGCGGAGAATTTATTCTCTTGCTTAACACCCTTCTCTGAGACGTACGAGCTCAGGGGTTATATATTGATGGATATCAAACGCATGGAGTGAATTTCCTGTGTGGCATGCCTAAGTGGCAATTGATCGAGGCTTCTGTTGAAAAGCAAAGTCTTGTAGTGATGATCAAAGCACGGCCTTTGTGGCGTAGCTTTGTGTAACGGTTACTTCGCGTGTTTCACACCCGGTATGAACCAAAAACGGGAGACGGACCTCAGGGAGGGCATGCGTTTCCTTCTAACTAAAAAGTGGCGTCAGTGGTTTTACACGCCCTGACGAGTTTGACTTATGTGGTTGTTGCTGTTGCGAGGCGCCTCGGTTTGATCGGACGATCCGGGTCCGATGGAGTCATTTAGTTGGCTCACCTACGCCCCCAAGGGCGGGGAAACGCAGTGTTCAGGCATTTTAATCCACATCGGTGGACCGGCCCTGTCGCTCCAAGGGTCGATGCGTTCTGATCCTGAGACACGGGCTAGAGCGTCTCGAATCGGTTGAGGACTATCTTTTGCCTCGGTTCATAGACGGAAATCCAATTTCCAAATACGACATCGTGCGGTTTTGATTGTATATATATATATGGCGACATGATATATGGTACCCATGCCGCCTATGATTGATACTTATGATTTGAAGTTGTTTTATACACTATGCACTTATTATAGTATCAAATGATTTGTTTTAAACGTATTAAGCATTCTTTGGCTGTTATAAGGGAAAACCCTATCCCCCGGCTTGCGTTGCATTGTGTGATAGGACCTGGGTCTTATAACAGCTTCATTTTTCTCTATTTAGCATTGCGCTGTTGTTTTATGCACTGGTATTCTTGGGAGGAAACCCGTTCCGTGTTATACGGCGTGGTCCCTTGATTTACCTATCTTTAAAAATAAAAAGATTAACTGTTTTCGTTCTCACACCAGTCACATGACTGACCTGGAGTTTATTGTTTTAACCTAAACTCTGGGTGCCCTTATTTTGACATGGGAAGCTAGTAGTTTTGGTTTTGTAGAATTATATTCGCAGGATCCTGGTTTACAGCTGGAACGATATCCGGAAAGCTTTGTATCCGTATATCTCCTTCTAGTTGTGTATTGTATTATTTTCCGCTGCTATGTATTTAAATGTAATTTAAATCTTTGATATTTTTGTGTAATATTCATTCATACTCTGTATATTCTTGTAATCTGATGCATTGTTGTAATATACAATGAAATGTTCTTCTGTATGCGTTCTGTTTTGTCCAGTTCTCAAACGATAGGGCGTTTCGAACGGCCTGGATCGGTTTAGCGACTGGTTCGGACCAAGCGAAATTCCTTGCCGTCACAGGTCCGTCTCCCGTTTTTGGTTCATACCGGGTGTGAAACTCGCGAAGTAAACGTTACACAAAGCTACGCCACAAAGGCCGTGCTTTGATCATCAACCACAAGACTTTTCTTTTCAACAGAAGCCTTGATCAATTGCCACTTAGGCATGCCACACAGGCAATTCACTCCATGCGTTTGATATCCATCAATATATAACCTCTGAGCTCGTACGTCTCAGAGAAGGGCGTTAAGCAAGAGAATAAATTCTCCGCCGCCAAACAGATATATATATTTAATAGAGATCAATCACACAGACTAAAATCCAATGTCAGACACACAGTCCATTTACAAGTCCGTTCTGGGTCTGAACGAAACCGGAGGCACCTAGTACCCCGCATATCCATTGATCTCCAAGTACGTCTGGACGATCACTAACTGTTTCCATCTTCGTGGGTGTACAGCCCAATCAAGATCATCAGTAATTACCCAAACGACGTGAAGACCTCCGGTCTTCGACCATCGTCTTCATCTTCGACTTATCATCGTATCAGTTATTCAGAATGGGATAAACCCGGTCTTTCCGAATAACTCGCGTATATTTTAAATAAGTGTTACACAAACACAACATACGCCTCATTCCAATTCATCAGTCACTAACCGTAAATTAATCAAGAGAATAATTCCCCAAATATTAACCCCGAAGGCCGAAACCAACATCAGATCAATATCCAGAAAACCATTCTGCTTGGCTAACCGACAGTTAGTTTCTAAATTTCACATTCATAGGGAAAGGTTCCCATTAATTTTATCCATGATAAATTCCTGGAATTTATTTTCTAATCTTCTTTTGAATTTCGATTCAACTAGTCGGGATTAACGAAACTTACCGAAGTAATCATTTGTTTTAATTTCCCAATCCCAACCTATTAATCCCATGAAGTAAAACTGGTAATACTTCATATCTAACACCACAGTGTTATCGGTAAATTCAATTACCATTTCACGTTCAAATCTAATTAAAGATTTAACTATCGCCTGGAGCAAAACTGGTGATACTCCATTCTTGATCATCTCAATCTAATTAAAGATTCATTAAACTCCACTTAGTTTTAATCGTTAACTAGGTTAAAGAATCCGTGTCATTTAAAAACACGGTTCACGATAAACCCAAAGTCACATTCCATTAATTATCGGGTTAAAGAACGAGTGTTATTTAAAACACTATTCACGATAAACCCAAAAATCAATATCAATTTAATTCCAATTAAATATTATTTAATTGGTACACTTCATTAAATCTAAATAAAAAGATTTAATCTTTTCTCAACTGGGTTCAAGAATAGTGTTAATGAAGACACCATTCACGACAAACCCAAATCACATTTGATATTAAATACACGGCTCTGAATAGAAAATACCCCGGCTTATATTCAATATCAAATTCTACGATTAACAAATGTCGTATTGGAAATAACGATATAAATATATATATATATATATATATATATATCTTTCAAATTTCCATAACAACATCTGTATAATCCCGAATTCCAACATCGAAATATTCCGAAGACAATTTTGATTCAAATCCACTCCAATGCAATCATTGGAAATTCTGGTTATTTTCAAACCATTTCAAATCCAATTTATTTATTTAAAAATAAATAGAATTATATTTCTAGTTCAAAACTAGTTTATTTCGATAAAAATCTATTTTTATCTTTTCAAATATGGAATTTTTCATCCCAATTCTTTCTAAATCATTTCTTATGATTTTACACAAATTATTACTATTTTTAATAATTTTATCAAGGCCCGTACAGTCGATTTCCATCAACGGCCATCGAACTGCACTTACAGCGACCTTTTTCAAATTTGATCTGGACATAATTCCAAATCCAACCGTTAGATTTCTAATTTCTAATATTCGTTAGAAAGCTCTTTTCGATACAAACCCAACGGTTCCGGTTTTAGGAGAATCCGACGGTCGGATCTTCCGTAATGTCCGTTTGAAATAAATGGTCGAAATTCACGAACTGCCGCGGCGCGGCGCGTTCTATTCAGGCCATTATATTATATATATAATATATATAATATAAATTTCGTCGATTTCTATTTAAAACGAATTATATAAATAGTTTTGAATTCGTTTCAAAAACATTTTCAACTTCCATTTCAATTCAATTCAAAATTGAATTCTTCTTTATAAATTCGTTTTAAAATTCATTTCTATTCAATTCAAATTTCAATTCAATTTGAATTCATTTAAATTCGCTTTCAATTCAATTTGAATTCATTTTCAATTCATTTCGGAATCGTTTTCAATTCATTTCATTTTGAAATCGTTTTCAATTTATTTCAATTCGAAATCGTTTTCAATTTATTTCATTTCGAAATCGTTTTCAATTCATTTCATTTTGAAATCGTTTTCAATTTATTTCAATTCGAAATCGTTTTCAGTTTATTTCATTTCGAATCGTTTTCAATTCATTTCATTTCGAAATGAATAAAATCGATATAATATCATTCACGTCAAAATGGCGTCAATCTAGTCAATACGGCTTAATAAATTTCTATTTTCAAATATTCTATTTCAAATATTTCTTTTTCAAAATAGTTGTTATTATCAAAATATTTCGTTCAACACATGACCAATCTCAATGGATGAGTACTGTCAACACATGAACCTTTATTTTATATTATAAAGATGTAAATTTTATTACTAAAATATTTCGTTCAACACATGACCAATCTCAATGGATGAGTACTGTCAACACATGAACCTTTATTTTATATTATTCTTTATTTTCTACATTGGAATAAGGCCCAATCAATCACCATATAATGTTAATTATATGGATTTTCATACATCACACGTATATAATAACATTGAAAAATAATCAACCATCAACCAAAGTGCACTACACTGTATAAGCATCAAATATAGATATCTAACGCTTATAACAGCCTGTCAATCAATCGATCGACATATTCAATCAATCAGGATGAGTGAACTTCATATTTCATCCTAACACCCGTGTGGGGTTTCAAACAATCAAACACAGATTTAGTTGTGCAGTTGGGCGATGTGTAAAATTTATCGTCCCAATCAATGTCCTTCAAATAGGTGTACATAAACAAACCGTCTGGTTTGTAAATGAATATTTATTTATTCACATTCACGTTAAAAATTATATTTTTAACGGTAAAACATTTTATTTCAACATATGAATTTCTATTCAATTCATTTCTTCGATAAAATGATATTTTTATTTTTCTAACTTATTTTAGAAAATTTCGGCGGCATAACGGCACGATACTAGAAACGGGACGAGGCCTAGCCTTATCCCCGGTCTAGTGAAGGCCCACGCCATTCACACATCAATCAATCCATTCATTTCACCAAACAATTCAATTTCAAATCAAATCATCTAACTAATCTATGCAACCAAACAAACCAGTCCATGGTCTGTGGACGATTGTGTCGGGTGCTACTAAGCACCGTCTGCATCCTAGTATATATATATAACTAGAAAAGAAATTGAAAGGTGAGAAATTCTCACCAATAGCTATCCAATACCCCGACTCTTCCTTTATTGAAATTTTCGCCAACCTCGCCTTTTTGTCGCTTTCGCCCGTATTCTCTACATATGTAAAAATCGAATTTTTACGATGCTATTCAATATATAAAAATATTATTTTTACTTCGACTTTCAGTATATAAAAATCTGATTTTTACTTCGACTTTCAATATATAAAAATCCCATTTTTACTTCGATGTTCAATATATAAAAATCACATTTTTACTTCGATGTTCAATATATAAAAATCACATTTTTACTTCGATGTTCAATATATAAAAATCACATTTTTACTTCGATGTTCAATATATAAAAATCACATTTTTTACTTCGATGTTCAATATATAAAAATCACATTTTTACTTCGATGTTCAATATATAAAAATCACATTTTTTTACTTCGATGTTTAATATATAAAAATCACATTTTTACTTCGATGTTCAATATATAAAAATCACATTTTTACTTCGATGTTCAATATATAAAAATCACATTTTTACTTCGATGTTCAATATATAAAAATCACATTTTTACTTCGATGTTCAATATATAAAAATCACATTTTTACTTCGATGTTCAATATATAAAGATTTCGCCTTTTCCATTTCAAAAATCCAATCTTTTCTATTTTAAAAATCTTATCTTTTCTATTTTAAAAATCTTATCTTTTCTATTTTAAAAATCTTATCTTTTCTAATTTAAAACTCTTATCTTTTCTAATTTAAAAATCTTATCTTTTCTAATTTAAAAATCTTATCTAAAAATTTCAGTTTTCTATTTTAAAAACATATATAAAAATTTCAGTTTTCTATTTTAAAAACATATATAAAAATTTCAGTTTTCTATTTTAAAAACATATATAAAAATTTCAATTTTCTATTTGGTGATTTATAATTTAAACCTAAAATTAAAGCAAATAAATAGAAAACTCACATCTTTTCGGACCTAGGGGTTGAACGAGGTTTGCTCGCGAGGTGAAGGGGATTGAGGAGGCGTCGGCCAGTCGAAGGTGGGGCGGATGGCACCAGGGTGGCGGCGCTGGTCTTCAAGCATTCAGGACGTCGGGTTTTTTCTTAAAGGAGGCGAAGGAGGATAGAACGGGGCTCAGAGGGGGGAAGCGATGGGCGGAGGGGGCGGTTCCTCGCCGGAGGTGGCGCTGGTAGGGGCTCGCGCCGGAGGCTAGGCGGCGGCTTCCGCCTTCCTCGATCTTTCTCTTTTTTTCTTTTTTTGATCTGTTGAAATCGATTATGTCGGGAAGGGGGGCCATCGGTTATAAGGGGAGGAGGGTTTTCTTTTATTTTATTTTATTTATTTACTTAATTAATTTTCAAAAAGTTGACTTTTACATACGACCTCGAAACGAGGCCCACCGCCTGTCGTCCATAGCGTATTACCCCCATTTCGAACACAATGGGATATGTATCGTAGGCTGATTCGATCTTTACGATCAGTTTCCATTCAATTTACATTTAAATCACTATATTGAATTTTAAACGTACATTTCAAATTACCGGGGTCACATACTAACTCTAAAAATTCCATAAAAATATTTTCTAGCTTTGTATTGACTATACGGTCTTAACAAAACTTCGTCGAATTCTGAGACCGTTGGAAAAATAGCCATTTTCCAGTCGATTAAAATCAACTGAAACTGGTCAAACGCGTTTTCCTTTGCCACGCTCACATATTGAATCAAAAAATTATGAAATTTGAAACCTAGCAACAACTTGACACCACGGACTCAACAAAACTGGTTTCGTCGAAATCCGAGGTCATTTGCAAAATGTCCATTTTTAAGGGCCTGAATTCCATAACGACTATTCAGAATTTTCAACTGGACATATCTTTTGATTCCCGCTATGAAATTTCGATTAGTTGGATTCGTTAGAAAGATATTACCAATTAGATCCTAATGTTTTTGGTTTCACTAAAATCCGGATTGTTTTGCACCCGGTACATTCAATTGAAGTTTGAAATCGAATTATCGAACTACTGCGCCATTTTCAATTCTATTTATAAATATATATAAATATTTATATTCTAACGACGACGTATATAATATATACGTTCTAATATATTCAAAATAAAATTTCTCGTCGATATTATTTAAAATAATCTAATTTAAATAATCAAAATTCGCCAAAATTGCCAAAATAAAAATTTTAAACTGGCCCAGATTTTCGGGTTGTTACAATCTCCTCCACTTAAAACTTTTCGTCCCCAAAAAGGAACAAAGTCGAAAGTGGTTTGATCAATCAGCTCTACGCTCGATCTGGCTTCCATTCTCCAACTCTTTAGTTTCTGAGAATTTTCAAAATTTCAAAAATTTGGCTAACACCCTAAATTTTTGAAAAATTTCGCCATAACCTCCCCTGCACCGGGAGCATTGGGGAATTTCAAATAGCTTCCCCGGTCCTTCAGATCTCAAAAAGAAAAAGCCAAGCGGCTAGCCAATAGGCTCATAAAATCATCATCACCCAAACAAAACAGTAAATTATGTAGTAAACATGTACCTATTTGTCGGGCAAACAAATTTTATTCTCTGGCTCTAGCCTCCTTGCTATGACCTGTTCAATGTAAGTATATGTATATGCTAGCAAATGCAACCAATTTTCAATATAATTCAATATTTGGTTCAACTAGGCTAAATGGTTCACAATTATCAACCAAATAAACAAACAACTCAAACATCAATCAATTAGTGAATTTAACGTTTCAAATTGATAATTTTGATACATATACAAAAATCACAGTTTTGATGCCAAATCACAACAATAGGCCCTATCTAATTTTGGTTCTCACACCAGTCAATAGGAAATATATAGATATCACACCTTCGAAACACGAATACCAATTCTGATGATGTTCGAACTATCATCAGAATCGTCTCCGGGCGACTAGAGTGTGATTCTATATCTATCCAATATATTAAAACTTCGAATACACGCGGATCAGACGTATACGCAAAATCTTTATATACTGGACTGTCCAACTCAATATAAATAGATAATCAGATATGAATAATTGATTCAAATTTTCAAAACAATAATTGTTTTCATTTGAAAAATATACTCTTCACACTCGTTCTAGGATACTACTGATCCCATCTCTAACGAGTCATTCTCGTTGGATATTACTAATCCAATTTCTGATGAATTCTTTCGTACGGTTCTAATGTGTCTTGTTCTCTGCTTTGTAAACCAAAGCTCTGATACCAACTATAAAAACCCGTAACTTCCCCGTAAAGGAAAGCGACGGATAGTTCGAGAACAAGCCACAACAGAACGCATATAAAAGAACATTTCACTGTATATTACAACAATGCATCAGATTACAAGAATATACAGAGTATAAATGAATATTACACAGAAATATCAGGGATTTAAATTGCATTTAAATACATCGCAGCGGAAAATAATACAATGCACAACTAGAAGAAGATATACGGATACAAAGCTTTCCGGATATCGTTCCAGCTGTAAACCAGGATCCTGTGAATATAAATCTGCAAAAACCAAAACTACTAGCTGCCCGTGTCAAAATAAGGGCACCCAGAGTTTAGGTTAAAACAATAAACTCCAGGTCAGTCATGTGACTGGTGTGAGAACTAAAACAGTTAATCTTTATTTTTAAAGTTAGGTAAATCAAGGGACCACGCCGTATAACACGGAACGGGTTTCCTCCCAAGAATACCAGTGCATAAAACAAACAGCGCAATGCTAGATAAAGAAAAATGAAGCTGTTATAAGACCCAGGTCCCATCACACAATGCAACGCAGCCGAGGATAGGGTTTTCCCTTATAACAGCCAAAGAATGCTTGATACGGTTAAAACAAATCATTTGATACTGTTGTAAGTGCATAGTGTATAAAACAACTTCAAATCATAAGTATCAATCATAGGCGGCATGGGTACCATATATCATGTCTCCATATATAGGTTTACAATTAAAACCGCAAATGTCACGTATTTGGAAGTTGGATTTCCATCTATGAACCGAGGCAAAAGAAAGTCCTCAACCGATTCGAGACTGCCTAGCCCGAGTCTCAGGATCAGAGCTCGAGTGACCCTAGGAGCGACAGGGCCGGTCCACCGAAGTGGATTAAAATGCCTGAACACTACATTTCCCCGCCCTTTGGGGCGTAAATGAGCCAACTAAATGACTCTATCGGTTCGAGAACAACCGATCAATCCGAGGCGCCTCGCAACAGCAATAACCACATAAGTCAAACTCGTCAGGGCGTGTAAAACCACTAACGCCACTTCTAACTAGGAAGAAACGGATGCCCTCCCTGAGGTCCGTCTCCCTTTTTTGGTTCATACCGGGTGTGAAACTCGCGAAGTAAACGTTACACAAAGCTACGCCACAAAGGCCGTGCTTTGATCATCAACCACAAGACTTTGCTTTTCAACAGAAGCCTTGATCAATTGCCACTTAGGCATGCCACACAGGCAATTCACTCCATGCATTTGATATCCATCAATATATAACCCCTGAGCTCGTACGTCTCAGAGAAGGGCGTTAAGCAAGAGAATAAATTCTCCGCCGCCAAACTGATATATATATTTAATAGAGATCAATCACACAGACTAAAATCCAATGTCAGACACACAGTCCATTTACAAGTCCGTTCTGGGTCTGAACGAAACCGGAGGCACCTAGTACCCCGCATATCCATCGATCTCCAAGTACGTCTGGACGATCACTAACTGTTTCCATCTTCTTGGGTGTACAGCCCAATCAAGATCATCAGTAATTACCCAAACGACGTGAAGACCTCCGGTCTTCGACCATCGTCTTCATCTTCGACTTATCATCGTATCAGTTATTCAGAATGGGATAATCCCGATCTTTCCGAATAACTCGCTTATATTTTAAATAAGTGTTACACAAACACAACATACGCCTCATTCCAATTCATCAGTCACTAACCGTAAATTAATCAAGAGAATAATTCCCCAAATATTAACCCCGAAGGCCGAAACCAACATCAGATCAATATCCAGAAAACCATTCTGCTTGGCTAACCGACAGTTAGTTTCTAAATTTCACATTCATAGGGAAAGGTTCCCATTAATTTTATCCATGATAAATTCCTAGAATTTATTCTCTAATCTTCTTTTGAATTTCGATTCAACTAGTCGGGATTAACGAAACTTACCGAAGTAATCATTTGTTTTAATTTCCCAATCCCAACCTATTAATCCCATGAAGTAAAACTGGTAATACTTCATATCTAACACCACAGTGTTATCGGTAAATTCAATTACCATTTCACGTTCAAATCTAATTAAAGATTTAACTATCGCCTGGAGCAAAACTGGTGATACTCCATTCTCGATCATCTCAATCTAATTAAAGATTCATTAAACTCCACTTAGTTTTAATCGTTAACTAGGTTAAAGAATCCGTGTCATTTAAAAACACGGTTCACGATAAACCCAAAGTCACATTCCATTAATTATCGGGTTAAAGAATGAGTGTTATTTAAAACACTGTTCACGATAAACCCAAAAATCAATATCAATTTAATTCCAATTAAATATTATTTAATTGGTACACTTCATTAAATCTAAATAAAAAGATTTAATCTTTTCTCAACTGGGTTCAAGAACAGTGTTAATGAAGACACCATTCACGACAAACCTAAATCACATTTGATATTAAATACAAGGCTCTGAATAGAAAATACCCCGGCTTATATTCAATATCAAATTCTACGATTAACAAATGTCGTATTGGAAATAACGATATAAATATATATATATATATCTTTCAAATTTCCATAACAACATCTGTATAATCCCGAATTCCAACATCGAAATATTCCGAAGACAATTTTGATTCAAATCCACTCCAATGCAATCATTGGAAATTCTGGTTATTTTCAAACCATTTCAAATCCAATTTATTTATTTAAAAATAAATAGAATTATATTTCTAGTTCAAAACTAGTTTATTTCGATAAAAATCTATTTTTATCTTTTCAAATATGGAATTTTTCATCCCAATTCTTTCTAAATCATTTCTTATGATTTTACACAAATTATTACTATTTTTAATAATTTTATCAAGGCCCGTACAGTCGATTTCCATCAACGGCCATCGAACTGCACTTACAGCGACCTTTTTCAAATTTGATCTGGACATAATTCCAAATCCAACCGTTAGATTTCTAATTTCTAATATTCGTTAGAAAGCTCTTTTCGATACGAACCCAACGGTTCCGGTTTTAGGAGAATCCGACGGTCGGATCTCCCGTAATGTCCGTTTGAAATAAATGGTCGAAATTCACGAACTGCCGCGGCGCGGCGCGTTCTATTCAGGCCATTATATTATATATATATATAATATATATAATATAAATTTCGTCGATTTCTATTTAAAACGAATTATATAAATAGTTTTGAATTCGTTTAAAAAAAAAATTTCAACTTCCATTTCAATTCAAATCAAAATTGAATTCTTCTTTATAAATTCGTTTTAAAATTCATTTCTATTCAATTCAAATTTCAATTCAATTTGAATTCATTTAAATTCGCTTTCAATTCAATTTGAATTCTTTTTCAATTCATTTCAGAATCGTTTTCAATTCATTTCATTTTGAAATCGTTTTCAATTTATTTCAATTCGAAATCGTTTTCAATTTATTTCATTTCGAAATCGTTTTCAATTCATTTCATTTTGAAATCGTTTTCAATTTATTTCAATTCGAAATCGTTTTCAATTTATTTCATTTCGAAATCGTTTTCAATTCATTTCATTTCGAAATGAATAAAATCGATATAATATCGTTCACGTCAAAATGGCGTCAATCTAATCAATACGGCTTAATAAATTTCTATTTTCAAATATTCTATTTCAAATATTTCTTTTTCAAAATAGTTGTTATTATCAAAATATTTCGTTCAACACATGACCAATCTCAATGGATGAGTACTGTCAACACATGAACCTTTATTTTATATTATAAAGATGTAAATTTTATTACTAAAATATTTCGTTCAACACATGACCAATCTCAATGGATGAGTACTGTCAACACATGAACCTTTATTTTATATTATTCTTTATTTTCTACATTGGAATGAGGCCCAATCAATCACCATATAATGTTAATTATATGGATTTTCATACATCACACGTATATAATAACATTGAAAAATAATCAACCATCAACCAAAGTGCACTACACTGTATAAGCATCAAATATAGATATCTAACGCTTATAACAGCCTGTCAATCAATCGATCGACATATTCAATCAATCAGGATGAGTGAACTTCATATTTCATCCTAACACCCGTGTGGGGTTTCAAACAATCAAACACAGATTTAGTTGTGCAGTTGGGCGATGTGTAAAATTTATCGTCCCAATCAATGTCCTTCAAATAGGTGTACATAAACAAACCGTCTGGTTTGTAAATGAATATTTATTTATTCACATTCACGTTAAAAATTATATTTTTAACGGTAAAACATTTTATTTCAACATATGAATTTCTATTCAATTCATTTCTTCGATAAAATGATATTTTTATTTTTCTAACTTATTTTAGAAAATTTCGGCGGCATAACGGCACGATACTAGAAACGGGACGAGGCCTAGCCTTATCCCCGGTCTAGTGAAGGCCCACGCCATTCACACATCAATCAATCCATTCATTTCACCAAACAATTCAATTTCAAATCAAATCATCTAACTAATCTATGCAACCAAACAAACCAGTCCATGGTCTGTGGACGATTGTGTCGGGTGCTACTAAGCACCGTCTGCATCCTAGTATATATATATAACTAGAAAAGAAATTGAAAGGTGAGAAATTCTCACCAATAGCTATCCAATACCCCGACTCTTCCTTTATTGAAATTTTCGCCAACCTCGCCTTTTTGTCGCTTTCGCCCGTATTCTCTACATATGTAAAAATCGAATTTTTACGATGCTATTCAATATATAAAAATATGATTTTTACTTCGACTTTCAATATATAAAAATCTGATTTTTACTTCGAATTTCAATATATAAAAATCACATTTTTACTTCGATGTTCAATATATAAAAATCACATTTTTACTTCGATGTTCAATATATAAAAATCACATTTTTACTTTGATGTTCAATATATAAAAATCACATTTTTACTTCGATGTTCAATATATAAAAATCACATTTTTACTTCGATGTTCAATATATAAAAATCACATTTTTTACTTCGATGTTCAATATATAAAAATCACATTTTTACTTCGATGTTCAATATATAAAAATCACATTTTTTTACTTCGATGTTCAATATATAAAAATCACATTTTTACTTCGATGTTCAATATATAAAAATCACATTTTTACTTCGATGTTCAATATATAAAAATCACATTTTTACTTCGATGTTCAATATATAAAAATCACATTTTTACTTCGATGTTCAATATATAAAGATTTCGCCTTTTCCATTTCAAAAATCCAATCTTTTCTATTTTAAAAATCTTATCTTTTCTATTTTAAAAATCTTATCTTTTCTATTTTAAAAATCATATCTTTTCTAATTTAAAAATCTTATATATTCTAATTTAAAAATCTTATCTTTTCTAATTTAAAAATCTTATCTAAAAATTTCAGTTTTCCATTTTAAAAACATATATAAAAATTTCAGTTTTCTATTTTAAAAACATATATAAAAATATCAGTTTTCTATTTTAAAAACATATATAAAAATTTCAGTTTTCTATTTTAAAAACATATATAAAAATTTCAGTTTTCTATTTGGCGATTTATAATTTAAACCTAAAATTAAAGCAAATAAATAGAAAACTCACATCTTTTCAGACCTAGGGGTTGAACGAGGTTTGCTCGCGAGGTGGAGGGGATTGAGGAGGCGTCGGCCAGTCGAAGGTGGGACGGATGGCACCAGGGTGGCGGCGCTGGTCTTCAAGCATTCAGGACGTCGGGTTTTTTCTTAAAGAAGGCGAAGGAGGATAGAACGGGGCTCAGAGGGGGGAAGCGATGGGCGGAGGGGGCGGTTCCTCGCCGGAGGTGGTGCTGGTAGGGGCTCGCGCCGGAGGCTAGGCGGCGGCTTCCGCCTTCCTCGATCTTTCTCTTTCTTTTTTTTGATCTGTTGAAATCGATTATGTCGGGAAGGGGGGCCATCGGTTATAAGGGGAGGAGGGTTTTCTTTTCTTTTATTTTATTTATTTACTTAATTAATTTTCAAAAAGTTGACTTTTACATACGACCTCGAAACGAGGCCCACCGCCTGTCGTCCATAGCGTATTACCCCCATTTCGAACACAATGGGATATGTATCGTAGGCTGATTCGATCGTTACGATCAGTTTCCGTTCAATTTACATTTAAATCACTATATTGAATTTTAAACGTACATTTCAAATTACCGGGGTCACATACTAACTCTAAAAATTCCATAAAAATATTTTCTAGCTTCGTATTGACTATACGGTCTTAACAAAACTAATTTCGTCGAATTCTGAGACCGTTGGAAAAATAGCCATTTTCCAGTCGATTAAAATCAACTGAAACTGGTCAAACGCGTTTTCCTTTGCCACGCTCACATATTGAATCGAAAAATTATGAAATTTGAAACCTAGCAACAACTTGACACCACGGACTCAACAAAACTGGTTTCGTCGAAATCCGAGGTCATTTGCAAAATGTCCATTTTTAAGGGCCTGAATTCCATAGCGACTATTCAGAATTTTCAACTGGACATATCTTTTGATTCCCGCTATGAAATTTCGATTAGTCGGATTCGTTAGAAAGATATTACCAATTAGATCCTAATGTTTTTGGTTTCACTAAAATCCGGATTGTTTTGCACCCGGTACATTCAATTGAAGTTTGAAATCGAATTATCGAACTACCGCGCCATTTTCAATTCTATTTATAAATATATATAAATATTTATATTGTAACGACGACGTATATAATATATACGTTCTAATATATTCAAAATAAAATTTCTCGTCGATATTATTTAAAATAATCTAATTTAAATAATCAAAATTCGCCAAAATTGCCAAAATAAAAATTTTAAACTGGCCCAGATTTTCGGGTTGTTACAAGTTCCAAAACGTTCATCCAAGAAAATATCTATTGAAAAACACTTTACATCAAGAATACATTTATGACATTGCTATCGGGATGTTTCAATGATACTTTTCTACTTCAAAAAAATAATCTTGCATCATAATAACTTAATTAATCTTATCCAAAATAATTCTGAAACCCTCGAAATCAAACACAGATAAGCTACGAACAAATGTATAAACTAGCTACTAAAATTCTAGGTTATTGCATCATAATCCTAGAGATGCGTACCCTCTTATAGGATTAGCCATCCAAAAGGAAGTAACATGGTATGATGGTTTTAAAGATAATTTGTCTACTATACATCTAGAGATAAATGAATGTGATGCACCAGTGTAAAACAAACTCTAACGGGTATTCTATGATGCATAATCATATCTTCTAACACTGTCTTCCCTTTTTCCACGGCAGTAGATCCGGAAGACAACAATTCCATGGCCATCATCTTACCCTTGGTTGCTTCTAGAAATTGGCCCTTGTAGTTCCCAAACTGATTGTAATTAAAGCACATGACATTCTGCTTGCTAGTAGTGGACTTGGCTTCTGTTGCCTTGCACTCTATCAAATAACGCCCCTTTAGGTGATAACTAAAGCAATTAACTTCTGCCTTATTCTTCCTGGACTCTCCTTCTTTCCTTTAAATATTTTCCTTTTCCTCCCCTGTCAGCCTGGTCCCTACCTTTTGAAAGCATCTCTTCGTTACAAATTGTCATCTCCATAACAATATCACTTAGGTCCCGTAAATGAGGTAGCCGCTCTCCTAATCTCAAACCTTAACCCCTTAATGAATTTATCATTCCTCAAGATGATAGTATCAATTATCCCTTCACCATAATGAGATAATTCATTGAACCTAACAGCATACACAACTATGTTACGTCTTCTTGCTTCAAATCAACAAAAATTCTCGTCATCATATACTAGGTAGCTTCTAACAAAAACCTTGCCTTAGTTCTCCTTTAAAAGCCTTCCTAAATAATTTCTTCCTCCGATGTTATAGTCGTAACACCATTCCACCAATGCAAAGAATTACCCAGTAGTTGTCTCGAAGACAGTCTTCTCCTCAGCTCATCAATCAAGCCTAAGTCTCCAAATATTCTTTCACAATGCAACAACCAAGTATCAACAGCGATAGCATCTCCAATCCAAGTATGGCATTTCTCCTAAGCTAATATAATCACTACTCAATTTTGCATAGTTGTTTTCAACTAGCTCTCCAGAATTTACTCCTTCGGGACCAACAACGAATCCGGCTTACAACATCTAGATAAAAGTCTAGAAGAAATTCTCCATATATATATATATACATGTGTGTGTGTATATATATATCTGTCAGTGGTTTGCATCTTCTTGGTTCTCATTGGCCCTTCCGCCCTAACCTCCCGCTTCAGACCAAACATTTCCATTAGTTTTGATGCTTCTGCCACCAATATTTTGTTGGAGAATGAAGTTTTGATGACAACAACCTTATTTCAATATTAATTGATTATAATGTATACTATCACTTTTGTATAGAATATATATACACACACACATATGCAGGATTCATATACAGGAAATATTACAGAAGACTGTACGGTTTAGAGATATTAGAGATTCAGAGTTCAGAGAAATTTCAAGGCTCATGAGTATTCAAGATTTCAAGAGTTCAAGACTAATATAGTTAAAGAGTCTAGATTATGTAAGACTCTAAATAGCACTGCAGGTTCAAATTCAAATTCCGATTTTCAAATTATATCTTCTATTCTCTCTATTTTATTTTTTCTCTATTTCATTTTCTATCTTTATATTTTCTTTTCTTACTTTACTTTTGTTTTTCAAAACTTAAGTTTTATATATTTATATTTTTATACTTATATATATATAGTTTAAAACTTTATAAATTTATAAATATGATTACATAGTTTAAATATATGTTTTCATATGATTTTTTAATTTATAATATTAATTTATAACACTATATTTTAATTCAAGAATTTTCAGAATTATATTTATATCAAAAGACTTGAAAAATGCTCAAAAATGAATTTTGAACTAAGAGTATGTCGACATACATAAAATACTATGTTGACATATAACTGTCAATTTTTCAATTTTGAAAGGAAGTGTCTTTTCACTATTTGTAATGGTTTTGAAGCGTGGCATCCTTTCATTTACTATAAAAAGGGCTTGAATTCGAATATTTTATCATCTCTTCTTCTCTAACTTCATCTTCTTTCTTAATTCCATTATTCTTAATCATTTTTGTGATTTATACACTTTTACTCTGCCGAATTCAATTCTGGTTTGATCAAACTTCTTCTCTTTTCACTCTTTACTCTTTACTCTCTGAATCAAGTGCTATTGAAGAGTTATAGGAATGTTTGTAATTGCTTGGGTGGTATTTGGAGCTAAACGGTTTTATCCCTTGTAGCCATGAAATTAAGGATGGAATCTGTGGTATCCCTTGTAGCTGTGAAATCAAGGAGGTTGTAATTGGATATTGGTATAGTAATAAAACTCTGTGCAATCCAGTGTTGCGTGGGACTGGACGTAAGAGTAATCCGAACCAGTATAAAATCTGTTTGTGGTGTTTGATTAATTTGGTGATTCACACAAGTTTTAGATATTGTTTAAATTCTTAAAAAAAACTATTCACCCCCTGTAGTGTTTGTTTTTCCTGAACAATCCTTTTCGCATTCCCTAACAATTGGTATGAAAGCAAGGTCCTTCAAAAAGATCATAATCTGACTTTTGAAAATCGTGATAATGGAAACCAACACTGGTAGCAGTAATAGTTCTTTTACAGAGGGTCAGTCCACTCTTTGACCACCATTGTTTAATGGTAGTAATTATTCATATTGGGCATGTAGAATGAAAATACATGTAACAACCCGGAAAATATGAACCAGTTTAAAAATTTTAATTTGGCTAATTTATTGGATTTTAAATATTTAAAATAAATTATTTTAAATAATAACGACAAAAAGTATGTTTGAATCGACGTTTGAAAATAAATATAATTATTTTAAATTATAAACAAGGCCTGAAATGGCGCGACAGTTTCAAAATTTCAATTCAAACTTTGACTGACTGTACCGGGTGCAAAATAAAACGGATTTTAGTGAAACCAAAAATATTTAAATCTGTTAGTGGATATCTTTCTAATGAATCTGAAAAATCGAAGTTTCGTAGCAGGAGTCAAAAGTTATGGACAAATGAATTTTCAGAAAGGTCGCTATCGAATTTATATAGCCCGTGAAAATAGACATTTTGCAAACGACCTCGGAATTCAACGAAACCACTTTTGTTGGATCCGGGATGTCAAATTATTGCTAGGTTTCAAATTTCATAATTTTTGAAGTTAACATGTGAGTGTGGCAAAGGAAAATGTGTTTGGTGAATTTCTGTTAAATTGGATCGACCAGAATATGGCCATTTTTCAAACGGTCTCAGAATTCGACGAAACTAGTTTTGTTGAGACTGTATCGTCAAAACATAGCTAGATTTATTTTTCGGGAATTTTTAGAATCAGTATGTGGCCCCGGCAAATTGAAATGTACGTTCAAATTCAATATTGAATGTGTTATATTTTAATTTGAAGGAAAACTGACTGAAACAATCGAATAGGCCTTCGAAACATATCCCATTGTGTTCGGAATGGGGGTATTTAGCTAGGGACGACAGTCCTTGGGTTTGGATTGGAGTCCATAGAAGATAAGGGGTATTTTAGAAATTTAAAAATTTATAAATATAAAAAAAACCTATTGGCCACAACCATTTTCTCTCTCCCCGACCCCTTCAACCCTCGACGGCGAAAAGAGCACCCAACTTCCCGATCGCTCTGATCATCTTCAGACGAAGCTCCAGTTGGGTTTTTTGAAGATCTCCTCCCCCTCTTTAAATCCGTACCCCTCTCGCCCACTCTCACCTCGTCGTCATCGAGAATCGAGCTCCAGAAGCTACCGCGTTTTGACCTCCGCCAGAGCCCAGATCCGTCGTTGAGTCAGAGGTGGTGCACCTCGCCAGGAAGCTGATTCGAAGCTCTACGGCGTGCAGCAGTCCGATCGTCCTCAAGCCCCACGGATTTGCCAAAAAACGCAGACATAGTTTTGAACAAATCAGAAAGGTAACGACCTATTTTATTTAAAATAGTTTATAGCACTTAAAAGTGCTACGGTTTTTGATTTCGCAATAAAAATCATATCTTTTTCGTTTCTTGACGAAATTCAGTGAAACAAGAGACAGTGGACTCGTGTGGACGTCTACTACATTCTAG